>CM057382.1:22537500-24937500 GCA_030015415.1 Cynopterus sphinx
GCAGTACCTGTCTTGGTCCTACTCTGGCTGCCCTCTGGTCCCATGCCAGGCACAGCCCTCTCCTTTTCTCTAACTCCAGGGCTCATCCCACTAACTTCACTATTGGCTGGGTTTATAACCAATCTTTTTGGAGTTACATTATATTATATAAGTCTTTAAATAATACCCCTTCATCTTCTGGCACTCTCCAGAAAGGAAAAGATGAAAGTGTGACATAATTTATACAGTGCCTTTGATAGATAACATCTTTCAAACTGTGGGTCCCATTGCAGAGAAAAAACCTTGGTGTGTCCTGAGCAGTGAAATGTGTGGGAAGCCCAGTCTGCTTCCACAAGAATCTGGCAGCTAGCAGCCTTGGAACCCAACTTCCATTCATGAAACTACCTGGCAAAACCTTTCTGACAAATGTAGTGGCTCCATCCCACGTTCTGTCCTTGGAGAGGACACAGGGCTAAACAATATCTTCCCTTTAGGTCTCTTGAGAAACGCATCACAATGTTGACCCTAGAGCTGGGTGATTCATGGTACACACTTTACTGTCAAAAAGACGTGAGCTTGGGTCCTGCCTAGCTGTGTGAACTCGAGTCAGTTTCCTCAAATATATGGTGGAGATAGCACTGGCCTTGTGATGTTTTGCAAAATGATAAAATCTGAAAGCACTTAGAGCAGCTCCTGGTCTATCTATGTACTTAATAAATAATAGATTCTATATGAGCTATATGTCTAGAAATGTCTGGAAAAGCAAGGCCTGGGAAGCTCTCTGGAGCAGAACTGCAATAGTTTACTTCAAAAAGGAGCTTTTTTTGATGCCCATCAGAGTCTCTGCTGTGGGTCGCCTCATGGCAGCATCACCCATCCTGTGTCTTTGTATAGCATTCTGTCTTTCCTCCTCATCTTAAACTCCAACCACAGCCAACTGGCTTAAAGGCCCATACTTTCCCTTTTTCCTTCCCTCAGCCATTGGAAGAAATCTACTCCGCAGGGGATTCTCTGATGATTCGGTTCCACACAGATGACACCATCAACAAGAAAGGCTTTCAGGCCCGGTATACCAGCACCAAGTTCCAGGATGCCTTGCACATGAAGAAATAATGCCTTTGCTCTTGAGAGACAGGAGCTGAGAAGGTTTTTATAAAAATAGCACCTTGTGACTCTTCCCTAAAACAGTGTACAGTATTTTTCTCAAACAAAAACCCAAAATCTAGTCTTGGAGGTATGTATTTGATGATGTTTGGAAAACCAGTTGGAGAGAAGATGTTCCTTTTATTCTAGCTACATTATTCGTTGCAGACTGTTAAGGAAGATTAAGGTTTGAAGTTGCTGATCATTCAAGTTATACCAATTATTACCCATTCCCCAAGTCCCTTGCTCCTGTGGGGCAAAAGGCCAGACTTTGGGTTGGTCATTCCTCTATTTCTGAACGTGCTTCCTTAGGTGCCAGCAATGTGACTATGTCCTGGAGACTCAGGCTGTCTTGCATCTACACGTAGCAGTGAGGATAAAAGGTTGGCCATGGCTGATTTGTTACTCACAGCTTTGGCTGGAGACTTTCTCTCTGCCAGGGGCATGTTATCCAGGAAACCTGAGAATATGGACATCAGGACTAAAATAAGGAATCACAGTAAACAACGCACAGAGGGAGCTTGAGTATGAGAACCATGGCACGAAGCTAGGAGACCTCAACCTTTTCTCTGTGTCATCGGCTCTCCCTTCCTCCTATGTGCTGTCCCTTCCCTGATTGCATCAGGAGGCAAAGGTGTCTGCTATGAATTCCAACAGAACATTTGCTGGTGAGGGTTCCCAGTTTGCTGAGAAGAAAGTCTCCTGAGTCCTCCTGATACTCCTTCACTCAGCGGCTTTGAGAAGACTCCACCTGTGCTTGGGATTCCATGGGCTTGGAAGAACTCTTCTTCCTTCAGCCGCGGTGGCACTTGCTGTGGTTGATCTTGACTCCTTGACAACCAATTCAAATTGCATTTGCAAAGCATGCAAAGACCTCTTGTGAGGGACCAGTTCAGGTCCCTTATGGGGTGAACACTGTTAAAAATGTTAATTATAAGTTATGTAAGAATCAACTCCTTGTGAAACAAGTCTACCTGTGACTAACTTCCTGTAACCAATCAGGTTAAAGAGTGCAACGGTGACTTTGCTCAGACTAACTAGTATACAGTCACCAACTTGCAATCAGAATTCACTGCTTGGCACTTGTTCTAGAAAAGTGTAGAGGATGTCGTTTACATAAATTTAGAACCTCCAGGTAAACGTTAAACAGTAAGATAGTTTTGAATGGCATTTCATTAAGGCATCTATGGGCATTATGAGCTAAAAGCTGTGGTATGTAGCTTTAAAAGAGTATTTATGTTGGAATAATTTTAAATAATGTTTACATAACTGTAAGTCCTGTTTGGTTGGTGTTGAACATAGGACAGAGCATGAAAATATTTTTAGTGACAGCTTAGATAGCTCCCAAGCACCAGAATTTCTTAGGGATGAATCAGCATTATTTTAAAGTATTTGCAAAAAGTTAAAAGTTATATTTTTTAAAGATCAGAATATGTCCCCAGAGGACTATGTCTAATTAAAATGATTGCTGGGAGTAAAAAAGGAAAGAAAAGAAAGAAAGAATACAAAGAAAGGTGGAAGAAATATATGGAAATGTTTTTTCCTTAAAACAAAAAAATCAAAGTATTATTATTGATAATAATATATGTCTGTATATATGTATGTATGTAAAGGATCAGCTGTCAGAGCCTTAATCAATGCAGCGTGATAAATGCCAACCCACTGAGCATAGCTTTACAGAGCAGGTCGTCCCGGACTTGGCCTGCCTTTTAAGCGTTTCCTCCCACCATACTCCCTCTTCACCTCTCTGGGCCCTCTATGGGGATTGATTCAGCCTCCATTTTCACATCATGATATATTACAGACCCTGCCCCAGGAGATCTCTGATTTCAGCAAATGGAGCAGCTTGTCTGGTGGTTCAGGTCTCACCTGCCTATTGGGGTAAATTCCATCTCTCCGATTTTTGTATTTTCTGTGGTTTTCTTTTATCACATCTTATCACTCCGAGTTGAAACTGAAATCAGGATACAGGCGGCCATTAGGGGTCTCTCTCCAAAGACATGAAAATTCTGTAGTTTCAACTCATAGAAGTCTAAATAAGATTAATAAATTTCCTGGAAAAGCTGGAGGGAGTCAGAAACAGTCAGCTTTGCCTCATTATATGCCATGCTCTTGAAACAATGGTACTTATTTTTATCTCTTCAGCATGAGTATTTTCAAAAACACACTTCTGACAGTTATCAACCTTTGGCCAATTTGAAACAATGGGACTCTTATGAAAACCTTTATTTACGCCTTCTGGGAGTGACGTATTCCCAGGAAAGACAAGCTCCAATTCAACTGGGGCTGGCCTGACCACTCCCCTGGAGGCTGACATGCAAAACGATTCATGCACAAAGCAGGTTCTGCAAAGGACCACACAACTGCTTCACGAGGGAAAAGTCCATTCTGCAGAAAGACCCGGGGCCCCTGCCTTGGCTCTTCTAGATTCTCAGTGGCCTTCCCATGCTTCCCTAGATGCAGATGAAGGAGCCAGTGGACATTGTTCCGGCCTGCTTTGTCCTTTAATTGGGTGACAGGCTTTGGGGATGTCACAGAGCTCCAAGATCACGTTTAGTTCAGAGAATTATCTTGACGACTTGAGGAAATACTTGGGGTTGGGCCTTCGGCCTGGTTCAATTCTAGTGTAATCTGATCTAGCAGAAGCTAGAACCTGGATCCCAGGGTAGGGTGTAAGAGTCTGGAATTAACTTCAGGCTGTGGGACTTCTCCAAACAGAGAAAATGAAGCTGTGTGTCGATTTGCTGTAACTTTATCTTCTTCTAAAGTTCAGTTTCATATTACTCATGAAATGCTCAGCCTGTTTAAATCATTTGCAAAATCTTGTTAACCAGGAAATTCACGCTGGGACTTGCCATTGATCTGGTCCCTTTGATACATCTCGGATAATTCGTGGTATTTTCATTCAGTTTGTGAACATGTCTTCCTTTGGCTCTGGCAGATGGTTTTTAAGCTTCCTTTGTAGACTGAACTTCTGAAAAATAATCTCAAATGCCTAAAAGATTTCTTTTTTTTTTTTTTAAGAAAGAAAAACTGTTTAGAGTGTTATCTATAAATATATTGTATTTTTTATTTTGTATAATTTTCCATCTTATGAAGTTTTGTCAGTTTCAAAGAGAGTGGAGAGGAGCTAACTTAGGTCTCTGTCTGGAAAGAACCGTTTCATTATTAAAGAATGTTCATGGGTGTGTCCTGGGTTTGTATTACCATTTCAGACAAGATGGGTCCCCTTAGTGATGATCTTTTCCAATACTGCAAGAACTTGGGGAAGATAGGAAAAAGGGGAACCTTTTCTATGGCCGTCTACTCCAGGGAGCATCCAGTGCGTGGCTCCAGAACAGAGCTCTTAGACCCAAAAAGCCATGAGCAAAGCTAAGGATGGGTTCAAAGCTGCCCCTTTCGTGGACCTGAACAGGCTGGAAATCGGACAGAGCAGGTGTCATGGAGATGGTTACTCTTGTGGCGGAGCTAGATGTGGTAGACACCTACCTGTTTGTCCTGTTCTCCACTCATTGCACCTGGTTTTGTGCCTGAGGACCACATCTGAAACCAAAGGTCACAGTTCTTATAAGGTGGCCCTCTCTTTTTCTCTCTCTCTGGGCTCTGGAAGCCACTCCTTCAGGCCTAGGGATGGTAGTGACATTCTGCTGGCCTAGCCCTGGGGTACTGCATTATATATTATTTACTTATAAATTAGCCTTTTAATAAACCCTCCTGAAGTACAGCAAATTGACTACATCACTCATTTCCTGTGGGGACCCTGATGATACAGAGTCATTTCTAACACAGGACAGAGACCCATCTCATCAAGGTCATCTCTTTAGCTTTACCAGATGGAGAGGCTTTGGGGTATGTTTGGAGTTTCATGGGTTATATCAGGGAGGATAATAGGGGACCATGTTTTTAAAAACACTCAGTCTTCATGCAGAAGTGTGTATTACATGCAATGATTTTTGTGCTATAGAGCATCAAGGTTTATTACTTTCTGCCTTTTGCAGTCACCGGCACTAAAGGATGAGCCCCAGTGGTCCAAGGTTACGACTGTTTGATGTGTCAGTCAGGATTAGCTTATGCTGCAACAGAAACAACCTCCCAATGTCAGTGACTGTACATAAAAAGGCTTATTTCTTGTCCACACAACATGTTCATCTCTAGTATCTGGAAGCTCTTCCATGTCATCCTCAGTCAGGACAGCGCCGGGCTGATGGAGCAGTCACCGTCTGGAGCATCGCTGATTCCTATGTCAGAGGAAAGGAGTATGACAAACCACACACTGGCTCTTACAATGCCTGTGAGTGACATATCCCTTCTACTCACATGCCATTGGCCAAGGCAGCTCATATGGCTACTCTTAACCTCAGTTGAACAATGAAGCGAACTAGAAATATCTGGTGAACCCCACTGAAGACTCTCAGGTATGACATTCATAGGTAGGGAAATGACCAGAATCCTTTTTTTTATTTTTAGCATTTTACTTCATCACTACTTTTTCACTGACGTTTTAGATAAAATTTTTAAAAATCAGAGTAAGGCCACCATTTAGAACGAACCAGCTTTTTAAACTGACCATTTGTTGCCTGGCAGGCCATCAGTGTGGTTGGGCTTGTATCAATTTGAATGGAGGCAAATTACCTAACCTCTCACCCACTAAGGGCTTTCTTTCTGCAATTTCTAAGGAGATAATTCTCAGGTCTGATACCTGCGGAGAAGGCGAACCCCCTCACTTCACCCATTCCCTCTTCTTTGGTTGATGCCATCAAGTTCCTTTTGCAGAACCACCTCTTATGTTGGAGACCGCCATTGGGCAGACCATCAGCCAGGTGGCAGGTCCTCCCTGGGCACACGACCCAAGCCAGATCAATCGGATCCTCTTCCTGCAATTGGAGTCTTGAGCCAAGGGCAAAAGGGCTGAGCTGTTGTGGAGTTTGCTTTCCCTGGGAGGACCTCCCCAGGGGACTGTCTTGGCGTTCCTGCTGCTGAAGCCTCAGGAGCGACCTAGCTCAGCCTCCCCAGAGCCCGGTTTCCCTGGCCCTCTATCCCTTCTGTGGGCTCCCATACCTTTAACCAATAAATTTCACTTCTTAAAGTAATCAGATACTTGTGGCCAGAGAACCATGACTGACCCAGACACTTAGGTCAGGACACCACTGACTAGAGATCATAGCAGTTCTCTAAAGGAATAAAGTGTCCATTGAAGGGAAAATTGGTGACTAGTGGATGCATAGCCAAGAAAAAGCATCAAAAAGAATCTTACTGGCCTTGTCCATCCGCAGACAGCCTAGCCAGAGGAGACTGGGGCCATGAACTGGAGTCCCTTGTTCCAGTTACCTGGTCCAGGTGTGATTCTGTGCCCACCAAGCAAAGTTAGAAACCTAATTTGTGCCAGACATTTTAAATAATTTAGTCATTGCCTTGATAGCTTGGAACAGTGGCTGGTAGGAGTTACTTCATTTGCCTAAGACCACACAGCTTCCCGAAGAACAGCTAAGGCTTTAAACACAGGTATCTCTGAACTACGTCCCATGACATACAAGCACCGGTAGATTCTGTTTAGGCATCACTGAAGAGTCTTAGGAACCAGAAGCCCCATGAGGCAGAGACCACATTGCTCTTGTTTGGGACAGTATCTCAGAGCCTGGCTCCCATGCCCCAAATTCGTTTATCCAGTATTACCCGACTAAACAAATGGTGTCTCCATCCCCCGTTAGTCAAACCCCAAACCCAGGAGCCGGCTTCATCTGCTCTTTCCCTCACCTCTTCCCCCTTCCCCTGTCCCACATTTTTTTTTTTTCATCATCAACTTTCACTGCCTCTGCCTCCACAATAAGTCACAAGGCCATTCACACTGCTCTTCGTTCCCACCGCCCCATCCTAGAGCAGCCACCATCGTCTCTCATTTGGCTTCTGCTAACCAGTCTCCGGGGTAACACTCTCATCCCCTGTAATCTAGGGTCCTCAGAGAAGGCAGGTGAACTTGGTCAACAATCAATTAGACCAGTCTCCCCCTCCCACTTAAAACCCTCGAAAGGCTTCCCACCGTTCTACAATAGAAATCTTACTGTGCTCTGCCACACTCACATTGTAGGTCCCTAACTTACTCTGATCCTAACCCCTTCTGGGGTCTCTCCCTAGTTTTCCCTGCTCCAGGTACAAGGGCACCACACCTGCTTCAGCCCCCAGGCTTTGAGTTTGCTGTTCCCTCTGCCTGCAACCCTCTTCTCATCTTTTGCACACAATTTAAATGTCATCTCTCAGGATAGCTAAAGCGACTGCCTCCAGGTCGCCCTGCTCACTCTTCCCTTCCCCCATTCGTTTCTCCACCGTGGTTTCACCTGTTCTGATTGTTGTCTGCCTGTTCTTGCTAGTATATTCCCCACGAGTTAGGGCTTCAGTTGTCTCCATCACCAATGCTGAGAATAGTGCCCAAAGTAATGCTCAGCAGATAGCAGGTGTCAAGAAGACTTGTTGAATAAATGAAGGAATATACTAACTTAAATGATTGAATTCACTGGTCTCATTCTGTTGTTTTGTTGACATGGGACTCCAACTTCTTCACTGTTTTAAAGAAGTAAACTCTTAACAGAAATCTCGTAAGATATAAAAGGCAGTCCATGTCTCCTAGCTTCTTCCAGCCTCCTCCAGCTCTAGGAGAGTCCACACTCAAAGCGTGAGAACAGAAAAGGGGCAAGGCTAAATGCAGCACCAGGCAGCTCATCCTCCAGGGAGTGTGTTCGCTGTGGCGGCCCCAGCCTTGCCTCAAACACAGATCAGGTTCCAACAGCCACCTCCCAGGCGTCCTCTACAGCGATGCTGGTAACGTGTGACTCTATCATCGCTGGGACCACGGTCAACACTGAGGCTTGGCAGCTGAGGATGGAGCAGCCCGCCTCAGCCTGTGTAAGCCATTGTTTCGAAAGAGCTTCCAGCTGCAGGAGCCTCCACACGCTCAGGCCAACTGTGGGTTCTTTGCTGAGTTGAAGATGTAACTGAAATAGATGCCTGAAAAGTAAGGAGGACAGGAAATAAAGGCAAAGAGGGTGGATGACCTGGACCATACACAGTGGCCATGGAGACTATCTTCCCCGAGGGATGGACCAAGGAGTTGGCTACTCCCCTGACCATAAATGGCTTGGCCAGGGCTCTCTGGGAGCCCCCTCTTGTCCTGTCACCCTCGCTCTCCCGGCTGGATGTTTCCACATATGCGAGAGACAAGCCAACATCTCCAGTGAGGAAGGCGCTTTGCCAACGGCAGTGTTTGGAGAAGGCTCTTTGGAGGCTGTCGGAATGGTAAGTGAGAGCAGAGCTAGCATCTCTTCTCAGCCTAACCTTCGTCCTCTCTATAAAAACAACTCCCAAGCTTTTAAAGCTCACGTCTCCTGATTCTAGGATAACTGTATCCTTGGTACAGTGGATTCAAGGAACTTGGTTTTAAATGATGTACCTATATGAAAAATACTAATAATTAAAAAAAATTCTTGTTAAATATTTGCTGATCTCATCTTTTATTTGAATATTAAGGTTTGGTTCCTAACACCCCTCACACAGTAGATGTTTCAGCCATATTCAGTTCCCACTTGAAGCAGTGGGTCTGGTCGCTGCCTTTATTCTTACTGTTCAGTCTGCCTTCTGCTACCTGTTGAGCAACGTAGCTATTCATAAGTTGCATCAGAAACTTTCCACCTTTTTAAAAATTGACTTGCGATAGAAATTTGGTTGAGATTCAATCAAATGAAGTTTGCTGACTTAGAAGGGAAAACAGAAGAGGCTTCTGTGATTCCTTTATGAAAGAGATTATTTAAAGGAGTGGATTTCAGGCTTTGGAGTTAGGAAGATCTATGGTCTAACCAGCCTCTACCACTTAGCAGCTGGTGACCTTCAGGAACCTGTCTGGGTCGGTCCCCTTGCCCGGGGTGTAGGGATGAGAGCACTCCCCTTATGGGGAGGTTGTGAGTGCAGTACCTGACACACAGCACACCCTCAAGAGCAGTGGGTAATTATCCCATCTCTCCCTCCTTTCCCTCACAAAGAGCCAACTTATAACAAGTGACACTCAGCCACTGAGGTCCTATTATGTAGATATTACTGTGCTTAGACTAACAATACTATATTTGAGCAATGTATATTGTACCAAATTTCAGGACTTTGAATATTGTCGATCCCTGCATGTGGTTCCATCCAACAAGAATTTCCAAGAGGCTTCCCTGAGCATTGTTCTGTGCCGGTCAGGTCTTGAAGAATACGTCATCGTGTGAACTCCCATGCAGCTAGAGTGTTTTACAGTTTGGACAGAGCTGCTACAGACGTTATTTCCTTTGGGCTCACCCAGTGAGATGGGCAGGGCAAGTTAATCAATCCCTATTTTGAACATGGAAAACCTGAGCCTGGGAGAATAAATGTGTTGGCAGGAAACAGAGAGCAGAGAATTTGTGCCACGTTTGCAAGGCCACACAGCTACGAAGTGGCTGAGTCTGGATTCGAATCCAGATGAGATGACTCCAAACCCAGGGTTGCCTCACCCCACACAGCTGCTTCTCTAAAGAACACTGTGTCAGATTCTTCTCTGCCCAAATTTACGTGATGTTTTTCTCTCCATGAGAGCATTGTAGTGTGTGTCTAAAAATATAAATGCATTTCTGAAATTGGCCAAAAGCTTCGTCATTCAAATATTGATAAACAGCATGTGGATTGGCTTGCTTGTTGCTGTCCGTCCCTTCTGTTCCTCCAAAGGCAGCTTTGTCTTGGGCCTGCTGACATCAGTACCCAGTACTCGCCGATGAGATAAAGCTCTGGGCAGCTGCATTCAATGCTGTGACCAGCAAGTGTGGGCTTGGTTGGTGTTAACACGAAGGGCAGTACTTGGGTTCCTTGATCAGGAAGAACCCGGCCCACTTGTTCTAATGTTGTCCTAGAAAAATGTCTGTCTTGGTCTTGGTGAAAAACATCAGAAAGATGTGACATCAACTAGCCCTAACTGCAGAGGCAGAAGGTGGGGCTGGGGAGGGGAAAGGAGCCAGCAGAGGCCCTGGGTAGGGACTGACCCTGATATGTGGGCACTGGGGTAGGCTAACAATTTGGTGCCCTGTAGGGCCCACAATCTTTAAATATTGACTCCATGTTTGGGAGAGCAGTGAGGCTGGTGCTGAGCGAGGAGAGGGTGGAGAAGGGCTAGTTTCTCCTCTGTGGTCCTGACCAGCTCAGCTCCAGCTCAGCATCTCTGCCCTGGACTCAGCAAAAACATAGGCCTTGTCTTCCTCAGATTCTCCCTCCTGTGAAGGGGGTTTAAAAGTAGGTGTTCTTGTTGGAGCATGCCCCTTAGGGATCTTTCAGTCCCAACCAGGAAGTGCCAAGTACGTCTAAATTCACAGTTTCCTTCCTGAAAGTTCCTGGGTGGGGTGGGGGACAGGGGGACAAAAAAAAAAAATTAATAGCACTTTGCTGAGTTTCTTGTAATGTTTTTGCTACCCTTGTGGATCGGGATCCTGCAGGCAATAGCACTGCTGGCTAGCTCTTAGTCTGGGCCTTGCCCAGGACCTGGGGGAGGTGAGGGGGCAAGACTGACTCAGCACTGAGGGAGGAGCCGATGACCTCAGGCTCCTCTGTTCCTCTGCCCTCTTTGGGGGCCACGTTTGGAAGCGGACATTGGGGCTGACCGAGCCTGTGAGATGAGTAAGTTCTTTTGGAATCTGACAGAATCAGTGACATTAATGGAGGGGTCAGGAGCCTGGCTGACCACTGTCTGGAGCTTTCATGTTTTCTTCTCTTTCGTAGAGTTTTTCACTGAACATCACCCTGCCGGCCAACACGGTAAGTACAGCAGTCCTCATTCACCAGGTAAGTCGGAAGACATCAGTGCAGACCCTATCCTGGGCCTCCAAAACGCCATCATATTAACATCATGTAGAGTGATAAGGTACCCTGTTCTTTGAAGACACTTACGAAGAGTTGGGGGATACTGAGAGAAATATTTTTAATTATTAAAACTACAAATATACACATCGTAAAGGAAAACAGTAAAAAAGAAAAAAAAAAAAAAGACCCACCGGAATTCTCATCAGCAGAAAATGTCACTCCTTTCAGTCCTGTCTGAGTAGATTTTGACGTCGTTGTCTTTGTACCATTGTGTCTGACTCTACATATAATTTTACATGTAGTGTTTTCCATCAGCTGTTATAACCATAACTGAGGATGGCCAAATGACATTTCTTCAAGTGAATTATTTTCCCAATTGCTTAATCACAGTTAGGAATAATTTTGTGATAAACACAGGGATAGACAAAACTTTATCTGCCCTCAAGATGACTTCCTTAGCATATAGTCTAGAGGGGGGATTTTGGGGTCAACAAGAATGAACGTTTTGGGGCTCTTGATTATGACATTTAGCTGCAAGTCAGAATAAAGATTTCGGTTGATGATGGCGTACAGTTTCAATCCAGAACTGATCATACATCATCAGTTCTCATGCTGCCAGGAGAGGAAACAGCCAGGGCTGTTTTTTGACCAGTAGTGCTACTATGGTTGAACTGGGCATTGTCCTGGCTCAGTTTTAGTGAGTTTGGCTGTGCCAAATGTTGCTGATCATTTATATGGTTATTTAAAGAGAATAAGCCGAGTCTATCTGGTAAGAAGAAACATAGCCAGGGCTCATGTTTACTGTAACATGGGGTCATGGCTCTGGAGAGCTGCATGGAAGTAGAACTTTGTGACTGCCGGCCTTCTGGTGCCCACTGCTGGCTGCTCTGGACATCTGGCCCCCGACTCTTCTGGCCCTCACTCCACCCACCTTGTGGGGCTCTTCCTTCTGAACCTCCCTGGCTCATTCTTCTTCCTGCTTTAGGTCTGCCTGTTGTCTGCAGACAAATTCCCCTATCCTTTAATTATTAAATCTTTTAATACGGTCACTACTAGAAACTTCCCTCTGGCTGCTCCAATTTAGCAAGTCTGTAGAGCCCCTGGGTTGTGCCTTTTCCTGCCTTGGCCTACCCTATAAAGGGAACTCAGAAGTAAGAAGCCATTGCCTGGGGCAGTTGAGGTGAGAGAAAGGTTCTTATGATGCTAGTTGTCACCTTTTGCAGTGCCTATTTTGTTAGCAGCCCATTCCTCTGAGAACTGTCCCTTTCTCCTTTTTAACCTGTGTGGGTTGATCAATCATCCTGGTCTGCCTAGGACAGTCTGGTTTTAGCACTGAACATGCTACAACCTAGGTAAACTCTGGAAAACAAGGACAGTTGGTCACCCTACCTGGCAGTTAGGTTTCCACCACATAAACCTTCCCTTTTGGTGCAGCCGAATGCCAGTGCACTGGGAGGTCGGGGAGAGAAGTGGCTACTAGCTTATCAGAGCCTCTGCGGGGAGTTGGAACAGTACCAGATATGCAAGACAGTCTCTGTCAGGTCACATGGAACTACCAAGTACAAAACTTGAGTTAAGGTGCTGCATTTGGTCATGGAAGACAGTGTAGCACAACGGATAAGACCGTGGACTCTGGAGCCAGGCTACTTGGCATCTGCCATCAGGGCTGTGTGACTTCACACGAGTTACTTCACTGCTCTGTGCCTCTTCTCATCTGTACAATGGGGATTATAATCCTGCTTCACTGGCTGTTGTGAAGAAAATATGAGCCGATACAGGAAAATCACTTATAGCCTGGCACGTAGTAAGTACGCCATAACCATTAGCTGGTACGATTAGCAGATGTTCATGAGGGCAGGAAAATTCATCTGGAGAGAGGAAGAAGAAAGCAAATATACAAAGCAGAGCACAAGCGAAAGGTTGAGAGATAGAGAGATCCCAGAAGGAATGGCTTTGGTCCTGGCAAGTTCCCAGTCCCTAGCTCTGGTCCCTGGAGAAACCAGATTCCCGCCATTCTGAGGCTCCATGAAGCATCCCTGAACCCTCAGAGTTAACTCCTTTTTGGCGGGTCAGAGCCAGCCCCTGTAAATTTGTGTAACCTAAAGAAAGAACATCTTACCTGAAAAGATATTCAACTCTTACCACAACCCAGAGAAACTGAACGCTTTAGGCAAATGCAACGTTAAGGTAATATAGTAGGGTTGGGGATTCGGTTGTGTTTAGATAAAACTGTAACCACTTAAGTACCGAGTGTGAATGCTTCCTTTATAGCATTTCTCCTGTGGTGGGAGTGCTCTGGGAAAGAGGCCTAGGCTTGAAACATACAAGTTCAAATTAGATTTATGGTTATCTGAGAAACCTTGGACAAAAGCCCATAAATTCTCTGAGATCTAGTTTCTTTCTTTTTTCTTTTTGTAAATTGACAATAATTGTGAAAAACTTAAGTCCCAGGGACTCAAATGTACTCACTGAGGTTGATGATAATATTGTTAATAATAGGTCTGCACAGAGCTTTGCCAGGTTTAAAGAGATGACAAAAGCTTATACTCTGGTGCTCATAACTGCTCTAGGGATAGGTTCTAACATCCTTATTTTATAGATGAAGAAATGAGGCCCCTTAACCTGTGAGTCGGGACATCGCTGTTCCACTTCAGGCAGCGAGCCCAGGACCTACACTCAACCCCACACCGCACCACTTACCATAGTTTACATAGGCTAGTTGCAAATGCATAATAAATTACTACTCAGATGTACGGATCCAGGTAAGATTGTCACCTGAAATAGCTCAGAAATGGTGTGATCCGGTGACCCTTCTTAAGTGGAGATGTGAAACAGAAACATGCTGTGTATCCATTTAATGTGGAATTACCCCCAGGAACATGCAAGGTTCACAACTGCAGGTCCCCCCAAAGCCATTTGCTTCATTGCATGTTTGAAAACAATACAGAGCTATTCAAGAGCCTCACTTCTGCCTGTCTTAATATTTTTTCCCTTTAGCAATTGGGACAGGTAGGCTGGGAAGGATGTGGGTACTAGGGACAGGAGAAAGCCTTTTCAAGTTGTAAAACAATGTTATGGCAAGTCCACGGGGGTGAAAAACAAAGACCTCAACTGAATTTCTGAATTCTCTCTCCTCATAACCAAATTTCATTCCTTACTGGGGAAGCAATCAAGTAAGGTTCTATTTGACAATTGTCATTTATTGTTTTTAATAGAATGTTTAGCAAAGGAGTGAACTTTAAGCATATAGTGTCACCTTTGACAGACTGTCTTATATAATATGCATTATGTAGATATTTTTTTCTTAAGATGTATGTTCTTTTTCCACACAGACTTCCTCTCCAGTGGTTACAGGTGGGAAAGAAGCAGTAAGTATGCTGCTTAAATTTTGGAACCTTGGTTTGGTCATTTATAAAATGAGACTAATAATGCTCTACCCATCTCATGCATTTGCTTTGAGGATTAGATAAAGTGTGAACTGTCACCAAACATAGAATCTGGCTCAACTATAATTCTTATGACCTTCGCAGTCCAAAAGTGGGGAGAGTACAAAATTGCAGATGGGTTTCACCGAGTGTTGAGCAAAAGAAGCCAGACACAAAAGAGTAGGGCATTGATGAGATGCTATAAGAATTCTTGTTTATGTTAATTAGTCCATGGTAAAATTGGTTTCATTATACATTATTTCTCTGAAGTTCCAAGAACCTATTGACACCGTTAAGTGAGGACTGTCTAACACACTTGCTGTGTGCATCTAGATGATGTTGAAAAACAGACAAAACTAATCTATAAGGATAGATCTCTGGATCATGGTTATACATGGGGTGACTGGAAGGGAGCATGAGGGGCCTTCTTGGGTGTTGGCAATGTTCTGTTTCTTCATCTGGGTGCTGGTTACATCATGTGAAAAGTCATCAAGCTATATATTTATGATCTATATACTTTATGTATGTTATATATGAGAATTATACATTTACAGGTAATTTGAAGGTTATCTTGGATATTCCAGATAATCTGCAAATCAGAAACTTTATGTGGCTACAAGCATGACTATTTCCACTCAGATAAAAGTAATAATGGGAATTTGAAAATTAGTTAATGTATTTAGTGTAAATAAATTTTTGAAAATTTACATCAAAATAGTGTGGGATGTAATAAAACATTTTACTTTTTGCTAAACTGATAAGTAAATATGGTATCCAATTATTGCTTAGAACTGTATCTCAGCTTTTTCAATGTTGATGAGACATTTGTATTTCTATTCTTAGGAATGGACTGTTCACTTCTTTTGCTCATTTTTCTACTAAATTATCACCTTTTCCCAATTGACTTAAACTATGTAAATTAAGTACTATGAAAATGAGTCATTTCTCATGTACACTGCAAACATCTCACAGTACCTCATTACCCTTTTGATTTTGCATATAGGGCCTCTGAGATTTTTGTTTTGTTTTATTTTCAATCGATCAAACTTTTTCTTTATTCTTGTGGAAGCTGACTCTTCTTTTTTCTCTGTGGCAGGACTGTGGGCCCTCTCTTGGATTAGCTGCAGGTATCCCATCCCTGGTGGCCACAGCACTGCTGGTGGCTTTACTGTGGACTCTGATTCACCGAAGAAGAGGCAGCACTGAGTCCACTGAGGTGATGAGCAGCTTCTTTGGGTCTGGATGTGCTGGCAGGAATATTTCAGTGAAATGGCTTTTGGGCAAAGAGTGGTCAGGATTTGTGTCTGTTTTCTGAGGATAAGATGGTGGAGATCCCTACGCCTCTATTTCTATCTCAGATTCATGACATTATGCTCCAGGCAGAGCTGATTTGTCATAATCAACCTCAGCTCACTTGAGGAAATCCATGATAACAAGGATAATATTTGGGGTGGCAAAAAGTAGCAGTAAGGAAGGATGTTGCCATGGCAAATGCTGTGTGGACTCTGGATTCTAATTCCATCCTCTATTTATGAACATTCTTGGTGTTCTCACACTGGTGAACACTCATGGGGCGATAGAAATCCAGGCTCTAACCTTGGCTCTGATACTCTACGATTTCTGTGATCCTGGACCAGTGACTTAACTTTTTCTGTGCCTTGATTAGTTCAAGTTAATAGGACTCATAAAACTATTCTCCATATTTTAAGAGGAAAAGTATGAAGTGGATGTAAAAATGTGTTGATAAGCTATAAACTTTGAACACATTAAGAAGTATTGTGGTTGCTGGTGGTGTTATTTTAAAATCATCTAGGAAGATACCAGTCACCAAAACCAATTATATCATCATTACTGGATGATAGAGATGTAGTATTGGTCTTGAAAAAAACACAATATTTTATTATGAATAATTTTAAATGAATATTAAAGTAGAGAAAATAGTATAACGAACCTAATTATCAACTCATGGCTAATTGTATTTCATCTTTACTCCCACTCACTTCTCCACAGTGTCAATCCTGGACTATTTTTGAAGTAATTCACAATAGTATTTCTCGTTTATGTTTTGGGTGAGGTGAATTATTTTTGCTTGCTTATTTTGATTTGTTTTTAAAGTTTTCTGGTGATTGTAATATGCACCCAGGTTTAAGAACCAGTGTTTTTAATCATGGTCATAGGCAAATGCAGTGACCCTTCATGTCTGTCTGTCTGTCTGTCTATCTATCTATCTATCTATCTATCAATCATCTGGTATTTATTTATTTGTTTGTTTATTTATTTTTATCAACTTAGGAAAGTGAGAGGCCATGTGAAATTACAGAAATTGATGACAACCCCAAGGTAGCTGAGGTAAGAACTTTTGATTAGCATCACTACATATCATCATACAGTAAACAGACGTTGTAAAACAAGAGTTTTAAAGCCTTTTTCATGTACAGAAGAAGGATAGTATGCGCATATGTGGAAAAGAGATGACCAAGTAAAACTCAAGCATGAAAGAGGTTCTCAGTATTTTTATTGACTGGACAGGAATTTAAAGTTGATTTAATATTAGAAAATCAATTTAACATAATTTATTTCACTGACAAATAAAAAGAGAAAAATCATGTGACCATCTCAATAGCAAAAGAGAGTTAAAAAGATTAAATGGCCTTTTGTTATGTGAACTCTTAGCAAACCAAAAACATAATAGGAGCTTCCTTAAATTGAAGAGTGTTTTTTTTTTTTAAAAAAAGATTACAGCTAACATCAGACCTAAGGGTAAAATGTTAATGAATTCTCTTTACTATCAGAAACAAAATGAAGATGCTCCTATTACCACTTCTATTCAACATTGTAGTTTAGGTCCTCGTCAATACAGCAAGATAAGAAAAAGAAGTAGAAAGTATAAGACTGTAAAAGAAGACACAAAACTTCATTTCCAGACGATATGATTATCACAGATAAATTATTAGAATTAACAAGAGATTCTAACAAATTTACTAGACACAAAATCAGTTTATAAAGGTGACTTGTATTTTTAAAAATCAATAACAGCTAGAAAAAGTAAGTTTTAAAAATATCACTTTGTAGTGGCAATAAAAATATATAGAATGCTGAGGAATAAATCTAACAAAGACATATAATCCAGTTATGAAGAAAAATTAAACTTTAATAGAAGATAATATATAAGACCTAGATAATGGGAGTCACATACCACGCTCCTGGACAGGAAGACTAAATAGCATAAAGATGCCAAACAACCACAAAATGACCTACATAATAAATGTAATTCCAGTATAAACCCCAACAGATTTTTTTTTTATGGAACTTAATAAGGTGTTTCTAAAATCTATATGAGAGAAGGCAGGAAAAAGTAAACGTGCACAGATGGTTTAGAAAACAAATAGCAAGATGGCAGATTTAAACCTAACTGTATAAATGATCCCATTAAATGTAAATGGTACAAATACCTCAGTTAAAATGAAGAGATATTCAGATTGGATATAAAAGCAAGATCCAACTATATATTGCCTATTAAAAGTCCCTTTAAAAATAAAGACACTAACAGATTAAAAGTGAAAGAATAGAAAAACAGATAGCATGCTAACATTAAGCAAAAGAATGTTAAATGGCCGGAAAACCCACCCCAGGCAGCAAGCTCAAGATATTGTAGACCTCTCCAGGGTCTACAATCTATGTCTCTCCAAGATCACTGTCCTTCTTTGCCATTGTCTTGAAAACTATTATTTTAGATGTTATGTCTGATTTTTGGTTGTTTTAGATGGGAGGATGAATCTAGTTGCTGTTTCTCCAACTTGGCCAGAAGCAGAAGTCTTTGTTGTCCTTTTTAAAAAACCTGTTTGTTTTCTCAAGAATCCTAGGAGGGCACCCCCTCATGAGAAGAATATGATGGGAGCAGAAGAAGTTCACATATACGTGAAGACTGTAGAAGGAAATGAGGGGCCCATGCGTGATGCTTACCGTCCTCCTGTAGAAACGGAGAGAAGGAGGGGACTGTGGTGGCTTGTGCCCAGACTGAGCCTAGAATGATGCAGCTCAGTCAAGAACAGCTCTGGAGCTGGAACAGAGCTGAACAACCAGAGGTTTGTGCTTGGAGTGGGGAGAGATGCAAAGCTGTTTCTTGACCAATCCAAATTTCATTGACAGATCTGGAAAACTATTGGGTTGATTTGCCTCTTTAGGGGACAGATCTGATAAGGTTCATTCCAACTCTCGCATCTTGTGGTTTAATAAGCAGTGAAGCCCAAGCGAAGTCACCGTGCATCCAGAAAAATCCCTTGGGTCCTATTCCTGATCACAGTGAGAATCTGCTTTTCTCTGTGATTTTGGGAAAGGGGCTTTATTTCTTGCCTTTTCATCTTTTTTTCACATCCCATTTCTCAGAAAGCCACAAGACCCAGCTTCCATGGAAGGGTTGGCCAAGGTCAGCATGGTGCAAGTTGGGATATAAATGAAACTTAAGAGGGCATAGGAGGAAAAGCAGTTCCTTATTTCTCATCTCAGGGTGGAAAGCATGTGGAGCCACATGTTCCCTGACCATAAAGCAGCACGCGGCTGAATCATTCATCACTCTCACTTGTGTCTGTGATCAGACAGTATGGAAGGCAGTTCTGCAATGGTGTGTGTGGTTATGTGTGTATGTTGAGGGTGAAGAGTATGAAGGGAAGGCTGAGGTGGTTTCAAATGATTATTAGAAATGAGGGCTATATCATTTTGTGGGGGTGGGGAGAAAGGCCCAAGTCCTTGGACTATCCTGGGGGAAAATTCATTGTCAGAAAGAGAGATTCAAAGGACTCCGAATACATGAACACTGGACCAAAGGGATGGGCCAGGTGGCAGTGTGCCTGCCATCTGAGGGAAGCCTGTGGACAGTGTCAGCCTGCTCAGGCCAGGCCTTCATCATCGCTTCTGCAAGGAGGCTTCCAGGGATCCTAGTTCCCCCACAAAGGGCTGTTGTTTATGAGTTGGCCTGGTCTCCTGATGGGACAACTTGGTCTAGGGCATTTCAGGGGTAATCTGCCAGTTCCATGCATCACCTTGATACATAGAGGGCCTCTGAGGAACACCCTCTCCTTTTCTTGAAATAACCAAGAACAGGTTCTATAAACCCAGTCACTGCCATGTGCTCACCCTGCTTTTGAAGTTCTATTTTTGTGCTAAGTTCCCTGGGTCCAGTGACCTTGACAAAGCAGATCTGGCCATTTTTAAGCAAATGTTCCTGGTGATCCAGGTACTTGTATTTCTCTTACATGTTGGGAAAGATCTTGAATTTGCTGAGAACATGAATGTGACCTTGGCCTCAATGCTCATAGGTGCCAGCCCTGGGTAGATTGCTGACAACCGTGAGCTTTAGCTCTGTACCTACAAAATGTAAATAAGTTTTTAACCTCCTACTCCCAGGGAGGTTGTGAGGCAGAATTGAAACATGTGTATGAATAAGACTTGGAGTCTGTAAAGTGTGATTTGTATTTTGAACCATTTATTTTAATTCCACTTATAATCTATTACTTAGAATATTTATTTCAAATTGTTTCTACTAAATTAGCAAGGTTCAATATTTCTGTCATTTTTGTTGCTATAATACACAAGAACTTATTTGGGAATAAAGTGAAAAGTAAAATGGTCGTTCTTATGAACCTACAACACATCCATGGTTTTTCTTTGCCTATATTAAAGTACATGACATTGGCCCTGGGGTTGGAATCAAGGTTATCCCCGGGATATCCTGGTGCTGGCACTGTCTCTGTTGGGCTTATGATGGAGCTGTTCAGCAGCCGGTAGTATTGTGAGGAATACCCTAAGAGCAGGCAGGAGTCAGGAGCTATGGTTCCCCAACCCAGGGCTGGTGCTAGCTTAGAGATCCCCTTGGGCCCAGTCGCACAATGTGTTTTGGTCTCATTTCTTCATGTATCTGATGTTTGGACTGGCTTCTTTCTAAGGTTATGTCTGAGTCAAACATTCTTTTATTTTTCTAAAACCTGCAAAGTACTGTCTTGCACCTCTCTGCTCTCCACTCCTGTCAGCACAGCCTTCTGGACCCTCTGAGGTCTTCCTTAGCTCCTGGCTTTGCAGGTGGAGAGAGATACTTATTTCTCTGTCGACAATAAACAACAGTTTTGCATAGATTTTCTTCTGGCATTTATCACTGCAATATTGTAATGCTAAGTAGAGACAAAAATCATCAATGATTGACTGACTTTGGAAGCATTGCCTATTCATACAATCTTTGCACTCCCATTATTCTGGTGAGATTTATTGATTGATGCGATGCCTAAGTTACTTTAACAAACATATCTGGTTTTTCTCATATGTCAGATGATCTCCTATGTCCTACGACAATATTGGGGATGCAATGAAAAAGCTAAAGGCAACTGGGTTTTCTGGAAATGTCTCTCCACCCAAATGAACATGGAGTCTCCTATCTAACCAAGGAAATACTATCAGGAAAGCTTTCATTGAGGTGTTTTCTTTCTAGGCTCAAAGACATAAAATAGCCTCGCCTGGATGTAGGTATCACTATGCCCATTTAACAGATGAGAAAACTGAGGCCCTACAAAGGTGATTTTATTGGTCCTGGAAACTGTGAAGCATGTTTTGAAGAATGCTTTGTTTGCAGGAAATGAAGAACAAAGAATAATGAGTTTAATCAATAATTGGGGAGGGTTTCCATACTATTATGGGGTCCTTTGATATACATGCTAGAAGGAAGAGTTTGAAATACTTATGGTAATGTGAATATTGATAAAAAGTACATTCAAAACAGTTAAAAGTGACCTCCACTATGGCCCCCATCTTTCCCTAGGAAGTAAGGGTCAGTGAGTATCCAGAGTTCACCCTAAAGTAGCCTTGGCTTCCACCAGACCTGGACTTTGCCTCTTGCCACCCTCAGCCTGGTGCCTAGAGAGTTTTAGCTAGTATAGCTGGTGCTAGGCAGGCCCAGGCAGCCTTGGGTTTGGGAGTCCAAGAACCAGGACACTGGACCTAATCTTCACCACTTCTTGTTCTGGCTTTGGGGGCTTGGTACTTACAGGTGGTACTTAACAAGTACAGTACTGACAGTGTTCTTTGATGTCTCTTCTCCCAAGGTAATTCTTAACTTGTTCCTTGATCCTTTCAAATCCAGAGGATCTCAAATCAAGCACTTTACAGTATTACCTCACTTAATCCTCCAGCAGATGCAAAGAGAGAACTCGTTGTCATCTTGATTTCACAAAAGAGGCAATTGAGGCTCAGAGAGGTTAGGTAACTTATCCAAGGTCACACATTTAGTAGTTAGGGGATGCCAGCTCGCACACACATCCTACTTCGAATCAGCAAAAGCGCTGGCATTAACTGTGTGATGTTGGGCAGGCCAGTATATCTCTTTCGACTTTGGTTTCTCATCTATAAAACGAGGGGAATTGACTATAAGACCTCCAAGGCCCTGCTTGATACTCTTGGGCTTCTTACTTGATCTGCCCTGATCTTGTACTTGCTGCCAAAGGTTCTTCTGTTCGCCACCAGAGGGTACCCTGCTCCCAAAGCAGGAGGCACCGGGGAAGGCTGAGTTCCACTAACTTGTCTCTACCCTAACGGATAAAAATCCAGCCCAGTGCGAATAGCAGTATGGGTCCAAACTCTCCCATTCTTTCAACTGCTAGGATCCCTCTTTCTCTGTGAAGTCTTCCAGGCCTTCTCGCCCACAAGGCTCTCGCCTGTACCTAAGCCTGTATTGCCCATCTTATCCTCCAGGTGGCAGGCCTCCTACTCTATCTCTGGCATTACCATTTTGTTCAGTTTTCTTCCCTTGTTTTTCAGTCCTCTCTTGGAGAGAGGCTGATATGATAAAGGAGAGGGAGGTTTGGATTTCGGACATCAAAACCCGACCTCTCGGTTCTGTGATTCCTGCCTCGGCAGCTCCAATCTTCTAATGAAACCTGTTTCTCCCCTTGAGAAATACACTCTTTATTTTTTTTTTATTTTGTTACATTTTGTTTAAGAGCATTTTATAATAGGTGAGTAACAAAAAGAAGACTGCACCATCTTGTGTCCTTCTATCTTTAATGGAAATATACAGCATTTCAGCTACACCGTGGGCAAAATGAGCTTTGATGAACGTCCCTGGAAAAGAGCCACCAATTACGACACGATTTCTATGGCAAAATGCATTATCAATTCTAAGAGACAGTTGTAGACATGGCATATTAGAGCATAATATTACTGAGTGGTGCCTTATCCTGTTTCCCAAACTATTATTTCTAGGAGTGATCTGCATTTCAGTAAGACCTAAAGAATCCCCAACTGTTCTAAGGCCTCTTTCACTATAACATGAAGCATAATTTATTTAACCCAGAGGGGGGGAAAAAACAGCAAAAAATGTCGATAAGCTTTTCTAGGCATTCCTTTCCCATGGTTCAATGTAATCCAATCCCAGATGTGCAAAAATTTCTTCTTCACTTTCTGCTTTGAGAAACATCCTCTGAAAGCATAAGAAGAAATAAGTGTATTCAGATATTGTTGTTAAGCATCTCAGCGCTGACGTAGTGAAACTTTTACCTTTAAAACTGTCTTGTCAGAATGAATTATTGCCAAAATTCCTTGCTTATGAGTATAAAAAGTCATCTTAGCTGACTTCTGTAATTTTTATATTTTCCCATCCCAAAATATGGCACTTAATAAATTAAAGTAAAATCACGATAGCTTTACGTATGTAGTGAAAGGTGCTTGGTATTTTTCTTGTGGGTCTGTAGATCTTCACCACAATTTTTCATTAAAACTACCTGAAGAAGTTTTTTTTTAAAAAAATACATAGACACTTGAGCTATACCCCAGTCTCCTGCAGTCAGAATCTCAGAGTTCTTGGCAAAGACTATTACTTTTGTTTTATGTCACCTTTCACCCGCAGAGCTTAGTTTAGTGTCCTTGACCACCGTCAGAATGGTAGACCTTGGGACTTGTGGATTTAACAGTTGAATATTTCACATTTCATAATTCACAGAGTAATTTATCCTTTTGCTGACACATGAATTGAATCATGACTGCAAGCCTAGCACACCAAATGAGTCACGTGGCTCGTGAGTGACCGCTCAGCTACATCTCAGGGCAGCTCTGTTGCTCTTTTTTGTGCAATAGATTCTCATTAATGACCTAGTGTTCACTAAAATGCTACTGTCCTCTGCGTTTGAGAGGTGCTTTGGTAGTATTTGTGATTGGGCAGGGGGAGATCTTTTTCTTTGGAGTTACTCATTGCAAACACCAAGGGTATACCAAACGCAATTAATGTTCACTGCTAGACTGGTTCTGGGGGTCCTATGAGCTCATCATCCTTGAGCCCAATGCCTCTGGGGTGCATTCTGGGCCAGGTAGGGGCTGTGCTCCTGTCAGGATCTTTCCGGTGGCCCTCAGCTGTGATCTGTGACAACAACAAGACACTCAGGGCAAAGGAAGCTAAACTTTGACACTAAAATCAGGTCAGGGAAAGTACTCAGGGAGCCAGCTTTGGAGATGGGGATCAAAGTGGCCCATCTCAGGGAGACAGCTCTACCTTGGTCTTGTCGTATAAAGCGTGGTTATCCAGAATCATCTTCCGCTCGTGTGTGGCATAGCGTCGGAGGTCTCTCTCAAACTGCTGGAGAGAGAGAATTAAAATAAGTCCAGGATATCTTCTGTGTTAGGGTTTAGAGATATCTAAACCCCTATAAAGAAATATCTATCTCAACGTCACACATGCCACTAAATGGGATTAAACTTACTAAACATTCTCAAAGGGATTTTCTTCCCAGGGCAAAGCTCTGAGCTGACAGAGCTCCATACTCTGTGCACACACTAGAACGTAAGCTCAGAAAGCAGGAATTTGATTTTGTTCTGTTCATAACTATACTCCTCTTCAAATATGCCTGGCACATAGAAGGTATATGGCAAAGGTTTGTTGAATGAGTAATGAACATTGTGAGGATTGTGTCCAGAATAATATTCGGTCCAGAGTAAACGCTGGGTAAATAATAGTTTGGGCTATCACTATTGTAAATGAGGATGAGGAGTCAGGAGACCCAGATTCTGGCCCAGATTTTATCCCTATCTGGCTATGCATCTCTCAGCAAGTCACCAGACGCTGAATCTTAGTTGGTCAAACAGGAGGGTAAAGTAAGTGCATGAGGTCACCTCTGGCTCTGCCATCCTCTCATCTGAGATTCTACAGAACTGATGTTCTGAGCCACCTGTCCTGGATTAGCCTGTCCTATGACCAGGAGTCTGAGGCTACAGAGAGCAACACCTGAAGCCTAAGCTAGAGGACAGGAAGATCTTGGAAAAGGAGGGTGGCAAATGAAGTTGTCACTGAGGTTAGTTTTCCTGAGAGAAGCATCGATCTAGAAACATCGTTCTTTTTTACGTGGGAGTGGGGAGAAAGTGCAGGGTAACTGCTCCCTCCAGTGACAAGGAGCCATTTCCCAATAACAGGAAAGCCAGCTGAGAGTGGGAACTGCCCTTCTAGACCATCACCTGGCTGTGTGAGAAGGCAGACTTCCCAACCAGAAGTCCTTTACAACGCAGCAGGGGGGAAGCCAGGTCTGTGGGAGAACTGAGGTGCAGCAGACTCTGGGTGCTGTAGCTACTGGTCTGCAAAAATAGCAGATGTTGCTTAGCACAGGGCCTCCTCCCCAGGCCTGGGTCACTCTCCTTCTGTCTCCCAGCACTTAGAATGATGGCTGCTCACACTGTGTGTTGGGGGAGTCTGGAGAGGAGGGGATAATGGGAACAGTGAGAGGCCACCATTGGCTCTCCACTTCTGTGTGGTGAGAGAGATTTTCCTGAATTCCTCTGCTAAAAATTCAGGAGCATTTCCCCATAGATTGTTAGGGATTATAATGAGGCCTTTCATTTGGAGACTAACATTATTTACTCAACAAATATTTATTGAGCATCAACTATTTGCTGGTTGTGTTCTGGGTGCTTGAGTGAAACAATGATGTCTACCCTGGTGGGGCTGGGATTTGAGCAGGGGACATAGACAAGACACAGTAACGGAATAAATAAATGATATGACATGTTTAAAAAGTAAGCGCTGTGTACAGGGCAGGCCTCATTGAGAGACAGGATTTGAGTAAGGAATTGAAGGAGGTAAAGGAGTTATCCAAGTGGATTCTGGGGGAAAACTACTCCAGGCAGAGGAAACTGCTAGAACTGAGGCCTTAGGGTGGGGTGAGGCCAGCCCCTTTAGGGAGAGAGCAGTAGCAGAGAAGTTTGGAGAAATAAGGGGGTGGTGGGAGGATCAAGCAGGGCCTCATGAACTGCTGCAAGACCTGTGGTGTTTACTCTTAGTTAAATAAGGTGCTCCGTGCAAGGTTTAACAGGATCACTTGGCTGTAGAGGGCAGAGCCAAAGCAGGGAGACCAGTCAGAAAGGCTATGGCAGTAATTCAGGCAATGATACCCTAGTTAACATCAGTGGGGAGCTTACCCCATGCCAGGCACTGGACGGAGTTCTCCCTTTATATTGATTTTCTGACATGCTCTATTGTGGCTGGTACTTCGCTTCTAAGAGAGCTTCATGTCACTTCTTAAAGAACAGTTTCAAGTACATAATTAGACTCAAAATTGTGTTTAGATGAAAGCACCATCTCATTTAACCCTCTTTATAATCCTGCAAAGTTGGTGCTGTTATTAGCCCCATTTTCCAGATGAGGAAGGAAGGCCCAGAGAGTCTAAGTAATTTACCAGAGGCCACACAGCCAGCGATAGAGTTAGGACTCAGACTCCAGAATCCCAAAACTCAGTTTCTTTACCCTGGTCAGTTCTGCCTGCTGCTTTAAAACCGCTAACTTCTCACAGCAACCCTGTGAGATAGGCAGGGCAAGGCTGTCGCTTTATGTTTCAGATGAAGGAAGCTGAACATCCAGCAGGGGTACTACAGTCTGGCTGTATCATCGGTCACAACACATTTCAGAGGCGGGCCCAGGGTTGCTGCATACAGCTGCACAGTTGCACACTGTGAAACTCTAGAAGATGCCATCGCATTTGTAGTCTTTGTACACATGCAGGTTTATTATGACAATTTTCTGGAAAATGGCAGAAAGGTATCATAAGGAAGAGATGCTTTTTATAGTTGGTGAAGGGATGCCATCTGGGCTAGTAAAGAGTCTGGCTGAGCCTAGGCACCTGGCCACAGTCATTGATGTGTTTCCACACCTTCTCCCAACATCCGACACAGACACAGACAATACTGTTGGAAGGATCTTGTCAATTCAAGTCATACTGCCAAATTAAGCAGATCTGTTTAGAAGAAACATGATTCAGAGGAAAACAGAAGTTTCTTTTGATTTTTAACTTATGAATACCAAGATGGCTTTACCTAGATGACTCTAAAACATTTGATGTGCCCCTGTGCAGTGTCCTGCTTGGGAAATCATTAGGCTACACCATCCTAAGGAAGCTTCGTCAGCTTAGTAGGTCGGACAGCTTGGTAAATTAATGACCCCAAGCTGAAGATGACTTGAATTGTCTTGAGAACATTTCCCAGGCCCTGACATCTTTGGGTGAAATTGAAAGGTGAAATTGAATTTCTCACCTATAAAATTTTAGACGAGACCTAATCCTGATCACCCACCAACATGCATCCACGTGGGGACAAAACACAGCATCTCATCGAACCCCGATGACAGCATTAAGATGTGGCGTCATCGTTATCCGCAAGAGACGTGGAGCAATTGGGGCTTGAAGAGGTTAATAATTTGTTTAAAGTCACCTAGCTAAAAATGGCACACTTCGTGTCGTGTCAGTGCCCGCAGAAACAATAGCAGCAATTTCTGAGAAATCAGAGAAGAAACTGAAAAGTGCTGAAAACGTGCCTTGTGTTAAAAACAAAACACACAAAGGGCAACCATTTCTGTCACTGGCATGACCTTAGATAACCTCAGCTTTCTTTTCAGAACTCTTCCCTTTCTCAACAGACTGTGTTCCCAGAGATTTATGTCTGTCAAAACAAAACAAAACAAAACAAAAAAACCCACAAAAAACAAACAAACAAAAAAAAAAACTGCTCGTTAGGGAGCCACGCTTTGAGAATAACTCTTCTAAATTAATCTGTGTCACCTGACCATATGCAGGCGGAATGCCCAATTTAAAAGTTTCTGGGCATTGCCCCCTTTCCTGTCTCTCTGCCCTTACTGTCGCTCCTCCAGGCCACTGTCCCACTGATCCAGATAGCACTTACCCGGGAGCCCGTCCAGCCCAGCAAAGCAAAGGCATGGCAGTCATAAGGGCACACAACCAGGTCCACACGAATGGCCTTCCAGGTCTTTCCTTCCTGCTGGCTGGACTTGTCACTTTCTACCCTCTGATGGTGCAATTTTAAAATCAGAAAGCATTTCTGGAAATGATCTAAAGCATCCACCTTCCTGCTAGGCAGCTTTAACTTTTCAAATGTCGACTCCACAAGATCATAGTATAAAATCAGTCCCTAAAAAACAAATACAAAGAAGTCAAAAAGAGTCCTTGCTGGACAGGGTTTGAGATTTTACACCGAGCTCCCATGAAAGCTCCTAACAAACATTTTACGGACTTGAGCAAAACGTTGCTGTTTTTTCCTGTTTGTCAACTAAAGAAGACAAGGGACTACTCCCTCCTGGGTTCCCTCACAGCAGAGTTTAAGAACTAATCACGCATGAGGAGAGATTATGATAACAGCCACCATTTATTAAGCACTTATTAGGCACTGCACCAAGTGCTTTATCCAGGTTTATCACTTGATCCTCCTTATTAATGAAATAAAGAGAAATTTATTATCCCTGTTTTAAGGTAAGGAAAGAGAAGCTTGGAAAAATTAAATAAAGCATCCCAGGTCAGATGGCCAGTAAGTGGCAGTGCAGTTTTGAAAATCTCAAGTTTAAAACCCACATGCTTAATGTCAGCCTCCACCAGTGCCTGACCATTTCTTTGCTGGGGAACCATCAGTATGACTGCCTAAAAGCTGAGGAAAGACCAATGGAAGCAAGGCTCCCTGTCGCCATATTCCCGCCCCATCCCTATCTTGGACTGGGACAGTCTCAGAGTATAGAGAAGGGTGGTGCCTACAAATCAAGGCCAAACCAAGGTCTCGCAGGAGCCCCAGAGTGAGGAGCCAGGCAGCCCTGTCTCCACCCAGGCCTCAGCTATCAGGGTCCTCAGCTATCGAGTTGTGCTGTTTATCCCTGAGAATTCTTCATCTTTCCTGCCTGAGCAAAGCAGTGGGGCTTGCCCAGGTGTAGCTAATGCTTCTTGGTCCTGCCTTTTCCTGATCCAGCCTATTACACTCACTCTTGGGTTCCCCTCTCCTGAGAGAGACAGAGAGGGCTTGGGATGGCCTCACAGGTGAATTTGGATTCAGTTCGAAAGTTGGGTCTTCACTTCTGGTGCTCCTGACTCTGGGGTTGTGTGTCTCTAACTCTTAATTTCACGTTATCTGAGGGCCTCTCTCTCTGGCACAAAAGGGAGCTTGGTCTACTCCCAGCAGAAGCTACATCACTCAGGAAGGATGAAGCTATGCCAGAAAAACGCTAGCCCCAGCCCCCTCCAGGTCACAGGTAGGGCCCCCTGGTCTCTCTGGGAAGTGGAGCTCCCACTAGAGTCTGGCAGGAGTCAGGGCTCTGGAGGTGGCTCTGGTCACAGGGCCATCCTTTGCCTCCTCCAGTTGGCAAAAGGTGGCCTGTGGCAAGTCTGATGTCCTCAGTGGGTGGGGGCCCCTGAGCCATGACCTCTGCTGAGCCCAGCTTACACTCATTAGTTTACTTCTTTTCATCTCAGCACAAAGTCAAAGTGGCCATTGATTACCAGTATAGAGTTTGAGGGGCCAGAAACACCTCTCAGACTGACTTTATCCCAATCTTAGCCATCCTTCCTGACCTTGACCCTTGCCCTGCCCCCCACTCATACCCCCCAGGTCTTCACAGTGCCTTCTCTTCATTCTGTTTAGGGGTTGAATACTTCTTCATGTCCAATGCAGAGACAAAACCATCTCAGCCCATTTGGTAATAGGACAAATGTGTATGAACAAGATACATGTTTCTAACACGGACTCTAGGACCCAAAGAGGGTACATCTCACTGTATATCACGTGGCATTGTGTTAGCTATTGAAAATAATTGAGCATCAGTTAGGTGGCCATTATACAGTTATGAAGTGAATAGCGTACAAAATTCAATGATATTAATATAATGCGTGAGTGTCCAAACATCCACTTTTGATCTTTCTTCTTACCTTCTTTTCCCATAAGTTTATCACTTTGGGTAAAAGTTGTTGTTCATCATCCTCTGTTGATCCTGGGCTGCTAATTAAAAAATCTACATCATGCCCAATCTTCTTACCTCTGATTGAAAAAAATAAAAACCAGTATAACGTGGAAATAAATTAGATTTTTAACTTTCAATTTTAAAAGTCACTTTTGTTTCTATGCCTTGCCCTTAAGGTTTACAACACAAAATGCTCATGACATTTTTTTGAACAAAATATCCTGGGTTGTACAACTCTGCTTCTTGCAAAATAAATTCACAACACAGAAATAATAACAATCATACATAGTATGTATATAATTATGTGAATAAAAAATTTTTAAAAAGATTATTTCTTCTATACACTCACACATGCACCCCCCCCCATATACACAAACAAACACACTCACAGACAAGCAGGACAACAAGCAAACCCAAAATATATTCACATAATATAATTAGTGGGGAAAGCATGGAAGGGGAAGAATCAAGGAAGGCTTCCTGGAGAAGGTGGCATCTGAATTGAGTCTTAAAGGATGAGAAATCAGCCAAATGATGATTTGAGGAAAGCCAATTCAAGCAGAAGTGTCCTTCTGAGCAAAGTCACAGAAGCGAGAAATATCTCTGTGTGTGCAAAGAATGAGAAGCCACTGGGGATTGCTGGAGGGTTGGAGATGAGGGTGCAGGGAGAGGCTGGCACCAGGCCACCAAAGGCCTTTCGTGCTGTGTTCAGAACTTTCAGTCCTGAACGTGGGGAGTCGCTGTAGATGTTAGAGAAGAGGTGAAGGTGGCCCTCATTGTTTACCTCCGGAATCCTCCTGTCACAGTGACGGAGGCATCAGGCAGAAATGCCGAGACTGCTTCTCTAACCAGCACGCTGACCGCCTCTGCTTCTGCCCTGGTCACGCAGCTGACAAGATCATCATAATAGAGGAATCCTGAGAGGCATTGGACATGTCAATAGAAAGAGTGACACATCTTGTGTGAATGGACCAGCTCTCAGTGGGAGGGGATTCCGCCCCCACTAAGAGCTAATGTGGCCATGGGTATCAACACCAAATGGTTCCACAGAGACCAGTTATTTCTATTCTCTCGGTTGTGAAATTTTCATGGTAACGATGCTTTTTACTTTCTGACTGAGAGGCTTACAACATCCTAAGAAAGAGACAATATTTCATATCCCCATAGAAACCGAGCTATTCAAATCGGAGTTCTTATTGAAGTACCAGCCCTCTTGATCAATAAGCTTTGCCCTTTTATTTAAAGAAGACAATATATAATGCTCTGAGATGGGAAGATTCAGGATTGGGAGGTAATAGACAAATTAAAAAATTAGTCAAGAATAAGAAGAGGGTAGATTTGCCTTCTAGAGCTCTGCTGTACATCATTGTACGTATGGTTAACAATACTCTCTTGTGCACTTCAAATTTGTTAACTAGTTGTGTGGATCATAGGCCTCAATGCAAAAGTTAAAAAGAATCAGGCTTCTGAAGGAAAACAGGAAAATATCTTAGTGATCTCAAGTGTAAACAAATAGCTCTAAAACAGAGTGGGAAAAAACCCTAGCTATAATGAAGAGATTGATAATTTGGATTTCATTAAATGTAAGAACTTGGGGTCATCAAAGGACATTATTGAGCAAGTGAGGAGCAATCTACAGACTGGGAGAAGAGATTTAAATGTCATATGTCTACCCAAGGACTTACAGCCAGAACATAAACAAACTCCCACAAATCAATAAATAAAAAACAAAATGACCACTTTAAAAAGGGGAGAAAGACCTGAACAGAAACCTCTTCGAAGAGGAATTGTCCCCCACAGCACTTGTAAAGGTCATTAGAGAAATGCAAACTGAAACAGCAGTAAGATGACACTACTTACCCACAAGGACGAACAAAACAAACGTGATTTAAAATAGAAAGTGTGGGTGAGGATGTGGAATAATGGAAAAATCTCATACAGTGATACTGGGCGTGTAAAGTGGTTCAACCACTTTGGAAAACTGTTGGACAGTATCTACTACAGCTAAGTAAGTAGCTAATTATCTTCTGACTCAGCAATGTCACTCCTAGATACTCACAAGAAAAATGAAGACATGTATCAACAGGTACCACAATGTTCATAGCACTTTTTTTTTCATAATAACCAAAAACTGAAAATAATTCAAATGTTTATGGACAGAAAATGAATAAGGTATGGTACTAATGGGTAAGAAATTGCTAAGAAGGTAGATCTCATGTTAAGTATTCTTAACATAAGAAAAAATATTAATTGAATAAAATGAAATACATAAAATATTCATGTGAAAAAAATGAAAAGAAATGCTTCATTAGGCTCTTATTGATACAAAATTTTCATTGGAACCGATATTCTCAGCACAACTTACTTGATAACCATTTGGCTCCTGTGCTTATTCAGGATGCACATATACCAGAAGTCATGGTTAACAGTTTCTTTAAGAACATGTACACACATCAGGCATGAACATGGAGAGAATGCAATAATCTGTTGACACCCATGAGAACAACTTAATTGGCTTTCTTGCTTTTCTTTTTGGTATGGTTGGGGAGGTTAACTTATTACCAGAAACTTATTACACCTGAGTAATGCTATTTATATGTGCTGTTATATTTCAGACTGTTCAAGGCCAATGTGGCATGTGAATCCTCAAGCCTCAGGGAACTAAAACCAAGTGTGATTATAAGTAAAACTGAATCAGGTTTTCCATCTGAATCAGGTTTTTCACTATGTTCAATTAGCTTATCCTCTGTGGCAGAGGTCTCTAACACCCGGGCCTCTGTGGCCTCTTAGAAACCAGGCTGCACAGGCCAGCGATGGAGCAAAGCTTCATCTATATTTGCAGCCACTCACCAGCGCTAGCATCACTGCCTCAGGACCACCTCAGATCATCAGGCATTAGATTCTCATAGGAGTACCGTGCCTGGTGCCAAAACGGTTAGGGACCACTGCTCTGTGGTATTCTAAACTATTCCCATTGACAATTCCATTCATTACAGTACTGCTAAAGGAAGACATACATCCTGGGGTTTTAAGCTGTAAGTATGATAGGAAGGCAGTCCTAGGATTCTGCATAAAACAAGAGTTGCTTGTATTTTATTTCATCACTGAAACAGAAGAGAGGTTTTTTTTCCCCCTATGGTGGTCTTTTGTAGAAGATTCCCTTTAATATCATTAAAGATGTAGATGACTTCGTCATTCTTTGTAACTCAGAAACCATACCGCTCAGAACTGTGGCTTTGACTTCCTTTCAAATACCAATTATATTGTATTTTTATTGCATATTAAAAGCAAACATTTAAAACATGTCAATTTTTTTTGATTCTATACTGACATTTCTTCATTTCTAAAACTGGGACCCTCCGTAAATGGAAGTGACCAAGCCATCTTCAACCTCCAGGAGGTGCTGCCAGGTTTTCAGGTGCCTATGTCCACACTTCTCAGGTTAACAAGTCCAGCAGGGTAGACGAACCTGTGTCTAGATTTCTACCATTTCCCTTCTATGTCCTGATGTTTTACAGTTTCTAAAGCAGACCCATACTTGTTCTGGGCAACAATTCTAGTTTGTTCAAATATTCTTTACTCCCCAACCCTCCATGTGAACTCCCTCATCAACACCTCTATCCCAACTGGGACCCAAATGCTCAGAAGGGTCAGTTCAGTAAAAATTAGATCAGCATCAGAACATAAAAGAATGACAACAGCCACCGTGAAGAGCGTATTTGGCCTGTGCTCAGCTTTGCCTGCATTAAGCATTGGTACCTATTTCAGTACCGATGTCATCTCCCTTTTATAGATGAGGTGACTTAGGCTCAAAAGGTTTAACAAACTTGCTCAAGATCACATAGCTGGAGCCAGGATGAAGATCCAGGTCTGTCTGATTCTGAAAGTGTGTGCTTTTAACCATAGCCTGAAAAGAGGCCCCACAAGTGACCCCGCTCACCAAGAGTAGAGTTGAAATTCAGCTGACTTAGAGCTCTACTACAACCTGCCCAGCCCATGAGAACAACGGGAGATTTTTAGGAGAGACAATCTACCTGCTTTCTGCATTCGTGTGAATTTCAGGGTTTTGTCCGACCTTATTTTACTCAGGCTTCTGAAACCCATCCTGAACCATTTCTCGGATGTCTTCAATCCCACTCCAAATACAGAAGTAAATAGCTGAAACAAAGGGAAAGGCACACTTTTAGTTTATAAAACAATCATTCTGGCAATGAAGTGATGCTTTCAAAATCAAGGGATTAAAAAAAAGTGTAAGGTTTTTAGAGATGTTTTTGTTTCAGAAGGGTCCTCCCCTGATAAATAAAACAAACATGAGAAGCAGGTTCTGGCATCTGCATAGGGCTTCTGTGTAATCTGATTGTGTGATGGCCTGTGCTGTCCATGTGTGACAATGGCTATCCCTATTAGGTATTTCTCCTTGCCAAGGGTTCCTTACACACACTCATGCTCTGCATATTAATCCTTGCAATTTAAAGAGGGAAGGGCATGTAGGTTGTCTAAATTCTCCACCATCATGCAGCTGGAAAGTGGCAGAGCTCAGACTCAAACCCGGTCTGTCTGTCCTCCATGCCTGTGATCCTTTTAGGCCTTTGCATCCCTTCTGAACTGAAGGGACTGGCAGACATCCCTGCTGCCTGCACCTCCAAGGTAGGTAATATTGGGAGGTAACGAACCCTGCTTCAAAGTAGACGAGGAAGCGGTGAGTTGCTTTCTAACACAGGTTTGCTCTTTAAGAGCCAGTTTGTTTTGTCCCACAGTCCTGGTGTCCCCGTTATATTTGTACCCATGAATGACAGACTCCTGGAACACAAGGTAATTTGTATCTTACCATAGCACGGCAACAAGGTCGAACATTAGGCATCTGCTTCATAGACCACTGCTGTGGACTGAATGGCACCTCCTCACCCCACTTCCCAAATTCATATGCTGAAGCCCTAACCCTCAATATGGCAGTATTTGGAGATGGGATCTTTGGGAGGTAATCAGTTTTAGATGATGACATGAGGGTGGGGCCCTAATGATGGGATTAGTAGAAAGAGGTGCTGGAGAGTTTATGCTCCCTCTTTGTTGTGTAAGGGCACACTGAGAAGGAGGCTATCTGCAGGCCAGGAAGAGGACCCTAACCAGAACCCAACCACACCGGCACCCTGATCTCTGACTCCCAGCCTCCAGAACTGCGAGAAAGTAAATATTTGCTTTTTAAGTCACCCAGTCTACGGCATTTTGATAGGGCAGCTTGAGCTGACTAATAAAACCACCTAGAAGAAGCAATAGGATTAAGTGACAAACCATTTTCGATGAATATATGTAAAATCACTTACTTTGAAGGACTGATATCGTTCATCATTTAACACAGCTTTAACTTCAGAACTTTCTCCATCTTCAATAATTTCCTACATGAACAATTAAAAACAATTTTCAATTAATGATGTTGGACAATCACAGTCCAAGACTCCCAAGCTCATCAGGTAGCTTGATTAAAAACAAACAAACAAACAAACAAAAAAACCAAAAACACACACACATTTTATGGAGTATATCCTTGGGAACAAAAGTACAAAATGATTTGGGTCCAAATCTGCAGAACACCAAACCAGAACATTCACTGACAAAAGTGTGTCTAAATATTTGAGATAATGTTTTTCAATGGATGTGAACTTGCTGAAACAAGAAGACTCTTCATCCGAGTGGGTTAATTTTGGACCTGTTGAAAAGCCAGTTTAAGTTCAAGCCCTTATGATGTTTATCTCAGAGCTACCCACTCTCCTCTAGATAGAATTAGGATTACTTTTCTTGAATAATTTAACTTGAACTTGACTGCACTGAAACATACTCCTAAATGACCAACTTGCCTTGCTGGGGAATCCTTCAACATCATTTATAAATAAACACCCACCCCTGGCTCTCTTTCTGAAATATATACACTGAGAAGAAGCAAGATCAACTCCACTGCCCATTACACCCACTACCGTTTTGGGGGGGTGACATCCCCTGATGGAACTGAGGTCCTTCACACAGCCTGTGTTTGAAGTTAGATCATCCCCTGATATCAAGCTTTAGAGTCATCTGAGATTTTCACTGTGATTAATAATAATATAGAAGAGTTCTTTCTGTTTCCACGTAGCTGGCCCCACATAGCTTCAAATGTAAAAATGTTGAGGTATGGATTCTATCCATCTATTGTCTCTCTATCATTGTCTGTCTATCTAATCATCTATCATCTATCTACCTGTCTATCATCTATCATCTATCTAATCTATCAAGAGAAAGTAAAGTAAGCCATGAATACATCCATATAGTTGACAGGAAAATCTCTCTCTCTCTCTCTCTCTCTCTCTCGCTCTCGCTCTCGCTCTCTCCTTTCCTACCTATCTCACTACCTAGCTATTAGGAGGTGTGATGAGTCACATTTCACCCTTACCTCCATGATATACTTTGCTTTGTCTCCCAGGCAAGGAATTCCTTCTGTGTCCTTCATACTGGTGATTGTGAATGGCAGAGATTTAAGTACAGAAGCTGCTCTCATAAATACCAAATAGAAGACTTCATTTTCTTTAAACTCACAATTTTCAGCCAGTACCTCAAAGGCATCCTGAAAAATAGAACCAGATGAGGAGTAATACATGGTCTGTTTTCTTGTCCCTGAGCCGATGGCCACTTGCAAACGTCTCTTGCTCTCCTTTAAGCATTGGAACACCACCTGGTCAAGATTGGGTCTTCAGTACCTTTGCACCCCTCCCTTGTTGGATGAGGAGAGTTGAATTGAAAAGATAGGTTACATAGTGCTTTGTAAGGAAACTGAGTTCATCGCCATTAGCTATTCAGGAATGATTTAACCAAAACATGGTCTCGTGCTCACTGTATCCTACAAGTCATTACTCAGCGTGCTCCTTCTCTCTTTCCTTGCCAACCTTCCCACCAACATATGGTCAGGATTCTACCTTGATCACTGGGTATCCCCATCTCTTAGCTAGTACATAAAACACTGTCAGCACCTAACATAGACTTACTGGAATGGGAAGTACACACCCGAGGCTGGGGTTATTTAAGGGAGGGCATGTTTATACTTCTAGCAGAGGAAGAGCAGCTGCAGCTGTGTGGCACTGTGCCCGTGGTGGCCAGTAGGGGCAATTTCCTAGGGCTGGAAGGCTGGAAATGAGAAGTTTTGTATTTGATATACTACTGCATGTTTTATTCACCTGACTGCAGGCTGAAGGATGAGCAGTTGCGGGCTTACTAGGGTCATTTGAAACACAATTGGCAAACTGCAGGGCTGTATGGGGCTTTAGAGATGATCTAGCTAATTTCTAATTGGCTGGATGAGGGAACTGAGGCTGGGAGAGAGGAATTGATTTACCCAAGCTAATTAATCTCAGAAAAGCAAGAATCTAGGTCTGCTGTTTCCCAATCTTTTGATTTCCCAGCAAAGGCTGTTTATGCCTAATTGCAATGTTTGTGTAATCTGCTCTTACTATGTTCTGGACTAACTGCAGTATTTAATTTTTCAGAATATTTGCCTTCAACAAGTATTGTGCCCAATAATGACAATTCTCAATAAATAGTAATCTATCATCTCTGATGAATATAATACAAATGAATTTATGCACTTCCATGACAGAAATAGATCCATTCTTGACAGAAAGAAGAACCAGGGTTCTGGCCTGGGTGAGTGGGTAAGTGCGGGAAAAACTTTTCTAGAGTTTTAGAAATTTTCCTAATTTGATTTATAGATCCATGGAAAGAAGCAGTAAGTGCTTCATTTGCTCTGGGTGTTGTGAAGCCTCATTACCGTGAATATGTGGTTACGGTTGTTTAAAGTGGTTCTTCTCTGACACGCATACTGAGAGATCTTTTTGACAAGTGTTGGAGTCTTCTGGGGCTCTGGGTTAGAGCTAGCTGAATAGTCTCTTCTCACCTAAACAAAAGCATAAACATCTATTTTTAGTAACAATCGATAGTAATAATAATAGATGTACGTATACAGAAGAATTGAAGGCAGTATGATGGCAATTATCTCTGGAAAGAGGACAGAATTATAGGAGAGTCAAATTTTATGTTATGTAAATCTCCAATATTTGAATTTGCTATAATTAACATGTATTACTTTTGCAATCGGGAAAAAAACATGAAAAGGACCATCAATAAAATATCACTTTCCTATCCCATCAACTTATGTAGTTATCATCTAAACCTTCTTCCCAAAGATTCTAGCACTATGGGTGAAAATTTTGCATTAATAACTCACCTTTTAAATTTTTTTCTTATGAATGTTTATAGTACCAAAAAAAGAGGAGCTCTTTATTTATCTAGTTTCCAGACCATCAAAGCTTCAATATTTTAAAATATTAGTATATACACTTATTTATAAATATAGCTACCATTTATTAAGGGTCTAGGTCAGATTTTGTGTTAAGTGCTTTACATATGTTATTCTAATCCTCAAAACCATTCTATGAGGTAAGCACTGTTGTTTTCTCATATTATAGAGGAAAATACTCAAGCTCAGAAAAGTTAAGTGACTTGCCCACAGCCACACAGGGAGTAAGAAGAGTACCTAAAGGTTTGCCCAGGCCTGTTGATCCTATAACCCACGTTTCTAATCACCAAGTGAAGGACAATGAAAATCACAAGTGTGACACTTACGACAAGCTGGTGTTTTCCTGCCATCTCCACCGGTTTTCCTGCTCCCATACTTTCTATCAGCCAGGAGATGTCGAGGAGTTCTAGCTGTGAGTCGGTTTTTATATTCTGTACCTTAAGCCACTCCAGGACTTCTGAACCAGAATTGTTTTCTGCCACAATGTGGGTGACAGAATCACTGCAGAATGCAAGACAAAGTTACAAGATGAAGGGGCTTTCAAAATCATATGCTTTCCTCTTTCCTTGAGGTGTTCAGAGTGTTTCATCTGATGGAGAAAGATGCACTCTAGACCTGACCATAGGCATGGAGAATTTAGGCCTCCATGCAAGGGAATTCTATTTTCATTACTGTAACAACAGTGGTTTTTGTAACATGACAGACACAAGAAAAATTAAGAAAACATTAGAAAGGTTGTGGCTGAGCCACTAGGGGCAACCACATTTTAAAAGATCTCAGAAGCCTGGTTGAGAGGTTGGATCCTATTTTCTGGAACTGTGGAGCCAGTGAAGGCTTTTGTGAGCAAGACATTGATAGCGTTACTGGGTTATTTTTAAAGCTAGTCTGTTACATGCAATAATTCGGAGGGGAGAGTGATGGGTATGGGAGTGGTGGGGAGCTACATAGGAGAATAAAACAATAAACCAAAAGTGAGATGATTTTAATCCAGTCTGGTTCCTATAGCACTAGGAAGGAAGGCTAAGTAGACAAATGATGAACCTCTGGCATTAGTTCACTTGTAGAAGATGAAATGGAGAGTAGAGTTAAATATTACTCTAGCGTATTGATCACTAGTCAATTACTAGTGTTTTTGCTAGAAAAAGAGATTTAAGAAATTGTGTCTCTTTGGAGGAAGGGATTGGGAGAATGAAACTGAAGATTTTTTAGGCATGTTGCATATAAAGGATGGCAAGAGATCCAAATAAAATCATCCAGTTGACAGTTGGGAGCTGAGGCTCGTTCTGGGAGAGAGATGGGGGCTGGGGATTAGAGCTGGGACCATCTGGACAACAGGATTTGCCACAGGGCCCAATGGGGACATAGAGGAGGAGTGCTGTAAAACAATCAACAGACAATACAATATACAGGCATATACAAAAGAAAAAAGGCATATACAAAAGAAAAAGACTAGAGAGAAATGCTCCAGACTATTAGAAAAAATAATGACTATACTCACACACATGGACACACACTTATACACTTGTCATTCAGTATCCTTGGGGTATTGGTTCCAAGATTCTTCTCCCCAAATTCCAAAATCCTCAAGATGCAATTTTTATATAAAATCAGGTAGTACTTGCATATAGCCTATGGACATGTACCCATATACTTTAAATCATCTTTAGGTTACTTATAATACCTAATACAATCTAGATGCTGTGTAAATAGTTGCTATACTATACTGTTTAGAGATCAGCTTTTAGGAATTTAAAAAATATTTTCAATCTGAGGTTGGCTGAATCTATGAATGTGAAACCCACAGATACAAAGGGTCGACTGTACATTTTTATTTAATCCTCATAAGAGGGCAATTTAATTTCAGATGAGACAACCAAGGCTTGCAGAGTTTACAAGAAGCCAGGATTCAAACCCAGGTGTGCATGACAAAGCAACCTCTCAACGTTCTACTAGACTGTGGTTAGACCCCTGAGTGAGCTTTTGTTTCAGTTTTTTTCCATGTTTTCTGTCATAAACCATCTATCATCACTTTTCTATTTAGGACAAAAGTACAAATGAATGTCATTTTCAAGGGCAAATAAACCTGGGGCTGGAGCTGAGGTCATGTTTGCTTTGCCCCTGAGAGACCTAGGCTGCTTCTTCTTTAAAAAAAAAAAAAATTGTTTTTAAGTTTATTGAGGTAACATTGGTTAAAACAATTATAAAATTTTCAGGTGTACATTATAATTTGACATCTATATATTCTATTGTGTGATTACCACCCAAATGGGCTTTCTTCTTATAATAAAAGGTGACAGAGAACCTCAGGTGGCTGTCCCCAACCTCTTTCAAGGACCCTAAGGCACTGCTTAAGTGGCTGTTTCTGAAATACCAGTGGATTCAATTCCTTACGTGCATCTAGTTTTTTAGCCATGACTAATTAATGTCTTGTAATAGGTTTGGGAGGCTTTGAACCAAGTATAGCAGTTCTGAACTGGAATTTGTCCCTCGCTTTCCCACAGGGAAAAAGATGCAGTGTCTTCTCCTTCAACAGGCACTGAATTGAAATGTGCTCCTTACGATCATTGGCATCCTGAGGCCAGGGACAGTGTTGTAACCTGCCTGGTTACAATCAGGGCTACAATCATACCTGATGCCTGGCACATAACCAGATTCATAGAAATGGTCAATGAATAGACCATTGCATTAGAATTAATAAATGAAGTGATTAATCAATGGCTCTAAAAGAATGTTTTTTAAACTCTAGTGACACCCAGAAAGCTGGGCTAAAAACAATTCAGATGCCTTGGCCCTATTATCAAAGACTTGGATTCAGTAACTCTTACCTAAGGGCCCAGGAATGTGCATTTTGACAAGCTCCGTTGGTGATTCTGAAATAGTCCTAATTATTTATTGGTGTGTAACCTACAATCTCCAAATGTAATGGCTTTAAAACAGCAATGATTTTATTATATCTGCAATTTTATGGGTCAAAAATTCAGGCAGCTTGGCTGATCCTTCTCTTCGGTGTGGTCTCAGTGGAGGCATTAATGTTCTAGATGGCTCCGCATGACTGGCATGTTGGCAAGGATGGCTGGAAGACTGGGCTCACCGCATCTCTCAACCTGAACACCTCTGCATGGGCCTCTCACACAAGGAACTCAAACCGCTTACCCAAGGCTCTGGGATCCAGGGAATAGCAGAAGGCACAGAGCCTTTTAGGACCCAGGCTCAAAAGTCACACAATGTCACTTTTGATTGAACTAGTCACAAGCCTTCCCAAATGCAATAGTCCCTGCCTCTCCCTGCAAACGCCCATATTTTAAAACTCACTCAGCGCAAAATCTCCATGAGAAACACTGCTGTAAAGAAAAAATCTTTGGTTAATTGCCCTACACTGGACATTGTGGAACTCATTTCTCTGGAAGTACATGAGATAACTTTAGGAAGTTCACGACAGGACATTTTAAAAGCATGCATGTTTATTTATATCTGCATTTTTAAATTCTGCATATCAGATATGGTTTTTATGGGTTTCATGATTTTCTTATTTTTTAGGACAAAGATAAATTTTTTTTTAACAATTCGGTGTACAAACAATTAAAGAAGCATTAGTATATGACGATAGGTGTGGTAAAGATATTCTAACTATGAATGTGGCACTTGGATGTGTACAAAGTTATTAAATTAACAAATCTCAATTCTGAATTTTTTTCCTCTGATACCTGTCTTTCTTTTCCTAGTTGGTCTTGCCTCTCGGTTTAATTAGAAAAACTCTCCATGAAGAAAGAGGCAGCCACCTTTTTTGCCTGGAGACAAACTGGCCCTGAATCTGACTTCCCCAGTGCTCTTGAATGGTCACCTGCTTTTATCTTTGTCTTTATCTGTTCTCTTTCTCTGGAGAGGTCATCCTGATCCTTCCCATCTGAAGTGGGACTTATTCTGTAAATAATAACTGTAAATAGTAAATTACAGGTAAGCTGAGCTGTTTATAGTTTTTTAAAAAACAACTTTTTTTTTGTTTGTTTCAGAATTTCTGAAACAAAATAATTGAAGCAGTTTTATTTAGTGTTACCTCACACTCTTACTAGCACCAGTAAAGACAGGTTTCAATCTCCAGCCCTGATAGACTGAAAACTGAGAGGGTCTTGCCTTGATTTTTTTGGCTCCCTTAAGTGGTATTACGAACATTTTCATTAATTTAAATTCCACAAGTTTTGAAATATAAAGTGATTCAAACCTCAAGTTTACATTGCCTTCTCTTGAATTTTTAAAAGTAAATTCATTATTTTGTTATTTACAAAAGTAATACTGGTGCGTTGTGGAAAAAAATTAAAATTACAAAAATTAATTTTGGTAATCCCAGGTTTCTCTGGCTGGTTTCATATTCACCACATAAATAATTCTTTTGAGAAAATATTTCCTGAAGCGTACTATGTGTAAGAAAATTGTCAGAGGTCTGAGACTGAGGTCTACAAGATGACGCCCTTGACCTTGTGAAGTCATGGAAAGGTAATTGGATGAGACTGGGAGAAAGCCAAATGGAAGCAGTAGGAGTCAACCCCAGGCCGTGGATCACACCCCAGCCCTAGGAAGGAAGTCTTGCCTCTAGGAGGGCTTCCACCAGTTTTAGATCTTAGACTATAAAGAGGTATAGGGAAGAGGGGTTCAAGGTTGAGAGAAAGAGTAAGAAAAAAACATAAAGAGAAACCTGTGAAGGTATGTTTGGACGTTGGACCTGGAAGGGGCCTAAAGGTATGCTAGTTCAACAACATATTTTCTAGAGCAGATAACTTCTTTTTCATCTGGTGTGCAGTTTCTTTTGCAAACAATGACTCTTAATATTTTGATTTCAGACACCACAAACTCGAAGTGATAAAACATTGCCGAAGAGAAACAAAGCTGACACCAGTTAAAGCAGTAAGGATAGATTTTATTCAGCAATAAATATTGCAATAGGGTAGGGCCGTCCAGCATGATTGGAGCTCAACTGCAAGGAAACAGAATGCAGGAGACCTTTCACAGGCTGGATGTGCTAAGGGAAAGGCACCAAAGGACATAAAGGGAGGCTGGCCACCAAGATTTGCTAATTGGTGCTTCTTCAGAGGAGAAACGAATTTCTTGAATCTTTATGACAAGAAGCAGTGGTGCAAGTTAGAGCAAGGTGCCCACTAAAATAAGGCCTTTATCTTCAAAAAGAGAACACTCTTGAGAGTCTCTCCTTAGACATTTGCCTTTTGAAGAGATAACTCTCTGGTTCTTGAGAAGAAAGTTCTGGGTGGTTGGAAGACTTACATCTCAAAGGGGCAGAGAAAGGATTTATAATTGCAAGGTTTCTAAAGCTCTAAGGAAGATTCAGGGGACCATCTGCCTATTGCCAGGTTTTGGCTGGAGCAAACAGTACGTTATCCTGGCAGTCTTGAGCTTTCTCAGGCAGGCATTTTAAGGGGTAGGGTCATCCTAGGAACATAGCCTCAGCTGCTAGATGTTATGCTATAGTTTGGTCAAGAAGAGAGTTTTTATCCACATTCAAGTGAAAAAATCATAGATTTTACTACCACGAGATTCCTTGGGATGTTGGGGACATATTTTGGGATAATGTGTGAGGCAAAAGCCACATTTGAAATATTACATAGAGAATGAATGGAAAGTAGAGACAGGCCAGTTCTACATAACTAATCTCACATAACACAAAAAGGTGGACAGTAAAGGGTTAGGTAGGAAAATGCTAATTAAAAAAAATACTTGGTACATACTTGGAAAGTACATTATGGTCTGTTTTAATTCTAGGTGACAACTAAGGTACAATTTCTGACTCCTCTGTTCACTTGTAAAGTCCTTGCCTGCAGGGCTCATGTCTTCTGCCATTTTGCATCTCCAGAATCAGACAAATTCTGTGCAGAATGGGTACTAACAGAACCCCTATTGGTGATGCCACGATGGTATATCTTGTTTTCATCAAAGACAGTGCCTTTTAAAGGTACTCTTGCAAACAAATTACAGAGGTCTAGGCAAGACAAAAGTGTCATCTGGTGGGTTTCTACTGCCTGGATGACAGAACGGCTAGGTGACAGAACCCTGGAGAGCCACCCTTCCTAGCCACAGCGCTTTTTTTCTTCAACATCAGTGATTTAGGTCAAGACATAGATAGGAGGCTTAGCTGATGTGTTCAGAGAGGAGGGTTTATGACAGATAAAGTTTAGAATAGCCCAGCGTACGGGAAACAAGGATGAAGTAAGAAGGTGAAAAGCACTAGATTCTAATCCTTCTCTAGCTTGTCCTAGATAACTCAAAGGTGATAAAGTTGCTCTAAAATTTAGGATGTTGGTCATGGAATAAAATTCAGTATCCTTTTCCTGAATGTGCAAAAATGTCTCAAATGACTTGACGCCCCCCTGATTTATATTTTAAGAACCAGCTTCCTATGGCATATTGAATAACACGTCTTTTGCCACATAACATACATATTAACGAAGCCCAATACACATGTGAGGTTACAGTGCACATATTCTAGAGAATGAAATAGCCCCAAACAGTTCAACGCATTCAGGTATGCCACTTCTAAGCTGTGTGTTCAGGCCCAGGTAAAGTAAGAATGTGATTTTTCTTCAAATTTAACCTTTCTGGCAACCAAAGAACGTGCTAGGGATTTTGGAGCTTGTTGCATATTTTCAGAACTTTTTTTCTTAGCTCCTCTTTCTCTTAATCTTATATACTGGAAAGAAGAGATATAGCTACACTTCACTATTGAGATGCATCCTTCCTTTCAAAAAGCAGCTTTCTTTATTTCTATTTAAAAATATATGCTTATTACAAAAAATTGGAAAACACAGAGAATAAAACCAGTCATAATCCATCTCGACAACTCCATCTCAACTAACCACTTATAACATTTTGATGAGTTTCCTTCCTGTCTTTGTTCTGTTCATTTCTATCATTTCACCTAGTTCATGCAGTGGAGAGAGAACCTTCTCCGTAGGGTTCTGCTTTAAAGGTCAAAGGATCCAGCTAAATAACGAGAAACCACTCACACTTTCTACTTTTATCACTGTTTTAATTTATCAGAGCACGTTGAAATCCATCATCACATTTGGTGATCAGATCAGGCAGACTAGACTATTTACCTGGACACTAAGTTTAGAAAGGAGAAAGGGAGTCTGGCCCCACAAATTTAAAGTCTCTAGAGAGATTCCTTCTACAATGATTTCTATTGTTCTTTCCACTTAAGCCCATATATCTATCTAGAGAAATTCTGTTTGAGAGCTGGGACTCCTACTTCCTGTGATTTATTTTTGTGCCATAGAACACTTTTGTATTTACTGTGTCTGCGGGGCTGCTAGCCTGGGAACTTTGCCACCATCACATGCACAGCGGCAGTTTACTCACCACGTACCAGTTTCCTCTGCCACTTCAGCAGCTGGGTTTGGTTCCTGGCAGCAGGCATCTGGGGCACAGAACTGCCTCTTGGGCTCTCTTGCCCAAAGAAGAAACTTACCTCTCATCAGTCTCCCCAAGTCCCTGCCTCAGCCACCATGTACGTATCTGTAGCTGCACCTACAGTGAAACAAGTCAGCCCTTGCTGGAAGTATGACAAATTCAAGAGAGCTTGCTATGTAAATGGTACCTTGACCATCTGGCTTTCACGTCCTGCCTGGCTCTTGCCAAATTTCTTTATCAAAAAAAGCAGTTCTGTATTTGCTAAGGCTTTTAGTTTCTGTTTTTTGAATTTCTTCTTTTTTTTTTAATTTCTGATTTGTGGCCTCTTTGCCTCCATCATCTCCCCCCTCCCTGCTAATGCCAACACTTGACGTAAGTCTGTAAAATTAAGCAGATTTAACAATTAGATGAAATCTAAGATTTCATGGAAAGAATGTTAAGCCCAAAATAACATTCCGAATGAGATAAGAAGTTAGAAAGAAAAAAAGGGGCAAAGAGAGACAAAGGTGACCATATGAAAAGAAATCAGATGGGAAAGAGACCATGAGAGACTCAGGAATTTCTGAATGGGGAATTTTGGAAAAAAAAAAATTAAGTATTACTGTGACATTGCCTTTTCATATGAAATGTGGGGTCTTATGAAAATGATCATTACCTCTTGTTGACTTTTGACATATGTCTCTGACAATTTGAAGCTGACATTTCTTTAGCAGGAAATGCTGTCAGTTTTATTTTCAAATACAAAGACTATTTTTTAAATAAAAATTTATTTTCACATAGACTTCTTACATTCCCCCCTCCCAATGTGGTCTGTCTATTCCTGGGAACAGTGGTCCCCAACTTTTTTGGCACTAGGGACAGGTGCTCCTGTGAGAATCTAATGCCTGATGATCTGTGGTGTTGCTGAGGCAACGATGCTAGCTCTGGGGAGCGGCTGCAAATACAGATGAAGCTTTGCTGCTCGCTGGCCCACTGTTCATCTCCTCCTGTGCCCAGTTCCTAACAGGCCATGAACAGGTATCAGTCTGTGGTCTGTGTGGTTGGGGAACCCTGCCTTGGACCGTAAAAGCCAGCCAATTGCATTAATCATCATTCTTTATTCAATGCAAGCCCCCTAGCAGTCCTGTTTGGAACTATTTATGTCAAAGTTCTACTACTATCTGTTTCTGGATTTTGTTTTCTTTTCTCTTTCATTTTTTCAACTATTTGAGACCAGCAAAGAGCTTATATAACAGTCAGAAAAACAGCAAGGCTAATTGCTGGGATGTCTGTGAGTTTGTGAGTGAACCAAACAGTTGCTTCAACTGCCTTATTGTCTGGGTTCTCTTGAGTGATAGATCTCACCACCCTCAGCATGGTATCTACCACCCTTGGACACAGCTGTCCCTGAATCTCTAACTAGCATCCTTCTTTCTACAAACGTCACTCAGACTGCTCTTTGGAAGAGCAAGATCAAGGACACATTGGGGTGCTTATGGTGAGCCGGCTACAGCCACTCATCTAACCCATCACAGACACTGCTCACCTCAGCACAGGCAGATGTTCAGCTTAAGAGCCAGCAAACAAACCACTCTTTCTGCCTCAAAGTAGCTGAAATATTTTTTGATTGACTCAGTAGTGTTTTGCTCTAAGTGGTCAAGAATAGAACTGAGAGGTTTCAGTGTTGAATTTTCCAACTAGGTTTCTGTTTATCATCCTAATAGTGAAAGGCAAAAAAAAAATTTTTTTTACCTTATCTTTTGGAGACAACTAGTTTTGGTATAATTTTTTAGCCCCCATTCATTTTATTTCCCATAACTAATTGACTTTAATTTGTTCTTTGCTTTCAAACCTGTTCTCCCAGTGGGAACATCACCTCTTCCTTATGTGGAAGAAAACACGGTTCCTTGGGTTTCAAAGAAGCTGTTCACAAAATTGATGCAAATGGAATCAGTGGGGTCCTACCTGAGCTCGTTCTCAACCCTGAATCCTTTCCTTCGGGCCAATTCCATGAGAAAGGCTCTGCGGGTGGTTCCCATTTTCTTCTCTAAAATGAAGAGGACCAAGTCTTGAAACTTGACATCATGAGGAGAGGAGACCATGGAGGCATCCATCTGCCTGGATTTCTTCTTCCGAGGGCCCGAGTAGGCCATTTGCAGTAGATCCTTGGAAAGAGGCTGCTGCTGCTTCTGGCTGTGCCATCAAGTGGTGTCTCCAGAAGTGAGGGAGAGTCTGCCCTTTTTTCATGAAGAGCTCTGATGTCATCTCACAAGCAGACTCTGAATCCAAGACAAGGCTTCCTGGGCTCTGCCCTGGAGACAGCTTTCTACTGAAGAGCGATGGGGAATTTTTACCACTGTTCAGCTCATTTTTCCATATGGAGATTATAATGGAAACAGTAAATTAACTTTTGCTAATCCCTGTGTGCACCTTGCATGAGACTACACATCCTCTTGAGGAGAGAATTCTGTAGGTTGCATTCACATCTTAATCCCTAGCACCTAACACAATACCTTATACCACAGGCACAAGTAAATGTAGAATAAACTAGAAATCACATTTAGTTGGTGTTATTACTATTACTAAACTTTTATGCAGTTTGGGTGACCATGATATGAATCTTCTGCCACGATGGCCTTCTGCACCCAACACATTCCCAACTAATATCTCTTTAATACGAGCAAGTATAATAAAGACGTTAAGGAGCCAGACTACCTGAATTCAACACCCACACATTTATGAGCTGTGTGACCTTGGGTAAATCATCACGCCACTCTGTCATTCTGTCATGTGTGCAATGGGGGTTACAAGCTCTTCGAAGAGTTCTGGCCTGCAACAACTGCTCAGAAGTGTTTCTTGTTATTATAATAGCACAGTCTTCTTGTCCCCCTTCCCTCCCCTGTCCCCACCCGTGTCCCCACACACTTGAGAAGTTTCTGTGAGAATACTTCCCATTGACCTTTTGCTTTCCCTAGATGCTTCCAAAAATGGTGTCGGGCCCACTCAGGATCTCGGTGAGACCGAAGGGGAGTCCTGCAATGATTCCCACACAGGCTCTAGGGAACGACAGTCTCACGAGGCGTGCCAGGCACAACAAAAGTTCTGTAGTAAATTAAGTTTAGGGAAGCCAGACAAACTTGGCACAATTTGTGTTTGAACACTAAGGAAACCTATTTAATTTTGTTTAGCCCAGTGTATTTCCAACCTGCTTGCATTTTTGTTTGTTTTCTAGAACGCTTAGAGCACCTTGTTGAACGCAATAAATGTTGATGGCTACTTATGCACTAAGCCTGGGAATCTGGAACTAGGTGGGCCTTGGAAACCTGTCACTCACCAGGTGTATGATTTTGGGCAAATAACTTCAACTGGGATTCTCAGCTTCCGATTTGTAAAATGGTAATCATGGCCAGATTCATTGCACTGTAAGTGATGACACATGTAACATGAACATACCTGCCTGGCCCACTCTGTGTGTTTGGTCCCTGTTCTACCTGCTCCCAGGCCCTGCCATTCCCACGTGCTGGTAGACAAGACCGGAGCTCCTGGGTTGGGTAGGTGATGATGGCTGTGAGGGAACCGACAGCACACCTGGTACTAGCTGCTACTCAAATCTCCTGTGCTACAGCTGCTCTTCTGAGTTTAATATCAATCTGTTTTCCCATTTGGAGTCATAATAATTGGTACCCACACGATGGTTCTTAGAGACCTTTACTGAATGCAAGCGTAAGAGTGAAAAAGAAGGGAGAGGGGTACAGGTTTCCCCTGGTTCAGTGGAGAAGAGAGCCTCTCCCCACCACAAACATTATTCTCTTGTCTAGGAGTCTTGTTCTGTTTATGTGCATGAGAAGTTCGTTTGAGAGAGAAAACTTCTGCTTCCGGCAGTTTTATTTTTTTATATGAAATATCTTGTATCATCTATTCATTTCAAGCTGTGGATCTGGGAACTTTGCCATCCTTGAATGTGCAGGCAGAGTGTTTTTTGTTTTTTTGTTTTTTTTTTTTAAAAACCAAACACCAGCTTCCTCTGCTGCCTGAACAGCTGTGTTTGGTTCTTGGCAATGAGTGTCTTCTGGAGCTTAGAACTGCCTCTTTGGGAAAACTGGCAATTTCTTGAATGACTAAAATCTTGGAAAATTTACTTCTTGCCATTGAGAAGCATTCTGTAGCTATCGATCCCTGATGCTGAGAAACACAAGAAAATTTTGTATTGTAGTGATAACTTGGGGTTTCGCCTTCATCCACAAGGTGAGAGATGATGGCAAGAACGAGCGAACTGAGAGAAGCAGCAGCTTATTTGTGACTTCTAGTCTTTACTCAAACATATTTATTAAATAACAACTGTGCACAAAATGGTAGATGAGAATACCAGGCTCGTAGGTAAGAAAGTACAGGTATTTGCCTCAAGGAAGAGCTTGAATAGGAGAACTGGGATTTATTTGCAAGGAATTGGGAGCTGTTGAAGGTGTTTGAGCAAAGGCAGGATGTGATAAAATGGTACCTTAGGAAAATTAATCAGGCAATAACAAATAAGATAGAGAAGGGAGAGTGAGAGGGGAAAAAATAGGAGAAAACTGTAACAATCTAAGCGTGCCATCATCAAAGACTGAACGGGGATAGCTGAAGAGAATCTGAACAGAACCTGAAGTGACGGCGACAGGCCCTGATGACTGCGCTGTTGGCCATTGGTCGGAGGCGGAGGGGAGTGATGTGCCTGGGGTCAGCGATGGCTCCTGGATGCCTGGGGGAAGTCCTCCAGGACTGCCAGTTCTCAGGTGATTTTTAAATCTTTATTGCCAGCCCATCGCTCTCAAGGGCCAGACCCATTCTGGTTCCACTTAGGCATTTTACTCAAAACGCCTAAAACAGAACCATTCCTCCTCACTCCCGACACTGCTCCTTTAACTCTCTCTCTGATCCTTTTCGTTCCCACTTGTTGGTGTTTCTGAGGTAACCAGGAACATCTCCGTCCCCTCTAAATTACAAACCAGAAATAAGTATGAGGGTCAGAGAGGCAGTAGAATATTTAACGTCTGGCTTTTGTTAGCTGGAGCTAGCTGGCTCCAACACATCACTGCAATCTGGGTGACCAGCTCAGCGTCATAATTGGAGAATTTGGCTAGATTCTTTACTCCTACCTTCAAGACACCTATAATTTAATTGAAAGTTTATGATTCAATCATATCATGATGATGAAATAGCAATAATGGTCACCTTTAGGCTTTCTGAAGTGCTTTAACATTTACCCTCCCAGTTGGCCTTCAGAGCATCCTGGAGGACATTTAATTTGTCCCTCTTATATTCTCCTGCTGAGGGAATTCAGAGGAGAGAGGGGAAAGGGAGAGGCAGGAATGGTGCTCACAGAGAAGAGAGCCTGTCCAGGATCAAGAGGGATGGGCCAGGTCTCTGAGAGCACAAAAAAGCCTGAGTTGGCCCTGGAGAGCTTCTGAGTAGGACAACTGCTGGAGAAAGCCAGTCTAGCAGTGACGAGTAACATAGTCTAGAAAGGGGACACCTCAGAGATGTGTCATCCAAAATCGATTCCAGCTGGGAGGCTGTTGGAATCAGCCGGGTGAGAGGTGATGGAAGCCTAAACTGGGGCTATTTATTTATTCATTCATTCACTCACGCATCCATTCTTTCATTTACAAATATTTCTGTGCGGCTACTATGTTCCAGGCACTATTCTACAAAATAAGAATACGGAGTGAGAACACGCTGCTTTCCTGGGATTTACATCCTATTAGAGGGAAACAGACAATAAGTACAACTAATAAATAGAGTAGGCCAGAGGGTGTCATGTTCTATGGGAAGAAATAAAGTGGGTAGGGTGGGTTTGAGGTGGCAATTGTAACTAAGATGTCAAAAAACCTCAATGAAGAGATGATTGAGCAAAGAGGTGAAAAAAGCTAATTTCAGTAGGAATAGAGGCTGGGGTAAACGTGACAGATCAAGGGGGCAAATCATAAACAACTTTCAAAAGAGAGAACCTCTAAATTCACGACCATTGACAATGAATTAGAAAACAGTAGGATCATAACCACGATTGTAAAATAAATAGAATTAATCGAAACTTGAAATGCATTTGACCTTTCTGCTTTGAAAAGAGTTGGTTGAATTTTTCAGTTATTCTTTACTAGGTTTTATGGGGGAAAGTTTATGCTATAGTAGTATTTGTAACTCTCAGGGTTTGAGATGGTCTTAGGTCAGAGTGAAATGAATAGCAAACAGAGCCTGATGAAAATAATATGCTTCAAACTCCCTGATTGCTCTTAGTCCCTTAGCAGTGCGCCTCTTTCCCCTCCTGCTGCAAACATTCACTGTCAAGGTCACTGCGATTCCCCCCCAGTAGATCCCTGAGCACTGATATTAGCAGATGTGATCATGTGCGGCCTAGAGTCCCCCTTCAGGACAGAGGCACTCACTTCCTCTGCTGCTGAGACTGTTGTGATCTGATGGCTCCTGGCCAACGGGAGCCACCTGGCTGAATGTCAGGCCCCTTTCTGGGAACAGCTGGCATCCAATAACTGGTGTGGGCGGGGAGTTATGAAGGCCAGGCCGCCTTGTTCCCAGGGTGACAGCTCTGAAGGGCTCTTCTCACTCCAGAACAACCTGTGGGATTGGCTGAGGCCTGTCCTGTGACTGCACTGTGGATCAACTAGTCCCTCTCCCAAGCCCTCCTTCATTCTGCCATGGATGTGGACCCCAGCGGCATCCGCAGTGGACTTCTGGCACACAAACCTCTTTTCAGGGCCAGCTTTTCAGGGCCTGGCCCTTAGAACACACCTTTGATATTTATCCTATTTGGATTGTTTTTGCCCCTACCTATGTTGTCTTCCCACCTAGCTCATGACCTTCTTGAGGGGCAGGAGACTGTCCTTGATCACTTTGTGTGCCCTAGAGGGCGTAGGATGAGTCCTTGTACATAGGTCATAGCTCCTCACTACAGGCTGCAGAAAACCCTTTCTGCGTCTATACAGAGAGACCAATAAGAATTCTGTGCGTGACACACCCCTGGTGCAGAGCAAAGGAGAGCTCAGGCCCACAAGTGTTTACTCCAAACCATTTCTCCAAAGCTGATTTTAGTGGGCATGCAGCCAAAACCCTCTCTTATTCCCTGCCAGGAAGTGTAGGTCTTTTATTACCACCTGAGAGTAAAAAGGGGTTCAACCGCCCAGCCTGGTAGAAACAATCACACATTCGATAGTATGGTATGAAGTAGTTCTGGATTCAACAACCTCGAGATATTTATTTTGAATGTGTTTCTCTTTGTTTGTCAAAGAGAATAATTTAGGTAGGGGTGAGCAGGGACTTACGACACAGCAAGCTCTTTTCATAAAGGTTTGTGAGCAACGGTTTACTTTTTAAAAATATAAGAGATTTCGTAGTCAAGGTTTTAAAACTTTGGAGACAATAGTTTAGCTTATCTTTGCTAAATAGTTTGATTATATTTAACCAAATGTTTTAACTTGTATAAACTCTATGCTACTGTAGTACAAAAGAGCCTGGCTCCTTTCAGAAGTTTTCTGAGGTAACAGGTCACTTAGTCTCACAGGAAATAAACCCAAGTACTACTAGTGAGTCTGAGCTCTAGCAGAAAGAACTTCTGTTGAAGGAAGAAGTTTGCTTCAGAGAGCAAAAACAGCCTGGGAGAAGAGCATGGGAGGAAAAGCGGAGAGTTCAAGGGAAATTCAAGAGGAGGCTGGTGGCTCTAAGAGGAAACTTCAGTAAATTATAAATATTAGAGTCTCCCGGGGCATGGTGGGTGTCAATTCGGGCAGCTATAACAAAAACACCATCGCCTGGGTGGCTTAAATAACAGAAATTTCTTTCTCACAGTTGTGGATGCTGGAAAGTCCAAGATTAGGGTGCCAGCCAATTCAGGTCCTGTTGAAGGTCCTCGTGCTGGTTTGGATGGCTGCCTTCTTGCTGTGTCCTCACATGACAGAGGGGAGAAATCCTCTCTCTCATGTCTCTTTATATAGGGACACTAATTTCCACCTTCATATCCTAATAACCTCTCAGAGGCCTCACCTCCAATTATCATTGCACTGGGGACTGGGGCTTCAGCTTGTGAGTTTTGAGGACACAGACATTCAGCCTGTAGTACTGGGTAAAAATCAACAAACGAAATAACCATTTGCTTGTGTTCCCTGTTACATAAACACTGGTTTTCTACTAAGAACTTCGCTTCAGAACCCGGGCTACACAATAGTCCTAACTGAGCTTTTAAAATATCAGGGACCAGGCTCCATCCCAGACTAACAGAATCTGAATTTCAGAGGGCGAGGATGAGTCTGGGAATCTGTGTTAATTACAGGCTCCCCAGTTATCCTCCAAGGCTGCGCTGCCAGGGTTGAGAAACCACTGGTTTAGGATACTTGCGTAGATGGCTGCCATGGCTCACTCTGCTTTGTCTTTCTCTCTATAAAGCTAAAAAGATATGGAAACATAGACTCCTTCCCTCCTTCTTTTTGATATTTGGCTTTGCTAAGTGAAATCACTATTTCTAATTGATGGAACATTTTCCTGAATATTCTGGACAACTCAAATTTGCACCCCCAAGCATTTGCCAGGTGGCACCAAGCAGGGCATTGAGAGAAAGGATCAACCCCCTCTCAGCACCAGTTCCACTTCATCGCCACCCCATGCTCCTCAGTGCTGCAAGGACACATGGCCACTTGCTTCTAGCCAGGTGCTATCTTGCAGGAATCTTCCTGGAATTATCTAAGAAAACACTGATTACCTAATGGGACAATTTAAATTACTGAATTAGAATGAAATGGACAGATGAAACGAAATTTTAATTTTCCCCACATTTCAGCAAGAAAGACCATCAGCTCTTTCATAGACACAATAACAAAGCTCACATATTCTCTGCATACAAAAGGTAAAGTAAGTGGTTTTGCACCCTGACACCTGAGCTTATAAATTCATTTGCATGTGCTTAGGTATATATACATTGCCACATGCTGTAGACCAAGGCAGTGTAAACAAGACCTTAGGAGTATAGGTCCTCAGTGAGCGGCACCCCTAGCAGGCTCTGGGATTCTGGCGGCCAAGAAAGAATGCCAGCTCTGGACAAATCCTGACACACACACGTGGAAATGCTGCAAAATGAAACCTGTCAGTGGTGCTGTTCACAAGCCGATTTGCCTGAGCTACTGTGGTCACTCAGTGAGTCGGCCAGACACAGTCACGATGTAGTTCCAATGACTTTGTTGCCCTGTGCACATGTGGAAGTTCTCGCTGTCACCATTTGGTGTCAGTATTTTCTATCTTAAAAAGTCTCTGGGCTGTAAAGTAAAATTCCTGTTGGAGAAAGTCTAGAACATTTGATTATGAATAAGTAATTTCATTTAATTAGATTTTAATATTCTTCCAGTTAGCCTTTACATCTTTATTTTCCGCTTTGTGTTTTTTCCCTTGTGCAGAAAAGGGGCAGTATTCTCTTTATCTGTAAAGACCAGCATGGGATCACACCATTCATTCATTCCATCAACAAATTTTAAAGATCAGCATTGTGTAACACAGGGCCCTCTTCCCACAGAGTTTTTTGAGTTCCAGGTATCAGCATAAACAGGGCAGAGGCAGACACTGGAGGAAACAGTTCTGTAAGAAGAGGCTGGTTCTGGCTTTGAGTCTGGCTTTGCAATTTAGCCGCTGTGTGGCCTTGGGCAAGAAACTTAACCTCTCTGAGCCAGTCTCCTCATGCATAATACAGTTTTCTTTCAGTTTATAGAGAAAATTAAAGGTGTTATTTGCACTTGCAGCTACTTATTGAATGTCTCTTTAACGTGTAGGTAGGGGCAGCTCTGGCCTCATGGTCCTCCAGCTCTGGTTCCGTGCAATAGCATGGTGCTGGAAGTCAAGTCTAGGTTCCATCATTTACACTTGATGACAAATCACTTGGCTTAAATCCTCCTTAGGTGCAGATGTTGCCCACCTGCAAATTGCTCTCCATTGAGGATGTACTAATTTACACTCAGATTACACTTCAGAGAGGTGGGAATGGACCCATTTCTTCACACTTTTACCACACAGTATGTTACGGACTATGGGATCTCTGCCAATGTTATACTGGAAAAGAAAACCTCAGTGGAGCTTTCATTTTCATTTTCTTTAATAGGAGCGAGTTTGTGCATCTTTTTCATCTATTTAAGAGCTATGTCTATTTTGATGTACCATCCCATTTATATCTTTTGCCTATCTTTCTATTGGGTGTTTTGGGTTTTTCTTATTGATTTGTAGAATTTGTTTACCAATTACAGAATTAACCCTTTTCCTGCACATAGGTTGCAAATACTTGGCCCAATTTTTCCTCTGACTTTTGATTTGATGAGTGGTAGTGTTTTTAAAAATAGATTTTCTTTTTGATGTAGTCAATAAATTATCTTATCTTATATGTATGATTTCTATGTTTTATGTCATACTTAGAAAGCTCTTTCCTACTCTAAGATTCTAAAACAGGGTATGTGTGGGGGGGATTCATGTTCTCTTTTAGGTTGTTTTTTAATGGTTTTATTTTTTATGTTTAAATCTTTAATCTGCTTGGAATTTATTTTTGTGACAAAATAAGGTATTGGTTCCAAGCTTCTTTCCCTCCAAGTAGCTTCCCAGTTGTCCTAGATCCTTTTATTAAATAATCCATATTTTCTCCACTGATTTGAAACCTACTTCAGTTCTGAAAGAAGGTCAGTGATTTCTAAATTTGGCAGCATGAGAATGTCTAAGCTGTGAAACTTTAGGCTCTTAGCTTTCTGAATTGTGTCTCTTGTCATTTGGAAAAAGAAGAAATACATGTGCACTGATCCAGTTAGTTTAACAGCTAGTTGTGTGGGAGAATGGAAAGAACGTGGCCTCCCAAGTTAGAAAACTTGACCTCACTTCTCCTGTTGAGTAATCATGGGCAAGTCACTTAACTGCTGTGTCTCAGTTTTCTCTTCTGTAAAATGGACCTAATAATAGCATCTACGTTGTACTGTATTGTGAAGTTCAAGTGCATTAATACATGCGAAAGAATTTTATAAACTCTTGTTATAATTGGCACGTTAGTTATTTGAATTTTTATAAGTTAATACAGCATTGCCCATCAACGTAGGCAGCACAATTCTAGATTTTAAAGTTCATCAGCTTTCTTGAAATCCTTCCAATTTCTTTGGAGGTGGTTAGTTTCTTCCTTCATGCTGGTGAGTATTGTGGGTTTGCTGACTTTGTTTATTTGTGTGTTTTCTGACAGCATCTGCGTCAGGGACATGGTGATAAGGGAAGACTAGGAAGCTAGAATCATCCATTTGGTTTTGAGAAGGGGCAGGTGAATCAGCATGAGGGAAGAGGAGTGATTCTGGTGGAAGAACAGGAAACAGGAAAAACCAGAGGTAGAGAGAATGAGCTTATTCGCAATCTTGTAAATATCATTATTTTCTAGAAAATGTTAAAATTTGCTAGTTTATAATTTAATGCGCACAAGTTTGTGTCAGGTGGTACAGGAGTTGAACCAGAGTCCCTTCTCTTTTAAGAAGAGCCAGCTTTTCTGTCTCTGAAGCAGTGATACATATATGCATGCCTCGTGCTCATGTGAGACTAGATTGGAGATTGGAGTGGGCGATTGATGAAAAAGTGTAAATCTCATGATGGTGCCTTGTATTTGCCCTTGGGAAATGCAATAGACTCTGCAACTGATCCTGCTGGAGACAGGTGCAACTGGAGTCCAGGCAATCACCCTTCCTCATCCCGCAGACAAATGTCCCTCCTCCCCTTTGAAGCCAGCGGAAGTTGGGTTAGAGGAAGATGTTACTGACGCCCTGCCAAGTTTGCGACAAAAGACATGGGATGATAACTCCGTTATCAAAGGAGAAGATTAAGTGTCCAGGAGGACAAAAGGTGCAGACACCGGATGGTAACTTGGAGCCGGGGGGGGGAGGCGGGTGTTACGTGATCAGCAGAAGAATGACTAAGAGACTATAAAACCACCATTCAGGTTGCTAAGGGACACTTGATGAAGAAAAATATGACTATAATTTAATTTGTTGGAACCAGAGAAACCTGTTCATAACTCTCCCGGCTGTAAATCTGGCTCTATCAGCCATTCTGTTAATCTGTTAAAGAGTGGCTAAGGTTGATTACGGTTCCCAATACGTAGCCCCAAGGGAAAGGTGACTTCAAATTCCTTCTATGTTTGTCACATTCTGAGTAAGTTCTAAAAGTTAGAAAACAGGTCACCCAAAACACCCCATTCATTAGTTGGCCCAGGTGCTGTTATGAGTTACAATATTTTCTCCATGTCAGTTATTATAAACAAGTGAATTCTCAGGAAGTGTATTGGAAACTATCACACAATATTTCCACTCTTTGTGAGGTCACATTATTAAATTTTCAGTGTGAGTTCCTGGTCAATTCTATACCAGCCTAGAGAATTGTGCTTATGTCTATACATGCATATGCTCTCTTAATAAAAACTCCACAGGCATGTGGCCTGTGCAGTCACACACAGCCCCACTCGCTTGGAGAAGCCCCACATTTTGTTTAGTGCTCTGATGTTACCATTTTGAAATTCTTAATTTTTGAAGACAGATCCTCACATTTTCATTTTACATTTGGACCCATGAAACATGTAGCCTGTCCTACACGCTATAAAATAATGGGCTTTGTTCAAAAGGGAAAACAAGCTTTTAAAATAATGTTTGGTAGTTATCAGTATTTTATTTTTTTTAATGCCTGCTATTCAGGTACATAGAAAATCATATGCCAAAGCTTAAAGGGAAAATGTATATATTTTATGCTGATGTATCTACAAAGGGTCTGAATTTTTAATAAAGAGCAGTCAATTAGTGGTTTCAAAAGAAAAAAAAAACTATAGTTGAATTAATTTATTTGGTTGAGGAGCATTAATTATAACCACGTCATCCCCCATAGTTAGAGGAAGTGAGAGAGAAATAGAGACTAACTAGAGAAGATCAGTCAAGGGTATAGAAAAGAAAGAGAGCAGTATTGAGGGTGGGAAAGTGAAATCAATCAAGTATTGAGCCTGATCGTCTTCTGATGCAAAAAAAAAATAAATTCACATGGTCACCCTTGTGATGTTTGAATTATCTGATGATATTGACTTATTAGGGAAACAGATTGTGTGTTCTCTTCGCTGTGTTGTTTTTAAAAGTTTCTGTGTCTGGCTTGCTTTGCAACAGACGTGGAACATCTTGGCAATCTCTTTGGGTGACTGAGCTCACAGTAACACCAAGTTGTTCAGGTGGCTTTGATCTCTTATCTCTCCCTCTACTTGGAGGCATTTTATTGTTTTATCTAAACCTATCACAAAGTTAAAAAATAAGTTAACCTCTTTTCTTATACTGCATCAATATATATCTTTTCTCCTTAAATTTTCAGCATTGCTATTTTCTTTTTTGGCCCAAGACATTTCTTTCACCAAGGTTTCTCTTAAACAGATGTGTTCACTAAATGAATGTTTCTGTTGCTTTAAGAGAGAAAAAAATGTTACACTTGGTCAGTTTGAAAATGTAACACCTGGCATCCATATTTAGAAATTTTCAACACACACACACACACACACACACACACACACACACGCACACACCAACCTATAGCAGTGAAGTGTGCAAAACATTATAGGAAGCTCATTGCTTAAAAGCAGTTGAGTTCAATCATTTATTTGTAAGTTGGTTGTTAGGAACTTAAAAGCACTTTTTCCCATAGAAGCAAAGCTGTAAACGGGGCTTTGGTCCCCAGGCTCAAAAAACTGTTGCAGAAACGTCTGTTCTGGCTATGAAAATAGAAAACGATTCAGTGGCGATACAGTAATTGAGGCAAAGAGAAAAGCTAACAAAGTAAGAACTTGTTTGCTTTGAATGCTTAATGCTTGAAGAGGAATGGATTTTATCGAAGGAGCTGGTAGAAGCCGCTGGAGATTTCCAGGGTGCTGTGGGTCATTTCAGTGGCCCAGGCTCTTTAATAACGACTAAGTGCTCTTGGCCCCCCATGCAAGGGCAGACCATACTGTGCTTTGATGCAGGATTTGAGTTCTACTTTAGTCTTAAAATGAGGATGAGAGCAAAAGAGAGATGGAATTTTCCTGAAGTGTCTAGAGTCTTGGAGAAAAGAGAGAGAAGGAGTAAATGAAGCTGGGTGTCCTTGTGGGACCACAGTTCATGTTGTTCCCTTGGAATAGAAAGTCCCTTCTGTGCTCCTCTGGCCACGCAGGGAGCTTCTTATTTGTAAGTAAAGCTCTGGCTCACAGGAGTCTCTTCTCTGGGGAGCTGTCCCCATTCCTTACTCCCCCACTAGTTCAAATACAGCTTAAATATCTCTCTATGGAAGCATATTTCACATCGTTTCATAATTATTTGTTTATATGTCTCCTCCACCTGACTAGGACCCATCACAAGAAGAAATAATTTAAATTAATTAAAAAGAAATATCTCAGGAATCTCTGCAGCACAGGCATGTATGTTTAATTTGTGTAAGTTGGAAGCAAGCTGTGAGCAGTGAAAAGCAGGACTAGAGGAAGATAGTGGGGACATCGTCTCACCAAAGGGGAAGATTAGAGACTGTCGGGAAGAGGTTTCAGACCAGAGCTCCATCTCTTTCCCTACTTACCAGGAGCTGCGCTGGTCTAGAACCACTTGTCTCTTGTCCGAGTTGAATGGAAGAAGGAAACCTGAAGTGAGTTAGGCGAGATTAAGGCTAAGTATAAGCTACTGCTTTACAAGCTATGGTGATTATATTTTGAGGTTTCTCCAGTAGCTATTCTCCCTGCTTCCAGTGACATCCCTGATTTTCATGTGGGCATCACCCCTTATACATAGGCTTGGGAGGACCTCTGACCCAGCTCCAAGATGGAGGACAGGGCATCACTTTCCCCTTGGCCCTGGTGTTTGGGTCAGGGATGGAGATGTAACCAAAATATCTATTCATGATGGTTCTTACTACTTTGAGGGTGCTGTCACCATCCTGTTGTACCTAAACCCGGGGCTGGAACAGTTAGAGTGGTGGTGTGTTGGTGAATATTTAAAATTGGCTCTCAAAAAACCCCCAAAACCAGATTTATAGTATTTTCCAGTTCCTGTGGTGTAAATACTTTCACCATGGCTGATTTCAAGCTCCAACATAACATCACTAAACACAGAGTTGGGAAGAGAGGTGCAGCATTATAGAGATAGATACAATAGATGCATCTCAAGAGCATAGAAATAGCAAATGTAATAACATAACTAGGAAGAGATGAAGTTTAAATATCTATTATCTTTGTTTTAAATGTAAGTTATTTAATTGTAGGCTTAAATGATTTTTTTTTTTTGAGCCACTGAGCCAGAGCCATCTGGTTACCTTGAGAGAAGGAATTAGCCAAGAGGCCCAGAGAGTGTGAAAAACAGTTTTAATGTATTGTTTGGGACCAGAAATCCATAGGCTGTTCAGCTCAGGACAGTTGGATAAATCAACAATTCCCTTTTTTACTCAATTCAGCCTCAGCTGGGTTTTCTATTATGAGCAATTAGAACAGTTCTAAATGAAACACAAATTACATATGTATAAACATATATACACATACTTACTTTTATAAGTCGAGTGAGACAGACAGGATATACAGTGGGTTAAATAGTTTTGGAAACTATGAAACTTTTTTTTAAAAGGTCTTTTTAAGGATAATGAGAGGAGATCATCCTGAATTAATTGGGTGGGCCCCAAATCCAATGGCAGGTGTTCTTATGAGAGACCCACAGAGACGAACATGAAGAGAAAAAGAAGGCCATGTGAAGACAAGAAGCAGCGATGTGAGTCATGCAACCACCAGCCAAGGAACACCTGGAACCATGAGGGGCTGGAATAGGCAAAATAAAAAACTTTGGAGACTTGGGTGGGAGCATCACCCTGCTGAGACCTGGACCTTTGAACTTTGGCCTCTAGAACTGAGAAGATAAGTTTCTGTTGTTTTAAGCCACCAAATTTGTCATAATTTGTTATAATGGCCCTAGGAAACTAATACAAGACAGTGATATTTTACCTGCACAACAAGTATCTTTTATGTTTTTACCCTAAGTTTAAAGGCAAACAAAAGATCCATTATAGAATTTAGGAACATTTATAAAGTGGACATGATAATCACCCAGACAAGCACGCTTATGTCAGGCTGTTTTCTTGAATGTGTGTAATTAGCAAACTTGAATCATACCATATTGACAGTTTCAGATCCTACTTATTTTTATTTTTTTTTGGCCAATATAGTATAAAGATTTTTCTCATATCATTATAGATTATTTGAAAATATCATTTTTAGTGGCTGCAGAGAATTCCATTTTGTGGATATATCATAATTTGTGAAGAAATATTATTGTTGGATGTTTATATAATTTCTAATTCTGCACTATTATAAATAACTCCACCCTAAAAAGTTCTAAAATTTTACATTTTTCTTTTGAGCATATTAACATTTTAAGAATCCTGATACACTTTACCAAATTGCTTTCTAGGAAGTTTCTATCTATTTGTAGTCCTTTCAGCAACAAGAGTACCCATTTAACAATGTCTGTGATGTACTCAACTATGGTCACTTTTTAAAAGTTGAACCAATTCAATAGTTTAAAATAATGATATCTTTACTTGATTTAAGTTGTTTCTGCATTTTGGCGAGATGGTGGGCTTCTGTGTCAGCCATTTGTATCCCTTTTGTGTGTTCGTTTGTTGTGCTTTTTCTTACTTTTCTGTTGGGGAATTAGCCATTGCTTCTTGATTTGAAAGATCTCTTTATGTAGTCATATTATAGAACTTTTATAAAGAATTGTTTATATAACATGTCTTTTTATAAATATGTGTTACATTTTACATAGGGTCCTCCCATTTATGAATAGAATGTTGGAACCACATGGGAAAGGCAGTTGTGCTCTGGGATGACGGCAGTGATCCACTCCACTCTCTCATTCCAACTCCAAGGTTGCCCCATGCATTCTTGGATGTTCCAGTCAGTCAATCCTTGATTTGCCATTTCTTAAAAAGGAATTAAAATTCTTCCATTCAGATAACCTGAGGTTGAAGACGTGAGGACCTCTTTAAGCCATTTCACTTTAGAGGCCCAAATAACTTTGGTTGAATAATTGATATAAAAAAGCACGTGCCAATTTTTTTTCTGAATCAATATGTCTTGGCTACAGACATTGTTGTCTTTGCAAAAAAGAACATTGTACATGGGTTGGGTGTAAGATCTTAGCTCTTTTTTCCTATTGCTTTCTTCTGGCTTGGGATCTTTCTCTAAAATGGACTTTTACAAGTCAGTTCACTCTTGGAGCCTTGATTTCCTCATCTTAGGATTGCTAGATAAAATACAAGACTTGATGCAATATTGGGGACATGCTTTTACTAAGAAAGTATCCATCATTTATCTAAAATTTAGCAGTGCATCCTGTATTTTTCTTTGCTAAATCTGCCAAATCTCTCTCTAAGGCCTATTCCAGACCTGACAAATTATAATTGAATGTAGGCCCATGAAATACAGTCCAATGTCAAGGCACTTGCAGTCTGGATACTCTGGGTCCCACACTGCAGTGGGACACCACTGTTGAGAGGAAACGGCTCTAGAGATGGCAGTAAAGGAAATGTTGGTAAAAATTGGGGAGGCCAGAGATTTGTTTGTAGACGTGAAAGACATGAAGAGTGACAGTATGAAAGAGACTATGATTGGTGACCACTGATCTTTTTATTGATTCCATGGTTTTGCCTTTTCCAGAATGTTATGTGGTTGGAATAATACAGTATATAGCCTTTTTAGATTAACTCCTTTCACTTAGTAATATGCATTTAAGTTTCCTCCATGTCTTTTCATGGTTTGGTAGCTCTTTTTGTGTGTGTGTGTGTGTTGAATAATACTCCACTGTCTGGATATACCACTGTTTATTTATTCATTCACCTACCAAAGCACATCTTAGTTGCTTCTGAGATTAGATGATTATGAACAAAAATACTATAAGCATCCATGTGCAGGTTATACTATGGACATAAGTTTATCCTTTGGATAGATACCAAGGAACACTCTTGCTGAATCATAATGTAAAAGTATGTTTAGTTTTATAAGAAACTACCAAACTGTCTTCCAAAGTGGCTGTACCATTTTCCATTTTCACTGGCAATGAATAAAAGTTCTTATTGCTCTACCTCAGCATTTGGTGGTGTCAGTGCTCTGGCTTTTGGCCATTCTAATAGATATGTAGTAGTGTCTCATTGTTGTTTTAATTTGCCTTTCCCTGATGACCTATGATGTGGAGCATCTTTTCATATGCCTCTTTGACATCTGTATATCTTCTTTGGTGAGGTGTCTGTTAAGGTCTTGCCTTTTTAAAAATGTGGTGTTTCTTTCCTCATTGTTGAATTTTAAGAGTTGTTTTTTGGATAATAGTGTTATATTAGATGTTGCTTTTGAAATACTTCCTTGCAGTGCGTGGTTTGTCTTCTCATTCACTTGACATTTTCTTCTGCAGAGAATACGTTTTAAATTTTAGTGGAGTCCAGCTTATCAATCATTTCTTTCAAAAAGCCTGCCTTTTGTGTTAATCTAAAAAGTCATTGCATACCCAAGGTCATCTGGGTTTTCTCCCATGTTATCTTCTAGGAGTTTTATAGTTTTCATTTTACATTTACATTTGTGATTCATTTTGAGTTAATTTTTGTGAAAGGTCCATGTGGATGCCCAATTGTTTCAGCACCATTTGTTTAAAAGACTATCTTTGCTCTATTGTATTGCCTATGTTCCTTTGTCAAAGATCAGGTAACTACATTTACATGAATCTATTTCTGGGCTCTCTGTTCTGTTCTATTGATTTGTTTATTATTTCACCAATACCACACTATCTTGATAGTATAGCTCTATAGTAAGTCCTGAAGTTGGGTAGTGTTAATCCTTCAACTTTGGTCTTTTCCTTCAATATTGTGTTGGCTCTTCTGGTCTTTTACCTCTCCATGTAAACTTTAGAATCAGTGTGTTGAATTTCACAGAATAACATTTTGGGATTTTGATAGAGATTTCATTAAATATATAGATCAGGTTAGGAAAAACTGACATTTTGATAATTTTGAGTTTTCCTGTTCATGAATATGGAATACCTCTTCATTTTGTAAATTTCATTCATCAGAGGTTTGTCGTTTTCCACATACAGATCTTATACATATTTTGTTAGATTTATACCTAAGTATTTCATTTTAGGGGTTGCTAATGTAAATGGTGCTGTGTTTTTAATTTCAAATTACACTTGTTCATTGTGGGTATATGTTCATTGCAGCATATTAATCTTATATCCTGCAAACTTGCTATTATCATTTATTGGTTCCAGGAGTTTCTTTTTTTATTAACCTTTCAGAATTTCTAAATAGACAGTTTTATTTCTTTCTTCGCAATCTTCATATTTTTTCTTGTCTTTCTTTTTCATATTAAATTAGCATAGACTTTCATTTTGATGTTGAAAAGCAGTGGTGAGAGGTAACATCTTTGTCTGGCATCTGATTTTAGTGGGAAAGCTTCAAGTTTCTCACCATTAAGTATGATATTAGTTATGAATTTTTAAAAATATTCTTTATTAAGATGAGGAAATTTACTTTTATTTCTAGTTTACTGAGAGTATTTATTGTGAGTGGGTGTTGGATCTTGCCAAATGCTTTTTATTCATCTATTGATATGATCATGTGATTTTTCTCTTTAATCCTATTGATGTGATGAATTACATTAATTGATTGTCTATTTCTTCTTGTATTTGTTTTGGCAAATGTGTCTTTCAAGGAATTGGTCCATTTCATATAGATTATCAAATTTGTGGGCATAGTTATTCATAGGATTTCTTTATTAACCTTTCGATGTCCATATAATCACTAGTGATATTAGTAATTTGTATCCTTTCTTTTTTTTTTTTTTTTTAGTTAGCCTGGCTAGAAGCTTATTAATTTTATTGATCTTTTCAAAGAGCCAGCTTTTGGTTTCAGAGATTTTCTCTATTGATTTCCTATTTTCAATTCCATTGAATTCTGCTAATTCTTATTAATTTCTTTTCTTATGCTTACTTTCCAATTTCTTTGCTCTTTTTTTTTCTAGTTTCCTAAGGTGGAAACTTAGATGATTGATTTTAGATATTTCTTATTTTCTAATATATGTATTCAATGTTATAAACTTCTCTCTCAGTACTGCTTTCACTGCATCCCACAAATTTTAATAAGTTGTGTTTTCATTTTTATTTAGTTTAAAATATTTTTTAAATCTCTTGATATTTCTTCTTTAATCCATGTGTTATTTAGAAGTGTGTCATTTAATTTCCACATATTTTGGAATTTTTCAGTTATCTTTCTGTTATTGATTTCTAGTTTAATTCCTGAGTGTGGTCTGAGAGTAGACATTGTATGGTTTCTATTTTTTAAAATTTTGCTAAGGTGTGTTTTATGATTCATGGTGTTGTCTATCTTGGTGAATGTTCCATATGAGCGTGAGAAGAATATGTATCCTACTGTTGTTGGATGAAGTAGTCTGTAGATGTCAGTTATATCCAGTTGATTGATATTGTTGTTGAGTTCAACTATGACTTTATTGATTTTCTGGATTTACTGGATCTTTTTATTTCTGATAGAGGTGTATTGAAGTCTCCAACTATGATAGCTTGGATTAATATCAACTATATTCATTACTATTTTCTATTAGTTGTCCTTATACTTTTTTTTTGTCTTACACACTTTTCCTGCTTTTTGTAGTCCCCCCCCCACGTTTTAAAACTTTTTATTTGTCTATTTAAAAAAGTGTGCATTCCAAAAAATAAAATCATTTGAACAACAACAATGAAAAAAATGGCACTCTGGTTAGACTGCATTTTACAGCCTGCAAGTCACTTTTGACCAACTTGGTTTGTACTCTAGATTTCACTGTTGTCCCACCCAGCATCTACCTTCACCATGCAAGTTCTCTTCCTTCCCTGACAGCCAGACAGGCAGATGAGAGAGGCAGGTGTGACCTTTATAGTCAGTAGTACTTGGACGTGAAAAGTGGGTAGCATAGTCATTTAAACTTGTCCAACCTCCTTGCATCTTACAAAATTAAACAGCTAAATGAAGTAAAATAAGAAGGCAATGCTTGTATAGTGCCTCATTATGCTTCACCTGCTTGCTTCTCCTGTTCAATCGTTTCTTTTGAAGGTAGTGGATTTTTCTCTTGCATTTCTGTCTTCTTCAATTTTGACCTATTGAGTTTCTAAATATCAGCCACACCAGCTTTGTCAGACATGGATGAAGAGGAAGCTGAGCGAGGCACTAGCATGAGTGATTCCAATCTGCTCAGTGACAGTCCTGGAGGGCTCTTTGTAGTTTTAATTGAACTATGATTCCATTTTCTCTCCTTTCTTAACATATTGATTAGACTTTCTACACTTTTTAAAAAGTGTTTGCAATATTCATTTACAGCTAATCCAAGTCCACTTTCAAATAACACTATACCACTTCACAGGTAGTGTAAGCATCTTGTAATAACAGAATAGTTCTAATTCTTTCCTCTCGTCCCTACTACCATTGTTGCCATTTATTTCACTTATATATAAGCTTACATAAGCATATATGTACACATGTAAAATATATACATAAACATATATATTGTTATATTATTTATAACAAATTATTATCTGTTAGACCAATTAAGAATTTAAAAAATAAAAGTTTTATTTTACCTTTATGTATTATTTCTTCAGTGGTCCTCTTTGCTTTACATAGATCTAAGTTTCTGACCTATATTGTTTTCCTTCTCTTAAATAATTTATTTTAACATTTTTTGCAAGGCAAGTCTACTGGCAACAAAAGCCCTCAATTTTTGTCTGATAAAGTCTTTCTTTCTCCACTTTTCAAGGATAATTTAATAGAGTACAGAATTCTAAATTGGTGATATTTTTCTCTCAAGACTAAATATTTTACTATACTCTCTTCTTGCTGCATGCTTTCTGAGAAGTCATATGGGGTTTTTATCTTTTTTTGTGTGTGTGTGTAGATAAGATGTTCTTTTCCCTCCAGATTCAAAATTTTTTCTCTATCTTTGATATTCTATAGCTTGAAAGATATGACTAGGTAGAGTTGTTTTTTGTTTGTTTGGCATTTATTCTGCTTGGTCTTCTCTGAGCTTCTCTCATGTATGGTTTAGTGTCTTGACATTAATTGGGGGAAATTCTCAGTCATTATTGTTTTGTATTTGTATTTCTTCTGTCCCTTTCTCTCCTTCTCCTTCTGGTATTCCCATTATGTTTATGTACCAAATTTTTAGCTGTCTCACAGTCCAGTATACTTTATTCTGGGCTTTTTCAGTCTTTGCTCACTTTGCTCATGATGTGGTTGGGACCCACTTGTGCTTGATTCTCCCTGTATTTTTTAACACTCAGAGTAGTTCCAACTGAGCCTCTAGCAGTTTGTCAATTTCGTGCAGATTTTTCTTCATTCTCACTTATTCTTGCAGTGGTTTCCTCCTGGTCTCTGCTCCAGTAAGCCTTGATGACCTATATCCACCTGTCTCTCCAGTCTTGGGAACAGCAGTTTGCAGTGTGTCCTCTCCTCTCTTATAGATCAAAGAAGAATTGTTGATTTTCAGTCTGTTCAGCTTTTACTTGTATTAGAATGGAGTGGCAACTTCCAAGCACCTTGCACATGTGAAACCAACAATTTCAATTATTTTTAACATTGATTCAGTTCCTGAGTTTGAACAGTGGTCACATCCCACAACTAATTTTTATTTCATTTACTTGCACATGTCTTTTAATAACTGCCATATTTAATTCAGAAAGCATTTATTATATAAAAATAATATTCTGTTTTGTGCTGGTTATAGAGAAAGATCAAAGAAATAGAATATAGTCTTTTTGCTGAAATGTTAATGATCTCCACAAGGTAATAGGATGTACACTAGGAAAAATATTAAAGAGTTAGTATGTATATGGCTAAAAGCCAAAATTGTGGTTCAAGTACCAAGAAATTAAAAAGGTCAGAGTAGAGGCTCAGTGGACCAGAATAAGACAGGACAAACTTAAAACAGGAAGTGGGCCTTGAAGGTGAGTGTGATTTGGAAAGGCCACAAAGAATTAGAAAATGGTCAAGATTGGGGTAATATATGGAAGAGGGGAAGACTTTCTAGGGACTCCTGAGCAGAATTCTCCCTTTATGGAGACAGCATTGATGAGGAGACCTGGAGTATCAGGCAGTTTCAATACCCCTGATGGCTGATTAGAGGAGTTTAAGGGTGACTGACATTTAGAGACTGTGGGTGGCAGGACTGACTGGTCCAAGGTCTGGCTGTTATGCAAGGTCTGGCTGTTATCCAAGGCCTGGCTGATCCAAAGCCTGATTGGCCCAGGGTCTGGCTGGTCTAAGGTCTGGCTGTGATCCAGGTCCATGGCTAGGAATAGAACTCCAGACTTAGAAAATATGTAAACATAATTCAGATTATTGTGTCTCACATGTGTGACTAAATACCATTTTGTACTCTGGTATGTGAGAAGCCATGAAGTTCTCTGGAGAGAAGAGAGAAAGAGAGAGCAGAAGGGGAGACAAGAAAGGGGAGCAGGAGAAGTGCATGCAAGACTACGTGCCCCGTGCAATAGACTGCACTTCCCAATAGAAATGTACTCCCCACAGTAAAGTTGGTGCCTGCGTTTCACCCTCATGTCAACTCCTCATGCATTTGTCCAACTGGGCCTTACACCATTGAACCTTCTGGGTCAGGTCAGCAATACTCCTGACCCTGACAGAGATCTGCCATTATTTACAATGAAAGTTTTAACTGTATACAAAAGTTTAAAGAATTGTACAAAAACCATCCATATACCCATCACCCAGATTTAATTATTGGTAACATCTTTTTCTGAGCGATTTGAAGTAAGTTGTAGACGTCACTATACTTAATTCATTAGCATGTACCTCCTCATAATTTTCTAATTAGGATATTCTACTATAATATCATAATGCCATAATCATACTTAAGAATATTAAGAATTTCATAATGTTGTCTAATATCCAGACTATATTAAAATTTCCCAATTGTCTCCAAACGTCTTCTATAGTTGGTCTCTCTCAACCAGTATCCTATTTGGGTTCATGCATTGCGTTTGGTTGTTATGCATCTTGAGTCTGGTTTGATTTTGAATGTCTCTTGCACTTTTTTCTTTTCTTCTTCTTCTTCTTCTTTTTTAGAAGACCAGGTTGTTGTCTTATAGAATTTCTCAAATCTGAATTGTAAAAATTTTATTGTTTTCTCTTAAAAACAGGTCCAATTTGTTTCTCTACCCCCTTTATTTCCTATAAGCATAGTGGGATTTCACATTTCAGTTTATCTAGGAATGTCCCACCTGTTTATTCCTGATATAATTGTTAATTGAGTCCCCTATCACTTTTATAAATTTGGATGATTACTATCTGTTCACTCTCTGAAAACTGGAAGTTAGGTCTCAAAATTGATTAGATTGAAATTAAACATTTGTGGCAAGAATACTACATAGAAAAATATACTTAGTTTTATATCACATCAGGAGGACATATAGATACTGTTGAGTTTGATCATTTAAGGTAGTGACAGCCAGATTTCATCTCTATAAAGGTCAAATTTTCCTTTGCAATCAGCCAGAAGTTTATGTATTAGTCTTTAATACTTTGAGAATATCCTGTTTCCCAACACTTCACCTACCAGTTTTATCATTAATTAATTATCCTTCCTTATTTGGGATTACAAAACGGTGATTTTCTTATTCTCTACATTACCTATCATTTTATCATGCATTCTACATTTGTTACCTAGCATTCTTCAAAAATCAATAAGGATTTTTAATTTCTCTTTTAAAAATGTTAGGGTAAATACTTCTTTTTAAAAAAATTTATCATTAGAAGTAAAGAGTTGATGAAATAATTACCTCCAACTGTGACAAATGACTTTGGTTTGTAGTTTTATTGGGGTGGATTTTTATTTGTTCAGTGTTTTAAAATAAATTTCAGTCATTATTATTTTTTTGATGCTCAAATTGTCCCCTTCAAAGATCTTCTCCATTGTCTTTTAGACACCCTCCTCCACAACCAATCCAATATCCTTTGAGTGTCTCCTTGCTTTCTGACACAAGATGTTCCAGTTCACTTTCTATTTTCCATGCCACAAAACCTGAACACAAACCTTTCTTCATTGAGCCTTCAGCTCTTGCCGGTGGAACATCTGCCTTTTTGTTGATATAATTGTGGCTGAGCATTTTTTTTCATGTGTTTAAAATCTGGAATGTCATTTTTTCTAAGTCCCTTCAATATTTAGTGCTAGGAAATCATGAGTTTAGATTGATATTTCCAATTAAGTTTTACAGTTCCAAGTTTTTTTCTTTGTTTTATACTTGTATTTTTTCTTTTACTAAAAATCTTAATTTTTACTAATATTAATATATTTATTGGCTTTATCTATAACATAAAAATCACTTAAAGTCATAATGCATATTTTATTACTTAAAATAAAAATTCTGAGTGAAGTTTGAGATTTCTTTGCAGTTATTTTCATTCTCAGAATATAACTCACTGAGGATGCACTGAGAACTGCTCAAAAGTCTGAATGGATATGTTATTTACATTTATTTGTTTCTGTTCATCTTTTTCTAAAGTTTGCCTTTTTAAAATTTTTGGCTTAATTTTGTTTTTAGGCTATGTCAAACTATTACCTAGTTTAAAAGTCAAAACTTTATGAAAAGATAGATTGCTTCTGCTCTATTTCCAGCTCATTTCTGCCTCCCCCAGATGACTATTTTATTAATTTTTTATTTATTTTTCTAGTGTTGATGTTTATTTTTGCCATGATAAATGTGTGTGTGTTTCAACTTCCTCTATTTTCTTGTGTTTAAACAGTAGCTTATATTCCCTGACCTTGTATATCCTAGAAATCACACCTTTTCATGACTGCACAGAACTCGGCTACAAAAATTGACCAAAATTTACTCAACCATTCTCCCACTGTGAGGCACTGAGGTTTTTCCAATCTTTTGTTATTACAAATAAAACTACAGTCAGTAACTCTGTACAGATGTTGCATATGTGTATATGTGAAAGTATAACTTCAGGATAGGGTCTTAGCAGTGGGATTACTATGTTACGAGGTAAATTCATGTATTTTGTTAGGTATTGTCAATTCCCTTTTACAAAGATTGTCACATGTTGTAAGCAAAGAGTGCTTATTTCCTAAGTGCACCCTATCATCCTACTTGGATTTTTGCTAATCTGATATTTGATATATATGTTCTTTGATATATATGTTCTTTGGTGTGGTTATAATCTTTCTTAATAGGAGTGGGATTGAGCATCTTTTCATCCATTTAAAGACCTCTTGGGAGATACAGAAGAGGCCACGTTGAGATTGGTAGGAGGGGTAAAGATGCAGATGGGCTGGACCCACACCCATGTGTGGCTGATGAGAATAAAAGAGATATCTCCATTGCAGAGGTCCTGGTCCCACACTGGGCTCTCTAGCACAGGTCTCCAATGCCAAGAAGAGAAGTCCCTACAACTTACAGCTATGAAAACCATCAGATATTGTGGCTGAGTGAAATGGAGGATGGCTCAAGTTGCAGACACTTCTTTTAAGTTGCCCACACGTGGACTTAATTGCTGACAGACACACTCGCTCTAAGCTCAAGTGCTGGGGCATCAGCTTGAAAGGTGCCAGAAACTTAGGGGAGTAACTGAATTGTCTGGCTTCAGGGCAACAGCTGGAGGGGCAATTTTCTCCCAAAAAGAAGTGCTGGTGGAAGCCATTGTTCCTTTGTCGAGCCCTCCCCCATTCAGTATGTGGATATAGGAGGCCATCATATCTGAGTCTCCATCAACCTGGCTAACACATTTCATCCTGCCCAGGTGATTTCCAGAGACCCTGCCCCACCTAATTTGGGGGCCCACCCATGCCACTTCCAGTGGCTTTTCCATACAAACTGCCTATCTTGACTCATGATGCTAATTTTCCTAAAATCTCTCAAATGTTTGCAAAACCCAAACAAATAGCATCTGGCCTCAGCGTGCCCTGCATCTTTTGCTGAGCAGCCCTACGCCAGGCACTAGCAGCAGCCAATCTCGGTTCAAGATAGCTCCAAGTTCAGTGTGTGTGGAAAATATCTATGGATTGCTTGGTGACTCTGGGCAGGGCACAGGCTGTGGCTAAAATTGGTCTGTTGCAGAGCCCCTCATAGGAGGCCCTGGGACTAGCATACCCAATTACCACCTTCAGACTGAGCCAGAGTACCACCCAAAATTGCATCCAAAGACAACATACCCAAAGGGGAGACTGGACAGACACCAGAGCCCTGCTAAAGCAAATCCTGCTCCATAGGGTTACCCCCTGAACAATAGCTTCTCCACTGTAGTCACTGGCCAGTCCTTACAACCAATCAGCCCTTGGGTCAATCCTTCCCATTGTGCAAACAGCAACTAAGGGTCAAGTACAATAAGAGGGCTCACACAACACATATAAAGTACACACCTGGAGTGTCCTGTTTAGGTGACCAAGGAAGACTGTGCCACTGAGCTCCACAGAACACCTACTACATAAGGCCATTCTACTAAGGCCGGGACACATAGCAGCCCTACATAATACATTGAAACTAACACAGGGAGGTAGCCAAAATGGGGAAACAAAAAAAAACATATCCCAAATGAAAGAATAGAACAAAGTTTCAGAAAAATAAATAAATAAAATGGAGACAAGCAAGTTACCAGATATAGAATTCAAAACACTGATTATAAGGATGCCCAGTGAACTTAGAGGAAAAATAGATAAAACCAGAGAAAACTTTAACAAAGAGATAGAAAATATAAAAATGAATCAGTCAGAATTGAAAAATACAATAACTGAAATAATGAATATATTAGAGGGAATAAATAGTAGATTAGATAAAAGAGAGAATTGAATCAGTGATTTAGATAAGAAGGTAGCAGAAAATACCCAATCAAAACAGCAATGAGAAAAAATCCAAAAAAAAAAAAAATGAGAATAATTTAAGGGGCTTCTGGGACAACTGTAATTAAAAATTTTTTTAATTACTTGAGAAAAAAGACCTCTTGTCTTTCATGATCGTGACTTGTGCTCACTTTTCATCTCGGTTTTATCCCCTCCAATCTTAATTTTTAGGAGCTCTTTATCTACTATGAAAATTAGTGTTTTATCTGTGATACATGATGTAACTTTGAATTTTTTTTTATTTTTCAATTACAGTTGGCATATGATATTATATTAGTTTCAGGTATACAACATAGTGTTTAGACATTTAAATAACTTATGAAATGATCACCCTGATCAATCTAGTACCCATCTGACACCATACATAGTTATTACAATATTATTGACCATATTCTTTATGCTGTACTTTATATTCCTGTGACTATTTTGTAACTACCAATTTATACTTCTTGATCCCCTCTTTTTTTTACCCACCCCCAAATCCCCTTCCATCTGGCAACTCTCAAAATGTCTCTACGTGATGTAACTCTTTATTCTCAAGTTGTCCTTTGTCTTTTGATGTTGTTTATAGTGTGTGTGTGTGTGTGTGTGTGTGTGTGTGTGTGTGTGTTGGAACACAAAAAGTTCTTTATGTTTTCCTAGTTAAATTTATCACTTTTCTTTGATTACTTCTGGATTTTAAGTCACAGACAAGGTTATAAAGAAATTTAACTGTTTTCTTCTGCTACATGTTTGACTTCATTTTTACAGCTAGATCTCTGATCCATGGGGAATATTTTCTGGTTAATGATTTGAGGTATAAATCTAACTTTTATCTTTCCCCCAATGAATTTGCAACTCCCCTATTTATTGAAAAGTTCATCTTTAACTTATTAGATATGCTACATTCATAACATTCAATTTCCTAATATTCTTCTGTTTCTTTCTGTACTTTCTCTTTAGTTTCATTGCTCATTCAGAAATACCATGCTGTTTTTACTAGAGAAGTTTCATAGGGTGCTTTAAATTTGAGAGGGCTAGGCTCTTTCCACTCTTTGATCTTCTTTTTCAGAGGTGTCATTTCTTTTTATAGAAGATTTTTAGAATCAACTTGTCTCTGGCATGAGAGGAGGGAAGGTTTTTATTGCTATTTTTATTGGCATCACATTAAACTTATACATTAAATTGGAGACAATGGACAACTTCATGATACTGAGTTATTACAGCCAAGGACATGAAACTCGAATCTGCTTTCATTTTTGGGCCCTTTAAGTCCAGATGGACTGTCTGGGTAGGAAGACTAGGAAACTAGTCAAGCTTCACCAGATAAATGATAACAGAAAATTATAATCCACAGCCATGGCATCTGTTGTCGAGGACTTCTTCCACCTCTAGAACCTTGACCCCTGGAAGCCATGAGCCTAATCTCAGCTAATCCATATCTATGAGCCTAATCCATATCTCTGACCCTCTCATCCCTTGGACAGAGAACTCTGTCTCTCTGCTCTAACATGCTCTCTGGCTTCATCATGGCTCTGACTAATGGGGACAATCAGGCCTCTTGATTATCTAGGATCCCATGTATCTGCCTCCCACATTGTTTCTGATTGACCAAAGGGATGGTCATATGCTGAAAATTAGTGAGAAACAAGATGGATCCTCAAGGTGAGACTCAGTCACAGAGGGAAATTAATGACATTCTTACTTGGTTCTAGAAGGAAAAAAAAAGCCTCTGTAATCTGCAAGAAGAGTTAATAGCTTGGAATATGGCCTGGAAATGAGAATGGGGCTAGATCTAGCTACAGAAAAGTAGCAGGAAACTGAGTGGTAAACTGGGTGACAACACAGGCTGGAGCAAGAGCAGGGCAAAGGTGGAAATACACAAAGGAGAATCTTGTTGGTAGATTGTCTCTGAGGATAAAGAGAAGGAAGGAGGTGATAATGACACCTAGGCCAGGAGTTGTCCATCCCAACAATAAGCTATCATAATATTCTTGCTGCCCAGAAACTTAGACTGATATGATGGGCACAGGCCATTTTCTTCTAAGCTGTTCTAGTAATACAGATATTGCACTCTGGTCCATTGTGATACATAGAATATTGATTTTACTGAATAGATAAAATAGAGAACTGATTTGTCTCACAGAAAGTGAAGGCTTGAGTTTTAAAGAGCTTTTGTCCATTTGCTCAAGTCACAAATATGTTTTCTTCCTTATTTCTCCCTTCCTACACCCGCACCCCCCTCTGCCCCCCACATCCCCACAAAGGAGAACAGACAGACCACTACCAGCATCTGCCGTACTTCCTTTTCTCTCTACCTCTCCCTGGCCTCTTCTGCTATTTTATTTTTCACTGGGTTACCTAGGTTTCTTGGCTTCCTCCCAAAAGTTTCTCCAGCTGGGCCCTTAACTGGCACTGGCAAATTAACCAGGCATGGTCTGACCATGCAAGCTCTTGCTGCTTTGGCCTACATGTGTTAGAAAGCTGCTGGAGCCACTGTACCTACAGGACAAACACCCCACCCCCACCCCAAGAAAGAGGGCCAGCACAAGAAACAAAAAGAGAGTGAATGGTTTGGAAGTTAAGGACCCTGGCTCATGAGTCAGGAAGACTGGATGGCCTCAGGTAAGTTACGTCACCTTTCTGAGTTTCATGTGTCACATCATAAAATGGGAATGATAAGATTACCCCCTCATAGAGTTGTTGTGAGGTTGGCCATTATGGGAGTAGGTTATGGTTAGAACCATACTACATAGTACCAACGCTACCTTTTGCCTATTTTCTTTGGCAGGTCGCCTAAACAAGACCTGGAAAGTGCAAAGCCATTAGCAAGTGGATGACAGAGCAAGAAGGTGAGTCATGGATGATCTCCAGTGAGGACTTGGACTACTTCCAAGGCTCTGTAACTGCTACAACCACCTAGGCCCTCCTTGGGGAAGCAATTTAGTACAGACAATCAGAGGTTTCCCTTCTGAAAGCTGTGAGAGTGTTTCCACTGGTGGAATTCGATTTCTGTGCACATAGGCCAGTGTCCAGATGCCATATTAGAAGGAGCCTGAGTCCTCCTTGAATCTCGTTTCCTGTCCTCTTAAAGTGAGAAATGGAGGTCACGGAATCTATGTGATTTTCCCAAGATCACAGTTAAGTTGGTACCTCAATTGCAGGACAGGACCCTCTGCTGAATCACAGATCTCCCTTGCAATGGTAAAGAGCTGTGATTAGAGCTTAGACTACAGACTTGAGTTTGAATCCCAGTTCTTCTACTGACGAGTGGTCTGACTTTGGGTCAGTTACTTAACCTCCCTATGAATCCGTTTCTTCACATGTAAAATGAATGTCATCAGAGGACATGGACATGGAAAGCATTCATAAGCATTTTATCGTTTGTCATTAATAGATATAAGGAAAAAAGCCCAAGAGAAATCAGTGCTGGTTGGGTCTCATCCCCAAGCTCCAATATAATCTGTCTTCTTGTTCTCAAGCCTTATCATTTCACAGAGCTGAGACATAGGCAGGCAGTCCTGCCTTCGTATCATAATTCTAGACCAGATCTTCTTTTATGTATTTTTGTTAAATATTTAATACCTACAATAGGTACCTATATACCTATCACTCAACTTAAGAAATAGGACACCACCATTGCCTTTAAAGCTCTATGTGTCTCTTCACTCTGATCTCACTCCCAAATGACCATGTTCCTGAATTTTACATTGTTCCTTCCCTTGGTTTGACCATATATGTGTATGTCCTAAATGATTGATATATTAGTTAGTTTTATATGTTTTTAACCTTAATACAACTGGAATCATGCTGTATGATCTTCTTTAACTTGCCTTCATTGCTGAAATTATATGTTATTCTCCACACGGATGCAATGGTAGTTCACTCATTTTCACGTTGGAATAGTACTACACTGAATATACCTCACTAATTTATTCATTCTCTTGTTGATGAAAAATTGTTTTTTCCAAGGATTGTTTTATTTTCTATTAGAAATGGTGCTTTAATGACAATTCTTGCACATAACCTTGGTGTACATGGTATATTCTTCATGCTCAGTTATACATCTATGACCCATGCTGGTATGTAAGTCATTGCACATACTTATATTTTTATTAGCAGTGTATAGGAGTTTTAACTATTCTTTAGGTTGGGATTATCCATTTTGCTTCATTAATCTAGTGATTAATTATGCCTACTTTGCTGTGTAGATCGAGAATGAGTTGTTTATTCATGGTACATTATTTTTCATGTGCTGTAGAAACCATGTTGTGTGGTCTCATTCCTTTTATAAGTATCAGCTAAGGCTCAGTGTCCTCAATTTCCATGTTTACATTGACCTTTCTGAGAAGCTGGTTACACCTGCAGAGCAGACATAGAAGCCTGGAACATTATAGCTGTCATGGTACACGCAATGTGGAGCAAAATGTCCAGTCTGGAAAAGCAGACTCTCATTTTTATCATGTCAGACTAAATATAGTAAAAAAAAGAAAGACAAGGGGCTGTAAAAAGAAAAAGCAGAAGTGTAACTCTTGCTGCTGTTCTTTTTCTCTGGGGAAATAAGAAGTTGCCAGCCCAGGTGCTGAGCAGAATTGTTGGTCGAGAGAAAAGTCAAGTGGCCAATGGGGTGTACTTTACAATAATTTAGAAAGCACAAACTGATTATCATCACCCTATTCAGTAAGGCTTGCTTTTCCTGATCCTTGTATATGCCTTCATCACCCTGGTCTACTAGTTTCAATTAGTAACTAGGCAGAGAGAAAAAGAAGGTGAATATAAATAAGAGGTTCAAATTTCCAGTTATAAAATAAATGAGCAATGGGGATGTAATGTACAGCATAGGGAATACAGTCAATAATATTGTAATAACATTGTATCATGCCAGATGGTTGCTGGACATATGGTGATCACTTCTTTAGCTATGTAAATGTTGAATAACTATGGTGTACACCTGAAAGTAATATAGTATTGTATGTTAGTTATATTTTAATAATTTTTTTAAAAGAACACTGACAAGAGGATGGGCGGAGGTCTAAAGCTCCTTCAGAATACAGTGCAAGAAAATTGAACTTCTTGTTTGGGGAAAATAAACAATTGTAGATTAGTGCTTGCACTTTTTTTTATGAAAACCATCTGTTCTCTTGCTAGCCTGGCCAATTCAGTGGCTTGGCCAAGCAGAAGGGCCCCGCCCTTCAGTAGCTCTGAGGATTCTGCTCCTGATCATCTGGTCAAACTAGAAATTCAGAGGCAGCACATGAATGTGAACAACTGAAATTTATCTGGGGAAACACAGAACCTCTGTTGGTACAGAGGAGAAGCACAGGAGGGAAGAAACCCATCTACTGCTTCTATCTCTGCCATTGCTGCTGCAGCGTTCCTCTTCTCTCCTTTCTACTCCCTCCTTCTCCTTTAGCTCTTCTCCTTTGTATCTTCTCTCTCTTCCCCTTCTATCTCAGCCAGACCTTGGGTCTGTAACAGGACAGGTACCTGTGAGCCCTCCATGTTGTCCTTTATATCTTTTTTTTTCAGACTCTGGAATGGACTAGCCAGCTGGATAAAGGTAGGAAATGTGCATCTACTTCACAAAGGTGAGCAGGGCATTCCTGCTGGCTACAGGGAAGTATGCACAGATATAAATGGAACAGTCCCTGTTATTTCCTTCTTTCCAGACCCTAAATGGCCATCTGCTCTCTGAATGACAGACAAATCAGAGGTTTTCAGAATAGGTCAAAGGAACAATCAAGTCTTTCTGGAGGGAAGTGAACTCTCTAGATGGGTCAGCCCCTCACAGGTGTGCTTCCCTTCTCCCTGCTCCTCACCCCACCTGCTGTGTTTAGGATACCCTTAGTGCTCCCAGGTGTGCATGCCACTGGGTCTAGTGAAGGGATGAAAATGAGCAGTGGGCAAGGGCAGGAGGAGGAAAAGGCAGTGAGGAGAGTGGCACCCTGCTTTTTGAGGGACTTCCTAATAGCCTGGTGTCAAAATTACAATGTTGGGAGATAGATATTTTCTCAGCTGACATTTGGGTACATCCTGGTTTTGCTTAAAAGTATCTGGTTCTCAGCATAATTCCTCACTCTTTGGACCTGATAAAAACACACATCTCATGAAGGTGATCCTCTCCCCTTTTCCAGATCACCCATCTGTCTCTACCTGGCCTAGAGAATTGTCCATCCATTTTAGAAAGATCTTCAGGAAAAAGCAACTCTAATTCTTTGAGTAGACTGTTACTGCTGTGTCATTGCCACCTGATATTTATTTAAAAACATTTGGTGGGGAGGGATGAAAAGGATGAGCAGAACAATATAAAAATGTCATTTTCATTCCATGGTTCTTCAAGTGGAAGACTTTATCCATAACTTTATGCAAATGAGCATAAAGTTCCAAAGAAATCTTCATGTGGAATCGACTATTATGCTTTTCCTTGAGCCCAGGAAGCTACTGGGGACAGCATGACACCTGCTGAAAACAGGACTATGTGTGTTCGAGAGAACAGGAAGTAGTGACCAGCCAGAGCTTGCCCTGACCTGATTACAAATCTGGTTATAAAAGAAAGCAGCTGGAAAGAAATTTGCATGTCCAATAGGTTTCGCTATTAAAGTTTACACAATGTGGAGTAATCAGCCAAGCTGGCTGGCTACCCAGATCACATGATTATATAGAAACATGAAACTTGACTATGTGCTCAAGCAAGTTTTACTTCTCCCTGGTGCAAGGGTGTTTGCCAGCAGCTTGCACTCTCGGAAATCAGACTCAAGTAATTGGGACCCTTGAGATCAAAGCCTTACCATGCTACTCCCTAGGAGGGCCAGGGACTGCTGACGTTACCACTGGACGGTTATTTGTGGCTCTTATCATTACCAAAAAGATGGACAAGCTTAATAAAATAACTGTCCCTGCCAGTCAGAAGTTGAGGTAAGATTTCCCCCATCTACTACTTCTTCTCTTTCTGCTTTTTTTCAATGATCTTACAGAAATACTGAAACCCTGGAATACTTTGCTAATTCTAAGGGAATGAGTAGCAACTGCTACAGGGAAGTGGGCAGCATTTTTAAAGAAATGTGTAGGAACAAATGAGCTTCTTCTAGCTTGCTTTTCCAGTGATAAAGTGTGAAGCTCTGGAGAGACAATGAAAAAGAAAAGCCAAGGACTTAGATTTTACCAAAGGTCAGCTTTCAGAGTCTAAATACAACACGTTTTTCTAAGGGTTTGCCTAATCTGAGTCCTCTACCATTTCATTGTGGATTGCTATGTAATGATAAGGATTGTTGTAATCATTTGTATTCATTATAGATTTACTGTTCTTATTTATTTTGTGTGTATATATCATAAGTGTTTGGGAGAAATTAGATCTGTTTTTCTCATGTCTTCATGTCGGTATAACAATTATCTGTAAAAGTCCACTTAGAAAGAATAAACAGAAATGACCCCAGTGACAAGAATCAAGAAACTTCTCTGATCTGTGGAAAAGATGACTTCCCAAATTTTGATTTTGAAAGCCTTCCTTTTGTCTCATTGTAATGGCACTACGTTTTTGGACATTGGCACTTTTAAATGTTCAATGACTATTTTATATTCCAACGACCATTTGAACTTTGATTTTTCATGGGGTGAGGTGACACATGTAGCAAGCTATCACAAATATTAAGGCACTAGAGAATTAGAGGTTTTGAGATAAAAATGTAAGAGAAATTAGTCTGGAATTGGCAGAGGGTGAGCCCTTCACGGTTAGAATACAGGTCTCATATGTGGTCGGTGCTGTTAAAAGGTAGTTTGAAATGAACGGCTGACCTGGAATCAGGAGGCAGCATCAGCCGCAGCCAGCCATTTTGAGGGCATGTTGTTGAGTGCTGACGAGTGGTCTGCACCAACAGGGGACAAGAAGGTATCATAGTCTTTCCCTTGGTCCCACGTTGGTACACCCTCACAGGAGCAGGTAGGTAAAACAATGAAAGTAGTAAGTAACTAAAGGAATATAAGAAAGGAATCGGAGTAACTAGAGAAGTTTTCAGGGAGAAGATGCTTTGAGAACTAGGCTTTGAGGAGCAGGTAAGAAAAAGATGTAGCTGAAAAATTGGAGGAAGAGCATTATGTGCTGGAAGGGAGGAAATACAGAGGCTGATACTTGGAGCTGGATATTGAGGAGAGTTTTCTGTCCAGCAGAGACTATAGTGTAGAGCATGTGGGACCAGAAAGTCCTGATAAGACTGGGTACATAGGGTGGAGCCAGATTACAAAGACAGTGAGAGCTCTCCCCACAGAGAGTTAGAGAATGATTTACACTGTTAGAGCTGTCATACCAGTAAGCTCATGGGAGGTTGGACGAATGGACTGAAGGGGCAGGAGAACTGGAGGCAGGGATACTCAGTAGGTAGGTGGCAGTTAAGTTACCCCAAATCTAGTTCTGTAGGCTTGGACTCGGGGTGCAGCAGTGAGAAGGGAAAAGGAAGGAGAGGTAGGAAAAAAGTGCCAAAGAAACGAACAAAAAATAGATATTAGGGCTTCTTTCAAATGATCAGAAAGGTTTTTAAAAGCCCTCTTTAGATATAGTCCATAACCTGGAGCTATTCTAAGGCTTAGAACCTCTCTCAGGAAATCCAGATGGGAATTTAAATAAAGAAGGGCAATAAAACCTAAATCATTTTATGATTTCTCCCTCTGGGACAAAGTCCAACTTGATCACAGAGCAGTTGATAGGCAATACGCAATCACAGATTATAGGATAGAAAACCAAAATTATATTGTGTATAACCATACACTCTCTCATCTGCCTTTTTTTTTTCCACTTGGTTACTCAGTCGTCTTTACAGAATTGGCCTGTCAACGTGGAACTTTTCAAAGAAATAAAATTGTAAACACAATGGATTTGAAGCACCATCTTACATCTTTTCTGTAATTAGGTGGGATAGTTGTTTATATCCTCTGTTCTGACTGGGTAACATGAATTCAAAAGTTTGCCTAACTGTGCAATTATTTGGCACTTGATGACAACATAAGTGAAGAGCTGTGTTTATACTCTTAGGTTTATCAAAGTTTATATGAGAATTTCTTAAATTGTTAGCCACAAAAAATAGAATGATAGTGAGTGTCCATCAAGGGGGCTAAAAGGAATGACCCTAATCTAGGGGCTATAAGGAAACCAGATGGCAGGAGTGACCAGGAGTGGAGAAAAAGCAGAATCAACCAAAGCAAGCGGGGCAGGCAGGTTGGAAGGAAACATGGAACTCAAAATGGAGAAAGAGAAGGTTCTCAAATGGACACAGCTGAAGATAAGAATTCACCCTGAGAGTTTCTGCTGTGGAAAAATTGACAAAGGCAAGGTGGCTAAGTCATGTGTGACCACAGAAATAAGTGGTCGTTTTTTCTCCCACTGAGGCACTACCTAAAGTAGGTTTCTCCATTAGTGGGAATCCATAAACTCTCAAGACCTTTTGGTTGATTCTTAGCCATGATTGTTTCTAAATTTTATAAGATAACAATAGCATCATAAACCCAGCTAAGACCTGGATTCTCAATCCTTCCACGGTAAATAGTCTTATGATCATAACAATTTTATACTTCTGAGTAAACATTTCAGATTTACAATCCAGAATCATATTGACTATATTCCTTTCAAGTTAGTGAAACTAGTTGGATTTTTTAATATTTTTATATTTTTAATAATCTCACAGTTAATTTGTTATCTATGCTTGTGTAGCACCCACAAACACAAACTCATTTATTTTTACGAACGCAAAGGGTTGACATGAGTGTGATTAAGCCAAGTCTCTCTAATCCTTATCTTATTCATTAAAGAGTATGGTATTTTTCAGTCAAACTAATATATGTGTAATGCTAGGAAAGTTTACTTAGTCTCCCTGGTCCCAGTTGGTAAAACAAAGATAATAACTTTAATTGGTAAAATTGGTAAAACAAAGATCATAACAATACCAATCTCATAAGGCCATTGTAAGGATCAAATAAATTATTTTGTGAAGTGTTGACACAGTGATCCTGGCACATAGTAATCATTGAATTTAAAAATGGTAGTTATTAATATCAATATTGTTATTCTTATTAAATCATAGGTGCATAATTGATTTTCTGAACATAAACATAGGACTTACATTGATCCTTGATAAATGTCATGTTAGTTTCAGTTCTTCTTTCCAATTATTTTGGCTGTTTTACCTCTTGATTCTGATATCTGTGCCATTTAGCTTTGCATGTACTGTAAATGAAAAAAATAAATCCCTTCTCTGCCTTCATCTAAGTAGCTAATAAAACTATTGAGCATGACAGAGCCCTGGCATGGATGTCTGAATCTCACTGCTAGCACTCTCACACAGAGATCTTATTTAACAGACTCTGGGACATGACTTCTCAGGTCTTAGAGTCCTCAACTGACATTATGATGACATGTTTTATGATGCTTCCATATATGCCCTTTTCTTTCCTTTTCTACCACAGCATTCTCTGTTGGTTCTCATCTCTACTGTGTCCCCCATCTACAAAATGAGGAGTTTGGACCAGATAACCCACAAAGTCTCTCTCAGCTCTGATTCTGTGGAGACCATGCTTGACATATGTTACATCCTCTAAAGCTATTATTTATTCCATAACCCTCAGGAAATATTTCCTAATTGAATTATCAACTTATTTGAGACAAACAGTTTTTAAAATATTTTTAAACTCTTTTTTTATAAGTTTGAAAGCTGAGCTGCCTATCTCTGAACACTGGGGTCAGAGAATGCATCTAGACAATATCCAGATGAGATTATCTAGAAGAAAGATAAGATATATTTAGAAGGACAGTGCATTTGGAGCCCAAAAGGCCTGGACTCAAATGACCAGTTACCAGATATGGGTCCTAAGAAAGTCACTCAACTTCTCTAAGCTTCCATTTCTTCAACTGTCAAATAAAACTAGAGATGCCTTCCTCACAGACTTGTGAAGACCAAGATAACATGGGCTGAAGTGCCCAGAATAATATTTGTCACATAGTAATTTTAGCAAGTAAACAAAAAATAAACAGAAAGACTGATACTTCAACCCACCCATCATGAGTGACCATTCTGCCTCTCTTCCAACTCATGGTAATAGATCCAACCCCCTCTAACTGGAGTGGCAACCAGAGCAGGAAGCTGTCAAGGGGCTTGCAGTCAATGGAGTGACTTTTGAATATACATGTGTCTGAGGGCAATTCTCTTCTCATTCTTTATAAGCTAAGGTCAGAGGCCAGTACTGAGGTGGGAGGGCAAAAAGGAAGCACAACATCTAATTGTAGAGACAAGATAGACTTTCCAGGAAGAATGCTTTCCCATTCTCTTCACACTGCCTACCTGCATTATGTCATCTGAGAATCCACTCAACGGAGCCATCTTATGTCACACCAATGGATGGAATACTCAGACAAAGCTTCTTTCTCCTTGTGGACAAGCTACATGGAGCTACATCATTAGAAACTGGCTTAGTATGTGTGGATTTCAGGATCATCAGCTAAAAAACCCCAAGCCACTCTTTCTCACCCACTCCGGGCATGGCTACACCAGCAAAACCCTAAATCAGAGTCCACATATCCAAGGCATACTCTCTCCTAGATCTAATGATTACCTGTGTCCCATGTCTGAACAACTCCTTTTTCACACAACCAGTCTCTATATGGGCTTTGATATAATTAGTTAGGTTTCAAGAATTGAAGCACAATTACATTCCAGCCCTGCCTCCTACATCATTAGATTGGGCTGGTACCAAGTATATTAGGCATTCATTTGCAGACAACCACTTGGATTTCCCCCACAGAAGACTAACCTTATCTGTTCTGTTTAGAATTTACTAATTTGGTTCATTTTCAAAGAAGATCTTACTATTGCCCTTATACAATAACATCAAGAAATCTAGGCTTGTTAAAGAATATGATTGAGAAAAAGGAGACATTAAATGACAGTTTGTTATAGAGAAATTAAAACACCAGATGGCTTTCTTTGGCTTTTTAATAAACCCCCAGAAGCATTCTTCCTCTGACATCCTCCAAGACATAGTTGCATCATTTAGATCACTGGTTCTTCATTAAGGACAATTTTTCCCATCAGTGGACATTTGATTGCCACAGTTGGGGATGAGAATGCTTCTGGAACCTGGTAGTAGACGCTAGGGATGCACTAAACATCCTATGTTGCACAGAGCAGTCCTCACAGCAAAAAATTATCTGGCCCAAAATGTCAATAGTGCTACTGTTGAGAAACTCTGACTCAGACCAAAAAGGACATATTCATTTGTGTATTTTTATAGTGACTACCTGTATTTAAAGTTTAGTATATGTAACACATATCTTTTAATTGACGTGGCCTCTACTCACTGAACTGATAGTCCTCTGGGATGGTTTGGGTAAGAGATTGTCAAGGGGAAGGGCTAGAGGTGCTTGGACATATATCCAATGAGTTGTTGTTGTTTTTTTTTTTTTAATGTTTAATATTCAAGAAAACTAGATTCTATGAAACACATGCACCACTGAGGTATATGTTGTTCTCTCCTAGGTAGAGAAATGAGAGCAGAAAAAAATTTCCAGATATAAGATGATTTTGGAATAGTCTCTGTTTCTACTTCTGTGAGTAGACAGGGCCTACCTTGAGTGGAAACCCTTAGAGTTGGGATAAAAAGCAAATTAAGTGGTAACACAGCTGTTAAGAAGTCCAGGGGATTATGGATCTGACCCAACGACCAATTCTGGACAGAGGTGGACATGCCTTTCATCCTGGAGCAGCATGTGTTGCCCCGAGGTCCATGGGTGGGATGCTGCCTGATAAAAAACAAATCAAAGGGTGTGGAGGGGGGATGGTACGTATTTGTCCATCTTTTCATGTCTGCTCATGTGAAGATGCTGCAGTTGTGTCTGTGAGACACGGATTTGGGATAGTTCCTGCTGCAGTATTCATTCTCTCTTGCCCGGTCTTCTTGTGACCACTTATGTATATTTTATGAAAGTCATGGATGACTTTTGAGGGTGCGACTTTTTTTTTCAATGTTTACTCCAGCACTATTATAAAGCAGTACAATGTCTCCCTTCACCCTACCCACCCCCCATGACTTTTAAATTGTTATCAATCTTATCCAGATGTTGAGAAACAGTTTGCTTGATTATTTTTATGTTGTGGGGAACAGCGAAAGGATATATATATATGAGGGATCCAGTCTGGCATCGGGCTGCTGTCTGTTCTAATGTCAGATGTTCAAGGCTCATGGGTGATCCCAGATTCTGTCTTTGAGCTAAAGGGGTTGCAGTGCTTTTCCCAACTATAAAAATGACTTTGCCAAGAAAATCTTTTAAGTCCACTTAGTCAAGACAGCTGAGGGCTGTCTGCTCCCTAAGAGCTCCTCCTGCAGGCCCCTGCTCCTCCTGGTCTGGCCCACCTTCTCTTACCTGTCCCTCCTCACCTCCCTTCTGAAAGGAGATTCATTAGCAGCTATACCTGCAGACTTATTTTTTCCTTGGATACTTTATAACCTTTTTACAGCATTATGGTCTAGGCTGCCAAACATGCCCTTTTCCCTCAGTCTAGCATGGCTGTTTCTAAAAGAAAGGCAAGGAAGCCAGCTTAAGAAATGTATTGTGTCTCCTTGATGAGTCACACTTCTCTGTTGGTTGGTTTCCTGAGAAAGGAACTCATTATCCCAAGGGCATCCCTGCCTTCCCCGAGGCTAGCTGGGGCCCCAGACCTACTCCAGATTTCATCCTTTTCTACAGTGTAGGGAACATGCAGCAGAGGCCACTGAGCTTCCTGGGAATGTGGCCATGAGCTCATACAGGGCCCCAAACTCTGAAAGCCCCAAACTTGGTTTAATGCTCTGCTATTGCAGTCTTAAAATTCTGAATTATTTTCAACAAGGGGCCCTACATTTTCATTTTATAGTGAGCCCCAGAAATCCTGTAGCCAGTGTAGCCACAGGTTTCATGAGCCACAAGGCTGAGCCTGCTCCCACTGCAATGTAGAGGGACATGGACAGCAATGTCCTCACCCAGATCATAGAGATTTACCTGGCAGGGACCTGAGAAGCCATCTCTTCAGCCCCTTTATTTATCAGGAAAGCCAAGCCCCAGAAAGGCAAAGTTAACTGTTCAAGCTCACAGTAGCAGAGCCTGTTCTAGAACTATACCTCCATGTTTGCCTGCCAACAACAGTAGGCCACACCGTCTTTTTTTTCTGTGTCATTTATTGGCCAATAAAGCATTCTAGCGTAGTCTGTGTTCTAAATTTTTCCTAGACATTTTTTATTTTTAACTAAAAGGCAAGTAATTTACTAAGAAACCCCAGTGAAGCCCTCCAGACTCACACTGTCAGTATTTCAGGCTAGAACACGTTTTCTGGTCCACAACTGAATTCCATGCTGACTCAGGTGTGTTTGATATCAGACTCATGTTTTTCAAAGTATGCTCCCACAACAGTTCATGTAATCCAAGAGTGAGTTATAATTATAAAGAGCAGAGTCAGTCTTAAGTGTAGACTGAGCATAAAGGATCAATGTGGTATAATTTAAGAAGTGCTCAGAAGCATATTTTTGCTACACTGGGAAGAATGTGAACTTTGGAATAAGGCAGACCTAGGTTTGAATAATTGCTTTGCACTTACTAGCTCATGGTCTTTGAGAAGGTCATTTAATCTTTTTTAACCTCAGTTTTATCATCTAGAAAATAGGAATACTAATATGTACCTTAACAGGGGTGTTGTAACAGTAACTATAGTGAATAGAGAGTAAGAGCTCAGTGCATATTGCCTCCCAAAAAAACCCCACCAGGCCTGGGCTTTCCTGATGCCCTAAATTGTGTCATTAGGGAGGCATCCATGTGGGATAGGGCAGTGTCTTTCAGTCTTGGTTCAGAATCAAACACCACTAAGTATAATAGGTTCAGACATTAAGTCATTATCTGTCACTAACTCTGAGGGGGCAGAGAGCTATGCTATTCTATCTCCCACACACAGAGGTGGCTCAATCAATAGTTGTTAGCTGAAAGAATGCAACATTGTTTGGGAAAAATGATGATAAGAAAAAGGGAAAAGTCAGGGGAGGGAGGTCACACCTAAGTAAAGGAATTCCCAGGGGGAGGCTATGGCTAAGGGTACTTGGGCTAGGAGGTTAGAGAAGTGAGCTTAGAGAAATAAGAAAATGTTTTCTCCCCGTTCATTTTTTTTGTGGTTTACTTTATAACTTTATTTGGTCCAAAGTGTAAAAAAATTAAACTGTAAAAAAAAAGTGTAAAAAATTGCAGGAGAAAGAATAATCTAATGTCTATATTCAATACTGGACAGAACAGAAATAGCAATTTTATTTTAGTGCAAATAGTTACCAGAGAATTAAATACAGACACAAGAAATAGACTTCCAAGAAGAAAGATGGAAAATGTAATACTAAATCACTGGAAAACTGGACCCTCTACATATATACGTGACTGTTGTGCCTTTTAAATAGTCTCTATAACCTGTTCAAGGTCAAAGCCCTCTTTTTACAGTAGAAAGATTTTTCATTTCATATCATTCCTACATTCAAAGATCATAAGTTACCAAATCGATCCTCGATGATTGGGCCTATTATAGCTGCTGAAAGCTGACAACAGTGCTTATCTTGATTAAAACAAAAGCTATGCATGTAAATACCTCAAAAGCCAATTTTTAAAAATCTGCTTCAAAATTGCTAATGACTGCTTTATAGGTATGAGGTTTCCTCTGGAGATGACAAAAATGTTCTGTAGCCAGATAGTGGGGGTGGTTGCACAGCATTGTGACTTTACTAAATGCCACTGAATTGTACCCTTTAAAATGGGTGAAATGATAAATTTTACATTATGTGTATTTTACCACAATAAAAAATTTGATAATGAAGTTATTTTCCATACTTGCCATAAAATAGTGTGTTTTAGGGACCTGTGGTCATATTTTTGTTTGACCAATGGATATTTTTTCAAAGTTTTAAAAAATGTATTATTGATAAACATTTCTGGATGGTTTTTTTAAGAATTACAATGCTTCCCTCCACTTCAATTCCTATACACGAGACTCTTTAATACCCTTTAACTCAGAGCCCAGTGAAATGAGCTTAACTGAGTCAAATTTTTTTCAGTATATGGAAAATATCATTCCTCAAAACCGCTCTTATTTCCTGAAAATATTTCAGCTGTGCAAATGGATGCCCAGGCAAGTGGGTGACAGTAGACACACTAAGACTCATTTTTTCCCTTTAAGGTTAATTTTTAGCAGAACATGGTCAAATTCTTAAAACACCTTCATTTTCTAGAAGTACTTAGGATTACATTTTCAGAATTTTCTGAAACATGATTCAAATAATTTGTCATTTGGTTTTACAAATTTGGGAATCATCAGTTTCACATGTAATATACTCCCTTCCCCTCAAACCCCTCCTTGCTCCGTGGGTGGGTGAGAGCAGGAACCAGAAAGGTTTTCTCAGTGCAAAGAGGAAGGGAGGTGCTGCAGCCTTTTAGTCCCCAAGGGCTCCTGCCCCTAAAATCAGAGATGGGGAGAGCCATGACAATTTCTGCTGTCACATTGAGTGGCAAATCTTCTAAAAACTTTTTAAAGCTAATATAGCACAGCTTCCTTGTAATCTCATCAGTCACATGCCTGACTCTGACAGGATAAAGTGTGTCAGGATGTTTTTTAAAGGATTCAGGGTTTTGTAGGATCATCTGTAACCCTGGTTGTGCCAAGTCAGCCCAGTTTCTGTCTGCTTATAACCCAGATCAGCAGTTCAGACTACCACAAAATACTTGCAGATCTCATGGGGTGGGGGGAAGGGGAGGGTGTGGGGAGGGGTCGGAGAAAGAAAGAAAGAAAGAAGAAAGAAAGAAAGAAAGAAAGAAAGAAAGAAAGAAAGAAAGAAAGAAAGAAAGAAAGAAAGAAAGAAAGAAAGAAAGAAAGAAAGAAAGAAAGAAAGAAATGGTAGAGTGTCTGGAGAAACTTGCAAATTACTTTTTCTGGTTAATAGGTGGTTAGTAAGAAGACAAGCCAAGCTGTGAGATGCTCACGTGTAAAGTACATGTGTTCCCTCTACTCCAGGACTCCTAGGTTGTCTTTCTGGCCAGAATGTCAAAAAAGGACACATGAGGATGTGGTGCTCAGGTCCCTTTCCAGCTGAGTTCAGTCAGTCTACTTCTGAGCATGTTCTTGGCCTTAGAAAGCCCCTGCCATATTTCCTTAGGTCACCTGCCAGCACTACCTTTTCTCTTTCCCCCTCTTTCTGCCATCTGTCCCTTTCTCTATTTTTCTTTCCCCCTCCTTAAAGACTATACGGGCCTCTAAGAGCCCAAGCATCCCTCTAATAGTAAGTTTGACATTGGGGACCAGTAGCAGGGCAGTCGTGGGTACCATGTGTCCCTAGTCAAAACTACTTGGCTGGTAGAGGGACTGGATGCCTTCTCCAGAGACAGAAAAAAAAGATGTCTAAAAGGCATGATAGAGATGGTCACTTTTGCTGAATTTGCAAATCTGAATATAACATCAATAATGTCACAGGAAGGCCAGGATGGAGGAAGTGGGGCATGAGGAAGCTGGTCTAGGACTAGAAGAGGCCATGGAAAGGGCAGAGGAGGGAAGCTGGCGATAGAATGAGTTCTGCGGCATGCAAATAACAGATTAGTCACTAAAAAGTGGTATTCTGTCTCAAAATGGTGGTTGGTAGCCAGAGACTTCAACTTTCAGACAGAAATTATCCAAAAGGAAGCTGTTTTGTATGAATCACCCAGTCTCTGTCTATATCTGTCCTCTGGATTTACATAGGTCAGCAGGTTTTTGTCCGAAGGCAAAATTTGTATTGAGGTTAATTCTATATCCCGCATGTGTCTCGCTCAGTGTATATTCACTGAATATTGGTGGAATAAGTAAGACAAATATACATCTTGTATAAAAAAAAATTAAACTTTAAAGGGGCGCCCCACCCCCAGATCAGTAAATCAAGATTAAAAACATTTAATATAACATTTTGAAATCAAAATTAATGCAAAAAAATCCCGGATGAACAAAAGGTTGACATTTTAAATGAAGACAGGACTAGTGTTGCTGATTTATTTTGCTTCAGGCCCTATATGACAGGAACAGCACTATGTCTCAGCAAAGTCCTCTTTGAGAGCTGTTGGACTAGCAGCCATCATTTCTTCCTCCTGCCCATCTGAGGTTCTAAGAACACTCCTAACGTTATCCCAGTGCTTTTAATATCCCATTGACATGGGTTTGGGCTGAGGCCCAGAAGAGTTGCCTTCATCCTGATCTCCCAGCCAGCAGTGTCCCCAGGCCCAGGCCCTTCTCATTTTTCCCCACTCATCAGGACACACCCTGACTAAAGGTCTCTTAGGGCTTCCCATTGCTTATAAACTTCATTTCTTTAGCCTGACTAACATAGCCTTTGACTCCTGTCTCATGCCCAGCTTCATCTGTGACTATACCCTTCACTTCAATACTCCCAATTTTTGCCATTTTCAGCTTCTCACTAGACCCCCAACATCCAAGACAATTTCACCTCTGAGTCTTTGCAATTGCTGTCCCACTACCTGGATGCTGTTCTTCACTCATTTGCTTTGTGAATTTTTATTTTCTCATGAGGTTCCAGCTCCCCTGTCTCTTTATACTAAACCTTAAATCAATCACTCCCTTCTTAGGGTCCTCACAGCTCTCTGATTGTCCCTGTTTCCAGCAAAGAATTGTAATTTTTACTTGTTCCCTATCTGTATCATACGAATTTTTAAAAATCAACTTTTATTACTTTCATAAACTGGAGAAACAAAACTACTTTCAGTTTAGGACTCAATAAAATAAGATATAAAAGATGTTACTCAAACCAAATAATAGTTTAGAGATTAAATGACTACTGATAAGTCATACTACCTAAAGTGCTATGAATTCAGGGTATATAAAAATAGAATTTAGAACTACAAAAGACCTGAGTGTCCATGTAATCCAATCTTCTCATTTTATAGGAGAAAATGAAGCATTGAGTGATGATGAGAATTGCTCAGTTCTGCATAGCCAGGAAGCAGCAAAGATTAGAGTAGAATCTCTGCCCTCTCATTTCAGTGTCTTTCCCTACTAAGTGGGCTCCTTTCCTGTGCCCAAGAAATGACTTGGATGGGGGAAGGGATGACATAGCTGGGCCTTGGGCTCAGGGAATAGGATAATAGCAATTGTGGGTTAATTATGTCTAAAGTGTTTGGTTGGGTCCAGATTGTGAAGGCCTCTTAATACCAAGCTAATGAGTTTGTACTTTATCCTGCAAGGAACAGGAAGACGCCAAAGGCTATTCATGAGCAGAGTGATCTGATGAAAGGAGAAATTTAAGAAAATATATTTAGGGAAAGGTAGAGACTGACAGTAGAGAGATAAGATAGGAAACCATTGGCATGATCCATTGTCCATGAGAGCACAATGGCTATTGCTGAAGGAATGGACAGAAGGGGACAGAGACAAATAAGATTCATTTAAAGATGAACTGAGACACACACACACACACACACACACACACACACAGAGCAAAGAAAATATTAGAGAGATTTCTACTCCAAATTGATCATAAAAACACAAAAGTTGGAAATACCAGGCCAGGTGTGAGAAGAACACACATGTTTCAACCAAGTAGGTGTAGATCATTCTCAGGAAGTCACAAAGCAGTTTTAGGAGCTCAGGGTGAAACTGAATAACTCTTGTCATGACAAAAAGTCAGACTTCATTCAGTAGGCACTAGGGAGCTACTGCAGGCTCATGAGGAGGAAGTGGCCCGGTGAAAGTTGGTTATTAGAAACAGTAGCTGAATAAGTCCCGGACAAACCTCAGAGCATGGACTGGACTGCTAGGCATAGAGTTTTCCTGGTGTGAAGGGGAAGGTGCCAGCTAGATCTTGAGTGAGCAGAGGGCCAGCCCTATGGATACTGAAAGGATGGAAGTCCAGAACTGGGCCTGAGGTTAAGACGTGGGGATGAAGGAGGACAGATTTGCCTGCTCTTTTTGTTTGCAAAGAGTCACTTTAATAAAAGACCCTCTTTAGTCCATTCCTAAATCCAGATTAAACAGCGTTTTTCTCTGATTAACATTACTTTGCATTCCACCTTTTCTGGAAAGGCAGAGTAATAACAAACAAACAAACAAACAAACAAACAAACAAACCGAAACCTGCTTTTTCACAATCTTTTGTGAATGCGCTAAGAAACTCAAAGGAAAGCAAGATGTTTTCTGATTTTTTTATTTTTTTTCTAGTAAACTCCATGATGTCATGTTTTAAATCATCTCCTGTATTTAATAAAAATTATTGGGAAGGTATTTTATAAAATACTATGAATTTTCTGGGATGACTCTTTGGTGATCTGTCCGAAACATCCATGAGCAGTTGTTTTCCAAGTGCCCAGGGTCCTGGTAGAGTTCTGCATCCCACCAGTCCATCTTTCCTGGATTTGTTCTGTCCTTCCACATACCTGAGGCCAGTTCTCAGCCTGAAAACTCCTTCTGAAGGGCAGTCAGCGTCTGTGAGTTCCTCTCCAACTTGTGTGCTCTTAGCCACTGCGTCTTCCCTATGGAATTTACAAAGATCTCCTATTCGGGTAAAACTGCCAATGATTCCCAACCTTGGCCACACACTGGAATCACCTGGGAGTCAATGATCTTGGGGGAAGGCCAGGGTTTGAGGATTATTAAAAGCTCCCTAAGTGATTATAATGTTTAGCCAAAGAGAAGGCCACTTCTGTAGCCTAACTTTTCTTCCAAAAAGGAGAAGATGTACAGAGGCTGTCCACTGATGTAAGCTCCTAACTCCAATTCAGGAAATACTCATCGAAGGAGGCTAGGCTCCAGGGGTTCAAATCCCTGGGCTGGTGCCAGGCCTAAGAGCAGAAAGTAGGCAGATGGAGTATCTACGTGCCTGACTTATATGGATCTGAGCACAGGTTAAGGTAAAAGTTGGTCAGCACCCACAACTGGTTCTTTCTGCTCTTTTCCCCTGCTGAAAGCAGACATCACACCATTGATAAAAACTCCTTTTTGTTAGTGTATTCCTTTCCTGGGGACAGTGTCTCGGTAAGCTTTTGGGATCTGATCATGGTGTAAACAGTGAGATTTGCCACTAAAGATACTTCCGGAAATAAAGGGCAGGTGTGAAGATGCTCTGGAGGTTGGCAAACCTTGTCTTCTGCTCTTTGCAATTAAGCCTTGCCTAGGAGATAAACCTGCTCTGGTCTCTAGAAAAGGTTCTTAGCCTTCTGCATGCACAAGAGTCACCAAGCTCAGGAAGTTTGTTAAAACGTATATTGCTGGGCCCCACCTGGTATTTTTATACCATTGGTATGGTTTAGAGCCCAACAATCTGAATTTTTTATTTTTTAATTTCATTTTTTGGAAAGCACATTGTTTTTACTTGTACTAAACTTAGTGTTGATTAAAACATTCTCTTCTTACACTTGGATACAGATGACTATAGGGAAGCATTTGTTAGCACTAATATTTAGTGCGCCCAAAGTAATTCATGTATTTGTAAATGGTATCATTGTAGGTTAGAGAGTAAATGTCAGGGCACATAAATACCTATAATTTTATGCAGAACTGAGGTCATCAAACCATTCCCAAAGGTTGGTGCCAACAGTCATGCCAGGTTGGAGAGTGTTCTCAGCCAAATCTCCCTGCCACCACCCATCCCCCTCCACCCTGCCACCAAAAAAAACCCAAACAAACAAACAAACAAACAAAAAAAAAAAAAAAACCCACCTAATAAGAACAACAATAAAACCACAACCAAACCCAATTCTTGAGTAACTTCTGGCTTGGAGGAAATCTCCCCAAGTGGAAATCTTCCTCTTTCATGTCTCCAGCAGGAAGCACTGGCTTAAGTTTTGTTCCTGGTCAAATTCAGTCCCCGGGGCCTTAAAAGAGCCATTACCCCAACTGAAAATGCCGGTGTGGACAGGCACTTTACATTCATTATCTGTCATTTCCACACCAGCCCTGCAAGGTATATATTGCTATCATTACTTTACAGATATTAAAGTTAGGTAGTCTTCATACCGTGATCTAGAAAACATCGTTTCAGTGAGTGGTCTGGATGTGAAAGCACAGAAGGGAAACAGATTGTCTGCTCATTCCTGTCCTTCAGGCCTAACTCCCAGATCCAAGGCTCCCAGAAGCAAGGCATTTAGCCCTTATTCTCAGCAGCAGTTAGTCTTCCCAAGTCTGGTCTGGTCTCCTCTCCCTTCCCTCAATCGCAGTAGAGGTTAGAATTAAGAATGATATTTAAAGTATTATTTCTAAATTTTGATACAATGAACATCTCTTACATATAGCCACCGTTACACTACCGTACAAAATAGTTTCACTGCTCTGAAAATCCCATTTCACCTCGTCATCCTTCCCTCCCGCCTCCCAAACTCCTGACAACCATTGATCTTTTTACCTGCTCTACAGTTTTGCCTTTCCCAAATTCCAGTTGGAAGCATACAGTATGTAGCCTTTTTCAGATTGGGTTTTTTCACTTAGCATACATGACATTTTTAATCAGAAATAAAGTTATAAAATTCAAAACTATACAGCCTGTGCCACCAGCCACTACTTACCTGTGATTCCAAAAAAAGAAAACAAGAAAAGAAAAAAGGTCACACCATCTTTTGCCATTTGAATTAGAGGACCCTATCTCACTCTTACAGATTTCTTGCCCCTGGGATTCTGGGAGTCCCTGGGCTGCTTACATCCCCCACAAGCACCACATTGGCTCTTGCACCACCTGGAAACCTAGAAATGCAAATTCTTTGGCCCCACCACACAGCTGCCCAATCAGAAACTCTGGGGGTATATTGAAACTCTGCCTTGCAATGGACCTCCAGGTGATTCTGAGGCAGTTCAGAGTGAGAACCACTGGTCTATCAGGTTCTGAACTAAGCCACTTTGAAGGCAGAAAACGGGCTTGTAACTTTCAAAGGATGATTTTTCCTCTCTCAGTACATCCTGGGACCTAAATTTCTTGAGATCCAGGCTCGAGGGCCACACTACTACAGCATGTCATTAAATAACTAAGTTTGTTGACATTAATTTAAAAGCTTGAAAAATTTTCTTTAAAAACAACAGCCAAGAAGAGAATATGAAATTTGATTTGGTTTATAAAAGTAACAATAATCATAATTACTTATATGGTCTGTTCATCATTTTTAAATGCCTAAATGCTAGCCTGCTTAAAAATTCCATATTAATATTGTTTTAAAACATACCTTAAATAAGCTTTGTTCTTCATTTTATTTTGTTCCATAAACATGGTTGTCTCCTCACAACTTTAAAAAATTAGAACAGTGTCATCCTTATTATTCTTATCCCAACCACGGAAGGACATCTCTGAAAGGATTAATCAAAGTGAAGCTGTTTTATGTCTTACCTATTTTCACCTCCCCATGACTCATTCTAGTAAAACAACTGATGTTTAAATTGAAAGCAAGCTCTCCCAGAAGAGTCAGTTGCACATTCCTCTGTTATTGTACATGATGGGGGAAAAAAAGTACTCTAAAATGGGGCAGATGATACTAGAAAGCAGCAAAGCTGTGCATCACACAGTGTGTGAATAGGTGATCAAATGAGCAGAGAGCATCACATCCTGGTTTGGGGGACACTGCACTTTACCAGGTAACATGTTTGGCAGCTATAACTGAGCACCCAGTGGACATCAGCATTTGTGTGAATAAGATGCAGAAAGAGAAGAAAAACTTAAATACAAATACAGATTATGAAACACTTTAACATTTACTATAATTTACATATTATAGGTTTAATAATTAATAAAAGTAGGAATTGTGAAGAAGCATTGGATTCCAAGTTGAACAAATGACAAAATTACATCCAACTCTTTTGCAAAAATGTACATCTGTTTATCTATACCTATAGCAAAGTCGCTTATAGAAATCAGTCCCGGGATTGTTTATTGCATTGCTTGTGTCCTGCTCTTGATGATCTTCTCATAGGATCCTTCACTCTGGCTCATTCTACCTTTCAACCTGGTTAAACATTAATTTAAACTAAAGACATGCCTTTCAATTACAGTAAGCTTACAGCCACAGTCACCTTCTGCTCTCAGTTTAAAATTATTAAATTTCCTCTCAACCAATTCATTTCAACCTCTTTCAAGCTCTCTTTCTCTACTCTCCCAGATTTTCTTTTTAAAATTTTTTTCTTAGAAATTTCATTTTAAGTTCATTATTTTAATAAAAATTTAGGGTGGCAGCACTATTATAGACAACATTTTGAAAAATAAAAATTTTACATTTCATTATTATTATTATGGTGACATTGATTAACAAAATCCAGTATGTTTCAGGTGTACAATTCAACAGTAAGGCACATACATATTGTATTGTGTATTCACCACCCATAGTCAGCTTTCTGTCACCACAGATTTGACCCCTTTTACCCCATCTACCTTCTCCCTCCCCCACATCCTCTGATAAACACTAGTCTATTGTCCATGTCCATGAATCTCTGTTTGTTGTTTTTAGGTTTATATCCCACATATAAATGTAGTTTTCAACTTTTTTGGTCTGGCTTATTTCACTTAGCAATGATTATATCAAGGTCCACCCATGTTGTCACAAATGGCAGTATTTCATCGCTTCTTATGGCTGAGTAATATTTCACTGTATGTATGTACCACAGCTTCTTTAGCCAGTCATCTTTTGTAGGACATTTAGGTTGCTTCCATGTCCTGGCCACTGTGAATAATGCTGCTATGAACATCAGTGTGCAAATATCTTTTCAAATATGTGTTTTCAAGTCTTTGGGGTAAATACCCAGTAGAGGGATTGCTGGATCATATGTTAGATCAATTCTTACTTTTTTGAGGAACGTCCATACTGTTTTCCATAGTGGCTGTACCAATTTGCAGCAATGTAAGAGGGTTCCTTTTTCTCCACTTCCTCTCCAACAAGTGTTAGTCCTGGTCCTGTTGATAATAGCTATTCTAACAGGTGTGAGATGGTATCTCATTATGGTTTTGATTCTAATAGCTCAAGATGCTGAGCATTCTTTCATGTTTGTTGACCATTTGTATGTCTTCTTGGGGAAAGTATCCAGTCAAGTGCTCTGCTCATTTTTTAATTGGATTTTTTGTTTTGTTGTTGTTATTGAATTGTACAAGTTTTTTGTATATTTTGAATATTAGGCTCTTATTGGAGGTGTTGCTTGCAAATATATTTTCCCATTCAGATGGTTGTCTCCCAGATTTCTTTTCTCTCCTCATTCCTCTACCTCAGATAGTCTCTATACTTTCTTCAGAAAGAGTAGAAGGAGTTTGATGCAGGATAGATGTGAACAAATTCTAGAACTCTGTAGAGTTCTGAAGCTACTTGGGGGACCCTCTGTATGTCTCTGCTGGGCCAGGTGATCCCCTTTTTTCTCATCTACCTTTTTTCTGTTGCCGAACCTGATGCTTTGCTGAGTTCACACAAATGGAATCAGTATGTCCAGCTTCCCTAACTGGTGATATAAAATGTGGTTTCATTTCTTTTGTTGTAAACCCAAATTACAACTTGGCACTGACCCCTTTCCACATCTGAACTTGGGCCCCTCAGTGGGGCCCCCAGTTATGTAGATAATTCCCCAAGATGCAGCCTTACGGAGGTCTCAAAGAAGTTTCCCTTATCCTTCTGCTCTGCCCTTCAGCCTGTCCTTTCTCTGCTCCACTCCTCCATGCCAATGCACATACGCCACCCCCAGGGCCTAGCTGAGGCCAGGCTGCAACTACTGACAGTACATTACCAAAGATTCGGGCACAGTGGAGAGGAGTTACACCATTGAAAATGGTTAGCGATAGTTCTGGTTATGGCTCCTCTCAGAGGTGAGGACCAGACCCAGCCTCAGGTTCAGGGCCACCCCATCATTCCTATGTCCCTCCCCATCTCTCCACCATTAAATATCTCTCAGGTGTGTTTATATGCTTCAGGACACTAGCTCCTAACAGTCATTAGACCGAGAAGGAGAAAGAGCTTCCTAAAATCCCTAACTTCCCATTCCTTATTTGAGACTCTCCCTTTTTCCAGGATAGTAAAGAGTTGGAATGTCTACTCCCTAGCCAGTAAATCTGCCCCACACCCTTGGTGCCCGATGGCAGTCAATAAACAACTATGGCAGAACATCAGCATTAGGTGGGTCATTGGCTGTAAAGTAACACTTCGTGGAGGATGCCAACTGGCCAGGCCACACGGAGTTTCTCTGACAAGTTGTCCTCTCATCCTCTAAACTGCTCCATCCATGTGAAAAGCTTTGCAGCATATGCATTCTAGATTCTTACAGAGCCAAAGAGCATTTCTTCCAGATTCCTCACAATCAACAGGATTTCACAGTCCTATGCATAGCTTAATTTTGTACCACTATTTATATTACCTAATAGAAGGCCCAGCTTCTAGAGTCAGGTATCTGCATTCAGGTTGATGGGAAATCACAATTTTTTCCAAGAACAATGGCTGTGTACAAGCTTTACATTTTGTTAACTAAAGGGCCTAGTCAAACAGTTATCTCAGGACAAAGGAAAGACTTGCCTGAAAGGTGAATTCAAATATCCTACTCTTTCAGGACAGAATCATGTGAAATTACACACGCGTGCGTGCACGCACAGACACACACACACACAAATATATATACACACACACACATATATATAATTTTAAGTCAGGTTATTAAGAAAAAAACAAAACATGGTCCTATACTCCATTCCTGTTAACATTTTTCCCTATATACGTACACAAAACTAATAAAGGTGATATACCATGCTATGAAAATTCAAATAACATAGAAAAGTCTTCATTGTAAAGTAAAAGTCTCCTTTTAATAAAGCAGCAATGCCACCCCCATCCTGAGCCACCAAATCCTCACTCTATGGTTGATCAATCTGTGCCCTTTGCAAGGTGCCCAGCTATAAGGACTGGTAGCGGCTGGATTCCATCCTTGTCTGTTTGCCAAGCTGTGCACTCTGTCATTGTACCCCAAGAAAAGAGGGGTACCATTTTCTAATTTGTGTGAAGGCACTCCATTGGCTTGGAAAACAACTTTTTAATGACTTCTTGTGTATCTTTCTAAAGAGATATGACGTTACCAGCGCATATGTATGCATAAGTACTCTTTTCCCCACACACAAAAAAATATGCCATACACTATTCTTAACTGTCCTTCTTTCTTTTCTTTTATCCTCCTTTTGCATTTTTTTTTAACAATATCTCTTGGGGATTTTTATAAATCTGTAATACAGTTGTATACATTTTTTAACATGGTCTGTGGTAAAGCTTTATCAAAGTTTATTTAACTAGTTCCTTTTTAGTGATTCATGGGTGTTTAGGTTGTTTCCAGATTATTTTAGGGGGGAGACAAGAAGGATTAGGGTTATTAAAAATAACCCTACATGTATATAATACAGATAGCTATGCAATGGTATAGTTTTATGACCATGTTCATAAGGCAAATTCCTAGCAGTGGATTTCTGGATCAAAAAAGCATGAAGGTTTTAAATTTTGCTAGATGTCAATTGTAACAATTTGTATTCCCAAGCATATCTGCATTCTCGTACCCTCATTAACCCTGAGTATTAGCACATGTGTTAAGTTTTGCCAGTCTGATAAGCAGAACATATCTCATTGTTAGTTCATCTTAAATTTATTTAAATATAAGTGATATTAAATATCTTTGCTTTGGTCTGTTAGTCATTTGTGCTTCTTTTTTGTTAGCTATGTGTTCACATCCTTTGCTCATTTTTCTAATGAATTGTTAATCTTTTTTTTTTTACTGAGATGTAAGATTTCTTTGTAAATCAGAACATGTAGTCCTGATTATTATTATTATGTGTTACAGATATTTCTTCTGACATGTCATTTCTCTTTTGATTTTGTGTATATTCTACAAAAATTTCAAATATCTATGTGGTCACATTCACTAATCATTTTTTCTATGGCTTCTCTGTATGTGCAATTTTTAAATGACAATAATTCCAGTTGCTACTTAGTAAAGTTAACAAAAAAATTCTTGGGCCTGATATCAGCCCATAATATGTCCTTCAAAGTAACCCCATCCTTACAATGTGGATGCTCAAAGAACAAAAAATGATGAACAGTGAGGCTTATGGTAGGATCACAGGGTTTGTCATCACATGTCTCCTCAAACAAATAGATCTGGGAATTAGAATTCCTCTTTACAGCCTGAGAGTGGCCCTGACATCCAATGGATGGGGACATGTCCCAATAACCACATTCTTTATAGAATTAGTCACACTCTCCCTTTACTCCAGTAGCAGATGGTCAATTTAATTAAATCCAATACAAGCCACGCTATTTGGGGTTTTATTGTAGCCCCCACCCACTTTTTAAAACAACCTAGTTTTTAACATTTATTTAATTTCACTCTTACAGGCAGCTTCAAAAGATGGTCCATGACATTAAGAACAATGAAGGTGGAATAATGAACAAAATCAAAAAGTAAGTTAGACTCTATAGCACTAGATGAACACTTATTTATATAAATAATATCGATGTCAGTCTGTGCTGAGTGAAAGAAAACAAAGTTCTCTGTTATCCTACTGAGCAGTTGCAATCTCTTTAGCATGGAACCCTTTCTTATTAGAGTCCATAGTGGTAAAATCTACATTCAGGAAATATGGTGAGTGACTGTGGTGGTGCTCAGGGCACTTTGCTTTCCCCAACCCCCTGCAGGAAGGGTGAGCTATGCCATTCAAGGTACCCAGAAAACACCAAAATGACATTTATAGAAGCAGGAAAATCAGCTTCCAAAACCATTTAGCCAAGGGCCACAAGGACATAGTTGGAGAAATCGAGAGGAGACATTACAAGAACCCAACACTAGCTTCTTTAGGATGTCATACTTGCTTCCTATATTTTGATTTCTGCTTTCAATTATTGCCTTAAATGGTGATTTCAGTTGGCACTTGGTAGGGTAGAATTCTAAATCTTTCTGCATACCAAAAACTCTTAAGATTTTTTTAAGAGAATAGAAATTGTACATACCTGCATTTGACATTCAAAATCTAAGTCAAGAGGAAAGGGAAAATAACCTGTTAGGTTATTATTTAAGCATTTTTTAAAGAGAGTAATACGCAACAGGAAAAAAAATTTGAGGAGTTCAGAATTGTATAAAGTCAAAATCTCCCACTTCTTCATATCCCCACTTTAACCCACTCCCCAGAAATAGACATTGTCATGAGTGAGTTTGGTGTATGGATCTATGTATATATGTTTACACACATGCATACATACATTGATATGCCATATACATGCATACACTTTCATCATAAACAGCATCATGTTACATGAACCATTCTATCAATTTTCTCTCTTTAGTGGTTTTACTTAATGCTATATCATGGACATCTTTCTTTGTAGGCATGTGAAAATAAACCATATTCTTTTTTGAAAGGCTAATTAATAGTCTACTATACATGTATTATCATTTATTTAACCAGCTATATATTATTGGACATTTTTTAAATGGGGTGTAGGAGTTTACACTGGCACGAAATTTTTGGAAGGGAATTCAACTGTATAAATTTTGATAACGTCAAAAATTTGTCACCATTTCTTTCAGTTTAATTGTCACAAATAATATTTTAATAAATATTTTTCCAGATTTTGAGTATACAAGAAAGTTAAATTCTTGAAACAAAACTTCTGGGTGGAAGGATTTGTGCTCTCAAAATATTAATGTTAGCAAATTGTTTTCCAAAAATTTTGTACCACCAGTAGTGTATAAAAGTTAATTTCCTGCCTCTTTAGAACAGAGTATCTTCACTCTTTTTGGGTTTTGCTAAACTTAAAAGTAAGAAATCACTTTTTGTGGTATTTTTAGACTATAAAATGTGAGTCTCAATATGTATAAGTGATCATCATAAAACAGTTAAAATTATCTTCTGCTTATGAGACCATGGTTATCCCAGAGAGGAGGAGAATTTGTCTTCATATTCTATCCTGTGATTGGGAGAGGTGTGTGATCATTTTCATTTACTATTTCTGATACATATAGAATTTCATTGAAATAAGAGAACCTTGCTAGTCACTGTTTTAATCACTAGCAATTCTAGATCAATTAGCCCACAGTTTTACAATACATTAGTTTTCTCACTATTACGAATCCACTGTTTAAAATGTCTCTTCTGTGGTCAGTCATACTTACAGCAGCCATGGAGCTCAATTTTTTCCAGACATTTTCTGTTGTATTATACCCATGGTCCCCAAAAACACTTTTATTAGGCAAACCATGTTTCTTCTCAGCTTGGAAAACATGGATTCCACAGTCATTACCCTGGGTAAAGTCAATGCCCTTTGGTTCTAAGTGACATGCATTTCTTAGCTCTCATTCATAGTCAGGCAACAGGTGCCACTTTGAAAGGAGGAAGTACAGTTGAACACACTGGTTTCCTAACACAAGACCGTGACAGAGTTGTCATTGGTTAATGGCAAAATGAGAAAATAAAGACCTGGAAGTGTTGGGGACTGGTGTGCAGCTGCTGGCTGCCTAGTGTGGGCCAAACCACACCTTTAATTTCTAGTTTGTGTTCAGTGACCAGCAGTCATTTCTTGAGTCTGTTATTTATTCTGAGATGATGAACTTCATACCTTTTGGAGTATTAAAATACCCTTTCTTTTTCTTTTATGAAATGATGATAATATTGGGTAATAGTTGGTTTGTGCTTTTTGGAATTTCATTGATCCATCAATAGACCTGGCACCACACCCAGTTTTGCTTTTGCTGTTCTTCTCTACAACTCCTTTGGTCATCTCTCTGGACCTCATCATAGCTCTAATGGTAATATCTTCCCTGCACACTCTCTGGCTTGCTATGAGAATTGAAGGAAATAACAGAGCTTTTGGGAAAACAAAAAGCAAAATTTCTATGCAAATATAAATACTGTTACAAATACTGATTTATAAATCTTGTATTTTGTAATTGAACACCAATTTCTAAACTGATTTTTCCCCCAAAAAATGAAATATGGTTTGTATGTAATGATTACTTCATATACTCCATTTAAAGGATGTGATGTTTGGTAAATAAAGGCTACTGGGTATAGGCTTTATTTATGTACTTTAAATTTTTAATTAAGTAAATCATTCTTAATAAAATGGGTAGCTATTATTAAAATAACAATTTATTATAAACCTCATCTATCTCAAATAATGAAAGGGGAGGTGTTGTCAGTACTTATAAAGAGCCTATAAATTGTGATACATTTTTAAAATGTAATTTTAATTTTCTTTTTTAATGAGTCAGGAAGAATTTTGAATATTCAGAACATTTTATATATGCATGAAGATACTAAAGTAGTTTTGAAAGTGCTTGAAACAATTCAACTTCTGAATAAGCTAAAAATCACAATCTCCAACCTGGAGACATTTATTGTTCACTTATTTGGCATTTTTTAAAAATCATTTCCCATTTGCCCCAAGAATACTCACCAGCAGCACTTGGAGCTATAGCATTTACTCTGACATAACTGACAGATCACCATCTTAAACAAATGTTTGCCACAAAATATCTCGCCTTTATTATTTTTTCATATCACACTAGTATAGCGATAGTTTTTGAAAACTATTCTGACATCATTCTATTCATAGCATTCTGTTTTTAGTAGTGTAGTGGTATCCCATTTACAAAATATAATAATTCTAGGTTGCTGAAAATGTCAAATCCTAGAAAATGTAGCATTCCTACTTGCAATGTTAACATCGTTCTTGAACAATTATTAGCTGAAGATTCATTAGATGAAACCGATTTATGTGCATATTTCTGTTACATTAGGATTAGAGACAAGTTCTGTTTAGAAATAATTCCAAGAACAGTTTTTAAATTATATTTTTACATTGAAAACCAGTCAGATTTGCTTCAGCCTCAAAAAGCGTGTTTATGTAAGATTAAATTAAGGCTGACAGCGAACTGCACTTTTTTTCTAAATGAGAAATGGGTTAAAAGTGCAATAATAATTTGAGTCCAACCTACAACTGAAGTTCTCATTATAGCTATTTTTTCCTATTATTTAAAGCATTTATTAAGTTATTTATTAAAAGAGAGTTCATCTTCTCTTACTGTCCTATCGACCAATCAACATTTATTTTCCTTGAACCTCTGAACACAGTGCTTATGAGTATTCTGACTTCTCAGAGCCCTTTCTCAATTTCACTTCACCTTTTCCAAGTCACAGCCACACTGTGCACTGGTGAGATGGGGAGAGGTAGAAAACCTCTGATTAATGGCTTTGCTATATTCTCAATATATTAAGTTCTTCAATGTGGTAGGTCCAAAAGGAGTCATTATTCTATTAGTTATCTGTTATCTCTATATCTACGTATATTATGGGCCTCAGCAGCAGTTGTCCTACCCACTGACCATTTGTCTAATGGTTGTCATCTACAGGCTGAAAGTCAAAACACCTCCAAATGTTCCTCGAAGAGACTATGCCTCTGGTAAGACTGTTTCTAAAATACTTGAACTTTTGATTAATTTAATGTTTATATTAACTTCTTGAAAAGGGAACTATGTTCTACTCATATGAAAACAAAAGGTGCTCACCCTAATTTTAAGAATGACCATATCTATTAGTCATTTGACCGTAGTAGTGATGTGGTAGTCCATTATCCATCCATCTCTTCATCCATCCATTCATCCACTCATCTATTTATCAAATATTTATTAGGCATCTTCCATGTGCCAGGTACATATAGGGCCTTAGGTAGAAATACAGTGCTCAACAAAATAGCTCTAACTCCTCACTCACAGAATTTATAGTCAAAGATGGAAGATAGATGATATTAAGAGCAGTTACAATTCGGTGTGATCAGAAAGCAAAAAAGTCTGTGGACGTACCCAGCAGCAGCAGCTAATGTAATCTGAGGTGGGGGATGTGAAGGAATGGGGAAGAGAAGACTTCATGGATGAAAAGATACTTGAGTGGGGGAGGACATGAGAATAAATTATTGATTACACATGGTACTCTGTCTGTGGTGCTGTAGCTCCACTCCAGTTAGGGTCAACTTTGTCAAGGAAGAGGAGCTAGTCTTGAAATTGATAGCATTTATGGCAGTGGTGAGCTAAGTAAATTATTCAACATACTTTTCTTTTCTAGAACATGTGCCTTGGGAGGATAGGTCTAAAATCTTTCTCTACTGGCTTAAATGTAAAGATTTCCTGGACATGAACAGATCTATACAGCCCTCAAAGGGAAAGAAAAAAAAGAATTCATTTTTCTCTCCATGCTAAAAAAGAAAAGAAAAAATGAAAAGGAAGCGGACTACACTGTTAAGTACCCATAGCTTTGATGGAGTCATGGAGTCTCAGATTCAAAGGAGCCCCAGAGGTCATACAATGTAAAATCCAACCCAATGCTTAAGCCTAGCCCACCACTATACCACAAACAAACCCCACTTTCTGCTTGGACATTTCCTGTGATGACCTCCCAAGTCCAGTCAAGGACAGACAGCTCTTGCAGGATATAGATGTGATTAATTTCCTGTGGCTTTCATAGTCTGTCTTGATAGCCACACAATATAAGTCTTTAAATATTAAAGAAAGTGGAAAAAAAAGTTGTCTGTGCAACTTCAAAGATATAAGTGAGAAGTTAGGTCATTTGACTGACCTTCAGCTATTTCACCCATATTGTGATTAACTCAACAAATATTCCATGAATGTGTCCTGCATGATACTCAGTGTGCTAGAGATGAAGTAGGGAAAAAAATATAGTCCCTGACCTTACGGTGCTTAATGACTAGTGGCGAGTCAAATAATAAATGAGAATGACAACAGGTAAGTATAAATTACTAAACATAGTAACTACGATGAAGGAAAATAGCAGGCACAGTGACAGGTGCACTGTGGAGTGGCGGAACAACTTAAGTAAGTAGTCAGGAAGGTCTCTCTAAGGCAGTGACATTGAATTCCTGTCCTGGGGCATGGCCTAGAACATTTGCCACTTTGTAGATGCTGGACACAGATGTTAGGAGCTCAGAGACAATTCTCGGGAACCTATGTAGACCAAAATATCTGATTTCCACACAGACATTTCCTGATGATCCCCTCATATTAACTGTCTTCTCACTCATCCCCTTACCCAACCCCCTCCTTTTCCTGTGTTTTTCTTGGGCAAAAGACAGGCAGCATTCATTCATTCATCTTTTCGCCTAACCCACCCCACACTGGGGTCATACTTGATTCCTCCTCTTTCTTCCACCTCTGTTAAAAAAAAAAATTAATCTCTAAATCCTACTAATTCTGGCTTTTAAGTGTCTCTCAAATATTTTTGTCCTCCTATTCACATGACTACAGCTCAGAACCTTGTCATCTCTTGCTTGTCCTAATAGGAAAGCCTTTAAGTAGTCTCTTTAATTCCTCATCCCTGTGGTTCTCCCAATCCCCACCAGAGAATTGTTTTGAAATACCTTTGCTTAAATATTCTCATAGTTCTACATCATCAAGGGGAGAAACTGCTAACCACTGAGCCTGCATACAATGTCCTTCAGTGTCTTGCCATAAACTGGCTGTGCAGCTTTGGACAACTCACTCTCCTCTCCTTCTCTGAATCATGCAGGGACTGAACTAGAAGATCTGTCAGGTTCCCACCAATGCTAATACTCTACACTCACACAAATCATTGGAGCCCAGGGCCCAATGGTGAAACAAGCTTCCCCAAAACTTCCCTGGCTTTAGGAAGTTGCATCTTTTGGTTTGTACTTAATCTCTCTTGGGTCTCAGCAGAGCCTTCTCAGCCTTTGCTACTTCAAAGTGCTCTCCTTAGTCTGCAGCATCAGCATTACCTGGGAGCTTATCAGAAATGCAGAAACTCTGCCCCACCCTACAACTGCGGAATCAGAGATTTGCATGTTAACAAGAGCTCCGGAGATTTGAATGTACATTAAATGTGAGAAACCCTGCTACAGACCACTAACTCTGTCCTTACTGCTTCTTCTGAACCAAAAGACAAAAATCCACTGAAGTTTCAGGATCTTAGAAATTTATCCTACTGTTTCACAAACCAAAAGGGACTTGCCTAGTCTCCTCCACTCTTACACTCAGTGCCCGGAAAAGGTCCTTTTGGCAAAACCACCATCACCACCTGCAGTTAGTACCGTCCTTACCGTTCTCCACCCCACCACCAACTCATGTCCCAGGAGTATTTCCAGCTGCTTCCCCTGAGCCTCAGGGACCCTGAGCAGTTACAAGTCCAGAGCCTCAGAAACCGTCCCTGTCAGCTCTTCCTAAACCCAAGGAGTCTTCAAGGACCTTGGGGATCCCAGTGCCTGGAGACCTTAGCCCACCAGACCTCCGGAGCCCCAGAGCCAGTCAAGTGCCCCTTGGAGGCCTATGCAGACTTGGTCCAGCCAAGGCTCCTGGAACAGGCCGACCTTTATCTCCCAGATACTGAGATTATGTCCTTTTTTCAGTCCCAGAAGCAAATGATTTCCCCGCCCCTCTAAACTCAGGAGTATGTTGACCTTCAGAGCACAAAGGATGGAAATAGCGAGCACCCCCCAAAGGTCAGCAGAAGAATCAGCACAGTCCCTCCTGTTAGACTACAGAAGGAAAGGCTGGACCGATACAAAGAGCGGAAGCCTGGGCCTCCTACAGATGAATATATCAGGCCAGGGTGGAACCTGCTGCTTTCAGCTTAGACCCAGCAACCCGGCTTTGTCTCTGAGGAGGGACCACTGCCTGCAGGGACCTCATGGTCCACTGAACAGCACGTATTAAACACGGGCAGCTGGTATTTGGGAAGGGAAGATATCTAAAACATGTTGTATTTACTCCGGACTGGGTGTTAATCTCGGCTCTTTACAGAGATTAGCTCGTGTACTCTCCCATTAGCCCCATTCTGCGGGAATGACCATCCCAGTTTCCCAGATGCGGAAATGCACCTCAGGAACATTAAGTAACCTACCCAAGGTTACTGAGGCCACTAAAAGGAATCCACCCAGACTCCATTCCACTGTTCCTCCTTTTGAGGCAAGCTGAAATGCTTACACTTTTCTGGGGCATTTCTTATGATTCTGAAGGCCCAGAGCCTCTGCCATTAACACGAGAACTTGCTTTTCAATTTGAACAGCCTCCAGTACCTTTGGAGTCTAAGGTCTGGCTCACTAGGGCGGGAAGAAGAGACCAGGCATGGTGCCCCCAGAGTCTGCTGGGGTCGTTGCAGAAGCTGTACTGGTCTCCACACGGTACTCCATACTCAGCTCCATACTTCACACCATACTCAGCATCCCACACTAAGTCTGACACTGGAGAGGTCAGAACTAAATAAGGCCTCTCTCTTGTACGCCTGGGCTCTGATATCCAAGGGCTGTTGTGATGTCCCCAGGAGGTCCACCTTCTCCCACCACTGATGTCATGCAGGGAGGAGAAAGAATGAGGAAAGAGGGTGGGGAGAGGATGGTACTTGCTCAGGGATTCTTGGGTTAACGTCCACCACAGAATTATAGGATACGCACAACACCCCGTTGTCCACAAAAGGAGTGAAATGTAACAGTGCTTTTGCCCCCCGCCCTGGTGTCTTTAGTGAAGCCAGAGTTCACTTGGTTTTCTGTCTCCTCATCTATACGCTTAACTGGTGGTACCAGCAAAGCTGACGTGGGGAGAGCTGATTCCACATGAGTCCTACTTCATGGAACTAAGACTAGAGGAATGAAACTTTGACTTAAAGGTATTCTAAAGCCTAAAAAGTTCTAAAAGATCACCCGATCCAAGCTTTTCATGTTAGGAATACTAGGAGACCAGAGAGGCAAGATGACTGCCCAAGGTCACCCAGTTAGGCGATGGCTAAGCCAGGACTATGTTCCCCGTTTCTGCACTCCTGAATAAGAGGGCCCCCTTGTTCACAGGGCTCTGGGGAGGAATAAATAAACCTATTGACAAAGAGAATTCTAAGAAGTGTTTAGATTCAAACCACCTCTCCTAGCCAGCCTGGTTCCCGCCTTGGCCTCAGCTCCCCACATTAAGTCACATCCTTTTCTCCTCTCAGGGTATACCCAGTGGGACTGTCCACTCCCCACATCCTCTGCACCCTCTGTAGTTCTGCTGTCTGTTCTTTCTCCACATCTGTCCCCACCACTGCAGCTAGCCCACCTTCCTTCCTTCTTTCCTCCCTGTACCCACTGAAGTCCCATCGTTCCCTGCATCCCCCCACCAGCTCTGGAAGAGGAGAAATGAGAAGGCCCAGTGGCCCAGAGCACAGCCAGAGTGGAATCAGGGCCACAGTCGAGGCTGTGTGTCAGACATGCAGCTGTGGAGTGCATCCCTCAAAGCCCGTGGCTGGAATGCCGCCAGCACTGCCCCATGGTCTCTGGTGCTCCCGGTGACCCAGAACTAAGAGGCTAAATTCACACCCTCACCTTCACCTCTTCACTCAGACTCTTGCCACAGAGCCTTACTCTGTCCTTCCAGCCATCCCCTCCCCTTCCCAAGACCCCCAGTCTGGTTCAGCCTTCATCTCTTCATGGCTAAGTTACTCAAACACCATCCTTGCCAGCCTCCTCTTCTCTATCTTGTCAGTGGTACCATGTGGCTGGCCATGAATCTAGCTTTGTTTTCCCTCCCAGCACATTCTCCTATGACTCTCCAGTACAGCTTATTCACTCGGCTCAGCATCTGTGCCTTATGGATGCCCCCTTCCATCCCTCAGCTAAGCCCTGCTTCTGGGTCTGACACACAAGCCCCTTTCTCAGCAGATGGAAGGAAGACGCCCTCCTTGATTCTCATCCTCTCACCCAAGTTCTGCTTTTCCTTCAAGGCCCACTTTAATCCCTCCTTTGACACACAGCCTCATGTAACCTCTCAGCTGTTACTGAGTGCATCCTTCTGAAATTTTCCCAGTACCTGGCCATGATTTCAGGTGCTGAGACACTTATCAGGAAATTTTACACTGTCCGGTGTGTCCTCAGTCTGAAATATGACTCTTCTAGACTCTGGGTCTTTTACTACTGTTGTACAAGTGGATAGGGGAGAAGACCTTGGACTTTGGGGTCCTTTGGGCCTGGGGTGCAACCCTTCCCAGCTTTACCCCTTTTAAGCACTGTGCAAACCTAGGAAAGTTTTGTAACTTCCTAAAGCCTCAGATTCCTGGTCTGGAGCTAAGACTACCCTATCTTTCAGGTCATTATGAGAATTAAAGAGAAAGTAAATTAATAGTAATAACTATTGTTTGCTGAGCCTTTACTATATGTCAGGTACTCCTCTAAGCATTTTCCACATGTTATTTTACTTTCATTTTCTCAAAACCCTATGATATAGGTACTACTAATAACACCCATTTTTGTGATGAGAAAGTTGAGAACAAGAGGTTAAGCAATTTTCCTAAAGTCACACTGCTAGTGGCAGAACTGGGATTTTAAATTACGAAGTCTGATCCCAGGTCCCAAGCTCAAAACCCTCTATGTCTTGGCCTAGAGCAGACACTGAGCTGGAGCCATCATGGCCATCCTCACACGTCTCAAACTACCAGTGCTGTGCCCACAGGCTTGGGAGGGCCACATGAATCATAAAACCAGGGCCAGGCAAGGGGAGGAGTTCCTCTATTGTGTGGCATGGGATTATGACACAGTCAATGGAGCATTAGCCCCAAACCAGGTACATGACACAATAGGAAAGGATTTCCCTGACAAGGAGGCCCAACCAGCATCTCAGCTTCCTGGCAGGAGTATGCAATCCCACACCCAAAATTAAACTACCCAGCCCTTACTAACCTTGAACTTACCCTCCTGAAAATCGTACCCACTACACTAGAGGCTTTCTTGCATCCATGTGTTTGTGGTAGCCATACTACATGGTAGCCATTAGAGTAAAATAGAATTGGTATTATTTTGAGAATTTATTAAGAATTGTCAATGCCCAAGATAAAAATAAGTAACATTAATACAGCATTTACTGCATGCCAGGCTTTGCAAAGTCCTTCACATGTATTATTATATTGCCTGATTCTCATAAAAACAGAAGGCAGGCACTATTTGTATCCTTGTTTTACAAATGAGGAAATTAAGCTTTAAACAGTTAAGTTCTGGTTTATGGCCAAGCAGGTAGTAAAGAGCAGAGCCAGAATTTGAACCCAGAAACTTGGCTCTAAAACCACTACTGCACACTTTAAGAGGCTCCCTGAGATGCTGGAAAGCCACCCACTACTGTGGATATTGTGCTTTTCAGTCTGGACAATGGCCTTGTGACTTTATAAATATGATGTTGTGATTTGTCTGTGGGACCAGAAGATGGGTGTAGCTGGAGGAGGATGGGGCACCATCAAATAATCTCTACCACATGATGTTTTTGTCTCTTTACCTCCTCGATGTGCCACAACACCTGAATTGGTTCATTCTTGTTTCTCTAAAGTTTTATCTGAATACTCAGTGGAGGGCCAGGTGGTTCACAGATTTCAGCTGCAGGAGCCAACAAATAGCCAGACCTCTAATCTAGCCCCTGTACTCGCTAGCCAAGTGGCCTCAGACAGATTTTGCAACTTCTCTTAGGCCCAGTTTCCTCGACTGTAAAATAGAAATGATAATGGCACCTACTGCAGAGTAGTATTTTGAAGACAGATGAAGAAATACATCTATAACACTTAACCTAGTACCCAGCATATGGGAAGTATTCAATAAATAGCATCTATTTTTATTATCTTAATTTTTATTCATTTGACTCGTTTATTGATTTGTACCTTTATTAGTGCAGGAATTGCAAATGCAAAATGCCATCCAGATACAAAGGTCATTCAATAGGCCTTGCTTTTCAGTACAGAGTAACACAAACAAATTAACTGGAGCACAGGGCAGAATGGAGCACATGCGATGCTGAGGTGCCAGCGGCATCTAAGAAGGCCCAGGGGAAGGAGTAATGGATTAAGACCAGAGGGACTAGGGAAGACTTTACAGAGGAGGTATAACAGGGATTTCCAGGAAAGGAGGAACACTAGCAAGAGCAGAGAACTATCAAACGTTCAGGATGGGAGAACAAGCCTTCAGGAAAGGGAACACAGGAAACTGCAGCAAGAGAACTTCACGGAGGGACAAGAGGTGAAGGCACATGAATGTGTTGACACAGAGCCTTGACTCTATTCCATAGGGAACCACTGACGACTCTTGAGGAAAGGAACATCGTGAACCAGACATTAAGAAAATAACTAGAAACAGTAGGAAGGACGATTGGAGAGGAAAGATAGCGGAGACAGGAAAACTAGTGAGGTGACTACAGTAACTGATCATAAAGTGGACCCCGGCTCACTGAGGAGGTTCAGCAACTAGAGTCGGCTAAGGCAGGGCAATGTGTTTTCATAAAGCCGTTTTACAAAGGTTTCTGTTTTAAAGGCTGAAACAAAAAGATCTTGTCACCTTAAGTGTTGATTTTCAATTATCCCTAAAGTTAGGGTACTAAAAATATATTACCCCTCTGTGCCAGCTATTGGTACATTGGGAAGAGGACTTATTTGCCCATTCTTCTACAGTTTCTTGGTAAATCCAAATTGTTGCAGTATACCATAATTTTGTATAAGTTAACTAAACAATAATTTAATAAGAATTATTTGTCTATTAATGTAAAAGTTGAACCATTATTTGGCTTGTAGAATGAAGCTCCTTCTTAGCACCTATCATATTTTTCCCAAGAGATGCCATTGCTTAAAATCTGGCCACTCTGATCCCAAACCTTCTTTCTGCTCCCATTTCATTTCTTCATTTCCTTTCCCTGTGCTTCTGTGGTACCCAACTAGAGCTAGAGTCAGTAGTCTGCTGTGACAGGGGGTAGAACCACCCAAAAAGGTTCTGTTGAGGTTCTGGTAGACTCAGGGACCATCCTCTGGGCCCTCTAATAGTGTCTTCTCAGTGAAGTGGAAGGTGAGCTGGGGCCCTGTGGTGCAGTCATTGGAGCCACTCTGCCATCTGGACTGTGTCTGGTTGATCTCCTACAGAGCAGAGTGAATTGTATTTAATCTCAAAGGTCAATTTATGCAATGAGATAGTTGCTAAGCTTCTCAGACTCTAAATGTGTTTTGGAGAAAAAGGGGTAAAATATTCTCTCTCCTTGGCTGTCATAATTCAAACCTATTTTATTCTTCAAGATCATAAGCTACTTAAGACCTGTCATATCCATATTATACACCCTGCAGAGCCTAAAATGTGCCTGTAACCTGGAAATCCAAGACAGTGGCATCATGGCATTGGGGTTTAGAGCATGAATTTGGAAGTCAGCCTGCAGGGTTCACCTCCTGGCTCAACCATTTATTTATTTTTATTTTTATTTTTATTTTTATTTTTATTTATTTGTTTGTTTTTAACATTTTATTTATTTTCCCCCACCCGCCTCCCCTCTAGTAATCACTAGTCTATTGTCTATGTCCATGAGTCTCTGTTTGTCCTGTTCATTTGTTGCTTTTAGGTTTATGTCCCACATGTAAGTGTTATCATGTGATTTTCAACCTTTTCTGTCTGGCTTATTTCACTTAGCATGATTATTTCAAGGTCCATCCATGTTGTTGCAAAGGGCAGTATTTCATCTGTTCTTATGGCTGAGTCATATTCCACTGTATATATGCACCACAGCTTCTTTATCCAATCATCTATCGTAGGACACTTTGGTTGCTTCCATGTCCTGGCCACTGTGAATAGTGCTGCTATGAGCATCAGTGTGCCATTATCTTTTTGGATTGGAGTTTTCAAGTCTTTGGGGTAAATAACCAGTAGAGGGATTGCTGGATCATATGGTAGATCAATTCTTAGTTTTTTGAGGAACCTCCATACTGTTTTCTATAGTGGCTGTACCAATTTGCAGTCCCACCAGCAGTGTATGATGATTCCTTTTTCTGCCCATCCTCCCCAACATTTGTTATTACTTGTCCTGTTGATTATAGCCATTCTAACAGGTATGAGATGGTATTGCACTGAGGTTTTGATTTGCATTTCCCTAATAGCTAGCGATATTGAGCATCTTTTCAAACATTTTCTGGCGATTTGTATGTCCTCTAGGGAGAAGTGTCTGTTCAGGTCCTCTGCCTATTTTTTTATTCGATCATTTGTTTTTCTGTTGTTATTGAGTTGTATGAGTTCTTTGTCAATTTTGGATATTAGGCCCTATGGGAGGCGTTGCTTGAAAATATATTTTCCCGTTCGGATGGTTGTCTCTTTACTCTTGTTGACAGTTTCTTTTGCTGAGCAGAAGCTTTTTAGTTTGATGTAGCCCCATTCATTTCTTTTAGCTTTTACTTCCCTTGCTTTTGAGGTCAAATTCATAAAATCCGCTTTATGCCCAAGGTCCCTGAGTTTAGTTCCTCTTTTCTTCTATGCATTTTATTGTTTCAGGTCTTATATTCAGGTCCTTAATCCATTTTGAGTTAATTTTGATATGTGGTGGTAGACAACAGTCTAGTTTCATTCTTTTGCAGGTGGCTTTCCAGTTTTCCCAGCACCATTTATTAAAGAGGCTTCCCTTCCTCCACTGTATGTTTTTGGCTTGTTTGTCAAAAATTATTTGCCCATATAAATATGGGTTTACTTCTGGTCTTTCGATTCTGTTCCACTGATCCATGCATCTGTTTTGCGGCCAATACTATGCTGTTTTGATTACGGTCACTTTGTAGTTGGGCAGAGTGATGCCCCCAGCCTCATTCTTTTTTATTAGGATAGCTTTGGCTCAATCATTTATTATCTGACCTTGAGAAAATGACTTATTTTCTCTAGGCTCCAGTTTCCCCATAAGGTTTTTGAGAAACAGCTCTGATAACATTACCTGGCATGTAATAAAGCCCTGGATGAAAATGTTCTTAGTAAAAAGGTCAAAGTTATAGCCAGAGAGAATCTTTGAAGTTATCCTCTCTTTTTATAGATCTGGAAACTGAGGTCCAGAGATGTTAGTTGTTCTTGCCCTCTCTCCAACTAGTTAGGAACAGAGCCTGGATGAGAATTTAGGTTTATTTGGCTTCCTGTCCAATGTTCCTACTATACCATCCATATGTTGATTCAAAACAAATCTTTGGAAGCAACGCAATATGGATTGCAGGTTCCTAAGTTACTGGGTTACTCTAAGGTCCCAAAAATGTCCCTTGACAAAGATAGACAAGGGTCAGATGTGCTTCTTCTTTTTCCCAGTAAGACTTCTCTTAATGCTTTGACTTAAAAAAAAAAAAAAAAAAGGATTTGAAATTGAATGAGCACCACTGTAATAATCACTCAAGGCCAAGTAAAGGGGACCAGGAAGCCCAAAGGCAGGGAAGGCAGGTCTGGGGTGCTTATAGACAGGATGGAGCTGGCCAACTGAGATTTATGCTTGTGCATTCTGCTTCCCCCATGCCATTTCAGAGAGTCCTGCTGACGAAGAGGAGCAGTGGTCAGATGACTTCGTAAGTATTTGCTCCTGGGAATAGGAGGGCACTGTTTCCACCAGGGTCCATGGGAGGCCTTTTTAAGAACTCACTTCCAAGTTACACGCTGGTAGTCAGCTGCATGTCACAGAGGGAGATGGCTGGGTTGGAGGGGCCACCTACAGGCAAGACAGCAATAATCTCATAATGGCTGAATTTAGCTACCACCACTATGTGCCAGGCCAAGCCTCATGTAATCTTCTGAGTAGGCATTCTTATCCCCATTTTTTGCTGGTCTTCAGCTTATTCACCAGCATGGCCAAAATAGATGGGAAAATGTTTTAAAATGTCCATATCAGTTGGCATATTCTCTGTCTTGAATTTCCCAGTACTCATCACCCCTCCAGCCCCCTGCCCAGGAGACCTGAGCAAACCAACAATTAAAGAGTCAATGTCTGGCACATCAAGGGACCTCCAGGACACTCTGTAGGGCCATGGTCAGTATCTGGGCTGTATTAGTTGTTAAACATTTTGAAAATCAGCCCTGCCTATTTTACAGGTGAAGAAACCAAGGCATCAAGGCATGGAGACTTTAAATAACTTGCATTTCCAAAATTCACACCCAGGCCCTCAGATCTCATAGACTCAGGCTATTAAACTCCAAGTTGTTTGCTGTGACCAAGCAGACATTAGTAGAGCATCAGAGACCACAAAGTGAGAGCGGGGACCTGGATATGAGGGTGGTATGTCAGAATTAACTATAATCCTCTTTAGGATGTCTCTGCAACCCATGGGGCCCCGGCAACCACTTTTCACTTAGTCTGAGTCTTATAGACATAAGACACCCTGAAAACTTTTCTTTATAACAATTATTCCTTACATATCAAATTCACACGGAATATCAGCCTGCTCCAATCTGTAAATTAGATATCTGGAAGGGATCAGAGAGGGTCTCCACACAACAACACACCCTGAAAGGAAACTGCGGCCAAGAGAATGAAAATGACTTGCCCAATGTCACTCACTCAGGGGCCCAGAATGAGAATCTAGAACTCCTGTCCAGCAGCCAGAAATGAGCCTGAGCCCAGTTCCATGTGTGTACACCACATGGAGTTTATTCAGAGAAGCAGGAGACAGGAGTCCTTTCCTGCAGGAAAAACAAAAAAAAAAAAAGATTTTTTTATGAGGGGACAAGATGGCCTCTCTAAGGGTCACTTGGGCGTGAAGCTATTTCCCAGAGCCCAGCAGGCCCTGATCCCTCCGAAGCACGGCAGCTGCACCCCCTGCTGGCAGTACGCATGGAGCCACATCTGAATCAAAATTAAGCTGGTCTTCACGCAGAGCTAAGCCCAGGAAACAGCTTGCTGGCTGGATAAAAAGAGCACACAGTGGGGACTTAGAAAGCACAAAATAAAATCAGCCTACAGAGGAGGGAATGACTTCTGTCTCAAAGTCAAACTACCAAAATCAAGGTACCAGCTATAATGAGGACTGAGTAAACATTCACTCACAATTATTGTTATGCTACTGGATTCCCATTGCACATAGAATGAAATCCAAACTTGTTGCTAACACCTCTAGGCCTGACGAAATATGGCCCCGTGGACTTGTCCAGCCTTCCCTGCACCCCTCAGCAAGACCTTGTTCATCACAGCCTAGACACACAGGTCTGCCCTCAGTTCCTACACCAGAGAGCGGTCCTGTCTTCCTCAGCCATTTCGGACTCACAGTCCTTGAACAGGAGAAGGAAGAAGGGGCAAAGAGAAGAAACCAAAGAGAGTCCCCATTCTTCCTTACTTGGTTGGCTCTTTCTTGTCCTTCAGGCTTGGTTTAAATGTCTCCTTCTCGAGAAGGCTTTCAGGTACCCCTATCCAAGATGGAATCGCTCTTCCCATTGCTGTCTGTCTCAGGACCCTGTTCAGGACCCTTAAGTGCATCTATCACTAGGGATAACGTCTTATCTGTTTGATAATTTACTTATTTATTATTCACTATTCGTTTGTCGTTGGTCTTTCCTGCTAGAATATAAGTTCTATAAGGTGAGGGACTATGCTCAGAGTCAAGCACGATGCTTGGCACATAGTAGGTACTCAACAAATAATAAATTAAATGAATGAGTGGACAAATTACACATTCGCTTCTTCAAAGTTTCCATCAGATTGTCTAATGTATTGCACTTGTTCAAGTATTGAATGAATACTTGAATTTTGTTTGCCAGAATTGAGAATAATTGTGGGGATGGGGGACTTTTTTTTTAACTATCTCAGAAGTTTGAACAGAAGATTCCTTTTTTATTCTCCTGATAAAAAGGCATTCAATACATTCCACTGTGTTTGAAGAAGGATGTGCTCACGGAACATCTGACACAGAAAAGATTATCCAAATGACGGGCCACCCAGCACTTTTTCTGATCACCTATTTCCTCCTCCTCAGTCTCTTTGGAGTTCAAAACAGCAGCTCAATTCATTCATTCACTACACAGCCATTTAGTAGACACCAACCCTGGAGCAGGTCCCATGCTGGGTCCTCGATATATAGTCTCAGTCCTGTCCTCATGGGGGTTACTATCGGTAGGCAGCCCAGCGTCAGAGGAGCACCTGTCAGGAACAGCTGACGTGGAGTCTCTCTCCTACCCCTCTGCCACCTCACCACTGAGGTCCTCTCAGTCAGGCTGCTCTGCCTGAGGAGTTTCAAGGACCCAGTGTCCTCCTCTATGTCCACACTATGCCTCAGCTGCCAAGTAATTAAGTCTCAGAAGCTCCTTTCTTGATCCATGAAAACTGACACAAAGGGGGCCCCCCAAACGGTCTCCCACTCAGGCACGTGTGTCTGGGTATCTGCTGATTCCTTCACTTTCCAGATGTTTATTAAAACACTGCTCCTCGGCACTTGTACCGATTGATGTGGAGGCCGCCACAGCAGTGATCAGGTCCTTGGCCTGGATGAGGAGGCTTTCCACCACCTAATGCTACACGCAATTAGCCTTGGGAAGCCAGGCCCCTGCCCTGTCAAGCCTCCCCCTGGACCACCCTTCACTCCCACTCTAGCATCTCAACCTTCTGCCTGAAAATAGTCATTGACTTCTCCAGAACCCGGATTGTGAACTCACATTACTCAATTCCTCTGTGCCTCCGTTTCCTCAACTATAAAATGGGGTTCTTAAAAAACAATCTCATGTGATTGTGATGAGGAGTAAATGAAGTATGCAGTACAGAGAAATGTTGTTATAATAATAATAATAGTAATAATGTCATTATTATCATTATTCTACTTGGCCTTATTTCATATTCATGTTCAGGAAAGATTATTGAGCACCCGCCACCCCCACAACTCTGTCTGCTATTACTGAGATATGAGTTTGGGAAAACGTCACCTACAGGAAATTTTCTTACCTCACCCCTTTTGTCTCTTCCAGCTCTCCCACTCTAAGACAAGGGTGAGCACCCTTCTTGGGCTCCTTCTTCCTTTTATTCCCTTTCCAGCACGCCTCCAAACACCTCAGGGAACCCTGTCTTTTCAGCCTTCTTTCTCATTCCTATCCCACTCTTCACCTTATTCTTCTCTCCTCATCTCCCTACAGACCGAGGAGGAAAGCACAGTCCTTACTCATGTATTCATTCCTTCATCCATTCATTCCAAACATACCGAGCTCCTATCACGTGCCAGCCCTGTGACAGGTCCTGAGGCTACAGCAGTGAAGGAAGCACTACACATCACATATACCTGCATCAGTGTCATTCAATGGCAAGTAAAGGAGACAAGCCAAAGGGCAGGTACACCTTCCATTCACTGGAAAATCAAGCAAGGATCATGCATTGTGTCAGGCGGTCTGTGGGGGCAGTGGACACAGAGGTCAGAGGACTTCTTAAGTACTGAGCCAAATATTTCTTCCACATGAATATACGTATGCATGCTATACACATAAACTTTCTCTGAACACAATGCACAAGAAGCTAGTAACTCTGTTTGCCTCTGGGGAGAGCAACTGAGAGGCTGGGAAGAAGACGTCACTATATCCTTCTGAACTGTTTGAATTTTAGGCCATGTCAATGTATTTTTCAATATTAACTTAAATAAAATTTCTTTTATATTTAAAAGGAAAAAAGGACGAGAGTAGACTCAGTCAGTTTGAATCCTAGCCCCTATGGCTTCCTGGATCTGTTTAAAAAAAACAAAAGTTTTTTTAAAACCTCCTCTCCTCAAAGGCATCTATGTATTTCTGAGTATCTCCTTATCCTCTCCTTATTAAACTTACTTTTTCCTCAACTGTCTGCTTTTATGATAAACAAAACCTGTTTCCTATTCTATCTTATTGGGCCCTTTTTCTGTTTTCTTGAAATATATTTTCTCTCCGACTGTTCCTCTTTGCCCACACACAGAGTTGCAGCCACCCTGCCCGCAGGTTAAATGGTCTCCCTGCTCGCTCCCCATCCCCCCCATCCCAGATAGTCATTTAGGTGATAAACTCTGCAGTGGGGGGAAAGCCTGGCTTCCACCCCAGCTTTGCTTCCCCCTCCTGACTTTGGGGGAGCAGCTCCAGCCCCCTAGGGCAGGAGCTGTTCTGACAACTAAGCACAGAGGGGCACTGAGCAAGCTGTCTGTAATTGCAGGACAGCGATTATGAAAACCCAGACGAGCACTCTGACTCGGAGATGTACGTGCTGCCTGCCGAGGAGACAGGGGACGACAGTTATGAGCCACCACCCGTGGAGCAGGAGACAAGGACAGTTCACCCAGCCCTGCCCTTCTCCAGGGGCGAGTATGTAGGTGAGACCCTGGGTGCTCAGCCCTCTGGGCAGCAGTGGGGTGGGGGCAGGCCAAGGTTGGTGGGCACCTCCCACTCATCTCCTCCAAGTGGGTCATCTGGTCACTCACAGGTGATGGAGCCCCAACTGGCAAGCTTGCCCATTTAAGAGGAAAGGTATCCTTCCTAAATTGGAAACATTGAAAACAGGTGAAAGACAAACAAGCACACCTGATGGTTGCTCCCAACTCCAGACAGTCCTTTGGGAAATCAACCCTGCGATTAGTCCCTACTTCTCGTTTGGCTTCCGGGGTGCAAGGTTCTGGAATTTCTCCTGAGACATCCATACAGAGCAGGGATAACCATGTCTGCTAACACCCCTCCTTCCTTCATGGTTGCCCCTCATTGGCCGGCACCACACAATGAGTCTAGACTATGGACATTTAACTGGGGGTGAGGATAGTGGTGAGGAACTCTAAGCCTGGAATTAGCCTCATAGGTTAAGTGGACACTACTCAGGTCTGGCCTCTAGGCCTGCAAGTGGCTTTTAATGTCCCGCAAGAGGTCTGTGTTCCAGTCTTTGGAGGGGATGTGTCGGTGATAACCACAGTGATGCTCACATTTGCACAGAGTGCCCCTACCTGTAAAGGGCTCGGTGTCCATTACCACTGTCGTTAGCTGCCTCCTTACAGCCACCGGGGCACTGCTGCTTCATGCCACGATTAATCTACTGAGCACCTCCTGTGTGCCAGAGCTATGCTAAGCACTGGGCATTCACCAGCAATCAAAACAGATATACTCTCAGACTTTTTATAGTTTACAATTTTGTGCTTTCCGGTCATGGCCTAGTGTACCCTCTCAATAATCTTATGAGAGAAGTATTCAGCCCCACCCGATGAAGAAAGAAAGTGAGGCTCAGAGGAGGAGTGAACTAACAATCTAAAGTTTTTATAAGTGGTGGAGCTGGGATGCGAGCCAGTCAGCCCAGCCTCCAAAGTCCGCTCTCTTTATCACTCTGCTCCACGTACTACCCACCTAATTTTTAAGTGACCTTGTTCAATCATCTCAACAACCCTGGGAGAGAAGGGTCTGTGCTAGTCCCATTTACAGACCAGGAAACCACAATTCAGGGTGGTTAAGTGTCTCATTCACGGGCACACTCTTCAAAGCCTCTCTTGTGTTTTACTACTTCTCATGGGCTTAAATCTTAAATGGAGAAAACTAAGTGCACTCCAAGAGCTGCAAATAAACTGCACAAACTGACTGAGTTCTAGGCATAGCAAAGTGGATGCCCTCGTGCCTGAGCACAGCTATACCACTTAGAAAGAGGCTTCTGAGGAGGCATCAAATGTGCAGTTATCCACATACCTTCAACAAGTGGGCTGAGGGCAGGGGCAGGCACCAGGAGAGCAGAGCTGGCATGGCAGGCTGAGGTAAATGCATCAAGCTGGGGGTGGGCTGTGGCAGGAGGAAGCAGTAGGAAGCCAGTGTTAAGCCCTGAGCTGTTCCCAGGATAGGAGCACACCAGGTTATTCCTATGCTAAGATTTTCCTTCAGTGTATCAATCCAAGTCCGTGCTCACAGAATTGACTGGGTAGATGCCATGTTGCCTAAGTCCTCCACCACATTAACTGGGTAATATTAGTTCTATTTGTCAGGCGTCGACCCCGCCAGACACACTGCTGTCACTGCTTCCTTCCTGATCCCTATGATAACTCTCTGCGGTGGATATGATGATCTTCATTTTAAAAATAAGGAATGTAACACCCCAGTGAAGGCATGATCCATGGTCTATGGCCATGCCACCCTGAACAAGCTCGATGTCTGATCTCAGAATCTAAGCAGGGTCAGGTCTGATTAGTACTTGGATGGGAGACCACCTAGGAAGACCAAGTACTGTAGACATTAATAAATATAAACAAACAAATAAACAAATAAAATAAGGAATATGAGTCCTAGAGAGGTTGAATAATGAATAACTAACCCAAATAAGCACAGCTGGTAGGTGATGGAGCAGGGGACCGAGCTCAGGGCCATTTGGCTTCAGAGCCTGAATGCCTTCCCTGATAGCTTCTGAGTATAATCCTGGCTGGGAGGAACTCACAGGTCCTCCATGAATTCTCCATTTGAGGAAAATCATTGAGGGGAAGAACATGTAGGTTCACTCAGATGAGTAGTCATGACCCTGAATACACCTAAGAATAACCTGGAGAACTTTTAAAATCTATTATGCCAGGTCCCTCCCCAGAAGTTCAAACCAACTATATCTGGGCTAGGGGTGTCTAGGCCTTGGTGTTTTTTAAAGGTTCCAGGTAGTTCTTATATGTAAGCGGGATTGAGAATCGCTCACTGCCCTTAAGGGTTCACAGAGCAAGTGAACCGTGAAAGACTACCTCCTCTGAGAGCCCCATGCTGTTTGGTAGAGTGCTGGGCTGTCAGCTCTCCTGAGTCTGTGGGTTTCCATCTCACCCTGGGAGGATGTTTTTGTTGAGGATGGTCTTCTTGTTTTTATAATGTAAATCAATGGGCGGTTGAAATTTTTTGCCTAGCAAGTTATTTTATTTTAAGAAATGCCCCCCATTAATCATTTGTGGCTACAGAAATGCAGGAGGTTTCATACTTTATAGATCGCATTTATTTCCCCCTAGGGAATGATCCAGAGCCCTTTCATCTTATGCTTTGTTGCCTTCTTCTTTTCAAGACAATAGATCAAGCCAGAGGCAGTCTCCGCCCTTCAGCAAGACCCTCCCCAGTAAGCCTTGCTGGCCTTCGGCTAAGGCTAGGCTGGCCTCCACTCTGCCGACCTCAACTTCTCTGCCGAAACCTCAAGTCCCGCCCAAACCCAAAGATCTTGAGGATGAGGTAAAGTAAACCTGTCCCTGAAAGCTTCTCAGACCACGTGGGAGGATGCAGGGTGGGGGCAGGAGGAAGGCGCCAGGACAGTCTGGACTCAGGCTTGTCTTCCTCCATTCTTGAGCTCCAGCCAGCGCTAAACCCTTCATTGCCCCTCCACTGCCCTCTCTAACTCTCCAGAGTTATTCTGAAAAGGTGTTTTTTTTCTCTAAAAATGGCATACATATGACCTTATTGTAAGGTTTCATTGACTAGAGGTCTCTGGTATAATATCGGTACTGGATTTGTGCCCCTCATGTTACCTCCTCTTTCTCTTTCCCTTGGATTCTTTTCTCTTTCTTTGTTTTTCTCTTCTCTTCTCTTTCCTCCTTGACATAGGCCCCTATCTTTATTTTCCTTTGCTTCCCTGCCCTGTCACACCTGGCTTTCTTTCCTCCACCTTCTTTTTTTTCTGCTCCTCCGTGGTCCTCCTCTAAGATACAGAGGGGTGTGATGGGACTTATAAAGAAGACACTTAGTCTGGAGGGAGAGCTGATAGTAGTATCTACCTTACTGAATTGTTATAAAGATTAAGTGAGAAACACATATATAAATAAAGTACTCATGAACACTTGGCAGTAAGTGCTCAATAAATGTTTGCTTTTGGTTTCTCCCAGTACTCATCTTGGCTACCCACCAAGGCAGGTTGTAAAACCACTCAAAGTCTGACTGCTTCATTTGCCTCAGATCATTCTAAAATCAGTTCCTCCCTATATCAATGGTCAACTGATTATTGGCAAAGGTGCCAAGACAATTCAGTACTTTGACATCACTGAACCTTGAAATTATTACGCTAAGTGAAAGAAGTCACAAAAGACTACATATTGTATTATTCCATTTATACACAATGTCCAGAATGCGCAAATATTAAAGACAGAAAATAGATTAGTGGTTGACTAGGTAAGGGGAAGGTGAAGAGTGACTAATGGGTACAGGGTGATGAAAATGTTCTAAAATTAGATTTTGATAATGGTTCTAAAATGTTCTAAAATTAGATTTTGATAAACACTCTGTGATTATACTAAAACCCACCAAACTATACACTTTAAATCGGAGAATTTAATGCTATGTGAATTATATCTCAAATATTTTTTAAAACCACTTCATACGGTATACTAATGATGTACAGCATTCTTTTTACTCATTTGTGCATTTCTTTTAGGCTGATTATGTGGTCCCTGTGGAAGATGAAGATGAAAACTATATTCATCCCACAGAAAACAGTTCACTCCCATCTGAAAAAGGCAAGAGTTTATAGTTTTAAGGGCCTGTAAACTTCTAGCAGTTGATGGAGTCATACGAAACTATGTGGTAGCAAGCATGAAGGGACGCAGAAATGATGGTGCCCAGACCTCCTCTTTGGCCACAGCATTGGCCTTCTTTGGCAAGTTGAGCAGAGGCATCAGCAAGGGACCCATCTCTGTGTTTCATAGCCTTCACCTTCTTCTTTCATCCTCTCCCATGATTAATACTCCCATTTCAAATCATGAAAGCAAGTAGGTGCTCATCATTAGCTGTCCTCATTTATAATGGCTTTTTCATAACACTTAATGGTCATAAAGACACAAGCCACCATGTTGGCCATACAAATATTACACCAGCAACAATTTCTGCAGGATTTGAAAGAGTGAAATATGCTCTGTGTCCTGATTCTTTAAATTCAGTGCTAGTTCGGGCCCATGAGAAATATTTTGTTTTTAAATCCTTCACAGAATAACAAATGACAAACAAATGATCTTAAAAAGCCAGTGCCACATATCCTCATTGGAACAGTGCCTGTTTACTCTGAGTATAGTCCTTGTGAAGAATGACATCCTGTATAAGCAATGCCTCTTCAGGTAACATTACTCCTCTAATAAATCTGACTCTACAGTAGCAGTGTTGAGTTTTTACTCTGCTGTTATGTTGCGACTGTCTCCTGCATTCCCTGAATATCACCAAAAGCATCGAGACCCACCACCTGAATTCCTGAGCCACCCATCACCATGAAACAATAAATACATGATAAACACCCTCTCCCAAACAAACCCCCGTGAAATCGTGAAATCGGAAAGAAATGGTATGCGTTGCATGAAGCCAGGGAGGTGGGGCTGTTAATGTGGCACCACCACTGTTAGGTTCAGTATACTTCTCCTGATTAAATAAATGAATAAATAACCAAACAAACAAACTTCTTTCCTCTCCTAGACCTCCAGATTCGCAAAGGAAATTCCAAACCAGTATTCACTTTAACAAAATCATAAAAAAAATTGATTATTCCTTTAATCATTAATATATTCATTCTAAAGCTGTTTCTTTTGAGAAGGCTTCTTTTAATGGCTTATGTGTTTGATAAGTATGTTTCCCGTACTTTGCAAATTCTCTGGCCTGACCTGTCATTTCCATAATGTATTTTCTCATACATCATGGAATCTCCTTCAGTAAATCGTATCAATAATCATTATATATATATTTGTGTCTTTAAGCTCCCATGGTAAATAGATCAACGAAGCCAAATAACTCCTCCTCCAAGCCAGCCCCTCCTCCAGTGACAGCTTCAGGTAACATGTATGCATAATTTGGTGGGGTTCTTTTAAATGATGAAATGATTACATTTGGGGGGGTTGGTTTTTAATCTATTCCAAATAAGATAGATAACTAAGATCAAATATTAGGAAATAATCACCTGTATTTTTAAATTTTTTACTAAATGGTAATAAAAGGTCTTATCCTCATCTGCATCTACTGTCTGGTGCCCTCCCCCACCATGTCCCTGGACCTCTAGACCTTGTTTTCATTCCACCTTTCCTTCTCTTCTTCCTGACTGAGGATGTCTGTATCCTTCAGCCTTCAGCCCTTTCAGAATACTGTAGTGATTAAGAGTTGGGGTTTTGAGCCAGAAAACCTGGGTTGGAATCCCAGTGCTCCCAGTTACTAGCTGTACCACTTTGGCCCGTACTTCACCTCTCCAAGCATCATATTTTCTCATTTGTAAATGGAGATAATGCACCATAGACAGGAAAATACTGAAATATGAATGAAAAACTCTTAATGTAGTGTCTGGCATCCAGGAGGTGCTTGGTAAAGAGTATTATTTTTTGCTTCTTTGGGGTTCATCCATTCTTCTGGCTTCACTTCTCTCATCTAAGCTGATAACTCTCTGGTGTGTCCAACGCTGACCTGACTTCCCTTCTCACCACCTTGACATAAACACTGCCTCAAACTCAATGCACCCATCCTCACTGATCCCTTTGGGAACCCCTATTCCTTTTTGCATATCTGTTTCTGAGCTACATATCTCAAAGTGCCTGTGTTCTTTCCAAAGGCCACTATTTTTTTTTTTTTTTTGTAAATTTGCCCTTCTATTTTAGTTGTCACCACCCTAGTCCAGGCTTTCTTTATTTTATTACCTTACCCTTTCCACACCCTTGCCTCTAGGCTCTCTCTTCAGTCACTAGACTGAGCTTCTAAAGGCCTCCATGTTGCCATTTTCATCCCTCTACAAAGCTAGTTTTTACTGTGTCACCGATACCCAAACCATGAACTCCCAGTGGTTCCTAATTGTCTCCTGTAAGGTTTGGCAACCTTAAAACTGAGGCCCACAATGCCAGTGGTGCCCACACCCCCCACCCTATTATAGCACAGAGATGTGCAGGAGCCTCCTCTTCAGCCTCAGCAACTTCTTTCTCTTCCCTCCATCCTTCTCTCTCAGTCAATCCTCTCCCAGCGCTGAAGGCTGAACACAAGCGATTAAGAGACTTGAGCTCTGCTTCCAGGCACATGATCCTTGAGAGAATATGAAAAAAAGAGTATTTTTTCCATCTTTTCCTAGCCTCATTTCTTATGCAATTGTTCATTCTCTTTATAAGTTCTTACTTATTCTCTCCCTTGGAAGCCACAGACTCTTTATGTTTGGAGAATAGCAGTCAGGGCCATCTTATCCAACTCATCTTAACTTCTGAGAACAAATGTCAGCATACCAACTTGATATGTCATGGCTGCTTTGGTCTCACCTGAAATGGAGACTCCTGACTCAAAACTCAGGAAAAGGGCTCTTATTCCTGGAACAGAAAAATCTTTTACTGAAACACATAAACAAAGGCCTAAAAACCCTTTTTTAGAATAGTTTAATGATCTCTGATGTTTGCATCTTAAAATGCTCTTCTTCCCTAACAAAACATACCCAATACTCAATCATTCTATATTTCACGGGTCCTGCCTTTTGGTATTTGTTTTGACTCTTTGACTCCCAATCCTACCCATTCTTCAAGGCCCAGCTTGAGGTCTCCCCCTCCATATAGGAAGTCTCCTATAGTTTTTGTAGCCTTGGAGCTTTCTTTTGCCATAAATCTCATCCCACTAACACGTAGCCCATACCTGTTCCCTAATTACTGTGTGCTTCAGTCTGTTCTCTCTAACTACATTTCAGGTTGGTATTTCTGTCAAAATATCACACCATGTTGCTTGCCTCTGGTTAATGTTGCTTTTGGTACTTTGATGGCTAATAAGGTGCTTGGCGTGGATTATGTAATGAATTAGGTGCAGTGGCAGGCTCTCCCTTCTTTCACGTTCCAGATTGAGAACCCCCTTAGTAGGACTTAGCACAGACTGCAAAGCCAGAGGGTTCAGGTCCTGGCTCTGACACTTGCTAGGTGCTGGATTTCTAACAAGCTACTTGACAGAAAAGTGGCACCTATGCCTAGGGTTTTGTGAGAATTAAATGAGTAAATACATATGAATCACACTCATAAAATAACTCTTTGTTATTTATTATTGTTATTTTCAGAATACCTAGTTTAACAGCCTAGATTCAAGTCTGGAAGAGCATCCTATACACATCTCAGGAAACAACTGCGTTTCTTCCTTTTCATATAAAGTTTCACTCTAAATCAGAGTTTCTCAACCTTAGCACTATTGGGATTTTAGGCTAGATAATTATTTTTTGTAGGGGTGTCCTGTGCATTGTAGGATGTTTAGTAGCACCCCCTGGCACTTGGTGTGCAGAAAGGCCTTAGTGCCCACTAAATGCCACTAGCACCCCTTACCCCGTACTGATAAGCTCATATCTCCAGATTCTGCAAATGTCCCCAAGGGGCAAAATCACTCCCAGTTAAAAACAACTGGTCTAAACAAACTGAAAAACTCAAGCTCATTGTGATTTACCTCTGAATGAGCATCTAGAAGAAGGTGGTGCAACATCTGGCTGATTTGTAGCTTTTGGCAGAGAGGGTAGACAGGGCATGCATTTCTGAACTTCCTCTAAGTAACTAGCATTTAAAAAGCATTCTATCTCCTTATTTCCTAAAATTCAGGAGAGGTTTGGAAATTTACAATTCTCTGCCAATATACAAGGTGAATTTTACCTAAAGCCCCAAATGTTCTGAAATTAAAGTAAATCTCTTTATTTTGTAAGAATTCATGCACAGCCTGAAAGTAAAGACTGTTCAGCTAGTGTGCAAGCCCCACTAATGATAGATAATAGGATTTCTATAGCAGCTAAAAGAGAGTTAACTGTGGAAGGGGAACACACAGTGTAAATATATATATATGCTTAGAATGTTCACACTGGAGTCATTAAGAATAAGGATGTCACCCCAATAATTTTTAAGAATAATAATTAAAAAAATATTTGGTGAAAGAACCCTAAGTGAAAATAAATATTTAGAAAAAATGTTTGAACTAAAAAAAAAAAAATAAGGGGGAAACTTACCAACATTGTATGTAAAACTAAAAAGAGGGTGATGCAGAAAATGTATGTGATAGAAGGCAAACCTGAGGACAAACTGCTTTCCTAGTTGAGAGACTGGTAGCTACCAGCTTGTGCAAGGCCTGCACTGCTAAATGTCATTAATGATTGACATTAATGATTAAATGATTAATGTCATTTTTTTCAATGCGTTTTATTTTATTTTAATTTATTTCATTTGTTTTTCTATGGTGACATTGATTAACAAAATTCAATAAGTTTCAGCTGTACACTTTAACAGAAGGCATATATATATTTACACTGTGTGTTCACCTCCCATAGTTAGATTTATTTCTGTTAACACATATTTGAGCCCCTTTACCCTGTCTACCTTCCCCTCCCCGCACCCTCTGGTAACCACTAGTCCATTGTCCATGTCCATGAGTCTCTCTGTTTGTTTGTCTTGTTCATTTGTTGCTTTTAGGTTCATATCCCATATATAAGTGATACCATGTCATTTTTAACTTTTTCTGTCTGGCTTATTTCGCTTAGCATGATTATCTCGGGGTCCATCCATGTTGTTGCAAATGGCAGTATTTCATCTCTTAATACAATTTTAAAAAGCTGATTTTTCTCTTGTATTATTATGCTGTTAGACACATCTCTCTCCATCCCATTCTCAATTTCTCCCTTGGAATATTCCACCCAAGAACTCAGCTTTGGCAGAAAGCATGGATCTTGGTAGCGAAGACAGTGCCAGGACAGGTTGTCCTGCCCAGCCATGGCCCTGAGTCTGACTTCAGGCCCAGAGCAGCATAGCGGGCCAGTGGCTCATGAAATAGAAGTCATCCTCCATCCTCCCCCAAGCATCCACAAAAGCATCTCTCATCTTTCCCCACATGAAGAAGCAGCAGCAAGTGAATCTGACATGCCAAATCGTGCCCCACAGTAACATCAGAGGTATTGACTGGAGAAGAAAGTGCGGTCTGGGCTTTAAATTCAAATGGCCTTGGTTTCAACCCCAGCCCTTCCACTTGACCCCTCTGAGTCTCCATTTGGTCCACCTGATGTCAAATGAGGCTTAGATATGGCACTTTTAAAGTACCTGGCAAAGTGCTTGGCACCTAAAGATACTGTGGTGTTGATGACAAGATGATAAAGCAGAAACAGCAATAATCGTATCTACTGAGGTCTTTTATGACCTATAATTTTTCAGTCATTCTTCATGTACAATTCAATGATTTTTATAAATCACTACATTTACAGAATTTTGTAAATCACTGTAATCTAGTTTTAGAAAATTTTCATGCCCACCCCAACTCCAAAAGATCCCTTATATCCATTTGTGGTCAATGCTATTTTCATACTCAGCCCCAGGCAACCACCAATCTGCTTTCTGTTGCTATAGATTTGCCTTTTCTGGACATTTCATATAAATAGAGTCATACAATATGTAGTCTTTTCCATCTGGCTCCTTTCATTTAGCATAACATTTCTGAACCTCAAATACTTTTAATCCCTTTCCAGTGATATTACTTTAATGTGTCTAATTCTTTACATTTTTAAAGTCACCCTATTATCTTACTGCAATTACTCTGAGTTAGGTAAGGTAGGTACTGGTGTCCCTGTTTCACAGGGGGGGAAACTGAGGCACCATGGCTTGTAAGAGGTCACCCAGCCAAAGCTTTGGCAGAGAAATAACTAGAACCCTGTCCTTCTTATGCAAGACCATAGGTTGTCCCAGCGCTTGTACTTCCCCCGCACCAAGGAACAGACATGCCTTCCGATCTGTTGGCAGAAGTTATTTATAAGGAGGAAAGGGGAAGGAAGATGCTGGCAGACTGTTTGGAGATATGAAGGAAAGGGAAGCTTTGCACAAAGCCAGGCAGTAGATGTGACCATGATAATGAATGTGGGCCAATCGAGCCCTTCGCATTTAAGAAAAGGGAAAACACCTAGGCGGAAATTCTGATTTAGACCTCCTTTCTACTTCCTTATTTTTCAGGCAAGTTTCCCCCTGGCCCCTTCTCTGAAATCTTCCATCAAAATCCATGAGTAGCCAAGTATATTTTAAGGGTCAATCTCAGGTATTAAGAATTCAAAGAACAATATCAATTTGGTACAGTAGCTAACGAAACAATGGGACTCATACCACATATTCAGATGACATTTCAGTTTTTTGACACATGACATGTTACAAATTCCAAGTGTAATCTGTTTTTCAAAACACTTTTTTTTAATCGCATCTAGGTCCACATTAGAGCAGGCATTCTTTTACAGGCTGCTCATGGACTCAATACCACCCTCTCATAGCTGCTGCTCTACTCATGAGTGCTTATGGCAACTAGCCCTGCACGAGAATCGTTTGTGGAAAGAGAGCAAATGGGCTCTGAGAGAAAGCCTAAAAGCATCTCTCAATTAAAGTACATAAGAATAAACCTTAAGATGACTATTTTTCAGGACGTGGTTCTATAGTGTAGCAGTTAGCATGTCGGCTTTACACGCAGAAGGTCCTGGGTTTGCACACCAGGTGAAGCCATACGTAGTCCATGGTCTACAACCATGCTACCCTGAACAAGCCCCATGTTTGATCTTGGAAGCTAAGCAGGGTTGGGCCTGGTTAGAGGTTGGATAGGAGACAACCTAGGAAGACCAGGTGCTGTAGGCATTAATAATAATAATAATAATAATAATAATAATAATTAATAATAATAATAAATTGTAAGAAGTATTTTTTATACTTTTTGAGGCCTTTTCTGTTTGGAATAGGTGGTCCTGTCAGATGGGGTACACTTGTCTTCTCCTGTTATAAATTCTGAGAGGGCAGAGGCCTATCTCTACTTCTTTACCTCTCCCATAACCCTTCATAATGCCTTCACTAGCTTTACACATACCAAGTTCTCCGTAATTACTGATAATTGATGATTACTTCAATATTTACTTATGTGTGCTTTATCTTACAAACTAAAATGATATATACTGAGGACAGGTCCAATCTATATTTACAGAGTATCCTCTTTAGGTCCATTAGAAATTGTGGGCTTATAAATGTAGTAGGTTCTTAATAAAATATTTATTACATTCAATTTAATTCAGTAGGCTTTGTCTCAATGAGCAATCCCTGGTGTTATAGCCTGTTTACCTCTTCTAAGACTGATGCTCACGTCCAGGCGGGTGAAGATCAGACTAAGAAGAGGCAGCCAGGATGTAATAACTGAGGGAAGCTTACTTAGCATCTGGTCTGTCCTCCCAGGCTTGCTCTCTATCTCACTGGTAAAGCTCTGCCTGTCTGTCATGTTCCTCCTTCATAATGATTATCTGGCTTCCATCTTCAGATGGAGGAAGAGGGAATTAGGTGCAGTGGACAAAGTCCTCTGGGTCCCTTCTGTGACTTCAGAAGAGGAGATCGGGCCAGTAGCTTGCCACTCACCACAATTTGTCTGTTTGTGCATTGGGCAAAGACCCTGAGAACTCAGAGATGAATGAATGAGTATCCTCTGAATGTGAAATCAAGTGTAGGTACAGTGTTTAAGTATGGTTTTTAACGAGCAATATCTATAGGTATGTATCAGGAGTGGTAAGTGTGTGCAAGTGTGAGTTCTTGGCTTCCTCCCTTAGGAGCCCTTGTTTAGGACTCTCATTGAGCCAACAGAATCAGGAGCTCTGGGCTTCTCCCCTGGGGGAAATGAGAAGGTCACTTAGGAATGTTAAGATAGAGTCCCTAATTCACATCCTAGTTCTGAGCTGATAAAGGGACATTTTTTTCAATGTTTCATCACCTTTGCCTACAGGTCTTCCCTCATAGCTTCAGTGTAACTACCGATACATGCTTAACTTAAAGTAACAAAAAATGTGCATGTGTTTCGGAGCCTCCCCAAAAGGCCAGCCTCTCACAGTGACCATCAGCCCCAGATTCAGGACTTAGACACTGACCAGTGTGTATGTCTGTGCAGGTCGAAACAGCGGGGTTTGGGACTCTAAGTCATCGCCTTTACCTGCTGTGCCATCCCCACTGCCCAGGGCCGGGTGAGTACCTGATACCAAGAAGCAGCTCTGTGAGATTCAAATAGATGGTCTCCACCACTGCTATGAGCAGGGCCAGCCTGGAATCCACAAAGGAGTCCTGTCTGAGAATCTGGCTGGGCACGGTGGGCGGGGGGGAGCAGGGAGGGCGGTGGGAGGGGGAGCTTTTCTACCCTTTCCATCCAGAAGACAGAAGAGCACACCTGCTCAAGCTCAGATATAGGTACACGTCACATTACACTAAGTGTGTCCTTGAAGAGTGTGGAAATGAAACCCTACTGCCCTGTTCTCTCTACCCCATGGCAAGTTTCACCCAAGCCTCTGCTGAAACTGAAAACTAGTCGTCTTTCCTCCCCTACACGTTTAGTTAAATTCTGAGTGCACTGACCTACAATGTTCCACAGGACAGACGTTCCAGCACCTGAATAATTTTGAGGCCCACTAGCAGGTTTCATCTTTACCTTCTACTCCTTGTCTTCTCTTTCAATTAGTTAATGATCTCTAAACAAATGTATACTCCATGCAGCATACAGTTGGAGTGTTCAATCAAAGAAACACCGCCAAGGTTCCTCTCAAAAGTGAGATGAAAAAAATCATTCTTATTGAACTTAAAAGGGCTTTCTGTAAACTGTCTGATGAAGATTGTGATGTGCTAATATTATAGTGACCCCATCATTTTATATTGGCTCAATAGGTTATTGTCAAATCACACTTAAATATTACTCAGCTGCCCTGCATGGTTATAATCTTAATTCTGCCCCTGCGTAAAGCAAAGAAATCCTTCATTTCAGGGGTTTATTAACCAAAACACTGCACACTTTTCTCTCTCGGCTCAGTTTTATCACTTTAGGAAAGTTACTGAGTCTTTTTGAGCTTCAGCATGCTAATCTCTAAAATGTGATAATTATACCCAGTTTAAAAGGATTCTGTGAAGTTTAAATGACATGTGAAGAGCCTAATCCAGTGCCAGGCATCTTAGAGGCGCTTGAGAATTGTTAGTATTCTTCTCCCATAATTCCAACTCTCAGACAAAAACAAAATAAGAAAGAGACAGGCAGGCAGTATAGTATATAAAATAAATATAGAAGAGAAGTATCAAACCTTAGCAGTAACAGATTCAATCTCTACTGGAAATAAAACCAGAATGCTGGCTTAGGCGAGTACCTTCAGGACCACAGATCACAGAGGTTTTCAAACTTGTGTTGGTTTTGGATTTCTCTGTTCAGAATGAAATCCTAGGCAGATGTCTAGTAGAGAATAGTCACCTAGAAGTAGGCCATGAGTTGGCATGAGGAGGTGCCAGTTGCAACCTCACCTGCACGACCACCCTCATATCTCCACTGTCCATCCCCAGGCAGTAGCTCGGGGATGCTGCTGGAGGAAGGGAGGGCTCTGTACACACCCTTTGAAAACACTAATTCTGGTCCTCATTCTACAGATGAAGAAACTAAAGTCCTAACTAGCCTCATAGCCAACAGAGGCCTGAGGTCACAGAGTAGCTAGTAGCAGAACTGGAACATGAGCTCAGTTATGTCAACTCCCTGGCAACTGGTGGCCCATCTTATCCCAAACTAACCCCTTCGCCAACTGTCAGTGGACCCTACCTGAGGTAGGGGCATCACAGCTAAATCATGCTTCCATCTCTTTCTGCTCTTCAAGGATAGTCTTCCTACACACTCATATCACTTTCATTATTCTAGTTTAAATTTGAGAGTAAAATGATAAGTAGATGGCTCCACTTTATCTTTCTTGTGTTTTAACAAAAGCCAATCTTTTTTTATCCCCCAGGAAAAAGCCAGCTACCCCACTGAAGATAGTAAGTTAATTTTGCATTTACACATGCTTCATCTTTCCTAAACTGTTTATTCTTATCCATTTATTTAAAGTCGACAATGCCTCGAGCTAAGGTGAACACAGCAGTCTTAGCGACTAAAGTTGTTGCCTAGACAGTCCAAGAGAAGCTTGGACTCCTCAGTTAGCCTGGGAAGATGAGGCCTGGGCGCAGTCCATTCTTATCGGACCGTGGTGGCTTCACTGAGTTTCAGCAGCAGATCAGAGACAGCGACCAGGCTCTCTGCCTCCTATGGTGTTTGTCTTCCCCATGAGGAGCCCTTGAGTCCACTTCCCAACACTCTGGCTGGGGAACTAATGGTGACAGTTGTGTATCAGGGACACATAGGCCTGACAACTCGAATTCTGACCAGAATGAAGAGAACCTGAACCAGCCTACTGTTCAAGGAAGCCCCCCTGAGCTGGTACCTACTCTGTAGCCTGACATTTACATCACCCAGCAAACGCTGAGATGATGGGGCCCTGAGACCAAAGCCAGATGCCAGGTTCCCCATGCGCAAGCGCTACCACCCAGTAGCTATTGGAGGTCATGGTTTCCATCAACCCTACCGACAGAGCAGAGAGGTCCCAACACCAAAAAGACACTGTTCCTTCACGAGACGCTTCCAGTCAGTTGTCACTTAACGCAAGTATTTGAACTGGTGACTGCATGTTTTTAATTGTTGTTCTTGTGACTGAAAAAATAACTAGGCTTTAAAGAAATATTGTCCCCAAATATTTATTTTAATAGTATTGTTTTGCATTGAATATCTTTGTCTTTTTTTAAACAGACTCCACTTGCTTCTCTACAAAATGCCTCAAGTGTTTGTGAAGGTAAATATATATTATTTTACATGATGAGCATGTCCTCTGAAAGTTATTCTAATTAAGGATGTACATATAAATGTCTTTCTAAATTCTTCCATCATTATAATGTAATTGTAAGTGTGAAACTCAGTTTTCTAAACAAAACAGCATTTCTTTTGCAACGACTAGTGAGTAGCAAAGCTGGTTAAGATCTGAGCTTGCGTGGGCAGCATCTTTGGGGTAGGTTACAGTCTAGAAACCCAAAACGTATCTGTTTGTAGACTTGTATGCCTTACCAGGAACAGTGTGACGACCTTACATTGGTGTGAGACTAATTTAGAGCTATTCATGTATCTTAGAATAGCTCTAATGGTTTAATTAAGGTGATGAAACTTTTTAAAATCTGTTTAATTAAACCAGTTTGTTTTCTAAGTTTTCAAAACGTCTATCTTAGTACATCTGCAAATGTTTTCCTTCCTTTGTTTTATCATATGCTAAATACAGATATATTTTATTAGAACTTTCCCATTTTATAGAATATTCGTATTTGAAAAATACTGTGGGAAAATAACAGAAAGAAGTAAGAATCATTCATAATTTTGACACTTAAAATATTACATAGAAGACATGAAAGTTAAATTTCTGCATCCATCTGATTCCACACTTTTAACTTGATATTGAAAGCTCAGTGAGTATTCTCCTCACCATTTCCTGAATTAATATGGGCAGATCTACACAGGTGTTCTGGTTTCTCTGATGATGGATGGTGGACATTTCCTGAATGTGCAAATTTCATGGCTCCAGGAGCCTCCAAAAACCAGCAGAGAAGAGACTCATGGCATGTCCCGTGTGACTCAGGTGTCCTCATTCCCAAAGGGCTTCTAAGTGAAGAAGCTTGACATGCCATCTCCTTTGTGACTTACTTCAAGAGTAGAGGCAATGACCATCCTAACCCAAAGTGGAGAGCGGCCTTTTTCCGCCTGGGAAGGACGCCTCCAGGATGGCAGGGCCAAGCAGATGTGGTCAAGGCTCAGTGGCTGGAGGAACCTAATGTGTTCATTGTTTCTTTTCTGAAACTACCAAGTTGTAAACTTGTGAACAAAAATCGACATGGCAGCTCAAAGTAACTTGCCATAAACTTGAAACACAATCGCCAGAGGTTCAAGGCTTCTGAATTTTGGTGCACCACAAAAATCCCTGAAGTCTATCTTACTATTTACTTAAGTCTTTGTGTTCTTACTACATTTATTCCTTTTGGTTTCCTATGACAGGATATCAGGAATTCTCAACCAGTCTTCCATGCAGGTGACACACTGCAGATATACTGAGATTTGAATGTACCCTAGACCAAAGTGAAGGAAAATAAAGCATTACAATAATTTATAATCACTTCTATTAATGATTCAGCAGTAAAGTTCACTATCGGCTTCAACATAAATTTCTTATATTTCAGGTTATGCCCATTTCCCTATGTACTAGTTATAACTTTGCTTTTCCTCTCCTCCTCAGGAAAACACTGAAATGAAGTAAGATGAACATTGTTATAAAGATAACCTTGAATATGCTCAATTAATTTTTCAAAAAGAGTAGATCATTTACAAAATCTTATATTTTACCACTTATCAGTAAGAAAGTACTTATATCATGTCTTACGAATAATGAACATACACCCAGGGTATGATAACACCTGTGTGGAGGCCACATAGAAAGCAGGGGATGCTAAAACTTACTCATCTTCTGGCTCATACCTGCACTCACACACTTAAAGGGCCAAGGGATGCAGGCAGAGGTGGTAGTGTGTGCCTATAACACTGGGGGGTGGAAGTCCAGGTCCTAATAGCACAAACACATCATCAGACTGACAAGCACACAAACAGGTGACATCCTGGTGAAGATATGTTCCTGGAAGACACCTGATGAAATCCAGTGCTTCTCAGTTGATGTTGCTGGGTTTTGGCCTGGGGACAGACATTTCACTCTAATCCTGATATAAGAATTCTCTTAATGCAGAAAAACCTATACCTGCTGAACGCCACCGAGGGTCTAGTCACAGACAAGAAGCTGTGCAATCACCAGTGTTTCCTCCTGCCCAGAAGTGAGAATCCTTTTTCTTTAAAAATAAGTGTCCTCTTATTGCTGCAATTAACATGTGCATTGTTACACTACACAGTGACAAGCCTAGTGGTGCTTGGTAAAGAGCTGATATATCATTGCTTTGTACTTAAATTTTAAAAGGTGTTAAAATTTTAAGAGGTGACAACTTTAAAAAGAACTGCTTAGAATCTTAGAGACTTAATATTTAGGCTAACTGTTGGACTTAACTAAAATGTAACACTTTAGCCAAGGCTCCTCTCTTTTCAAAAGTAAAGGGGACTGTTTTTCTTATCTTGAAGGCTTTGGTGCCTCTCCTATCTTTAGATAGGTTTTGTTGGCTATTCGTGTTGATTCTTTTGTGATTTGTGTATTCAGAGCACCTTCAGTGTAAACAAAAAGTCAAACTTATTCACCTTGTGCTTCTTCACCCTTTAATTAATCTGAAATTCTTCCTTTCAGAAAAGTCCATCAAAAACCCATCCCTCTGCCAAGTAAGTAAAATGAAGTCATGAAGAGTATCAGGTCGTAGTGAAGGCTGGATCTTCATTTGTGAGCCACCTGGGTTCTAATGCAATACTGCCGCTTCCAGCTGTGGGATCTTAGTATCCTCTCTACCTTGTTTCCTTTGTAAAATGGGGCCAAGAATATTTTTCATAGAGTTGTTTTGAAAAGTAGATAGATTTGAAATAATTTTTACTTCATTTAGTATTTATTGATTAGTTTATTGGTCATACTGGTTATCTTATATTTTATTATATTTAAAAAAACAATACAACTGTATTCAAAATAAGAAGATTCATTAAAAGTACATATAGTACATAAAAGTACATGGTATAGTGCTTGGTACATAGAAGTTCCTCAATAAATGAAGGCTATTTAAAGTAAATCTAAATACATTTTAACGATCATAAATTAGATCTACAAAAGGTACCCTGAAAAGATTGAGCAAATATCTGAATAATTTTCCCAAGGCAAACACTATATCACCCTAAAAGCATATGAGCCAGATAGTTCAGGCTCACAGAACATAACTGTCCAAAATTTGATTTGTTAGCCACTTAATGTAGGAAAAAAATGAAAAACATGAAACAAAATAAACCCTACCTTACATGGGTAATTTGGAAAATGTTCCAAAATAATCAAGGTTTGATCAATTTAAATACAGAGAATAATTGTTATACAGGAAAAAAATATATATTTGCATTTATACTAAACATAAATCAGTTTTTTAAGTTTTAATTAGATTTTTCATTCATCTTAAATAAATGAAGCCTACACTAAATCCATTTAAAAAAAATTCTCATCACAGTGAAAGTGGCTTGTCTATATAAATTCTATTTTTCTCTATGTAAAGCTTTATTAAACCTTTCATTGATTTTCAACCCAAGTCATTCTTCCAACTGATAAATATCTATCTATCATGGGCCAGGTGCCATTCTGGACACCGGGAATAACAGCAATGAATAAAACAAATAGAGTCCCTGTCCTTGTGAAGCTTCTCTTCTACTGAAACAGACAGGCAGGAAAAATAAAAAACCAGATGAATCATGTAATATCAAGTAAATTCTAAAAGTGCTATAAAGGAAAACAAAGCAAGGTGGCAGAAGGTGGGGTCGCAGAGAACGATGGAGGCAGTGAGGGCTACTGTGTTAGATGGGGAGGTCAGGGAAGGGCTCATCTGTAAATGGTGTCTAATAGCTCCTCCAACAAAGAGCAGATGTGAGGACAAAATGAGCTCACATGTGGAAAACAGAACAGGACGGGCACATATTAATAATTCAGAAAGTGTCAGCCTCGAACTCCCCCAACTGCCCAAACGGTAGAAAACACCAACCACCTTGTACTATGTGCCCTGGGAGAGACCGCATACCTTCTTCTGCTGCTCCCACCTGGTAGTACTGCCCTCCACCCTTCTTAGGACATGCCCTTGCTTCGGACCCAACCTTGCTGGACCTGCCAAGCCCTCACTGCTCCCTCCTGTTACTCCGAACATACTGCTGTCTCCTGTGAACATCCAGGAGACTTTCATCTAGAGCATTTAGGTCATCTAAACCCATCTTTCCTACAGACTTCCCCTTTTAATAAAGGACAACTCTGGTTGCTCTGGCCAAACCTTAGAGTTACTCTTAACTCCTCACTTGCTTTCTTGAATCCAGCAACTCTCACCACTTCCATTGACGCCATTTGTTCCAAGCCACCATTGTCTCCTGCCCAGGCATGCAAGATCACTGAAATGGCCTCTTCTCTTTGCTCTTACCCACTTCTATCTATTTCCAGCCCTGCAGATAGAGTGACCTTATTAAAAGACAGGCAGATCACATTATTACTCTGTTCAAAACACTCCAAAAGCTTCCCAAAGCCTGCTTGTCAAAGGTCAACTCATGTCAAGGGGTCCACTAGGTCCTACAATCCTGTCTGACTTCATCCCTATTCCTTTCTGCACTCCAGGCACAGTGGCCCCTCTCTATTCCTCAAATATGCCAGGCCTTGCATTCACTGTTCCCTTTACCTATAACGCTCTTTCCTAATGTATCCACATGCTTCCTTCCCCTCCACTTGCAGATTTTACCCAAGTAAGATCTTATCTTAATGAGACCTTCCCTGACCAGCCTATTTAAACATACTTCTTGTCTGAGGCTATCCCCAACCCCCTTCCCTGCTTATTTTAATCCATTGCACTTATGACTTTACTTACATCATTATTGCTTATCTCACTCCATTAAAATTTAAGCTTCAGGAGGGCAGAGCATTTTGCTGTTTTGTTGACTGCAGTATATCTCCAATACCTTGATCCATGCCAGGCACACAATGAATGAATGAATGAATGAATGAATGAATGAATAAATGAAGCCAAATATTTTCTCTGTTTTATCTGTCTTCACATTCAGGCTGAGTTTATGCTTTACAGTAGAATTTGGTCTTGAGAATTTTGGTCTTGGGATGATTTTTACACTCAAAATCATTGCAGACCCAAAGAACTTTGGTTTATATGTTTCTTTCTATTGGTATTTAATGTGTTAATTAAAAAAAAACATTTAAATCATACTTATTAATCCATTTTTAAAATAGTAAACTCATTACATGTTAACATAAATAACATATTTTTGTGAAAAATAACTATTTTCCAAACAAAAACAGTTAGTAGGAAGAGTAAAATTAATTTACATTTTTAGATTTCTTTAATGCCTGGTATAACAGAGACAACTGGATTCTTATATCTTATATTTAATCTGTTGCAATACATTTTTCTGGTTGAAGCATAAGAAGATAATTGGGCTTCACAAAGATAATGTATTTGGAAAGAGCTCACAAACCCCCCTGAAAGGACTTAGGGGACTCCTGACATCCTCAGACCATGATTTAAAAATCACTGCAATTAAGGAATTTTTGCTGTAGGTGTGATTTTTCAGTGTGTGTTTCCCCTAGCACATTGTTGAGGTATAGGCATAATAACTATGCAAGATAAAATGACAGTCCATTGATTTTTCAAATCCCTTTCAGGATTTCCAGAAGGGGGAAGCCCAACTGTGAACGGACCACTACCCAGCTTTTCACCTGATTCCAATTTGTCAGAACAGGTATGAAATGAACTTATTGTTTGTTACCTGCAGGAAAGGGTATGTCTTCTATGAGAGAGAGTTTGGAGTGAAGCAGACTATATTTTAAGCCAGCTTGTGAGTTGTTATTCACTGATAGATACAGAATACATTTTTTTTTCAATTATTAAGACCTTGCTCCATTTACTCCAATTTGTATTCTAAGTGCCCTAAATATCTTTAAAACCAGCAAAGAAGTGTATTGTTCTTTCTCTCACATAGATTCTATTAAGACTGCATAATCTTCTCAGAGTCGATCTATGGAGGCATATGTTAAAACACACAAAACAGCACAGTTTACAAAAAAGAAAGGACTCTGTGTGCCTTTGGGCAAGTCTCTCTAAGCTTTCTCAAATATAAAATTGGGATGATAGCACTTATCCTTCTTGCCTTCAACAATTACAAGAATCAAATAAGATAACATGTGTAAGAACACTTTGGAAATTATAAAGCACTCCACAAAGCAACAACAATATTACAATGGAAAGGGAGATTATAACTTATTTAGGGGAAGAGAATAAATGGTTCTAGAATCTAGCAGGATTTAGTTCTTATGTTCAGTTATCAAGGTTAGCAGCCAAGGCTAAATGGGGAAAAAAAAGTCAATTATATAATCCTATGATGAATCAAAGGAAGCATGAAACTCATTTTCAAATTACTGGTCCACATGTAGTTAGGCTTGCTTATCTTGGTAATTCAAAATGGGACCCTGTTTTTAATACATAGAAGATACAGTGTCATTGAAAGACTATCTCATGCTTATCAGTGCCCTCTATTTCACAGGAAGCTGACGTTTTCTGTAAGCCATGGTACGCTGGTGCCTGTGATCGAAAGTCAGCAGAAGAGGCATTGTATAAGTCAAACAAGGTCTGACCATTTTTAAATCTCATATTCTGCCTTTAACCTATATTCTGTTCCTCAGCCTATAATAGGTACAGTTGTCATCCTGAAAATGTGCTAATGAAATAACTGCAACAATTATAAATGCAGAGATCTTTTTACTCTACTTAAAAGAAATTGCCATCCCCTCCTCTCTTTCAAGGGTCTCCTTCTTTGTTCCTCCATTTCATTTCTACTTGTCCTTTCATTTTCACAAGGATCCATAGGCTCCACTACTCTCCAAATAGTGGGAGAGAAGGCTCCAGAGGGAGATTTCTGAAAGGCTTGGTGCTACATGAGATCCATCCATTAGTGAGAAGTAACAGGCTATTTGGATCAAAGCATGGGATAAAATATTGAGGTCATGATGGCAAAAAGTACCTCAAAAGAGATTTTTGGAGAGTCCAAGCCCAATCATGTTAAGAACACTAGGACAGTTTGGTCAATCCAAGATTAAAATGCCACTTTCCCCTTTCTTTCTTTTTTTCTACTATTTTTTTTTCACTTGTACCCTACTTTGTCAGAATATATAACATTTACATACCGTTTTTGTCCATCTTTGTTTTAGTCTTAGCTCTACAATTAAATATGTTAAATTATTTCCACCAGTCCATTTGCTAGCTTCTACAGTTATCTCTTTTTGTTTGATGAAGCTCACCTTGTAGGAAATTTTCAGGGAGAACTGTGTTTACATTATTCCCCGAGTTCTTGCATATTCAAATTGTTTTTTTATAACCTGATACCCAGAGGACACCTTAGCTAGATGTAAAATCCTTGGCTTGAATTTTTTTAAGTGTTGCTTCACTGATTTGCCTTGTTCTATCTGATGCTAATGTTATTTTCTTGTCCTTATATGTAATTTGATATTTTAGTCTGAAGGCTTTGCAGACTTTTTGTGTTTAAAGTCTAATAGTTTTACCAGCTCAACTTTTTCAGGTAGATAGAAGTCCTTTCAACATGTAGATTTAAGTTTTCTATTATTTCCAATTTTTTTTAATCTGTAGTCTTAAAGAGTAGTTCTGTTTCATTGCTTTATTTTTCTTCTTCAGGGACTCAAATTATAGGCATTTTGGACCTTTTTGTCTTTCTTTCATCAAAAATTTCTGATCCTGTTGTACTTTTTTAAAATAACTAACTCTCTCTCTCTCTCTCTCTTTCTCTCTCTCTCTCTCTCTTTCTCCTCCCCACCCCCGCCTTGGTTACTTCTGTGCTTTCCTTCAGATATTTATTAAATCTTCATTTGAGGCTACTGTCCCTTTGTCATCTTATAATTTCTTCTTTATTTCTAAGGCAGGTTTATCTTTCTTTTCATTTTCTTTCCTGAGTTTGATCAACTGTTATTGCACTTCTTCCTGATTTTTTTTTGTTCAGAATTTTTGAAGTTATGATTCCCGAATATTTTATAAAATATTTGACTAAATTTGGAATGTTGTATTACAGTTTATTATCTGCCTCAATATAAGTTATTGGGGAGAGACTTTTCATCAGCTGAAAAATTTTGATTCCCAATTTCTACTTTCTTCTTATAGTACTTTTGAATGAACTTCTTTGATATTTCTTTTATTCATAGGCAGCTTGTGGACATAATTCCTAGTTCAAGAATGTCCTCTAGGTTTGATCTTAACATGTCCCTTCATACATTTCTAAATCCTTAGTACATCAAAAAGTACATTGATCTCATTTAAGATTTTTTATAAGTATACATTCTATACTTATATAAATAAGTACATACAAATGTATGAAAATGTTTGTATTTTCCATAAGTATATAGTTTACTGAAGTATTTTCTTGTAAAATAATAAAATGAACTTATCAATAATATGAAACATAGCTAAATAAGCATATAGAGCTATATATCTATATTTCATGTATATTTTATAATATACATATTTTTTATAAACTCATTTCTAACCTGTAGAAATATAAATGATATTAACCATAATTATTCTTTTCTTTTAATAAACAGGATGGATCATTCCTTATTCGGAAAAGCTCTGGCCATGATTCCAAACAGCCATATACCTTAGTTGTATTTTTTAATAAGCGAGTATATAATATCCCTGTGCGGTTTATTGAAGCAACAAAACAGTATGCTTTGGGCAGAAAGAAAAATGGTGAAGAGGTCAGTAATTTCTTTTTTAATTCAACTCTATAACTATGTATTTAACACAATGGTATCATGCTCTGTTACATGCTAAATATGAAGAGAAAGGATGTAAAAGTATATAGTCCAAGGTTTGCACACATGTCATAAATAGATAAAGAACTATGTTTGGGCAGTATATCCTATGAGGGAACAGAAAAGAGGAAAGACTGGTCTGGTGTAAAAGCTACATCTTAGTCTTTTTACTCTATTACTTACTGAAGTCAGTCTGATTCAATGTTTTAGTCCAGGTAGACATAAAAAGTGAAGACCGAAATGTCAAGCAGAATTACTATTGTAAAAATCAAGGTCAGTGTCCAGAAAATCTAGGTCAAAAACTAGGATCTCAACTCAAATACCAAGGCAGATGACCAGGGAAGTTATCATAAGAGATGCAGAGTTAGACTATACCCTTGGATCAGAACGAGCTTCCAGGCCTGCAGAGAAGAAAGCATTACATTGGGCCTTAAATACTAATCAAACATGATCTTCAGCTCCTCTTTAATCTGGACCAAACTCAATGCTTACCATATCTTTGTTTAGCCAGCTTGTTTCTATAAGTGGGCCCCCAAGTATGGGCTTGAGTAATCTGTGAATGCTCAATAAGAAAGTGATACTTGTTCTGGTCTTGAACTTGAATAGGTAGAATGAAAGTTGGAGGGGATAAGAAGAGTGGAAAAAACAATCTGAACAAAGAAAATAGCATTTTAAAAGTTCAAGTTAAGAAACATTTATTTTCAGTACTCCTTCAGAAAGAACTATACCCATTCTCAACCCAGCACTTGTTGGAAAGTGATTTGTTAGAAAGCGTCAGTTGCTGAAGTGTTGTCTTCCCTAGTAGGTGAATCCAGGGACTAGACTATGTCTTGTTCATTTCTGTATTTCCAGAGCCACAATGGCTGGCTTCAGTGGATGCTTGATAAGTACTTATTAAATGAATGAATTGATTAATTGATTGAGTACAGGCAGGAGAGTAGCATTTGTAAAACAAACTGATAATATCTTGTGTCAATGAGTGTGCTCTTATTTTGCTTTTTAAAAATTTGTGGTAAAAGGTCATAAAAATTACCATCTTAAGCATTTTATGTGTGCAGCTTAAAGTGTACAGTAGTGTTAAGTATATTTACAATGTTGTGAAACAGATCTCCAGAACTTTCTATCTTGCATATCTTAAACTCTATACTCATTGAACAACAACTCCTCTTTTCCCTCTCCCTGTAGTCCCTGGCCACCACCATTTAATTTTCTGTTTCTATTAATTTGGCTACTATAGATGTCTCATAGGAGTGGAATAATACAATGTTTGTCTTTTTGTGACTGTTTTTTTTTCCACATAGCATAATCCTCAAGTTTCATTCATGTTGTAGATGTGACAAGATTTCTTGCCTTTTTGAGGCTACATAGTATTATATACCACATTCTGTTTATCAATTCAACTGCTAATGGACATTTGGGTTGCTTCTACCTCTTGGCTATTGTAAATGCTGCTGGTATGAACATGAGTGTGTAGATAACTCTTTGAGACTGCTTTCAATTCTTCTGTATATATATCCAGAATTTGAATTACTGGATTATATGGTAGTTCTATTTTTAATTTTTTGAAAAACCACCATGTTGTTTCCCATAATAAGTATATCAATTTACAATCTTACCAGCAATGCACAAGAGATCCAACTTTTCCACGTACTTGCCAATATTTGTTTTTTTCTGGGTTTTTAAAATAGTAGCTATCCTAATGGGTGCAAGATGATATCTCATGGTTTTGATTTGCATTTATCTGATGATTAATGACATTGAGCATTTGTTCATATGTTTAGTGGCTATTTGTATATTATCTTTGAAGAAATGTCTATTCAAGTCCTTTGTGCATTTTAAAATTTGGTTATTTGATCTTTTGTTGTTGATTTATAGGAGTTCTTTATTATTCTGAAATATTAACCCCTCCTAATCAGATTCAGGTCATTAAAAAATGCAAAAACCTAGAATCTGAAAACACAAACATTGATTAAGATCAAACTTGAGTTTTAAAATATAGATCATATTATCAGTTAATACCAGTTAAACTTTAACAGAACTGTCTGCTTTTCCCTACTCAAAGGAAACGTCATTCTCACTGAAAACTTTATTTGACAAAACTTTTAAAATAAATGTTCCTAATAGTAATAATTAGTGGTAGGATATGGTGGTGATCCTAGTAAGACAGAGTGACTTTGAATGGACGGTTTCAATGTAAAGCCTCCCCAGGGGTCCAGTATTTCTATGAGGCTTACAGGTGGGCAAGGGAACTGTCCTGTTTAGAGGTCCTGAAATTCTCTCACATAAATACCGAGCTCTAAGAAGGGCTCCAAACTTGCTTGTCTTACTAGGAAATTCATAAACAGAAATTCTTCTTGGCCTAAAGAATCTTTATCCCTACCTCCAAAGGAATAGATCAGAGCCTTAGCTCACTCCCCACATATCCAGCCTATGTATATCAAAATAAATAGTATATTATAATTGCATCTGGAAGTACTATCAGAGTCCATTAAAATTCTTACTTCAGTTGTCTAGAATGAAAAGATTATTTATCTCATATAAATGGAAAATGAAAACTTTAATTATATAATGTCAACCGCGTGGATATTTTTAAAAGTTTGTTAGTCTGTATTTGTGTTTGGGTGTATATGGGTAGAAAAAGTAACCAGTTGGTTAACCATTTAACTTTTTTTATGTAACTGTTTTGGCATTGTGTAGATACAGTATTGAGTAATTCAACAGTTTTGATAGCTGTTTGCTTTATTTTATAGACCATGAGATTTGAGTTATTAAACAAGTTGTTTTTCTGTCCATGTATGAATATCTCAAATATACTAACTTAGTCTAGATAGAATAAAGAGCACCAAGGGGAAATGAAACTAAGTTATGCTCAATTCTTCACGCAATTAAATATAAAATTTGTTTCAAAACCACCCCCTACTTCAAACATTTCAACTCTCTTCTTCAAACATTAAACCCTGAACACTCTAACAAAGCAATAATAAAAAAATACTTAAGAAATAGAAGGACAGAATGAGATGTTTGTTTGTATTAGTATAGCAACCCTCTCTTATGTTTCCAGTGTTCATAACACGCTTTTCCCATTGGAATCCACTTCAAAGAGGTTGTTCTATTTCATTTCCTGGTTCTTTAGTACATAAATTAACTTCCAGCTGCATCAGTTTAACAACATGCTATGCCAAACAAATAGAACGAATGTCTTTATAAATATCATAAAAGAGTTTCATTGGCAATCACAAGAGTGCTGACTGATTTAAGAGAAATAAAGACTAAAGATATTCAAAGGTCCCTGTATCTCACCTCCCCTCCCTGACTAATATTCCACTAACCAATTATCTAAAAGACAACTGGTATTTTATTTGAAAAAGTTGACCAGTATTCTGAATACTTTGCTATATTTGAAATATAGATATTTAGAAGTTACTCAAATAATCAACAAAGGTATTTAAAATCTTTTTATTCCAGACATTTGTCTTTACTTAAAAAATTAAAAGACAATAAAATAAATTGGTGATAATTGCTAAATTTGTGGAACCATTACAAAACAATTCCTACTTTAAAAAAATGTCTCTAAATGCATTTATTTGATGACTGAGAGCTTGTATTGCATTTTTATAATCAATGCATTTTATTTAATGGTCTGTTACATTTGTTTTATCTTTCACTTAAAACATTGGTAATTTTTCAGAAAATAATATGATAACTTTAAATTAAAATCTACAGAGAATATTAATTAACATATGGAAAATAAATATGTACGGCAAGAGCCTAGTATGCAATACAATTATTAATTTAGGCATTTATTTAGCTCTAAACTTACTGGGTACCAAAGCAAAAAATGAAATATGAGGGTTTGTAAATTTGTTATTATTTGTTCAAAAATGAAAACAAAAACAAAAACATGAATTAATCTTGGAAACAACTCTTTCCTAACACTAAATTCTAAGGTTAATTTATTATTGTGTCTTTGTATCTAATACTATGCAGCCTAAAAGTAAATAATATAGAGAAATTCAATGTTTGACAGTTTTAAACTTGACACTAAATAAAAATATTAAAATATTATACATTAAAATATTAAATATTATAACTCAATAATTTCTCTAAATAGTTACAATAATTGAAGCTGTCAGTTTACTTTTTAGTCTTACTGAATATATGAAAGGCCAAAATCTGCCACTTCAAAAGTTACAATCTTTGTTAAAGTAGACAGTTTTTTGGTAGAATGTCATTTAGTAGAATGTTTGATTTGACTAACTTGAGAAAATGGGAGAAGATGGGAGGAGTAAAGCTCAAAGTTAACATAAATGCCAATGTATAATTTATCTATGTTTTCTTGCTCTAGTACTTTGGAAGTGTTGCTGAAATTATCAAGAATCATCAACATAGTCCCCTGGTTCTTATCGACAATCAGAATAACACAAAAGATTCCACAAGATTAAAATACGCAGTCAAAGTTTTATAATTTTTTTTAAAAGGAGGTCAACATCATTGCTTCAGACATTTCTCTATTTCTACTTTTAAGAAAAATCCCAAGCTTCATATTTTGGATTATGAATCACCTAGTAATAAAAGAAAAGATGGAGGCAGCTATTGAGGTGGTCATCCATTTCTTTATCAGAAGCTCACATAAACCGATGAACTTTTAATATCTGGTGAAGTTGAATTATCATGCTATTAACATTCTCCAAATAAATGTCTTTATTTAAAAGAAATGAGTGTAAACTATTTTTAGTCATGTAAGAAAATGACACTCTATTTTCAAAATAAGAAAGTAATAATCTTAGATAAAACAAAGCTGCTGCAAGTATAGGCCACCACAATAGTTACTGGTGCACTAATGTAACTAGGATATCTACTGTCAATGCTTGACAATTATATCTTGGTTAAATTTTTATTTGTAGAAATTAAAATATATATAATGTATGATAGTTATAAGTACAGATAAGGGTAATGTATGGTTCATTCTTGTGAGTGCTTCCAATGATGGAAGATGTGTATAGATATGATCTTTATAGATGTTCTTGCCATGATTATGTTGTTAGCTTTGCTAATTAAAAATAATTATTCTCTTTGATCTGCATGTTTATTCAATGTACCTAAACTTGATATGAGGTTCAAAGTAGGATGACAGCAAAACAAGACTAAAAGCTTAGGGCAGCATCCCAAAGAACAAGGGCAGGAAAGCAAACATTGATAAACACTACAGAATGAAAGAGATACCCTGTGAGCAGCCATATCCAAGTTCTTAGATCAACCCAGAAATATATTATGCATTGTTATATCAAAGCTTTTTATTCTATTTGTACTTTAGACAGCATTGAAATTGTAAAGCAACTAATTAAATCTAATAATTAAATGAGAAATGTACTTGATCGCTGAATAAGACAGCAGTCTCTGAAAGGATTTTGAAAGGCTAGAAGGTAATGATTTTAGAGTAACCCACAGACTCACTTGTAAGGATAACTGTATTTTTAAATATTGTATACTGTCATGATTACTATTTGTGATATGTTGAAGGCTTGACCTACAGTACATCAGAATGTGACCTTATGGGGTATTTACAGACATATTTAAATTAAGATAAAGTTATATGGTGGACCCTAATTCAATGTGACTGGTGTCCTTATAAAAGGAGGGAATTTGGACACAAACAAAGGGAAGACTAAGTGAAGAGGTATCTAGGGAGAATTCCATGTGAAGACAGAGGATTGGAGTGATGCATTTACAAGCCTAGGAGTGCTTAAGATTGCCAGTAAACCTCCAGAAGCTAGGAAGAGGCAAGAAAGGGCTGCCCTACAGGTTTCAGAGGGAACATGGTCCTGCGGACACCATGATTTCAGATCTGTAGTCTCCAGAAATGGGAGACAATAAATTTCTGTTTTTTGAAGTCACCCCATTAGCAGTACTTCATTATGTTAGCACCAGGAAACTAATATAATCCATGTACATTTTTGACAATAAAATCAGATTGAAATGGGTTTTGGAAATTTTATTTGAAAACCTTTTTTATTCTTTCTAGAAAAACAATAGAACTATTCATAATGTACTAGAAGAGATAACTTACAATTTAAAGAAAACTGGGTCCATAACAACCTCTTGTACCCCATCCCCACTCTCCTCCCACAACCGGGTGAAATTCCAGCTGGGTGAAAGAACATAACCATGGGATTATACTAATCCATAGTTGGTTGATATTGAGCACTGCTGGGCTGGATTTCTTGAAACAAAGGTTAGGAGAATTTCTAAGAGATTAAGTCAGTATCTGCCAAGGGATCCACCCCTTCCCAAAACTGGGAGAAACACCCAATCCAAGATAGCAGTCTTTCCCCACCACCTCGTACTATAAATAGTCTGTGAATGATTCTTCAAATAAGCCCACTTATAAGTATTTTTGAACATTTAATAATTTTAATTGAATCTCAGGAAACTCCCAAATATTTCTCTACATTTATGGTTAGTAATCTTTTAGTCATCACAAAATTCTTTGAGAATCTGATGAGAGCTCTGGGCTTTTGCCCCAAGGGAAAAAAGTATTTATGCATACACACAAAATCTCATCCAGTTTCATGAGATACCTGGGCCTCTAGGGCCTAACCATGGCCAAGACTAAGGACAGTTGTTCTACATCTTCTTAAATTTCAAAGCATCAAGATGGATGTACTATTCTACTAAAGACCTGAATGACCCAAAAAGTAACTTCATTAGCTGAGAAGCAGGATACTACTGTGGTTTAGTGCAAGAGCTTGAGAGTGAATTGCCTCAATCTCTGCTTCTAATCCAAGGTCCACTAATAACAGGTTGTATGAACTTGGGCAAGGTATTTGTCTTGGTTTTCTCATTTGTAAGATGCAGAATGATAATACAACCTACCTTACAGAGTTTTACAATGAGTACATTAAATATTATAAAATTTAAAGTGTTAATTATTATTCTTTCATTCAACCAGCCAGTATTGTCATATGTCTGTCGTCTGTCAATTTGTACATCAGGCAAACAAAATGCTTAAATAATCTCAAGTCCTTGAAAGTATCTAAATAGCTAATCAAATATATTTTTAAATCAGACTTATAATTTTATAAAAATATCAAACAGAAATTTTATCCAGGATGACTATTGTACTTGAAATAATGACACACACTAGAATAACCCTTGAAGAAAAATAAAATGTATATTAAAACAAAGTTTCCTATTCAAAAGCATTTACCTATTGTCTCAAGTAAAATATAGAACTTTTTTATGTTACCTGTTATCCGTTTCTTACCCATAAATGGGCCAGTTAGGCACAGTATTAATCATGCTTTCTCTGTCCCTTACTAGCTGTATAGTCTTGGACAAAGTACTCAATGAATTTGTTTTCTCATTCACCTTGCAGAGTTTTTATGAGAATAATATACATAAATACATAGAATATAGTAGGTCTCAACAAATGGCAAACGCCATAGCTGAAGCTTCAAATATCCCACTTGTAAGTCTAGAGGCAAAGGACACAATTTGAAGATTATTGTCATAAATCTGTTGTGAGAAGACATGGGCCTAAACTATGTAGTGACCAGGGCTCTACAAAGAAACAGATATAAGGGAAATGTCTAAGGATTAACACAGAAAATTAATTGACTGCGTGTTGGGGATAGAGGAGAAATCTAAGTTCATATTGACTCCACTGTTTCAAGCCTAGATAACTGGAGGAGCTTCATGTTGCTTCTTGAATCTTTGAATCATTATCTTTCAAATATGTTTTCTGTCCTCTTTCTCCTCCCCTTTTGGGACTCCAGTCACATGAATGTACTACTACTTGACATTGCCCAACATGATGGCAGTCGTGGAGGTGCACTGCTTGGATATCCCATCAAGAAAAAACTTAGCATTCACCTTTGACGAGTGCAACTAGCTGACAGCTTTTAGCTGTTTGTGCCTTCAGAATCTACATTGAGGTTTGAGCCAAGTTCATTCTCTTCCTAAACAGGCCTCAGTCTGGCCATTTCTGTCCAACATAGAGCTCCTTTAATGGACAGTCTTTGATCTAAAGCACCCATTGGGTTGGTTGACTTTATCAGTGATGCATGGCAGTCTAAGACTCTCTATACCCAAATCTGCTTCCACTCACCAATCCTTTTCTTTCACCATTATCAGATCTGCATGATGATCTGAAGTTTTTCTTACTCAGTCTTGCTTTCTCCCCTTTAATCTGTCCAAGACTTAACTGCCTAATAAACCTCTTGCACTCCAAATTCCATCTCAGCATGTTCTCCCCAGAAAATCCAACTGACAAAGCTAGTGCCAGGAGTTGTCCAAGACAGTAGGCAATGAGACTGGGTCTTTGGACCAGATTACTCACTACCAAGCTGGCAATGAAAACACCATCCTGGGGATCTTTGAGTCAGGAGTCATCCCTGGTGCAAAGTTGTAACCCAATTACTAATCTCCTGCAAGGGGAGAGAAGAAAAAGATAAAGACTAAACTCGGGATTTAATAGAGTTGTTGAGCTGCAAAGATAATTTAATGCTAAACCAAGACAGATCTGTTATGCCAAGATCAGTATCCTAGTTCAGAAATCCTGGGGCCCTGACAGATGGGATGAGTACATCTGGTAATGAATGGTGGTGAATCCATCATTGGTGGCAGATTCCACCATTTATAACTATTTGGCTTCAGAGACTCTTCTGAACCCTTGGAGTCTGCAGAGATGCCTCCTCTCATTAAGAACTAGCACTCTGCCTTTATGGAAAGATACTGCTGAGGCCTCTCCCCTGAAAGGCAACAGAAATCCCCCTTAGGATATGCACCCACCACCTGTCCTAGCTGTCAGACCAACAACTAAAGTTAAATTGCAGCTTGAACCAGCTATGGATGTGCCAGGGGAAAAAAAAAATCCTGAGGGAGATTGAAGAATAAGGTACCATGTACTGGCAGGAACTGAGAAAGTACCAGACTGAATTTTGAGAATGTTTGAGCAAAGGAACTAGAACATATGACTGGATAAAGAAGAATTTATTAACTTAAGGGCACTTCTCAGGATACAGGATTAAAGACCCTAGCAAGGCCCCTAGGAGATGGTGCAAACTCATTGGGAGGCTCCTTGAAGACTAGAGAAAGTGATGACCTTCACTGACTGAGGCTGAGATGCCTGAATTGCTATGGCGGATGGTAAAGGAAAAAATTTAAAACCTTGGGGAAGTGAGCCTGCTGGATTGGATATATTATGTATAGGCAGAAGACCCATCAGAGAACAAGTTCCAGAAGACAAGCATGTTCCAGAGGACAAGTGTGTTCACCAAGACCATCAGAAATGCACTAGTAAGAAGAGAACGAGCATCACTAAGAAATTCACTGGTGACCTGCTCTGCCAGCCAGGTGTAATGGTAGCTAGAGCTAATGTTGATAAACCCTCACACATTGATAGCAGCACTCAAGAAGCCAGGTGTCTCAATTCTAACAATGGGAACATCTTGGTAGAGTCAAGGGAGCTTGACTCACAGAGCTGTGGATAAGGTTAACAGAACATGGCAACCACTGAGGCAGAGCATGGGCAGCCAATGAGCGCTGTTTAATATATATATCCCTTCCTGATTCCAGTGAAATTTTTTTCCCATCAGTGGATTAGAGAAGCCCAGTAACAATCAATATCCAATGAGTTTCTCAGCCACTTTGCAGACCATTTCTGGCCTATAGCACCCTCCACTGAGCTTTTCTGCCACCCTCCAGGCCAGTGCTCACCAGTGAATTTACCTAAACCACCCAGAAGGCTCCAGCTTGGCCACATTATCCAGTGAGTTTCTCTGGTACTCAGTGGTGCAACTTCTTGTGGACCAGCTCAAGGCTGCCCACAGCTTCAGCAGGTTGTATACAGCAGACCAGTGCTAGCTAACCAGCACCCTCCAATGAGTTTTGCGGCCACTGGATTGACTACTCCTAATGACTAGCTCAGGTCTCCACCTTCTGTCAAAATTCTTCACTATCATTAGCCTGAATGTACCTGTGGCAGCTACAACCTCTTCGATAAGGCCTGACTCTCAGACTAGGGGTTAAGGAGCCCTATTCTAAGTGCTTAGTTTCTTCCTTGTTTCTCTCAATCCTAAGATAGTAGCTGATTCCTACATTTGCTATTCCTGTATTCCTTAGCATCTAATTTCCCCCTTCTGATAGTTAACCAACTTTTACTATTTGATAATTTTAATGGCATTATTGATGTAATTCACATACTATGAAATTTCCCCACTTTACTAGACTATATAATTCAGTGGATTTTACTATATTCAGAATTGTGCAACCATCACCACGATCTGTTTATAACATTCTCACCTTAAAAAGTAATCATACCCATAACCAGACACTCTCCATTCCATACCAACTTCCATCATAGTCACCAACTAACCTATTTTGTCTCTATAGACAGGCATCCTCTTGACATTTCATATGAATGGAATTATACAATATGTAGTCCTTTGTGACTGACTTCTTTCACTTAGCTTAATATTTTCAAGGTTCACGCATAGCCTAACATGTATCAGTACTCCATTTCTCCTTATTGCTAAATAATATATTATATAGACATTCCATATTTTGTTTATCCATTCATCAGTTGATGGGTATTTGAATTATTTCCACTATGTGGCTACTATGAATAATACTGCTATAAACATTTTTTCACAGTTTTTGAGTGGATACGTGTTTTTCATTTCTTTTGGGTACATATCTAGAAGTGGAATTATTGTCATATGGCAGCAACGTTTAACAGTTTAAGGAATGCCCAACTGTTTCCTAAAGTGACTGAACCATTATACATTCTGACCTACAATGTTTAAGAGTTCTAGTTTCTCTACATACTCACCAGCATTCATGATTTTCTTCGTGATTATACCTATCCTAAAAAGATGTGAAGTAGTCTCTCATTGCGGTTTCATTTGCATTTCCCTAACAACTAAAGATATTAAGCATCTTTTCATGTGGTTATTAGCTATTTGTATATCTTCTTTGAAGAAATGTGTAGTCAAATCTTTTGACCATTTTTAATTAAGTTGTATTTTTACTTTTGAGTTGTAATCATTTTTATATATTCTGGGCACAATGCCCATATCAGATAAATGTTTAAAAAATATTTTCTCACATTGTGTAGGTTGTCTTTTTCACTTTCTTGAGTTCTTTAAAACACAAAAGTTTTTCATTTTAATAAATTCCAGTGTATATATATTTTTAATTGCTGTGCTCTTGGTGTCTTAATAAATAGTTCTCTAATTCAAGGTCACAAAGATTTACACCTATGTTTCTTTCTAATATTTTTATAGTTTTGTCCTAACATTTAGGTCTTTGATCCATTTTGAGTTTACTTTTAGGCACGTGTGAGGTAGGTGTCTAAATGTATTCTTTAGTACATGGATATCCAGTTGTCCCAGCAGCATTTATTAAAGACTATACTTTTCACATTGAACTGACTTGGCAGTCTGGTCAAAAATCAGTTGGTTTATTTCTAGATTCTCAATTCTATTCCATTGTTCCATATGCCTATTTTTATGTCAGTACTACACTGTCTTGATTAAAGTAGATTTGTGGTAAGTTTCAAAGGAGGAAGTATGAGTTTTCCAACTTCATTCTTTTCTAAATAGTTTTAGCTATTTGAATCCCTTGTCTCTCCAGATGAATTTTAGAATCAGCTTGTCAATTTCTGCAAAAAAAAAATGATAGCTGGAATTTGACAGGAATTGTATTGAATCTGTGGTTCAGTTTGGGGAGTATTGCCACCTTGGCAATATTAAGTCTTCTGATCCATGAACATTGGATGTCTCTACATTAATTTAGGTCTTCCTTAATTTTTTTCAACAATGATTTGTAGTTTCTGTGTAAAACTCTTGCATTTCTTTTGTTAAATTTACTCCTAAGTACTTTATTCATTTAGAGCCATTGTATATAGAATTTTTTCTTAACTTCATTTTAGAATTGTTCATTGCTAATGTATTGCAGAATTAATTTTTCTATTGATCTTGTATTCTGAAACCTTGCTGATTTCATTTATTAGTTATTTTTTTGTAGGTTCTTTAGGATTTTCTATATATAAGATCATATCATCTAAAAATAGATGTATTTTTAATTCTTTCTTTCCCATCGAAATGCCTTTTTAAAATTTGCCTAATTGCCCTGACTAGAACCACCAGTACAATATTTAATAGAAGCAATAAAAGTGGACATCTTTTCTTGTTCCTGATATTAAAGGAAAAGTTCTGTCTTTCACCTTTAAGTTTGATGTTAGCCATAGTCCTGAAAATAAAATCCCCCACTTCTGGTAACAGAGGGTACAGAATACGACTTATTCACAAAGAATTGCAATTGTTGGTTTCGACTGGTCTGATAACTTCCTAGTAGACTGGCTTTTGTATGAATTGAAGCTAAGCCAGAGCTAAAGCTGCTACCTCGGAGCAATGTTGAAAACATTAAGAGGCAAATGTATTAGTCACTGCTGCCTGAGGTGATAGATAACATTTAAGGCAAGACATATACTAGCCAAAAAGCTATGGAGTAAAGGCTGGGGAATAAGATGTCCAAAGGGGCTTTCTAAAGCTCCAATGTATTTCTGGGAATCTAGAAGCTACATGCATGTCAGGACTGTGTGAAAAGACATGAGATGGCCCTAAGCTGTCATCTACTCTGACCTGGAGGCTCTGCAAAAGTAGAATGTGAAGGCTAAGGCAGAGTTGTAAACTGCAAGGCTGAGTGTTGAATGTGCACTACAAAAACAAACAGAGCCCCTTAGAAAACACTTAAAGATTTTTTTTCATTTGCATTGTTTAAGGAAATCTTTGTCCAGTTATTAGCTAACCATTAAGCCAAAATAACAAAGACTTTGGTGGTCATATCTAACAAAGAATGCAGACTTAAAATTAACTCAGGTTACTAACAAACAAACAAGTACAACAAGCAGCAACAACAAACCCTGGGGGAGTGGGGCAGAGGTAGAGAATCTAATTTTCTGAGGTGCCACAGTATAATATTTTAAATGTTCTCTCTTCAACAACAACAACAAAATACAAAGCATGCAAAGAAAAAGGTAAGTATTGCTCATATACAGAAGGGGGAGCAATCAATAGAAATCCTGTGAAAGCCTAAGCATTGGATTTTCTAAACAAAGACTTTAATTTAGCATTTTAAATATGGTCAAAGAGCAAAAGGAAACCAAACTTAAAAAATGGTAGAAAGTATGAGAAAGATGTCTCAGCAAAATACAGAATGTCCATAAATATGTTATAAACAGAACTGTTAATCCTAGAACTTTCTATTACACAGTTAAAAAGTACAATAACTGAAGTGAAAAATTCCCCAGAGGTGCTCAGCAACAGATTTGATCAGGAGAAAAAGCCCATAAAGTTAGAGATAGGTTAACTTACATTGTCCAGTTTGAGAAAAAGAAAGAAAAACAAAACAAAACAAAAATGAAGAGAAATGAACAGAGACTCAGAGACTTATGGGACAAGCATAACAGCATAAACATAATGTGAGTCCCAGAAAGAGAGAAGAAAAAAAAGGCATCAGAAAGAATATTTGAAGAAATAATAACCAAAAACTCCCCAAATTTGGTGAAAAACATTTATCTTCCAACCCACAAAGCTCTAGGAAGTATCTACCAAGTAGGAAGATAGCAAAGATAAGTACACCTGACATATCATAATCAAACTGCTGAAAGACAAAGAGAGAATCCTGAAAGTAGTGAGAGAGTGACTCACTACATACCAGGGGACCTCAATAATATTAACAGCTACCCAATTTCTCATTAGAAACCATGGAGGCCAGATGATACAGTTGAAGTGCTGAATGGGTAAAAAAAAAAAAAGCCAACCAAGAATTCTATATTCAGAAAAACTATCCTTCAAAAAGGAAGGGAAAATGAAGACATTCCTGGATAATTCTCATTGCTAGCAGGCCTGTCCTACCAAAAACAAATGCTACAGGAAGTGTTTCAGGATGAAAGGACACTACACAGTAACTCAAACCCACACAAAGCAATATAGAATAAAGGTAAATATAAACTCTAGCATAGGTAAATATAAAAGACAAAATAAAATGTATTCTTTATCTGTAACTTCTCCCTCATAATTAAAAAAACAAATACATAAAGCAATAATTATAAATCTATGCTGATCAGCACATAATTTTTAAAGATATAATTTGTGACAGTAACAGCAGACAGGAGGAAGTGAAGTTTTATAAGGCAAAGTTTTTGTTTATTATTTAAATTGATATTGATCCAAACTAGATAAAATAGATTAGCTCTACAATCTGTTCTACTAAAAATTCTATGTATCCTTTCTTGTCTATTTTTAATTTTTTCATTTGCAATTTTGGTGGCATATCTAAGGTTTTCCCTAAAGAAAGGTCACAGCTAATTACTTCCATGTTTCTTATACAAATTTCATGGTTTTTGCTAACTTTCTTATGATCCATTTTGTCAATTTTTTAAGTATATAGTGTAAGGGAAGACTGTTTTTTTTTAATCTTTTTTTCTGTCTTTACTTCAGATTTCATTTTTCTCTACCAACTTATCTTCAGGTTTGCAGATTCCTCTACCAGTTTGAATCTACTGTTGAGTCACTGTAGTAATTTTCTTCAGTTATTGTACATTTCACTTCCAGAATTTTCATTTAGTTCTTTCTTGATAATTTTTTGAATTTATATTTCCTATATGATGAGACATTGTCAGTATACTTTCTTTTAGATATTTCAACAGATTTATAATAGCTGCTTAACATTTAGCCTACATCTGGTACCCCGCAAAGGAATTTCCTATTACCTGCATTTTCCCGTGTCACACTTCACTTTTTTTTTTTTAATGTCTCATAATTTTGGGATGAAAACTGGCCACTTTAGGTAACGTTTTGTAGGATCTCTGCATACTGGTCCTCCTCCCTAACTCTGCACTTTTTACTTAGTGACTTGGTTGAACTTATCCTTCAAGTCTACCCTCACAGTGTGCAACCTCTGATATTACTGTTCAACTTGTTTCCCTATTGTTTTTTATTATTAAATCTGATTTCCTACGGGTTGCTTCTGAGTCAGCGCCATTTAGTGATCAGCACTATAGGTGTGTTTAAGCGACCTGAATCAGAGATTTATACCATTTACTACTGGATCTATGTATGGCTTGAAGACTGTTTTCGCTATCTACAGTTTACAAGTTTTGCCCCACATTCAGCCAGGGACTTGTAGCTCAGAAGTTCCCCCTCTCATAGCTCCTATGTGGTTGCAACCTTAAATATGCACAAATTCTTTCTGACCTCAAGGGATTTCTGTGGCTGGTATCTATTAGTATCAACAGCAACTGTTAACCTCCACTAATTCTTAGCTGATTGCTCTATTGTTTTCAAAGTACCTGGGATATAAACTGCTCCAGTCTGTACCATAAAGTCAGGCCTCTTGTAATAGGCAGCGTGTTGTCAAGTCTTTGAAGCTCACTCCAACCATCCCCTGAACAGAACCTCTATGCCTTTGTGCTATGGAGTAGGTTGAGTGTGGGGTGTTGGGACACCAGCACTTCACTGAATATATCCTGGGATCCTCCCTGCAGAACAGCTGTGTTGGAGGTTGGGGGTAGGCACCAGGGAGAATCTCCTGTCACCTTCCAGTACGGCTCTATATCTCAGAACCAGGGAGGATGGATGTACCAGTTTCACCAGCTGCTAAATATACACAGAATACCACTTCTGCCCAGAAAGCTGGGAGAAATGCAAGCTACTTAGCTGCCACACCCACCAGGTCAGATCTCTTACAACAGAGGTGTGTGGGAAAAGGGGCCTGATTCTCTCCATATTGCTGGAATTGGGAGTAAGGGAATGGTCACTACTAACCAGCTGCCACCGCCCACTTGATATAAGCCTTCTGTGGGACACAGGTGTGGAAAATGAGATCTACCAAACAGGGGTTCATTTAACCAAACACCCAGAAATACTGTATACCTCCCAGTTAGGTTTTGTGGGTTTGAGGCAGCTTCAAACTTTTATTATTCTATGAATCTTATTATAAATGGGTCTTTTTGTTTCCTAAATAATTACTGTTGCATTTTCAGGACAAGCTAATTTTCAGTGTATCACTTCAGATGTTTACAACATTGAAATCAAGTCATTTGCAAATGGTATTTTGATCTCTCCAAGTTTTTCATTTTGCTTTCCTATCCTTTTATATTATCATGAAATACCTGATAACAGGTATCTATGTTTCACTCCTTAATTAAAAGAAGCAATCTGAGTTGCAACCTGAACATAACTTCCATTTTGGTTGACTCTAAAAAGTATTAAGGAAGAATTCTTTTAACATATTGCAACTGTCTTTACTAGGAATGAGTATTTTTCTCTAAGTATATTCTTGATATTGACTAAAATCATGATTTTTAAAATTGATGTACATTAACATTCTTCCTACTCTACACTATTTACTCATTTACACTGTCACAATGGCTTATTTAAAAAAAAAATAGAAATTAGCAGTATAGAATTAATACAATAGTGTTTTCAGCTCACCTCCATTCTCTCCCATCCCAAGAATTTCTATTGTTTTCTTAACAGCTATTTCCAATCACTAAAATAACTAGTATCTATTTCTCATCTAAGCTGAACATAAATTCGCACAACAATGTCCCATCTCATTTTTAACCCTTCTATATGTTGCATTGCCCTTGGCACACAAATGACCTATCTACTTTAGTCAGTCATCATGTTCACTACATTTACATGCCCTTCACTTTTAAACAAACACTACTTTGGTAACTTTACATGTGTACATTTTAGTTATCAAGTACACTTTGTGACTATATACAGCTGGTGTAGATCATAAGAAACTATTAAACTTGTTAATAAAACTCCCACTTTAAAAGCAGAATTTTGATAGCAAAGGTTGATAAAACTATTTGGTGGGCTAAATTTGGCCCATTGCCTATTTTGAAAAATGAAGGTTTTTTTCAAAAACAGCCACTCATTCATTAATGTATTGTCTATGGCTATTTCTGCATTACAACAGTTGAGTAGTTATGACAGACTTAAGTGGCTTACAAAGCCTAAGTTATTATCTCTTTACTGAAAAACTTCAATGAGCCCTTAACAAAACTTTTCATAAAAAACTATTTAATTGCAACCTGTACTATTCCTTAGTAAAATAGAAAGGTAAACTCTTTAAAAATTAAAGGTATTTTTAAGTGAATGCCAAATAATGAGGCCCATGTCAACAGAGATGAACAATGACCCAGAAGTTGAATTGTACAAATAAAATTCTTCCAGTTGTAAAAAAGTGCCTCAAACTACTGAATATATTTTGGAAAGCAACCTTTAACTCACTTTCAGCCGAGAGAAAAAAAGAATAAAGTGTTTTGTTTTCAGATTTTCTGCTCTGGCAATAAAGCAGCTCCAAGCAGTTTTGCCTCCTATGTTAACCTAAGATAACAAAGTCAGAAAAAGTACTAACTAGAGTATCTGAGACATGATGTTTTTAAATGCCTTTTAAAACTTTAAGGGAAAAGGCATGTACCTCAAAATATTTTTTTACTGGTACTGCTGTTCTGAAATGTATTTGTATAGTGCTGCAAACACTGACAAGATGGTTCTTTCTCTCTTCTCTATTTATAGAAGGTGATGCACTGTAATAGATCTATCCATAACAGACATTTCAATTTTATTGCTGTTAGGATACTGAAGAGCAAAAGCCTCTCTACGGGTTTCCTTATCAGCACAACCATAGTAAAACTGTTGTAAATGTTACTCTTCTCAAACAAAATTTCAAAATTTCACCTGTGATTTTGGGGGCAAAAAATTCCCACACTTTATTTTGCATAGTTCACTAGAAGAAAAGAACTTTGGAATCTAAATATTTCTCAGAATAAAATTCCCATTCAATTTTAGCACAGTAAAAAAAAAAAAAGTATAAACACAAACAAGATAAATTTAATTGAAAATGTTCATTACAGAAATTAACAATGTTTACCATTCTTTAAACATCAATATACATTATTAATATATACTGTATATTTCCAATCAACTCCATTCTTAGGCTCAATTTCAACACAATTTTAAAAGGTTTTATACAAAAAAATACTTCACTAAGAAAGTAGACAAACTGCACAAAAACAGTACACGTACAATGTGCATAGCAAGATAGCTTGAAGCATCTATGTATGGCTTTCTTTAAAATAAAACTATTGGGGGAATGGGCCCATTTGGGACCTACTGTTACAGTTGACAAATGTAAACTGCTTCACATCTTTTAGGCACTTTGCTAACAATAGTGTTCAATCCCTGAAAAATGAATTTACCCCCTCCAAAAAAATTGTACATCTGAAATAAAAACCAGGAAAATAACATGGGTAAAGTCATACATATTCCTTTTAAATTAAACAGCCAGTTTTATTAGTGCATGCACAGAACTAAATTGAAAAAAAAAATAAACTTTTTATGTCAAAAACTTTCTGTGCAAAATTTACATAACTGAAAAGGTACAAAAATATGTACAGCTTTAAATTCTTTGTTATATACAGAAAAGAAGCCCTGAAGTTTTCGATGAAAATGTCATAACACTTGTAGTAACGTGACAAAAAATGCAGTATGCAATTTTGCAATCTCCATTATCCAATGATCCAACAATATTTGATCCAAACTCACAGGTGAAAAATTTAATGATTCTGTCGTTGTCATGAAAACATCTACTTTAAAACTTCCTCTGTTGGGAATGTCCCTTAGGAATCAGTCCTGAAGTTTCATGTGCTGCCACTGAGTCCACTATTAATGTTCCTTTACTTTCAACTGCCAATAATCAGTAAATAATCTGCTTTGGGTTGTCAGTCATCCTCTAAAGTTGCTAACAAAAATGGTTTATCCCAATGTGGACATGTTCAGACACTAACAATAATTAAACACAGACAAAAATATGACTTGCTTTGCTCGTCTTGCTTCCATAATTTCTAGTTTTTGAGAAAAGCCATTCCCCTGGAAGTGCTTCTACATTCCACTCTTTTTAAAAGGTGGCAACCAAGAAAAACTGGCTATTTGGTTTATGAGGAACAAACACTTTAAACCAAACAAGCATAGTTATATGCAAGGGCATCACTGGAGAAAGTAACCAAATTCAAAAATGTCAAGTTCTTTAACTGGACTCCAACTTAGATGAAGAGAGTTTAGTGCTTCTGTTGTGGCTGCCCATTTCTTGCAATACTTGGCATAGCCATTTAGAAAACCAAAATCACCTTGGGAGGGTGTTCCAATCCTTGGGAGGATGTGAGACATAGCTTACGAGGAAAAAAAATTTACTTTTCAAAACTTTTATCAAGCATCTGAGGTGTAGCTGTAGTGAATTAAGTGTACTCTCAAAGGAACCTATAACCTTCAAAAGAACTATATGTAGCAGATGTAGAGTAAGTTCTTTACCTAAGCTTAGTATATCTTCACAAATGATAAGAAACTCCTTCAGTTCCATGATGGAAGCGCTCTCCATTTTCAGAGGAGCTACTTATGATTCATAAGGCTGGTGGAAGAAGAGAAGGAATGGGGCTGTCAGCTGTTACCCTCTGAGTCACTAAATTGAGAAAACTTTTTTCAATATTTTCTTTTGCCCTAATTTCCCAAGAACATGTTTTGAAGAAAATCAAGGTTTATCTGTGCTGTGAAAATTTCTTTCAGAACTTATGTGTACAATGATAGCATATTCAAATATCACATACAACTTTTTCTCTTATGGAAATATAGCCAACTTTTAAATGTTTAACTTTAGGTAACATATTGAAGCAGAAATGTCTGCATTAAGGTCATTCAGTTTTCTTCTAATATTTTACTTGTCTTTTCCTTGGTTATTACATCAAATTATTCTAACATATTCCAATCACGAGTAGCTTCCATTAAATGTCTCTGCCCATGACCAGCCCAAGCATCCTGATTGTCAAACACTCTACCACAAAACCAACAGTTAAATTTAGCCTTTAGAACATTTTCAGAGGTAGTTTTCACAATCTGATAATTGTTTTTGCTTGTCTTTTTGAGTGTTAATTTTAGCACAAATCTTTCTTTCACAGAACTAACAGGTTTAAATGTTTTGTGCCTCCTGGAAAAGTCACAATTTGTTTTAGAAGGGGTACAACAAACTGGTTTCAGTAAAGCACTGATAGTTCTTTTTGACAATGAAACCTTAAGTACACGTCCATTAAATTTAGATATAGTTTTCATTACATTTATTACTTCAGGTGCATCTGCATCAGGATGATTCAACACTACAACTGGTTGGTTTCTCCTAGGACATTTCACAAGCTGTTTGGAACTAAAGGGGAAAAGTCGCAAAGTTCTGACAAAATCTTTTGAAAGCCTAGGTCTGCTAAATCCAAGTGATTCGTGGACATCTTCAGGTTTAGCCTTTTCTTTGCACTTTCTATGTAATGTTGCTTTTTTTCTTGGAGGTTCTTGGTAACTATCCCCATACTTTCGTTTACAGTTTCTGTTTCTAGGTACAAAGGCAGTTTCAGAATCTTTACTTCTTACTTGAGCTTTTATTCTTGACAAATTTTTTTTGGAAGTCTTTTTTCTATTAAAGTTTCTCTCAATTCTACAATTTGTCTTATATCTCAATACCCTGGCCTCTGAACTGTCAGTGATATGTATTGGTTCCTCAGAAGATTCTGGGCATGTTGCAGAAGAAGTTATCACAATTTCATTTGCTGGCATCATATCATCTAGTAAGATGGGTAAGGCATCTCTAGAAGATCCTGGCTCTTTCTGCTCTCCTCCTGCAGTCTGATTAGATGGTACATTGTTTTTCTGCAACGAGGCTGCAAAGCTGCTTACTGACATATTAGCAGCAGTCACATTTAAAACAGGGTTAAAAATTTTCAGCAATATTTTTTGTGGTGTTCCTTCAGTTTTCTTTGGCTGTATATTTTGATAATAAGTACTATTTTGCACTAATTTAGGCTTAAGCAGCTCAGTCTTATTTGGCATCACACACTTTAAAAAAACAGCTTGTTTGCCATCAGGCAACAGGGTATAAAGAGCTGGTTTTGGAAAAATCTCATTCTGTTTTACTGAATCCAAGGTATTTAACTTAGTGCCCTGATGCTCAGATACATTAGGAGAAGGAACAGCTTTCACTGAAGAACTTGCTGACGCTTTAATAACGTAAGGGCTTTTTAATGGCAAAGTACTTTCTGAGCTACTTTTCATGCTCAAACAACTGCCAATACTGGAACAAAGTGCAGGTGTAAGACAATTATTGCTTTGTTCTACCTTTAAAAGAGGTGTTCTTGAAGGCTCTTTAGTTGTAGTTCCACAAGCCTGGGCACTTTCAGTTTTGACAGTGTTCACACCTTCAGAATTCCCATTATTAAATGTTAAAATCATCCCAGGTTTCTTGTTTAAAAGAAGACAAGCAGGTCCACCTTGAGTATTAACCAGTGGTCTTCCTGAAACAACATGCAATCCAGGCTTGTTAGCAATGTGGAATGGTACAAAAAAGCCTTTTGGAGTCTGAACGAATATAGCTTTTTTGGGTTCTGAATTTACAAGTGGACTCTGCATACATAAAGAACCTAAATTTTGTGTAGTGGCTCGTAGTTTGTCTTTCACAAGCTGCTGTGTTATTATCGCATCTGACTGAGTCTTAAGTAGCGTGCCAATCCCTGAAATTCTAGGTGTCTTCTCTGAATCTCTCATGTCCTGTGACATTGACGGCATTTGTGTTTCTTTTCCATTATATTTTAAATTCAGATCATTTGTAGGCACATTAATCCCCATACTACTAGATGGAATTGGGAAGATGCCTGGTACTTTGAAGTCTTTTGAAGAGTCAACAATTTTGTCTTCTCCCTCATGTTTCTGAAATGACTGGTCACAATGAAGTGGCAGGCCTTTATCTGGAGTGTAACTAGAATCTTGTTTCACATCAGATTTTGCTTTTAATCCATCTTGAAGCAACTGGTTTACTTCAGGTGGCAAAAATTCTGCGGCCTGTTCACTCTGGAGAGAGAACACAGATGTGATTCTAGGCATCATAGAATTTTCAGTCATGCCCTCTAAATTTTGATTTTCATTCGTGTATAGGTTCTGTCCATCAATGTTTTGTCCCTTTTCTGAAATGCACTGGTCTTCAATTTCAGTTTGAGTTTTTAAAGTTCCATCCTTAGTATTTAAAAGGCTAATAGATGCTAACAGGCTATCTGGGTTTGAGCTCTCCTTCCTCACTAGTGATAAAACTGATTCACTTATTGGTTGTTGATTAGCTGTCTTACTTGATGAAGATTCTCTTTGAGGGCTTTCACACATTGCTGTTCCTGAAAACCTACGACGTTTATTAGAATTATTCACTTTTGAATAATTATGAAAAGGTAATGATCCTTGGTTGGAAGATTCAACAGGTAACTCAGAGTTCACATAATTAATGCAATAGTTATGCATATCTCCACTGTTGAATGCATTTGGTTTGGTAGCATAGTTGACTTTATCTGGACTTTTATTGGCTGAACCTGACACCTCAGGGTGACTGTGAGTAATATGACTTCCCCATAAGTCAACATTATCTCTTGTTTCGACTTTCGTCGTCAAATTCACTGATGCTGTAACTAATTCTGATGATGCTGGCAAAGGTGGTACACTTTTTTCATCATTCACTGTTTGAAGAGTATTACTTGTTTGAGATAGCAAAGCCATTTCTTTTTCTGAAGTTACTTTTCCTGTAAGTATAGGAGATGAACATAAAAATGGAGTAGTTGCTTTCATGTAAACTGTGTCACTTAATACAGTTGTTACTCTTGTTAAAAATCCAGGCGTGTCCAAGGTCTGTGACTGCGAATTACCAGTATTATCCTTTGCACCATCTGACTGTGAGCCTGGAGAATATAAATTCTGTTTATTGGTAGGCAACAGTTTTATTACAATATGTTGTTTTCCATCCATCATCTTGAAGCCCATAAACTTAGCACTATAGTTAGCTGGAATTGTTATTTTATTATTTTTCACCATTAACACTGTAGGTCCTTGTACAGCAGTCTTCAAGAAAGCTGCAGGAGAATGTGATCCCTCTTCAGTTCTACTATACTGCCCAGTGGAGAGGCAAGTTGGCTTTTCTGACTCTGACTCAGCAGGTTTATCACTATTCTCACAGTGTAGCTGTTCATCCTTTTCTTCATTTGAATGTTCCTGAATGAGATGGCTCTGGTCTTCAGATTTCGTCTGTGTTTTGTTCACTTTTTTAAGCACTTCAGTGTTTTTTTCTAGACTTCGGTCACTTCCATTGTTGATTTTCTTACGTTTCCAGAATGTCTTCCTAGATGCACCCATTTTGTATCTTTTCAGTATTAGCTTAAGTCCTACTGAAGTCTTTGCCATCCTTTTTTCATATTTGTCTTTTTCTAGTTTCTCTTTTGCATATAAATGTTCTTTGTGTAAAGTTATAACATGTCTTACAAGGTGCTCTCTCCTTGTGGCACCATAGCTACAATATTGACAAGTGAAGGGAAATGTACCAGAATGAACATGAAGGTGCTTCTGAAGCTCTCCTTTGGTAAAACATATATGATGGCACTTATCACACTTATAATGGATTTCATTGTGTCTATGAATGTGCTGAACAAATGTGCCAACATCCAGGGTAGAGAATTTGCACTTTTCACATTGAAAACTACCATTTACACAATGGGTGGATACAAAATGTTTTGTCAAGTCTAGTAAAGTATATACACTCTCATTGTTACAAATGTCACATTTTACTAAAGTGCTTCTATGGGTTCGTCTGTGTTGTTTAAATACCTGGAAATCATTTGCTGAAAAACTGCACATTTCACAAGGATATGAAGGTAATTCACCATGGTGCCACATCTGAAAGTGTTTCTGCAAATCATTCGGGCTATATAGAGTGCTATCTCGGCATTTTAAACAGTTGAAATTGAGTATTTTTGCAGACATTTTTATACTCTCTTCTTCAACTTTCTCAGACTTATGGATCAACGTAAACTTCTCTATGCAGCTTATAGTCTTAATATTGATAGATTTTCTTGCAGTCTGTGGTTTATGCTCAAATAATTTTCTATATCTGTCAACTTCATGTTTTGATAGGACTTCATTTGGAATATTTATCTTCGGCAAATCAATTTTCACATTTTTCAGTTTATAATGAAAAGTACTTTCTGAAGTTTTTGGTTTAAGTACTGATTTGATAGTATCAACTATCTCATTTTTCATATCATAATCTTTTTTTTCATCAAAAAGTAACTGTTTCTGATCAGATGGCATGATTTAACAACAAAAATTTCCTTTTTTCCTCAAAACTCTTGAAATTACTTGTAATTTAAACAGGAAACAATACTGCGCTGAGACATCTTCAAAATACCAGGATTTTTCCCACATTAATTCACCTAAAACCAAACAAAGAATTGAAATTTCCATCACAAAAGTATCATAAATTTTATTTTTTAAAGTTAATTTTAACAAAATGTAGGAATGTTGCTCAAATACATAAATAAAAGACACAATATTTGTTAATTACTGTAAGAACAGCTTACCAAGAAGCAATAGTTTGAAGAAGAAATAACTCTAATCTGGAAGTCAGAGAATATAAGCTTTACTTCCAGCTCTGCACTGTGGCACTGGGCAAGCTTCGACTGCTCTGCACCTCAGTTTCTTCATCTAAAGAAAATCACAACTGGATAAGCACCCTTAAGCTCTAAGGTTTTTTATATTAAGTTGATGCTATAGTTGTTTAACAGAATTTTTCAAATCTTAACAAGACAGCCTTAAACACTTAAATTCCAATTACACACATGTACCATTAACTTTCTCACTTGCTTAGTTCACCCTATAGCAATTACCTTGTAAAATTTCAACAAAGTTCTCTCTAGGTTTTCTACTTTGCTAGGCTTCAGGGATAATTTATATTTAAAATAAAAGTTTCATTCATTTAACAACATCACAAAGACATTATCTGTTCTCTCAACTTTTCATTACTAATGGGGAAAAAAAAGGAACAGAAAAGAAGAAATTAAAAGAAGAAATAGCTATTTCCCTGGGGTACTCAAATCTACCTTTCTGGTTCCCTACTATTTTGGCTACTTGGCTTTTTGTCCCTAGAACTTAGACAGATGGCAGCAATGGAAGCCCTTGGCAGATTAGAATGTACCCATTACTATCTGCCTCCGTTAATTCAAACACTTACTGATTTATGTTATCTAGACAAGTGTCATTCTCTGTGTCTTAGTTTCTTCATCTATAAAATGAAGAAAAAAAAAAAAATTAGCACGTCCCCTACCTTTTTCACAGGATTGCTGTGAAGGTTAAATCAGAAAATATATGTAACAATATTGTACAAAGTGCTAAATAAATTGCAGCTACCATAATTACTACAAGTGATTACCATATATGAGGCAATACAATTCAAAGTGCATAGAAATAAAAAACTGTAAAATATTAAGATGTGACAATATACTGCTGATACAATAGTAAAAATATCAAATTGTGTATTAGAAGAATTCTATTTTCTCATACTTTCATGGTTTCAAATATGTATATGAAAAAGATAAAATTAGATAAGCTAAAGGAAATAAAGTGCAAATCACACTAAGCTTCATCTATGTCTACCCTAAGGTCTTAGGTTTAATGAATCTAAATAACTAGGAATTTCACTGTTTTAGAAATCCTTTTTTGGGGGAATATAATTAAAAGTTACGTTGCTTTATATATTAAAAGGACATTTAATATTTCTGGAGCTTAATACTTTTGGTTGGGTCTAAAAAACATCTTCAATATTCTTCAAAAATATATATATATGCTAAACGGAATAAAATTCATTAGAAAGGCATCAATTTACTGAATTTTTTTACATACTATACCTAATACACTAAAATATTGTTTTTACTGTAACTTTTCTACTATATTATTTAAAACTAAATGTAAAAACTTCTCTTTCAAAAGTAAAAAAATAATAAATGATGAAAAAAAAATTTAATAATTCCTGGTGGGCACGACACATCAACCAAGAAGATTCCCTAAAGATAGTCACATTCTCAACAGTGACAGATATCATAATCACATATGGAGTATTTACCATAATAAGAATCTGAGAGTGGGGTTCAAACATGTGAAACTTTTTAAGCACACACAATAATGGTTTTTCTCCATTTGCCAGAATACCATATCGTGATCATTCTGGATTATCCACACCAAGCTTTTTATTATTACATATAATTAAAAGGAGACTATATCGTGGGTTTCATGACAAAAGGTAAACTGCTTCTTACAGTAATATTACATGTGCCCCAAAATAGGTGTGTAATGCTAAAAAATTACAGATTTGGTAATATTTCTAAATACCATTAATTTCATTTCAAAATACACAATTTAAATATTTTCATATAAGAAAACACATATCTCAAAGTCTGACAACCAGTATAAAAACATAGTTTTAAATAATTCAATAAACTGACTACTAATAAATGTGTTATGAACATGAGGCATTATAATGGGTACCATGGATTCAAAAACATGGTCTTTACCCTACTACAGCTTACAATTTTAGATTGTAAGGAGGAGGCAGGACATATACATTAATATGTTGCTTATTCAGAGTTCACCTTCCAGGGATCTCACCCTTCCAGTACATAAAGAATATAAAATAACTAAGCAGGATGCATGGCAGCCAAAACAGATGCCACAAAGTTTACTCATCAAAATGCATGGTCTCTCCTCAGGCAAAACGAAGCTGATAAAATAAATCAACTTATTAAGAAATCCACTTAGCTTTTACTTAAGTTTAATAACTACTAATTAATGTTAAATGTCAATATTTTTTATATTTAATGTAAGGCATATATGTACAGTATGAGGGGAGTTGTGTATTTTCGGTAGTTTGGGGTTTATATGCACTCAAATTATATATCTGGAGAATCTGTTTTGTCTTCAACTATGTTCAACCTGTTGTATGTGGAAGTGATCAAAGATGGTACCTGATAGCAAATTATACTAGGGACTTTGGGGAAAACTTTATTGCATGTTGAGAACATCTTAGAAACATAATAAAAACAGAGAAATTGTACTATAGTTTTAATCTTCCAACTCATTAGCTAATCTTTTCACTAAAGTCTTATCTCTACCCTGCCAATGAGGATTACTGATTTTAAACCTCCTATTTAAACTACTGCCTACTATATATGTATTATTTCCTCATAAAACTTGACCATTTCATCAAGCCTTGAAAAAAATACTATTTGTATAAAGTATAACTAGCCATTTAAAGTAACCTGGAGAGTTTCCTGCATCAAGATGGGAACTTAAGCCATTTGATTTCTTCTTCTCCCAACTGCTCACTGAAACACAAACCAAAAAACCCTCCAAAAAACAAACAACACAAGAAAATCCTACAAAATGTCTAGAAACTAGAAAAACATCCCATACACATATTGCAAGGTATCTGGTAGGAAATGGTGCCGAGAGAGGAGTGAAGCACCACTTTAAAAGAGAAAGACTACTATTCAATCAATATTCAATGAGTATCTATCAATTCTGACGCTGGTAAAGACTGAGTAACATAATTCCACCCACTCTGTCCCGTAAACATACCTTGTTAGAGAAAGTGTGGGTTTGAGAGGCAGACTGTGTGGAGCCTTCTGAGTGACAGAAGGGTGCAACTGAGGTAAAGGGAGGAGGATGAATCCAAAGCTTTGATGGGGTTCCACAGGCCAAAGAAAACTGGGAGTGCTAGCACCAGCTGTCAGAAGACATGTGAAGAAGAAATTATTTTTGAGCAAAGAAAAATCTTCCTTTATCCCTGTCTACCTTCTTCTGTTTAAGAGTTCTGTCCTTTCTCCATAGAATTATCTCCTAGCTGTCAGAAAATCGTTACATTAACTTCCCATCCCCTTCCATCTAACTAAAAAAACAAAAAAGTAGGCAGAAATATCATTGAATACAGTTACTCAAAAAAGGGTAAATAGTCTGAACAATCAGAGAAAGGTGAAAGCTTAAAAAAAAAACTGAGTAGTAATTGGTAATCATTAAGTCTTTAAGACTTGAGATAATACACTTAGAAAGAAAAAAAAAGAACATAACTGCCATGAAAGAGAGAAGAAAGTAGATGGGGGAAAATAATGATTTGGAAAACAAGAAAAAATATTACAGAGTTTTTTTTTGTTGACCCTTGAATTTTCAAAATTAAAGGCTCTCCAAATGCCTGGCAAGATTATTAGTGGGAGAACATAAAACTCATATCTGTAACTTATCTGTAAATTTTTTTATTTTGAAAGATAAAAATGAAATGCCAAAAAAAAGGTGGATGAGCGTCACCTAAAAAGGTGTTCGAATTTTCATCAGCAATACCAACTTTAATCAGACAGCAATACTAATCAGACATTTTACTCATAATTCTATGCTAGAGACAATAAAATAACATTTATAGAGTTGTAAAGGAATTAACCCAAGAATTAACTCTATACACAGAAAAGCTCTTATATGTGAGAGGAAAATGCAATTTTAGATATGTAAAGAGCCAGAGGATAGACTATATGTATACTCTTTCTGGAAAAAAATTTTAAGTGAATACTTCAACAAAATCAAATTTTAATCAGGAAAAAAAGAACCAAAAGAAAAATGTGAGATAGAAGAAATATCTATCAGCAATAAAACCTACAAAATAGAAATATAAATATTTTGTTAATGTATTAAGAAAGCAGAAAAGATTGGAAAGGGAAACATTTGCAAAACGACAAATATATAAGAAACTCTTAAAGAAAAATGAACAATGTGAAACAGGAGAAGTGGCAATAGTAACAAAATTCTAGATGCTGGAAAGCAGATATAAAAGTAATAAATAACCTTGAAGATCCAAGAAAACAATCCTAGGCAGTGGGTAAAGCTATGAATAGGAACTAACCCATTTTATATTCTGAATCTTCAAAAAGGACTAGGAACTAGCAGCACCAAGTAACTGAAATGGGAGAGGAGGAGGAAACTAAAAGAAAAACTTGGAGAAAGGTGCTTGAGTTTTGGTTAGATGCTAAAATTCCCTTTCCTATTCCATAATGCTAGGTAACTACTGTTCCACCACTGCAGTAGAAGTCAGGAGGTTTATTCTTTGTGGAAAGTAAAGCAGGAAATTAGGGATACCAGACCCTGTTGAGTGAGTAGGTACCATACCAAAAGCAAAAGTATTAAATGACCATACATATACAAAAATCTTACCCCACACCCCGCTTATTCTCCTTCTAGGTTGGCTCCTAGGCTAAAACAATGCTACTAAGAAAATGGACTACTGATAGTCCATGAACTGTTTGTCACCAATCCATGATGAGATATGTTTAGAAACTGAGAGTAAGCATTTAGAAACTATTATAGCAATTTTATAGAGGTAAATTTATGTCAACTAAATCTAACAATAGTTCACTAACCATGAGAATTATCCACTTTTTAAAATTACATAAACTGCACCAACACTACAGGAGCCTGGTTTCTGGGCTCTTTAGGTTTTCCTGAGTCACTTTGGTATTTTATATTATCCTTGAAAATAAATAATTTCTTTCACATTTTCTAAGTATACTCTCAATCTCTTTTTACAATCTATCATAAAAATAAAAGCACAACATATAGATATATATATATCAGTATCATTTAAATGTTTACGAATAGGAAAATGATTAAGTAAATTATAAAACATCCACATGAAAACATTATAAAGATATATACGTATTGAATTGACTCAAAGGTATTTGATTTTTTTTTTTCAGTTTTTAAAAAAGGAAGTTGCAGATTAACACAATATGTTTTTAAATTAAAAGGAAAGATTCTTATTTTTATATCAGGAGTAAAGGTACTATAAAGGTCCTATGTTTATATAAACACCAACAACTCTATAATAGATATCCCCCAAACCATTATGGAAAACAGGTTAATTTTTTTAAAGAAATGACATCATGGCATAGCAAAAACAAGCAAACAAACAAAAACTAAACAAGGAGGAAATCATCAGCTCTTCCAGGTATCCTGATTGAAACCAAGAAGGCAATGTCACTACCAAAGTCTTTACTAAGGCCTGCCTGTATATTCCTGCCCCTGAATTCTAAGAAATTTTGTATCCTTAAAATAATTCCATTTCAGCTCACACTAGCTTAAACTAGCTTAAGCTAGTTTATCACTTGTAACCAAAGGCTCCTATTTAAGACATTAAGTTGACAGATCAATGTTGACTGTGTTCACTTCATAGAAAAGTACACTATTCTTTAAAAAGTAGTGGGATTTAAACATTCAAGAAGGAGCAAAGGCTATCTAGACCAAAAAAACAGATTTAAAAAAATGATGGAAGAATCCTTCTCTTACAGCACTGTACAATCTCTAGATCAGAGAGCATGTATAATGGAGAGTTTGAGTGAGAACGGCCTACAGAGAATTGATCTGAACTTGAAATGAAAGGTAACCAGAAACCATTGTTAGTTTATGAGCAGAGAGAGGTTATTAAAGCACTATTTTAGAATAATATTTTAGAAATATTACTAGAAAGGCACTGGACAGTAAGATATAGTGGAGAAAAAGAGTAAAAATAGCAGTGAGAAAATTAGGGGACTAAGTGACAAAATAAAAAGCAAGGATACAGAGAACTGGTAGTGTTAACACAGGTTAGGAATCGCACAGCAGATACAGAGAAATTTTAAAGACAATTTCTAAAGTAAAATGCTAAGGATGACAACTTATACAGAATATATCGAAAAGTATCATTCTTAGAGTTTTGTTAGCTATCTACAAGAGATTAAAAAGCAAAGATGTTCTACACTCTTCAGTTTTAGCGAAATGATATAAGAAGAATTTATGTGCTACTCACTACATTCTAGTTGTTTAAACCTTAAAGAACTAAAAAAACTCTAATTTGAGCTTAGCCCTATTTGTGACTCAGCATGTAGCTCTGTAACTTAACTAGTCACAATACCCAGATAGGAAAATAGTCATTATTTTTATAACTATTGCATTCCTTGAGTCATCAAATTTTTTCTGCATGGAATTATTTATAAAATGGTCAAATGAATATGTAAGTGGATATAGAACAAAAGTAGCATGCAGCAGGAACAGCTTACTGAAAAACATAAGGTTCTGCCTATAAGGAATCTAGAATGCACATACACATTAAAAACAAACAAACAAACATACAACAAACAAAAACCCTAAAACTCTTATTTTCAAAGCAGAAGCTATTTTAGTGCCCTAAACTACTCTTTTCATGACTTGGAACAAACAAGTGGGTGTGTGTGTGTACAGTGTGTGTGTGTGTAGCTGTTTAAGTTTTAAAAAAGTTTACCTGAGGGGCTACTACCTATCATGTTTAAAAACAAGTGAAAGCATAAATTTTGTAGAATTTATATATATTTCGTTATATAATGAAAGCCAGCTCCCTTCATATCACTGTGGCCTAATGAGCAACTTAAACACAGAAAAAAGAAAGGAAGAGTAAGGTGTGCAAATATAATTAAATACTGATCTAGAAATGTTCAAAATTCTAAGTACATGTAAGCCACATATCATTTAAGTAGACAGGTGATATTGGTATAAAATATGACAGAGTTTAACTATGAAAAAGTATGAATTGTGAAGGAAAATTAAAATTCAGAAGCAATTCGTGGTTCAAGTTAATCTTGTCTTAATACTCTCCACAACTTTGACTGCTCACTATTTATCTGTATCTACCATGCCCAATATATAAGGTGCTTTCTGCTCCCCTCACTCATATACCTGTATTTAGCTTTGTTCATACTATTTTCTTTCACCAGCTTTGTCATCCCCTTCTATCTTGATTCAGTACTGGTCAAACTTCCTTTCTACCTCCTATGGGGATATGAAACTTTCCGTAATCACACACACTCTGAATATTCATTTAAAGGATAGCCATTGCTCACCACTTTATTACAAACTGTTTTATAGTTCCATCATTTCACTTTTTTGTTTTACCTTCCAAGATAATTTATAAGCTTCTTAAAGACATAGTTCTCATTTATACTTCACAAAAACCAAGAAGATTGGATACACAGGGACCTAAAACATTCTTAATTCATTTACTCTTTTATTTTCAACTAAATATCTGACTTCCTGTGACCTCAGATTAAAGCACTTACAGCAAATGCTAAAAACTTTTCTTTCTGCAATGAAATTATATTTAAAACACACACACACAAGGAGTCAGAAATCATATTTTTAACATGTAGGAATTAAGAGAGAAATCATAAGTAATCTGTTCAAACTGAAATAAAGACCACTGAATTTAGCATGGTATGTAGAAAGATTTTCTTCATATTTTGTTCCTTTCTTCTGTTATTTTGCTGTGGCAGTGATTTAGGAGAACAGGCAGATTTTACTTAAGATTTTAGAACACATGGGGGAGAGGGAGAATCAAAAGATTTACTGCCACTTGACTGGGAGAACATATATCAACATGTAATACATTTCCTCTCAGTTTTCTAAAATAATATAACTGAAGTTCAGTTTTTCTCTAGCTATGTAAAACACTACTTTCTATGGCCAGAAAACAAATCCCATTCTCCAGGCTTACCTATCTTAAAATTTGGCACCACTATCCATCTAGTTACTAAACCCAGAACTTAAGCAATCATTCTTGATTTCTCTTTCCCTTACTACCCATATTAATCCATAAACAAGTCCTGTCTATCTTGAAATACGTCTTGAATTCTCATCTCCACTATCATCTTAGCCCACTGTCATCCCTAACTTGGATTAAAATAATTGTCTTGCTTCTTGTTAAATGGCATTCCATGCTTTCCTCTTGCCCACCACCACCCTCCTCTGAATCCATTCTCCACACAGGTACAAAAATGATCTTAATAAAAATAGATCACAATTTCCCTTGCTTAAAACTCTTTAATGGCTTCCCAAGTCACTTAAAATTTAATCTCTTTGTCAAGGCCTGCAAGGAACAATGCCAACTGGTCCTCAACCTTTCTCTTCAATCTCATCTCACACCATTCTCCCCACCACAGATGTCCTTCAGCAAGCTACCACAGATGATCTCTCAATTCCTCAAATACCCCTTTCCTATACTCAGGCCTTTACACCTCCTAGTCCCTGCTTGAAATATTCTTTCTCACATTCTTTGTAGAGCTAGATCTTTCTCATCTCTTAGATTTCAGCTCAAATTTTGCTACCTCAGAAAGGCCTTCTCCAAACTATAAACTATCCCCTCCTAGAACAGAAAAAATTGTTCTCTATTTTAGTTCCTTATATCTCCTTTTTGTAATACATTTTTCCCCTCTGACAATATTTTATTTGCCAATTTATTTTCTATCTCAACTACTGAACTAAAGCTGCATAAGCATAAGAACCATATCTGCCATGTTCTTTGCTATATCATCAGCACCTGACATAATGCTGGGCTTGTAGCTGTCACCAAATTGTACTAGTCTTTGTTCTAAGAATTAGAAATATAGTAGTGAACATAACAAAAATCCCTCCCCTCATCGAGCTAACGTTTTATTGGTATTGAGACAATAAACAAAGTAAGTTAATTATATAATACATTCAAAGGTGACAAGTGCTAAGGGAAAAAAAAGCAAGGAAGAATAGGCAGAACCAAAAAACTGCCATTTTGAATACAAAATCAGGGAGACCTCACTTGAAAAGGTCTTATTTGAACCAAGGTCTTAAGGAACTGAAATACACATTATTCCAAGAAAAGAAATAGTTAAGTGCTAACACTGAGTACGGCATGTACCTAAAATGTTTGGAGAATAGCAAGAAGGTCAGCGCGACTGGAACAGAAAGCACCAGAGGGAAGGATAAGAGATGAGGTCAAAGAAATAACAAGGTGGCTAAAATAAGGCTTGATGGACACTGTAAGAACTTTGGTTTTACTGTAAAGGAGATGAACAGCCACTGGAGTATTTTAGATAAAGAAGTAAATGAGCTGATTTTTTTTTTTAAGAAATTACTTTGGCTGCTATGTTAAGAACAGAGTACTTGGGAGGGAGTATGATTATTACAGTACAATTACCCAGGTAAGAGATGGTGGTGTCTTAGTGGAGACAATGAGGTATGGTCAGGGACCGTACACATTTTGGAGAGAGGCTATGAGATTTTCTGACAGACTAAATTTGGTCTGAGAAAAAGGAACATGGCAAGGATAACTCTAAAAGTTCTAACTTCAGCAACAGAAGAAATGAGGTGCTATTTACTATTAAGATAGAAAAACCTGTGTGGGAATAATAGGTTTGGCAAATATATCAAAGGTTGAGTTTAGCCATGTAGAATTTGAGATATCCAGTTGATATCCAAGTAGAAATGTGGAATGTGTAGCTGAATAAAGAATACAGATGTCTAGGTATAAGATAAAATTTTGGGAATCATTGGTATGTGTACATTTTTGTGTGTATGTATTTGTGCATATAGAACTGAATGAAATCACCATGGTGTAAGTAAACAGAGAAGTCCAAAGCTTCAGCCCCAAGATACTATAACATTTAGAAGAAAAAGATGAGAAAGAACCAGCTAGTGAGACTGAAAGGGATGACCAGTAAGACTAAATAAAAGTAAAACAGGTAGAAGTAGTATACTAAATGCAAAGTGAAGAGTTTCCAGGATCAGGGATTGATCAACTGCCAAGTAAGATGAAGACTGAGAATTGACCACTGCACTTAATCATTTTCAACTCTATCCTTTCTTTAATTATTCTCTGTGTTTATCAAAGCCCAACTCATTAGTCAAAACCCATTTGAAGTTATACTTCCTTCAAGAAACCATCCTAGATTGGGCTAGCCCTCACTTTCTTTCTATCAGAACCCAGACTTAAAATCCATACTATACAACTGTGCATTCATTTATCTGTTTTAGCTGTTCATGTTGTGTTTCACATATACTAATCTGGATTTAACTAAATTATAAGCACTTTGAAAGTAAAGAACTCCTCTTATTCTTACACATTACAAAAATGCTAAGCACAACACTGATAATTCTCTACACATGATCTGTATAACCTAAGTATACAAAAACGTGCTATATTAGAGAAAGTCCACCATCCACTCAGCCTAGTATGTATAATCCTTAACTACTCAGGCAGTTGCACACACTTGTACATAGTAGAAACTCGATAAACGTTAGGATGAATGAAGGACTGCATGCATGTATGAATGAATAAGAAGCTTCTATTACAAAGTATAAGAAAAAAGTAAATCATAGATGAATGTGAATGATCAACCTGAAGTTATAGATTTTAAATTCATTCTTCTGCAATCCAATTAAAACTAATTTACATAGAGAATTCTAGCTCAAAGGACTGGGAAGGACACCAGGGTAGCTGCAGAATCAAAACACTGATATCACATACCAGAGTCCCTGACTGAAACTGGCACTCTATTTCCATCCACCTCCCATTTCTGTATGGTTTCACTTCCTCCTACTATAGATAAGGTTCTCATACATGTGGGAAAGAATGTCACTAGCACACATACACACACACAAATTAACAACATTAGAGAGAAGGGAACATCTTTCTCTTAGCATTCGCATATCAATTTCCAGGGATTCTGACTGAGTTTGTTTGAGTAATAGGCAACCATCACTGTTGCAATAGGAATGACTAGGCTTGGGTTAGAAGACTGATAGCCTATCAACTACTCACAATATGGATGGGATGGTTCCCCGAATGAAGAGATACCAAGTTGACAAAAACTATATGTAGATATTTTCTACCAATCACAACCTCCAAAAACCCAGTTTTAATTGATTTTACCACATTCTGAAATCCTTTGACATTCTATAAAGTCAGTATTTGTTTTCAGCTATTGCTATCACCATTTCTTGACCAATGTGAAGCCCCTCAATTTTCTTAAGCTTCAAGTCATACACCTTCATGCTAATGGTCTGACACCTGTTTCATGTAGTCATACCAATTACAATTTAAAATTTTAAATCAGAATTTGCTCAGTTTTTCAAGATGAAATAATCAAAATCATTTTGGTTATCATACAGCAGCTTCCTGTTTACTTCATCATATTTGAATCTTTCATTCTTCATATTTTTTCTGAGTAGTTTGGATCAAATACTGTAAAAATTCTTAGCCCTCAGCATTTACTTTTTTTATTCCAGAACAACACAGTACCCATGTGACTCTCATGTGGTAAAAGGTCAAACAAATGTTATACAGGAAAAAATTATGCAGTTAAATGAACATAAATGACAAGCTGGTACCTCAAATCAGCTTTGTTGCTCTTTACTCATGGTAGTTAGACATTATTTTCTAATAAAAATTCATGCTTTTGTGTTAAATGGCTCTGAAAAGAAAGCCATCTTCTAAAAAAGTTCATAGGACTAAAGTAATAATTTAAGTTGGTATCATCTATTTTAGTAATTACATACATATTTGTATTCCTAATTTAGGGTTATATTTTGGATCTACTTATTGCATTTGTTGAAGGGAATTATATGTAGTATTCTAGGACCTATCCAGCAGAATGAGCAAAAAACTCTTGTGTTTCGAATTTTGTTTTGTTTTGTTTTAAATTAGGGTACAATATTTTCCACTGAGTTTGCAAACCTATCCTTACAATTGGGATTTGTTCACGAATTTTTTTCCTTCTTTCTGTCTACACCAAGATATTTAAATAATTATCTCCATGAAATAAGTCAGAACTCTATAGTAATTCCCAAGTCCCTTTTCTGACTTATAATGTAGATGTTATTAATCATAACATAAATATATGCTAGACAATTTTTTCTTTTGGTGCATTACTTTGTACTTACTAGTGTAAAACACATTTTTTCTGGCCAACTAGATAGATTCAAAACATCTTGCTACCATATCTATCTCTATTGTTTATTTCCCTAAAGCCCTTAATGCCATTTTATATTCAGAAGGATAATATAGTTAAAATCATCTTTAGGTCTCTAACAAAATGTTAAATAATAAACAATGAAACCAAACTTCTTTCTGCTTATATTAAAATAAAAATCCATGTGTATTTTATTTAAGCCAAAAATAAAATTCTAACTTATGAAAACTAACATATACATAAATATTTTGTCCAAAATTAAAACATATTAACTTATTACTTAATAGACTATATATAATGCAGTACTTCGATCTTTACCATACCTCTTTCTTCAAGGAACAAAAGGCACACAATTTAATGTTTGGACAAAGCCACAATCAGGAACAGTGATCAAAAGAAGAGATGATATCTGGAAATGAAGACCAAGAGTTTAAAACTTTGACTGCAAAAACTGTTAGTAGAATGCTTTTATACTCTCAATTATGCTTCATATTCAACTTATATGTATAAATTTAGAAGAAAAATCAATCTCAGTGCACTCTAATAAATACCTTATCATTTATACCCAATAATAAGGTCAAAAATTTACAAAAGTCACAAAACTCAAAGCTTAGAAGGGATCTTAGAAGCAACTTAATTTGGAATCAAGTGATAGAGAAAATGAGTCTTGACCCAAAGCTAGAACTATAATCTGGATCTGATTCCAATCCAGCTATCTTACCATCACAATGCTACCTCTTAAATCTCACTTCTAAAATCTAACACTCCATGAAAACTGCTCACTGTGTGAAGCCAATACCCCATATAGAACCGAAATATTCACAGTCTACATACACACCTTGGATCAGAGAGATTAATAAAACTTACAACTTTATTAAAACATTTTTCTTCTGTGAATAGTGTTGTTGTTTTTTTTTCAGGGGGGTGGGGAATCTTTTAATAGAGTACCTGAAGGAAACTGGACAAAATTCAAGTCTTTCATCATTAAAAAAAAAATTTTTTTTAAGTTGTATTAAGTAATCTAAAGAACACAATGCTTCAATAAAGACAATTCCAAACAGAATAGTAAACAATAAAGGTACATTAAAAGAGCATGGTTAAAGTATATTTTAAAGTCAAAATGTACATTTATACTAAAATACAGCCAGCCCCCTCTAGAATATTTCAAACCATAAAATCTTCTGCGATCACAGTATACTATTACCAGGGAGAATAGGATAGGATTTGAAGTGTGATGATGATAAAAATCACTAGCATTTAAAAGCTCACATCTTATCAATATATTGATATGCACAGTAGGCATTCACTGTGGTTGCTTGTCCTTTTATCCTTCCATAAAACCAGATATAAAATGCTTTGAATTTACATTTATACTTTCATGGAAACAATAAGAAGAAATCTGAATGTGCAAAAGATTGTTAGATATCTATATTTTATCCATTCCTCCCCTTTGATTAACAATTTTCTTGATAAAGGTTTCATACTACTTATAAGAACTTGAACAAAAATTAACATGGTCTACTATGCTTACCCTCCCCCACCCCATGAAACGCTACCATCCTAAAAATGTTAACACAATGCAATGTCTTTATGAATTTCAGTAGAATAGTTTTGATGAAAGATAACGAATCCATTTCTACTAATTAGCAATTAAACTCTGAAAAATGTTAGGTTATTTCAATTAATCAATATAAATGGTTCCTACCTACTTAACCCGAGGATATTAACTTCAGAGCACACTCAAATCAGATCCCTTGCTGCATAAAAAATAATCTAACAGTAACAGTAAACGGGGCCCAACACAGCTGCTAAGTTAATGACATTCCTACCCTGATTCAGTTTGGTGTCTTCATGTTTCGTCACTGGGACAATCGTACAATGTTCAACATTCTCATGCGTTCCTTAAACATTGACTCGCTTTATTTTTCTAGGGATTTCTGAACTTTTGATAACCATATACGCAACTATTTTCACTAAAATAGCTCACAAACTGTAAACGCCCCCCCCCCCAATTTAAACCTAGAAAGGAAATGGAACCTGAACCATTACATTTTTAACCCTAAGGCTCCTCTACCCGTTCTGCTGGTCTACTTAAGAGTTATCACATTTTACCTTATGCACTTTCACCCAATGTACTTGCAACTACCATGACCGTCTAGAACAGACTATCTACTTGGCAATGAGGACACCATGTTCAGAAGAGACTCAAAATGGACCCTACAAGTGAGAAGCCAGTTACAAAGAAAGCCCTCTGCCACTGGGTGTGGTTGAGGTCTGCAGGGAAGAATGCCTCCGGCCACTGCTGGAGGAAGGGGCGCTGGCCAGGGACCTGGGCGTATGGGCCAGAGGAGACCTCCCAAGACCGTGGGCTGGACCCACAATGGGGACGCCGTCGAGCGGGGCTGCCGTGGGGCTGCCAACCGACAGCTGGAGGGGAGCGCTGTGACGAGGCCCCGTGCAGTCGCCGCCCAGCCCGGGCCGCAGCGGTGGGCGCCTCGAGCCCGCGCGCCCCGCTCGGCCCCACGCGCCGCTCGCGGGCCGCCCCTTCCTCCGGGCCCGGCTCCCCGTCCGGCGCGCGGAGGCACACGCCGCCGCGGCCCGGACTCGGGCACGGTGCAGGGCTGAAGAGGCTCGGGCGCCCGACAGGCGCAGGCTGAGAGGCGGCCGGTTGGCCCCCGCAGAGCACCGAGTGCAAGGGCCGACTTGCCCTGAAAAACTTTGCGGCAAGTTGGCCGACAGCGCTGAATGGCCGGGACTATTTAACAGGCGCTGCCTGGCGCAAGAGGCGGACCCCGGGCCGGCTCGGAGGGGCGCCCGAACGGCCCACAAACTCGCCCTTGGCCCCCTGGCTGGCCCTCAAGGCGTCTCGGCATCCTGGCAGGTGTGGGCGGCCGCGCTCACAGGGAATACCTGTCGTGGTCCCCATTGCCTGCGAGTCCCTGATGGCGGCCATTACACTTCCATCCGGGTATTGCCGAGAGCCGACCGCCCCGCTCCCGGGAGCGCTCGCCGAGGCGGATGGATCTACGCTGCACCTGGGGAGAGCGGAAGAGGACGGAGGCCGGCAGGGTCCGCGGCTCAGCCCGACAAGACTAGGCCACTGCCCGGGACCCGCCGCTGACCTCGCGCCAGCGCGCTGCCCCGGGGCACGCCTCGCCAGTGGTTGACTCACGCTCCCCCTGTGCTCACCAGGAGTTGCAGACACCGTGCTGCCTATGGAAGGGTAGACTGACATCCGTCCTGTGCTCTTCGGGGTAGACACCAGAAGCAGGAACTGTGCTCTGGACAAGCCCTTGCTGACTGGGAATGGTCTCAATCCTGAGATTTTAATCATTTCCGGCTTTGCAAATGGCGGCTCCCCACCCTTTGCTTTTGACACGGAGGTTCTGGCAGCCTTTGCAGCCCACGTCAAGGAAGGGGGCTGCCAGCAGCAGCTCTGGAAGACACGGGGAACTCCAAACATGCACACATATTTAAGAATTGGTCTAGAAATAGCGTTACAACAGGGAATAGCTAATCCCCATCAAAAGATCCCTCCGCATTAAAGGAATCAACTCCATGTCTCACTTCCGGGCTGGACAAAGAGGTCAACTGACATCGTCATTGGGTTCCCCCCAGGGGCCAGTGTGGCCTCTTGTCTCCCCTTTGCAACATTTCTGATATCCGTCTTATTAATTGGCCTCCCTTTTTACACAAATTATTGTTCCTTAAAAAAAAAAAAAGGCCGAAACTGGGGTGGGGCGAGGGGTAGATAACAGGGCGGAGGGATACACCAAAATACTTAAAAAATGAAGCCAGTAGAATTTGGGTCAATTTGTTGTCTCATTTTTTTTTTTTTTTAATATACATGGAAGTTATCGAAAAATTTTTAAGTTTATCATTAACAGTTTTCCGTTGTCTCAGAGTATGCTTTTGAAAATGTCAACCGTACACAAGCCATACACAAGATTTTCTCCATGCTTTAATAAAAGTACACCGAGATACCCTCACTTTGTCTCTAGGGAATCTTCTTATTACTGTTTCTGTCGGTCTACACGATTCTTCCTGGAAAATGCAAATGAGAGGTAATCAACATTAGATGTGCTCATATGTCTTTATAAAACACAGCAGAAAAAACGTTTCATAAATACCAAGGCATGCCATCATGGAATGAGAAATATGTTTACAAAATGGACTTTATTTTGCATTAAGCATTATCCCTCTTCATTTCCATGCAAAGTCAAACATGCACACACATCAGAGGAAAGAGAGAGGCTAGGAATTTTAATAGCAAAATATATACATATACATATATACGTATATATATGTATATATATGTGTGTGTGTGTGTGTGTATGTGTGTGTGTGTATATATGTGTGTGTGTGTGTGTGTGTGTGTGTGTGTGTGTGTGTGTGTGTGTGTGTGTGTGTGTGTTTATATATATATAAAGAGAGTAATACCGGGGGAAAAAAGATAATTAAAAGGAGAAAAAATACAAACGAGAGAAAGTTAAATCATAGCTTAAAAAAGAATTCTTGAATATTTTGTACTTGAGAAAGATAGTTAGTTAATGGGGATAGGGCATCTAAATTAAAGCTTTAAATAGTTGATTCCTCTGAAGACCTGACTCTACTATTTACTAGCTGAGAGCATTTAACCTATGAGCTTTGCAGAGTTATACAAGGCATGGCTAACACAGTTAGTAGATTGAAGAGAGAAATAAATTCCATTGCACCCACAATGCAAATGATAGAAGAAATAATGGTGGCGATAATCACAAAGTTTTCATCTTGATTACACACATTTTTCTGCTTTTTAATATATAATTCATGGACATTGTGTCCTAAAGCAGATCACTTTAAGACAGTGAAATTTTTCTCTAAAAATAATATATAAGTGGGAATTACATTTCACTCTAGAGATTTACAACCTCTGAATCATAGAAAACACCATACCGTGATAAAGTTATAACATGATTATATATGCATCTACAAAAATGTAAGCATGCTTTTACTCATAGCTTGGTATATCACAAGCATTGCATAAGTAGTAACTGTTACAACCATAATTTAAAAATTAAAAGCTTAACTTGAAGAGCTAGAATCTCTTAGAAATGATTTCTCCTTTTAGCTGATCTCTCAGCTCAAATCCAGACTCTCTACCTCCACCAATAAAATCAAGAGCAAACAGAATTGGAAAAATTGAGATACCAAGAGTGTGGGTGATCTAGCTTAAAGTGGTCACCCTCATTGGTCAAGAATAACATAGGTTGATTACTCTCTCCAATCTATCAAACAAGTGTTAGTTGAACGTGAGCTTCAAGTATTACCCTTTCCAAGGTTCTTCACAATGTTTTTAAATGTAATATTTATTCAACAGAATACCTATTATGTGTCAGAAACTATGCTATAATAAATAAGGCATGATCCTTCAAGGATTCACCAGTTCAATGGGACATTCTTAAATATCAAATGATCCAACAGAGCCATTCTAAAGGTGGAATTTTAGACACTACAACAGGTCATGATAAGACTTTTTTTAAGGTAGGCATCCCTGCCAGCTTCCTCTCAACTCACACTTTCTAGATGACCAAGCCTTTGAAATATGTTGCTATTTGTATTCAGTTTTTAAAGTTGGCATAAAGGGAAGAGAGGGAAGCTGAAAGAGACCCCATGATCAAGCCATTTTTTATTTCATTGATTTCTTAACAGGGAAGGGAACCTAAAGGAATGGCCATATCTCAATAGAAAAGAGAGAGATTACCCTGAGAATCTGTTTTACATTTAGTGAATAAATCAACTGAGAGTAAGAAATATGTTTATAGACCATAGGTCTTCACTTTAATCCTGTCACCAAGACTGCCAATGTTTCTCAAAACCAGAACATCAGAGCTACACAAAAGGAATTGTCCTCAAGAGAAAGTGCAGAGTTCCAACAGACTTAAGTGAAAAAAAATGCCCCTATGTGGACTAAGATTACATCACTGCTTTTTCTGCCTCTAGTAAAATTGAAGAACTAAAGAAAAATACTCAGAGATCAACATTTAAAGGTCTTTGAATAAAACTCTGAGGATTCTCAATAAAGCTCTCCAGGCAATAACCAGCCCAGTCAATGTTTAATTAATTGCTTCAGTTTTAAATATAAATTTTAGGGAGCCAAGGAGAGCCAGAAATTCAAGAAAAGGCTCTAAAAATATAGATAGTTTGTGGTTTAAAATAAAAAAGAAAAGTAACTCTAAATAGAGTTTATACAGCAAGCATAAGAGAGCAAACTATAGCAAGCAACCAGCATATCACCACATAGATAATAAAAGATATTGTATCTATGAAAGAAGATCAGAAATGCTATTAAAAAAAAGATATCCAGAGGCCAAGAATGCTAGAACATTTAAAATATGCTCTAAATGATTCAATAAACTGTTTTGAAAATAGAATTGTAAAAAATGTCTCCCCAAAATAGAAAAAGATCAAAATTGAAAAGTAGAAAAATACAAAAATTAAAATCTTACATTTAATTATTGGAGTTCCAGAAGATAACACTTAAATTATTAAATAAATAATACAAGAAAACATGGAGAAGTGGACAAATCACAAATGTATAATGCAATGAATTTTCTCAAAGTGAATTCACCCATGTAATCACCACAGAGGTCAAAAAGTTGCTGGCACCTCAGAAAACACCCTCATGCCTCTCCCAATCACTACACACTCTCCACTCACCAGAGGTAATTTCTTTTCTGACTTCTATTCACCATAAATTAGTTCAGCCATTTTTTTTTATTTCAATATACAGCGAAATCATACAGCATGGTTGTGTGCTTTTGTGTATTTATTCATTCAGCATTACATTATCCATTTTCTTGCATAGCAATAGATATTTTTCTATTGCTGTGAATTTTTACCTTGTATGAATATACCATGGTGTACTTATCCTTTCTATTATTGATGAACAGTTGAACAGCTTCCAATCTGGAGTAACCACAAATAATGCTGTTATGAGTGGTCTTAAACATGTCTTTTGTTGCACATATGCACACATCTATGTTGGCTATATACCTAGGAGTGCTCATTCATACGATTGTATATATTTTCTTTTAGTATTTATCACCAAATTGCCTCTAAAGTGATTATACTAATTTGCATTCGGACCAGAAACCTATGAGAGTGCTAGTGGTTCCACATGCACACCAATACTTGACACTGTGGTTAAATTTGCATTCTATTATTCAACAATGAGGTTGAGCAACCATCTACATACTCATTAGCTAGTTGGATTCTCTTTTGTGACGTGTCTGAGCCTTTCGCTTATTTTCAATTTGATCATCATTGATTTACAGGAGTTCTTTGGATATAGCATTCTGGATATGAGTTCTTCGTAGATGAAATGTGTTTTAAATATATTCTCCACCTTTGTGGCTTGCCTCTTCAATCTCTTCTCAGTTTTATTGAGGCATAATTGGTATACAAAAAATTGCCCATGACTCATGTATACAGTTTGGTGAGTTTGTACATATGTATATACTCATGTTATTATTACCCATCAAAGTAATAAATATATCACTGCCAAAGGCCCCCCTTGTGTCCCTTTGTGGTTTGATTTGTTTTGTGATAAGAACGCTTAACATGAGATCTACCCTCTTAACAAAATTTTAGATGCAAGATACCACGTTGTTAACTATCGGCACTATGCTGTACAGTGGACCTCTGGAACGTACTCAACTTGTGTAGCTGTAACTTCATACCCACTGAACAACAGCTCCCCATGTCCCTCTCCCTCCATCCCCGCCCCCTGTAACCACCATTCTATCATCTACTTCTATATGATTAACTATTTTAGATGCCTCATATAAAAGGAAACATACAGTTCTTTTGTGACCAACTTATTTCATTTAGCATAACATCTGTCACGTCCATCCATGTTGTCCAAGTGATAGGATTTCCATTAATGATATCTTTTGATGAACTGAACTTTTAAATTCTAATGTAGCTCAATCTATTAATTTCCTTTAGTGTCTTTTTACATTGTTTAAGAATTAAGTTGCCATATTGAGAAGAATCTTTTTATATGTTATTTTCCAGGAGTGTTGTTGCTTACTTTTCGCATTTAGAAGTAGAAGTTGCTTCAATTGTTTGACACAGAGATATTCAATTTTCCAAACATTATTTATTAAAAAGACAGCTCCTTCATTATTGTTCTATAGGACCATCTTTTTCATAAATCAAGTGTCCACATAAATATGATCCATTTCTAACTCTCTTTTCGCCAATTGTTCTATTTCTGCATACTTGCATCAATAAGACATTCTTAATTATTTTGTAATGTCTTAGTATATCATGAGAACTTCTTCCCATCTTTTCCTTCTTATTCTTTCAAATTGTTGTGCATACTCTTGGCTCTTTGTGAAGATAAATCTACCATCTTACTAATACTATCTTATTTGTTTTTTGTTTGTCCTACCTTTTCTGTGCTACTTTTCCTCCATTTCCTTTCTTCTTTTGAATTGATTGGGAATTTTAATATTTTTTTCTGTCTTTTATCAATTTGCTATTTATTTATTTATTTATTTTTATTCTTCTTTAAATGCTTTGCCATAGTTTATCTTATTCACCTTTTACTTATTAATACTTAATATATATTAGTATTTTATTCTGCTTCTGGACAATTAAAACACTTTAATTCAGTTCAATCCCATCTTTCCTGACTTATGCACTATATATTTTAATTGTTGTTCATATATTTTTATTCTGTTTATATTTTAAGTCCCAAAGACATTTTCTTTACTGTTTTATACCTACATAATCAATTCAGATTTACTTGCTTCCATGATGTCTGCAATTATCAGCTTCCATCTGGGATCATTTTTCTTCTGCCTAAAAAAATAAAAATATTTATTATGTCCTTTAGTATGGATTTGCTGGTAATGAAATTTTTTCAGTTTTGTTTGACTGGAGATGAATTTGTTTCACCTTAATTACTGAAGGATATTTTCATTTACTATAGAATTCCACGTTAGCAATTATTTTCTTGAACCACATTGAAGATATCTTTATGTCATCTCTGGCTTCCATTCTTTCTATTGAAAAGTCACAGCTATCCATTTAATTTTTGTTCCATTGAGGGTAATATGTCTTATTTAAAAAAAAAACACTTTATAAAAATTTTGCATTATTCAATTATATTGAAAACAATATTATATTAGTATCAGGTGTACAATGTAGTAATTAGACATTTATATAACTTAAAAGTGATCACCCTGATAAATCTAGTACCTATCTGACACCATACAAAGTTATTACAAATTACTGATTATACTCCTTATGCTATACATCCTCATGATTATTTTCTAACCACCAATTTGTACTTCTTAATCCCTTCTCCTTTTTCACTAACCCCTCCAATCACCCTCTCAACTGGCAAACACCAAAATATTCTCTCTACTGTGAGTTTGTTTCTGTTTTGTTTGTGTATTTTGTTCTTTAGATTCCACATGTAAGTGCAGTCATATGGCATTTGTCTTTCTCTGTCTGACTTACTCTAATCAGCACAATACCTTCTAGGTCCATCCTTGTTGCAGATAGAAAGATTTTGTTCTTTTTTATGGCTGAGTAATATTACATTGTAAATATGTATCATTTCTTTATTCATTCATCCACTGATGGACATTCAGGTCACCTTCATATCTTGGCTGTTGTAAATAATGCTGCAGTGAACACAGGGATGCACGTGTCCCTTTGCAGTAGTGTTTTGAGTTTCTTCAGATAAATACCCAGAAGCAGAATTAATGGGTCCTTCTTGTTCTCCTGTTATACCCTTTGTTTTCAAGTCTATTTTGGCTGGTATAAGTATTGCTACCCCATCTTTATGTTTGCTTATTTCCATTTTCATGAAATATCATTTTCCATCCCTTTACTTTCAGTCTGTGTGTGCCTTTTGATCTGAAGAGAGTCTCTTCTAGGCAGCACATGTAAGAGACTTGTTTTGTTATCCATCCAGACATGTTATGTCTCTGATTACAGCATTTAATCCACTTACATTTAAATAATTGTTAATAGATATGTAATTATTGCCATTTTATTACTCATAATTTTTATCTTTTGTTTTCTTCTTTTTCATAAACAATCCCTGTCCCTGTGACATTTCTTATAATACTGGTTTGGTGGTGAGGAACTCCTTTAGTTTTTTCTTGTCTGGGAAGCTCTTTATCTGTCCTTCAATTCTAAATGATAGCTTTGCTGGGTAGTCTTGGTTGTAGGTCCTTGCTTTTCATCACTTTGACTATTTCATGCCAACCCCTTCTGGCACACAAAGCACAAAGTTTCTATTAAGAAATCAGCTGACAGTCTTATGGGAACTCTCTTGCAGGTAACTAACTGCTTTTCTCTTGATGCTTTTAAGATTCTCTTTGTCTTTAATCTTTGGCATTTTAATTATGATGCATCTCAGTGAATTTGTTTGGGTTCATCTTGTTTGGAACTCTCTGTGCTTCCTGGGCTTGTATGTCTATTTCTTTCACCAGGTTAGGAAAGTTTTTTGTCATTATTTCTTCAAATTGGTGTTCAATTCCTTGCTCTCCTTCCAGTACCCCTAGGATGTGAATGTCAGTGTGCTTGATGTTGTCCCAAAGGCCCCTTAAACTACCCTCATTTTTTTGTATTCTTTTTCTTTTTTTAATTAAGTTTATTGGGGTAACATTGGTTAATACAATTATATAATTTTAATTTATATAATTTAATTTGACATCTGTATATTCTATTGTGTTTACCACTCAAAGTCATTTCCTTCAGCTACCATTATTTATTTGATCCCCTTTACCCACTTCGCTTTCTTCCCCCACCCATATATAGCCTTCTTTAATCATCTACCTATCTACCCCTCCCCCACTCCCTACCATCTAGTAAACACTAGTCTACAGTCCACATCCATGAGTCTCTGTTTGTCCTGTTCATTTGTTGCTTTTAGGTTTCTGTCACACATATAAGTGATATCATGTGATTTTCAACTTTTTCTGTCTGGATAATTTCACTTAGCATGATTATCTCGAGGTCCATCTATGTATTCTTTTTTCTTGTCACTGTTCTACTTGGGAGTTTTCCTCTATCTTATCTTCCAAATTGCTGATTTGATTCTCTGCTTCACCTAATCTACTGACAATTCCCTCTAATGTATTCTTCATTTCAGTTATTGTATTCTTCATTTCTGACTGGTTCTTTTTTACATTTTCCATCTCTTTGTGAAAGTACTCACTGAGTTCATGTACTCTTCCACTAAATTCATTGAGCATCCTTATAACCAGTGTTTTAAACTCTGGATCTGTTAGATTGCTTGTCTCTATTATGTTTAGTTCTTTTTCTGGAGCTCTGTTCTGTTCTTTCATTTGAGACATGTTTCTTTGTCTCCTCATTTTGGCTGTCTCCCTGTGCTTGTTTCTACATATTGGGTAGGACTGCTAAATCTCCTAGTCTTAGTAGAGTGGCCTTATGCAGTAGGCATCCTGTGGGTCCCAGTAGCACAGTCTCTCTGGTCACCTGAGCTGAGTGCTCCAGAGGAGTCCCTGTGTGGGTTGTTTGTGCCTTCCTGTTATAGGTGATCCTTGGTCCCATCCAAGTACTAACGAGGCCCAATCCTGCTTAGCTTCTGAGATCAGATGAGATTGGGATTGTTCAGGATAGCATGGCCTTAGACTCACTATGGTTTTAATTTGCATTTCTTTGATGATTAGCAACATTGAGTATCTTTTCATATATATGTTGATCAACTTATTCTCTGTTTTGATGTGTTTAATCTCTTGTTAAACCCATCAACTTCTTAATTTTAATTATAATTTTTTCAATCTTCAGTCACTATTTGATATTTTTAATAGGATCCAAACATCAGGTGAAATTCCCCATATTTTCCTTCATTTTCTTGACTATATTAATCATTTTTATTTTAAATTCTCTGCTAACTCTAATATATGAATCACTTGTAGGAATATTTCGATCATTTTTTTAATACAGTTTTGGTTATTTGGAACTTCTTATTGCATGTCTCATAATATTTACTAAATTCCAGACCTTGTGAATTAAAAATGTAAAGGTTTTGAATGACACTATCTCTTTCCTGAGCCAGTTGAATTTCTTCTGGCAGACACATGTGGTATAAGTGGTGATAATACTGTCTAGGCTTGGGTTTAGCCTTTGTAAAAGATGATCTATTTTTTTGACCTCACACCTAAGATATGGCTTGTCTGTGATCTCTTCTAAAAGCCTGTAGTATATAGATAGTTTCTTTACTTTACCAATTTTTACCTCCATCCTCTGTCTCCCTTGCATCCTACAACTTCTGAAACTCTGTTCATGTCTTTAGTGTCAAAGATGCTTCTTTATACTGGGTTTATTGAATTTTGTCCTATGCACATAACTTTGCAATTGGCAAATGTCTTGAGGAAAGATGGCATGCAGGTTTTTAGAATCACTTTCCTTTAATTCTCTCTGCTGTAGAATTTTGTTCCCCAAGTTCCATTTGTTTGTCTCCTCAGCCCCATGGGACCTATTCTTCTTTTTATGAACATGTTTGTATATGCTAAAAATTGACAAAATCACTCAGGGTAAGAAGTCAAGAGTTTTTCAAAACTGACAAGAGAAATTTACAAAGTAGCAGGCAGAATTTCTAGAAAATAAAAAAATAGTAATTGAACATTAAAACTCAAAAATTGTATTAAGCTATGTATTAGAAAATCATTAAGAAGTGACTGTAAAGTGGAAAACAGATCTGAAGATATTTCCTGAACACAGCATTAAGAGTCTAAAAGATAAAAACAATGAAAATAACTAAAATATGAGAAAGAGTGGGAATTCCAGCACATGTTTAATCAGACAGAGTCCTTTAAGAAAAGAACAGGGAAAGTACTGGAGAGGTAATATTTGAAGAAACAATGTCTAAAAAATGTCTATAACTGATGAAAAGACACCAATCTTCAGATTCAGGAAATCCAGCAAATCCAAAATAAGACATATGGAAAGACATCTATACCTAGAAACAGTATGGCTAAACTGAACAATACACATGCACAGAGGATGGGGAAGGAAGAGGAGGAGGGGGGGGGATGAGGAGGGGGAGGAGAAGGAGGGGAAAAAAACATTAAATGCAGCCAGAAAAAAGACATGTTATATTAAAAAGAGCGACAATTTGGCTGAATGATGATCTCTCAAGGGTACAATAGCACATTGCCCATAAAAGACTGAAAGGACATGCTAATAACCTAACTGTACACTAAGCAAAATTATCTTTTAATGTCAAGAACAAACTAAAGATATTCTTAAGACAAAATGTGAAAATGTTTACAATCCATCAACCCTCATTCAAGAAACTTTTAAAACTTAGTTTAAAAAGAAAGAATGATTCTGAGCATAAAATCTGAGAGTGAGAAGGGATCACAAGCAAAAACAAAGAAAAGTAAACATGTAGGTAAGTCTAAAGAAACATTGTATAACATAATAACAGCAATGTCTAATTTTTAATAGTAAAAATCAATATAGTAATAACATTCTAGATCCTGAATAACAATAACATATCAAAGGGGACTGATTTCAATTAAAGCATTCTATGGTCTTTCTGTTCCTTACAAATAGCATAAAGATAGTGATAACATGTAGATTCTGTTGACTTAAATATGCTTGATTAAATATAAAGAGTACTTTTTTAAAAAGGTACTTTAAAAAATTTTTTCAAACTAGTAGAAGAAAGGACAAAACCCAAACACAACAAGAGAGACTAAAATCAAGCAAAGTAGGGGAAATTGAAGGATCAGACATGTGCAGCCGTGGTAGTAAATAGTAAACACAGCGCAACACTTAGCCAGATGAATATAAGCCCTCACACTAAAGGTCAATTTACCAGAGTTCCTATTACCCAAAACTCATATCCAGCTTTCAACAAAAAATGATGAGATGTACTAAAAGACAAGGAAGAAAAAGATAGTCTGAAGAAAGAGAAATTTTAAAAAATAGACTTATGTAGATACAGAAGAAAGCAACAATGTATTGGGTGATTACAGCTTATGCATAAGTGGAAGGAACATCAGTAATGTCATCAGGAATGGAAGGGAAGCATTGGGAATACTCTGTTATGAGGTACATGTACTAATCATGGAGTGGTACACAATTTTTTGAGAATGAACTTGAAGTAGTTATAAATGTGTACTGAAAACTCTAGGGTATCCACTAAACATGTTTTTAAATGAAATATAATTGATTGCTAAGAGAGTTTGGAAAAAAATGGTATCATAAAATGCTCAATTAAAACCAGAGAAAGTAGAAAAAGAGAAAAAAGGGGGAAGATTTTTTAAAAGAAACAAAGAACAAGTGCAACAAATAGAAAACAATTACAAACATAATACATATTAATACAATTATATTAATAATCACTTTTAATGTGAAGGTTCTAAATACACCAATCAAAAGACAAAAGCTGATAGAGTGAATAAAACTAAAAACAAGACCCAACTTTATATTGTGAATAAAAACTTCACTTTAGGTACAAAGGCACAGATAGATTAAAACTAAAAGATGGAGAAAGACTCACAATGCTAATATAAATCAAAAGGAAGCTGAGGTGGTTACAGTAATATCAGACAAATCTGACTTCAAAACAAGGATAATTATCAGTGGTAAAGTGGTGTAAAATAAAGATAAAGAGGTCAATTCTCCAAGAAGACATAACATTTAGCATGTATGAGCCTAACAACAGCACGGCAAAGACACTTGAAGACTTTAACACACCTTTACAAATAATTGACAGATCTAGCAAGTAGAAAATCAGTAAATAGAGTTGAACTGAACAGCACCAACCATCAGCTAGATTTAACTGACAGAGAAAACATAATCCAACAACAGTAGAATATACAATCTTCTTTTCAAGTTTACAGGAAACATTCACCAAATTCTGGGTTATAAAAACACACCTGAATAAATTTAAAAGAATAAAAATCATAAAAAGTATGCTCTCAAATCACAACAGAATTAAACTAAAAATCAACAACAGCAAATTGGAAAATCCCAACATATCTGAAGATTAAATAATACACTTCTAAATAACACATGAGTCAAAGAAAAAGTCTGAAGAGAAATTTTAAAATATTTTTGATTAAAGTTAAAATATAATATTGAAATTTGTGGGATACAGCACAAAAAAAGTGCTTAGAAGAATATTTATAACATTGAATGCACATATTTAAAAAGAAGAAAAATCTAAAATCAATAATCTAGGTTTCCAACCTAGGAAACTAGAGAAAAAAGAGCAATAAAAACATAAAGTAAGTGGAAGAAATGAAATAAGAAAATAAGACAGAAATCAATGAAACTGAAAAAAAAAATAGACAAAGTCAACAAAACCAAAAGCTGATTCTTTGAAAGAAACCAGAGAAACCTAAATAAATGGAGAAATATCCCAATTTCAAGGATAAGAAGGATCAATATTGTTAAGATGTTTGGTCTTCCTAACCAAATATCATAACATCTTCCCAGCCAAACATTCCCAACCTGATCTATAGATTCGATGCAATTCTAATCAAAATTCCAGCAAGTTATTTTATGGATATCAACAAACTTAAAGTTCACCTGGAAATGCAAGACTTAAAAAAGTCAACAAAATACTGAAAAGGAAAAATAGAGTACTGACACACCCTGGCTACAAGACTTACTATAAAGACACAGCAACTGAAACAGTGTATAGAGAGCCCAATAATAGATACACACAGATACATACACCTGATCTTGACAAAAGAGCAAAGGCACTATAATGGACAAAGGCCAGTCTTTGAACAAATTGTGCTGGAGCAATGAAATCTACATGAAAGAAAGAAAGGAAAGAAAAGAAGGAAGAAAGAAAGGGAGTGAAGAAAAAAGAATCTAGACATAGACCTTGTAAATTGTAACTCAAAATGGATCATAGATCTAAATGTAAAGTGTAAAACAAGACTAAAAATTCTAGAGGATAACAAGAGAAAATCTAGGTGATACTAAGTATGGCAATATGACTTTTCAAATGCAACACCAAAAACATGATTTACAAAAGAAAAAATTTGATGTCAGACTTCATTAAAATTTAGAAGTATACACTGTTAAGAGACTTGAAAAAACAAACCTGGGAGAAAAAATGTTCTGGGAGAAAATATTTCCAAAACATGTATCTGATAAAGAACTTTTGTTCAAATATACAATTAAAAAAACAAGCAACTCAATTAAAACGTGAGCTAAAGTATGAATAAATACCTCACCAGAAGGTATTAGCATATGAAAAGATTCTCAGCATCATATGTCATTAGAGAAATATCTATTAAAATGACAATGAGATACCACTACACATCTATTAGAATGTCTTAAATACAAACACTGACAAAACCAAATACTGCAGAAGATATGGAACAAAAGCAACTCTCACTTACTGGTGGGAAGGCAAGTGATATAACCATTTTAGAAGACTGTTTTGCAGTTTTTTACAAAGCTGGACATGGTCTTACTATATGATCCAGGAGTTGCCCTCCTACATATTCATCCAAATGAATTGAAAAGTTATGTCCACACAAAATCTATACTTGAATGTTTATAGCATCTTTATTGAGAATTGCCCCAAATTGAAAGCAACCAAGATGTTCTTCAAGGGGTAAATAAACTGATGAACAAACTGTAGTACATTCATGTAATACAATATTGTTTAGCAATGAAATTAACTGCTAAGCCAGAGAGTTGGAAGAATTTTAAATGTACGTGAAGCCAGTTTGAACATGGTTATGGTTTCCAGTAGAATCTTGAGCTGGAGTGTGATAGAAAATATTCATATATACATATCATGTCCTAACTTTGAGGAAAATGCCTCTAAATTTAAGCATCAATAAGTTTTTATGGGTTTTGCATTGATGTCACCTATGATATTAAATAACTTCTCATCTTAGTTTGCTAAAGGTTTATTTTTTTTATCATGAATTCATTTTGAGTACCATTAGTTTTTCCTCTTCATTGACCAAAGGTCATACTTTTAATTTGATTTGTTAATCTTGCGAGTTACATTGACAGAATTTTAGTTGCTGACCCATAATTTTCCATATAAACTTGGTCATGATGTGTGTTTTAGTATATTTTTTGATTCACTTTGTTGATACAGTGTGTTTATATCTCTAATCAAAAGTAAAATTTGGCTGTAATTTTTTATTGACCTTATATGGCCTCATACAAGTATGGGATCATATTTCCTTTTTATAAAGTGACCTTTTCAATAGTTTGTGTAAGATAGTGATTATATGATAGGGATGGCATCTTTATTGTAGAGGGTATAAATTTTAATACTGAAGTTATTTGCTCAGATTTTCTAAGTTTTTTTAATTTATATTTTCCTAGGAAATAATATATTTCATCAAAGTTTTATGAATTTATTGAACATAGTCATTTAAATTATTCTTCTAGAATAATTTAAGTCTATTAGAGCTCTTTTTAGCTTTATTATAGCTATTGTTCCCATTTTATCTTTTGTTTGCCTTCTCTCTCTTTATATTGATTTACTATTCTTTTAATAAAAAAATTTTGGGTGGTATTATTTCTTTTTCTCTTGTTTTGTTTGTTAAATAATTAAATTCTACTTTCATATTTATTATTTTTTTATATTCTCTGGGCTTACTCAATATTATTTTTAGCTCATGAGTTAAGTATTTAGCTTATTTATTTTTTATACTTCTTATGTTCTAATATGGAAATAGAGGGATATAAATTTCCCTCTAAACTCCACTTTAACTGCATCTCACTGATTATATATAAGTAATGATTTCATTGTCTTTCATTTAAAATTTTTTCATAATTTCCATTTCAATTCTTATTTGAATCGTCAGTTGTTTAGAAGTGAGGATATTGTTTTCTAGGTTAATTTTTAAACTATCTTTTCGTATTGGTTTCTAATTTTAATTCTTGTTCAGAGAACATTGTTTCTATATTATCATTTTTAAAAGTGTTGAAGATTCTTTTGTGTCTCAATGTATAACCAATTTTTGTAAATATTTTGTGCATGCTTGACAAGAACATATTTTCTATGCTGGATACAAAGTATTACATATACTTATTTATATTTAAACATAGGTCTACATATACATTTTTAAAACCATTTTTTTCTGTTTGAGCAATCAATTTCTGAATGTAGGTTAAATCTTCATCTATGGCTTTAAATTGCCCATTTCTTCCCTCAGTTATATTAATTTTTCTATATGTATGTTGAGTTATAAAGTTAGACAAAGCAAAGTTTGTGATTGAGATAATAGATTTTTATTGTTATCATCATGAAATACTTTTATTGTTCTTAATAATTTCACATTAAACTATTTTATCTGATATTACCTTTGTGAGGCTGGGTCTCCTGGAGTATTCATTTCTATTTCATTACTTCCAATCTTTCATTGTGCTATTATTTTCAGATGTCTCTTGTAAACATAATAAAGTTGATTTTAAAAATTTGAATCTGCATCTTTTCACTTAATAATTATCCTTAAATTATCATACTTTCTTAAATTCATTTATTTTTCTATTATGTCTAGAGTTGATAAATATTTTATTTCCCAAACATGAGAAAAACTTATCATGCTTTTACTTCCCTTCAATCTTCTCCTGTATATAATACCTACCATATTGATATGTTTCAGTTGCTGTGACTGAAAAGAATTATCCCAGTATTTCATGTTATAAAACAACAGATTTTTATGCTTATGTATTTTATAGGTCAGAATTTCAGACAGGCACAAAGAGGATGTCTGTTCTATAATGTCTGATGCCTCAGTTGGAAGACTCAAAGGCTGACCACTGAAATAATCCAACGATTCATTTACTCAGAAATCTGGTGGTGGATGCTGGCTGAGACATGCATTTTCTTTCCACCTTGGCCTCTCTATATGCCTCTCGTTGTAAACTGGTTTGGGTTTTCTTGCAGCGTGATGGCTGGTTCCACCAGAGCAAACATCCCAATAAGAGAGAACCAGGCTGAAGCTGTATCGTTATGCTCAACCCTCAGAAGTCACGTAGGATCACATCTGTGCACTCTCTTGGTCAAAGCATTCACAAGCTTGCCCAGCTTCAAAGGGAGGAGGAATAGATTACCTTTTGTTGGGGAGAGGCAAGTTTCTGGAAAGGTACACAGGACTAAAAATATTCCTATGTTCATTTTTGGAAAACACAATCTCACATCAATATCATTTAAAAAATATATGTCAGACTGCTATTAAGAAGCACTTTGTAAACATTTAAACAATAATAACTTTTACTAATTAAATGTCCACCTTTTTTTCTTTTATTTCACTGCCTCTTCTTTCCAGAGTGCTCCTTTAACAGTTTGCTCAAAGAGTATTTGTGGGTAAAAAGTTTTTAAGTATTTGGGATGTCTTAAAATATTCCTTTCTCACCATTTAATTTGAAAGATGCTTTGGCTGACAAGAAAATTCTGGGTTCAAAAATACTTAACATTTTGAACATACTGATGCATTTTTTTTCTTTGCATTTGATATTGCTGATGAGAATCTAATGATTCTCGTTTCTTTTGTAGGTTATCTCTGATACTTTTTGGATTGCCTCTTTTTTTCAGGATTTTTGCAGGTGTAATTGACAAATAAAAATTGTATATATTTAAAAGTGTACCACATGATGTTTTGATATATATACATTGTGAAATGTTTACCACAACAAAGCTAAATAACATAGCCATCACCTCACATAGTAGTTAGTTTTTTTGGTGAGCACAATTAAGATCTGTTCTTTTTGGATAATTTCTTCATTCTTGATTTTCTAAAATTTCACTACAATTTTTCCATACTTAACTATAATATTTAATATGTCTTAATTTATCCAACCAGGAAGGATCATTTCAATTTAAGAACTTATGTCTTTCATATTTTTATTCCCATCCATCTTTATATTTTCTCCTCCTGGGATTCTTCATGGATGTTGATGCTTTTGGATTGATCCTTTATGTCTCTCAATATTTCATTCAAACATTCTATTATTCCAGTAAATACTAGTGTTTAAAAATGAACTCTGGAACCAGCTGCTGGATTCAAATCCTGACTCTCCTATTTACTAGGTGTGTGACCTTGAGTGAGTTATTAATCCTTCCTGTGCCTTATATTTCTCATTGATACAATAAAAATAATAATAACCCATTCCTGACAGGCTTGTTTTGAGAATTATGAGTTTTAGACCTGTAAAGAGCTTAGAACAATGCCTTGAACATAGTAGGTACTATATAGATTAGCTATTCTCATCTTTCTTCTTATTTCCTTTCTGATGCTCAACATATCAACACCACCAGTTTTCAGCTATGTCTACTCTGCTCTTCAGCCCATGTACTGAGTTTTATTTTTAACGATTATATTTTTCATTTCTAAAATCCTTGATTATGTTTTGAAAAACCATGTTTTTGCTTTGTGTATTAAATTTCCTGTTATCTGAGAATATTAATTTTTTATTAATTATTAGTTGTTTCATTGAGAGTGAATTTTCCTATTTTTCTTTCACAGTTTACAATCCTTAAATGGTTGGCTAGTGATAATTGACTGTGAACCCATCTCTGTGATTGTGATTTCCTCCCTGTCCTCAGTGCAGCCTGCTTGCTAGGAAAGATGAAAACAAGTTGTTCAGGGTTGTGGTCTGTATTATACAGAAGATGGTAGGCCAAAGATGGGCTACCAATCTTGTTACCTGAGTTTCTTGTCTTCTGGCTGCCTCCCACTCTTACCCAGTAATATTAGTTATATTCCTCCAACTCAAGACCTGCTTCTGGAGAGTAAACACCTTTGCTGGAGCATCTAGCTTTTCATCATATTTTATTACTGTATATTATTTTATATGTTCTCCATTCTGTACCTAGGGTCAAGCACAGAAGTTGGCACATAGTAGATGCCCAATAAGTGTTTACTGAATGCACAAAGGAGAAAAGAAAACTGATTAAATTGTAAAATCTGCCATAGCTTGTTTTGAGACTTTAAGGAAGTGACTTCAGCATACATTTATTACATACCTCTACTAGGTACTTTATATATATTATCTCAATTAAATTTTAGCACAATTCAGTGAAGTGAGTTGTATTCATTAGAGTATAAATTCAGCTACTGTTATAGAGACCCAACAATTCAGAGGCCTATGGTTGATAGGCATTTATTTCTCTCATGTAACAATCTAGAATTAAGTAATGTAGGATTGGTATGAACTCTTTTCATTCATTTCTCAGTCATTTCTAGTTTGCTACCCTTGTTTTATGGCCAAAGGTGATGTACCACTATATTTTTTATTCTAGTCAGTAAGGAAGGGAGAGGGAGAAGGAAAGGGCACAATTTTTCAGTTTAAGGGCATGACTTAGGGTCTTTACACAACTCTTCTGCTCATGTCTCATTGAGTAGTCACATGACCTAACTGCAAGGGATGCTGAAACTATATTTTCAGCAGCTATGTGATTCATTAAAATTGAGAGTTCTATTACTATAGAAGAAGGAAAGAATGGATATTTGAGACCATTACTGTTTATTTTTGTAACTGAATCTAAGGATATTAAAAAGTTTCAATTAAATTGTGGAAGTGCTTTCTTATCTTAGAATTTTTATGTGTACTTACTGAAATAGAACTTTTTGATTTATTGACATAAACTCAATTATATATCTATTTTGTGCATACATACAAAAAAGAATATGTAAGCAACTGATTAAAGATATTTAAATTTTTTTCTCCAAGTTCAGAGCCTGACTATTCTCAATCACCTTAACTCAGAAGCATAAATACGAGTTCTTCTATTCAGTGTCATCCTCTATACCATAAATGCTCCTGATGTGGCATTTCTTTAAAAAGTGTTTCACTCTTATCACTAGGGTTTTCTTACGAAAGCTGACACTTAGTTTGCCATTTTTTATAACAGCTATGACTAAGAGAAACTATTAACTTAGAATTGATTCTGAACAGCTATGGATCTAACTAAAAATTGGGTTTTTATGAGCATAGAAGAAGAAGAAAATAGATATTAAGGGACAACTAGCAGTTTCAGAAACATAGTTATCATTTTCATATATATACACAAGGTAAATGAAACCCAGAGAATAGACTAATTTGCCCAATAATATCAAATTATGAAGTCATGGAACTGGAATTAAGTCCATGTGTTTCCAGCTTTACAAAGCTACTCTGAAACACAAATCTGGTTTTGACAAGGCTTTGAGGAAATTAGCATACTCATATACTGTTTGTGGAAGTATATTTGTGGAAGTATAAATCACTACATTTTAGAGAGGGTGATTTAGCAGTACCTGTCAAAAATTTAAATATGCTTCTCTTTAAACTAAACAGTTATTCTAGGAATTGAGTTAATAGAAATATCAGTACAAATGTGCAGATACACAAAGGGGATCTACATGATTGATTTCTGAAGGCTTTAAATAGAAATTTGTGTGGCAAATAAGGAGGGATGGTGGCAGGTACATTGAAATCTCAGCGCCAGCAGTGGCAATATTGTTGTTGGTGCAAGCCACAGTATCTATATATAAACTAGCAGTCACAGCAGTGATGCTCCCACTAGATCAGTTCTGTGATGAGATTTAGGAAGTTTGTCGTGGCTGAACCGTCTCTACAATGAGATTCTGAATTGCCAAGTATTTTTCAGTAAATTCCTTCTTTCCTTAAACTGTTACATTGGTTTCTACCATTTGTAACTGAAACTGAAACTGATAGTACTCCTTTATTTTCCTTTAAATTGCCAAGTTGTTACTGCCTTAGGTGTTTTTTCTGCCATGATCACACAGGGCTGATTCTTTTGTTGCACCAAGGACTTAGGTCAAATGTCACTTTGTGGAAATGGACCAGATCTCCCACCCTAAGAAGTTATACACTCAAACTTTTCACTCTTTACCAAATCTCCATGTTTTATTGTCTTCACAGAATTTATCACTAGGAGAAATTATTTACTTCACATTTGTTTTCTCATTTTTTTCTCCCCTCCCCCACAAGTAGAAACTGCAGATGACATTGCCTAAAAAAGTGCCTGGCACGTACTATGGGGATAACAATTTTTGCTGAATGAATAAATAAATAAATGAAATTTTTATCTTTGTTTTGAATACCATGAAATTGGGAACATCTTTCAAATATGCATTAATAGGAAATTAGTTAAATAAATTGGGAACAACTAGGCAATAGGATATTATATATTATAAAGAAGTACATTTTAAATGTCTTAATATAGAATTTCACAACATATTGATGAATAAAACAGTGTAAATGAAAGTACATTATAAGGCAATATGATTTAATATGTTTAATATGCCTAGAAAAAAATATGGGAAAGTATTAAGCAAATTGTTGAGTAGTTAACTCAGTATAATCAGAAAACTAAAGTGAAAAAGAAAACTCTCCACTTCTTGCTTTAAATATTGTTTTTTGCAAGAATCATGTATGCTTAAGTCTTTTAGTTTCAAAAAGCAAACTAGTTTGAAAAGTATTGATTTATTGGAAAATACTTTGACATAGTATCCTTTATAACAAAAGAATATTAAAGGTCAGGAATGATACTGGGTCTCAGAAACTTCCAGAAACAGATATCAAAAATTTCAGATCTCTTTCCATGACTCTCTTATATTGGCTTTTATTTACATGTCAACTTTACTCTATTTCATTGCTATGCTTCTGTAACCCAAGTCTAGAGTTGGAGATGGTGGCTAAACACTAGAGAAAGCTGCCCTTTGCAGCTTCATTGAAGACATCTTTGAACCATCTAAAGAGCCTGTGCACTTACCTGTAGTTTGTCCTAAAGTAGAAAGGGAGATGGTTTATAAAAAACCACATATGGCATTCAAACTAATGCTCTGAGTTCTCTTTCCTCAACAGAATATATTTGGATTGATGTAAATGATGCAAGATTCTAGTAGCAAACATACACGGTGATGTATTAGTTGATGTATTAGTCAGAGTAGACCTCCTGCTGGTTTATTTTCTTTCAGTGTCTTAACAGAATAAAGAATTATTGCTTTCTCAAGTCCCAGTCTCATGTGGGTTAACAAACAGGGTCAGGGGGTTCTGCTCCATCCAACTATTCAAGGACCTAGGTTTTTTACATCCAGTGACCCCACCTCCACAGAAGGACCCAGAGAGTCCTCTGAATTCTCCACATCTGCCCTTCATAAAAAGAAAATTAGAAAGAATAAAGAAGCCAACACCTACTCTTAATCTCCTCAACCTGAAAATGATACACACAACTTCTCACATTGGTGACATCTAGACATATGACTCTATCTAAAAACAAAGGGAGCTGGGAAATATAGTCTAGCTATGTGCTCAGGAAGAACGGGAGGAAATAGACATGGTATTTGCTATTCATTTATATTACAGTTAATAATATCAGAAACAGCTTATTGTATTTTTCAGACATTTATTACTAACAGTCACCTCCTCTTAGCATGAATAATACAGTGACTGCACAACTGTTTTATAGCAGGCTCACATTCTGTATTTGTTGATGCTCCTTTGGTTGCAAATATCAGAAATCCAATGCAAACTAGGTCAAATAAAAAGGATTTATTTGCTCACATAAGCAAACCTTAGATAGTGGAGGAATACAGCCAGCCTCAGGGATCACTGGAATAACAATGGAGTTCTCTCTCTTTGTTGCTGATCTCTGTCTTCTGCTTTGTGTAATTGCTTTCTTCTTTAAAACTATGACTATGTGTTAGGAGACAAGTACACAGATTCAAACATCTCTCTAATCAGTTCTAGAAAGAACAAAAATGCACTATAATAAGCCCAGGAGCCATTCCCAACATTCAATGTGATTCTCTCAACCTTGAGCTTGGTCTTACCATGTGTAATCTTGTGCCTTTGTGAATTGAGGTGAGTAGAAATGATAACATGCTATCCTGGTAGTAATTTATCAGTTTATCACCATAAAGGAAGTCCCAGTTCTCTCTTTGCTATTGCCATGGTAAAGACAATGATTCTATCAATACTTAAGATCAAAAGTTCTGACAGAGTAATGAAGCTACAGAAGATGTATAACCTCTGGGGTATTTGGCACCCTTTCAACATTTATGAAGAAAAAAATAAGACTTTATTAGAAGGTGAAAAGACATATTTGAACCATTTAGTACATTACTGTACTAAGTTGATTTAGAAAAGGTTTTCACACAGTCAAAATATGTACCTCACAAAAGGAACTACCAGCCATCCTCCAACATATCCATTCTCCTCTACCTCTCGAGCCCCTGTTGGTTAGCAGTTTTTTTTCTTAAAGGACTGATAAATATTTTAGGTTTGCCATACGGTCATATAACTCTATGGATCTCTGTCGCAACTACTCTACTATTGTAGTACAAAAGCAACTATAGATAAAACCAAAAACACAAGCAATAAAAAAAAATAGATAAACTGGTCATCATCAAAATTACAAATTTTTATTATTCAAAGGGCTCCAAAAATAAAGTTAAAAAAAAACCCTACAGAATGAAAGAAAATATTTGCAAATTATATTCCTGATAAGGTACTTACACCTACAATATATATAAAATATGATTACAACTCAATAATAAAAAACAAATAATCCAACAGAAAAATGGGTAAAGAATCTGTATAAATATTTCTCCAGAGAAGATGTAAAATGACTGAAAAGCTCATGAAAAGATGGTTAACAACTTTAGTTATTAGAAAAACACAAATCAAAGCCTCCATCAGATAATCACTTCACAACCACCAGGATGGCTATAAGAGATAATAACAAGTGTTGACCAGGATGTGAAGAAATCAGAACCTTCATAAACTATTGGTGGTTATGTTAAATGGTGCAGCCACTTTCCAAAATAGCCTTTCGAAAATAGCAATTTCTCAAATGGTGAAACACAGGGTTATCATATAACCCAACAATTTTATTCCAAAGTATCTATATACCCAAGAGAAATGAAAACATATATCCACACAAAAAAATTGTAGGCAAATGTTTATAGAAGTGTTACTAGCAATAACTAAAAAAGGGAAACAACACAAGTGTCATCAACTGATGAATGGACAAACAATATGTAGTATATCGTACAATGGAATATTATTTGGCCATAAAAAAGAACTAAATACTAATACATGCTACAACTAAAATGAACCTTGGAAACATTATGCTAAGTGAAAGAAGCTACAAAGACCACATATTATGATTCCATTTATATGAAAAGTCTAGAATAGGCAAATCTATAAAGACTGAAAGCAGATTAGTGATTGCCTAGGTCTTGTCCATGGAAGGAGATAGGGATTTGGAGACAACAGCTAGGAATATGGAGTTTCTTTTCATGGCAATGAAAATGTTCTAAATTGATTGTGGTGCTAGACATATGATTCTGTTAATATACTGAACACAATAGAATTGTATACTTTAAATGAGAGAATTATATGGCATGTGAATTAAAAAAAAAAAACATGTAGTCATAGACAATAGGTAAAATGGGCAGGAGTATAGTCCAATAAAATTTTATTTATAAAAACAGGTGGCTGGCCATGGGCAAGTTTTCTGATCTCTGTTCTAGAGCAACAGAATCTCAAATATTTTAACTGGGCACTGGCTTACTAGGAAAAATACTACATTTCCTAGCCTCTCTTGCAGAAACTTGTGTACAGCCTTTGGAACTGTCCTTCAATAGGAGACGTATACTAATTCTTTGAATCCCTTTGTCTTTCCCGTTCACTGGGATAGCTAGAGCTCTGGTAGTCATCTTGGACAATGAAACAACTTTGGAAAATAAAAGCCACATATAATGGATCAAAAGATAGCAGAAGCCTGGAATCCTCACTCCGTGAATCATCACACCAACACCAAACTTAATTCATTCATATTTCTTGAGAAAGTAATAAAATTTATGTCATGTTTAAATAACTTTTATTTTGGAGCTGTCACTCTGTGCTCACAGCTTAACTTTGTTCCAATTACTAAAAACCCTCAAGGAATTAAAAAAGTTATGCCTTCTGGAGGGGCTCAAGTTAATGTTATTGACATTCAACATCCAATTCTATGGACACAGTCATCCAATTCCGTCTTTTTTAAAAAACATCATTTTATTCTTACATTTGAGCCTAGCCAAGGGGCCAAGAAGTGATTACAACATTTCATTATTAATCTTTGATCCAGTGGCTTAAAACTACTTGGGTTCATATCTGTAAGAAAAATATAGGAAGATAGCTTTTCAGATTAACTAATCCTTTGTAACTTTTTAAAATATCAAATATCATAAATACGAACAGCACCATATAGAATACAGAGAATGGAGCCTTTATTTTGCAGAGTTTGAAATAAGTTGCTTAAAGCTGTACCCCAAAGAAGGCAGAATAAAAATATTTCTTTATACTTGTTCTCTTGAATTTCAAATGCCCCATACTCCCTTCCTTTTTTTCTAGAAGACAAACTTTCAATTGGCACATATTTCTAAACAAAAGTGAATGAAATACATCAGAACATTTCTACTCAATAGCTTCCTGTGAGGGTTGCTAACCCAAAACTGTTTTTTGATACTAGCTACAAAAAATCCAAAGCTTTTCCAAATGACAGGATTTTTCTGTGAATTTTATCAAGAACTGACATTTGTCAAAATGCGACATGTCTTTGTCTTCACTATAATGGCAGGCAATTAAGAATGTTTTATCATGGTCCATTTATTTTTCTATATTAAAAAGATATTACAGCAGATATATAAAATATAAGGTAGGCTGAAATGACTAAATGGTCCCCCTTTAACTATTATCAGTTAATTTTGATGTATTTGTTAGTACTTTTTTGTGTGTGACTAATTTGTTTTTACAAAACTAGGACCTTAGTGGCCTTCAAACGCTGAAGGCTTGTTAATGTAGACATAAGATCAAAGGAGTGGTTCTGTCATCCTATTATAATGAAAACCGGTAGAAAATATTGATTTGGCAGACAAGTCCAAGCTAATAGCTGTCAGTTCTTATTTAAGGCCGACGGCTATTTTATGATGGTGACAGGCTTCGGATTGTCTGAACAACCCTCAATTTACAAGTGTCTGACCGGAATTTAAAACTGTTTCCCAGAACCCAACAGGAGCCAGCGCCAGCTCCCCCGGTTAACCTGGGCTGCGATGGCAGCGAGAAAGAACCGTGGCATGCGCAAAGTCTAGGAAGGCGAGCAAGCGAAGTGTCAGGGCATCGTGTTGGGGAAGCCGACTCGGGCAAACAGGTGGGTCTGGGGTCCAGCGGAACGGGCACCGTGGCTGGGAGCCGGCCCCACTCCCTGGGGATGCTGAGCCCTTGCAGAAGTGGCTTACCCAGAATGCCAAGCACCAGGTGGGGCAGCCCCACGGGAGAGGGAGGAAGTACACACAGGTCCTGCAGCCACCCTGACGGGGTCAGCCCGACCAGCTCCACCAAATGGCAGCGCTATGATCTTGGACGGGTCAATGGCTCTCTCTTAGCCTACGTTTCTCCGTACAGAAAAGGGAAACGACACTGTGCCTCGCTGCTAGGTTTGTCGTGAAGAAAGGATCAAATGGCCTGGCAGTGCTGGCGCTGAGCACAACGCCTGACGTGCATTAGGACGCCTGGGCTGGCCTCAGGTTCGGAACCTGAACCCACCCGCGCCAGCGCGCCCCGACCGGCCCGCTTCCGGGATCCCTTCTCTGCAGCCTCCGCCAGCCGATCGCAGATCCCTCCGCGGCTCCGTCACTTCCGGGAGGATCCGGCCCCGGCTCCTCGAGTACCCGGATGCAGTCATCATGGCTGCCGTCAGTGAGGGACAGCCATGGAGTCAAGAGTTGCCCGGAAATCGCCGAGGTGAGGGCCTCAAGGAAGAAAGGCCCAGAGGAGGAAAGAGGAGCTGGCTGGGCGGCAGGGTGCCCCCAAACCGTCCTAGGAACTGGACTTCCGCGCTTCCTGTCAACTTCTTGCCGCCAAGTTTTTCTAGAGGAGTCGCTTCTCTTGGAAGGGGAGGACCTCGCGTCCAACCTGTGCCTTCTTTGTATGCCAGGTTTTTTATGCCGTCCTTCCCTCAGCCCTGGAGCAGGCCGGGCAGTACGGTGGCTGGCCTGGGAGGTGGTGGCGGGCGGGCAGTGAGGCCCGAGAGAGGTGGGGTGCGCTGGGCATCCCGGGGCGGCGGAAGCGCTGGGGGCCCCCACTCAGCTGTGGGAGCCGCCGCCCAGTCGGAGCCCAGTCCCCCCTCTCTTTCGGCTGAGATTCGCCAAGGCCTCTTCCAAGCCCACTCAACCATACTCATAGACTTTAGTCCTGCAAAATGCCTAGGGTTTGTGTAGCTCCGGATGTGATTTTTTTTTTACTTTTAATCACAACCTGATAATGTTCGTTTTCTAAGTCTCAGAATGAACAGGGAAAGCTCATGTTGAGTCATGGGGTGGGTTTTCTTTTTAAGGTTTAAATTTGTGTAGGAGAGTGGGGAGAGTCTACCGAAAGTATCCTTTTTTAAAAAGTGGCATGAGAAAATAGGCTGATAGTTCAAACACTCAGGGACTTGTTGAACTTTGCTGCTGTGCAGTCATTGCGATGAAACTTGAGGACACCAGAATTGGGCCTCATGATAAGGTTTTGTGCCAGCAGTTTCAGAAAAGACAATGATTCTAGATATAGATATACTAATTTGAATGAGTTTTATTCACTGCAGGATGTCCTATAGGTTTTGTCATCTGGTGAAACAGAAACAATTGTGAGTTGGTTCATTCACATCTCCTAATAGTCAAAGCTATTTTTTAAGTGTGATATAAAATACACATACAGATTTTTTTTATAAGAACTAAAGTATGGAAACTAATCTTTAAAGCAGGTTGACTCTACATAATAGAGTATGTTATAATTTAGATTTTCACTTAAAATCTCAAAATTAGAAGAGCTGACCTAGAGAAGCTAAAAAAAAAAGAAGAAGAAAATGTAGAGATTTACTCCCTCAGAATATTCTATAAAATGACATTAGAAAAGCACCTGGGATTTGCTTAGACAAGTGCATACAATGTGCAAAGCAAGGAGTTAATAATGGATGAGAACATGCTTTACAATATAGAGAGTACTATCTCAATCACAAACAGTTATTACTCCAGCTCTTCTGGCCAAGTCATGTCTCTTTGTGATACATTTTAACCTCCAAAACTTGTGGTTCTTGTACTGCCAGTATATAGTAAAAATACTATATCTTTTAATAGTATTTTTAAAAAAGCAATAATTATCCATTTACACATTTTAAATATCTTTTTTCCTTTTGATGTGTTGTTTGAGATTGTATTTATAAGAGCATTTTTACACTCAAGAGTACTTAGTGATTTGATGGTCATAAACAGCCTCGATGCTGACTTTCTGTGTGTTTTCTTTCAGGTAGGTCTACTGGGTTCTTGGCACAATACCATATGGACCTGGATAAAACATTGTTAAGGTGGAAATTTTTATTAATCAGTTCAAACATTTTACTTGTCTTTAGTTTTCCAGTATTTTAGTCAAATAACTAGGTGTGGGCTTCATATACTGAGCAATATTTGTGGTATAATTGATGACCACTTTAAAAGATTTTCTACCAAATGTAAAGTTTGATCTCAAATAATTGTTTTTATGGAGCATTTTCCATAATGAAAACTGTGTTAAGTCCTATACATACATTATATCAATACTTACAGTAACTGCATGAATTAAGTCTATTAAAATCACTGTTTTACAGATGGAGAAACTGAGGCTAAGGGGGATTAAGTTACTCATGGTCCCAAAACTAGAGCCACATTCTATAGCCTTTCCTACCATATGACTGAAGATTTTAGTAGAAGAAGCATGAGTGGAACTCAGACCTGGACACTAGTCCTACAGCCCTGCTTTGTAAATTAGAGCAAGTCATTTAACCTCTCTAAATTTCATTTTCCTCTCCCGTGAGAAATGAACACTTTGAACTATTATATTTTATTGATTTTTGAATCATCAAGAATTCTTAAAAAGTTGCCTTCACCATTGTTTTCTCATTTTCTTCTGGCCTCCTGGCACTCATTCCATAAATTTTGATGCACATGTGGAGGCAGTGACAACCCAATCTCTGTTGCTACTTGGTATGACCACATGGTAAGATGTGGCTGATTTCAGAGATGTCAAAATGTAAAATAATGTGCATCTTAGAATTGATGACATGTAGTAGGTGATCTCTAAGCTCCTTTCATCCTTGACTTTATGACATCTGTGACTTTATAATATTTTATTGCTGGTTTATGTATTTTTTAATGTAAATGATTCAAAATAAAACATAAGCTTTTTGGTAGTAGAAAAATAGAAACTGTGTCTGCCTTTTCACCCCAGTCTCAATGAACAATGTCTGGCCTGTAATAAATGCTCAGTAAATATTTGCTGAATGAATTAACCAAATCTTCATTTTATATTACAAATAAAACATTTTTAAAATTGTGTTTGACTTGAATTTGACATAAAATTGTATCAACAGTGCAAAAGTACTTTGCTAATAATTTTATCATTCAGAAATGCACTGTTATAAAACAATAGCAGTTCTTTCTCAACATCTTTTTTGCTCACTATTGTTGGTTATCATCAAGTGTAGAGCATATTTTGTTCCTTGAAGAAGTATAGTGAAAATTGAAATACTGTCATATGGACTTTTAAACAAGAAATTGAACTGGTTTTATTTTTTTAAACTGGCCAAAGGTGTGGCTCCATAGCATAGTGATTAGCACATCTGCTTTACAAGCAAAAGTTGGAGCCCCAGACCATACTCTGGATGCGCCAGCCCCCGCTCCCCCCAACCTGAGTGCACTGTCCCTCCCCTACCAGGGGTGTGCTGGGAGCACATGGAAGGAGACACCCAGCCTTCAGAGATCCAGTTCTTAAGGGGAGATGGATGAGCAACATTCAAAGGTCAGGGGTGGACATAGGATTAAAAAGGAGGAAAAAAATAAAAAATAAACAAACTGGCCAAAGTATAGAACACTTTAATATATAGAGGCTTTCATTTTAACAAAATTTGAAAAAATGTTATTTGATATCTTTATTAAATTTTTATGAGTATTCTGGAGGTGATTAAGCATGCCTTTGTTCCAAATACAAGTACTAATACTAATACCAGTAGTATTAAATGTGTCTGAGTTATGAATGATGAAAATAAACTACAACTGAAAGCTATTTTGAAACTGAATGGGCAGGAAAGTTCAAGTTTTGGGGTGGGTGAGTATATGATAATGTAACTAAAGGAATTATCCCAACTATATTTATAGTATGTTTGTTGAGGTGTGTACTTTTAGTTAGACACAGGAAGGGAAATAGGAATTATTAAAGAGTTGTAGACTTTTCTCTGGTGATAATCAGCTAAGTGTTCTGCTATGGCCCGAAAAGCCAACATGTAAGGTATCACCAGAAAAATGTTTGGGAAAATCAACAGAAACATCTTATCCCTTAACAACATAATAGTCTATGCTCATTTCTGAACCAAGCGCTGGCAAAGAGAATGGATTACTCTTAGATTTCTAATTCTTATTTCTGTAGTTGAGAGTCTGCTTCCAGTGGTTTGTCAGGGAGGAGCATATAAGAAATCAAATTTCTGTAAGGAAGAAGAGGGAAATGGCTGCTAGAATTGGCAAAAACAGAATCCACTGCAATGCCTTTATTGCCTTCTAACAATCCTTTAATCAGATCAGTGGACACTGACAGCAGGGGAAGATTATGGAGAAAATAATACAAAAATAGATAATTATTTTCTACAAATGATTTTGACATAAAATATACCACACATTTAAAAAGCTCATGGTCTAATAGGTTTGTTAAAAAGTCATGCGTTTGTCAGATTGCATTTAAAACTTTTTTTTCATTTTTTCCAATTCAAATAAATAAGGTTAAAAGAACATGAATAAATTGGCTGCTAAAAGAAGAAATTTCAGCTGTTTGGAGTTGGTGAAATAAATTACTGTAACAGAAAAACAAAATGGGAGGAGAGTGAGGATGGAAATAATAGTGAAGTTTGTGATAAATCAGGTGTTAAAAACAATGCAGGGGGAGACTATCACTATAAATGAAATTATTGAATACCTCTAGATTCAAAATTGAGATTACAGAGTAGTTAAAAACCAGTTGTCCATGAGAAGAATTTTAGAATTGGGGGGTAGTTAATAAAGTCTGTTTAGTCTCTATAGCAGTTGTTCTCAATATGGACCTGCAACCTGAATCAAGTGTGCAGCTTACATGTAACCAACCAGTGGTTGACACTGCCTGAGACATGAGAGGCACTAGAACAATATTTGTTGAATAAAGGAAAATGAATGATCAAAAAAATGGCTAAGTAAATGAAGGCACAATGAACCCAAATACCATATATCATTAATTCTTAATGTGATGTTTCATTATTCTTCAAACAGATAGCATCCATGATGGCACTAACATTCATGACAGTGGTATGGTATTGCTCCCTTCCCAGCCTATGAGATTCTAGCTATTAATACTAATAGATATTGTTTATCGAGCATTTAATATGTGCCAGGTACAATGCTAAGTTCTTTTTCCGCATTAATACATTTAATCTATAACAACCTTATGTGGTAGATATTATTTCCCCTTTACAGAAAAGGAAATCAAGGTTCAAAGAGAGTAAGTAATTGGCCCAAAATTATATAATGGAGTTTGGGTTAGAACCCAGTTTTGTTTTACTTTGCAAATTGAAGCCTGTGCTCTCATTGACACTGCTTCCAAAATTTGTAATATTCTGCAAACTTACTTGGCTTCTTACAAGCTTTGCACTTCTCCTTTGAAATTCTTTTTGACACCAGTTTGAGATGACTGCTTTGGCACTGGTTTTTATTGCCAGGGGTCTTCATAAGCTCTTTGTTTATGAATTAATTATTCATTCTTTGTATCTTGAAGACTTGTTGCAGTACCCAAAACCCTCACTCAGTTGAATTCTAGACTGAATAGATTAAGTTTATAGCTTTATAAATTCCATTCTTTTCTGCAGTTCTGTGAGTCTCCTGAGAGGCCTTAAATTAAGCCTCATTTTCCCTTTCCCACCACTGATCAGGGCCCCAACCTTTATCCTGGAATTGCCCAGTTGGTTCAGAGAACCCATGTCATACATCAGTTCCTCTATTGTTTCCCATTATCCCAAGTACCTTTCTTGGAAGATGTTTTCCTACTTGTCTCATAGTCTTAGGACTAGAGTTATCACATTCTAATTTCAGAGATTTATCCTGGTTGTATTTGAAGCTGGTATTAAAAGATTTTTTTTTTTTAATTCTAACCCAATTGAGAGGCAAAATAAAGTGGCCTTTTCTCTCTCCACTCTGTAAAGGCTTTCAAATAGAGATCACTATTATAAATCTGGGGCTGCCTTCACAATCCTTATCTCCCCAGTGTTGCTCCAGGCTTCCTGCAAAAGGAGCCTCAGAGAAGCTTTTCTGTTACTCCTCAAGCACTATCTTCTCCATCTGGCCAACCCCAGATAAGACCATTTTGCCTCCATCTCTGCATACTTTCAGTGGCCAGGCACAACCTTCTCCATTGTCTAATTTTTATCCAAAAAGGGAAATTCAAATGCCAATTTTATTGAACTTTGTCTCAAAGTGTCAGATTGGCTGGAATGTTACTCTTTTACTTCCAAGCAGGTAGTGTGTTGTTTATGAAGAAGAATTGCCACTCTGACTTAGCTGAGGCTAAACTAAACTTAATTGCCTGCAAAGACATCATGATTTCCAATTGATTAGGTCCAGTTACCTATTGGATTAAGTTTCTGCAGGGACTTATATCAAACCATCTGACTTTATTTTTAGGGCTGGTAAATGTGCTTCTTTTGCAGTCTCTGCTATTTTATGTTCAACAGAACGTTTAAAGGAATTGTTAGCTAAGCTTGAATCAGAGTGGGCAACTTGCTGATAAGTGCTATCAGATTAATTGAATAAGAGGATATTAGTACTTTTTATTCAGTTTTTAAAAATCCAGGGGTCTAAGTGTTAAAGGCCTCATTTTGAGGAACTTTGTAACCCTGGATACAGGGTAAAATTTTAGCCTTCCATGATAGATAGGCCCTATGGCAAGAAGACTACAAAGAGGACTTTAAGGCGACTTCTTTGTAGGCTCAGAAAAATCTTTGATGGGTAACCTTTTTATCTCTGTACTCCTGTCTTATGTAGAGTTCTTATAGCTGCATGAATTCACAGCCATAATCAGCATCAGTGCCCTCCCCATTATTGGGTCCTGAAGAAGTAGGCCCCCTTTTTAAAAAAATTAAATTTATTAAGGTATAATTTACCTACAATAAAATGTACACATTAAATAAATTTAGACAAATATATACACACCTAGTGTAACCACCGCTATGATCAAGATATAGAACATTTTTTTAAGCCTAAAAGATTTCCTTGTGTCCCTTCCACTCTGTCCTCCCTTCACCCAAGTCCCTTGGCCCAGGCAACCATTGAGAGTAATACTCATGAGACAAAAATATATATTGTGGAATAAATTTGTCTTTCCTAGAATTTCAAACAAATATTTTACAGTGTGTTCTCATTTGGGTCTGGTTTTTTTCATTCAGCATCATGTTTTTAAGGTCCATCCATGTTTATGTAACAGTAGTTTGTCTATTTTTATTGCGTAGTACTATTCCATTGTATGGATACACCACAATTTGTCCATCCGTCTATTGATGGACATTTGGGTTGTTTGCAGTTTTCTTGCCTGGCCTTTGTTTTTACATGTTTTCGTTTCTCTTGGGTAAAGACTTAGGAGAAGAATGAGTGCGTCTACAGTAAGTGGATGCTTAACTATATAAGAAACTGCCAAACTGTTTTCCCAGAGTGGATGTACTATTTTATATTTTTAGCAGCAATGCATGAGTTCCTGTTGCTTCACATTCTCACCAATACTATGTAGCCATTCTAGTAGGTGTGTATTAGTATTTCATTGTGGTTTTAATTTTTATTTCTTTGATGACTACTGATGCTGAGGATTTTTTAATGTGCTTTTTGGCCATATTTATATCTTCTTTTGTGAAGTGAACAAGTATTTCTAAGCAATTGATATTTGTTAGGCAGCATGACACCTCATACATCCCCTTGCCCACTTGGATGTCTAGAATGGCCACTAGAGTTACAATATCCCTATCCAGCCACACAAACTACTTGCACCAAATCCCTTCTCTTTCCCTAGCTCAGGGATCAGATAATAAATATTTTGGGCCTTGTAGGCCATAGGAACTTTATCACAGCTCTTCAACTCTGTCATTGTAAAAGCAGCCATAGATAATATGTAAGTGAATCTGTGGTTGTAGTACAATGAAACTTTATTTATGGAGCCTGAAATTGCCACAAAATATTCTTCTTTAGGTTTGTTTTCAACCATTTAATCTTAGCTTTCAGGCCAAGGCCTGCTGAACTCTGCTCTAGATGGTTCACAAGATTTCACTAGGCCCTGAGGGTACAGTGGAATTAGAGAGTGAGGAATTTTACCAGCTTTACCACTTACGGGTTGCGTGGCCTTCTACATATTTCCCCCCTACTATTTTAAAGGAGACTTTCTGTTGGTCTCAATGTTTCCTTTTATATTTCATTGGCTAAAACTTTGTCACATAACCATATGTAATTGAAAGGGAGGCTGAGAAAGTTATTTAGCTAGATGACAGTACACCAGCTAAAAATTTGGGTTCTGTTACTGAGGCTAAATAACAGCATGGCTGTTAGGGTAGGTAACGCAGCCTATATGGTACACTTCTTGTCCACAGCCCTGTTCCGATATTCTCTGAGTCCTAGAATAGGCTCTTGAATTAAAGTAGACACTAAGCTCAGTCACAGCTGCCTGCTTGGAAATTGGGGAGTGAAGTGACGTTTAAGTTAGGATAGGAGAAACCAGATTTTAAAGTTCAAAGGTGTCTCAGTACATCAGTGGAAACTTTTGTTAGTAATAACAAAAGTATCATCCCCCAAATGTTTAGAATATTGCCATTTCAGATCTCTTTTGTGATGTTCTTTTATACTCTGGATCAGATTCTGAGGTTAATTCTCATTTTAACAGTAATAATGCTTTGGCAAACAAAATGTCATCATGGACTTTTTCTTCCCGGCTAGTCAGTAAAATTTCAAAATAAATAGGTATGATTATTTTAAATATTTTGTTTTGTGCCCTCTCCCACTCATCGCCAAGTACTTGTCTTCACAACACCTAGACTTTTAGAAAATTGATGGTGGCAACATTTTGAGTGGATGGAGCCTTATTTGACCATCTCCAAAGGATTTCATGATAGATGTAATTTTATTCTGAGAAGTCTGCTAAAATCTTTGACTTAGTGTCCATAATCAGAGTACTTATCCAGATACATGGGCAACTCTTCCAAAGTCGTGGAGACAGTCATACAGGAATGGCTTCCACTGAGCACACTACTCAGAAGAGGACCTCCCAAAAGCTTAGGCATCTACAACCCCATTATCTAGCACTAACTATGTTAAATCCTTTGACAAACATCCTTTGAGATGGTAAAATTAAATTAGTTGTGTTTGAACCAGTTAATGACACCCAGTGGGCTATACTAGAGTGATTCATGAATAAGGAAGGGCTTAGGAGCCTCTGTAATACAAAGACTGCTTTCACTTAGCACCTCACTGGGAAGAATATCTGAAAACTTGAGCCTTCCTAAATGTACTAATTGCTAATGCTGCAGCATATACCCAAAACAATCCTTTCAGTGTATATTTCTCAATACTTCTTGGAAATCATGGTTTCTAGAATGACATAATATTTTGGGATGTCTTAATAAAAGTAGAGCCTATAGTCCCTTAAAAACATGAAGAGTGTTTCTCTCCAGGTATGTGATAGAAGGAAGTAAGGTGTGAAATTGGAGGATATGGTTCCATCATCTCAGATTATAATAAGCCATCTCCCTGGTGTCTGAAGTCTATGAGACACATTGCCAAAAGCAAAGACAAATCATTTGCTGAGTCATTTTACTGCCCTCAGTGTATCAGGCTGAAGAGGAGTGGTGGTATCTTGTCTCTGGAGACTCCTGGGGCAGTCATTTTTGTGTCCCTTCTAATGCCAGCAACAATGCCTGAAGCCCAGTGGTTTAGTAATCTTTAATAAAAGTATTACAATTGTGTTAAGAATAATCAAGGTTAAAGAGCACTTGAAGACACATGTTGACATCAGCTGACTTCTGATGTCACTTAACTATGTAACATCCAGAATTTAGCCATGGTTGTCACTCTTTCTGAACATGTCACTAGCACAGTAACCTAATATCTAGGAATGGAGATAGGTACAGGAATAACCCACAGGCCAATACAAGGACATGGCTGCACCCTTCAGGCACATGCTTCCCAGTTCTGCACTTCTATACTCAAGTGGCTTTCCATGGCAAAAGGATGGCAGCTGCTGACTTGGGAATCTTCTGGAGTAGATATGCACGTACAGTAAAAGTGCTTTGTTTCGGCATTATACATGGCATAGTTTTTGCAAAGGACAGTCTCAAGACCATCTGCATCAGAATCACCTGAAGTCCCTTTTTAAAATGCAGGTTCTTGATTCCCTTTCCAGCTTTACTGAATCTAAATCTTTTGGTCCTGAAATCCAGATGATTCTTATGCACTCTGTTCTTTGAGAACCTGATATTAAGTAGTGTTTTCAAGCTTTTTTTAACAGTGACCTGGAGTTAGAAATTAGCTTAAAACAATATTTACCCCTATTAGGGCAATCTGCTCATACATTCAATTTGAATTTTTTATTCAATTTGCTGTGACCCAATAAGTTGATTTCATGACCTACTAATTCTGATTTTAGAAGATTGGATTAGATGACTTTTGATGTTTCAACATTAAGACTCTACAACTAGGAAGAATTGAACAATTTAAAATAAATCATGTTATCCTTTATTCTCTCCCTTCAGATTGCAGCCAATATAGATATTATCAAAATTCACAGATGCAATACAGGTGACATATTTGGGCTTTACTCTCATCTCTGCCACTAGCTGTGTGCCTTTGAACAATCAAAATCTTTGGGCTTTAGTTTTCATCATCTAAAAGGAAGTTAATACTTTCCTTTTATATTTTATAAAATTTCTCAAATGAGATTAAAACTATGAGGAAGCTCTGTGAACTCTAATGCATACATTAGTGTAAGATTATGTCCTTTTATACAAACTGTGCTTGAAGATATTTGGACTTCAAGATACCTCTCTTACAACACTGCTTGCCTTCTGGTCATAACTTCCACTCTCCTTGATTCCTAATAGATGACCTTTAGAGAATAAGGCACTGCAGAAAGCATATGAATGTTTATGCAAATGTTTTGTTGTTGCTTTTACACTATATCTTAGTGGCTTTCATGCAAAAAAAAAAAAATGTCCTAAAAAAACACTTCTGGTGAAACAATCTAGATCTTTGGTCTCTGAACTATGTTTTTAGGCTTTATGACCAAATTCCATTTGCTCTAATAAAGAAATGCACAGACACTCCAGATAGGAGCCAGCCTTCTGATACACTGACCAAATACAGTCATCGTAGGCACCTACCAGATGCCAGGTAGTTGAGCTCTATTTGCATCCCCAAAAGCAGTAGCTCTCACCCAGCTTTACCCTTAAAAATTCCCTACCACAAGTCACTCACAGATCCATCCTGTCCACTGTTCCACAGGTGATGATGACTAGCCACCTAATTTTCTCTCAAGAGACTCAAAAAGCCTAACAGCAAAAAGGCTTGGTGGTGTCCAGTCCTGCAGGCTTGAACAGGTTCATCTCTGGTCCTTCCCTTAGCCTCATATTCAGTGAGCAAATCTCATCCCCACTTGGGTTTTCATTGCCACATACCCTGCAAACATAAAGTTCCAAAATTACTCTATATATTTGCTTAAAATGTGGCATCACCTTATCTCTTCTCAGTCTCCAATCAAAAAATATTCAACAGTGTTTTCTTACAAAGAAAATTTAAAGTTCAGCACTAAAGGCATATTTATACATATGCTTGCATCTATGTACATATAGTCAATATATCATTTTATAACTTTTAATATGCTTTTTATGTTTATATATATTTTAAGAAGCTTCTGGAAGTCTACGGCCATGCTAACCTGAACAAGCCTGATCCTGTCTGATCTCATAAGCTAAGCAGGGTTGGACCTGATTAGTACTTACATGGGAGACCACCTAGGAAGACCAGGTGCTGTAGGCATAAAAAATAAGGGATTGTAAGCTGACAAGGTACTAGCAATCTGTGAGGTCAACCAAGGGTTGCCTTGCCTAAAAAAAAAAAAAATTTTTAATTAAAAGCTTCTGTAACATTACTGTTACTCCTGCTCAAGATTAATGTAAAACCATTACATTAGTTAATTTTGGATGGCATAGCCAATAAAATGAAATCAGAAAATAAAATAACTGTATTTGGGAAAGAAAGAGGCAGAATTATTGTTTTGTTGTTGATCTGATTGTATACCTGAAAACCTAAAGAAATCAAGTGAATCTTATTAAAACGAATTCTAGTTCTAGTCAAGATAGCTGAGTAGGTAACTGCTGTGCTTGACTCCTCTCATGATCACATTAAAATTACAACTAAACCAACAGTCTCCAAGGGACTGGTGCTTCTATGAGAATCTAATGCCTGATAATCTAGGATGGAGCTGAGGCTGTGATGTTAGCACTGGGGAATGGCTGCAAGTACAGATGAAGCTTCACTAGCTTGCCTGACACTGACCTCTTGCTGTGTGGCCCAGTTCCTAACAGGCCACAGACTGGTACCAGTTCGTGGCCCAGGGGTTGGAGACCCCTAAACTAAACTACAGAACAACCATCATTTAGAATAACCTAAAGTCTAGCTGAACAGAAGTTCTATAACTAAAGATATACAGAAGAAGCTACATTAACCCTGGTAGGAAAGGTGGAGGCATGGAATGAGCTGTTTGCACACCTATGTGTGGCAGTTAAAAATCAGGAGGGATATTTTGGACTGCGGAGGTCTCCCCTGAGGAGCGAGAGGTCCCAGTTTCATACCAGGCTCCCTAGCCCAGGGCTCCAGTGGAGAGAAGAGAAGTCTGCACAACTTCTGGCTGCGAAAACCAGCAGAGATTGTGACTATATGAGATGGAGGGTGACTGGAGTCCCAAGGATTCCTTTTAAAGGGCCAGCACACGGACTTACTTGCTGATGAACTTACTCTGAGCTCCAGCACTGGGGCAGCAGCTTAAAAGGCACAAGGGACATAACAGGGAGGAAATAATAGTTTGGCTTCAGGGTGAGGGCTGGAGGGGCAGCTTTCTCCCAGACAGAAGTGCTGGCAGTCACATTGTTCCTTTGTTGAGCCCCTCCTACCCAGTGTGCAGATGCAGGTAGGTGCCATATCTGAGTCTTTATCAACCTGGCTGACACAGTCATCCCACCCTCATGATTCCCTGAGGCCCTGCCCCACCAACTTGTAGGGCCAACCAAGCCACTTCCAGTGGCTTTTCCATACAAAGCCTGTCATGGCTCATGCTATACTCTTAAAGCTTCTCAAAAATTCACAAACCCCAAACAGCATCTGGCCTCAATGAGCCTTGTACGTCTTGATGAGCAACCCTAAACCCAGCATTAGCAGCAGCTGGCTTCGGTTCACAGCATAGGCTCTTCCAGGCACACCCAAGCCCAACACAAGTGGAATCCATCTGAAGTTCACTTTTTAGCTCATACTAAGTGGCCCTAGGCAGAACATAGGCAGCAGTTGACCTTGGCCTGCAACAGAGTCCCATTCAAGAGGCCCCAGAACCAACACACCTAGTGGCCACCTTTATCTCACACAACAGCACCATCCACCTCCACAAAAGACACACCCAAAGGGCGGGGGAGGGGGGGCGGCACAAGAGCCCTGCTAAAGCAAGTCCTGCTCTGTAAGGTCAGCCCCTGCACAACATCTTCTCCACTATAGTCATGGCCAGTCCTCACAACCAACTAGCCCATGGATCAATCCCTCTCATTAACATGCAAATAGCAACCAAAGGTTCAACTACAACAGGAGGGCATGCAAAATCTACACAGGGGCACACCTGGAGCACCTAGTTCAGGTGACCAGAGAGACTGAGTCACTAGGCTCCACAGGACATCTACTAAATAAGTCCACTCTACTACTAAGACCAGGAGACATAGCAGCCTACATAACACATAAAAACAAATGCAGGGAGACAGCCAAAGTGGGGAGACAAAAAAAAATGTTTCAAATGAAAGAACAGAACAAAGTTCCAGAAAAATAAATAAACAAAATGGAGAAAAGCAATATACTAGATGCAGAGTTCAAAACACTGATTATAAGTACACTCAATGATCTCAGTGAGAACGTCAATGAAGAGATAGGAAACATAAAACTGGAGGTAGAAAACCTAAAAAGGAACCAGTAAAAACTGAAGAATGCATTAACTGAAATGAAGAATACACTAGAGGGAATCAACAGTAGATTAAATGAAGCATAGAATCAAATCAGTAATTGGAAGAGAAGATAAAAGAAAATGCTCAATCAGAACAGCAACAAGAAAAAAGAAACCAAAAAGTGAGGGTACTTTAAGGGGCGTCTGGGACGACATCAAGCATACTAACGTTCACATCCTAGGGGTACTGGAAGGAGAGGAGAGAGCAAGGAATTGAAAACCGATTTGAAGAAATAATGACAGAAAACATCCCTAACCTGGTGAATAAAATAGACATTCAAGCCCAGGAAACACAGAGAGTCCCAAACAAGATGAGCCCAAAGAGGCCCACACCAAGAAACATAGTTAAAATGCCAAAGGTTCAAGACAAAGAGAGAATCTTAAAAGCAGCAAGAGAAAAGCAGTTAGTTACCTACAAGAGAGTTCCCATAAGACTCAGCTGATTACTCAAGAGAAACTTTGTAGGCCAGAGAGATTAGCATGAAATATTCAAAGTGATGAAAAGCAAGAACCTGCAACCAAGACTACTCTACCCAACAAAGCTATCATGTAGAATCAAAGGACAGATGAAGAACTTCTCAGACAAGAAAGAGCTAAAGGAGGTCATCATCATCAAAAATATGAGCAATAAAGTGGCATTAATTACCTATCTATGAATTACATAGACTTTAAATGTAAACAGATTAAATGTTCCAATCAAAAGACATAAGGTGTCTGAATGGATAGGTAAACAAGACCTTTACATATACTGTCTACAAGAGACTTGTTTCAGATCAAAAGACACATTCGGACTAAAAGTAAAGGGATGGAAAAAGATATATCATGAAAATGGAAACAAACAAAAAGCTTGGATAGCAATACTTATACTAGACAAAATAGATTTTAAAACAAATGTTATAACAAGAAAACAAGAAGGATCCAATAATCTCACTTATAGATATTTACTCAAAAAAACCCAAAACACTACTTCAAAGGGACGTGTGCATTCATTTGTTCGTTTCAGTATATTTATAATAGCCAAGATATTGATGGACCTGAGTGTCCATCAATGGATGAATAGATAAAGAATAGGTAGTACATATATACAATGGAATATCACTCAGCCATAAGAAAGAATGAAATCTTGCCATCTGCAATGACATGGATGAACCTAGAGGGCATGGTTCTGAGTGGAGTAAGTCAGACAGAGAAAGACAAATGTCATATGATTTCACTTATATAGAGAACGGGATAATAATCTAGAAAACGGGATAAACAAATTAACAAAACAAAATCATAGATAAAGAGCATTGTGACAGCTTTGGATTTGGATAGGGAGTTGAGGGGATAGGTGAAGGGGAGAGGAGATTAGGAGGTATAAATCAGTAGTTACAAAATAGTCATGTGGATGTAGAGTATGTACAGCATGGGGAACATAGTAGTATGGGAATAACTATATATGGTGTCAGATGGGTGGGTACTGGATTTATTAGAGTAATTATTTCTTAAGTTATATAAATGCCTAATCACTGTGTTCTACACTGAAACTAAGATAATATTTTAAGTCAACTGTAATTGAAAGATGACAATATAAAAATAAATAAATAATAAAAGTAAAAATAATTCAATAAATTCTGGATAGTTATAAATTAAAAATTTTAAATGAACAGCTCAGTTTTTATTCTAAGTAATTTTGATTTATCCAAATTTGCTAAAGCATACCCACACACATATACGTGGTTTATATACTGAATATGTAATCATGTATTCTATTTTTTGTATTTCACAATACATCAGTAACTATTTTTTCATAAAATTAAAATATATTGAGAGAGAGAGACAGAGTAGTGGAGAGAGAGAGAGAAGATACCAAAAGGAAATTATAAGTTGTGCTATTTTGCTTTATATGTTGACCAATCCAAAAAAAAGCAGTGAGCATTAAACAAAAAAGACACTTTATATGATTATGCAAGCATCGATTTAATGGTAGCATACTCTATTGATGATATTTAAGTCATTTATAATCTTTTATCTACAATGGTGAATAAATAACTTGTACCTAGCTTATTTCATATGATTATAACTCGTAGGATCAACTCCTAAAAGTGGAATTTCTGGATCAAATTATTTTTGCATTTGTAATTTTTATACATATTGCCAAATTGCCCTTCATAGACATTTGATTCATCAGACATTCCCACAAGTAATGTAGAATGTACCTCCCATCCCCAACACTGTTATCATATTAAAAATGAGATTGAACATCTGAAATATATTTTACTTTTTTTTTGGAATTGCTTATTTATGTTATTCCCTCTTTATATGTGAGGAAAATTAGCCCATGCCTGGAGATTAGTTGCAAATACTTTACCCATGTTGTTTTTTGTCTTTTAATTTTGATTATGGTGATTTTTTTTTTTTTTGCCACACAGAAAACAATTTTATATAGTAAAATTTTATTTCTTTATATTTCTATTTATTTTTCAATTGCAGTTTAAATTCAATATTGGTTTGTATTCATTCAGGTGTACAGCATAGTGGTTAGACATTTATATAATTTACAAAGTGATCCCCCCAAATAGTCTAGTAACCATCATATGAGGTTTCTACAACATAATTGACTATATTCCCTATGTTATATTTTACATCCCTGTAACTATTTTCTAACTACCAATTTGTACTTCTTACTCCTTTCACCTTTTTCACCCAGCCCCACCAACCTCCTTCCATTTTATTTCTGTTTTGTTTGTTCATTTATATTGTTCTTTAGATTCCACATGAAATGAAATCATATGGTATTTGACTTTCTCTGTTTGACTTGTTTCATTTAGCTTGATATTATCGTGGTATCCCACCAACAGTGTGGGAAGGTTCCCTTTTCTCCACACCCTCTCCAACATTTTTTGTTTATTTATCGATGATGGCCATTCTGACAGGTATGAAGTGGTTTTATATTTCTCTGTTGATTAGTGATGAGCATCTTTTCATGTGTCTATTGGCCATCTGTAGGTCCTCTTCCAATTTTCAGGTCCACTGCCCATTTTTTATTGAATCATTTGATTTTATGGTGTTAAATTATATGGATTATTTATAAATTTTAGATATTATCTCCTTATTGAAGGTATTATTGGTGAATATCTTCTCCCATTCAGTTGGTTGTCTTTTTGTTTCTTTGATAGTTTACTTTGCTGTGCAAAAACTTTTCAACTTGATATCGTCCCGTTTATTTTTTCTTTTGTTTTTCTTGCCTAAGACATTGTATATATATATATAGCAGTGCCAGAAAGTTTACTGCCTGTTTTCTTCTAGTTTTATGGTTTCAGGTTCTACATTTAAGTCTTTAATACATTTTGAGTTTATTGTATGTTGTACAAGAAGAATTCTAGATTTCTTTTATTTATCTATTTGTCTATTTATTTATCTATCTATCTATTTATTTATTTTAAACTTTTTAAAAATTAAGTCTATTGGGGTAACATTGGTTAATACAATTATATAATTTTCAGGTGTACTTATAAGTTGACATCTGTATATTCTAATGTGTGTCCAGTTTCCTTCAACTACCATATATTTGATCCCCTTTACCCACTTCACTCTTCCATTAGCCCCCTATATTTGACCTCCTTTATCACATCTACTTCTCCCCTACCCCCACCTCCCTTCCTTCTGGTAACCACTAGTCCATTGTCCGTTTCCATGAGTCTCTGTTTGTTTGTCCTGTTCATTTGTTCCTTTTAGGTTTATATCCCACATCTAAGTGATATCATGTGATTTTCAAATTTTTCTGTCTCGTTTATATCATTTAGCATGATTATCTCAAGGTCCATCCATATTGTTGCAAATGGCAGTATTTCATCTCTTCTTATGGCTAATATTCCATTGCATATATGTACCAAAGTTTCTTTATCCAATCATCTATTGTAGGACACTTCTGTTGCTTCCATGTCCTGGCCACTGTGAATAATGCTGCTTTGGACATTGGTGTGCAAATATCTTGGTGTCTTCAAGATTTTGGGATATGAATTTTCAAGTCTTTGGGGTAAATGCCCAGTAGAGGGATTGCTGGATGATGTGGTAGATCAATTTTTAGTTTTTAAAGGTATCCCTATACTATTTTCTATAGTGGATGCACCAATTTGCAGTCCCATTGCAGCATATGAGGGTTCCTTTTTGTCCTTATCCTCTCAGACATTTGTTATTGTACTTGTCCTATTCATTATAGCTATTCTAACAGGTGTGAGATGGTATCCCATCGAGGTTTTTTTTCTTTTTTTAAGTGTATTGGGATAACATCATTGAGGTTTTGATTTGCATTTCCCTAATAGCTAACAATGTTGAGTATCTTTTCATATATCTGTTGGCCATTTGTATGCCCTCTAGGAAGAAGTGTCTGTTCAGATCCTCTGCCCATTTTTTGATTGGATCATTTGCTTTTTTGTTGTTATCGAATTGTATGATTTTTTTTTTTTTGTATATTTTGGATATTAGGCCCTTATCAGAGGTGTTGCCTGCAAATATATTTTACCATTCGGATGGTTGTCACTTTACCTTGTTGATGGTTTCTTTTGCAGAGCAGAAGCTTTTCAGTTTGATATAGTTCCATTAATTTATTTTAGCTTTTACTTCCCTTGCTTTTGAGGTCAAATTCATAAAATCCTCTTTAAGTCCAAAGTTCTTGAGTTTCGTTCCTATGTTTTCTTCTGTGCATTTTATTGTTTCAGGTCTTATATTTAGGTCCTTAATCCATTGTGAATTAATTTTGGTAATCTAGTTTCATTCTTTTGCAGGTGGCTACGCAGTTTTCCCAGCACTACTTATTGAAGTTTTCCCTTTCTTCACTGTATATTTTTGGTGTTTTTGTTGAAAATTATTTGCCCACATAAATATGGATTTATTTCTGGAGTCTCAATTCTGTTCCACTTGTCTATATGTCTGTTTTTCTGCCAATACCATGCTGTTTTGATTACTTTCACTTTGTAGTTTAATTTAAAGTCAGGCAGCATGATGCCTCTGGCTTCATTCTTTTTTCTCAGGATGGTTTTGACAATTCAGTCTTTTGTGCTTCCATACAAATCTGGTGATTATTTTGTTCTATTTCTTTAAAAAATTCCAGTGAGTTTTTGATGGGGATTGCATTAAATCAGTATAATGCTTTAAATAATATGGTCATTTTAACTAAGTTGATTCTTCCAATCCAACAACATGAAATATCTATTTCTATTTTCTTCGATTTCTTTTAATAAGGTCTTGTAGTTTTCATTATATAGGTCCTTCACATGGTTTGTTAAATTTATTCCTAGGTATTATATTATGTTTGTTGCAATTGCCAAAGAAATTATTTTTTCAACTTCTTTTTCTGACACTTCATTATTAGAGTATAGGAACACTATGGATTTTTGAACATTAATTTTGTATCCAGAAACTTTACTGTATTTGCTTATTGTTTCTAGTGATGTTCTTGTGGAGTCTTTAGGGTTTCTTATATAAAGAATCAAGTCATCTGCAAATAGTGACAGTTTGATTTCTTCATTTTCTATTTGGATGCCTTTTATATTTTTCTCTGGTCCGATTACACTTGCTAGGACCTCTAATGTTATATTGAATCACAGTGGTGATAGTGGACAGCCTTACCTTGTTCCTCATCTTAGAGGGAAGATTTTTAGTTTTTCAACATTAAATATAATGTTGGCTGAGGGCTTGTTATAGATGGCCTTTATTATATTAAGGCACTTTCCTTCTATACCAATTTTGTTAAGTGTTTTGATCATAAGCAGATGCTGTATCTTGTCAAAGGCTTTTTCTGCATCTATTGATATGATCATATGATCTTATTTTTTAATTTGTTTATGTCGTATATCACGATTTGTATATGTTGAACCATTTCTGTGCCTCTGGGATGAAGCCCACTTATTGGTGGTGTATAATCTTTTTAATATGTCTCTGTATTCGGTTCGCTAGTATCTTATTTAGGATTTTTGCACCTGTGTTCATAAGAGATATTGGTCTGTAGTTTTCTTTGTTTGTGTTATCTTTACCAGGTTTTGGTATCAGAGTAATATTGGCCTCATAAAATGAGTAGGGAAGTACTGCCTCCTCTTTGATTATTTGGAAGTTTGAGAATAGGTATTGTTCTTCTCAGACTTTTAAGTTGGATGTTAACTTTCTTTTGAGCACTGTTTCAGTTTTATCTCAGAGTTCCTAATGTGATTTCTTATTTGATCCAAGGATTGTTTGGAATTATTTTGAGTCCATTATTTATGTTTTATTCATTGCATTTTCATGAGATTATGTTTTCTATATTAATTCTATTTTTTTGTGATTGATTGCTATTTTCTTTATGGATTAATACTAGTCAAATTTTGTGAAAGTTCACTTTAGATTTTAATATTATCAAAGAAAACTTAGATATAGTTATTAGTGCACTACTTACTTGTGCACAGGAAACCAGTAATGGACTTTTTCTAAGGCAAAGATAGGAATATTTTTGTAGTTCAGAAATCACTGATATTGTTTTCCTCAGATGAGCTGGCAGCTAGCAGAGACCAGTCAGGGTGTTCTGATCTTAGGCACTTAAATGAGTAGCAGTTCTGGGTGTCTATATACTCTTCACAAGACTGCGACAGTGTTGCTGTTGGCATGGGTGACAGTCTCTGTCATGTCCTTTGTTATCTTGGCCATCTTAGTTATGCCAGGTCTGTACCATTTCCCTTCTCAGAATTTCTCAATATATGTCAATTAGATCTCCATAACATGTTAATATTTTCTATATTTTTACTAATTTTTTAAAATTACTGATCAGTCATGGACCAAGAGAGATGAATTAGAGTTTCTTACTACCCATGTTTTCCCATTATTTGTCCTTATATCCTCTACAGTTTTTACTTAATGTATTGCAAGGCTACTGGATCCACAGAAATTCATAACTGTTTATTGTTGACTTGTAAACTTTAACATTATAGAATACCACCCCCCCCAACCTTTTTCTGGTTTGGTTTTATACCCTTGTGCCTGAACTCAGCCTTATGTTATTGTTTCTTTTTGCATATTTATTATCTCTTTACTCATCCTTCTACTTCAATCCTTCTGAATTATTTTTTTTGTTGGTCTTTTATATAGGTGTTTTAAAATTCAGTCCAAAATTATTTTTAATTGTTGTTTAGCCCATTTACATTTTTGATTTGATATGTTTGGTCTTAGTTATATCATATTATTTTGTTAAAATTTCTGTATTTATACTTTTAGAAAATATTTTACTGTATAAATTGCTTGCTTTGCTTTCTGTATTTCTTTTGATTACTAGGATGGTTTTATTCTCATTACAAGTTATCTTTGTAATATCCTGATTTTACAGAACCCTCAATCCTCTATTTCACCAGACTTTTAGTATCTGTAATTCCCTTTTATAAGTAATGATTTATAAAGCTGGACTTCGTTAAAATTAAAAACTTGTTCTGCAAGAGACAATGTCAAGAGAATGAGAATACAAGCCAAAGACTGGGAGAAAATATTTGCAAAAAACACATTTAATAAAGGATTGTTATCCAACATATTCAGAGAACTCAAAAATCAATAAAACAAACTGATTTAAAAAAATGGGCTGAAGACCTAACAGACAACTCACCAAAGAAATATATAGATGTCAAGTAAGCATATAAAGTTGCTCCACGTCATTTGTTATCTGGGAAATGCAAATTAAAACAATGAAATATCACTGCACATCTACTAGAATAGCCAAATCCTGGAACACTGACACCACCAAATGCTAGTGAGCATATGGAGCAACAGAAACTCTTATTGTTGGTGGGATGCAAAATTAAACTGCTACTTTATAAGATAGTTTGGCAGTTTCTTACAAAATTAAACATACTTAGTAAAACCTACACACAGATGTTTATAGCAGCTTTATTTACAATTGCCAAAACTGGGAAGCAACCTCGAGATCCTTCAGTAGGTGAATAGTTAAACCGTGATTCACCCAATGAAATATTATTCAGTGCTAAAAAGAGCTATCAAGCCATGAAAAGACATGAAGGAAACTTAAATACATATTACTAAGTGAAAAAAGATGATCTGAAAAGCCTAGATACTGTATGATCCCGACTGTATGACATTCTGGAGAAGGTAAACTATGGAAACAAAAAGATCAGTGGTTGCCAAGGGTTGGGGTCGGGGGTGCAGGGGCAGCATGGGGAGGAATAAATTGATGGAGAGGATTTTTAGCAGTGAAAATACTTGATATGAAACTGTAATGATGAATATATGCCATTACACATTTGTCTAAACCCATAGAACGTACACCACCAAGACTGAAACATGATGTAAACTATGGACTTTTAGTGATTATGATGTGTCAATATAGATTCATCAATTTAACAAATATACCGCTTTGGTGGAGGATGTTGATAATGGAGGGGGCTGTGCACGTGCTGGGGCCAGGGGTACATGGGAAATCACTACCTTCTCTCAGTTTTGCTGTGAACCTAAAATTGCTCTAAAAATAATGTCTTAAAAAAAATGTAAAAAGTAACAGTGGCAGTGCAGTAGGGTAGCAGCAGGTATCCTTCCCAGCCAGAGCCTGGTCTTGATGCTTTCTTTCAAATGACTTTTATTTTTTATTTTTTGGGGTGGGGCGGTGTGTAAGTTTTTCCTTTTAGTTCTGTTAATAATTGCTTTATGTATTTTGATACTTCCAAGTTGGGTAGATATATAGATTTTTTTTTTTTAAATAAGGGATTTTAAAATGGATATTGAGTGATTCCCTAAACTAAGTTAATTTTTAACTGAGTTCCAGACTACAACATCCCAATTTCTTCAAGTGTACCATCATACCAAACTAAAAATATGCTGCTTGAGACTAGGGAGGTTAAGTCTTTTACCATGTGCTTGAGAAGACCGTTTATGATTAACAACTTGTCACATGGGGTTCACAATTGCCTCAATATAAAGCTGCCTTCCTGGTTTGGAATGCTTCTTGCTTTTTCTTAAATTCAGGCTTAAAGAACATTGTATACTAAACAACTATCTTGAGAGCTGTTGCTAAACCCTGCCACACTGCTAAGAGCAACTAACAGTACATAGGAGTAATTTAAAAAATGCTTTTTAGGAGTATAAATTCCTAACCCACACATACAAACCCTTTAAAATTTTACTCTTCAAAACAAATTCTATCTGCTAAACAAATTCTGATAAGTTATGTTGGATTAAGTAGCAAATGATATTTGTATATAGGTGAACAGAACATTATCACTCATTGTTGACCCTGTTCCTTATCATACCCTTAATAAGTGTCCCTGCTTTTGAGATCAGACTTCAGATTTTCTGAAGCTTTCATTGTTTAATAAATTAGAAGCTGCAATTGCTTGCATACTAACAACTGTTTTTAAGCTCAGAAAGTCCAAAGCTGTGTCCAATATGCTTTTGTGGGCTTTGATGCTCAGTATGGAATACATAATGAATGGACAAATGTTTCCTGCCAGTGCAGTTATCATGTGAACAGTTCTTAATGAGTATAATTATGATGCCACATCTGACTTACATGATGACATAGTTTAACGAAGCTGCAAGTATACATCAAATTGATACTTAAAACAAAACACCAAAACCACTTTACTGAAAACTAGTTTTATTTTAAAATTAAGTGCATAGCACTCATCTAATTCCATTGGTGTAGACTTTAGCACCATACTTGCCATTTGCAATTAATGTCATAACAGATACATTTTGGTTTGCAGTCTGTACTTGAGTAGTGTTTATTTTGTGGACTTTGGTAAAGCCCTTCATACATATCATTAATCTCTTCACAGTACATGTTTAATGATGGTCTGGTAATCTCAAAAAACAAACAAAAAAAAGACCTACTTTAAAGACTAACCAATAAATTAAAACAAAACAAACCCCACATAACTCCCCCCACCCACATCTTCCAAAGCTAGCAGTTGTGAGTTGTATTTATACTGAAACCTAATGTTTTTAAAATAGTTCTGGTTCTCCATTCACCCCATCCCACCCCACCCTGGGTATGCAGCAATAGTAACCAATTATTTATTTTATTCTATGTCCCCCGAAAAGATTAATCCAGTGTTCTTTAGCTTTTTAAAATATAAACTGGGAAAGTGTTATTATAAGCTTTTAAAAAAGGCATATTCTTCTATAACAAGAATGACATTTAAACCAATCAATAAAAGCATTTGACAAGACATTAAATTACCATAGGCACCGGCTGTTGTTTCAAGTTGGGATCTCTATCCCAATATCTTACATTCATAGTACTATTGAGGTAGTTAAAATACTGAAAATTGGACTCCAGGTTTCTGGGTTCTGAATGTGAATGTGAAAGATATAGTCTTCTTGAATCTACTTTCCCTCAAATAATTCAAGTTCTCTTGAGGTAAGAACTACCAAAATCCAATTAGCAGCCATCTATAAAGAGGAAAAGTGATAATTTCAGAAAACAATTTTCATGCTTGAAAACTGCCATGAGTGAGTGTTCTTACCTGAGTGGTTTATTTTGATCTACCAGACTAATAAATCCATATTATGCCCTCTGTATTCTATAAAAGTTACCTTTCTTTTAAGGAAAGGGACATTACCTAAGAATTCATGCTGGCAGAAGTCACCCACCCACATTTATCCACTGGAACCAGCTGAATGAATCATTTTATTTCTGTACTGAGTCCTTTCCCTTCCTAAAAGAAGCCATTTGGCTTGATTACAGAGACTCCTGCTGCATACCCACAACATCTTTATAAGTTTGTTGTCAATGCATACTGTGGCAGTCACATACCTGCCATACAATTTCCCTTCAAGTGCTATCTTTAAAAAACACAAAGAAAAAGACACACCTTACAAATTTTTAAATCAGAAAGCTTCCCTTCACCAAATCTCTCTTCTCCCACAGTTAAGAGCACAATGTATACAGTTTTAGTTATTACAATGATTTTTTAAAAATTTTTACTTTTTAAGTTTACTAACTTTGAACTCTTTACCCCCAATTTGCCCTTGCTATAATGATTTATTATTGCTGTTTTCACTCATTACCAGTACAGTGAATTGTCTCAGGGCAGTTCTGGGGCCAATCTAATGAAAACGGCTACTGAAATATGGTAAGCAGTACCTTTGCCTAGTTAAACTGATTCAATGGCTGCTTATAAAACCTGTCTTACACATAACAAAGTGCTGCTCTAGCACAACCTGAGAACTACCCTGGCCACATTTCACTTAAATAAAACCTACAGAACTTTATTCTAGTACTGACATTTTATAGTTATCTTTCTCTTGAAAAAAACCTTTTTAGAGTAATATCAAATCTGAATATAAATCACTGATTGCACTGAGAAATGCAAAACCTATATATGTATTATGAATGTTAGAAAACACCATTTAATTCATTCTGGGCTACAACTATGTTCTCATTTGAAAACACATCTAGCAGGAGTGTTTTAACCTATGTTATAAAGGTAGTTCATACTATAACATTCCCAAAACATGTTGCATTACAGTTAAGTGTTTCCAAGTAGTACAAATTCCCTGAGTTAATGTGTTTTAAGTCTAAAGATTTGAGGTTGATCATTTAGGGGGAAAAAAAAAACAATAAAAATTTATGACCATGATTTGAAGATGAGATCTACTCCACCCTTAATCTTAGTAAATAAATCCAAACCCCCATACTATCTGTGAAAGGAAGTTTTACAGTCATCTAAAAAAATTTTTTTTTTACTGCACAGATCAGTATATCATAGCAATTCATGAGTTTAAACTTAATCAAAAATTCATTTTGTAGATCAAAAATATAACTCAAAACTGCAGAATAAAAAAGGACATCTCCAAAAAATTAATACTGTAACTTTCCTTCATAAAAAGACTGTTTGGCAAGTCCACAGACAAACATTAATCTCTGACATATAAGCCATATTAGGCCTAGAGCCCACCACAGGTTAAATCTTAAAACAGTGAATTAGAGTCTGTCCAGATTTTCTGTTGCATTTCTGAATATTTTTAAAATATCTGGACCATCATCTGGGGCTTGAAATTTCTGTCATATAGGGATTTAAGAGAATTTGACATACATACTGTTAAATTATTTGCAGTATTTGCTTAGTCCTCCTGGGTACTCACGGTGCATTCAAAAGGATATTCAGTCTTCTTGGTGCTAGTATCTGAAGAGTTCTGATGCAATTTAAATCCCTTTAGAGAAGCTTACCAAAAGATTGCCCCAAGAGCTTCAAGTCACTAAACAGTGTGGATCAGGTGTTACCTTCACATAAAATCACCTTTCAAAACATGGAGTGATGCAAGGGTAATGTTCATTTATCTGGTAACTCCGGTTATAAGAAACATTCAGACAGGGCTTAACTTCTACTGGTATTGCCAGTGACATCCCAACACCAGTCTGCACGTGCCCAAGGCCCTGAACACTAGTTTGGAAGCCAGCAGGACATGTCTGTAGTGTATAAGATGAGGTGTGTGTAGTAGATACAATCTGCTGACAGCTTGGTTGTTCTGACACAGGATGGCGATACTGCAGTGAGGTCTGATGAAGATACTGAGGTTGCTGAAAGTGAACTGGCCGTGAGGGTTGGGAGGCTGTCTGGAACACACTTAGCTGTGCGGGCTGAGGTCCTGCCTGTCCTCTTTGTTTGTTTGCTTCTTTCACATCATTATCGTGAGCACTGCAACATGGAGAGAAAGGAAACTGTTAATATTACTTGAGAAGAATTTGTAAGAAAATCACGTACCACCCCCAACTCCTCAATAGCCGACTATGGACTGTCCCACTGCCTACACAGGAGTCACTGTCACTGTAATTCCAACAATAGTGAGATCTCACTCTTATCCTTCTAGAAGTTCTTTCTCTTGCTACAAACCTTGGGAACTGGCTGCTGGTAGCTTTAAGGGCTGTGTCCAGCTTGGGAGATATGTTGACAATAAGCACCTAAATGCAGTTGCTATTCTGGTAACATCCTGGAGCCTAACAATTCAAAGATAGGGAAATGGAGACCAAGGCATGATTTTCTTGGACTGATTTTGGAGTCATGGGCTCACATAAAAGCAGTTCCTTTCCTTATCAGGTACTCGACTCAGTATCAATGACCACCTATACCTGGGTTACAGCAGTTAGTTTATTCATGGCAACTGTCAGAGCAAATCCCCTAAAAGCTCTGTGCTTTTGAAAAGTTGCTTTAAGGGCTCCTTATACATGAAGAAAAGTATTAATGAGAAATTATAAACAAAAGAACAAAGTGGCTTACATCAATAGCCGTTCAATGCACTGCACTAAGAAATCCCAAGTGTAAGCAGTAAGACGATGCAGTCTTGTAGGCCACGTTGGAGAAAGACGAAGTATAATCCTTGAAGAAGCCACACATGCAGCAGCTACTAAAGAAGGTGCATAATTTAGAAAGGCATAATCTGTGGAGACATCAAAAATGAACTTAAGAAACAGAACACATAAGTCACAAGCTCACAAGTTACTTACTGGTATCCACAATGACTCACCTTGCAAAGATACTTCCAGGAAGTAATCTGCATACTTGGCCATGTAGAGTTTAGTTTTTTCCAAACAAATCATTGGCCAGCCATCATGAAGATCTGTTTCATGTACTGCTTCAGAGAGATAATACTCGATGAAATGGGCAGCTGTTGGAAGGCAAAGGTTCCACTGAAAGGTTTCTAATAATAATAGTTCCATATGTAGCAAATTTTGTTTTGTTAATACTAGATTCATATTAGTCATACAACCCAGGCTGTTGAGCTGCTCTAGCTTAGGCACACTATCTTCTTTTTCTTCAAATTTACCTTATAAGGAAAGGAGAAAAAAAAAAGAGAGCGAGAAAATGTTAGGCAAGTCACTTAAATGAGATTTGCTGTCTTACTGCAAAGATTTAGATCCAAAGACATTCTTTTCTCTACCTTGGGCAGATACAATAGTATCAGAAGTCTGTGGTTCTCATATTTGTTTTCTCTCCCAATACCTCCATCCCCTAACCCCCACTAAAAATAAGGAACATGTAAACATTTTGATCTATGTCCTATTGTGTAATGAAAAAAGTCATGTGTCAATGGAAAAGAACTCTCAAATCTCACTAGCTGAATCGTTTCATAAAATTTCTTTCTGGGGTGGGAGGGGGGTGGGAAGAGGCAGTAGTAGTTGGTAAAAGAGAATTATTTTCAAATAAAAGAAAGTTTTGAGAACTTAATGCCATAAAGTTATTTGAAATCAGAAATAGCTAAATTTCAAGTGTTTCATCTTGGCCTATTTTCAGCACAATCACATTCCAGAGAGAGATCTGGGGGGAAAGTGGGTAAATACATAATATAAGCATTATCATTCCACAAAAAAACTATCCCTCTTCTTCTGAATTCAAAACAAAAACCTAGCTAATCCGTTACCAAAAAAAAAAAAAGGGATGGGGGATTACTTTATATGCACTTTTATATCCCCTTACTCAAAGCAGAATAGGAGTAAAGACAATCTGATGGCAGAACTTCATTATTTTAGGCATTCACTTCTTTTCAGGAAATACTTATCCATATGTACAAGCTGAGGATTAGTATTCCTTCTCCAGCTCCAGTATAATTTTTCTATAGAATAAATGCCACCTTACATTTTAATTTCCAAGCATATATATATATATATATATATAGTTATACATGTACATAAAAACATACATAAATATAAAAAATTTGTTTTAGGTATTTCTAGAATTCATGGCTGGAAAAAATTTAAACTATCAAGTACTATTATGATTATCCAGATGCAGCAACAGAACCAAAGCATTGTCTTTAAATTTCTTTGGGTCTTTGTCCCATGGTGGTCTATACAAGAATGGAAATTGTAACTAAAGCCTCTTACCTTCCTAGAATTGTGTTCTATTTTACTTTAAGGTTTAAAACAGTCCTGTTATATTGCAATTATAGGTTTCTCACAGTAGCTTTTACACTTATACTTATTCAAAATAATAGTTGTTAGAATGTTACATATTACTATATAAAATTTTTTTCTATTATTTTGATAACTATTTCAATATATTTAGTTTCCTTGGAAATCTTATAATTTTATCTATTTAAAAACATTTTTTTTAGAAGAGTCAGAATGACTGCCAAATCGATAGAAACCAGAAGAGATGGGTTCACCACACACTGAACTGCTACAACAAATGGTCACTGCCAGGGTCACTAAGCCCAGATGCTCAGTATAGCTCAAAGCATTAAAGTGGTCTTTATGGCACAATCATCTAGCATCATCATTGCATAAAGATATACTGAGAACAGTAAGTTTCTTTCCTTTAACAGTAGAATGACCTAGGAATTTAGTTCAGTCCTTCTGGATGAATCATTAAGGCTTTCAAAGTGCCTTGCCATTTGTGTAGCAGCAACAACACTAGCAGTATACTTCAAAGAAATATTGTAAAAATTAATAAGTGTATATCACGTTTGAAGTTCCTTTGAACAAATTAATACACCATAATTCACTGTTCAAGGATCAAGAATGTTTCCTATTATCTCCTTGAAACTTTCAACATTGAAAACAAAATTGTGTATGACCAATTTCACAGCTCAAGAAACCAAATTCGCAAGTTGGCCAATTCATTTAAGGTCAAATAAGTTGAGCCAAACTAAAAATAAAAACCAAAAGGAAGACTTATGTTTGAATTCCCAAATCCATACTGGTAGACCAAAATATTGTATTGGGTAATATAGGAACAACAATTACCAGAATAGACAGACTTCTGTATTATTAAACACGTATGGGGTTTATTTCCAAAGTACCTGGGTATAACAAGTGTGAAAGTCTTGCATCTTAATTCACAACATTAAAAATAAACTGCACACTGCACAAATACCATACTTGGGATCTTGATTCAGGTTTCAATTTTTTAGAACTTTTTCATTCTATATAGAATATAAATACTCAGATTCATGGATATCAAAGAATTGCAAAATGTGAGACAGGTTCAATGAGTACCTGCATTCAAAGCCATAATTTTTGTTGTGCTAAATGCTATGTATATGGGTATTTTAAATCTACTTATCCACAATACCACATTCGGATCATAAAGCTCAGTTTCTTCAATTGAAAGGAAATGCCAGAAGCCATATGATTATATTGATAACGGCCCCAAACAGGAAATAAGGGTACAGGAAATTCACATTTGCTTCCCAGACAATAAAGAATTAGAGGCCACAGAAACAAAACATCAGGTTGTCTTTGCTTTACAGGAAATGCTCAAATCAGCCCTAGAAACTAGTATATTTTCAAAGCCAGCATTGAATGGCAGGTATGTGGTAGGAGGGCAAGGATCAGGTGTCACTGTGAGCTCTGCCAACTTCCATTTTGTTCTTTTTATTACAAAGTAAGAAGTCATCCTTATGTATACTAAGAATTCTCACAAATTTATAAGGTTATCAGTCTAGCAGAACAATGGATAAGGAACAGGAAAAGGCAATTCACAAGAAAAAACCTATTTTTTTTCTTTTTCATTAAAATTGACATGTAAATCAAAGCTGTGAGATACAATTTTTTCACCTATCAGATAGTAAAAAGCTTTGTCAATCCAGTATTGATGAGCAAGGAGAACCAGCACTTGTCACAAATGTTTACTACTAAAAGTCTATAATCCTACTTTTGGCTTCATTTTTTACTCCAATATGATTTCTTATTTCCCCAAGACCTTGAGCAAAGTATCAAAATTCTCATATCCAAGGTTGTTATCATGTACTTCCCAAGTCAACATTGATCAAAGAAGCCAAGAGAAGCCAGGGTATAGACATCAAAGTGTGGAATTTGAGAATTTCCCCAAGATAAATCAGTCTTTTCTTGGACGAGCCAGAACCTTAGAGCTGGGAACCTAGACAAAAGATTATAGAACAGCTTATGAAAGAATTAATCATTGTGATTCTAAACTTCTATATTTCAATCTCCTACGTGGTTTTAAACATATTATCCCACTTGATCCTCACAACTTTGTAAGATAAGTATCTTTATTTATTTTATAGAAAAGCTCAAGGGTTGTTGAAATTCATATAGCTGACAAGAGATTCAAACTTACGCAAATCCATCACTATAATTCCTGCTCTACAATATTACTCACCAACCTTTAATCAGATAATCTGCAGGCCCTTTCCTTCTACCTCTAATAGTAATGACACTCAGGGAGCTGGATATGCATTAGTACGTGGAACTAAGAAGTTGTAATTCATCTTTGACCAAACTATACCAAGGGCCTCCCAACCTATTTAATAACTGGAATCCAACAGTCAACCAGTCATGTTAGCTGTAAGCTGTTCTTCACTTTTCTATAACAGGTTCCATATCCCAAAGCAGGGAACAGCTGGGAGAGGGAAACGTACAGCATTCAATCATTCTGTGAGTAGACAAGCATTATTTGAATAAAGTTTATGATAACTAATTGGAGAACTGCCATTGGTTTCCAAATATAAGACAGAGTATAAGAATGAAAAAAACACTACAATGAACTCCACAAATTTAAAGAACTGATAGCTTGAACTCTTTTGACCACTGCTTACTTGGGAGAGGCTGAAACCCTGGGGGATACTGATCTCACACTTCCCCAATTTCCAGTGGAGAAGAAACAGTGTAAAAGCAATTCTTCTCTCTCAGAGAAAGAGAGGTCAGATGGTGTTAAAATGGAAGAGGTATCTGAATTTTTAATAGGTAATAAACAATTCATATTTGAACCACAGCAAATAAAAATCCTAAAGCCTACCTCCCCGAAAATAAGCAAAAAGCAACTATATGTTACCACAGAAATTAAATCAAATTGTATTCAATAAAATAAATTGATCATGGTGTTAAAGTAATAGTGGTAATTTAAAAACAAGAACAATTGAAAACTCCATTCCAACCAACCTAAGATGGTACACAAATAAAGTGAATCCTTTCCCCATATTGTAGAAATTGTACAAATTTAGAACCACTCCCCAGAAATGCTTGGTGGCCAGAATTCTTACTATTCAACTAGAGTCCTTAGTGAACTTTGGTAGTAATATGTTGTTTATGAATATTTAGTTTAGTATTCCCTAATTCATTTAGTAAGTTACCAGTAAGTAAACTTTAGTCACAAATGTAAGTCAGTCTATGAACTGACTATATATCATTCATAATTTGAGGTTACCAAGGAGTGTCCCACTTGGCCTATAAAGCACTTTAAGAATCAGAGGCATAGAGTAGGAGGGGCCTGGAAGTTGTAAAAGAATAGTAGTGATGGCTATGGCAGGCAAAACATTATTTTTCATTAATGATCCCAAGTTTTTAAAATAGCATTACTTGTATATCTGATTTCTAGTGTCTCTACTATAAATTAATCCCATAATAAACTAACATTCTGTAGGATAACAAGAAACCATTTGTGGATTCCATTTGTGGATTCTCATACATGTGATGTGTTGAGTATGAGTTTTTCCAAACTTACGCATACATAGATTTATTATAAACAATATAAATTTCCAATTATGTATATCCAACTCATACTTACTTGCTAGAAGCAGACAGGAAAGTGCAACTAAATGCAGCTGCTGGATAGAGATGTCATACCGATCCATAAACAGGTCCAGCAAGTAGACAGCAAGATGTCGAGCAGAAGGGCACAGTGTGAAGCGATTGCTTACAATGGCAATCAAGTCAGCAAAATACCTTCTGAGACTTAGTTGAGGGGACTGGCCTTTGTAGGAGGGCAACTTTAGCTCCTAAATCAAGAGGAACAACATTTAGTTAACATAGCCTGTAGGTAAAGTAATCTGACAATACAAAGATGACTCCCACCCCCACTCTCCATATATTAGTGTTAAAAATACCTAAAGAACATTTTCTATGAGGGAAACAGAAAAATAAAAACAAAGTTGAATAGAAGAATAATGAATGGCCTTTAAAATTTAAATCAAACTTTTCTTCTTATTCTTAATCCTCTGACATTATCAATTTTAGGTGTTTCTTGCATCATGAAATGGGTATATACAAAGAACCTTGTTTTCTCTATCAGGTGTTTTCAGAAAAAAATATTCTTACTCAAAAACCAACCATATCACATACAAAAAAACCCCTCCAAGAAGCTCAAAGCTTTTGGGGAGAAATAACAGATAAGTGGACATACTCTTAGTATGTTACATATAGGGATGCGAAAGTAGAGACTAGTAATCACACACTAGTATCTTTTAATTGTTTACCCTTCAGTAGTTTTATGATTTCTCCTGTGATCATCCTGTCATACAACTAAAATTTTCCCCATTATCACTGTTCAATCTCAGAATTATGTGAACTTATCTTTTAAAAAATAGAAAATTTATACTACTAAAGTATTTCCAGAGCACAGAGAAAGATGAAAAGGTTATGAGATCAGTGTCATACTAGTACTGAACCCAACAGATAACACAATAGAATGACATAACATAGATATGACTCCAAAAGCACAGGCAAAAAATAAATTACTTAAAATTAAAAACTTTTGTGCATCAAAGGACACTATTAACAGAGTAAAAAGGTAACCACAGGAGAAAAAATTTGCAAATCATATTATCTGGTAAGTGGTTAATATTCAGATTTTATAAAGAACTCATATATACAACTCAACTATAACAAAAAACTAAACAACTAAATTAAAAAATGGACAAATGACTTGAATACATATTTATCCAAAGAAGATATACAAATGGTCAATAAGCACATATAAAGGTGTTCAATGTCACTAATTGTTAGGGAAATGCAAATAAAAACCATTATGAGATGCCACTTTATACCCATTAGGAATGCTATTATCAAAACAAAAAGAAAACAGAAAATAAATGTTGGCAAGGATGTGGAAAAACTGGAATCCTTGTGTATTGGTGAGAAAATTGTGCAGCCACTATGAATAACAGTACTCTAATCCCCCATTACTCCCCCCAAAAATGTAGAATTACCATATGATCAAGATATTCCACTTTTAAATGTATATATACCCAAAAGAATGAAAAGTATGGACTTAAACAGAGAGTTATACATCCATAATCATAGCAGCATTATTCACAATAGTCAAAAGGTGAAAACAACCTAAGTGTCTATCAACAAATAAATGAATAAACAAAATGTGATTATTCATCTTTAAAAAGAAATGAAATTTTGATATATGCTATAGCATGGATGAATCTTGAAGACAGTATGCTACATGAAATAAGCCAAACACAAAGGACAAATGTTGAATGAACCATTTATATGTGGTATTTAGAGTGGTCAAAGTCATAAAGACAGAAAGTAGAATTGTGGTTTCTAGGGGCTGGAGGATAGGAAGAATGGGAAGTTATTGTATAGAGTTCAGTCTGGGAAGATGAAAAAGTTATGAAGGTGGGCAGTGGTTATAGTAGAAAATGTAAATATATCTAATGTCACTGAACTGTGTACTTAAAAATAGTTTAAATGGTAAATTTTATGTTATGTACATTTAACAACAATATAAAATGAAAGTTACATATCTAACTTAATAAGATATAAAATTTTAGATAAAATACTATCCATTGTAATTTAGTAATGTATCCAAAGAGTGCATCACTATCAACTGTAGTACATCCAACAAATGCAAGGATGGTTTGATATTAGAAAATCTATTAATACAAGTCACAATAAAAATTCACACATAAAAATGCACAATCATCTTGACAGATGCTAAAACAGCATCTAGACAAGGGTGACCCTGGGAGAAGGAACAGATGAAAGGAGGTAAAAAGAGCTCAAGTATAAAAGCTAGTGTCTCATTTGTTTCAATCCATATATTGAAACAATAAAAGGATTAGCATTCTAATGCTGACTATTGTAATATTATTTAACACTATTCTGTGAATACTAGCCAATCCAAATAGAAAAAGGAAAGACAGGGTTTAATTATTAGAAAAAAAAAAAGTCACTTTCAGAAACAGTTATTACTTTTTTGGGTGACAGGATTTATATCCAGAAAAAAAAAAGAAAATCAAAGGAAAAATAAAGAGAAACAGTAAGAATTCAGTAAGTTGGCTATTTTCAAAATTAATATTAAAAAACAATAGCTTTTCTGCATACTAAGAGCTGTTTGGAAAATAGAAGTTTCCATCAACAGTAACTATAAAAATTAAAGCACCTAGAAATAAATCTAAATATGCCAGTATTACATGAAAACAACATTAAAATTCAAAGGAGTATGGAAGATTTGCATACATGGAAAGATATTCCTTTTTCTTAAATAGAAGAACATGTTTGATAACAATGGTATTTCAAATCAGGGGAAATTAGATAAATTTAATAAATATTTCTGACACATAGAATAAAGAGCTAATTTATTATTTAGAGAACTCTTACAAATCAATAAGTAAAAATAAAAGATATGGACAGTTCATAGAAAAAATACAGCCAAACACATAAAAAGATGCTTCATCTCATTCAAAATTAAAGAATTATACAGTTTTTCACTTATCAGATTGTATTTCTTAATTTTTGTTTATGATATCAAGAGTGGAAATAGGAACTCCCATACATTATTGGTCAGGTTGATAATATAACCTTTTGGAGGGCAGTAGGTAATATAAAAAATTTTAAATGCAGATTGCAGATACACTTTAAATTAGCAACACCATTTACCATACACACTCACACACACACACATGAAGGTCCTTTGCAACACTGCTTTTAACAGCATTATAGTGGAATAAAAAACTTAACATCCAACATTTGGATGGCTCTCCAAGAAACTATGCAAAATGAATATAGCCAATCCCAAAGGTCACATATGATTCCATATATACAATTGATATTCTTGACATGACAAAATTATAGAAATGAAGAACAGATTAGTGGTTGCCAGGGGTTAAGGGTAGGGGGAGATGAGAGTAGGAGAAAAGAGGGTTTGGCTATATAAGGGTAACAGGAGAGAGACCCTTGTGATGTTAGAACATTCACTCTGTATCAGCGTCAATATCCTGGCTGTGGTAATTGTACTATATAGTTTTACAAGAATTACCACTAGGGGAACCTGGATAAGGGGAATCTTTCTGTATCATTACTTATGACTGTATATGAATCTACAATGATCTCAAAAAGTGTAATTAAAATAAAGCTTGACATTTATCAAGAGGGAACTGATTAAATTATGGGACATTGATTCAAATGTGAACATTACACTACAGGGCAAGAGACTTATCTGTGTTGAAATGGAAAATTGTGATAAATTGAGTGAGGTTTGAGTAGGAGGAAGGTACAGAACAGCAAACATATTATGACCTCTTGTATCAACAATAAAACAATTGTATTTGTATATCTATTAATTTATTTGGTATCTTGTCAGGGGAAAAATATAATGGTAGTAACCTTAGGGGATCAGGAAATAGTGAGGGTTGGGTAAAGCTCATTTTAATCCTTCTTATAATATCTGAAAAAAGTTTTAACCATGTGCAAAATCACTTAAAATTAAAAAAAAAAAATACTAATAGTAGTTACTTTGGACATAGGCTAATGAGTCATTTTATATTTTTCATTTTTGTATAAGTGAGAAAAGAATAAACAAATGCCATAGGGGGGCGCAAAACACTGGCTTAGGTGGGCTCTTTGAAGATAAGGAAAAAAATTAACTTCTCCAAATAAAAGGCACATGCCGATTTCTCATGCAGCCCCTAGGGTTTTTCTTTTTTCCTTTACCATGTCTAGATCTTTACAATGGTGTAAATGAGTTAAAATTTCAAACTTCACCTTTCTTTGCTGTCATCAGGTGACATTTATTGAGCATTTCCTATGCAACAGACACTGTGCTAAACTCATACATAAGAGCTGGAAAAGTGTCAAGCCTCTCTCTAGCAGGTGAACAAGAATACTTTGTTAGAACACAGTAATCACAGGGCATTTCAGGAACACAGAGGGAGATCTAACCCAGATCGGGGGTGGGTTCTTGGGAAAACAAAGCCAGAGTAGGCTTTCTGCAAGAGAGGCCTGAACGAGGTCTTAAAGACTCAATGGGAAACAGCTGGAAAACACTGGTGGACTTTATTTTTATCTATGTTAACTTTATTACATGAAGACAAAACAAAGGCAAGAACCCTAAGCTGCCATCACTAGGAGATTTTAAACAGTGTGTCCAATACATTCTCTTCTTATCATTTTAAATGATAAAGTACAGTGCTTACCAGAGGATATTACATATAGTTCTCTTTGTCCAGGTACTACAGTTACACAAAGATGAGAAAATGACCTATGCTTATCTCAGTTTATGAGTTTCTTCTCATATCTATTCTTGATCCCCTAGATTGAACACTCCTGTTCCTGTCTGCTTCTCAGGATCCCAAAGGACAATAGCACAGAGGGACCTGAACTGTCATGTTCATTCTCAGTCTCAAGTCCTCATCAGCTCACCAACCCAAGTGCCATCCTCTTCCCAGAATGGGTTAACTGTCCAGCCAGGATGTTAATAAAGGGAAAGAAGGAATACTCGCAAGTGTAAGTACAATTCCATGGAATATTTAATGTTTCTCACAAAGCTAACATTGCTTCCATTTGTCATAAAGGATAATACTCCCCCAAGTATCCTAAGACAGTAGTATAAATAGCAAAACAATAAGAAAAAAAATAACACGGCATAAAAGGATAGCTGCTTTGTAGGATCTTTTTTTTGGGGGGGGTAGGGGGAATGTAATTATATTTTACAAAAAAAAACTGTATAGCTGGCATTTGTGGTTAAAGAGGACTTCTATTTGTTGAAATTTTTACTCTTCCCTAGTAGACACAATGCTAGCCACAATTATTCCATAAACCTAGGATTTAAACAAAGAACACCTTCCATAGTTTCCTAATGGCAAATGCCCAAAGGATGACCGAAATTTAGATACTCTTTGATTATATTATATTGGACTCCATAAAGGCAGGGATCATGCCTGTTTCCATCACTGTTACACTCTTAATACCTGGCATAGCACCTTGTACACTGCAGGCACTCAAGTATGGTAAATAAATAAATAAGCATACAATTATCCAACTAAGTCGTCTACTTAACAGACTAGAATTAACATGTATTTTCTATGAGAAAAGTTCATTTTTCCCCCCTCTTTAATTCCCGCCCCCATTTCCACCCCTGACCTATGGATGTTGCCGTTTCCCCTTAAGAAATGGATCTCTGAAGGCGAGGCATCTCCCTCCATAGGCTTGCAGCGAGCTGGGGTGTGCGGGGTTGGGGGGGGGACCTTGGCACCACCCAGGGAGCCCTGGGCGCACTAGGGAGCAAGGCCTGGTGACCACGGCCCAGCACACTTAGCGTATAGTCTGTGGTTCCACCTGGGGCGCAAAACCAGGACCTTCTGTGTGTAAAGGTGCTAATAACCACTATACTATGGAGCCACCCCCGAGAAAAGTTCATTTTAACTCTCCTCAATGTACTATAAAACAATGGTCTCTCCAGTTCCATACGTTCAAGTTTTACTGATCAATATGAATTCTTTATAAAGTGTGGCCATTGCATGAAATCACAAGAAATGTGGTTTATAAAATGCTTAAAAAAATAAAGACAATCCAGAGTAGCATGCCATAAGTGGCTCAAGATAACTTTCAGAGGCATTCCTTCAGAGCCTGTACTATCTTTTCCTCTGATAGTTCATAAGCAACTTTTGTAGAGTTGTGTCTTAGTCCTTGGACCCTCCCCAGAAAATGACCTCTTAGGGGGCTGAGATGTGTTTAGTGTGTCCAAGAGACTGAATGTCAGAATAAGAAGCATTTAGAAATCTCAAACCTTAGAAAAGGGTACAATTGTTAACAATTTAAGTCAGAATTAGATTTTCTAATCTACTTTACCTGGTAAAAAAAAAATCTAGATACAACTTCATTATCATCCCTGGATCTCTCAACTCCAACAGTCAGCATCCTTTTTATTAAAGAGTCAGCTGTTTTGCTTCTTCCTAATTTTCTATACCTAACAAATGGCACTCTCTATAAATGGAGAAACTGACTCAAGTTAAGAGATAATTCTGGATCTGGTTATCAAAGATGTAGAACTGCCTTTATTGAGAATGACAGAGAAAACTGTTACTGAAGAGCAACAATACACTGTGTGTTGTGCTAGAAAAGTATATTTTTCTCCCCAATAGCTATTAAGTATATTAGGTCTACTTTCTGCCTTTGATATTAGCTGGAAGCAGCAGCTAACTCCTTCTATCTTAGGCTTTCTGAACAGCTCCAATTTTGGGGCCTCAGGAGTACATTTTTAGTGCATTCTATAGGCTAAGCCCTGTTCTAAGCACATGTACAATATTAATTCATTTAATCTTGACAATCATTCCATAAGGCATGTTCTATTCATTTTACAGATGAGGAAATTGGGAAAGAGAAAATTAAGTAACTTATCCAAAGTCTCACAGCAAGCAAGTGGAAAGGCTGGAGGACTTATGTATGTACAAATGTGACATAACAGCTGCATACAACAGCAACTACAGCACAAGGAGGGCCTCTCTGTCCAATAAAAAGCCAGCGCATACATCTTTTTAAATACTATATATCAAATCCTTGTTCCACCTGGAAACAAGAACATCGGAATGTCTCTTCACACCTTCCCTCTCACAAAAATCATGACCCGCCCCTGTCCTCACTTAAGTTGCCAGGGGGGAAAAAAAAAACAAGAAGTTAATTAACCTCGAGCAAACAAGTGAACTGGCCTTTTCTGGTCTGGAAGCTAGCGGTGAAGGAGCCTCCCTTTCCAGGGTGCCCAGCTTCTTACTAACTGGCGCAAGACGCGGAACGGAAAGGTCCGAGCCTCAAGGTTTACCTTGTACCGAAGCGCTTGATGAATATCTGCAGCCAGCTGTCCCCGCCACCACTGCCCCTCCAGCTCCATGGGATCCGGCGGCGCGCCAGGCCAGACGCGGCGACTTCGGTCTGGAAGACAAACCCCAGACGCGGTCACTGCCAGCTCCCTCCACAAGGCCCTCCGGCGGCAAGCCCCTCGCTAGGCGGTGTGTGACCTCAGACCGCCGTCGGTGACCTTGCATCTACACCTGACTCGTCCTAAAAAAAAAAAAAAAAAAAAAAAGGCATGATTCACACCGACGTCCTAACGCTCTAGGGGGGAGGCCCGAGCGACCCAGTCCCGGGAGGAACGGGCTCATTTTGAAAACGGCCGGACTGGGTGCCGGGCTAAAGGGGACTTAACTGGGGCCTGCGTTCCCACCGCGCGAGCCCGCGTGTGTCCTCCGGGGAGATGGAGAGGGTGGGGGGGGTGGGGCGGGACCCGGCTCCGGGACACCCGCAACAGCCCCCCACCCCGCACCCTGAGGTGAAGCCTCCCGCGGAGACACTCGGGGACGAACGTGCTCGCGCGCGGCCCCGAGTCCCCGCTGCAGGCGGCCCGGCGCGCCCCGCCTCCGCGTCCTGGGAAGCGCACGGAGTCGCGCGGCCCCCGAAAGGGCGAACAAAAGGCCGGGCCGGGCGGGTCCGGGGTCCGGCGCCCAGCCCAGGCCCGCCCGGCCCCACGGCGGCCTCGCTCACCCGGAACCGCGGCCTTCACAGTCCCAGCGCCGCCGGCGCGCGGGGGACGCCGGCTCGGCGCATGCTGCGGACGCTCGGCCGCGGGCCGCCGGCCTCAGCTCCGGCCCGGAGCCGGGGCTCTCGCGCCGCCCATTGTTAAAAGGAGCGGCAGGCGGCCGCGGGTACAAAGCCAGCGCGGGGGTGCGGGCGGCCCCGCCGCGGCCAATCCCGTCTCGCGATACAGCGGGGTCGCGCCCGCGCCGTCCAATCGGCGGCCGAGCCGGGCCCAGGTGCAGCGCCCGGCGACGGCTGCTGTCGGCCGGGGCCGGGCTGCGGGAAGCGGCCGCCGCTGTCCCCGCGCGATTCCGCCCTGCCCCGGGCCTAGCCCGAGGTCCCCCCCGAACGACCGCCACGAAGCCCGCCGGCAGGGCGGGCCGAGGTCCGGAGAGGGCGCGGGAGAAACTAATGTCGATCATCATCATCATCCCGCCGGCCAATCCGGGCACGCCGCTCACCTGCTGAGGGCTTTCGGTGGCTCCCGGAGGCCCGCGCCCTTCGCAGCGTGCAGTCTTGCCTCGCCTCACCTCACACCCGCCCCGCACATTCGATGGGCTTCTCAGTGCGGCTGTTCGTGGGGTCACAGAGCCCCGGGTGCGCTTCCGCCATCCCCACGGCCCCTAAAGCGCTTCCTCTGGAATCCCGCTGTCAAGATGAGTTCCATCTCAGAACCTGCTCTTCCCCCGAGAAACCGGATTAATCTCGTCCCCTTCCTTATTTCCTTCGCTTTAGAGATTCCCAAAGGCTTTGAAGGGAGTTAAGACTTCCTGTAGTCGCCTAGCTTGTCGAATCCATAGTGGATGCACTTAGCCATCTGCGGTCGTGAATCAGGAAACTGCAAAACGGTGGAAACACTCCAGCCTCACTTAAGGTGATGTCGGAACTGAAACGTGATGAGCAGAAACCAAACTAACTAACTGTGTTTTAACCTGTTTGGTGTAATATCACATCAGAAGTAGATAGCTCAGGACAGCGATCCTCGTTTTGCTGAGAATGTAGATCAGCCTATTTTACTCTTTAAAAAGTCATGGGACCCTACCCCTTTTACTTAGACTTCTTTGTCCCAAAAGACGAAGGATAAAGAGCTATTATAAAGTGACGAAGGTACATTACGTGAATCTGAGTTTTGTGTATCACAACGAAATCTTCAGACATTTGAACAACAGCTGCAGATACGGATGGGAGCCCTGGGAGACAATGCTTATGAGCAGGAGATCAGAGCTAAAGGAACCCAAGGCAAGACGAAGGAAACTCAGAAGCAGAAGTTGGCAGAGCCTAGCCCAGCCCAGCACTGTCCAGGGAGAGGCCACCCTGGCCTATCTCAGTTGCAGGGGTTCCCTAGGGAGTAGGTGGACACATCAGGCTAAAAGCTCCATGTCATTTATGGCATTTCGGTGGTCCTCACGCCTTGGATCCCAATCCATGTGTATTAAGCAACTTCATGACAATAATTTGGCTTCCCAATAAGTTGGCTTCGCCGCTCAAATGTGCAGAACTTATTTAAAAACCCTTTCAGAAAAATGGGTCACTGGCTATAATCATCAGTGTAATGAATAGGTTGTTTTTCATGGTTCCTACTTTGAAGGTGTTAGTCACTGAGAGATATTTGTTTAGAAATTATTCTATTTTGGGGGTTTGCTACATATGATGAAATGACTAACGTTCATTCATGTTATAGACTAATATGTGTGTGGATATATATAATTTCCCTAGTGCGTCTTAGATTATAAGTTCCTAAAATGCAAATTTCAGGTTTATTATGATTTATTTCTTCATTAATTCCTTTGGGGCAAGATGGACACATTTAGATATTTACTTAGTTCCTAAATAAAGGCTGTTCCCATAGAGTTTATATATTAATGGGAGAAATACTATAAATGAACAACAGCAGCAAAGTCATGGTGACAAGTGCTATGAAGAAAAATAAACAGAAAAAGAGAATAGAAAGTGATGTAAATAATATGCATGTAAATAACACCCTTGCCCCATTTTGTGCACAAATGGTAGCACTTTACACTGTCATGTACCTAGCTTTTGTCATACTATGTATTCTGGTGAATATTTCCTAACAACATTCAGGATTCCTTTCAATGGCTTCCTTGTATCCCACTGGGTGCAAAGGACTAGAAGCCAGAAGCCCTGGGCTCAGGTTTGGTTCTTGATTTGCTGCTTCCCAGTGGAGTCCCCTTAGAAGGTCATTTCCCTTCTCTGAGACTCAAGTTCAGCATCTATAAAGTGAACTGATTGATGACTGAGATTGATTCTGACTTTAAAATTTTAGGTCCTTTGCTCTTGCCACACACATGTTGCAAAATCTTCTGTAAGGAAAGAAGCACAACACTCTCCCATAAAGCTCTGATCATTATCCAGTTTTAAAGGTTTTAAATTTGTAGTGCATCAAGGTAGTTCATTTATACCTATTAGAAGTCAAATAATTCTAAAAAACATATAATGAAAAGCAACAATTCCTTGTTCCTACTCTTTTAATTTTAGAGTCCCATTACAAAAAGGTAACCACTTTGAACCCTTTTAGCTATTTCTCACAGTATTTGCTATCTTTCAAAATGACATGTTTATATTATGATTTTGATTTATCCTTTAAAGGTATAGTTATATATTGTCCTGGAAAATGAAGATTTAGGTGGTTTATAAAGTTAATATTACCCTTCACACACACATTTCCCCTTCATCTCACTAATGTATAATTTGAACACATTTTTGGTTACACCCATTTTCAGTTCTTTCCATTGTTATGGCTACATAAACATTGTTCACTGTTGAGCCACATCCTATAATTATTGCTTTCCTTTTTGTTTTCCTGGAATTTTTTTTCTTAGCTTTGTTCGAGTCTATATCTAAGTTTTCTGCTTCCTCCAATAGCTCTATAAAATGCCTCAATTCACTTTCAAAACAGTCAAGCCTATAAGATTATCTATTAGTTCTATCTTTCATCTCTTATTTTATCCTCCTGGACTCATCTACCCTGCGCCTGCTGCTCCTGCCTACCCTTGGTTAGATCTCTCTTTCCAGGATCCTATATCTCTTTTCTTTGGTTTACACACTCCAGTAGCTTTCTGAGGGTGCCTAGGAAGCAAATCTTAGAGACCTTGTATTTCTGAAAATATCTTTAATCTACCTTCACACTTGGTTGTTTGGTTAGGTATGAAATTCTAATCCAGAAACCATTCCCCTTCATAATTTTGAAGGCATGTTCTAATGTCTTCTAGCTTTCAGCACTGTTATTGAAAAACCTGATGCTGTTCTGATTCTTATTTTATAAGAAACCTAAAACCGATTCTATCTGAATTTCTCTATGTTCTCAGTGATCTGATTTTACAGTGACATATTTTGGTGTGGGTCATTTTTTATTAATCATTCTCAGCAGTGGGCTTTTTATTCTGAGAAAAACTACAGGTTCTGGAGATTTTCTAGAATTTCTTTCATAATTTTCACTCTTCCATTTTTTCATTTTCACTTTCTGGAACTCATATTAGTCAGATCTTGGATTTCCTAAGCTGATCTAAATTTCTTATTTTTGCTTGCCTATTCTTTGTCCCTTTATTCCCTGCTGAGGAGATTTCCACAAATTCCAATACAAATATTCCTTCCGGATTTAAAAATTTCTATTATATTCCAAGAGCTCTTTCGTGTTCTCAGATTTTTAAAAAAATATAGCATTCTGTATTTTTTTTAATTGCAGGTACAGTATTTCTCTTATTACTTTAATGATATTAAAGTTTTTTTTAATAAAAATTTTTTCTCTCGTCATTCATTGTCTGTTACATCATGGTTTCTTTTATTTGTTTTAATCTGTGATTCACATATTGGAGGTTTTTTTCAGATGTGTGGTGACCTTTGGGGCACTATTCAACTTACTACAACTACTATTTGTGTCCACTCTCAACATCCTAGCACAAAACACCATCATCTCTCACTTGGATTGGTACAATATTTTTTTTTAACTAGTCTTAATAACCATTTCTCCTGTCCTTCTCCAAAATATTCACCATCTAGCAGTTGGAGTGTTCATTAGAAGGTAAATCACACCTGTTGTGAGCTTGATATGGAAGAGTTCCTAGATCACATTTCCAGACTTTTAGCATAATGCAGAATGTTAGGGATAGTTTTTAAGGCTATTTTTTAAAATAGGGGGCAGAATATGCCAACATTTATTAATTGTAATTTACAAGGAGGTATTCCAATTTTTAAAATGCTGTATGATAATGTTCCACTTCTGGGTAAGATGGTTGTGATGGTTAATTTTATGTGTCAGCTTGAAGGGATGAGATGTCCACATATTTGATCAAACATTTTTCTGGGTGTGTCTGTAAGGGTATTTTTGAATGTGATTAACATTTGACTCAGACTGAGTAAAGCATATTGCCCTCCCACTATGATGTTATTTATAACACTTCTGAGACTAAATATGTAGATTTTTTTCCTCACACCAATTTACCAACTGACACCAGTTGAGTGTCCTACTATTTAATTCAGTTCTGACACTATCTACCTGGAGTGAGTATCAGATCCCAGAAGGTAAGGGCTCAGTCCCATCAGATTGCCCCTAGTTCAGACACTAATCACAAGTCCTGGGCCTCCTGTACTTCTGACTGACCAGCTCTAAATTAAGGATTCTCATGACCCTCTTCACAGGTTCAATAATTTGTTAGAATAACTCACTGGAAAACACTCTACTTAGTATTACTGATTTATTATAAAGTATACAACTCAGCAACAACCAGATGACAGAGATACTTAGGGCCAGGTATCGGGAAAGGGTGTGGAGCCTCCATGCCTTCTCTGTGCATGTCACTGTCCCAGCACCTCTATGTGTTCATCAACTAGGAAACTCTGTTAACCCTGTTGTTTGGAGGTTTTATGGAAGTTCCATTATGTAGACATGATTAATTAAATCATTGTCCATTGATAATTATCTCTGTCTCCAGCCCCTCTCCCCTTCCTGGAGGTCAGGGGATAGGGCAGAGAGTTCCAACCCTCTAACACATGGTTGGTTCCAGCCCCCATTCTGAAGCTCTCTAGGGGCTCACAAAGAGTCACCTTATTAGCAAAAACTCATCAAGGGATCTGTTATGAATAACAACAGATAACACCTCTCATCCCTATCACTCAGGAAATTCCAAGGGTTTTAAAGAACCTTATGTGAGGAACTGGGAGCAAAGACAAATATATATTTATAATATCACAATATCACACCCCTAATGTGGGTGACCCTCATTCAATCAGTTGAAGGCCTGAATACAACAAAAAGGTTGACACTCAAGTGAGAGGGAACTCCTCCTGCCTGACTACTTTGAGATGGGACAAAGGTCATTTTTGACCTTCAGACTCAAGCTGAAACATTGGCATTTTGTGGGTCTTCAGCCTGTTGGCTTTCAGACTGGAAATCATACCACTGGCTTTCTGGGGTATCCAGCTTGTCAACTTCAGATCTTGGGACTTCTTAGCCTCCATAACTTCGTAAGCCAATTTTTTATAATAAATCTCTTTATTACATACACAGTCACATGCCGCTTAATGACATTTTACTCAATGACAGACCACATATATGACAGTAATCTCATAAGATTATAATGGAGCTGAAAAATTCCTATCACCTAGTGACGTAGCTGTTGTAACTTCATAGAGCAACTCACTACTCATGTGTTTGTGGTGATGCTGGTCTAAACAAACCCATTGTACTGCCAGTTGTATAAAAGCAGGGCACACAGGTATATTCAGTACATAATACATGATATTGATAATATATGACCACATTATTGATTTATATATTTAGTACACTTTTTATCATTATCTTAGAGTGCACTCTTTATATAAATTTTGCTGTGAAACAGTATTCTGCGTTATACTGGCAGTAGCCTCATAATGTGGTCATATTTTTATAAAACATACAGGAACATATGCAAATATGTGTATACATGTATATTTATATGTGTGTGCATAGGAATATTTGAGAAGGTTGGTAAGTGGAAGGATACATAGCTGGTTAGGAAGAGGGTAGGTGGGGTGAATAATGTGAGTAGAGGAAGGGAGAACAGTGGGACAGGGACACAAGCAAAAAGGGAAAACGAAAATAGAACCTGCACTTAAAAAAATATGATCACATTTATGCACTTACATAAAATGAGAATCTGTAAAAATAATTTTAAAATAATCTCAAATATAAAAGAGAAAAATATTATTTTATTCAGTCATCTAAACCTTTCAATGATTTGCTATCATACTTTAAATAAAATCTCAATGCTTTGAAAAAAGCATAGGCAGTAAACTCTAATTTCTTTTTGGATATATCTCCCTAGGCAAGGGAAACAAAAGAAAAAATAAACAAACAGGACTACATTAAACTAAAAAGTTTTTGTACAGCAAAGGAAACCATCAATAAAACAAAAAGACAATTGACTGACTGGGAGAAGATATTTGCTAATACAACTGATAAGAGGTTAATATCCAAAGTATATATATAAAAAAACTCATACAACACAACAACGAACTATTAAAAACAGGGCAGAAGACCTGAACAGATATGTCTCCAAAGAGGAAATACAAATGGCCAATAGACATATAAAAAGATGCTCAAGGTAACTAATTATGAGAGAGATGCAAATTAAAACCACAATGAGATATTACCTCACACTTGTCAGAATGGCTATCATCAATAAATCAAAGAACAAGTGTTGGCAAGGATGAAGAGAAAAGGGAACTCTCATACATTGTTGGTGGGATTGCAAATTGGTACAGCCGCAATGGAAAACAGTCTGGGGGTTTCTCAAAAAATTAGAAATGAATATACCTTTTGACCCAGCAATTGCACTTTTGGGTATTTATCCAAAGAAAACCAAAACAATAATTCGTAAAGATCTATGCACCCCCATGTTCATGGCAGTACAATTTACAATAGCCAAGATATGGAAGGAAACTAAATGCCCATCAACAGACGATTGGATAAAGAAGTTATGGTTCATATATACAATGGAATATTACTCAGCCATTAAAAAAAATGAAATCCTACCATTTGCAACAACATGAATGGACCTAGAGGTTATTATACTGAGTGAAATAAGTCAGAGAAAGATAAATACCAAATGATTTCACTTATATGTGGAATCTAGGAACAAAAGGAAGAAACTAATCAAAAACAGACTCACAAATATAGAGGACGATTTGATGATGAACAGAGGGGAGGAGGGGTTGGGTTAGCTGGGAGAATGAGGTGAAGGGTTAAAGAAGTACAAATTAGTAGCTAATAGGTGGTCACAGGGATGGGGAGCATGGCATAGGGAATGCAGTTAGCATTACTACGTTGACGAGATGGAAAACCAGAAGAGAGAAGGAGCAATTAGGGCAATCATTCTATAAACTATATAAATGTCTAACCAGTGTTCTGTATACTTGGAACTAAAAAAAAAACCATAAAAAATAAAAAATACATGAATTCTCCTGTAACATATATATTGTACCATGGCCTATGTGATCTAGTCCTTGTCTACTTCTCCAAACTTCTGTGCTATGATTCTTCCCTCCCATGTAAGTTTCTTTCTGGACTCAAGGCTTTAGCAATTGCAGTTTTCTTTGTCTGAAATGTTCTTGCCACAGGTCTTTGCAGGACTGGCTTCCTCTCTTCTGGGAAGCCAGAGATGCCTACAGAATAGACATCATACCCTTCTTCCTCACCAACAATAGAACACTGATTTTATTCGGAGAACAACATATCCATTTAAAATTTAATTAGGAGTGATACAGTTCTGGCCAATATAATAAAAACAGATGCCTGGAAGCTTTTTAAAATAGCTAAACCATCTGCACCCTCTACCTCCCCTTCCTTTTCTGCATTTTCTTGCCATGAAAATGGTCATGAGGCTAGAACTGAGGTTCTCAAAGCCTGGGAACCATTTCCCAGACTAGCAGTCTCAGCACCACGTGGGAACTTGTTATAAATGCAAATTACTAGGTCTCGACCCAGATCCACTAAATCAGAAACTCAGAGTGTAGGGCCCAGCAATCTGTTTCAATAAGCTCTTCACGTGATTCTGATGCATGCTGAAGTTTGACAGCCACTGAACTAGAGGACAGAAGCCTTCTTAGAGATGGCCAAGAAGACAGATGAAGACTAGTACACCTATGATACAGCCACCATACCAGAATTAGACTGCCTTTCCTGGGCTTGGCAGTTACGTGAAAAAATAATCCCTATTTGATGAAGCTACTGTGATTAGATTTCTGTTAATGTAAGTGAATGCAATTCTAACTGATAACTCATTTTTTAACTCTCAGCTCCAACATTATCTCTTTAGAAAGGTCTTCCCTGACTACTACTCTGTTTGTACCCTCCATCCCTACATCAAAGTCCTTCTCCACCATCCCATCCTATTTGTTTTCTTTATAGTACTCAGAAAACCCTGAAATCAGCTCACTTATTTATTGTTTATTTGCTAACAGTTTGCTTCTCAGTTTAGGAATGTAAGCCTCACAGGAGCAAAACCTCTGGCTCTTCATTGCAGTACTTCGGTACACCCTGAAGTGTCTGGCATATCATGGATGATGTGTAATTGTTTGTGGAATGATATAAAGAACTTTAAAATTATATGTTACATTTAAATAATGTATTTTTAAAACAGCCAGATGAAAAATGGTTTGTTGCAGGCAGTTACACAATTTAAAGGAAAAATTTTAGTTGAGAAACCCATATAGTACACACATTAAAAATGCATATAATACAGAGTCCTCTGTGCTTGTCTATGAATGCTTACTCTTATCTGGCCTATCAATTCTAAAATCATAAACAACTAATAAAAAATAGCTATCTAAACATTCACAGTGCCACAGAAATGAACTGCACGAATGCAGCATTTCCTTGGCAACCTAGTCTTTCCATAGATATCAATGTGTGCTGCTTCAACCAATGTGGGAAACTTGTTAATAACAAAACTTCACGCATCATTTAGAGACAAACATTCAAATACACACAAAATTTTTGATCAGTTTTCTTATGCATGCCATAAGACACATACAAGTAGGTTTTAACCTTGGAGAAAAAACATTCTCTTCACCTACATCCCTACTTTTTTTGCTTTTCTAGTAATCTCAAGTTTGGTCCAATACAAACATCACTGAATATAAATAAGGTCTTCTCTGACCCTAGCCTATGCAGGTTTATTGGGGAAAAGATACAGATTGAGGGGTCCCCGCTCTCTGCTTGTGCGAGTGACCCAAAAAGCCCCAGTGCTCCTGAAATGTGAGAGGTGAATTCTCTCCTATCTTTACCTCATATAAAACTACTCTCGTCAACCTTAGGAAATCTGTCCTTTGATTTTTCTTTTTTAATAAGTTGTTGTGTAACATTTAAGAAAACTGTACACATACTTTTCTCAATGAAGCACAAAACAATAAAAAAAAATTCAGGAAAGTACAGTGCTTCCTACTAAGATCCCTGTCCACTCTTTCTTGAGGGGTTCCTAGGATGTAGTTGGGCCTTCATGGGGCCATGACTGGAGAAGGAAAGCAGCAAGAAAGTTCCAGAGGCAGGATGGGAAGCTGTTCTCTGAGGAAAAAAGGAGCCCTGACATTTGGAGAGCATTTTCTCTCTTTCTCAGAGAATTAGGAAAGCATATCAGATAGGTTCCTGTGAGTCCCTTACAAATGCTTGGAGCTGACAGGATTTCACGTCAGTAGCAACCCAAGTAAAAAATTTTGAGAAGACCCTAGAAGCTGACCTCACACCTCAACCAACACAGCATGTTTTTCTGTTATTCTTAATCCATGAAATTATCTTTTATCTTATGAGAGGCAATGACCTTAGGGTTTCTATTTGAAACAACTTCTAACCGGAATTGTATCAGAACTAGCATCCAACATACTAGCCTTGCTTTATAATTACAGCATTCTATAAGGCAGGGTTCTTATTCTTAACAGGTCATCAAAATTACCTGGGAGGCTTAAGATACTGTGGGTTCTGGAGCTCCACTCCCAGTTCTGATTCTGCAGGCCTTAGGTGGGGTGCGGAAATCTGCATTTTCAATAGGTCTCTTCAGGCGATTTTGATGAAGGGGTGTGAGGTCCACAATGTGAGTAACATTAGCTTTAGAGGGAGAGGCCAGAATTGCTTCTTTTCCAGAATAAGACCTACTGTAGACAGTGACCCAAGGCCACCCAAAGGGTCCTTCTTGAAAAGGTTTCCAGTGAGGTCATTTAGACTCAACCTCAAAGACTCAGGGAGTGAGTCTCCATGGTGTTCAATTCTAAAAACCGGGCTCACTCTTGGCTGAACTTGAGGATAAGTAGCAAAATGCCAAAGTATCAGAAAAGTTCTGGTTGCCTTTCGTCTGGGGGCTCATGATATAACCTTTTCCCTTTCTCGTCTTCCTTTTCACTGCTGTCGAGTTAAGGAAGCCAAATAGACCCACACAGATAATATGTTGTTTGGATATGGGTGAATGTATACAGCTAGAGCAAATTCTGTTTGGGGACATTCAGAGGAGTAAATTCCAGTTTGATATACGGCATCAATAACTGACTGTATATCTGTGTATGGCATCTGGATAGGAAATCCTGCAACCTGGACCAAAAGACAGAATTACGTAAAAAGCCACATTATCATCATGTAAGTAATTGGGAATTACTATGTGCAAAAAGTTTACAGAAGCCTCAAAGAAATGGTAGTCATAAACAACAATAGTTATTTTGCGGGTGCTTACAATGTTCCAGGTACAGTGGTAAATGCTTCATATACATATTTAATCCTCAAACAACCCTATGAGGTAGGTTCTATCATAATCCCTGCACAGAGAGAGGAGAGCCAGGTTGTCTGATGCAAGAACCTGCACGCTTAACATTCCACATACTTGCACCCTTTCTAGGATGACAAACTGCCAACAAGGAAATTACTTGGTCTTACAAATGAGAGATTTAATTAAGCATTTTGGAAGAATTTATTTAACATTGATTCAGTTTATATTATCAAGTGATAGCTGTGAGACAGGATTAAAGGGTTATGGAACATGGTCCTGTGTTAAATTATCTATTTAAGAACACACGGACAACACAACAGAAACTTCTCTCAGCCCTCATATTCTTCACCTTGGGAGGCTTTTCCTAATCCTTAATTCTGTTCATGTGCTCTTCTCCTGCAGTTGCATAGTATACTGTCCTTCTCTAGTTTACTTAATATGTTGCAATTACATATTTTGTGGTTTGTCTTTCTAATTAGCCCACAGCCTCTATGAATGCAGAAGATGGCATCTGTCCTGTTTATTGATAACTTTAATGCCTGTTTATCTTGCCCAATGGGATAGAAAGTATAGAGAAGTTAGGTAACTTGGTAATAGCTAGGAAGTGAGTGACTGAGCCAGAATTTTGAACTCAAGCTGCGGGATTTAGTGCAGATTTATGACTGAATGTTATTAAATAGTCAGATAATTTTACGAAGGGACTCCAAGTTTTAAACCTTGGTTTATATTTAACTAAGTTTTGCTCATCTGTTTACTCCTAATTCTATTAACTCACTTCCTGTTTAGTAAAAAAAAAAAGTGCAGCTCACCAGCATTAACTTTACATAAACACGTTTTTTGAAATTGAAGTAAATCTGACTGGTTTTCAATGTGAAAATAAAATATAAAAACTGTTCCAGGGGTTATTTCTAAAGAGAACTTGTCTCTAATCCTAATGTAACAGAAATGTATGGGATGATCAGTATTTAATAATTTTTTTTCATGTGGTAAATTTCAAAGCATGGAATAACACAAAGCAGAACATCATATTCTGCACAAAAACACTGCGTTATTCTCCAGGCCTTTTAGCCATCCTTGTCGCTGTGTGAGCAGCAAACTTTGCAGTGACCAGTTTGATTCTGTTTCCCTGATGGTGGTGGTATGCTTTTGGGGAAATGCCTTTCAGACAGGCAAAGAGGTGTGACATCATCAGAGCATGGACGACCACGAAGACGTTGCTCCCCTGGCTTGTGATGTTTTTCCAGCATTCTTTCAGTCAACGTCAGTCTGATGTTTACATGGCTGCTTGTGTGCTCAGGACTGTCCTCCTTGAACAGGATGTAGGAGTTCAGCACTGTAATGTTTAGAAGGTGGCGAAAGAACTTGTGCCTTTGGCACTGTCAGATAAGAAGTGAGCATCTGATCAGCCGAGTCCACTGCTCCCATATTCTCGTTATAATCCACAGTGACACCTGGCTTCTTAGTTTTCTTTCCATTTCTACTGTCTACTTCAATCCCAGTATCATTGTGGAACACCGACAACACTGTTACCTCCTTCTTGTCACACCATTTCAGTGCCATAAGTTCACCACAGAATCTGGGTACAGTCATTCCCTTTGCAATCTTTTTTTCCCCCCACATCATTTGGAATCTGTTCTCTGTTTAAAACAAGCTGCCCCAACTTCATCAGTCCTGTTTTAGTGTAATTCTGTGAAAAGCATGGGAGATGTATGGCAAACTTTAGGGGTAAGGTTAGGACTCTACTCCACAAGTAGCGAGTAGCTGCAAGCAAGTATTCTCAGGGCAAAGGGGAAATGGGTTAAAAAGAAAGCAAAACAAAACAACTTCCTCCCTATTCTGAATGCCTGCTGATCCCTCCCTGGCAGCATAAGTATTTAACTCCTAATAGATTCCTTCCTTTCTTCTCTGAGGTGACCTCCCTAGGAGATATCTTCTAATCTATGGGATGATAGGGGGAAGGAATCTCACTCTTGGAGAGAATGGGGCTTTCAAAGACCCACTGGATTGGTTTCTAGGGAGGAGGAGGTAAAGAGCGTTCCCAGAACTGGGGGTAGCATAGGGGAAGAGAATGAGGATTCTAATAATATATATTTGGTTATGGACTTGATAAGTTTGAGATGCCTTTTTATCATCCAGGATGATGATGTCAAATGTGTTGATGAATATATAAGAGAAGAGGTAAAAAGAGACCAAGGATAAACATATAAATCTGAGAGTAATTTGCACATAGAAGATATTAAAGCTTGCCTGGAGTCTTCTTACCCTGAACCAAGGACAGGAAGGCCACTCTATTACTAGCATCTAGAGACCATTTTTTTTAGTTTCTCAGTTGCAAGTAGTTTCCTTTTGGGCATCTCTTTTCAAAGTTTGTGGTTGATGCATCCTAAAACATCTAACTAATTACAAGAAAATGTCATGCAATGTGGTCATGGTAATAGCTGTTCATTACACTTTAAATTTCTGTAAGTAAATGCATTTAATGACATAGTATCTATCTAGGATCAAGATAAAAGGCATTTCAGGGATATCTAAGCTTACTATTATCTGGCAATTAACAACACAGATAAAATGAATGTCATTAATGTATTAAATCATATACAAACCCAATAGAATTGTAGTAGTCTTTCAAATTCATTCTCTTCTTCAGGTGAAACAAAGCTTCCAGTGCCAAGCTCTAGCTTAGGAAGGATTTGTCGCAAAATAAAATTACACTGTCGATTCCAACGTGTTGGCTGCTTTGGTCGCCATTCCATAATTTTACATTTCAGAGTCCTTTCGATCCTATGGTAAGATTATTTTTATGACAAATTACAACTCATTTATAAACGTGAAAAGGGTTTTGTCACTTTTACTCAAGCATGAGAATGATACTTTTTTTTTTTTTTAATTTAGAAGGAAACCAGACCTCTATGGCTAGGGATACCTGCTATCACTCACATTAATCAAATCCGGGAGAAGGCGGCTCTTGCTTGGCTTGGGAAAACAAGCTTCCCAGGGTAGCCAGCAATTAGATCTCATAGGCACATCTCTTTTCCAGTTACTCGTGTGTAGGCTGCTGCCACTGGCTGTGATTTGACACCTACTTTGTGATTCCTGAGTTGACATTTTGATTCCACAACTCTCCTTTGACATAAGACCTTGGGTTTATAAGAGACTGCCTTTACAAAATTCCAGCCATCTGGTCTGGGATAATGTTAGCAGGGATAAGTTAATTAGATCAGTTAATTCAGCAAGAGGAATGAGGCACTGGACTGAGACATATGGTGATCAGTTTCGCCTACTAGAATGTATACTCTATGAGGGCAGGGAGTTTTCCCTTTATACCTATCCCCTAAAATAGTGCCTGGTGATGAACTGTTTGAGGGAGGGAGAATGGTGGTTTCTGAGACTCTCCTGGGAAGCCTGTCCTCTGTGCTACAGAAGCCGCTGGGAGTCCCTCTTGGCTGAGTCTATAGTGTAACTAAGTAGTTTGGAGCAGTGTCTCAGGAGTGGCTATGTATCAGAATCACCTGTAGGACTTTATTAAAATGTTTCACCTCCAGATACTGATTCAACAAGTCTGGTCCAGGACCCTGGCATCTGATTATTCAAATAGCTCAGGAAGCAATTCTGATGAAAACCGGAAGCTGGGAACCATTTCCCAGCTGCATTTCTTCCTTTTTTTGTTAAGAACTAGGGAAGGAGGGAAATGAGGGGTGAGGGCTATGTGCTAGTGAGAGAAGGGAGTGGCAAAATGATTTTTGTCATGCTGTATTTCGATTAGTTGCTAGTAACTTACATGCCAGCCTATGTCAGCATGAATCACGGGAAGCTTTGGACACACCTGGAGCAGGGGTGAGGCCAGCTGCAAAGATTGTGACTCTTTGGCCTTGACTGAACAACTCCTAGGGCACATGTGTGTGTGGAAGTGGGGAGGGCCCAGGAGGGACAGTATTGATGTTTCTACCACCCAAGTTGGATGTTTTCACCAAGTTGTGAGCCATTTACCTTCACATCCACTCAAGAAGTATTAACTACTGCATTATTATTACTATGAGCTCAACCAGTGTCTGTGTTGAGAACTTCCCAACAGTAGCCCACAATGTTTTCCAGAGGCAACCACTTTTAACTTGGCCTGTCTTTTCAAGATATGTCCTAGGTGGTAGAGGAGTTGCTTTTCAGTGCACGTATCAAGAGACATGACTCAACAGAAGTAACTTTATAATCTCCATTTCATGTGTCTGTTGCTGACTCTCTCTAATAGGTATTTTGAGGGACTGAGTTAGAGGACTGAAACGTGGTTGAATGAAAGATTAGAGAAAAAACACGGTAATCATAATATAATTTTATAGATCATACCTGTTCTTTAGATCTTCTACCATGCTTTTATTACTATCAGAATACATTATTTCTTTAGGCTGAAATACAGATAACTGGAAGTTAGGAAAGATTCTAGGGAGACCATCTTCACATCACAGTCACCTCTGGAGTGCTAATTATAATGAGGGTGAACCCAAACCTGTCTCAGGTGGCAAAAACACTGAATTGCAGAGGCACAGAGGTAAAACATATATCATAGTGTTTCCTTTGATTTTTATACTACTTCACCAGAGCATGGGAGGGTAGGTGGATTTAAAAAAGACATTTTTATGGGTAAGGCAGATATGCTGCCCCCATAATTCAAACAAGCATTTGACATGTGTGTTGATTCTACAGAGATAATCTTTGGAAGCTACGTGAGTCTTTCTCACTTACTAACTGTGACCCTGGTGAAGTTACTTAACCTCTCTGAGTCTGTTACCACATCTTTAAAAGTGAGACAAGAATCGGACCTACTTCTCGGGGGTTTTGTGAAGATTTTAAAATAAAATAATACACGTAAAGTCTGGCATATATTGCTCAATAAACATCAGATATTGTTATTATTACTCTTTTTTACATGGTTTATCATCTTCCTTTTTTGAGTATTAAATATTTGTTTTCAGCTGGCAGGAGCCCGGTCTTTGTGTTTGCATGCACGAGTGTGCGCGCACGCGCGCGCGCGCACACACACACACACACACACACACACTCTCTCACACAGTCCATGGCAATCTCCCCTATCCCAGGCCTCCGCATCAGACACTCTACCAACAGTAGAGAGCAATGTTCTACCGTGTTTCCCCCACAACCAGATTTGCTGGGAGAAGGGGAGGCCTTTTCAAGTCTCCTTCTACCCCAAACCCAGCCATCTCCTCCCTGCAGGGCTCACACATCCAAAATCAAAGGCTCACAAGCCCAAGAGCAAGGGGCTGGATTTAGAGTTTTTACTTCGGGTTTATCAGAGCTGAGAAACAGGCAGTTGGAGAGACAGGAACAGATGTTTCTCTCTCATGAGTGGAATGAGGGCTGTGATTTAAAAAGGGGCAACACTTGTTAGGCCTCTAGATCCTAGAAAGTTTCAGGAGGGATTTGAGAAGGCCAGTCTGTCAGGTGATGATCAAAACTAGCAGTTCCCAAAGTGTGGCCCCCGACCAGCAATCTCAGGGCTGGAAACCTGTTAGAGATACAGATTCTTGGCCCCAGCCCAGACCCATTCAATCGGAAACTCCGGGGTAAGGGCCAATAATCTGTTTCAACAAGCGCTACAGGTGGTTCTGATGCCATGGTTGGAGAACCACTAGGTTAGGGAACAGGGTCAGGAACTGGGAGTTTCCCACAATAGAACACGGCAGACTAAATTCCCTGATTGCTATAACCGACCACTGCCTGCCCCTCCAAACTACGCCCCTTATTCCCCAACTTCTCAACCCAGACAGCCCTTGTGGATTAGTTAGGCCAGCTTCAGGCTCAAAAAAGAAGCCTGGGTTACACTGATTGATAAATTTATGGGGTGTTAGGGGTGTTAATTTAATTTCCTTTTCTGGCAAAGGCCCCTTTCTTTCAGGGAATTCATATTCTTTGAAACTTCAAGTGTATTTCCCTGTTAACTCATTTCTGAATCCCCATATTCTCATTATACACACTCAAATTTGTGTTCACAACTGTGATAACAAAAAATGTTCACTAGGGATAGTGGTTATTCTGGTACGTGTGTGGCAAGGCAAGGATCAAGGGCCATTAACCCACAGGAAAGAAATCGGTAGAGATAAAAAGTCAAATGCAACTGTGAATTTTATACTTGTGATTTCCCTTGGCAAAAGGTTTACATTCTATCCTTAACCAGAGTGGCTTTTAAAAACACAATTTTGATCATGGCAGCCCTTGCCTTGGTGATGTTAGCTTCTGATTGCCCTGAGGATAAAGGCCCAAATCCTTACCAGGATTGCTCTTCCTGGAGCTCTGCACACTCTCTGGCCACAGCCAAGCTGGCCTTTCAGTTCCTTTACAGACATCTCCTCACCACTGCAGGTCTTCACACCTGCTGTTCCCCCACTCTCTGCTGGGACCATTCTCCTCCATAATTTTATTCTAGTGGAGCTCTTGCTTACCCTTCCTCAGTGTGCTGGTTATTGCTTTTTTTTTTTCCCCCCAGAAAGCTGTTGCAACTCTCTTTCCCTTCAGGTCCTCCTGCTGTGTGTCCCCAAAAGCACAGCAATTTCTTTCGTGATAGCATTTATCACTCTCTACTACAAGTGCTTGTTTCCTGCTGTTTCCTCCCCTAGAACACAAGTCCCAAGAATACTGAGACATACTTAAGTATATGTCTATACAAATATTATGTAAATATATATGATATAGGATAGAAATGTGTGTTTGCAGCTACATGGAAAACGTTTAGAAGGATGCACAGTGGTTATTTCTTTGAGTGGGAAAAAGATGTTGAACAGGAGAAAAACTCCTTACTTTATGTGCCAAATAGAATTGGTTCTATTTGACTTTTCTCCCCACAACCACCATGGCTTCTTTCTGATATTATAAATTGCCTTAAATATACAGAGAAGCACCGAGACCAATGTAATGTACATCTACCCAACATACCTACCACCTAACTATATCTAATATTTGCATTCTTTCATACTTGTTTTAGATTTTTAAAAAAGTAAAACAGTATAGATAGACTTGAAGTACTCTGTATACTCTGAAGTACTTCTGTATACTTGAGGTACCCTGTATACTGAAAAGGATCTCATTCCTTTTTTTATTGTCCCAAAGGTAAACTTTAACCTAAATTTGGTATTTACTTTTCCTATGAAAGCTTTTATACTATCACTAAATATCTCCATATACGTAAACAATATATAGATTCAAACTTCTTGTAAATAGCTTTGTATTGCAGGTGTCCTTTCACATCTTTATTTTGCTAAACCTTACATTTTTCCATATTTATTTATGTTAGTGGTTCTCAACCTTGGATGTACATTGGAATCACCTGGGGTACTTTATATACTACTGATGTTTGGGTTCTACCTCCAGAATTTCTGATATGATGGAGGTACAGTCAAGTTGAGAGCTATTGTAAAGTGGTGTGTGTGTGTGTGTGTGTGTGTGTGTGTGTGTGTGTGTGTGTACGGCTGCATAGATTTCACAGTATGAATACCTCCTAACGCATACATCAATTTTCTGGCTGAAAAATTTTCTAGTTTATTCCCCATCTTCTTTCAAGAGTAGCACTATAGGGAGCCCTATCACAGTCCCTGGATTCAAAGTGTGAGACTGGTTTTGTTTCACTGGATTTCATGACGCATTTTCAGACCTTGCTGCCCTCTGTCATTCGGCCCCACTCACTGCTAGTGTTTCTGTCCTGCTTCTGTTCCATGAAAGAACTATCATGGTTTGGAGCCAGGTAAGCATGTTGTTTTTCAATTTCTATACTTTATTGTGGCCCTAGATATGGAACAGAAGGGCTAGGTCAAAATAAGAACTTATTATATCATCTTGATATTATAGTTGATGTTTTATGATGAACATTTAAACACGTTTTACTTTATAATTTCAGGGCCTTTGTCCTTGCTATTCATACTCTTATCCAAGCTGTTTTTTCTTTCTTTCCTGGCTGGTCTTCCTCCCTTTTCAGGCATCAGAGCCCCCAGTTAGTCCCCTCAGAGCACCATCACAATTCATAATCACTGCTTGCTTACTAGTGTTTCCTTTGTCTTCCTGATGAGACTGTAAGTGCCCTGAAAGCAAGACCCAGGTATATGTGTTGTTCATCACTAGCTACCCAAAACCGAATGTGGTAGCTTCTCCATCAAGATTGGTGAAAGGAATGAAAAGAAGGGAAGAAGGGAGAGAGATTTGGGTGGGGAGAAGCTTCTATAAGTAGAGGTCTTTCAGGAGTAATGTAAAGTGGAATTTTCTTTCCTGCTACCTCTTTAAGAAACTAAAAACAAATTACCCTTCACTACTATTTAGAGTAAAATTTGTGTTTAAAAAGAGAGAGAGAGAGTTCATGCTGGCTACATGGGTATATTCACTTCGAAAAAATTCAAGGAGCTGTAGACTCCCAAGTGACCTGTACGTGACCCACAGTGACGGTCACCTGTTTCCCATGTGATTGTCCCGTGACCCAACGTGACCACCATGTGATTTCTGGTTTACCTTTTACTTGAAATTCTTTCTCTTCATCTTAATTAATTATTTATTTCTAGATGTTAAAATTCTCTTCTGAGCATCTCATTGGAAGAACTGTTTCTGACAGAGGTTTAGCCAATGCTACTGTTCATTAGGTTTATAGTTCCCTTCCAAGGACTCGGCAAGATGAGCATTGCTGAGTTCACATTATGTTTCGCATCAGAAAAAAATATTTCCAAGTGTTATATTGAAGCAGAATTTCTTAATTGCATATTTGAAATTATTACTCTGTGTACTTTTCTGTATGTATATTTTACTTAAATACAAATTACATTACATTTAAGCTAATACCAATTCCTGTTTTCTGCAAGGGATCAAAGTAGTCCAAGCTTAGGCCGATGGCAGAGAAAACTAGATTTTGTTAATACTGACAAATAATTCAATAAGCTATTATAATATAACCACAGTTGTCACAACTAGTAAAGATTAGAACCAACAGTCATTTTCATACTGACACACCTGGAAAATGATTTACCTGTATGCTTTGTGCATGTCTCCCTTGAAAATTTTTTGGAAGCAACTGTTTCCAGAAACTTTCCTTTGAATAGTCAAAATGTACAGCCATTGGTGTATTATTCTGTTGAATATTAAACCAGACCTATTGAAACATTAACATAAAATCAGTACAGGCCCATAAGAATCCAGAGCTGGCTAGGATGAAGCAAAATTTTACAAGCAAAATTTTAGTCCTACTACCCAGTGAAGTGGCAGAAGCCAAGGGAGGTTCTGAGGTAAGAGGTAAATAGATTCCAGGTGTAGATGAACATTAGACTGCTCATTGGTTCTCAACCTTGCAAGCACTACAGAATCCCCTGGAGTCTTTAGGAATAAAAGATTTCACTAGCCCCACACACTAGGAACTCTAATTGAAAGTTTATATTTTCTTCAAAGTTCCCAACATGATTCTAATGTATAGCTAGGGTGGAGGATCACTGGCTGGTCTCTTGAGAAGATATCTCAAAATAAGGTCCTTCCCCAATACTTACATTTTCATTATCAAATAAACAGTCTATACTTTGTAAAGGACAAAATGGGTCAAACTGCTTATAAGATTGCCCAGTTAATGGATTCCAAAGCAAATATTCATCAGTTTCTTGAGTTAATACATAAGCCACATGCCCCTGTATGAGGAAAAGGAGTTAAAGTCACTTTCGGTATGTGATTGGCCTAACACATTTTTGTATGTGAAAATGACAATCTAAGTATGTGATATCTTTGATTTCTAAAAGCCATTTTTGTTTTTGTTTTTTAGGACCTTTAAAATTTTTTGGTAAGGAAAAAAGCCAGGATTCCAGAAACCTTTGGGCTTAGGCTACCATGAGGGTTTAAATGAGAGAACTTTTGAGTCAGTGCTGTCATGTATGGTCCTGGAGGGTGTACCCTCATGGCAATTAATACATTGTCCTAACCAAATCAGTACTTTATGACAATTCCCAACAGCTAGGCCTAAAGTGTTTTAAAGGTAGGGGTGCTTGTCTGATTTATACAGTGGCACTGTACAGACTAGCCCTGCTTTGAGTAGAATATACTCGGGAGACTAAGGGTGAACACCACACAGAGTTAGGGAATGGAAACTTGCCTAAGGCTCTGAAAAAGCCAAGTAGAGTTAAAAAGCCATTACATTAATTTTGAGAAAAAGAATGGCTTTAGAGGCTAGAGAGGTAGTATACAAAAAATCATTTGAGAAGTAAAAGTAGTCATTACTCTGTTATGAGTTTTCTTTGCACATACCTTTTGAAGTGCAAACCTTAGCAAAGAATAAAAATTTCAGGTAACTACGATAATAATCAACATTTACTAAGTATTTATGTACACTCAGCACTCATATTCATTTTCTCACTTTGATTGACTCCAAATTCTGTCATGTAGATTATTATGTTCATCTATGACATGAAGAATCAGAGGTTAAGGAGCTTGTCTAGGGTCACAGTATATGGTATTATTCCTGTTTTGGGTGAAGATAACTGAAGCTTACTCTGAGAAGCAAAAAAGGATGAGATCACACAGTAAATGGCATTGCTGGGAAAGAAAGAAAAGAAGAGAAAAGAGAAGAGAAGAGAAGAGAAAGAAGAGAGGAGAGGAGAGGAGAGGAGAGGAGAGGAGAGGAGAGGAGAGAAGAGAAGAGAAGAAGAGAAGAGAAGAGAGAGAGAGGGAGAGAGAGAAGGAAGGAGGGAAGATGGAAGGAAGGAAGGAAGGAAGGAAGGAAGGAAGGAAGGAAGGAAGGAAGATGGAAGAAAGGAAGGAAGGACGGAAGGAAAAAAGATGAAAGGAAGGAAGGAAGGAAGGAAAAAAGGAAGGAAGGAAGGAAGGAAGATGGAAGGAAGGAAAATGGAAGGAAGGAAGATGGAAGGAAGGAAAGAAGGAAGGAAGGAAAGAAGGAAGGAAGGAAGGAAGATGGAAGGAAGGAAGGAAGATGGAAGAAAGGAAGATGGAAGGAAGGAAGGAAGGAAGGAAGGAAGGAGGAAGGAAGGAAGGAAGGAAGGAAGGAGGAAGGAAAGAAGGAAGATGGAAGGAAGGAAGGAAGATAGAAGGAAGGAAGGAAGGAAGATGGAAGGAAGGAAGGAAGATAGAAGGAAGGAAGATGGAAGGAAGAAAGGAAGGAAGGAAGGAAGATGGAAGGAAGGAAGATGGAAGGAAGGAAGAAAGATGGAAGGAAGAAAGATGGAAGGAAGAAAGATGGAAGGAAGAAAGATGGAAGGAAGAAAGATGGAAGGAAGAAAGATGGAAGGAAGGATGGAAGGAAGGAAGGAGGAAGGAAGGAAGGAGGCAGGAAGGCAGGAAGAACGTTGGAAGGAAGGAAGGAAGGATGGATGGTGGAAGGATAGACGTATGATGGAAGGAAGGAAGGAAGATAGAAGGAAGGAAGGAAGGAAGATGGAAGGAAGGAAGGAAGATAGAAGGAAGGAAGATGGAAGGAAGAAAGGAAGGAAGGAAGGAAGATGGAAGGAAGGAAGATGGAAGGAAGGAAGGAAGATAGAAGGAAGGAAGATGGAAGGAAGAAAGGAAGGAAGGAAGGAAGGAAGGAAGGAAGGAAGATGGAAGGAAGGAAGATGGAAGGAAGGAAGGAAGGAAGATGGAAGGAAGGAAGGAAGATGGAAGGAAGGAAGGAAGGAAGGAAGGAAGGAAGGAAGGAAGAAAGAAAGAAAGAAAGAAAGAAAGAAAGAAAGAAAGAAAGAAAGAAAGAAAGAAAGAAAGAAAGAAAGAAAGAAAGAAATGGCATTGCTGCGTTTTAAAACCCACTCTGAGGGATCCCCAAACCCATACTCAACACTGCAGTGTGGCCTGGTCTCCCTAACTCCAGAGCTCTTGCTCTTATCACTGTGTTCATCTCTGCAATAAGAAGGAGGCTTCACCTTAACCACATAGCTGAGGTCAAAAACACACACCCCTGAGGGCAGCCACCCATGACATCAACTCACACATGCAAATGCAAACGTCTGAAATACTGTTGTTGACTGTTTACCGCCATCTAGTGGTACTTGAAGCTCTAGAGAGGGATCATATGGGAAAAAGAACCACAGGCTTTTTTTTTTAGCTAACACAACTGACACAGAAATAATAAGCTTCACCAAAGGAATATAGAGAAATAAATAATCATGACAAAAACCATACAACAAGACTCAAAATTCTGACACTGATCAAGATATTCAGGTTGAAATAGAAACAGTCCAAAAGAAGATAGCTTTCTGGAGATATGAATAAAGGAGTGTATGACTGAGTTATAAAAACTTCAGGCCCACTTCTCATATAACTAAAAACTGAACAATGTAAGCACAACTACTACTATAATTGTTAATACATTACCACCACCACTACCACCATTTACTGAGCATTTACCATGAACCAGGTGCTCTTCTCAGTGCTATGTATTTACTATGTAATTTAAAATTTCTAGTGGACCCCATGAAGCAGCACTATTATTAGTACTATTTTACAAAGAAGAAAAAAGGAAGTCATTCTTCACATTGTTGAAATTTTGATGAACCAGTATGATCCTCTTAACTAAATAATTGCTTGCCCACAAAATTCACTAATTAGCTTGTGAAATGGTGGAAACTTGGGGATTTAAACTTGCAGCTGATGGCTGATCAGTTGTTTACACTAATTAAATATTAACTCCAGTACTTACTTCCAACACTGAGCTTCCTAGGAGGACCAAAGCTTTCTTTCCGAAGTACAGAAAGAAATTACAGAGAAGTATGGCATGCTCCTCCTTACTTCCAATGGCCAAACTGATGCAGCGCTAACACAAAACAAAAGAAACAACAACAACAAAGAAGGTGGGGGAGAAAAAGGTGAGTAATCAAGTAATGCTAGGATGACTGCAAAGCCAAAAGCTCTGGCATCTCTTGCCTGATAAAACACTAGGCCATCAGGAGAGAATATTGGAACACAGCTGTGATCTTTACTATGGGACAGTTAACATGGCTACTGTGTTAAGTAACCAAATAGTTTATCAGCCGAAACATTTTTGTTTAGGACAAATATTAAACTGCCCTGGATAAGCAGAGAGATATGAATTGGTATTTTACGAACCCCAATCTGATAGGAAATCGCAGTGTCTTTGGAGGAAGGGATTCTTTGGTCAATGGTACTACACGCTGTCCTGTGCTAATACAGTGCTCTCAACTCAAAGAAAGGAAGAGATCTTAGTTGGAACCCAATTAGGAAGAAAGCCTGAAGCTTGACTGCAACCTAAAGAACCAAACAACTGAGCTGGATATAAGCAAATATATGGTGCCTAGTTAAGCAATTGTAGCAGGAGATAAAAAGGACAGCTGAGCTGGCAGACTGGTGGTTATGACATAGTTCTAACCTATAGGTGTGTTTTGTTTGACCCCCAGGATGTTTTTTAAAAGTGGGAGATCTCATAGGAAACTCTGAATTTCTGTGGGTTTTTTTTTTTTGAAAAATCAAAAGATCTAACAACATATATACGCCTACATATTTTTATGGCAATGATCTGTTATTGCTAAGTAACAGCTGCACCATTTAAATGGGAACGTGCTTTCCAGTTCATTAGAGTCCCAGAGAAAGGGCTGTGGTGGTCAGAGAGATTGGGGGAGATTCCCAGGTCTTGAAAGTGACTATTTACCAATCATTATGGGAGAATTTCAATGTTTTAACAACTGATATGGCCATATCAGTATGTACTGGCTAGGTGCGAAGGTGAGAGATGGAGGACGGGAGGATGGTAATGTGGTTCTTCTGAAAAAAAAGTGTGAACAAAAGAGTGAAGGACAGAACATGAGTAGTCATCAATGTCAGGCCAAGAAGGGTCCATGACTGAGTTTCATAGGAGGAGGAGGGAATGAATGAGAATAGGTAACTAATATACTGAGTTCCAGATCCTTTGCATGTTATCCTTTCAAAACCCTTTGTATGACACAGATGAAGAAATTATGGTCCAAAGAAGCTAAATAACTTAACTTATGTCACATGAAGCTATTAAGTAATCAGAGTAGGATTTGAATCAAGGTTTGTTTGACTCCAAAGACTGTAAGTTAGGTAGGAGAAAATAACTCATGTCTAAAATAATATTGAATGTCAATCATAATTGAAAAATTAAAAAAGGAGGGAAAAAGTTGAAGAGGTTCAAATTTCCAGGTATAAAACAAATAAGTCACGGGGATGCAGTGTACAGCATAGGGACTATGGTCAATAATATTGTGATAGTGTTGTAGTGTCAGATGGTTGCTGGTCCTATCATGGTGATTCACTCACTTCTTTAGGTATATAAATGTTGAATAACTGCAGTGTACACCAGAAACTAATACAATTTTGTATGTTAACTATATTTTAATTTAAAAAAAACTCTAAAAAATAAATAACTCACGTCTGTGAAAATTACCCATGGGTATCCCATGGCCAAAGAGTTCACATCAGTGAAAAGACATCATCCAAGAGGAATCTCAGGCCGGTAGTATCCTCTTGGTTGTGGGTAGTGTTTTGGAGTTGGGGAAAGGAGGGAGACTCAGAGTATTTGTCTGAATGGTTATATTTATGGTTATTTTTAGTTATTTTAGAAGCTATCTTTCAATGTTCTACAGGGTCATAATATACCTGAACCCTTTCTAATTAGTTGAAAGAGTCTCAAAAGAGTCTAGAGTTAAAACCACATATTTCAGTTCTACCAGATTTGAATCAGTACATTGCTGGAACCACTTGTTTGTGTCTCCCTTGTTCTAAGTAGAAGGCAGGATAGCTTATCTATGAAGTTAGCCATGTGCCCCCTAAATCCACTTCAGCTCAAATCTAGCCACTAAAACATTCTAGATCAGTGCCAGGACTATCTATTCCAGATGGAAAGTATCCCTCTCTTAGGCTCCCATTATACTAGTATTTTCAAATTAAAAATGTGTATGGAGTGCTTGCTAAATTTAAAGCAGCGGACAAGTGATAAATATAAAAACAAATAAGAATCGGATCTGCCTATTCAAGGAGATTAAACTTGGGATGTGTACGTACAGGATATATGTCCATATATAAGCAACTAAATATAATTTAAGGTAGAAGAAAGAACTGCTCTAATTAAGGTGCCAGATTCAGGGGAAAATAAGATGTCCAACTAAACTTGCATTTTACATAAAAATTTTAGATATTTTAGTCTCGAATATTGCATGAGGCTTGTGTTCTATTTGGCAAACAATCTAGAGAGACCTTTACTCCAGGTGCTAAGGAAGAGCACTGCTATATACACACTCTTCATTCAGATGTGAGGAGACTAGGGAAAGCTTCTAGACAAGTGGTAGCATTTGCCCTAGACTTCAGGGTCTGACCAGCTGCACAGTGACAAGCCACACTTCTTTCTGGAGATTGTGATAAAGTTGTACTCCTGAAATACCTGTTGATCAAAATATTTATGAGCTACCACTTGTAACGTGGAGTCAAATTTTTGATCCTTTGGAATTATTTCTATGGATTGTTAATAGAGCTGGAAATGATGTCTTAAATTATCAAATGCTTTAAATTTCACAAAGCAAAGTACTACATATTTTAAAAACAGGTTTCTTTAAAAAAAAAAGCAAGTAAGAAATACTATAAATTTTAATTATAAAATGTAATTTGTTACCTCTGATGTCATCCATATGTCAAAATCATCATTTTCATCCAGTGTATCAGACATAATAGGAATCAAAGATACGAAGCGAGCAATGAGATCCTAGAATAATATTAACTAACATTTATTTAGTTCATATTATATGTCCATCACCAAGCACAGTGCTTTATAGGCCATATTATCATGTTTTGTGTATCCTACAAGCCTCTGAAGTACAGGTGATTATTATTTCTGTTTTACATAAGAGGCAACAAGATTGGAGTGTTAGGATAACTTGCTCAGGGTCACACGGCTAACAGTGTACGAGGTCTCTAGGAATAAGCCCAAGTTGGCCTGACATTAGAGCATGCCTGTTCAACCATCTCATTTCACTGTAATAAATTATTAAAATTTTAAACATGATACATTACATAATATTTTGTAACTGTTAAAAAACTTTAAAGAAATGAAGGATAGCAAAAGCTTGATTTGTTTTTAGGTTCAAAATCTATCAGAATTATTTTATTAATATAAATTGCTATGAGTTGTTGCAGCAAGTAGATATTGGTGTAGCCTGATTTTGCAAACAACAGAAATTATACTGTGGATTGTTCCCTCTCTAAGGCTAGAGATAAGGACTTAGATCAAAGTAGGAAAGGAGAAAAAGATACAAATAAATAAACAATGAGTTAAGACAGAAAGTTTACTAACACTTTCATTAATTAACCATAGCCACCATTTATGCACTATTATGATTTTCTACACTGTCATGGTTCACAATTCTTGATAAGCAAAGGAGCTAGGATTTATATATATATATTTTTAAAAAGATAAATATTATCTTTGAAATAAACTAAAAGCCCTATTATCTCTTTGGACTTTCGTTATCAGGAAACATCGGCGGGAAGAAACTCAGGATGGAAAAGCAGAATACAGCAAGAGGCGAACTAAGTTAGGAATTTGGATTTTAGTTTAAAGAATCCCTTAGGAGTTTTATAATGGATAAATAAAAAAATATTCTAAGGAGAGCCAACTGACTCAATCAAACCTGAATAAACAAAAGGTATAGTGATTTTTTTTTCATAGGTGCCCTTTAATCAAAGCTCACTTTTCCTTAGGAGAGATTTATATTTCTGATTTCATATTTTCTTTTCTCAAAGTGGAAGAAGCTATATCCTCTTTTGAGTCTATAATGAGTATATCTTCATTTCATAAGAAATTAAAATTTGAATATACGTCTCTTTTGACAGTTGGTATAGATATGCATAAAGCCACATAGGGCTGGGGCGGAAGTGTTATGTTGGCAGTTATATAGAAAAATATAACATAGGTCCTAATCCTTAGAAAGACACAACCCTTTCAGAAACATAACTTTTTATTTTGTCTGGAAGTTAAAGGCATTTTTTGTGTCGTTTTTCAAAGTTTGATAGAAAAGCTGTGAAGCCAGTACAGTCATGTGAACTGGTGTGGCAACAGTGACTCTCTAGTCCAAGTGGGCAGAAATGAAAAGGATCAGGAAGAAATGTTTTCTTCCATCTAGGGCTCAAGAGGACACATTGAAAAATAGATGGTCTTTCTCTGGGGAAACTGTTATTTAAAGCAAAACAATTTTAGTAAGAAAGTTACACTTAAATTGGTATTTAAAAGTGAACAAGTTAAATATAAATTTTGGAGCTGATGAAAATGTTCTAAAATTTACTGTGACGATTGTTGCACAATTCTGTGAATATACTAAAAATGGCTGAATTATACATTTTAGGTGGTGAACTATTTGGTATGTCAATTATCTCAATAAAGCTACTAAATAAAGATAACTTACAAGCGTTGCATTAGGATCGTGAAGAAATATGTCCAGGAGTTGTTGAGGTGGATTCAATGCCTTGATATATCTTGTTACTAGGATCTGTATCCCTTCATCATTAAACACTGTAGTTGTGATTCTTCGGTTGGGAAATACTGCCTTACAATTTTTTTTAAAACTCTGTGCTCTCTGCAAAACATCTATTTGATCTGAAAACTAAAATCAAGTTTAAAATATTTTAACATTTGTACCATATTGTTCGCACAGGAAAATATCAAGAACCAATGCTCATTTTTGCCAGCTTTGAAATTATTATTACTGATTTCTAAAATTGTTTATACTTCTTTGATAGTGTATATAAAAATAATTCAATGTAAAACCTACCTTATCTAGTCTTGGATTACAGGTGACATATGATATTTGAGGTTCAATGGTCACAAAAATATTTAAGAAGGTACATTCTTTTAAATTCTGCCCATTATAATCTTCTTTAGGAGAAACATAAGTCTTACTCCAAGTATACCCAAGCAAAACTGGTGGAATATTCACTTGAAATGTTCCACTAATCTGAAAAAAATATATACCAATATGTTCAATTCTGTATGATGAAAATATACAGAATATAATATAGTCCAGCTCAGTCTTCTCCACTGGAGGAAATAGGCTTGCATGGGTATGTGCTGGTTCTACTAATATGTATGTGCACAGGATTGATAGATTCTCCAGTGACCTATTCAGAGGCACCCTTGACACTCTGGGTCCCTGTCTAATTTGTACTATGCAAAAAGGGCAAGAGTAAGAAAGGGATGAAATGAGAAAACAAGTTACTGCACCTAAGTGATAAAAGCTTTAAAAAATCTACTTTGGGCTCAGAGAAAATGCTAAAAGACAATGTTACATTTTGCATTGGGTCTAGAAAGAGAAAAAAAATGTAACAACAGCAAGGACAACACATAGGTCCAGAGGAGGAGGGATCTGTGTGTGTGTGTGTGTGTGTGTGTGTGTGTGTGTGTGTGTGTGTGTGTGTAGGGAGGAGCTAATTTTCAGTCATAGTAACTAATAATCATAGCTAACAGTTATTGAGCACTTACTGTGTGCAAATAATTATGCCAAATATTTGATATAGATCATATCATTTAATGAAGTAGACACTGCTCTTCTCTCCATTTTGTAGATAAGGTGTGATAAAGAGACCCATTACATCAACCACTGTCAGGTTTTCTGTGGCATACAGCTGACTACAGTACTAATACACACATAATTCCTTCAGAGGCAAATGCCCTCATTTGCTTAACAAGCTCATCTTTAGAGACTTAAGTCAAAACTTATCTCCTGTGTAAATACTTCCCTGATCTTTCATTCTCCTCCTCATTCACCTCTTACTCACCTCCAGCTCTCCTCTTCCACCTCCAAACCAGGAAGAGTAAGGTACTCCCTACTGAATCACAGTACCTATTTCATGCTCCTATCAAAGCACTACAGCATTATCAGGTTGTATTGAAATGTGAGTTTTCTTTTGTAGACAGTGAACTCCACTGGGTTAGAAAATTCACTTCCGAATCTTCTATATCTGGCATAGTCCTGGAAGTAATAGCCCAAAGTGGAATCTAGGCTGGATTTTTATATTTTGCTGGTCATGTAGGCATACATTCATGCTACATAAGCCAATAGCAGAGCCCTCCGGAAGTATGAGAGAGACAGGTACTATCATCAGTTAATGATGAACCATTCACGATGAACCATTGACAATGAACAATGTTGAGGAGCTGAGGATGCTGGAACTCATGCTTACAAAGCAACATTATTACTCAGAATATTTGTGAATCTGGTCCTATAAAACTACTATATGCAAATATAAATGTTGCTTTAAGACCTAAGGCTAGTGGTCTTATTCTTTATCAATAAACATTTTAAAGTTTTAAGAAATAAATTTGTGGGTATCTTCTGTTCTAGAGACAGCTAAAACCTTCAAACACTCCAGCACCCCAATGGCTCGCAAATATAAGATTGTTTTAACTGACCTAGCAACTTGCCAATCACAAAATCTGGTTCAAAGACATCAGTAAATATTTCTATGAGCCAGAGGTGAAAACTTAGAATAATAAGTTATTCTTAGAATAATAATCACCTCAGATTGTTGCAGAAGAGCAGAGAAAGGGAAGACAACTGATCCAAGCCAATTCTTTCTTACATGTGAATGGCCACCACAGCTCCTGAGACAGCGATCCTGTTAAAATAAATAATTTTTCTATTACTTACTTTATATCATGTGATGAATAATTTCATAAACTCATAGGTAAGTATGAAAAACCACTCTTTTTTAAAAACCAAAGGGTAAGTAGAAAACATTTTTTCCTTTTCTTTAAAACATAATTGACTATTTAAAGCAAAATAATGACCTGTTATGGAGTTTATGATATATTTATGGCTATTTACATTTTTAATGTAATACTTTCATTATAGTAGATATGTTCAGTGCAGCATACTTTGAAAATACACTAAAAAATATAGAAAAAAGAATGAAACATTTAAATTCAACCTCCAATATATTATCACCATTATCAACACCTTAAGATGTTAAATAGTAATAAAAATATGTTAAAGTGATAATGACACATTTAAAGAAAGATTATCATCATGAATGCTCAGTCAATTAGAAAAAGAGACTTAAAGTAGAAATTTTATGGTCAATGCAACAGTCAATAAGTAGGTTTGCTGACATAGTTAAGTAGTTTAACTGCATGGCATGTCTATTAAAAAAGGTGACCCATAAAGTTACCTCAGCTGAAACCATTAAAGATGAGTCAATTCAGTTTTCTCTGATTTACCAGTCTTCTGAGCCCAGTTCAGTTTCTAAGAAAGTCTTCTCTACTGAGAAATGATTGCACTGACAGACCGATTCTGATTGCTTGGTAGTTGTGTTTCTTCTGCTAGTTTACAAAATGTTTATTTTCCCCAGAGGGACATATACCATGCATGTAGACTGGAAAGATCACAATATTGTGAAGATATCAATTCTAACCAAATTGATCTATATAGTCAATCTACCCTAATAAAAATTCTAGCAGGTTTTGTCTTGTTTATGGAAATCAGCAAGCTTATTCTAATATTTGCTTGGAAATGCAAAGGGTTAAGAATAGCCAAAGCAATCCTGAGGAAGAAAAAGAAAGCTGAAATACTTAGGTTTTCAGATATCAATATTTATAACAAAGTTTTAATAATGAAGACAGTTTGGTATCAATGCAATAGTAGATAAACAGACCCATAAAATAGGAGAGTATAGAAATAAATCCACATTTATATGGTCACCAGATTTATGGCTAAGGGTGACTATGTAGTGCAGTGGAGGAAGTAATGACCCTTTCCATAAATGTTGCTGGATCAGCTGAATATCCTTACAGGAGAAAAATAAACCTCGACCCTCTACCTCACAAACATACAAAAATCCATTACAGTTGCATTTTAAATCTAAATGTGAAAGGTAAAATGTACACCGTTTAGAAGCAGCCACAGGATAATATCTTTGCATTGTTGGGGGGCAAATATTTCTTAAAGAAAACCTAAAAGGCATCACTATTGCATTGCATTATATTAAATCAAGATTTTCTGTTCATCAAAAGATATACTAAGAAAGTAAAAAAGACAAGCCAGGGTGGAAAAATACTTATAATATGTATATCTGACAAAGTATTCATATCTAGAATATAAAAAAACTGTTAAAAATCAATGAAAAAAATGGGCAAAATACTTGAACAGATCTTTCACAAAAGAGAATATCGAAGTGGCCATTAAATGTAGAAAAGGTATTTAATTTCATTAGTTATCGTGAAAATGCAAATTAAAACCAAAAGGTGAAATGAATACACCTTCATCAATCTGGCTGAAATGAAAAATATCAGACAATGCCAGGTAATGGCAAGAATGTGGAGCAATTGGAACTCATAAACTGCTGGTGGAAGTATAAATTGACACAACCATTTTGAAGATGGCTTGGGACTGAACTACTAAAGTTGAGCACATGCACAATCCAAGAGCTAGCAATATCACTCCTAAGTGTATATCCAACAGAAATACATAGAAGTATGTCCCAAAGACATGTACAAATATATTTATATCAGTATTATTTATAAGAGATAACAATTAGAGAAAAGTGAGTTATCTATCAACAATGGAATGCATAGAAAGGCTGTTGTATATTCCTACAATAACATACTAAACAGCAATGAGAATTGATGAGCTATTGCTAAGTGCAATATTATGGATGACTCCCACAAACAATCAGCCATTCACAAAAGGATGCATACTGTATGCGATTTCAATCTCATGAAGTTAAAAAAACTAGCAATATCTAATCTATTCTGTTAGAAATTAAGACAGTAGTTACTCCTGGGGAGGAAGTGGCTTGGAAAAAGCACAGAAGAGGCTTCTGGGGTAATGCTAATAATATTTATTTTTTTAATCTGAAGCATTTTTTAGCCTGTTGTCTACTATTTATTTTCGCTTAAATAAAAAGTAAAATTTATATAAGAATAAGTTTGTCAACACAAATTTAATTCAGTAATCTAAGGTTGAGTCTCTTATACATGAGTAAACTTATCAGAAGTGGTTTGTAACCTTTAGAAAAAGCATATAACTAAAACTAACCTCAGAAATAAAACATTTTAAAAGACTATTTTTAAAAAAAATCATAGTACCAATCATTAAAAATTACAAAAGCCACTTTGGCTACGTTGTAATAAAACCAGAATTTAAAATAAAAAGTTTACACTAAAGTCACTCAAACATTTGCAAATGTAAAAACATAATATTAAATAATTATTAGGTCAAGGAAGCTATGAACATAATAAAATATATGAAAAATAATACAAATAAAAATAATAAGTAACTAATATAAAAATAGTCTAAGATATTGTAGAGATAAATTCATAGTCTTAAACTGTTTTCATTATTTATGAAAGAGAGAGAGAGAAATTGAACAAACTAGGCATTCAACATATTTGGCCAAAATAAATACAAACATCATAGTCCTAAGGAAACCAAGAGGAAAAAATTATTAAAATATGAGCAGAAATAAATGAGTTAGAAAACACAAAAAGAGTGAATTTTAAGAACAATTTCTATAGTTGGTTCTTTAAAAAACAGATGAATATCTTCCAAATTAACTTAAAAAAATAGAAAGACAAACTTGGATAAAGTTAGAAATGAGAAGAGTAGATAACAGGTCAAAAATTATAAGACACTATGCGGAAAAATTGTATGCTAATGAATTTTAAAATCTTGAAAAATAATGAATTTTTCTTTTATTAAAAAATCATTTAAACAACCAAGTATTAGATTAGTTTAAGTTCTTTTTCATGACCACCAGTATTTTTATAGTTTCAGCAAACATAGGCTCCAAAATCTGGAGCAGTGCTCTGGGCTTGCTTTGCCAGGTCTAAATGCAGTTCAGTCTAGCTCTGCCATCCACAGTACTAAAAATGGGCTATGTGTCTGTGAAACTTCCAAGTCTACAGCTTCCTGCTAGCAAGTAACTAATGAAGGAAGAAAGAAATAGGTAATAGCTGGAAGAATAAGTACACAGAAAAAAGAGAAGAAAATTGAGGCACAGAAAGAAACTGCTTTCTAAAGAATAGTGATCTATGATAAGCCAAAACCTTCTTTCAACTGAGTGGTCATTGTGGAACTCAGCTTAGCTCTGAATTTTTATGAGAAAAAGAGATGTTTTGGCTTATAATAACCTTGCAACACAGTCTGTCAGAGGAGGGCAAAAATATAAGCCAGGCCCTTTCCTTTTCTAAACAGTAATGTCAACAATGTTGTCACATATGACTTTGATATCTAAAGCATATGAATTTCATTCAATAACAACACAAAGTCCTTGCAAGGATGTAACCATTAATCAACTACTATTTATTTCTGGTCAAACTGATCATGGAGATAATTTTCTTTTGAAAGAGATGTCTGTTAGGCATTCATTGGGTTTTCTAAGCTCCACCTTTTATCATTTTAGATAATCAGAAAACTATACTCAAGTTTAACTACTTGGAGAATAGCCATCACCAAATTAGTTTAATATTTTACCCTCAGCTTTTATCAAGAGTTGGCAGAAAATGTTTTAATAAGAATGTATGTCTGTATCTTCTGGAAAACTGAGTTGGAAAACTGAATTGGAAAACATTGCCATTATGTTTCTCAGTGTTTCTTATAGAAGGTTCATTTCTGAACCATACTTCAAGGTCTAATTCAACTTTTTTGAGTCCAATCCCCAGTCGCTCATGTAAAATTAATCACTTCTTCAGTAGTATTGCCATAGAATTTGATAGACACTTTTATTAAAGCATTTAATCAGAGTTTCAAGGTATAATAGATATGTATCTTTATAGTCTTAGTGCCAATTTCAGTGGGAAGGAAACTAACATTTATTTTAGAGTTTGCTATGATACTAGGTTGTGTTAGGAATGTTCATATATCTATGAGGAAGACATTTAATAACTTTAAAATTTGATTGAATAGAACTGGCTTTCAGACCCAGGAATAATTTGGTCTCTTTTGTAGAAGTGGTATATATATTTTTTTGATCAGATAGTGAGAAATATATAACACATTTTTGTTTCTTTCCATCTTGGCTACAAGAAAATTCACATTTAATGTAATGTTAAATTGCAATAATCTACTTCTCTCAAAACTTGGTATATTTACCCCTCTTCCTCCTACATATGGTTTATGATCTTTGTTATTTTTGAATTGGCTTGTCTATGTCTGATTTTATTTCAAGTTGCTCCAAATCCTTTTTAGAAAATGTAAGAAACAGATATTTCATCTAATATCAAGTTTACAAATACATTCCTAGACTTCAGTCTGACCTTAGAATTACTTCAACATCATTATAATTATTGTACTTTACCTCATGTTTTTCAATAACCATTTCATCAAAAATATTGATATATATATTATCTTTTATTTTAGATAAGCTTGAGAAGCTATAATCATGTCCTGGTGAGCTGCAAACAAGAAAAACATACTTAAATGCTTAATTTATTTTATAAGAGCATTATTCATAAAGAACTATAAATTTAACTGTTTTTTATAATGTATGCTAATAAAAAACTATGTGCTTTGAAGACAACTGTTGTCTTTTATTAAAATCAATAAGTACTTTGTAATTTATCTAATTTCTCTGTAAAGATAACTTGCATGAAAAATAAAGATGTTTAAATGTTAAGTAGAAAGACTTTCTATTATACCCATTCATTTCAAATAAATTATCCGGAGTATGGTGCATTAAGATTTTCAAATTACCTTAAATTCTAGTAGTTTCTGCTATTTGTCTTATTGACTATTTTATGTTCTCCTGAATCCATTTATTTAATACAGTATATTTCTTCTAACTCTAATGTCTAACTTAGTATACCAAATATTTCCATACACATAACCACATTTTATGCATTTTATGCAAATACACTTTTATATATTAATTACTAAGCTTAATATTATATAATATAATTCATTTCCCTTTCAATTAATATTTCCCTTCACACACAAAGAGTAAAAATAGATCAGGTAAGCAAATGTCACAGAACAAGGCAAAACAAGAAGTACAAGGTCCAGACAGGCCATCAAGGATATCTGTTTAAGAACTCTGGCCAAAGACTGAAAAAACTATTGAGCCTGTGTTAAATCTGGAAGAATAAACTTGATTTCTTTTAATAGCAGAAGTATTCATAGCATCTAAGCTAGCAAAATTCCAAGATATAATGGTCTATTTTTTTTTCTCTCTCTCAAGCTAAAACAATGGCATAAACAGGATCTTTCTCTCCTTGCAAATCCCGGTCAGGGTCTGGAGGTTTTCACTTTGAGGAGTGGCAGCTGAGATGTGAATATTCATATAGCGCAGGTAATTCCTACAGTGGGATAGTATTGGAGCAGGGGGATTCTATCAAAGCTCTTTAGCTAGGAAAGACTGGGATGGTACTGGTGGTTAGTGATTCTGTGTTTCCATAACTTGTATCTGGGCCCTCAATGCTGTTAATTTGTTTGGAAAGTTAATTTGGGTAGAGCTTACAACCAGGACCTTGTTTGTATATTCCTACAGGAAAGAGAATGACTGGAAATTGAAAGGAATAGATAGATTGTTTCATTCTGGGAATCAGGACCTACTCATAAAGAGCTAATGTCAAGAACACAGATGCTGGAGGAAAAAGCAACACAAGAAGACCAAGGTTTAGAAAACCAAGAGGTTGGCATTCAAGAACCAAAAGAAATTCAGGAGTTAAAAAGTCATAGTGATGCTGTCAGAGAATCATGTAACTAGTCAGGAGCTATATGATCTGCAGAAAATTGACAGAACTGAAAAAAGATTGGGAGGAGAAGGGGAAAAGGGCAACAGTAAAAGAGAAAGAACTTTGGTGATGCATGTGGTTGATAGTCCCTAATATACCTTTCACCCCAGTGAGAGCTAAAGATATATAGGAAATGACAAATGAAAATTGCTAATTGAGTTTAGAGAATAACCTTAAGCTCTATATCTCAAATTTGTCATGATTGGTGTTCTTTATTTCCAATAATAAAAACCTGTTTATATAGCTATAGCATCAAGTAGTAGTTATGAAATAGTCATGAGGATATAAAGTACAGCATAAAAAATATAGTCAATAACCCTGTAATAACTATGCATGGTGTCAAGTGGGCACTAGATTTAATTACTGTGGTGATCACTTCATAAGTTATATAAATGTCTAATCACTATGTTATACACCTGAAACAAATATGTTACATGTCAACTGCAATGGAAAAATAAAAAGTTATTATTTAAAAAAAGAGTGACATGGTAGTTGACAGGGACTGGGTTGGATGGAAAATGAGGAGTTACTAATATACAGGCATAAAATTTCAAGAAAATAAGATGAATAAGCTCTAGAGCTCTGCTGCACAACCTTGCACTATAAGTATCAATAATATACTGTACACTTAAAGAATATTAAGAGGGTAGATCGCATTCATTTTACGTGTTCTTTCCACATTATAAAGTAAGTCAGCAGATCTTGAGTAAAGCAAGTAACCCTCTGTAATAGTGGATCACGTGACTGCGGGGCCAGCAAGTCCAGGCAAACATGCACGCGTGCACACACGCGCGCGCACACACACACACACACACACACACACACACACACACACACCCTATAGGTCTGTTTCTCTGGAGAACTTTGACTAATGCAGTGTCATTCTGGAAAAGACAAAACTATGGAGGCAGAAAAAAAGATCAGTGGTTGCCAGAGATTCTTCAGAAGAATGAAGGAATGAATAAGTAAAACATTGGAAATTTTAGGGCAGAGAAACTATATTGTATGATACTATGGTGATGAAAACGTGTCATTATACATTTGTCGAAACCCATAGAATGTACAACAAAGAGTGGACCCTAATGGAAAATGTGGACTCTGTTTGGTAGTGATGTGTCACTGTTGGTCCATCAGTTGTAACAACTGTACCACACTGATGCCAAGGAAGGCTGTATGTGTGTGTTGTTGGGAGAGGATATATGAGAACTCTGTACTTTCCACTCAGTTTTACTGTGAACCTAAAACTGCTCTAAAAATAATGTCTATTGATTTTTTTAAATGGGAAAAAAACAAACTCAATCTCATTAGAAATCAGGGAATATAAATTAAACCACAACGAGAATATCATTTAGATCCATCATATTAGAAAACATAATTTTAAAAATACAAAATATTATTGAACATACGGCACAACAGGAATTTTCATATATTGCTGTTGGGAATGTATATGGGAAAAGTTACTTTAGAAAACAGTTTGGCACTATTGTAAAGTTGAAGCTGAATTCAAATACAACTTAGAAATTTCATTCCTTGATGTAAATCCTAGAACACAAGTTTTCAAAGTACCCCCTAACTACTGGTCTCAGTAACACCTGGGAACTTATTAAATACGGAACTGTCATGCCCTACCCTAGACCTACTGAATTAGAAACTTTGGAAGCAGGCCCAGAAATGTTTTATAGAGCCATGCAGGTGATTTCTAAATTACAAAAAAGTTTGAGAACTACTCTCTTATAAAGGAACTGTTGCATGTGTGCTCCAGAAGACAAGTACAAGAATGTTCAAAGCAATACTATTTGCTATAGCAAAATATTAAAATGAAAAGTGCACCAACAGGAAAAAGCAGAAATAAATTATGGCATTTTAATACAGTGTAATACTATAGAATAGTGAAAAGGAAGGTGGAAAGAAAGGCAGGAGGAAAGGAAGGAATGAAGGGAGGGAGGGAGAGAGGAAGGGAGAGAAGGAAGGAAGGAAGGAGGAAGGGCTACAAGATGAACATAGATGAGTCTCTCAAAATAAGTAAAAAAAAAAAAGACTGCAAAAGATGATTCAATTTGTATGAAGTTGCAAAACATCTACCAGTAAATAATACATACTTAGGGACAAATAGCTAAAATCATAAGGGAAGAGAGGGAATTATAAAACAAATTCATAGTAATTATCTTGGGGTGGGGGGGAGAAAGAGGATAGGTATTGGCACAGAAGTGCCTTCAAAGGTATTGGTAATATATATTTTTTAAGCTGGAAGGTAGATACACAGGTATTCATTTTATTATTTTTCCTCAAAACTTACATTTACATATACATTCTATATATTAATATCTATGTAAGAAATATTTCATAATTTAAAAGCTTAGAAAACAAAGCCTATCTCAATCATTATTTTCAATAAATGGCTCAAGAAAATAGTTTTGTTATTGCTCTTTTTTTATGAGCTGAGAAAAATGAATTCGAACTTACATAAAATCCACTTTAATTTCCTCATTCCAGCATGGATGAGATCCAGTTGCAGTACTGGTTTGGTACACAGTATGTTGAAAGGAAACTTCCACAAAAGGATGTACAGTATCCTGAAACACATAATAAATACTGACTAGATTTTTGTAATATTTTATATAGTTGATAAAAGGCAGGAGCTAGGAAATTACTTGGTTACAGGCTGACAACTGGATGGTTTATTTTTTCTATTTCTTCAAACAACCATTATTCACTTATTCATTTAACAAACATTTATTATTGGTCCTACTGAATATCGGGTACTTTTCTAGGATTCAAAGATAAATGGAACTTTCCCTTAAGAGTTTATATTCCATTAGGGGAAAATAGACAGGCCAATAAATAATTGCAGTGAAATGTGAGAAATAAAAAAATATATTCACAGTATAAAAGTTAACTTGGGAGGAGAAATGATTAACTTTCTGGGGTAAGGACAAGCAGAGCTTCACAGAGAAAACATTGCTTGAGTTCGAGGTTAGAAACGTTAAGCAGTAGTAAATGTGGTCAAAAATACAGAGATGTGTGCAGGCCATTCCAGGCAAAGAAAATAGCATGCCCATAGGCCTTCTAACGCAGGTCATCGTATGATATGATACTGCTGCTGGGTTAAAAGAGATGTGGCTGACTGGTAGGTAAGGGCCAGATCATTACGGACTTTGGTAGGTATTCTAAGGAGCTGGTATCTTATTCTGTAGACTCTGAAGGCAGGGGAGCAGGGAACGTAATGGTTAGAATTATATTTTATAAAAAGAGCTCTTTCACTACATAAACTGGAAGAGATTAGAAATGGAGAGAGCAATAGCATCCAGGGCAATTCAGGGCAAGTATAATCAAAACTGCTCTTTACAGAATTGCTAAATATTTACCTCATTTAAGATCTCATCTGAGGCTATAGGTGTGATTGTTCTTTTATATCTGAGGTGGGATGTAGATGATCTCAAAGAAGTAGGCATATCCAAGGCTCTTCAGGAAAAATAATATATATACATTTTAATTAATTTTAATATTAGTTTGGTGGAAGTGGCAGATTTTTGCCTATGTTTATGGAAATGTATAATCCAGTTACTTTGCATTTTATAGATTTTGCTTTAGATCTTCATTTTGTAGGTGGGTAGACCCAAACATTTGATAATAACTGCTCTGGAAGAGTGGCTCCTAAATGCTAGATTGGATCCATTCTATGATAAGTTTTCCTCAATCCTCAGCAAAAGAAAAAAAATAAGGCAAATGATACTTTGAGATTACACCCTTCCTATATTTGGTATTGCAATATTCTTTCTTTTACAAACTGATTATAGAAAATGGTGGTGATTTAATGAGGTCATTTCACAAATCAGCCTTTGAAATGTGCCTTTGTTTGGAGAATACCAATTCTATTAAATAAATAAAGTTGTAGTTTATGAAAAGAGGCAAAACCTAGTAAGCAAAATTTTTTCATAGGCAGAATTCACAGGATGTGGCAAACATAAAATAAGCCAAGTATAGCACATATGTGCTAAACATAAATAAAGAGGGATACTTAAGATTGCTGAGGTACCTGGGCACTAAATATCCACAACATATGAACCATACACAAGATTAGATAAATAAGAGACACTCAATATTCAGAATACACTAAATATACATGAGTATTTAATATTTATGATGCACTAATTTGGCTACCAAAAAGTGATACCCATTCTGGTCCCACATATCTTCTGCCCAAGAAACATAAAATTCCTGAGTGCATGCAGAAGAGATAGGTAAGATCTAATTTTTGCAAAAGTCACCTAAAATGATAAATCCAAAACAGAGCCTACTCCCATCAATATTCTACTTCCAAAACTGAGAGGGACCAGTGGCAGAGAATAATACAGCCGGCAACAACAGCCTCCCAAGCTTTCACAATAGGAAATAGGGGGACAAGAGGCATTTATGGGATATAGCACTTAAAATATACATGTTAAAGTCAATTTGAACAAACAGAGACTCATGGACATGGACTATAGACTAGTGGTTACCAGAGGACTATAGAGTAGTGATTATTGGTAGAGTGGGGGAGAAGTGGGGAGATAGATGGAGTAAAGGGGGTCAAATATAGGGCGGTAAAGGGAGGGTGAAATAGGCAAAGAGGATCAAATATACAGTAGCTGAAGGAAACTGGACTTTGAGTGGTGAACACACAATAGAATATACAGATGTCAAATGATAATGTACACTTGAAAATTATATAATTGTATTAACCAATGTTACCCCAATAAACTTAATTAAAAAAAAGTCAATTTGGGTATCTCAAACTTCTGAAAACTCTTTAGACATGGCAATGACAGTAAGCTTGGCAATGAAGATTTCAACTTTCATTTACTTTCTATATATGGAGCATTAATAAAGTGCAAAGTTTTACAAACTGGACAGGAAGGAAATTTACATTTAAGATAGATCTTTTGAAACTCTAAAAATTGATGTATATTGCCTTACCTATTAATTGTTGTTTTCCTGCTAGGAATATTATAAGCCCTCAGTATTCTCACAAGTATCTTGATATCTCCATCACAGATAGTTTGTGCTACCACCTTTTTCCTTTCTTTCCTCTGAGGCTTTAACTTTCGTCGTCGTTCAACAAGCTTGCAAACTGCATTTGTCAACTGGCTAAAGAGTAAAAGTGATCGGTTGCATATATAAAAGATAACAGATTTTAAAAATATCAGTTTTTAAAATTTATTATTGTAAATAAGGCCATTATTTTGAGCCATATTCTCTCCACTGCAGAGGGAAGACAGAATTGTCTTAAGCCTAAGACAGGAATAATTTTCTGAACATAGAAAGGATGCAATCAATGTTCACTCTCCTACTGAGGGAATGTGATTGCCCCATGCCCTTTGAGGACATGATTCAAGAAAAGACAAGGGCATGGAGAGGTAGTTCCATGAAACATCATGTTCTTTCAAAATATTTTTTCTTTGAAATCATTCTCTTAGAAGTGGTTAGAAACTCAACTTTCCTGCATGGATCCGAAATAAAAGTTAGTTATACATGCTGCCAACCCTGGTAACATAAATCCATGAAATTATAGCTTTATGGTTAACTCATTTTCTCCCCAAGACTGAAAATAAAATGCAATAGATTTCACCATCCTAAACCAATTAAAACCTTATTGGTAATATTAAGGACCTGCAAGTGGCCCCAGGGTGGTTCTCAGAACCTTAGCATCCCTGGTTCCATTTCTGCTAACCCTGAGTTTCACAGATAGGGCAGTATGAGAATTGAGTTACTCCAGCCCAAGAAAGGCTTCCCCAATCCTCGAAGAGCTGAGGATGCACAGCTTTGAAAGCGGTAGATTACAAACTCAGTTTGTTGTGCTACCAGCAACAACTTTTCAACTAGCAGGCTCAGGTCAGGAAAATCTTAGGGCAAAACTAATTTGAGACAAAAGTGTTTTTTTTTTCTTTCTTGCCCTAAAAACTATCAATAAGTAGAGGGTTAAAAACTAAAATACTATACAAATGAAAACATATAGATTATGTCAGAAATGCAATATTAAAATGACCAAATATATTTTAAGCCACTATATTTCACTTTATGCTTTTTAACTTCATCTTTTGACATGTAACAATATAAAAATAAAAAACTTATTAGAGAACTTTGACGGTATCAACTTAAAGCTTTATATTTCATACTTAATAATTTCAGTATGTACCTTGTGGATACAATTTCTTCGTAATCAGCCACAATATCTGATAAATTAAATTTGCTAACTTTGACAATTCTTTTCATTATCAGCCTTCTCATCTACAAAAAAATTTCAGAATTAAAAAGTGCATAGTTTATAATTTAAGATCAAGTATTTACAATGCTACTGGTGCCACTATTTTTTTACCCCTAATTTTTGCAAACAATGCATGAAAAAGATTGGATACGTAAAAATACGGTTCTGTTTGCTTTCCTTATTAAAATCATTCCTAACTCTCACAGTAACATCACACCAAAGTAAGTTTTTTTTCCTCTCTCTCTACTTTTTCCTGTCTTTCCACATCCCTTTCATGTCACCTTAAATTTTGGTCTCATCTTTTTTTCCATCTAACACATAGTACACAGGGACAGAACCAGTTTCAACAAAGGTAGATGATCACCTTGTGAATGCATTTCTATAACAGCTATTTGTAATGGACATGAATCTTGATCAACAAACTCAAAGAAATGTGATCACATTTCTGTATTTCCTTTGGGTTGATCCTATCCTGACTTTAAGCTCTTTCATTCCTTCATCCTCTGAACTGCTGTTGTGTACAACATTATGAGTTAACTAATAAAAGTAAGGATTCTGCCTAAATGCTGGTGTATTTCTCAAAGTAAACTTTAATGGTCAAAAAGAGATGGAAATCTTTAACGTTTATGTTTAAACAGAAAAGGTTGGGATTGCGTTAATAATGAGTTTGCTGTCCATTGAAGTAACCTTTGCCTCAACAATGTAGATCAACAGTGTACATTTACAGATGGTAAACAGCTAATCCCGAAAAGAAAGTGAACAGAACAAAGAAGTGATCAGAAAGAGAGGATGAATAAACAGATTTGTCCATTTTACTCTCTGGAAGGAGTATAGTACTATACATCCAGCAGATCAGTTTTCACAAAAGTAAATGCAAGCATATGGATAATACCATTTTGTTGTTACCTTTTTCAGAAAATTGGCAGAATTAATCCTTTGTGCGGTAATAGAATTCACATCTGAAATGGACACATCCTTCTCTATCTGACTTTCATATTCCTAAACAGAGAATTAAGTTAGTTTTACTTATTGACTGTGACGGAGTTCAGATATGACATGTTGCAATAAATATTAACTATTCATTTCAGTTCATGTGTAGGAGACACTGGCAACACTCTGGCACTGACTGGAGAAACATTTGTTTCAGATTCTCCCACTGAGAGTTAGCTAAGAATAGTTTATATTTTGTTTGCTTCTAGGATGAGGTCCATTCATTTTTTAAAATAATGATTGAGAAAAAGTGAAGATGATTGAGAATATTCTTTATGTATGTATACCTGGCAATAATTAAAAACAAAACAAATGTGAAGTAGGATAATGGTAGAGAGTGGCCTTTGGAGTTACGCAGTCCTGGGTTCAAGTTGGCCCTGACAATTATTACTGTGTGGTTTGAGAGAATGGTGATTAACTGCTGCAGACCTCTGTTTCCTCTTCTGCGATGATGATGATGATGATGATGATGATATCACTACCACCTATGTCACAGGATTGTCATAAAACTTAACTGAAACAATATCCATAAAGTGCATTTACACATAGCAAATAGTCAATATAAACTGACAATAATCAATTACTTTAATTTTACATCTGGCAGTTGGTATAAGATTGTTTGCCAAAATGCTTCATTTATATAATTTAGAATATATTTGCATCTGTTATATCTCCATTTGTGAGATAAATCACTAATGCACATTGAAATCATTTTACATTATAGATACTGTTAAAGATTAAACAAGAATAACGAAGTAGAAACTTTAGAACTTTCAGTCATGTTACAATGGGCACTCTATAATTGGAAAGTAATAAATTTTGTTCATCTAATTATTCACAAAAAATCTTGAAGTTAATTCTGTTGATAAATAATGATTTTTACTTAAGAGCATATTAATATTTCATATTAATTTTAAAGTCTTAATTTATAGGAGTTACCTAAATACTTTGGATATTAATTTTTGTGATGTGTTACAAATATCTTTTATTCAAAGGTTCCAGGGATTAGGGAGTAGGCATCTTTAGGTGGCCATTATTCTGCTAACCACAGTGAACTAGATTAAGTTGAATCACTGAGTCAAGATGGTGACAACTACATTTCTCCACTGTGGAGGTTCAATTTTTCTTTTGCAATAAAAGTAGGTATTCATTTTTAAAAATGGATGTTACATTCAATGAATTGATTGTCGTAGTTTGCAGTAGAGTCTCTTGTTTTCCATGTAGACAAATGTATTTTCTGCAAACAAGGACAGTTTTTCTCTTCTTTTCCAATCTTCTTTTCCTTTCCTCCTTCTTTTTGGCTTAATGTATTGCTCTTAACAGTAGAGGTGACAGTGGGCATCTTTATGTTGTTGTGCTTAATAGAGAAACTGATGGTTAGCCATTAAATATAATGTTTGTGTAGGAGTCTATGAAGACAAACATTTCTGATCATGATCCTTATACCAAACTCAGTTTCAGAGCTGCACAGAAAACAAGGTATTAAATTATCATCAAGGTATAGGTTATAAGGGATAGGCTTTCCAGAACACAGGAAAGCTAGAGACAGAAACTTTGTTCAGGGATATCTGGGCACTGGCTCTATTTCTTCTCTTGAAAGATGATATGGCCTTACTGACCTTGACTTGGGTTAAAGAACCAGAAAGTCCAATGTTTGTAAACATTCCTTTAAATGGAAGTGTATTTACCACGTCAGTATTAAATCTTCAGGAGTGGTGATATAAATCTTGCCTACATTGTACAGGTTTTTTATTTCTTTTGTTCTGTTTGTTTAGCTATGGCCAACCCCTACTCTGTGTGGACATGTCACAAGAAGCTTACTCCCCATCAGGGTACCAGAGCCCAGGAAAAACAAACATCAAAATGTGTTGCAGCTGTTTGGCTCTATGTCCTACCTGGCCTCTGTATGTCTGCATCCCAGGTTAACTGAATCTGAAACTTAATCATCAAGTGGATATGTAGATAGTCCCTTCTTGACTTTCCCCCTATTCCTTCTACAGTTAACCCAAAACACTTCTTTTCAATGTAGTTTACATCAGCAGAAAAAAACAAAACATTGAAACATTCTTAATCATTTAAAAGTTCTCTTCTGATTCTAGTAGGCTAAGAACTTGAGCATGAATGAGCACTGAATTCATTAAATACTTTTTGTGCATTTACTAAGAAGAGCATATTTTTTTTCCTTCCTTCCTTAATTTTTGTTAATGTGGGAAGTTATATTAATAGACTCCCTAATTAAGTTAGCTCTCTTATTTGGAAATAAACCCTAATAGATAATGGTGTGTAATTATATATTTATACACAACACTCTGCTTTTCAATTTTTTAAAGTTTTATTAGTAATTTTATATCTATACTCATAAGCAAAATTTATCTAAAATGATTATTTCTGGCTCTTCTTGCCCAATTTTGGGATGCAGGTCCTATCAGCCTCAAAAAATGAGTTGGGTTATTTTTCCTCCTTTTTGGTTCTCTGAATAGTTTGTATAATAAAAGTCAGCAAGGGCAGTATTTCTTTTTTATGATGTTATATCCCCAATTATGCTGAGCATTGTGCTTTGCCTGTAGTCATTATAGTAGAGATTGTAGAACTGGATTCAGAACTGGGGTGCAGCCAGAGGAAACAGAATAACTTCCCAGCTATTCTATGCCAAGGCGTTCTCGCTCTAGTTTACTAACTGAAGTTCCTAAGGTCTCAAAACAGGAGATTAAACAGAATTAAAAGCTGAGAAATGCTTTCCAAAGCTAAATACCAATTGGCCCTTTTATGACTACATTTATTTCTACTTACTCAACTTTGTGAAAATAATGAGTTACCTGCAACTCTTGTCTTTATATGACTATAGTAGTCATATGTGCTAACTGGTGACATTGTCACTGAAAAATCATTAATTTGCATTTCCCCTTTTACCTCTGAGCCACAACAAAACTGTTTCTCATACAATTAATTTGGTTCAGATCATAAATGACCTCCTACTACAGCCTGAGTTTTAAATGTAATGAGTCTTTATAGCGTTGTTTATGTCTCCTCTAAATTAGGGTATAAAAGCTAATGGATAGCTGAGCAACAATCTAGATAATAAGAACAAATGTACACTGTTTTTAAAAATAACTTTTCTATTTTTACTAGTAAGTGACTTATTGCAATTCCCCTTCATCCATAGTAAGATGAAAACAAATATCAAAGATTTTATCAGTTTTTTCCTTATTAATTGATAATTCTCTAAAATTAAATTAATAAACCTATTAGCATAAGACATTCACATTTTCTGATTCTTAAGATGTATAAACTTCACTGTCCTTCCTCAGAATCTGGTATCTTTATCTAAGTTGGCTGACATCACCTCACGGTGGTAATTTACTGCATAGGCATTTTCTTCAGTAATAGAACACTAATTTCTTTCTCCTTAAACCATCTCTTACTTAGCAAGCTCAAGTGCCACGATTACTACAATTGGTTATTTCTACAGGAATTAGCTCTTATAATCTATTATTTTCAGACTAGTGGTGTAGTAGTAAATGTTTAACAACCAGTTCTCTGAGACGGGAGGGGAAGCCCCAATTTTGCAGCATTTGCTGATTTATAGTATAAATATCCTGCCCCCCAGGAACAAATCTAAAGCCACCAACATGAAGCCATTGAAGGTGGAGCTGGGAAGCTCCACCTCACTGGCTGGTGACAATGGCCTCACTGGCTGGTGACAGCAGGCTCCAGCACAGCACTCCACACAGCATAAGACTTTCTTTTTTCCTCACATTTTAAAGTTTCTGAAATTGAGACGTGCTTTATAATGTGTAAGTTTAATATGGTAGGGTGTTTCTCTCCCTTATCTCTAAAGCTGCTTTTAAATTGGTGATGTATTTTACAATAGAAAAAATATCATATTGACATAAATTTATAATATACCTAAAGGATTTTGGCTGTGAAATAGGTTGTTTGAACAACTACTAAGGTAATTTCTGGAATTTGGGAGATCTGTATATTTTTAATGCCTAAAAAAAGGGGTGGGTGGGAATCTGTCTGATTATCAGCTTAAAAAAATGAAATTAAGACAGTTTTAAAGCAGCAAAATATTAACTTATCATATAATAAGTCATATTTAAATAGTAACCAAGTACCTGGAAGACTAAATCTGGAATCTCTCTGTCATAGAGAGGCATCTGCTGCAGAAGGAAAACATCTAATTGACCTGCATTTCTAAGTTGCAATAGCTGGAAACGTTTACTCTTTTTCATTTCTTCTTCAGAAACAAAGTTAAATTCATCTTGTAACTGTTCAAGACGAAAATACTTAGGAATATCCTGCCCTTTGTGTTTCATGTACTGTAAACATAAATAAGTAGAGTTTGTACTTAAAATATTATTTTTTTAATTCAAGAATTATTTCAAAAGTTTTTATTCGTAATTGTGAGATGGGGAATTGTCATATAAGAAGGAAATGGAGCAACTGAATCTGTACAGAGATAGATTCTGGAAAAAACAAAACAGAATCCAGCCTCTCTGGCTCCCAAACTATTCATGGTCATGACTTACACAGAAAATGAAAATATTTGTATTGCACACTGAAATATGAGACTGTTTGCATCTGGTTGCCCTAAGAGCTGAGAGAGGACCGTTCTTTCTGTATACCTGTAAGTAATTGAGAATATCAGTAAAGAAGCTCTGATCTCGAGATCTATTTATGCAAAGATTTATTAGCTGTAGTTTCCCAAAAAAGAAAAGAACACATGAAAGAATAACTACGGCATAAGGCAGAATATTAGTGCCATCAAAGTTTATGAAGAGAAAATAAAAAGTTGACGGGAGGGCAAGGAAAGAAGAGTCCATTTCTAACAGGTTACTAGAGAAGCATTTATCAGACTCATGGGGTGAGTCAGATAGCCGCTATGGGTGCCTCTTAGGCAGAGGGAATAACATGAACAAAGGTGTGAAAAAGCATGTTTGGGGCACTAGAGCAGTTCAGTTGGCTATATTAAAGTGAAAAGAAAACAGAGTCTTTGAAGAAAGAAGTGTGTCTATAAGTCATCTTTATATCCCTAGAAATCAATAATATGGCCGACACTCTGCAGCTGCATAATAGATGTGAGCCTGACGGTCAACCTGCAGGCTGTGCTGTGGGTTGCTAAGTAGTGACACAGCATCAATCATCAGGCCTCAGGTAGTAATTACTTCAATTGCTGAATTTCTTATTGCCTTTACAATACTGTAACCTGGCTGAAAACTCTGTCTATCCTCAGGTTTACCTTTATATGCCTCTTTGTGCCTAGAAAAATGTACAGCAAATGATGGAGGAGTAAAAAGGGGTCAAGTTTAGAAAATAGAATATAGTTACAGTATTGATATTTGCTAAAACTTACCATAATAAATTCCATTAAATCAGAATATTCTGGATTATTTGGGTCAATTCTGACTTCATTTGCCCATTCAAAAAGCTTCTGTGTATTAACAAGCCATGGAATTCCAGGAACACCTCTTGCATCTATATTCCTCAACACACTAACATAGAGAAAAATACTTTGTAAATTTGTATGCAGTATGCAGGTTATACATCTGTCATATAAGGTAAAACCTACTTGTTTCAGATAATTAAAGATAAAACCTATCCATTCCCATCATTTAAAGATAAAATGGAAGGTTTAGATGTCATATCTTTTCTGGTTCTTCTCATATTCTAATTTGTATCATAGTATTTTGATAAATATCTACCCCCTCCCTTAAGAGACCATAAGCTTCTTAAGGGTAAAGTCTGTAAATATTCATCTTTGTCATCTCCATGCCGTGTAGTAGCTAAAACAAAGGAGATGCTGAAGTGAATAGTGCTTATTTGGATGCATCCTATAAATCCTGAGCACAGTAACTTGTTAAATATTTTCTTTCCATAGGATGTACAATATTGAAATTTAAATAAGATGTTCACTTAAGCAAAATTTATAAAATCCACAATATGAAAATAATCTTTAGGCTATAGCTTTACAGTTGAAACAAAATATAACCGGGAAGTACATGCCCAAAGCACTTCTTTTGTTTGGTCATATGAGGTCATCTTCAGAAGTCGGAGATCTATAAAAGATATGGTAGACTCATCATTGGCGGCCTGAGCTACAGGCTAAGTGTAGAAGGAATTCAACCCTAAATAGTAACTGTTTCTTTCACGTCATCAATTTTTCCAGTTCTTTATCTCTGTCATCATAGATAATGTCTCATCATGTGTAATTAGAGGGATCTTGGACTAGAAGATTTCTAAGATCTTTCCTGTAAATTACTTAAGAAAAGTTCCAGTCTATCCACTGGATTCTAGAGATACAGTTCTGTCTCAGTTTCAATATCTTAGCCCAAACATGGACATACATTTTGCACTATCTACTTTCCATCAATCTCTTCATATTTTCAGGACAAATTTTTGGAAGCTATTGCTAACAAAGCCAATGCCTGGTATGATAGGATGAAGCAAAATTACAAATGAGTGAAGTTTGAATTGTCTTCCTTTCTTTAATTCCAATTTCGCCCTCATATTTGAACTGTTTTGACGTCTTTGTCATAAGAGATTTCTAGGGCCTGACACTTTGACACCATAATATAACAAATTTTCCTCCTAGGAACAGTCTTAGCCCAGGTACCTTAGAAAACAAAGCCTGAGGCAAAGTACAAATATTAATGAATAGATTAGGGAGTGAAACATCCCACTGTAAGCTTTTAAAAAAACTGTAATTAGATTTCAACATAGTCCTAAATTTCTGCCTTAGGGAAAATAATAAAAACTTCAGAACATCTCCTGCCCCGTGCTACAGTGATTCCTCCTCCAGCTGCCCCTATAGGTGTTTATCTGTGGGCTGTGGCCAAATCCCTCTGTCTTCTGCACTCCCTCCACCACAACCAAACACCAATCAGGTAACACAATTGAGGGGCATTAAGTTACTCACAATGTTGTATAACTACTATCACTACCTACTTCCAGAATTTTCTCATCATTCCAAACAGTAATTCTGTACCATTCAACAGTAACTCCCCAGTCCTCCCACCTCCCAGCTGCTGACTTTCTATCTGTAGGAATTAAACAAAAAAAAAATTTAAAGTTACTTGGGAGTAAAGACAAAATGGCTACAAAACATCAACATTTGGACAGCAGACTTTTAAATAGCAACGATAAATCCAGAAGATAATGCAATTAGAGCTTCCAAGTGTTAAGGGAAAATGAATATTAGCCTCAAACTATATACCAACCTAAACTATTATTCAAGAATGAAGACAAAATAAAGATATTTTCAGACATACAAAGACTAAATAAATTTCCTAGCCACAGAAACAGACAAAAGAAGGTCACTGAAAGAGTAGGCTTTCAGCAAGAAAAGTAAATCCAGATTGAAAGTGCGGGAGACAAGAAACAGGGGCAAACGTAAGTGTCAATTAACCACGTCAGAAAATGTAATTAACTCGTTAGTATAGGAAAATTTGTTTTATGTTTCAAAAATCTGTTAAATGAAAACTATAGAAATAGTTGAGACTGGAGAGGTTTGTTTAATGTGGTATTAAAACATTCTAAGCTCTTCTCTTGGTTCACTGCTTTATCCCTAGCTGTCAATATTTGATGAATGAAATAATGAATAAACGAGTGAATCAGTGAAAAAAAAGAATACTTTGGATCCATGCGCTGACTTTCACAAGTCAGTCTTACTTTTTGAAGCACCCATCTCAGTTTCCTAGAACCACGGTGCAGCACCAGCCCTTCAACGCCCAGAACTATGGAAGGCAGTTCTGTAACGTCCCTTTCTGATCTCAGAGGCCCCGGTTATAAACTTTTACTTTGAGGTAACTTCTTTAGAGGGCTCTGGACTTTGAAAACCTCTCTAGCAATTCACTCCCTGTTGAAATCTGTCATTTGTTCTAATCTTTCATAGAACTGCTTCCAATCTTTTGTTAAACTGAGTTCCCACGTAAGTGGAACTGCTAAGTGCAGCATCACAGAAGCCACAAGAGAAGAGACTTAAAGAAGCAAAATGATTAGGACAAGCCAATGAATATGGTCAGAATATGGAAGGCTTCAGGAATAACTGGGTTAGGTGAGGGAAGAAATGTGTGAATAAAAAGTGGAGGCGATGAATGTCAACCAGTAGATCACACATGTAAGGGCTTAGGCAGAAAAAAACAGCCAAATACTGTTTTCAGAGTTTAATCAGATGGTTGCATTTTTCTTTGTTTTATAAAACAAAAAAGGTTTTTTACTCAAACATAGCATAATATATAAGCCAGCATTATCCTTATTTTTATAGAATTTATTTGTACTTGTTTCTAATAATCCTATTTATGAGTGTGATCTGGAAATTAATCCCAATTCCTCTAGCAATTGCTGGGACATATCATAAAATGTCTAGAATTTTCTTCCAGCAACTTGACAATACATAATGATCATTTTTGTATCTAGAATGACTAGAAGATATAAAGGCCCCAGAAATAAAATTCTTGGGATTCTTGGCATTTGCTTATAAGTTAAGGGCTATGGAGCAGCTTCTCTAGAAGAGATACAGTTTGTGACATATAAACACTTATTGCCTTAGTAATTATAAATATAATTTCTATTTTATATATTCATAAATAAAAAACTACATCCAAATAAACTAAACTGTTGTTGCTAGAGTTTTCCTTTTTACAGACACAATTTCTGTGTGATGCTTTGCTGAAGACTGGCATTATGTTTCCAGCAAAAAAGTTCATACCTGCAGTAAGCAGATCTTAATGACTGTGACACAGGTGTCAGGGGAATACCATTTTCATCTAAGGCCCACGATAGAGAATAGCTTAGTTTTCCTGATGTCAAAAGACAAAGTTCTTCAGTTCCATTTCCCTCCAGAAGAAAAGGCACATCTGTTTATAAAAGACATTAAAAACAATTTTTTTAAATAAAACTACACAGTTTGAACACACTGAAGATATTTTCCCCCTGACTTTTGCTAGTGGAATCCCGGGAACACAAAAGGGAAATTCTATGAGGATCCCAGGCTCTAATCTTATAACTCTCCCTCATCTCCCATCTAGGATACCTCAAGGCAGACTGCTTCAGATAGACTGCAAAAGAGAAGAAAATATTGATTTGATTACATAGACATGAATAACTCTATTTTCCTCTTCTTATGACTGGAAGTTTTTTTAACCATTCTTTCTAGGAGTGGCTTCTAGCAAGAAAGGACGACTGGCAGCAGAAAAAGAAGCAAACAAACTCTTTGTCCTATTTCCCTACATTCCTGAGTCATCTCCTCCCCACATTTTCTTTTTGTCTCCAGAGAGCTTAACAACACTCCTTGAAACTTTTGTAGAGTTCTTAGTGCTCCCTAAAGTTTTCATTCAGAGTCTTTTCTACTGGGTCTCCACACCTTGTTTTTCTGCTTTGTGTGGACTCTAAGCAAACTATGCCTTCCCTCATTCTCTGTCTTTTCCAGATTCTTTTGCCTATTTATTTTCTTCTCTCTCCTCCTTGCTTACTCGTTCATACTTCCTCCCTTTTCACCAGATGGACAAACAGTTGCAAAAAGCCCCTAGGAAGGTGAAAGAGAAGGATTCTGGGGTAGACGGAGAGGAATGTCATCATTCTCACAGATGTGCTAACAAGTTTAACTGCATGAAGAGTAAAATCAAGTGAAAAAAAAAGTGAACAGAAAGAACCCTTCTTCTTTCCTCTTTCCTTTTCTCTCTTCCTTTCTCTCTCTTTCTCTCCCTCCTTTTCTTTCTTCCTTCCCCATTCAGTTCAAAGATCAATCAGTATATCCTGGAGCATCTTTAGGCCTCACTAAAGGACAGGCAGAGGCAGAGCAGTCTATTCACTCAGGAGTAAATCTCACATTCCAGAGAGTAGAGTGCTCTTATTTCAGATGACCTAGGAAAAGCACAAGTACTAATTCCAAATTTTAGATTCCCTAAAGATCTGATTTAAGACAAAGTTTTTTCAAAATTTAGTTTAACATCTGAAAGAACTTAATTTTTAACCTTATATGGCAAATATAAAATTCTTTATTCACATAAATGACCAGTCATTTAGGATATAGAACTCATGAAGAAAATAGGGGGAGAGAAGCATTTTTAGTAAACTTACTGCTTCCTACTTCTCCATACTCAGGAATGACCAGCTTATCAGAGCTAAACTCTACATAGTCCAAGACAGTTTTGTTTTTCAATTCTGTGTTGTTAGGTAAAGGTATATAAAGTTTTGCCAGCAAGCTTGTCCTTTTATTTATTTCATAAACCTAAATATAAAAGAAATAGTTGCTAGCTCAGTAAAAGTACATAATTAAAAACTAAAATAAGAACATCTCCTCAAGAACATGTTCGTAATTTTTTAAAAATACTAGAATATAAAATAGGTATAGCTCTATAGTATTTCATCTACATGATTATGAGAAAAGTAGATAATCAATGTCCCTAAAGGTAAAATTATTTTTACTGATTTCAAAGAAGATAAACTGAATTAAAGGATTATAACTACAATTCTGAGAATATAGGTATATATAACACAGTACCCAAATAATTTTGTGTAGCATTTTTAAAGTTCTCATTTAAAGCTGATAAAAAAATTATAGAAAACAGGTATTATTCTTCTCACTTTATGAGGAAGTGGAGTCTCTATATGAAACTATAAGTGACAGAAACCCAGGCTGAATAGCTTAGGAAAAAGAATGAATCATTGGCTTATGAAATCCAAGGACAGGTCAAACATGCTTAGGGGATAGGAGAGGGAGGAGAAGTCCCAGAAGATGGAGTAAGAGAGGAACTGAGAATGCAGTTCCACAGATGTCTACTGGATACTAAAGCCAGGTCTTTTGATTCTGTATGCTATGCTTTTACTACAATTCCACCGCTGCCATAGCTCAAACCTATTTTTTTCCAATAGAAAAATCTTATTTTGACCTGTGTTGTCAGTGTTTGGGGAAAGTTATATATACTGTAAGATGAAAGAAATCAAGGGAGGAGGGTGGAATGCCCCTTAAAGGATAAGAAAAATGTGCTAATCAAAAAAAAAAAATAATGATAATGATTGATTAATCAAGAAGGCAGAGGAAAAAAAAGAAAGTTAAAGAGGCAAATATTGTTTATGGTCATCTAAATACTGTCTGTGTCTGTAAAAGTGAATTTAAGCCAACAGAGTGGTCCCTTTGACAAAGGCATCCCTAATGCTGAAAGGTTTGTAGGGGTTACAGCTAACAGGTTTAAAGCATTCAGGTCTGTGAAAGAAATTTCTTATTGTAAATCAGTATGTTAGCTAACTAAGAGAGACAACGAACTGATAAATATATTCAAATGTTGAACTGGTATTCTGATTTCACATCTCAGCCTTGTTAATTCGCTTAAGGTATGCAGCTGCATTCTCAGCGGACTGTCAAATCCAGTTTTTGAGAATGCAGGGCCAGAGGTCAGATCTTGGATAGCAGTAAATGAAAAGTAGAGAGTTCCACCTGATAAAATTTCCCAAGACACAACCTTGTCCCCTGATGGCAGCTATCAACACCACTGAATAGTGGAGATGGAGTATCAAGAATAAAAATAGGCATTATAATGGAGGAACCAGAACGTTCAAAAGTTCAGAAGTAGGCAATTGCAAGGACGTATAGGGAAAAAAAAAAAGCAGTTTGGTTTGGTAGAAGTGAAGAATGAGTCAAAAGGAATGATAAGAAGTAAATTAAAATTGTAGATGATAATCTGCTAGGCTAGGACATATAAATTTATATTGCAATTTCTGCAGCGGCTAATGGTGTAATTTACCCCTAGCTAGATTAATTTCTTTTCTTGTCTCTTAGTTTGTTAGGATTATATGCTAAATGATAGGATGATGAAGGATTCAAAAGGCATATTTATCTATATGGGGGTGGCATATTTTAAACTTCAAGTGGTTAGATTATTACATCACAATTTATTTTAAGTACAACAATAGAAAAGCATAGTTAGCATATTTTTTAAACATAAGAATTTCAACACAGGTATATTTTAAAATGATAGGCACTTGATGACAGAGATGAACAAAACAAATACAGCCCCTGTGTTATTTTAGCACTGTAAAACTAACTTTTGATTTAGATTTATAATGATAATCCTGTCCCCATTCTTCAAGTTTCACCTCACCCTTATATACACAAATCTTTATTCTCTTATAACTTTTCTCTCAGGTCTAGATGCAAGTTTAACTTCTATATTAGCCATTGAGACTTCTTGTCTAGACTCCTTTATGGTCTCTAATTTTTTTTCATTGTCCTATTTTCTTCTTCCTTTAGTGCAGAGGTCATATAGTGGGGTCTTTGGATAGGAACCAGGGGTCTGTTGTATGTTTTTCCATTAGATTCTTAAAAGAATCCCAAACCCCAAAAAAGATGACGAACAAATGCAGTAAGAGATCAAAATCACCAAGCTAGGGCTGGGGCAATTTGGAGAAATCATTCAACACTTATAAGAGCTAAACTATTAATTATAGCTTAAACACCCTCTTCCACCTCACTAGCAAATGAATAGTAATAATGCACATCCAGAGTTGGCAGGAATTTTGGCAGGAGAAAGTATTTAGAAAAACCATAAATCAAATAATTTTGTATTTATAGCATAAAAGACTATTGATGAATTATAAATAATTACAAATATATTATTTATAAATATCTTGTATATCTATATAGATCAATTATTTCTTAATATAAAAGAAGTAACTTATCACATATAACAATATCTAACAAGAAATTTAAAATCATGTATGGCATAAAAAATAAGATACAAAAGTAAATGAATAATGGCATACCTCCAAACAAATTGTTTCAGGCCAATATATTAACTGAATATTGAAAATTTGCTGAAACATGACTTTAAAATCAAACTGTAGTGGAGATACTGAAGTGCAAGAAACCTGTTTATTGTTGTATAATATTTTAATAAAATATTTACACTTCTGAATTTTGGCTCTCCTCTTTTGTTCATGCCTAAAAATTAAATAAACCTTTAAAGGATCCTTGAAAAGCAAAATGGATATAAAATGTTCATGTTAAAATGTACCTTAACAAGTTAAAATATGATCACTTTAGAGTACAAATGGTATCTTTAAGCTCAATAACACTTTCCAATACGTGAGTGAAAGCCTCTCCTATCCGAATGTTTTCAAAGAAAGATATTTACTCAAAAACAGAAAAAGAACTAAAAACAAGATTCTGTAAATCATTCAGCTATTTATTTTACTAAATTATAACTTACAGAGATTACAAAACTTACCCATCATATGATGTCTTATGAAAGGAGAAAACTGAGGGACTTAGAAATGGGGGTGGGGGATCTTAAATGAAGAATTCAAAAATATTTTCTATCTTTTAAAACAAAGACCACACACACACACACACACACACACACACACACACACACACACACACATCATGCTTTCAATAACCTTGGGAGGTGGCTCCAAGTCGATATAGACTTGCTGTGTCCTATGAAAGGTCTTTGTAAATCCCTTTAGGCTTTAGGCTGTATACACTTTTTCTCCAAGACATTTTTTCACTAAACCCAGAGATTAGAAAGGCAAGCCAGAGAGATTATTCTCTGAGGCTTCTATAAAAATACTTATTGGGAAAATCAATTAATCCCTTGAGTGATATGAAATGCCTAGAGAGTCTTCCATCCATCTATTCGTTTATTCAACCAACACTTACCGAGTATCATTTTAGCTGCAAGGGAACTGACCTAATGATGTTTAAGACCTGATCTACTTTTTCAGCAGAGAGAAGACTGGTTAGAAGATAAGTTCTTGTTGAAACATAAAATCCTTTTCTGTTCTCCACCCTAATTATCCTGTAGGCTTATGATCTCCTTGCCCTCATATAAGCCATCTTCTCTGTAACCTTCTCAGAGGGTTCAGAGACAAAAGATTACTTATTTTCCTTACCTCTTTGTTGGCTTCTTCTATCTTCCCAATTACCTTTAGAGAAACATCTTAGTAAAATTTACCCTTCACATTACCCTCTGAAATTAGTTCTAACAATGAGTTCATGAACTGATGATAAAAATCGGTTAATTTAGGATTATAGTTATGTTCAGGAAATTTTTTTCCTTCACCTGTAAAATCTTTTTATTCTTTGATCCCTATATTCCTTTCATTTCTATCTTCTACATCAGTATATTATTCTTCTCTAGAGAGTCAATTCTTATTAAACTAGACAGTTTAAATGGATAATGACAGCAATAGCTTCAAAAAAAAAATAAAGTATATTTCCTTTTGCCTTGACTTCCACTAGGTTTTAGTCTAGGCTTTCCAGCACAAATATCTTCATCCATCTCTTTCTCCTCTTTACTTCCAACATCCATTTTATGGCTCCTGTTCTCTTATTCTCATTTAGGTGGTTCCTTTGTATGAGTGTCTTACATAATAAATTATCTCAGGCACCTTTTGGAAATAGGTGTAGCACAAATAAAGCATTGCCTCGTTGCTGCACTTCTCTGGTCAGAAAGAGGGTAGTGATAATGGTGCCTTTGTATCTACTATTCTTCATGTTCATTTTTAAATGTCATTATCCATTCATTCATTTAATGTATGTGAATATTTATTGGGCACCCACTATCTTCCAACACCGTGCTAAGTAATGCACATTCACAATATTCAAAAGTGAAGTGATATAAAGAGTCCGACGGGACTCTTTGAAAAGTTAGACCTAGTTCAGCACTTTAAGTTGACATACCCTCTTTAAGGGAGATGAAATCCATAGGCCTAAAGATGAGAGAAATGGGGATCTGTATGATACTAGGAGTAGAAAGAAAAATACTATAGTCCGAGGAAGAAGTCACAGTGGGAAGGAAAGAAGTTCGTGCCAAAGTAGAAAATTTCCCAAAGCAGGCTCCCAATACAGGATACAGTGTTTCATGAAAGCAAGGGGGTCCATTAACAAACAAGAGAGACCACATAACTTTATTTTTTATAGTGGCTTTATATCCCACCTTTATATGTGAACTAAAATTACTACCATAGCCAAACAAAAAACAATCGTCAAACCAAACTGGTTTATGTACTGCCTCTTTGATGAATTAGAAATGTGACCCTCAGTAACTTAATCTTCCATCAGTATAAACTTTCTCATCTTTAAGACGAGGAAAATACCATAAAGTTATGGTAGCAATTAAATGTGCAAATGTGTTTTAAAAACTTAGCGAAGTGTTTGGCATATGGTACTCACTCAAGAAATCTAACATTATTACTAAAAACAATACAGGTATTAGACTATATATAAGAGAAATAATCCTGTAAAATGCTTACAGAGAACACCTGAATAAGTTTGTTAATTCTGCGTTGAAAGAAAGTTGTGGCATCAAAGTAATTGGTTTTATTCTTTCAATATCTGTTCCTTCAAGTTCTGAAGCTAAATATGAGAGGCTCTAGAAACCAAAAAGATAAATATAGAATTCACAATGTAAGTTCATCGCTTAGGACAATTATTCTTAAAATTAAACATTTATTTCTTATATATCTGTCATTCTGTTGGGTAATTGTTATAAATGCCAAGATTTCCTATTCCATCTAACAATTTAATACTATAACTGTTGTGGCCAGTATAGAATAGACCAAACCAAGTATGCTCTCAAAGGCTGTTTATTAGCCAGCGGCTGTCCTTGCCAGGAGCAGCCCCAAAATGTAGAGGTACAAAGTTTTTGAGCCCCAAATCCCATTCTTCATTCTGTCTGAACACAAAGATCTACTTTTCTTCTATTCACTACCTGTCTACCTACTGGCCAGGTGTGCAAGCAGGGGTACAAAAGCAGAATGCTTATTGTTAGAGTGTTATGTTCCTATAGTTAATAGCCTATGTTCTCATGACAGTAGCCAAGCAACAACTTCCAGCTTATACACAATTGTTTCTCACGCCACGTAAGCAAGCAGGGTCACTCAGGCAGTTAGTGTATGAACTCGTTGTTACAAGTTTCATGATTAACAGAATGCGGCTAAGGGTTCCAGGCACTAGGCCTAAGGTATAGACTTCCTTTGTCTAGTTTTAGTTTTAATTAACTTTTACCCTTATCACATTTCAGCAGGCTGTCACATAACTAGCTGAGTTGAATATTATATTACAACATAAATACCTCCTGGTTTTCCCCAGTCTTATATGCTTTTCCTTCAGTTTTCTTTTCCATCTCAGACGTTTCTGACAGTTCTTCTTGTTTTTGTTCATCACATTTATTCATTTTTATCCTAATTAATAATAAATAGAATTACTTAAAGCAAAAATAATGGAAGTACTGGAAAGTTGTAATTCTGGTGATGGTTGCACAACTCTCTATATAAAACAATTGAACTGTACACATTAAATGGGTGAACTGTAAGGTATGTGAATTACAGCTTTTCTTATAGTGTTTTTAAATATATGCTTTTTGCCTTCTGAAATAAAATATATTGACCTTAGTGAGAATATTGTCTGTATGGACTTGAGGCCAGACTACCTGTGTTGAAAACTCTGACCCATTACTGGCCTTGAATTTGGGCAAGTTACTTAAGTATTATATGCCTTAATTTTCTCATCTGAAAATTGTGTTGTTATAAAGATAATATGCACTAATTCATGTAAAATATTTGGTCTGGTGCTTGAAGTATGACAAACATTCAATAAAAAATGTTTTCCTCTGATTCAGGGTAATCAATATGAACATCGACTAACTTATTGTTCTTTAACACAATGGCTCTCAAACTTTGTCACATGTTAAAATCACATATTGACATCCAGACCAGACCTGGTATCAGCTAAATCAGAACAGTGATTTTTAAAACTACCCCAGGTTATTCCAGTGTATCCTAAGTTAGAGAATAGGTACTCTACAACCTAGAATCCCTTTTGGGGGAGATTATTGAGGCAATGATCTTGGGTCTACAGCTTCCTCCTTGCTAGTCAGCAGCTCTGGGAAATGCTGAAGGTCCTAATGTTATACTAAATGTTACAGACTTTCCTGCTTGTGTAGCTTATATTTTATCTTTTAAAAAATATCTTTAACAGTTACCTACTTCCACGTAGGTGCCTAACAGAGAACACAGATAAAGACAACATACAGGAATCAGGGTTCTCTGTGCTATTTACCAGTGCTGTGGTTTGGGTTCAGTAGCCAAAAACAGTAAGGTCTGTAGCTACTTGCCTAGCCAGTTTCTTTGAGTTTTATGTTGTGCTGCTAATTTTTTACAAGAAGAGTTTATTGCCTGAATGAGAAGAAAGGGTTGTATCTTCAACTTCTTGCTATATCATTCTGCCACCATCACCTCATATAACTTGCTCTAGGTGAGATCAATAACCTCCATGTGGGGAAATCCAACGAACATGTTTAGTCTGGGATTTAACTGATATTTCTGAAGCATCAAACTTTGTTAACCACTCCTTCCTACCTAAAATACTCCCTTTATCTTTCCTCTGTGGCAAAACACTCTAACTGGTGCTTCTGTCCCTCCTCTGGTTTCTCCTCCTTTACCAGGCCATTCAAAGTAGTTTCTCAAACCATTCATCCAGCTGCCAATTCAATAATTTTATTTAGGGATACTGCAAAACCTAAATTTATCAAAGTCAATATACTCAAAACCAAATATATGAAGAAAAGATATCCTGAGATCAGATCTAGATTCCAGGCCTTCTTGTCATAAATACTGCCTTTCCTGTAGGCCTGGCTACAAGCTTATTCAACTAGGCTTCCAAGGACCATGTTTATTGTGAGGTCACTAGTGGTAAAGTTGGCCATAAAATAAGAATTCTCAGGAACATCTTCAAAACATACACCTTTTTTAGTAGATCACAATAACATTTTAACTGCTCAAACTAAATGCCCCAATTTAAGGTAGCTGGGGCTAGCCCTGCTACCAGAAGCAAGCAGGAGAGGCAAACCCAAAACAAAGTCCACTAGGAAAGTTGAATGTTAAAGGTCAGGAAGAACAAATGCAAAGGACCTCAGGTAAAACAGGAGTTTAGAGAAGTAAGAATAAAGTAGGTAGTGAGCAGGCAATATTGGACTAGAGGTACTCCAGTGAAGAAGCGTATGGCATCTGTGGCTCTCATTTTCAGTTCAGGGATTCATAAAGGATGGGTGCATCAGATTGGTTTAAAGGATCAGAGGCAAGTCAGCAAGTTTACATAAATTTAAGAGTCTAAGATAAACAAAAGTTCCATTCTGGGTTAGGTTTAGAAACTGCCAGAAGCACTTTCATTAAAAACCACTATGGCAGGAAAAAAAGATCAACAAAGAAAACATCTGTCTTGCTTAAAATTACACTAATCTTTTATAGTTTTGAAAAATAAAAGATCTGGAACAATGGGTTGTGAGGAGGGAACCAGTTATTTCACTGTGGGTTCACAAACATCTTCAACAAGGAGTTTTTAATTGAAACTATCTCCTCCACTAGACATGTTTCTATGATTTATGTGTGATTGCTGGGTCTATGTTTAACTTTTATAAGAAAATGCCAAACTGTTTACAAAGTCACTGTACAATTTTGCAATTTTGTTGGTGTGTTTTTTTTCTTTTGTTTTGGATTTAGCCATTCTAACAGGTGTGTAGTGTATCCCATTGTGGTTTTTACATTTCTCTATTGACATTAAATAATGCTGAGCATTTTTTCATGTGTTTATTTTCCATCTACATATGTTTAGTAAAGTGTCTATTCAAATATTTTGCCCATTTTTAGTTGAGTTGTCTTAAGTTATAAGAATTGTTTATATACTCAAGACACAAGTCCTTTGTTGGCTACATCATATGGTCATCCAGCTTCATGACTTTCTTCCAGTTACTGTGAATTCCTAGTTATTCATGGTGGTTCCACAAGAGAGCTATAAGAACATATAGAGCAGCCACTCACCTCTGAAACTGTAACTTTATTGGGGTACTTGTAAACCCTTGTTTTTGTCGAAGGGATTTTATCTGTTTCCAAGTCCGTAATATACTGTGCAGTAGGGAGAAGTCCTTTTCCCTTTCTAAGTCATAGAGCTGTTTTGTATTACTGCAACAATGGTAGATAAGAAATATACTGGCAGATTAGAAATATTTAAGTCATTAAAAATGGCCTGGAAGAACATATTAACTAATTCTTCTGGACCCCCACCTCATGATATATTTTTTTTTCACTTTACCGCATCTTGATATAGAGACTGAAATTCTGTGATTCATTCCTTTATGACATAAAGAGTTTTCACTATGCAAAACTGCTCTGCTCAAATCCATGTATTTCCAGATTTTCTTGACATTCTGCGATATATTTATTATACGCTTATTCAGATTAACAATTAGAACTATTACTTCAAATTTAGAGGTACTTTTCCTGACGAGGCAGTGAGCACCTTATTTAGATATTAAAGTAATATATTGCTTTAATATATCTTTTAACACCTGTCTCTACAGTGATCTCCTATTAGACTTTCCAATTAAGATGAAATTGGCTTTATCTTCTGCCTTTGGCACTCCATGAAGCCATTCCAATGATCACTTAAGGTTACCTGGTGTTTAAAAAAGCTAGCTTTACCTCTCTTCTAAATTTTAGGTTTTCTCCTTTCACTTTGTTTTGGGCTTTTGCAGATTTCTTACCTTTTTGCCATTTCATCAATATGTTTAAAGATAACATTTGTATTTTACCATACACTTGTAGTTGTTTTCATTAGAAGGGCCATTCAGGGAATCTAGTCTACCATACTGCTAGAAATAGAAGCTTATTGTCATTCATTAATTCATTCAGAAAATATTTATTGGGTGCTTACTACATGCATGATTGTGCTGGTCAATCATGGATTCAAAGACAAAAGACATGCTCTCTGGGTGAAAGCTGATAGACATGTAAATTAATCAATACAATAAAATGTTATAGGTGTTACAACAGAAATCTACAGAAACTAGAGAAGGCATAAATAAGAAAACGGTAGGCAATAGTAGGGAAAGACTTCACAGAGGATGTGATACTGAATTCAAATCAATTAACACACAATAGTTATCTATTATATGGCAGGAAATATTTTAGGGTTTGGTAACTAATATCCCAGAAAGGAAAAAGACAGAATAATTACAAATGTGGTGAATATTATGGAAGGGGAAATATATAAAAACAATGTGAGTATAAAAAGAAAGAAAATTTAATCTACTCTAATGAGCAAAGTAGGAGCCTACTGAGAAAGTAACATTAAATTGAATAGAATGTATATGTTGACTGTTAGGCAGAAAATGATAAAAGAACCTTCTAGAAACAAGAGACATTAAAATAATGTGTATACACACACACACATATACACACACATATACACATATATATATTCATATTATAGAGCACAGCCCATTTATAGCACTGGATTATAAAGTTCTAAGACAGAGAACCCTAATATGAGGCTGGAGAGGTCAGCAGGAGTCACATTGAGGCAGGGCCTTCAGATTATACTAAAGCCATTAAATTCTATTTTAAAGGTAACAGAAAGCCACTAATGTAGTTGTATTTATTTAGGAAAAAAAAATCACTCTGGTTCCAATATAGAGCATGGTTTAAAGAGAGAGAATTTAGGAGACTATTTGAGTAGTCAGGTTATGAGATAAGTCCCTGAAACAAAGAGGAATCAGTGGGAATGGTTACTGGTTGGATGTGAGGGATGAGGGGAGGGGCAAAGAAGAGGGGTCACAAATAACATAGATTTCTTTCCTGCATCCCAGGTGATTGTAGGTACTAAGCATCTAGTATAGGGTTATTAAAGGCTGAATACATATGTGCCATTCTTAGTTAACAGTATTTCTAGAGCACATCTTTTTTAATATAAACATTGTTTTTCAAATGTCCACAAACTACTCTTTGCAGCATTTCAACACCACTCTGAAAATTTTTTCTGAATGGAAGTCTATTACATTGCTTTTATTCTGCTTTAATAAATGCAATGATCCCTTCAGAGACCCTCCCATACACACATAGCACCAGACCCCTACCCATCACCATTGGACCCCATCTAAAGCCTACTTTTATTTTTCCTGTATTAAAGTTTACTTGTTCTATGTTCATTATGCCCATGTCTGCTCTTTGCTTTTGATTTTAATAAGCCTTACAAATAATTTGTTTTGTAAATACCTATGGCTTCTATTCATTCATTCCATTAATATTTATGGAACATTCACTATGTGCCAGTCCTTGTGCAAAGTATATGTCAACCTTCTCAAGTAATATTGTTTATATTTAACTAGATTATTCTAGGACACCAATTATTTAAATCAACTGTTGCCTCTAGTGGTTAAGAGTTGTAGAATGGTGTCAGGCAATGGGCAAGGAGTCAGGGAAATTCTTTAATGATCAAATCACTCTCATATATAGACAATCGTTATATCTCTGTGCTTAGAAGAAATTTCTACCCAATAAATACCTCACAGTGAGCTTTTCAGCTATTGGAGATTCCTTATCTTTTATCTTGAAATCATTTTTCCAGTTATTTCATACTTTCCTAACTTCTTTCTCAACTAGTCCATAAGCCAATAGTTCTCGACTTGTAGACTATGCTTTTTTCCCCTCCCCAGGAGTCTTTAAATCTATATGCTCTTTGAGTATTGTCTTTAGACTGAATTAATAGTGTATCTTGTACACATGTGTATGTAGACTAATTCTCAAATATATACAAACACTTGAGATAATTAATAATCCAAGCCAATTGAAAGATATTAGTAAACTCAGTTTTTAATCAATATGCTTTTTAAAAAATCTATGGATATTAAAACTATAACTACTTTCATGTAATACTTCTGTGAAATACTTTTGCACAAAAAAAATGGGTCTTAAGGAACAGTTTGAACCATTTCTGTAAATGCCTAAATATTAAGGATCTTGTCTTTTCTTATTTTACATTTTCCATAGCAAGTATAGTACTTTGTCTAAAAAATTTACTTAATAAATGCTGATGAATACATGAATGGCCCCAAACATACCTTATCTGCCAATAATAATCTTGTAAAGATTTTCTGGCAAGCTGGCTTATTTCCAAATTATCATTTGCTGATTTAGTAGCATGTGTCAGTGCTTCCAACTACAACAACAACAACAAAATTTTTTTTGGTAAATTTCATTCACCTGTTACCACCCCTCCAATTCACCTATAGGTCTAGATGTGTGCAGTAAAAGCACAGGTATATATCTTTTTGTGTATTACAGTCTTGTCTTCCAAAATATATTTTGTATAACCACCGTGGGACAGAAATGAGAAGAGCCTAAATACCTGAATGAGATATAAACATTACACCTTAAACCTTCTATATAATCAGTTTATCAATTAATACAGAGAAATACCCATCAATCAGATGGCAGAATGAGCATTGGAATCCACCTTCTTCCACCTAAAATCCATGGTTATACAAAAGATATCTGTTTATGTCTTTATCCATTTACATTTCCATCATCACATCCATATCTATATATTTTTAATTATATCTCTATATCTCTAAATAAAAAATAAATGCATAACTGGAAAATAAGAAAAAATAAAACCAATAGAATGAGATATACTGAGGAAAGTATTAAACAGAGAAAAATATCCACAGAGATTATCCATAAAAAAATAAAATAGTAAGAAACTATACTCTGAAACACATGCATGAGAAATCTGTTACAGTTAGGAACAATTTGTAGAAACTCCAAGACTAGAGTCAAATGATATAAATTTTTACTGGAAGACAAAAGAGAAGACCTCAACAAATGAGAAGACATACTATATTCCTGGATGAGGAACACAATTTTTAAAAGATAAAGTTTTTTTCAAAATAATATAATGCAATCACAATAAAAATGATAATGGATTTTTAAAATGGAAGTTGACAAGCTAATTTAAGGTTCGTATGGAAGGTCAAATCTATAGAGTATCCAAAAGCATTCTAGAAAAAACACTAAGGAGGCACTTGCTCTACATCATAATTAAATATAGTCATTAAAATAGGGCAGGGCTAGACAAAGATGTCAGTGGAAGAGATAGTTCTTAACCAAATGTATGTAAATATATAAAGTTGGTTTAGGATAAAGGCAGGATTTTAAATTGGTAGAAAAATTATGTTGTTTGGATATTAGACTAACCTTTTGGGAGAAACTGAGTTGGAGTTTAACCTCACAAGACACAGTTATAAAGTCTAGGTAGAATTAGAGGATATATATACCATATTTGTATGTGTATACATACATACATACACACACATATTATGATTAGATGAATATAGAGATATTATCATAATTTGGGTCTGTCAGATACTATTGGTTGTCCTTAAAAGATCATTTTTCTTGACTGGTATAACCCCAGTTTTGTTCAATTGCTCAATCTGCTTCCATGTGTAACCCTGGTTAGTCAAGCAATTTGTAGCAATTTCATTCTTGTTCTGGTTTAGGCATGATTATGTGATATAATTCTTGCCAATGAAACATGTGGGAAAATAGGCTGAGGCATAGGGGAAAGGTTAGAGAGGACTCTCAAAGTGAAACAATATACTGCATATTGTGTGTCATATATAGACACACATAGAACACCCAATAAGTTAGTTTCCAAGAGAGGATTAACCATGTCAACTTGCTGACATGAAGATTAAAAGAGAAAATAGCTTGGGTGGTTGATGATATTATTGAGTCACTAAGTTAATCAACCCTACAGTTGCCCTAACTTGGGATTTTTGATATAGGAGGTAAAACTTTTTCCATTTTGTTTAAAACAATTGAGAAAGTGTTTTCTGTCAAATGCGACCAAAGGTATACTGACTGATATACCTGGGGTAGAGAAAGTCTAAGGAAGCTAAGAAAGCAAAAAACAAAACCTAAAATTCACAAGGAAAAAGACTGACAAATTTGACCTTATAAAATTTTAAATATTTGCCAAGATATAAAAAAATGACATTAAAAAGTAACAGAATGAGACAAAAATATGTAAAACATATTCAAAAGGTACATATCTTTTATATTTAATTAACTGTATATGTATATATATTACATACATATTTTAAAATTATATAGAGTAAATAATTAAAATTCAGCCAAGCAACAGAAAAATGGGTAAATAATATCAACTATTGGTAAAGACTGGACTCCGGGAAATGGGATCTATCCTGTACTACCAATGGAAATTCAAACTGGAAAAACCTTTTTGGAAAGGCAATTCATCACTCTCTAATAAAATTTAAACTTCATGCCCCCTTATTTTGACCAAGCAATTTGACTTCTAGGAATCCAGCCTATAGAAGTTTTCACATATGTGCTTAAATATATAGATACAAGGATGCCCATTGCTTCATTATTTGTAATCATAAAAAAACAAAATGTCTTAAGTGTCATGAATGAGGAGTGATTAAACGTGTTAAAATACAGGTATATTATAGGTCTATATGTAGAGATATGAAAAGAGCTCCAAGATACAGAATTAATTTTAAAAATCCAAGTTGCTAATAATACACATAGGAAGATCCAATGGATGTTAAAAACTGTATAGCATATGTATGTAGAGAGATATATAAAAAAGAGAACCTAGAGGCTGTACCCCAGACCATGAGGAGAAGAATGAAGTGGGGCTTCCATCCTTGAAAGTTTTATATTGAATCTTTTCCACTGAGAATGTATGCCTGTATTACTTATGTAACAACAACAACAAAAAGCTAGAGGGGAAAATAGCAGAAGTCTGCATCACTGAGTATCCTTTCTATTCTCTCATTCTCCCTGTAACATTTCTCCTTGTTCTTCAAGTGGGATTCAGTGAGTCTCCCAGTACTCTGACTTGGTTTGAAAAGGAAATGTAGAGTCCTATATATAATAGATAGTACTCTAATAAAATAAAATTGATATTGCTAGGTCAGACCTAAGAGATTATATAATATTGTTGGAAAATTATCTATAAAGTAGAAATGCGTAAATCAAATCACCTACATCTTAATTTCAGAGTTGGTTCCTCAATTCATAGAAACAATGGCCATTATACTAAAGTCAGAATATTCAGTATTTGTTTTAGAAAATATTCTGATATTATTAAAGCAGTCTTCAACTATTAAGTTCTCCCACACAATTACTACATGAAAATTTAATCAAATGGATTCAGTCCTATGGTTTATACTTATATATTTAAAAGCAGACATATTAAGGTACAGTTCATTTCTAGCTTACTGTATATCTTGGTGACTATCAGGTTTGAATATTTAAATATCTATGTATTTACTTTTCAAATATATTCATTAGCTGAATAATACCTATCAAAACATCTTTTCAAAGAAAATGCTAGTTAACAAAATGCTTATGTATCAGAAACTCAGCAGAGAGTTTAAATGTGAAGCAAATTTTATAATTAGCGGGTACTCCTTTTTCTTCAAACTTTACATACCCTTTATGATGTCATTAGATGATATTTAGATTGATCATTCTTGAACCAAGACTCCTCACATTTACGATGAGAGTCAAGATCTCTAATTTTTTTTTATCAAAAATACTCTAAGACTTAAGATAGCTATATGACTCTATTAAATAGTAATAATTTTAAATACTCTTCCTGAGTCATAGGACCAAGAATATCAGGGATTAGTAAACCATTTATAAGTGCTAAATATCCTGCAAAGTATCTTGGAGGCTACCTCCCTGGCCAGTCAATTTCTACAGTTTCTTTTCAGAAAACCTGAAATCAATCCTTGTTGTAATCGGTTGAATATTTAAAGTGCTAAAAAAAATGTTCCATGATAATTTGCTCTGTATAAAGAAGTCTGTTTACTCTTTCAACAATAAGTGTTCAGCCTAATAAAAGAAATGAAAGCCATTCTCACCTTTTCCAAAAGCAGCCGAGGTAGATTCTGTTGCTGCCTGTCTTGAAAACACTCATAAAGTTGGAGCAGCCTAGCACATAATACTTGTTCTTGATTGAAGAGAGGATGATGGCTAAATTGCAAACCCACAATGTTGAGATCTAACTGGTACATTTCCCTTTGACCTTCTATTTTGTTCCTAATAGAGCTTTCTAGATTAGATTTCACTGCCTTTTAAAGAAAAAATATGTACACAAAATTAATATGATTCCATTTCTTTTAAAATTACAGGTAAAAGTAACATGTTGATTTTAAGAAAATAAAGAGATACAGAAATACAAAAAATAATTTGATCCTTCTTCCTTGAAGTTGATTGTGGCCCTTGATATCATATATTTATGATAACCTTTTAATTATCTTGCTATAAATTATTGTCATCTACCTTACCATTGTGTGCTGGTAGAGGTTGGACTTCCAAATTCTATGTCCCCAAATAATTTACTATAGGAGTCCTATAACAAATAGTGTTAAGAACTGGTGAGTCAATAGTTCAACTACATGATGGTATAATAGTCATCTGTGGGTCAGAGCTAAATGGTAAACAGTTATTAAAACATTGTTCTGAAGTGACTATGTTGGTAATCCCCTGGAAAACTCCCTGGAAAACTCCTTGGAGGGAAGCAAGAGAACAGCCATAAAGCCTGCTTTTGTTTGTTTTATTCTTACCTTGTCTCTATTTTCTATATATGGGCCAACTTAGAGGGGAAAACTTGTTCTCGATTCCAACTATAAGATTTAATTAATTGGTAGTAAATTGATCAGGCTAACCACTAACGAGATAAACAGTTTCAGTTTTAAACAACTAAATTACAAATGCAATTTTGGAAATTTAAGTCGCTAAGCTAGAGATGCCTGTCTTGTTAAGCAGATTCAGCACTAGTCAAATAACTGCACTGCCTTCTTTGTTTCTATTGGAGTGACACAAGCCTCTGGCCTTGGTCCTGTCCTATTCAGTACCTATTGACAGTGGTACTCAGACGCTAGAGAAAGGTAACCGAGATGGTGGAATACTTAACAACAGTCAAAAGGAATGAGTTTAGACAGGAGAGCAAAAGCTAAAGGTGGAAATGACAGCAGTCTTCAAATATGTGAAGAGCCGTCCCATTACTGTAGTACTTTATGAGTTCCTTATGACCAAACAATGTCAAATGAATAGTAGTGATCCAGAGGCAAATTTTAATTCAACACACAATAAACTCTCTTGGGAGGTGGTAAGCTCCCTGACACTGGTTACAAGCAGCAGTTAGCTAAGTTAAACTTCTAGAATTAAGTAGCATGTTAAAAAAAAAAAAAAAAAAGCACAAGGATCTAAGCAATAATAAATCAAAGGCCAGATAAAAGCACAAAATATTCCAAGCTAATGACCTGTGTAAAATTGCAATAAATGTATAAAAGGTGTGCTAGAAGAAGGAGCAAAGGGCATAGTCAAATAGGCAAAAACTAGTCAGCAAATAACAAGCAAATAAGAGCTGGGGGTAGTAGGGGCACAATGGGGTTTTTCAAGCACCTGATAGAGGCAACAGCAAAGAGAGGACTTTGATAGGCAGCTACTATCTCTCCTTTGGTTGCCCTTATATTTATAGTGGTAAAAAACTCCAAATGAGCATTACCTCCAAGGCTGGCTGGGCAGAGTAAAAAATGTGAAGATATAAGGGAAAAGCAGGCATAGGCATTTGTCTAACACCATTTTCAGAACATAACTTGTTAAGGATACTACAGAATCCTTAACAATAAATGAATACTGAATATTCAGTTTAGATGCTTGGTGAAATGACATATACATTTATCCCCAACTCTAAAAGTCCATTAAATACTGAAATTGTGCTTGGATGAGGCACTGGAGGTAAAAGTTACTTGTGCAGCCCAGTGGTTTCCAATTTGAGATTCCAGATGTTTACAAAAGTTAATCTGGATGATGGTTAATATTTCTCCAAAAATTGTATACTTTTTATTGACTTGTTATCATTGCTTTGTCCATTCATTCATGTATTCACTCAATAAACTCATTGGTTCAAGGACCTCTTTTCCCAAGAGCAATCATCTCTGAAAATTGTTAAAACATCTTTGCTATATCTTGAGCAAAAAACAAATAATCCCATGTCCTGCTATCTAGAGATATTAACATGTATGTATGCACTTATCCATTCTTTGATAAATGCATTCATTCATTACCTATTTTTATAAAATTAGGATCACATATTTTTCTTTGTTTTTCACTTTACATTTTATTTTGAGCATTTTCTCATATCGTTATATATCCCTCAAACATAATTTTCATGGCCATAACATTTTAGTTTTGCCATTATATTACTAGACTATTTTTAAGAGGTGAATTGACACCATGAAAACATAAGCTGTAATTGATATTGCAAGAATTCTAACAATAATTACAAACAAACTGTTTGTGGTTACCTTCCTGTATATGGTCTTTAGTGCTGGATTTACAGATTCCTTATTCATGTTTAGTCTGAAATTCCAAGAATGTCTAATAGGTGAAGGTAATGACATTATTTCAGCTCTTTCTTCAAACCAACACATTCCCTATTAAAATATTTAAGAAACACTGTAATTAAATATTTCATTGAAAACAAATGTCACATACTATCAGTGAGTGGTTTAGCTTGTTAGCTGGTGCACTTGCCTCTTCTAGTTGAAGCAGGCGATTTTCCATTTTGTTGCAGGTCTTTTTATATATTTCTGGCTTCCTCTGAATATAGAATCCCTCATCTTCTAAAATGCGGGGCATCATATCTTTTGGCAGTTTACGCTGGTTGACCACTTAATAACAAAACCTATATATTACTTGAAAGTCTGAAATAGTAAACTGGTATTGACCAAACAAGAAGCAAAGAGAACTATCATATACCTTACCATTAAGGTCTAGCAGAAAGTCTACATATGTATTTACACACACACACACACACACACACACACACACACACACACACACACACACACAATAAATGAGTTCTTTTAACCAATTTTCTCAAACTCAGAAAAGGCATGAAGAACAAATATAGAAATACAGAGGACAATTTGGTGACTGCCACAAGGGAGGGGGGTAAATGGGGAACTGAGAGAAAGGGGTGAAAGGCTAAAGAAGTACAAATTAGTAGTTGATATATGGTCACGGGATGGGGAGCATGGCATAGGAAATGCAGTCAGCAAAAATGTAATGGCTAGTGGAGAGCCAGAGGAAAGAAAGAACAACTAAGGGGATCGTTTTGTAAACTATATAAATGTACTGTATACTTAGAATTAATAATAAAAATTTTTAAAATTCTATAGTTCTAGCTCAGTATTTTTTATTTATCCAGCATACAAAGAAGGTATTATACTTTAATATGATTCATTAACGACTTGAATACTTTATTGTAAAAGAACTTTACCTGGAGAACTACTTGGCACAAAAATATTTGCCTGCTGTTTTTTTATTTGTTCTTCATCATCTTCATACTCAGCCGCTTTTATTTCAAGTAAATCTGGAAAAATGACTTCTTCCATACAGTCTTCATCTTGGCCTTCAGCATAGTTTTGCAAATTATCACCAAGTGAAAAATGTTTGGGGTAACTATCATGTAATGACCTCTGTTAAATACCGAAATAAATAAAAAAGTAAATAGCATACGTGCTTGTTTCTAATACTTAATACACACACACACACACACACACACACACACACACACACACACACACACACACATATATTAAATGTACTTAGACTTTGTCTTTCCATTCTATGCTACCCAGTTCAAGGTCAAGCTGAAACTGTGTTATAATGAAATTTCGTTGAATGCAGAGGAACTCACTTAAGGCTTAATATTACACAATATGTAATTCTCAATGAAAGACTACCGAGATAGAATTGTGATTCAAGCCCCTCCTTTCTTATTAAAATGTTCTGAGATATTGGATTATGATATTTCAACCACTGAGAATTCATAGGATAAGGCAAATTCCAGAAATATCAGGTAATGGGGTGTTAAACTCAGTTTTTTTTGTTTTTGTTATTGTTTTTGTTTTTGTTTTAACAATTCACAGTGCAGTAGAGTGACTATAGAGTAGTCATGCTGTTTTCTGAATGGTATTTAAGAAAAAAGAGAAAGAAAAGTAAAGATGCAACATAGAAGTCTATGGCAGAGTGATTATAGTACAATTCTAAAACATGCTGTATGTAAAAGTTATGAATAATATGAATATAGGTATTAAGGTAGATAATTACTAAATATAAAAACGCATATCATCATCAGAAATTTTGAGTCTCTTCACATACAAAAAAAACAACAATTTATTTTGGATAACTATTGTCTAATTGGAAATCCACATATATTGAAAGAGAGAAGACAGAGTGTGTGAGTCTTGCAGATAAAAACCTCTCAATTTTCAAATACATACATTTAGGATAAATAATGAAACAAAAATAATTAATCGCAGAATTCCTTTGAATAGAGAATCTTACATTGCCCTTGATCAGCTCTGACAAAATTAAGTAACATAATTAAGTATCACCTAGGTTAATATCGAGTCATCACATCATTATACCATCTCTTACCTCTGTTATGAAATCAAAAAAATATTTTATATCCAGAAATCTTTATGGTATCTTTTTAAGAATTCAAACAAGGTATGGCACTGACATCTAAAAGTAAGATTTGGGGGATCCCCACATAGGGGATCTCTTTGAAAATTCCAATCATAGACAAAGAGGGGTTCTTTGGTCCAGCTGGAGCTCCTATTATCAATCCTCCTTAACGGCACCCTGCTGTGTGACAGAGCTTTCAACTTGTCCTTAGAGCTAAAGTTTGCTCTGATGGCTGAGTATGTCAGCCTCTCACCTTGGATCCCAGCCTTTTTTTCAAGACTCTATAGGTCTCTTTATGAACTCTACTCTATTCAGTTTACCTATATTTTCAGCCTGAGATGAGCCGTGATCTTAATTAACATAAGCCCCATCTGACCAACTATTCCTCACTTAATCTGAGTCCAGCTGCTATCCCAGATCACTTCCTTGGTCTTTACTACACAGAGGACAGCAGAGCAGTGTCTGCGCAGTTAGCTTGTTGTGTGACAAGGGGTATGAGGTCAGAAAGCATCCAATCAACTCCCAGCGCTTACTCCCAAGCATGGTATGGTAAAAAAGAGATAATCCTCTCATCTCACAGGGATACGCCTTGTCGGCTGTGGTGTGGTAAGAGGAACTGTCTGAAAGTAATACTGGACCTCCCTCTGGGTCGCCCAGACAACATATTTGGGACCAGGACTCCCCTTCCTCCCAGGAGGAAGAGGCCACAGTCAAACTCAGCCTCCCACAAAACAGTAGCTTTCTCCACCCTGTGATGAGGACAGTAGTTTCCTATGGGTTCCAGTCACCGGGTGCAGGGCAGATGGCTTTTCCAAACAACTCAAAACAACCTGCATCCAAACCGGGACTTCCTCATGCCCAAGTAGCCTATGTCTCCCACTGACCTAAATTCTCTCATGCCTGCCCTGTAAGAAAGAAAAGTAGCCCAAAACATGGTGCCTGATCCTTGTGTACTCTGCTGGGTGGACCTTTTTGTTTTCTCAGAAAAGCTCATTCCTTAACCCATATTGTCAGACTCCAGGATGTTGAGTGACCTGGCAGAACATGCGAACGTTTGATACTCATTTAATATTTGTGCAGATATTCACTGAGTGCCTTATATGTTCCATGAAGAAAATAAACAAATAAACAGACATAGAAGTACATGCTAGGTGGTGATGTTATTTTAAAAAAAAAGAAAAAAAAAGCAAGCAAGGGGACAGAGAATGCTGGGATGGGTGAGCTGGGGTACTTATTTTAGATAGGATTGTCAGGCACAGCGTGTTTAATAATGTGCCATTTGAACACAGACCCAAGGTAGTGAGGGAGACAGCGTGAGGATGAGAGGAGCTTTCCAGAAAGATAAATGGTTCAAAGACTCTGAGGCAGGACCATGCTGTGAGGAATAGGAAGGAGACTAATGTAGCTGGTGTTGGGCAGGAGAAGGGAAAGTAGTAAAAAAATGAGGTGAGAGAGGTACCAAAGGGGCCAAGTTATGTAAGTCTTGGAGAACCTTACAAGGGCTTTAGCTTTTGAGTTAGATAAGGAAACCATTAGAAAAAATAAGCAAAAGAAAGGTCTATGTTAGATTTCAACAGGATTGCCCTGACTACCATATGGCATAGAAAACAGATTGTTTGTGCAATAGTGAAAACAGAGGGAGACTATAGCAATAATCCAGATGATCCAGATGATGGTTATGGTGGCTTATACAGGGGTTGTACATTGGAGGTGGTAGAAAGTAGATCAGATTCTGGAATACTTGAAGAATTAGTGATGAATTGGATATGAGGCCTATGAGTAAAAGAGGACCCAAAGATGGCACCAAGGTTTGTCTGAGCAACTGGAAAAATGGAATTGGCATACTATGATTCTATTTACATAAAAGTTTGTGTGTGTGCCTGTAGTGGTAGAGAAAGGTATGAAAAATAATAACAGTGGTTTATCTTGGGGCAATGGGATATGACATGACTTTTATTTTCTTTTTCATGGTTTTTTGCATTGTTTTTATAATGCATACATTTTATTTAAATATTTAAAAAGTTAAGCCCTTTTGTGGAAAACAACAACAACAACAACAAAAGGAATGAAAGAACTGGAGCAAGATGTTCAGAGAGGGGAATGGAAGGCAAATGGTGGTCCAAGAGCAACTCCAAAGGAGGACCTGAGGGATTTGAAAATGACTAAGAGGTGTCAAAAGGGAGAAAGGATTTGGGAGTAGGAGGTACTGGGAGAGGTGACCTAAGGAAACCGTGGAGAGATTTGAAGGTAGAGAGGAAGTGGAGAAAAATATAGGGAAACTTGGGCTGATAGGGTGCCCAGTGAAGAGAGACTGACCAGTCAGGAGGAGATGGGGAGAGACTAATGAGACTGACAAGCATTGAAGGAAAAGATGACCAGGAAATAACGGGAGGGGCTGAGGAGTTTGATAGGAACTAGGAAGACATGAAAGAAACTGGAAGGCTCTGAGATTGAACGAGGAATCATGAAGAATCAGGACTTTACAGAGAGTAATAGAGATTATGAAGAACAATGTGGAGCTCTTGGAGAGGAGGAGGAAACAACAAAAGGAAAACACAGGCTTTGGAGCTGACAGCCTATATGTCCCTGCTCTATCAGTGCTTATCCCTCTGCACCTGTGTCCTCACTTGTAAAACAGACGACAATAATGCCTGCTTCACAGGGTTACATGTGAATTGAATGATACAATCCACGTTAAAAATTTAGTATATCATCAGGCATTCAGTAAGTACTCAATAAATGTTGGGAATTATAAGTAACAGGTTCTCAATTCAAAGAGAAGAAGGTGGCTCAATAATAAAAATTTTATCTCCCATCCAAGTATTTCCTTCTTTGCCTTTAATAAAGTTATTTTTCCTGAGAATGCGGGAGGAAGGGGAACAAATCTAACCTGCTCTGAAGACCAGCCAAAAATGGAGTCTTCTTCACCACTCAGAGTGAAGAACGAAAGACCTGCATCCAATAAGAACTCAGTCTGTGGGTTAAACAATGGTAAATCAGTATTCAGTGTTGAAATGAACACTTTTTCTGCCTATAAGTGAAATACTTCTCTGTAATATGGTAAATAGTAACTGTTATTCATGAGTGAGAAACAGCAAGAGAGATAATATCAAGTTATATTTGAGTCTGGTTCATGAATTCATTTGTTTTATTTTGTTTTGCTTTTAAGGTTCTGGTAACTGCAATAAAAACAGAACATTGAGTTTGAATCTTCTCCACATTCCCCAAATCTCTTTACTCTAAAGTATTAAGAGCATTACCTTATAATTTCAAAATGTGGGCTCAGGGCAAACTCTTTTTTTCCCTCCCTGCTTTCAGGTGTTCCCACACATGTGTGTGCTCACATCAAGTACCACTTCTCACCCCTACAATCTTTTATGGAGTGAGAGGTAATTAAAAGTATTAAAAGTATCACACCCTTAGTTATAAACTTGCTGATTAATAAGCTCTCATTTTTCAATATTATAAGTCTGAATCTTTGAAATGTAAAGCACTTATGACTTCTTTCTCACACATTAAAATGAACTGTTTTTAGGAAGGTTTGAGAGAGAAATTAATTTTATAAAAAAAAAGTAAAACTCAGTGATTAGGAGTCAAAAAATTTAAAAATACAGAAAATTCAAAAGCCTGTCTTATCTCCTTGTATCTAGCTGTCTAAAATTGATTATAGTGTTAATTGCATAATTCTGTAAATTTACTAAAAATCATTGAATCATATACTTAAAATGGGTGAATTTTTGCTATATAAAGTATACCTCAATAAAGTAGTTTTTAAAAGTAAAAAAAGTTATTCACCTTAGACCATTGACATATCTTATCATCAATGAGCAGATGAGTAGATTTTTCACTTTGATTAATCTGAAACAGAACATAAATAAATGGTGCAGAAAACTTAATCTTCAGAGATATGGACAAAATTGTGCTCATGAGTCTTTTGTTCAAAATGGATAAAAATCAAGACTTCTCAGTGTTTTCCTTTAAAAAAAAGTGTATACATATTTTCCCCTGAGATGTCATATATAGTTACCATGACCAAATCAATTAACTTTGCTTGGTTTTAGGTTTGAAAAAAAATAAAAGCATGGAAAAGAACTTGTAAATTCTGGATTTTTCTCTTTTTTAATAAAGAAAAGTTTATTTGACATATAACGCATTTAAACAGTAAATTTGAAAACAGGAAAGAAAAAAAAATAGCATTACCTTAGCATTCTTTAGCTTTTCTCTTACTTTGCCTCTCACCGTTTCTATTCTGTTTTGATTTTCTTCTGCATCTAAATTTATCGAGAAGCCAATATAATAGAGTTCATGACACTTTATAATTAAATAGCAACAGCAGCAAAAGTACTTATTAAAATAGCTAAATTATATGCATTTTTAAGGATTATAAGGATTATGAAGACTGGGTCATTGCCTCATGAGAGCTTATAACTGAAGACAAATGGATGTCCTCTTTTCCTTTTCCATCTGGAATAAACACCTTCATATATAGTCAGGACTGAATTTTGTTTCTTTTTGTTACTTTTCTCTACCCTCAGCTATTGGCTAGAGTCCTTTGTAGTCAGAGAAAAAAAACAAAAAACAAAATCAAAAAACAAAACAACCTTCAGAAAAGCAAAACTTTTATCTTTTTCCTTTTGGGAAAAACAACCATGAGAACAGTCATATTCTATATAGACTGCTCTACAGAATGTATAAATATCAAAACCAGGTTGCTTCAACTTGATTAAACTGGAGGGAAAAGAATCTGAAAGGAAAAAAGGTAAGTCTCTTTTCAACTACTTATGCTAGTTTTGTAAAATTTGCTGACTCCTACTTCTGCTGGCTCTTAAAGGAATTAAAACAGTCCAGTAGGGTATAAAGAAGATTCCAGCTGTTATATGCACACAAAGCCATTTGTTATTTTCTGCTCAAAATGATCCACTAGATGGACTAAGAAAGACATGGGTTGCACAGTCGTAGGTATAGTAATAAAATGGAGGAAACTTTTGGTTGTTTTGCCTTGCATTTTTTTTTCTTCTCTCTGCTTCTGAGTAAAAGTTGCATAAAGGATGGTGGAAATAAAGGATGAGTATAAAGCTAAACCACTGTAAGTTGTGAGAATCTTCATTCTTAACTGCAGCATTCCTTGGCATAATTTAAAAATTACTAGTTGGTTCCCAGAACTTCAAATAGCAGATGGCACATAGTAGGTGCTCAATAATGGTGCATGAATCAGGGATCAACCATTATTTATGTATTTTTCTCACTGAGATTTAAAGCTTCCTGAAGCAGGTTCTGTATCTATGCATCTCTATAGTCTCACAGTCTCAAGCACTAGTGGATTCTCCCATGTTCGCAGAGAGAGGAAGAAAACAAAATTTTAATAAACGAAAGACTTATCACATGCATAAACTTTACTAATTATTTCCTCAACTCATCTTGTGTTATCTAGGAAGTTTAGCTTGAACTCATCTCTTAATAAACTTGTGTTCCCAGCTGAAATTCTAGGATAGGATTAGTCATTTGCATCTCTTAAAAATAAAAACCAACATTATCAGAGTTGTGGTATACTTATTGAAGACCTTTTTGGAGATGCTTGGCTTCCACATTTTCTTCGACTGCAATGTGTTCTGTCACTTCTGACATCTGCAAAAAAGTGGGAGAGGGTTACCTTGCATCTTTTTTGGGCATTGAACATCTTTTCAAATGTCCACCAACCCTTTGAAAATCATCTCCTTTAAAATGCCAGTTCATAGCCTTGTCTGTTTTCTTAAATTTCATCTTTTTATCTATTGGTATGACTTCTTTATATATGGTAGATTTTTAAATTAAGAAATTGGTTGACATAATATTTTTATAAAAACTTTTAATGATAAAATTCAGTGGTTAGTTCTCAGTGGTCACATATTGCCTGTTTCACATATCTTTTAGAAGGGTCAAATGAAGTTAGATATATGGAAATACTCTGAAACTCAACACTATATCAGTGTTAGTTATGACCTGATTACTCTGTAGAATTTGATAAGGTTAGGCACTTTTATTTTCTGAAAATTTGCTAAGTCCTGTCCTCTACCCTCCTATCTCTCTGGCCTCTTAATCTTTTTTCCTTTAACAGTCACAATCCTCCTCATAGTTTAAATGTGGGCATACGCCAAGGCCTTAGAGAGAACATATATTCCCATGGCTTTCTAAAGCTTTTTCCAACCTTGACTGCTCTCTTGAATACCATAATTCTAACTGCCTACTAATATTTCTAACTGAATGTCCTACCATTATCAACATGTTAAAATTGGCATTTACTGGTTTTACAGTTTTTTAAACCTCAAGATCATAAAACTAAACCATGCTAGCAATGTTAAATCTTTTTTAGAATGTCATAAATGAGTTTTTTTGTTTTTTTCATTTTAAGTTTAAGAAACAGAATAATAAAAGACTCCTTAAATAACTGCACATCTAACCAAACTACTGTGAAGATGAAAGAAAAAGAACAAGAAGAAAGAGCAGCTTTCTTGTCACAGTAAGGACATGGATTTATATCAAAAGCCAAAGCAGAATATTTACACGATCCTAGTAAAGACATCATTATTACAATAAGAGCCTAGTCTATAAACTTTGTGAACGAACTTCAAAATTCACCAGTGGTTCCTATACCATACTTAAGAACTACTGAATAAGGTCAACATGAACAAAGATGTTCTGGTCTTATCAAACCTCTTTCAGTATCTTCTTCAACACAATTAAAAATACCTAATTCTACTCTTGACCAAGAGATAGTAACCCTTGTAGATGTAATGGAATATCAACTCTTGCAAGTGAATGATAGAGGTCTCCCTTTAACTCCCAATAATCTCACCCAGCATTCCAAGGATTCATAACTTGCCCTCTTCCTCTAGAAGGCAGAAATAAAATCTAAATTTTAATCTGAGTTACTTTAAGAGACATGTAGATATCAGTCCTACATATGTTTCATTCACTCACTAAAAAAAAGAAAAACATTTTATTTTGAGCAAAGCAGGGAATGGATCACTAGCTGGCTGAGAACAGATAAATAAATTGGTATTTAAGTATGGGAATAAATACATAAATAACTCATCTTTAATGCTCTTTATTACATAACTGACATCCCTATGCTCTCTTATTATCATTTTTAATGTATGAACTATATAATTTATATACAGAACCAAATATATCATGTTTCAGGATTATCCTACATTTATTTAGTATAATCAAAATCCTTATAAACTCCATTAAAACCTTACTTTTTTTTAAATCTCTTCTTTTTTCTTTGAGTTCTTTTTCACAATGGCTCTTTTGGTCTCATTTTCTAAGTAAATAAGAAATATTTTTTAAAATGATATATTACTGAAAGAAAATAACTATTATGATACTTGAGAAAAGGAACGTTATTTAAATTTTTTAATTTAACTGAAAACTAAAATGTGCTCTTACCTTCAGTATATAGTAGCTGATCACCTTTAGTATTTAACAGAAATTCTGGTTCTGCAATAAGACATTAAAAGAAGAGGTATGATATTGGAAAAGAGAAGACAAAATTACCTTGTTTGTAGAGGGCCGGTTTTTATATGGAGAACACCCAAGACACTCAATAAAAAAAGCTTAAACATAATTATAAAGTTGCTAAGTGGCAGAATAAGAGAATACATATTAAAATTAATAGCTTCCCTATATGCTAATAGAAAAAGGTCACCTTCATAATAGCAATATAAAAACTTTTCAAAATTCCTAGGAATAACTTCAATGAAAATATGTGGGAACCCACCTAGGATCTAATTACACATAAAAGTATTCCCCAGAGGCAGGGAGATTGCTGAAAAGGCCATTAAAACAGTCCTGATGAGAAATGCTGGAGATCCGAATAAAAAAATGGGAAATGGGCTGGTGGGACTACAAATTGGTACAGCCACTATGGAAAACAGTATGGCAGTTCCTCAAAAAACTAAGAATTGATCTACCATATGATCCAGCAATCCTACTGGGTATTTACCTCCAAAACTTAAAAACTCATATCCATAAAGATATTTGCACACCAATATTCACAGCAACATTATTCACAGTGGCCAGGCCATGGAAGCAACTGAAGTGTCCTATGATAAATGACTGGCTAAAGAAGCTGTGGTACATAAAAAAATGAAATATTACTCAGCCATTAAGGAGAGATGAAATACTGTCATTTGCAGCAACATGGATGGATCTTGAAATAATCATACTAAGCAAAATAAGCCAGACAGAAAAAGTTGAAAATCACATGATATCACATATATGTGGGATATAAACCTAAAAGCAACAAATGAACAGGACAAACAAACATAATTTCATGGACATGGACTACAGACCAGAGGGTAGAGGGTGGGGGAGGAGGGGGGAGATAGATAGGATAAAGGGGGTCAAATAGGGTGGACGGGGAGGAGGAGGGTGAAGTAGGTAAAGGGGATCAAATATATGGTAGCTGAAGGAAACTGAACTTTAGGTGGTAAATACGCTATAGCGTATACCGATGTCAAATTATAATGTATACCTGAAAATTATATAATTGTATTAACCAATATTTCCCCAATAAACTTAATTTTAAAAAATGGAAGTGGGAATGCAGAATGGAGAAAAGTTTATTACTAGAATTAGTAGGGTGATCACATTGTAAGATATAAAAATGTCAAATCACTATACTGTACACCTGAAAGTAATGTAACTAATATTGCATACCAACAATACTTAAGTCAAAAAGATAATCATATTTCATAATCCATTTATAATGCTATTAATGTATTTTCTAATAACAAACCCTTCTTGAATTACAAAAAAGGGCAGAATTCACAAGGGTTGGTGAGCTATTAAAGGTATAGGACAAAGTGAAGGAAAAATCAAGGACTCCTCGATTTTTAGCTTGAGTAACTGAGAGGTAGCCTCATTTGAGGAAGGTAGCTAGGGTAGGGATTAATAAGTTGTTTGCTGCTGTTGCTTATGGATGCTTAAGAGACTTTCAGGTGAGAAATCTAGAAGGCGATTAAAATCCTGAATAAGACAGAAAACAGAAGAGAATCATGACTAAGTTAGCTAGATTCTTTGTTTAATCAGTAAAAAAAAAAAAGCATTTAAGAGATTGATTTAATTTGTCTTTAAAAGAACCAACATCTTTAAGATTCTTCTTACCAACAAAAAAGATTACACACAACAGGAAAAGGATGCCAGGAAAGAGATTTTTGAATTTGCTTTCCATTCTGCAAGAACTTCTAAAAAAAACTTAAATTTAAGACCTGGCTTTCTGATGCCTACACTTGCAAATTTTATCTGTTAAGCTTCGAAAAACATTAGCAGTGGCACATCCTATAGATACATTATAATAAATTATCCAATAAAAACCCTATTGTAAAAGAAATTATTAGTTGAATGTTTATTTTACACACAGGAAGATGTTTCTAACATGGTTCATTTATAAGCCCTTAAATGATAAAAGATAATAAATGATTATAGACAAAATATTAGATAAAACTAAAAGTGTGGATAAAAACTGCATTTGCTCTATTGAAAATCTCATATGGAAATAAGGAAAAATTATGGCTCAGATTTTTACCTTCTTACAACAATTCATTCTGTGTTAGAAATCTGGATTCAACAGTTAAACCCAATCTTCTCTTTAAGGATATTGCTAATTTACAATTTGTGCAGTTAAAGTTCTTTCTAAAGGACAAAGAAATGGAAGATTATCTATCTTTGTACCAGAGGACCTAGAAATACATAGTGAAAGCCTGAGAACTAAAGTCAAGTAGTTCATTCAGCTTTTTCTGATCTGTAGCAAACAGGAGGCAATTTTATGTGTATAAGTGTTTGCCTCTTGCTTAACATTTAGAAATTTCTAGGTTTTGCAAATTAATCCTTTATGTGGTTACTTTGTGACTATTGTGATTTCTCAAATGAAAATTCCTAAATTCTATTTTATTTTGTTGTAAATTTTATATTCAGTCACTTTGATTACTTTGGTCACATGCCATTTGGTTTCAGGAGTGTTAGCATAATAAAATTACAGAAAAATCTCTGGTGTGCAGAGTGGTTACAAAATGCTTATTCTTGTGTACAGTAATATTTCTTTGGTTGTGAGTTAACTAGAAATTTGTTTTTCCTTTAGTTTGCCTTCAGTTGCTGTTAGAAATCTTTCCAAATGTATTAACCCACTTTCTTTCCTAGTAGAACTGAATTCAGTCCAAAAATCCAATTTTATCTTTATTTAAGTTCCATCGTTACATAGTATAATGAATCCTTTCTGAACTCCTTAGCACCGTGTTTCTCAAATCATGTTCTTCCAGACTTCCTTAATTTGAATTGGGATGCTATGCCAAAAAAAATGAGTCTCGTGCAAAGATGTTATGAAATTAAGGCGATGGATAGTACTTCATCAAAATCAAAATTTATTAAATATATAGCATCAGCTACCTTTTACTGGTACTAGAACATGGCCAATGTATAAAAAAATTCTACAATTAGTTAAGTGTGACATAGCATTATTTCAGTGTTTTACAAAAGGCATCATGACTTTCAGGTGTTCCATTACCTGACAAGTTTAAAAATTATTATCTTTAACTGTGATCTTATTTTCTAAAATAAAAACTAGAAACAAATGGCTTGACAAAAGATTTTCTGACCTATTAATTTATATATGTCAATTTAAACTAAATTAAAAACTAAAGGCATTAAAAGTAAACCATCCACCATCTTAGTACTAAGCCCCAAACTATCATAACCTTATTCCTGTAGATTAAGAAAGATTTGAGTCAACTTCCCTTGAGATTTCTGGTACATAAAAATTAAATAAATACCCAAACCGGTCACGGAAACTGTAGTATCCTTTGAAAGTTTACATCTAACACATACAATGAAATGTAATTTTGCTATTCATAATTACAGGATTTATAAAAATGTGTTGATTTATAGAGCAACCCCAGTCTTGAGGTCCAGAAACTGGACACAAGTAAATCCTGTGATTCTTTAATTTAAACCTGAAGATCTCCTGTACTTCTTTCTACTCCCTACTAGAAACTCAAAAATAGAGGTCCTTTCTGAAAGCGAGTCCTGCTCATCAGTCTGCAACATAAATCTTCGACTTACACCGAGATCAAACTCTTTGTACTCCCGGCCACCTCCACCCTTCGATGTTTCCAACTCCCCCCTAATCTATATAGCATTACACTTTTCAAAGCCTGATTCAAATCGCTTATCTTCCATGAAGCTTTGCTTTCCCCTCCTACACTCTGGCTCTTCTATGACCTCCAACAGCACTTCGAGGTCGTAATTTTTGTTCATGACATAGCCCCTTGCAAGTTCACCTTCGTGCTCACTCTAAAATGAAGACGAAAGCCGGGGCACTCTGCTAAGCTCCGCGAATCCTTCCTGGCCAGGTGCTCAGCACCCAGTCTAGTCAGTAGTCACTCAACTAACACGGTCCCGGGTGCGATGCAAACCAAGCCCTGCTCTCCCGTGCTGTGAAGCGGGGTGGCTCCCAGCCCCGGTAATTCCCAAAGGAGATGAGGACCAACGGTCCCACCGAGGCTCTGGGGACTACAAGTCCCAGCGGCCCCTGCGGGTCTGGCCCAGGTTACCTGGGCCCCCCGACTGCTTTCGTCCACAAAGCTGGGCTCCAACCAGACCCCCCCCCCCCAAAACCTGGAGAGTTTGACAGGGAAGGGTAGGGAAGGGTGGCGGTCTTTACCAGGCCAGACGGCCTCCACCTGGATGGACAGGGAGCTCTGCTTATGTCTGCGCGGCGAAGGCAAAGATGCTCCACCTGCCACCGACTGGGAGCGGCCACCGACCGGCCCGCACGGGGCCCGACGCTCGCCCCGCACCCCGCACCCGCGCACCCCGCACCCGCGCACCCCGCACCCGCGCACCCCGCTCCCCCGCACCCCGCACCCGCGCACCCCGCCGCGCGCCCGCTCGCCCTGCCAGGCGTGACGTCAGGGCGGCCCAGGCGCATGCGCGGAGCTGCGGCCCGGCGGCCCGCGGGGTGCGAGCGTCTGCGGGGCTCGGGGCGCCCCCGGCTCCCTCGCCTCCGGCGCTGGAGCTGGCGAGCCCCGCACTCCCGGGCACTCCCGTCCCCGTCTGCCCGGCGCCCCTGGGCGTTGCCCACCCGCCCCCGAGCGGCTCGGGGTTTGCGCGGGAAGAGGCCGGCGAGCCGAGCGGGGTGGCCGGGGGCGGTCGGGGCGCGGCCCCCACTCGCGTCATGGTGAAGAAGAACAGTATCCCCAACGGGTGAGCATCGTTGGGGAGCGCCCCGCCGGCTCGGCAGGCGAGCGGGCATCCCTGGGGGAGGATGCTCCGTCGCCCGCTGTGGCAGGGCGGTCACCTGCCCGGTCCAGGTGCGTCCCGCAGCCTTGGCCGGCGGGCGTGGCTGGCCCCATTGCGGGGGAGCCCGCGCGGGGGTGGCGATGCTCAGCGCACCCACCCGCTCGCCTAGCGCCTGCCGCCTTTGCCTTGCGGGGAGAAGAGGGGGTTCTTGGATTTCAGGTGTTTTGCGTGTGGTGTGTTGGCTGGAGAATTACTGTTTAAAAGTTAACTACTTGCTGGAAATTTCTGCTGGGAACATAGGCTATTAACTATGGGAACATAACATTCTAACAATAAGCGTTCTGCTTCTGCGCCCCGGGCTTGCACACCTGACCGGTGAGTTGACAGGTAGTGAATAGAAGAAAAATAGACCGTGGTGTTCAGACAGGATGAAGAATGGGATTTGGGGCTTAAACACCCTGTACCGCTCCATTTCGGGCTGCTTAATGTGGGGTCTGCGGACCCCTCCCTGGCAGACCCGGCTGGCTGAATGAAGAGTGTGATGCCTACAACTCACTGAGTTCTGGTGGTCCGGGTGTCTTTCCGGAGGCCACAGCAGTGGCATCCCAAAGAATGCGGTAAATATGCGAGGGGGTCTTTTCCTCTCAAAGCTTGCTGTTAATGTGATCAAATATCATAAGTTCAAAGTCTTAAAATAGGGCGTGCTCACTCAACTTTGCTTAATACACGAAACGGCTTACCGTTTATTTTCTTTCCCCCAGTGGCTCACCCGGAGTTAAATACAATGCTCTGTGGTTTGACACTTGTCCTGGGAAACTGGTGGGGATGAAGTCGGTTAAGCCTGCTAGTGTTGAAAGCAGCGCGGCAGTGCTATGGATGCTTGCATTCATTCAAACACGGGGCAAATGGTACCTGTTTTCTGTGTCCAGGCATTGTGCTTTGTGCTTCGATGCTAGAGAAACTTACAACGTGTTTACAATTTCTAATAGCCTTGTATGTTTGGGAGAGGGGAGATGTGGAAGTGAAAAACTGCAGGAAAAAAAGAAATATTGCAGGTTATGTTGGTACATTATGGCTTTAGTAGAAATAGAACTCAGACGTTCTACCCATCTTATAATCTGAAATAACTACATAGCACTAAATGCGTTTAAGCCTGAAATCATTTGGCCAGGTTGTCATTCCCAATTAAATTCTTGCTGGGTTTCCCCTGTCTTGATTTTTCTCGGGTTCTTCTGGTATGATAGTGGAGAAAAAATGGCAAGTCCAGAAATGCTTGCCTTAAAGAACAATGTTATGAGCTGAATAGAATAAGTGTACATGTGCAAATATCTAATCCGCGGTGTTCCTTAAGTACACCTAATTCCTGCAATTATTATCATAGTGGTAAGGTTTTTTAAAAAATACATTTAGCGTATATTTACTAAGATGTATTATTATAAGCACACCTAAGACTTATGAAGTATAGAGCCGCAAAGAATGAACAGGTCAAATGGAGGTAGTATAGAATTTGAGATCTAATACTTGGTAGTTTGTAGTTTAGAGGGACAAAAAATCAACCCTAATTATTTTTAAGTTTAAAGAGGACTTTTTGTTTTTGGGAAAGTGGAGGGAAATAGTATCAGTCCAACACATATCTCAAACAAGTGGGCCAAAGCTCTTGCCATGATGTTTTGATTCAGTCCTCTTTTAAGTTGCTGTCATTTAAAGGTCAGGGAATTTCACACAAAAAAATCTAGATTTCTTGAAAAATCAGATTTAGAAAAACTGCATCTGTACATGGCAGTCATACAAAGCAGTAGCCACTTGTGATTTGCAGCTGTCTTCTTTATGAAGAGAAAACCTCTCCAGTCCTCCACTTTACCACCTCTCTCTAGCCTCTCCAGCACTGAGGCTTAGTGTCAGTTGCCTTTTGTCATTTTATTCTTTTTTTATTTGGGGCATATTTTATTTATTTATGTCAACCTGCCTGGCATTTGAATTTGCAATCTCAGCTGTAATAGGTAAGTGGGAGGAAGGACCTTAATTTATGATATTTCCAAAAAAAGTGTCATATTGAGTCCAACCAAACAGTGGTGTGAAGGACACTTTTGTCAAGAAGCGTGGTTACCTTCCATGATGTCAGTCTCAGAACATGAACACCTCAAATAACCCCAGAGTTCCTTAACTTGCATGAGCTGTAGTTTTGTCATCTAAATAACCTGGATGATCACAGTATTCCCTATCCTTCATCCTACTTGGGATTACGGTGAAATTTGACAATGAAATATGAAATATGAAATGCTTTGTAAACTGTTAAATCATTAAACAAAACATTTTATCTGGAGGTATAGACTTACTTTTACTCCCCGTGACATCTCTTCCCAAAAGTTTTTTGTTTTGTTTTGTTTTTAAGAGAAGAAATATATATGGCCACAGATAAGACATATTCTGATTGGGATAGATTTAGAAAAGAATTTTTTAAATGTACAATTGCCCTTTTAAACTATAGAATAATTTGAAATGAGTTTTTTTGGGGCGGGGGAGAAAGCGGGGAGAGGTGGGGATGATGTTTGTAAAAGAGGAAAGATATGAGAGGGTGAGAAATGACCTTTGCAAAACCCTGATACTTAACAAACTTAGATTTACTGCATTAGATTTGAATTATTACAGTCACTGAATTTGGAGTCAGATGTCAGCTTTTTTTTTTTTTTAAATAAAAATGCATTTTCCCAGGGATTTCTAAAGATTTTAGAAATGTATTTCAGATATGTTCTCAGTCTATTTGATCCAACTGGAAGACTCTTGTTAAGTTCTCTGTATTTTTGTTTTTTAAGAAATTTTCTTATAAGAGCAGTTCCTGATGGTTATACTTTGGATCCAGTTTCTTTTCCAAGTAAAATTCTGTTCATTGTTATATATGAGTCCTAGTGGATGTTACATATGTTGTGACAGAATAACCAGACTGAAGATTTTGAGCCTTCATTCCTCCACACTCATAACCAAAACTGTTGGGATCTTCAATCCCATACCGCTGTGTTCTCCTACTCTACCCATTTGCCCACAGGAAAGGCAGCCGTGTATGGGGGTGGAGAGAAAAGTTCCTGAATCCTGAAATTGGGAATAGAGTACTATCATATATAATTCTTTCCAAACATTGGGTGAATTTGAGCTTGGGCCTCACTTTTTAATGTACATATTTGGAACTGTTTATATTTTCAAGCAATTTTCTATAAACATACTATCTAGAGATTAAAATAAAATACTGCCTGTGTCCCAAACTTTCATGCTTCAAGGAGTACCCTTTAGTTCTTTTTGAAATTTACAGTCATCTTGTGTGAGCCACTCATAAGTTTTTAATCTTTAATTTCATTTTCTGAATGTACATATTAATGGCAGAGGAGTATAAACATCATTAATCTTTTTATTTTGAGATTCATTAATTATCTGAGTTTCTTAGAACTGTTTTTATTTTTTAATAGTATAGTTACCAAAACTAAGACTTATGTTTGACCTCAATAGCCAAATAAAGACCCAGTGTCTCAGAGGTGTTGGCACTGAAACAGTGTTATGAGAGCTTCATTGAAGATCCAGAGATCCACAAATCCCACCCTGCCTTTGTTTCTGTCATACTTGATAATGACCCAGGTAATTTCACATACCCTCATCCCCACACTTTCTTCATCTGTTGATTTTCTCATGATCAGCCTTTTCTGGATACATCAACTTTTTCTCTGGACTCCCCATATATGATCTCAATAAAACTCTATACCCTCATCTTCTCACAAAACATTCCTCCCTGTGATACATGGAAGCTGGTTCTCCCTGAGTACACTGCTGTCCCAGCAGCCCACCACAGTGAAAGCAGTGCCCCATATACCATGGGTGGCGTCAGTATTCCCCATCTCCTTATTGCCGTTGCTTGGCCATTCCAGCCCACCCTTGTAAAACACAACAGAAATTCTCCTCTAATTATACCTTTTACCTCTCCCCTTCACTGTTGTTTATCAGCTTCCTGGTTACTCCTTCACGTACACTAAGGAATTTAGTATCCAACTCAGTCTTTTTTACTCAATTCCTACAAGATCATGGTGGAACTAAAGCAGTCATGCGCATCACAGGTCTAGCACTCCAGATTCTCATAACTTACTGCCATGACTGGCTGTCTGCTGAACCGTAATACCTAAGACTGTTCCAAATTAAGTATCCTGAATTTTATCATTTTCCTCTCATCTTTCTGTTCTTTCATTTCTCCCTTTTCCGTATTTTTCTATACTTAATCCCTGACCTCATGAAGACCCTTTCCCTTGATTACCATTTCACCAGCAGTAGTCTCTACCTAGATTAACTTTCTTCCTTATTTAGCCACACTGCTTGGTTCATTTACTCACAGCAGTATCTGAAAGTTTCTTGCCTTGTCTTTCTGCCACTTTTGTCCAATAGACTTTTTAGTCTAGTTCAGTTGAGCCACGTACTTTTTCAACTAACATGTATATAGAGATATAGATGTAGATATAGATATAGATACTAACATCTTACACACACGTTAATATATATGTATGTATGTGTATGTGTGTGTATGTATGTGTGTGTATATATATATACATATATATGTGTTTGTGTGTGTATATATATACATATAAATTTATATATATATATATTTATATATTTATGTGTGTGTATGTATATGTATGTGTGTGTGTGTGTGTGTGTATATATATATATATATATATATATATATATATATATATATATAAAAGTGCACACACACACACACACACACACACACACACCCTAAATTCTGGTAGTGGAAATCACAGCCAAATTATTGCTATGACAATATATTATGGTCCATAATGTAGCCCAATATGTCATTACTGCACAGTTGAGATGGTCAAAGAGCCTATGGAAAGGCACAAAACACAGAAAGATAAGTGAACTTGATGTATTAGTGGGACCCTAAAGAGACCTTCTGGATTGAGAGACATTTTCCAAGTGAGATCTGTGGTAAAAAGTGAGAGTCAATATATGGGATATGGCTGTATTAAGTAGGTCCTTGAAAAAGTCTCAACAGATTTGAAAGTTATTGTGTAACAATAATATTTACAGAAAGTTTTTATAAGAGTGAGAGGTATAGGATGGGATAAATGGGGGATGATCTGCAAGGTACCAATGCAGTTATCCAAGTTGAAGTGATAAGGTCAGCACAAAGTGATAAGAACAAAAAAGAAGAGATGGATATAAAATTGTTTAAACAACTAAGGTTAACAGTGAGATTAAGGATCTAAGAAAAGGGAGGAGAACTAAATGCCTTTGATCTCACACCACTTTCCTGTGCTCTCTAATCACCCAAGATTACTATCTGTCCCTCCAAGGAATGCCAACTCTTGTTGCAGCTGCTGTTCCCGTTCTATGAATTAGCCTTCTCTTTCTCCACCTACTGCTCCCTTATCCAGTGAGTAGAAAACTTATGGAACATTTTAGCCAAGGAGGTAGTGCAGGCTAAAAATGTACAGGATTTCAAGAGGATTTAAAACTCAGCAGATGAATACGTTAAGGCTGATTTCAATTTTCCTTATAATCTTCGGCCTTAGAAAACATCCCTTGCTGTCAGTGACCCAATATTTGTTTGGATGGAAATTGATCTATTTATATACTAAATTATGAGTTGTTTGGGTAAAATAGTTGAAGAAAAAATTATAGCGGTGCTTATCCTTTTTTAAAAAGTGTACTGCCCCTGTAGTAAAGAAGAGTTAAGAAATTATTTTTATGTTGAAATTTAGAAGGTTAGAAATTATTAAAATGGAAGTATTTAGATTCTCTTTTAGTCTTACCTCTCCAACTACTTAGGTGTATAATTTGGGGTAAAAAAAATTTTTACTGATTAGCTTTAGTTTCCTTTTCTGTAGAATGGGAACAAATACATGCTTGTTTAAGAATGTAATGAGGATCTAGCAGGGTAGGTAAAAATTTATTTAAAAATATGTCTTTTATGAATACAAATTAGAACCAAATTGTATTTTCATGGGAGTCTGTAATAAGGTTGTGGTATAGAGAAGTTCTTAAAAATAGAATCAAGCGCAGTGTCCTAAGAAAATGATTTCCTTGTATTATTGCTAAGGATCATCTCCCTCCTGGATGTCAAACCCAGAGTTGTATATGTTTATAGAATTATAGTCATAATTGAATGTCACTCATAATAGTGATATTAGACGTGCTACTGAGGAAAGGATAAATGTCAAGTATTCAAGGGCATCTTATTCCACAAGTAAAGAATTCCATCAAAGAAATGATCTTATAAAAATGTCACAGACAAAAATGTAAGAGTTAATGAGTTCTCTAAAGGTAAAAAGCTCTTTTATTTAGAATGACTTTTGATAGAAATCATTTTCTAATTTCTAAAGAGAAAGAAGCCTATTCCAACATTATTGCTCTGTTATTGGATTTTTGGTTGCATTTGAATTATATTTTAAAACTTGAGAAATAACTTTTTTCAATTCTAGATAAATGATCAAAATCAAATTTTTGTTCTTGCAAAGCAAAGGACTGTTAATCACCCTTTTGAAGGATAGTTTTACTGGAAACTATGGTTGACAGTATTTTATTCTTGCTTGACAATATTTTTTCTTTCAGCATATCATCCTACTACAATGCCATCTTCACTGTTCCTCATGAGAAGCTAGCTGCTAATCTTATTGAGATTCTTTTGTATGTGATTTGTCATTTTCTCTTACTGCTTTCAAGATTTTTTCTTTATCTTTGTCTTTGAACAGTTTCACAATGATGTGTCTAGGTATATATCTTCATGGGTTTATCCTGTTTGTAGTTTGTTAAGCTTCTCAGATGTTTAAGGTTTTCATTAAACTTTATAAGTTTTCTGCCATTATTTCTTAACATTTTTTCTGGCCTTTTAGTCCTCTCTTTTTATTGTGGGAGTCCCATTACATATATATTAACATACTTAACAGTGTCCCACAGGTTTCTGAGGCTCTGTTCATTTTTCTTCATTCTTTTGCTGTCTGTTCTTTAGACTGGATAATCTCTATTTAAAATAGAAATTCCTTAAACTTGAATTTATTATAGTCTAAAACTTCAAATACCAAATTTACGTTCTTTTTAAAAATTGGCCCACCCCGAGTTACTTAACCTTTCTGTGTCTTTTTTCTTTCTCTATAAAATGAGGCTAATAAAACACTAAACTGGAAAAAAAAATTGTTCCACCAAATACTGAATGTGGAATTAGATATTCGTTTAGATAAAATTTGATTATCTTTCTCATTACACTAATTTTTCACATAGACATGCAAGGTGTAAAACAGAAAGACTGCAACCCTACTTTTTGATTTAAAAATGGTGGTGGTTCAGAAGGGATGGTGGGTAGTTCATGAGGGAAGGTACCACAGATCAATGAAGTTAGTGAAGAAGTGGGCTGGGGGAGACTGGGAAAATTTTATTCTAAGGAAAGTGGGTATGCAGAGGGCCAGAAGCAAGAGAAAACGCAACATATTTAGAGTGAGACAAGTGGCTCAGTATGGTAATATGATCTCAGGTGAGTGAGAAAAGCCAGATTAGAAAGGCTTTGTGTGTCTTGCATAAGCAAAAGAAAACCATTGAACGACTTTAAGTAGAGGAATAATGTAATAAAATTTAAAGTCCAATACAGTATTATGTTAAATTGCTAAAGAATGATACAGAACTAAGTTTCATAAAAGTTTAGAGGACACAAGACAGTGAATCAGTGATCTTGCTTAATGACAGTATCTAGGTGATATTTAACTCCAAGAGTCTTGAATCTTTGTTTTTATGATTATAATGACATTTTTAAATCTATAAATAATATGTAGTATGTATGTATATGTAATAAATATTAGTGACTTTTTTCATATTGATTGAAGTAAGCACTTCAGTACATTTATTCAGTTATTTTATAAAGCCAAATTTATTTAACATTTATTTAATATTTATAGAGCACCTATGGTGTGGTAAGCACTGTATGGTGAGTAAGGAAGACAGTCATATTTACTCTTACAGAGTTTAGATAGAGAAACCATCATTTGTCAAAAAAATCGCATAATTATATGTATAATTACAGACACAAGTGCCATGAAGGAAGGTGAAAGGTGTGGCTAGTAGGAGTAAATAGATGGATGTCAAAGGTTTAACTGAGAACTGATATTTGAGTTGAAATATAAGGGTGACTGAAGGCATTAAATGGGGTTGGTGGTGGGCAAAGGGAATAACAGAGATCGTTGGAAGGACTGAGTAAAAGAAACAATGAATCCAGAGCGTGGAAAAGGAAAAGATAGTACAAAAATGAAGCTAGAGAAGTAGGTAGAGAATTAAAAATGCTTATTTTAAGGAATTTTTACTCATTATAATTGGAACTTAGCGAACATAACTTAGGAAATAATTATATAACAGAATTATTTTAAATCCAGATGCCTCTACCTTGTTATGCATAAAAACTCATCATAGTAAACAAAAATGTTTAAAGTTAATGAACTGTAGTTCTTAATTCAAGATTACTCAGAAATTAAAATAAGACATCTCCAAAATAATTACATTGGAAAAACAATTTGTTTCCTAACCATTTATTAAAACACATTAAGTTTTCATATTTTACTCTTATTCCCACATTTAATACCTATTTACCACTATTTAGTATCTAAACAGTGTCATTGATCTAAAATTTGTACACTGTTTTCCTCCTCTTACAGTTGCAGAAGAAAATAACAAAATATTATTTGGCATATTGAATGTTTGTCCAGGAAATGGATGTTACCTTATTTATTGTAAAAGTGCTGCACATACGTAAAACCTTAATATTTTTTTTTGACGAAAGAAGCAATTAAAATTTCAATCAAGAAAACAACCAACAAACAATTTAGGTTCTATTTATTAAAAAATGGGTTTTTTTACCATCTTGAGTCATTAAAATATTTTTGTTATAATTGTAGTTGTTTATTTTCATTGCAGGTGGAGGACTGTGACACCAATTGGACATCCTCTACCTGGAACCCGATTCATTGCTTTTAAAGTTCCTTTAAAGGGAGTATGTATTTTATTTTCTTATCTATCTTAGAAGGAGAATTGGGACTAATGTGATCCATGTTCATTTAATGTTATGCTTTGCTTTCTAAAAATATGTGAATGCAAGTGTCCAGCAAATGTTTGATATGGAAGTAACAAACTTTTCATACATATAGTTGTTAATTGTTAATGCTAGTGTAAGGGAGTAGTTTTGAATTAATTTTTAAATAATAACTTTATTGATGTATAATTCACATACCATTAAATTCACTATTTAGGTATACAATTCAGTAGTTTTTAGTATATCCAGCTGTCACCACAACTTTAGAACATTTCATCACCCCCTCAAAAACAAAAACAAAAGCCCATGCCTAGTAGCAGTCACTCCCCTTTCTCCTTCATTCCCATCACCTAGGCAATCACCAATCTCCTTTCAATAGATTTGACTGTTTGGGACATTTCATATAAAGGGAATGATACAATATGTGTCTTTTGTGACAGGCTTCTTTATCATCATGTTTTCAAGGTTCATGTTGTAGCATGCATCATACTTCATTTCTTTTTAATGCCAATTCAATTTTTTAATAGTTATTTTATTGAAAACATTTAACAAGATTAAATACTTTTTTGAGAGAAAATAGCTTTAGTCCTAGTGTTATTTTGTTTTTTACATCATGATATCTATTTAAAAGTTATACAAAAATGTAGATAACTTTTTAGTACTTACCCCTCCCATAAACATCAGCATTCTTTTACTGATTTGTCAAATTATTGTATTTTGCATTATCCCATTTAATCCTCATAAGAATCCTATAATGTAAGTACCGTTTTACAGATGATGACACTGAAGCTTAGAGAGGAAAGTAACTTGTTGAAATCACATAGCTAACAGAAACAGAACTAGAATTCAAGCCCAGGGTGGTTTGATGGTTTCTAAGCCTCTGATCTTAATCACAAAGACCTTTGCTGCTGTTTCAATAGTATGCTTTCTGTAACTTTCCGTGTGTGAAAGTATGTGTGCTTTCACTGTAACTCTCACTGTAGACCCACCTAATTTTAGATTCTAATTTTATAAATGGTCTTAATTTGGGTTCCCCCAGAACCAGACCCAGGGACAAGGTTTTGAATTCAAGTGGTGTATTAGGGAGGTGATCCCAGTCAGCACCAGTGAGGGATTGGGGACGTGAAATAGGAAAGTGAAGGAAACCAGTAAAGGATGTGTTATCAGGTCATCACTCTGAACAAGTTCAATCTCTTTAGAGCACACAGTGTAAAATATGCCTCAGAGTTATCCAGTTCAAGGGGCGAGGAACTTAGGGTAATTATCCTCAGATTGCCCATCTGTCCTTGACGGAGGGATTTTCTTGCAGGCATTAACTTCTCTGTGCTACCCTGTGCATGCAGACCAGAGGAAGCTCTCAGGTAGATAGTCACAGGTGCTGTCCACAGGATGCTGCAACATGCCACAGAAAGTGCTGAGGTGTAATGGCAGAGTGCTGACAGAGATAGCTACAGCAACAGGATCCAAGACTTTGACCTATTTCTGAGGGTTTTTTCCCCTTCCTGATTAGCATAGCTAATGACCTTGATTACATCCCTAAATGGATTATTTTGTGAATCATCTAATAAGCTTCTTATTAATGGTAGCTGCCTTCACTTAAGGTCAGGTTAATAGGTGTCAGAACCATAGCACCCCATTTTCTGCAGGTTCTTGTAAACTGGACATTTGGGGGAAAAGAAACAGATGATTTGGTTGATCAGCTACGGGAGGATATAGAGGCTGTTTACTCTTCCTTTGAAGCAAAAGTTCAAAATGTAAATCAGCTAGTCTAGTTAACTCTATGGGAAAAGTATATTTCCAACTAACTTGTTTCATTGGATAGAGGTGGAGAGGAAGATATTACAAAGAAAGATGTTGGAAGGACTTGGAGAATACTCTCAAGCAGTATATATTTAGCTCTTGGTAATTCAAGAGTGAAATGTCCACTTTATACATTTATTTGCAGTAACTTTTATTTGCAACTAGTTTAATTTCTGACCTTACATATAGTTCTTTAAAGACCACTCAGTTTTTGGAATCAGAATGAGACTTACACCCAGAGAATAAGAATAAGCCTCGTTTCATTTTAAATGTTCTAAATGCCTCAAACTATGAGGAAGCGGATATGATATTCTTTGGCTAATCCAGCCTAGGACTTCATATTAGGATATTTGAAAGAGGAAATTATCAACCTGATTACATAGCTAATTTTAGAACTAAAAGTGCATATAAGGGTAAATCAGCACAGAAGGTTCCAAAGGCTGGTCTTAGACTACTTTTTCTGGCTGCCTCTGAATCACCAGGTGAGCATAAAAATGGTTCCCAGACTTTTTACCTCACAGGGAACTGTTTCAGTAGGTCAAGGTGGGATCTAGAAACTTTGTTTTTTCTAAGTTTCTTCAGGTGATTATGGTGGGCATCTAGTTTTGGGAATCACTGATGAAATCAATCTACCTTATTTTAAAGATATATAAACCAGGGCCCAGAGGGCTTGAGTGACTTCTCTAAGGTTATACAACAAGGTAATGGTGGAACTATAACTGTTCCCACTTTTTATGACTCTCCAGAGTTCTCACAATATCACAGCTGTCTCTCGTATTGGAAAGAGGGAAGAAGGGCTGTCATAAGACATCAAACATATTTAAACTTTTTTTTTACGTGAAGAAAATAATATCTTTGTATTGAAAATCACAGATGTCAGCTAGAATAATTTTGAATTTTGCAAATTGGGAAGAATTTTATTAGAACCAAACCCATTGATATTAATTGAATGAGGCACTTTCTGAATATCTGAAGATGAACATACCCTCACGTTCTTTAGGAGAGCCCTCCCATAGATTCTGACCTAAACTCTAGCTAATGTAGAAAGTTTCAATTAATTCTTTTTTGTTATTGTTGCAGAACCAGTGCCATTAGGCCTTATGACTCTTTGAAGGAGATAGGGAATACTCTAAGCCACGCTATGCAATGTGGTAGCCACTAGGCACATATGGCTTTTGAGCAATTGAAATGTGGCTAATCCAAGTTGAGATATACTATAAGTGTAAATAGATATTGAAGGATCAGTTTTAAAAAGTAAAATTCACAACCTTTAAATTAATTTTATGTTGAAATAATATTTTAAATACATTGAGTTAAAATATGTTAAAATTAATTTCATCTACATTTTCATTTTTTGAACGTGGCTACTAGAAAATTTTAAATTACATGTGTGGCTTTTATTTCTATTGGACAGAACTGCTCTAAGAGTTATAAGCTATTTTATAGAAATACAGTATGTGTATTTTACACATCTGATGCAGAGACTGGTGAATCAGGCTCTTCATTCCTCAGCTTAGATCATCCATGAAGCCTTTGATGTCTTGGGAAGCTGAAGGTGTTCTGAGAAAATAACCAGGAATTCACAATTTATTTGAATTTTTCTAAGGAGCTCTTCTAAACTTTTTTCTATAGCTCTTCTAAACTCCCTAATTGTAGTATTTACATGTAATCTTCTGTTTTGGACTCTTTGTACACAGTGTTTTTAGTATTATAAATAATGGTGTAGTGAATATTCTTGTACTCAATCTCTTCCCTCCACATCTCTGATAATTGCTTTAAGATAATTTCCTAGACATAAAATCACTGAAGCAAAATATATAACTATATTTAGGCTCTTCTGATAGCTCTGATTTGTTAAAAGCTTTGTCAGTGTTCTTAAAGCTATGAAAGTTTTCACCAGTCCTTTTTGCCATATGTTTTTTTCACTTCCTTGTTCTTTTATAAGTATTTATATTTTATATTTATTTTGTAATTTTATTGTTCATTTTTCATTATAGGCAGTTAATCAAAGACTTACTCCAACCCAGAAGTTTACACCAAAAGACTTGATTAGTGCAATAAAAGCACTAAATGTGGAGCTTGGATTAATTATCGATTTAACATATACCACAAGATATTATGAAGTTAAGGTAAAGTTACAAATGCATTTTATTATCATGGATAGGTCTTGAAATAGAAAAGACTTTTTAATATTGTGTTTGGAAAGTGAATTGGGATATTCTCTTGGTTATTTTAACATAAATTTCAGAATTTCCTATGTGTAATCTCTTAGAAATCTTCTAAATCCTTCACATATAGTATCCTTTTCTAAAATCAGGATCGTGCTAAGAGGAAAAAAATAAAATTTTATTATTTAAGAGGACAGAATAACTTGAAAGAAATGTAGATGGATGTAGAACTGAAAATGAAAAACGGAGTAAGGAAATAAAGGAAAAGGGCAGTATAATGGATAAGAAAGCAAAAGAAAAAAAGAGAAAATGTGAGACAGATATTACTCTACAACACTGTTTTTTTAACTTTCTTTAGCATTAGAGTCATTTCTATCTTGTTCTGAAGCCTATTATGTAAAGCAGATAATCAGGGAATTGTTTTGGTTGAAGCAAGAGATTAAGGATCCACTACACCTCATCATCATCCTCCCCTCTCCATCAGCAATCTTAGGGACAGTCATCCCCTCCCTAGCCCCAGGCTTGGAAAATAACTCTTGAACCTTGCTGTTCAACTGTATTGGCATTATCAAAGATGTCGTCTCTCATTTTTCCCTGATTCAGTAACATTTGATCTTGGATGCCTTGCTGCCATGTCATAATTCAATAACATAAAACTAAACGTACCATCATTTCTTTACTTCTATGCAACTTTTCCCCAAAAATACAAATTAGCACTCTCTCCACCTGCCCTGTTTCCCCTGAAAGCACCACTGTTTAGCCTGTCGGGTTCAAATCCTTCAGTCCTGTCTTCCTAGTACCCTATAACAGGTCAAGGACAAACACCTATAGATTTTTTCTTCTGAACGTGTCTCAGATTCTCCAGGATTTTACCCAATTTTTCAGCAGCTAGTTTTTTATTCTTATTTGTCCGTTGTCCTTAAACATAATTTTCATTTCAATTTCAGTTTCTTCATAAAAAAAAAAGTCTTCAGTTCTCTCTGCCTGTAAACTCCTCTCCTTGTCTTTCGAGGCCCAATTTAATCATCTTGCTCTTCTCAGTCCCTTACAATGTACCATCTTTTCTAATTAGGTTTATCTCCTCCTTGTCTCATGAACATTCTATGCCTATTCTTGATTCTGTGACTCAAATCATTCCATAAACTTAGAACTTTTTTCTCTACATTTCTGCTCCCAAAAATCTGTGTTCTTCAAGGCCTAGCATTTACCACTGCTATTGAACTGCTGCACATATAACAATTTGTTTTATTCATCATGTAACTATTCCGGTATCCCTTATTTTTCCAAAAATATTAAATCTTCCCAGAATTTCATCTTGTACATTTATACTCATTGCCAACCTTGGCATTCTTTAGTTGACTGTCATTAATTAATTGATTTTACTTAAATGATGAAATTAGTTCTTTTATTCTTAGCGCCTTCACTTAATAGATTTTCTTGCAAATTTTAGAATCAGTCAGGGAAACATGTAACCATTTCAAAACAGGCTAAATAAATATAGCCTAAGCTGAGGTCTAGAATTCTAACACCAGCTGTAGAGTTAACACTCTAAGTCTGTATATTAGGTTGACTCTGTGTCGATTAATCAATCAAATCCTTAACTTATGATTACCATGGGGCACTAGGAACTGGGCTTATTTTATAGTCTCTTTCATGTAGGTTACAAAAGAGTTCTAAACATATTGATGTAAAGTATGCCTTCGATTTAGTCATCGTAGTCTATTTTTAAAATACTGAATTGTGAGTTTATTGGATTGAAGAATTTGTTTTAAATAACTTTTAATTGTTGCATTCTATTTTCCTTTGTTTCTAGGATTTGCCTAAAAGTATTCATTATAAAAAACTTTACACTGTTGGACTTGAAGTCCCTGATAATGCTACTATTCTGCAGTTCAAAAAGTGGGTCAGAAAATTCCTTTGGGAAAATGCAGAAAATGGTAATTAACAATCTTTGATATAATCAAAACATATTTACTTAATTGATAAAGATCATTTTAGCAGAAATTATTGTAGATCACTTAAACACGATATACACGTTTTGCTCAAATACTTTAAGTTAAAAGGAAATTATCAAAGATTTCCCCTGACATTACAGTGTGTGCGTGCTGCTTACTTTAGGAAAATTTGCTTTGGGGAAAGTAAAGCATACAGAAAAAGTACATCGAGGCATGAGTATTTGCTTTTCAGATAGATTCCCTACAGCATTCCTTAAATGCTGATGCCCTTAGAAAATGTAAAAATGTAATTCAGTATTTTAAAAGTTACTTAGAAATAACTTATTTTTTTTAAAGAATATAGCATAAAGTAAGGTATATCTTAGTCTTTTTGGTGTACAGTCTGGCTTTATAAAGAAAAGAAAGATAAAACTTAAAAAACTTGTGAAAACCTTTTAACTTCATGAATCTATTCAGGGAACTCTTTTCTAAATAAACTTTAATGTCCATTGATGTTTTTACTATTGAAAAATTGTAAAGCTCCCAAAGGATCATTAATATGAAATTGGTTTAATAAATGATGGCATGTACACACACATATGGTATACCATACAAATGTTAGAAACAAAGTAAAAGAAGAATATTTAGTGATTTGGCAAAATGTTTGTAAGATATTTTTTAATGACAGTTTCATCGCATAATTATATTTATAAATAATGCACAAAGATATCTGAAAAACATTACAGTTGTCCTTTTCCTGTGCATCACAGAATGAATTACATGGGCTAAATAATTACAACAGATACCAATTCTCCCTTACCTACCTGCATGAATCTCCTGAAATAAGCATTTTTTTTACACCCAGAAATATACAAAGGACAAGAAACCCATTTTGGGGATGAATGAATAGAAAGAAAAGGATGATATTGGTACTGCCTACCTAGTCTCCTGGCCTTAGAGAAGAAGAATTTTAGGAGACCAGCCTACTCCTTGAGAAGTGATTTATTTCAGATACCTTGCTAATGGCTCCTCTGTAACCAGCCTGAGGGGTAATACTGTTTTCAGGGTTTTAGGCTTATCAGAATAGTTAAGATGCCAATAGTAGCAGCCTTATTCTGGACCCAGAGCTTCTAATTTTTGCTGTGTCTGTCCCAGCAAATTAAAAACAGTTTTGTAAGCTTATTTTCCCCAAAGATTAGTTCAACTATTTATATAAGGGAGACAGATTTAATGAATCAGAACCCTGCTCTTACTGGGTTCTTCCGAGCAGTGTAAAGTTGCATTATAGTCTATGATACGAAAAAGCTTGTGATGCTTTGCATACTAGCACACTGCTATGATCTTAGGCTCTTAATTTTAAAAACCAAGTTGAGAAAAAAACAATTTTCATACGTAGGCTGAAAAAATACACATCCCTTTTGTTATCCCTATCTCAAAAGTTAATCACCAATAGATCTTTTAAGAAATATTCTCTAAACTCCAGTTGCGAAGTCCTCAACGCTGGCTTAATCTACAGTCCTCTTCCTTTTCTCTTGCATGTTGGAGAAAAAATCTCCATAGTGTGTGAGTGCCGGCATGGATTGGTGGTTAAGGGTTTCAGGTGAGCTCCCAATGCTGCTAAGCAGCCTTCTCCCTGTCCCGGGTCAGCTTACCTTGCTGCTTCCACATCTCGCCTCTACAGCCCACTTCTCAGTGACAATAGAGGGCGTTTGGGTATACTTATCTGTGTCCACATTTTCATAGTCTTCATTCTCTTTGCTTTCCTAAGAAAAGCAAACCAGTCTTCTACCTCTCTGGATATTCTCTCCAATCCTACCTCCTTCAGGACATTTTGTCATTTATCCTCACCTCTATAATATCAACATGTAAACCTCTCCAATCTTAAAAGAATACCCTTTTCCCCATCTTGCAACCTACTTCTTTCACTCTCTGTTTCTTTCCTTTCCTAATTATGCTTTTAGAAGAATTGTCTCCTCTCATTGTTTTCATTTCTTCTATTCCCATTTACTACTAGAGAGTCTTACTCATCACTTTTAATCTGATTTCTATAACCCTCTAATTATAGCTCAGTTAGAAGCTTGTAGAAATTCAAGGAATAATTTTCCATCCCTATCTTGCCTGAATCTCTCTGTGCTTAACCTGTTCATTACTTCCTTAAAACTTTTCTCTTGGCTTTGATGATTTTGTTTTTCTCATTTTTCTTCTACCTGTCTAAATGTTTTTCAGTTTTCTAGCTGTCTTGTTTTTTGGTTGTTTATTTGTTTGTTTTGTTCAAATCTTTAATAGCTACTCTTTCTTAAGATTCTGTCCTGCTTTTGGCATCTGCAAAATCTGGGGAGATCCCAGCCTGGCTGAGGACATCGATCTCATTGTCTTCTTAGACCCTTTCCCCAAGTCCCTGAAATGGTTTGATTAAAAAGGAAAGAAAAAAGATTCTGTTCTCTTTTCATTCAGATTACTTTGTTTCATCTTTTCACTCAGATAACTACATCTCCTCTTTTCCTGTGGCGTCACCTTTAGGCTCCCAAATCTTTATCTCCAGCACAGACCTTTTACCAAGTTCCATGTCACAGACATCTAGTATCTTCATTACGAGGTTCATATGACACCAATAAACTGAACATGTCAAATGCTGGACTCTTAACCTTTTTTCTTCTGCTCTTACTTCCCCAGATCTACTCTCATCCTCTCTGGCCTGGGTTATGATTATTATTATTGCTTCCTAGATAGATTTCTTGTCTCTCCTCCCACAAATCATTCTTTCAAATGTCCACCAATGGATCTTTCTAAAATGCATACCTTATCAGGTCACTCCCTTTGGGGGTATCTCATCTAATGAGCATCAAATTCCTTAAGATGACGTAGGAGGTTTCACAGCCTGATTCTTGGCATCCTTTCTAAAAGTCTCTTAAGTCTGTTTCCCATATATCTCATGTGTCTGTTTCCCACACGTGTTATACTCCTTGCCTTTACACATTCTTTTCTTGAAATGTTTTCTCATCTTGTTCACTTGGTGAACTCCATCATATTTCTCAAGATTGTCTAAATGTTTCTTTTAAACATTCTCTCTAAAACTGTTTTTCCCTCTGTGTGAGTTTATTCTGTAGTCTTATGATAAATGCTTTGTTAGCTTTTGTGTCTTCCCCTGCTAGACTCTGAACTCTTCAGGGTGCTGACTAGATTCAACTCGAATTACCTCAGCCTATCATTGCTCACATAAAAACTTCTCCCTTAATTTTTCTTTATTATAAAGCCACATAGAGATATTTGGAAAATATATGTACATATCAAAAGAAGTTTCTAAGTCTGATAGTGATCATTTTCCACATATAAAAAGACCATAAGTTAGTTCTGTTTTTTCTGCAAAAACAAATTCCATTCCATTCAAACTACACAATAAGTAATGAAAAAAGTTCTCTAAAATCTCTTAACTCATTCTAAATATGTTCACACAGAAATTTATTGTATTTGAAAGTAAAGACTTAAACATGTGAGTCTTAACTTCCTGTCAGTTGAAAACAGTGTCCTAGCAGACACTGAACAAATACTTCCTACATCTTCACATGTGGTCCTGTGGAGAGGTGACACATCAACTCTCGAGCTCTGGGGATTGGGAGGATAGGAAAGGTGAACGTGAGGTAAAAATTGAAGAATAAAAACTTAGAGCATGACTCTTACTAAAAAATTTTCTCAGAAACAATAACCAGGAGATGACTGTGCCTTTTAAAATCCATCTTCTCTAGGGTAGGGTAACTCTTTAGGATGTCACCTCAGCCATGAATAGAAAGGATCATGACTCATTCACAGAGATCAGTAGAATCATCTTTTAATTCTTTACCTGTGGTAACAGATAATGTACCTCCAAGGAGAAATGGTGTCATAGATATTTCTAGCAACCAGAAAATATTAGTACATTTTATTGAATGCAAAGGCAATTAAGATCAAAGAAGTAAATTTTAAATTGTTTCTTTCTGAATAATGTTTAAAGCATGTTATTCATGAATATCATATAAACTCTGTCATTTGATTAACTTAAAAGTCATTATTAATACTATAATGCCAACATAGAAAGTCTGTTTCTTTTCCAAATCTTTGATAGTATTCCTTTGACCTATTAGATTTATTATAATGACTAAGAATTCTACTAGTGGTAGGTATTTTCATTGAAAATTATTACAAATTATGTATAAAACATGCTTTGTATTGTACTAGTGTCAGTTTTTTTCATGCTCTTTAATTTGTTTTTACACTTTGTAGACAAACTCATTGGAGTTCATTGTACTAATGGAATTAACAGAACAGGATACCTTATATGTAGGTAAGAATGTTATACATGGTAGAAGAAAATTTTTAAACTCAGCCTTACCTATTCCATAAAATTGAAATGATGTTTTTATTCAGGTACCTTATCGATGTTGAAGGTTGGGATCCAGATACAGCAATTCAAGGTATTTTTATAAAGTTCAGCTAAAATCAAGGACCAATGTTATGAAAATATCTAGTGCCATATAAATGAACATGCCTCAAAATATGGATAATAATGCTTTTTTATTTTTTATTCCGTTATTTTGTTTTTTTTTTATTAGCACCTTTTCAGCTTAATACATTTTAACTAGATTTTGTCAGTATAGCCATTTACTCAAAAAAATAAGGTAGTAATATTTTTATATTAAATATTTTTCTGTCAATTGTTAGAATCTCATCACTGCTGCCATAATAAATCAGTTTGTTACATAATCTGCTAGTTGGTTACAGAAATCCAAGGATCTTGTCACATAATCTATTGTATTAGTTTTATTTAATTAACATTAATCTTTCTTGGTTATTTTTAGCTTTTGGTGAGGCCCGTGGTCATAAAATAGATGGATGTGTTTACTTAAAGGATCTCAAAACTCAACCCATGAGAAGGTAAATTTTAAACCTTACTGTTATATCTTAAATTAAAACCTTTTTTACAACTTTTATTGTTAAATATGGAAACTAAAAAAGAACTAATTTGTATATCAGTAGGACAATCTGATTGCCATAACTAATTTTGTGTTCAGTATATCCAGAAGTTTTAGAAAATTATCCTAAAGAATGTTAATCATAGTTACATTGTTATCTATCAAAAAATTCAGACTTTGTCATCTCCTAAATTTGGCCTCATAGTGCACGGAAGAGATTACTTTAAACTGAAAAAGCTTTAAGTATACAGGTACTATCAGTCAGTCACCTATATCATAGAAGAGTAGCCTTGGGATGCCTCCTCTAGAATGGTAATTTCTGAATTTGTCAATATAGCAGAATCAGCCAGAGGATGTTTAAAGAAGTTAGATTCCTGGTCCCACCAAATGAGCTACTAATTTAGTAGGTGTAGTATTGGTGGGAAAGCCTGTGCCCACTTTCTTTAAAAACTGTATCAAGCAAGTTACTTGGACATAAATGTTAAATATGGGCTAGGATGTATCTCTAAGTCTTTAAACAGTGCCTGGAACATTTTTGGCTCCTAACAAATATCTGCTGCATGAATGTGTCAATGAATAGATGGATGGTGCCAGAGAAGTACATTCAACTAATAAGATAATTTCCTATGGTGAAAACAAAGGTCCTCAGAGAAGGCACATGGAAGAGCAGAGTTAGGGAAATCTGATGTTTCAGTCCTCTAGTACACCTGCTCTTTTCCTTCTCCCCCTTTATCTCTTTTATTACCCTTTCCTCATAGTGCCTGTTCCTTGAGCCCTTATTTTTTATGATCACTTAGCCATTGGAGATAATGTTTACATCCTAACAGTTGAAAATCCTCTCTAAATTTTACTTGACTGATGACCTTTACCTCATAGTTCTTAAAATTTTATTCTTCCCACTAAAGCAGAATGGCAAAATATCTTGTAGATTTTTTTTCCAAGATGCAAACAGTGTGCAGATTTTTTTTTCTTCTTATTTTGTGCTTATGTGTCCTTGTTTCTGGTTTATTTTAAAATTTTTTATTGATGTTTTTCCTCTAGTAATCTTGGAATGGATGTCTGGGATTCTGATGATGATGCAAATCCCCCATCCAATTCTTTGGAAGAATCCAGGGATTGGCACCCAAATGAAGACTTTCATGGGTAAAAAAAGTAACATGATTTTAGATATTTTTACTAAAGTTAAGAGACATATTTCTTAATGATGGTAGAGTAGAAAAAAAAATTAACAGGACTGGGAATCAGGAAATTTGCATTCGAATCTTAGCTCTGCCACTTGTAAATTGTATGTAATCTAGAGCAAGTGACATCACCTTTTCAGACCACTGTTGTTTTAAGTTTTAACATAGAGCTTTAAACCAGATCAGTTAGCTTTTCTTTTTCTTCTTTTTCTTTTTCTTTAATTTTATTTTTTAGGCGAAGCAATCCTTGGTTGACCTCACAGATTGCAAAGACCTTGTCATTTTACAATCCCTTACTTTTTCATTTTTCACACCTATAGCACCTGTTCCTCCTAGGTCAGTTAGCTTTTCTTATGCTGTATTCTAAGCATATATGAAACTAGTATTTCATGAAATATTATTAGTTTTACAAGACTAAAAAGAGTTTGTAATCAAATAAGTTTTGGAAGCATAGATTACTATCACTATGAACATTAGCTTATTAAAAGTCCTTAGAATTCCTGAAGTAGAAATTTACTAAATTTTATTTAACCGGCATTTTCCCAACTTATTGGAGCTCAGAACTCTCTTTTTCCTCAACAGAATGGGTGTTAACATTATATGGGACACTAATGTTCTTCAAACTATTTGGCACATATTGAACTATGTAATTTCTATGATCCCTTCAAAATCTAAAATGCTATGATTCTAAGTAATAATTTGTATTTATTCTATCAATATATCTGAAACTGAATCAAGGCTATCAAATGGTACTAGAATTTTTTGTATGACTTAAATGTATATATATACATATATATACACAGATATGTATACATACATCTTTATAAACTGATACAATTTAAAAATTATCTTGAAACCTTTTTCTCTCTTTACTAAACAAATTTTTTTCCCTCTTCGCTATTGGCATTTTTTCTCTATAAACTAATCTCAGAATATGCAATACTGTTTAAGTCATGAGGAATGTTTAGTATTTGTATTATTCTTTTTGCAAACTGAAATATTACATAACTATTATTTCTAATAAATTGAGATTACCTACTGTGAACTGAATTAATATAAGCTAGAATTAATATAAGCTGGAATAGCCATTAATAGGCTGTTCTTTAACAGCTCATTTCTTACCTCAAAACATGAAGCATTTTGCCACCTCAACAGTTCTGATTTTTTTCTTCGCCTGGAGAAGGAATACTTGAGCAATGCCAAGCACTGTATTAGGTATTAGCTAGCATCACAGGATATGCATAACATGTATGCAGGGGTATACAGAGCTCTTGAACTTACTGTGGCATTTCAGATCACCGTGGCACAGTCTCTTTCCCTCACATTTCTCTGAGCTCCCATTCTAATGATGCATTCAAAACAACAATTTTGTTTCCATTCCTTATGAATAAAATTCTTGTGAAATCTCTCTTAGAAGTCAGTGCCAGAAACTGTTGTTTTGTTTTTCAGACAGTATTGGGGAGGTAGTATTTATTTTTGTTTACTTTTATGAAACTTTCATTTTCTTGTTGTTAAGAAACAAAGTTCTAACCTTATGGTTGATTATAGTATTTTACCTGCAGTTTTTAATAGTTATATCTTTTTCTATTCTAAATGCTATCTATTTCTCTTTTTAACTCTATTTCAAGTTGATGTGTTTTTTAGGTTATAAAATAGTTTAGCACTTCTTTAGAAAACTAAAAATGGATTTAACATATGATCCAGCAGTTGCACTCGTAGACATTGATCCCAGATAAATAAAAACTTTTGTTCACACTAAAACCTGACATGCATGCTCATAGTAACTTTATAATAGTCAAAAACTGAAAATAGCCCAAATATAATATTTGTACAAAATATTTTATAAGATTTATTCATTATTCTTAGGAGTAATTATATAAAAATCAACATTTTTTTTATTATTTCTTCTGACGTAAAGTTAGTACAATAATCCAGCATGTCACCAGTCATATTTGTAAAGTTACTTCTTTAACTCATCAGGTAAATTGTGGCAAATGTGGTCTGGTTATGACACATTTCTTTAAATGAAAAGATGGTGTGAAGTGTGTTGTTTACCAGTTTTTAGGAAAATTAACACCAATAGATTTTTGTTTGGAAATTTATAAATTGATAGTTGCAAGAGAGAATTTAGGGCTCATAAACAGCTACAAAGGAGAAAAATTAAAATGAGGTCCAACCTAATTTAGGGGACATCACAACAAATTTATGTGCTGTCGAATAAAGGGAGATTTTGCTAATAGCATAGCATTTATCCTTTATTTTGGTTAAAATACTAAGGATTTATAGCACCTTTTTTCTCCCCCCCAGGTCTGGAAAAAGGTCAAGGCTTCTTAATGATGAGCACCCTCAAGATGGTGTACAGATAAAGGATTATGATTATGTCAACAATGGACCTGACCAGAAGAATTGGGATTTTTATGAACACCAGCATAGTGACAACATACCAGGAGAGAGATACCGCAGAGACTGGGATTTTAGTAACAAAGGACCAGAACCAAGATGTTCATTTTTTGCTCATCACCAATGTTATAATGTCTCCCAAGAGGAAACAGATTACAATAACAGGTTACCTGGAATAAGACCAACACTATTTCATGATCACCAACCTCACAGTGACTTTCACGAAGCAGATGCTGGAGGTGATTTCGATTTTGTCAGCAAAGTTTGTGGGAAAAGGAGGCATTCTATTCAGAACCATCAGGCATATAGTAACTTTTGGGAACAATTTCCAGTGAAAGATTTTGGTTTTGTTAAAAGACAAAAACGACAACCTTTCCCTAACCACCATGAGTACCAGGACCAATTACCTGTACAAGGTTTGAATTATCTCAGTAGAGGTGGTTTTCAAAGGCAAAAACCTTTCCATTACTGCTATTCTCATGATAAAATGAATTTGGAAGGTTTCGGATATACTGATGAAGTATCAGAGTGCACACTGGAACCTTTACATGACCATTCCAATAATGATTTCTCAGAGAAAATGCCATTGAAAAAATATGTTAATAGAGGTCCTGGACAAAGACTATCATCCTTTCCAAAGTTTCAAAAACAAATGCAGTTAAGAAATTTTGATTTCAACAATGGAACCAGACCAAGGCAAATGTCTCACTGTGACCACCCACCTAGTGATCCACAAGAACAGGTTCGATTGGAAGACTTGGACTTCGAACAGGAAACATCCTTACAGAGACCTAGATCTTTTCAGGACCACACAATTCCTGATAACATAAATCCTGACTGGTATTTAGATAAGTGAGTCATTTAGTTTTGTACAATAAGAGACAGTACTGGATTCCAACAAAACATTCAGACTTTTTTCAAGTTAGAGTATTCGTATAAACATTCAAAAATTGTATAAATTATCACCATAAACTAAATTCAGATCTGTTTTTATATAGATTCAGTTTATAATCAAGGTTTACTTTGATTGCTGTGGGTTAGAAATTTACCTTTAAGTTATTCCCCAGGATTGAAGTAAATATAACAAATTAGATTTAAATGGTTTAATTCTGGACCATAAGCTAGAAGTAAAAAATATCAGAAAAAGGTTTTTCACAGAAATACTACCATTTTTAGACAAGGATTTCTTAAAAATGTTTATTTTATTAGATGTGCTATAAAATGATTTTTTAATATACACTACCTAGTAGTTTTTTTCTGTCATTCAGTAATTTTTTATCTGTGCTATTAGAGAGGACCATTAGGAGAGCACTGACCTCAGTGACACTGAAGCGTAAGGCAGGAAGAAAGGTGAAGCATGGCATCCTGAAGGGAAAGGACAAGATAGAAAAGAAAGGCTATAAAAGGGATAGAAATAAAGAGAGAAGCCAGGAAGAAAGAGCAGAGAATAGAAAATGAGACCATAGAATAGAGAAGGTTCAAGAAGGGAGATGAAGACCTAAATGGAGATAAAGTTATGTATCTTTCCTCCCAATTTAGAATGAGTTCTCAAGTTATACAAAATTACATATATCCTGGATAGATGTGAACTGTGGCCTGAACCTGATATAGGCTACCTTAGGTTTTTTTGGAAGCTATTCTTTTATTCTCTCATGACTTTTCTACCAATATCTAACCTGTCTTCCTCACTTTCTTCACACAGGAGCTTTGTCTCTGACAATTGCAGAGGCAGAAGTCAGAGGTAAATATTGATTAAGATGTGAAACCAACTTTTTCAAACCCTTCCCTAATTGCTACCATTAACATGTAAACATGTTAGAAAACATGTTTCCTAATTTCACACATATTTAGGGTTTACATACAACCTTTGCAGATCCTTGCCATAACCTTGAAATATCTGTCACTTCTCCCTTATGGTTCGGGGTTGCAAAATTGATTAGTCAGTTCATCTGTACCTGGGTTTCCAGCGGCCAACAGTTGGTACCAGTTAAGCCAGAAATTTAAGTTTCACTTCCTTTATGATAACTTAGCTCTATTCCATGATTATGAGTCTACATGCTAACCCCAGCTCACTGTCTTCCATTGGACAAGGTAAAAGACATGGTTAGTAAAACTTACTTCCCTCAGGACAACGTTTCTGCTACTGATGGTGGTCTGGTTTAGAAGGAATCTAGTATTCAAAAGAAGACATAATAAAGAAAAGGCCTTTTATTGGCTTTCTTTTTCTCCCATCTTGTCACTCAGTTTCAAATGCGGGGTAAAGGTTACAAGTATCCTTTGCAAAAGTATAAGTTTCAGTACAAAAGGATATTCCGTACTGATTTTTATTAAATTAATAGAAATCAGATTGGAGTTTTTGTTTCAACACATCTACTTTTTCTTACTGCCCTACCTTCTTCAGCTACTGCAGACAGGGTTAAAAGTCGCAAAGGTATTCCGATCTATTGGAGACCCCCAAAGGAAAAATTTAGGTGGGACAAAAAGACCTTGCTTGGTTTACAGGGAAGGGGAAAAATGGCAGGTGACAGTCAAGACAGTATTCCTCCTTCCCTCTTCCTTGTAATTTACCCACTACTAACAGGCCTAAGAACACAGTACAGCAATTTGAGTAAGAGACTGTAGCTGGGAAAAAAAAAAGTTCTTTATAGACACTTGAATATTTACATTAAAATCCAGCTAGAATTATCTCACAAATGTGTATTTTTGTAGAGGTTTATTAAAAGATGGGTTTTAGGTTTAAATATATTAAAAGCAAAAATTACAATTTCAAAGAAATATTCTAATAGATTATCTATAATTCAGGATATTAACCCTCTCTGTACTTTTACCATGTTGCATCATACAGTAATTCTGCTGGTAAAGAGTACATTTACTTCTTTTACACAATGCCCTCCATAAGTTTAAATCCTGCTCCATCTCTGATTAAAATTGACACTTGCTTCTGCAAGATTGGCAAAATGATCATTGATGAGGTTCTGTAATGAGCACATGGATGTGTATTCTATTATTCTACTTTTATTTATGTTTGAAAACTGTAGTAATAAAATTAAAAATAACTTGTTTCTGTTATATTATTAGACTGGTCTGTCTGGAAGATAGTTCAAGAGTACAGCTTTCAAATGGATTTAACTGCAGGAGATGGAGCGGATCCACAGCATATTCTTCACAAGGACTTCCATTTTCATGTGTGTTTCAAGAAGATGGTTCAGTTAACTGACTATTATAGAGGTAAAAATTCAAGAGATATGGAACAGCACAAAAGGTCATATTTTTAAGCTACTGATTACAATTATGGTAGGTTGCAGAGCTGAAGAGAAAGCATTATGATTTTCCATCAAGAAAAGACTACAATTGGTGCTGAGTAGTATACTTTAAAAACTGCCCACCTTTTATCTTTATACACTTTAAAAACGCCCACCTTTTATCATTATTTGCCCCATTTTTGTTGTTACTGGGCCAAAAGTCATTTCAAAACTTAAAAAAAAAAAAGTATGTCAAAAGGCAACTTGTATTACTACAAAATTAGCCATGTACATCTTTCCATTTTTTGTAAGAGAGTTTATACATATAAGGAAACTAACAAAATAGAGCACGTATAATTTTGTCGCTTTTTCAAAACTGGAAATCTATTTGATTTATTGAAGCCCTATTTTTAGTTATATAGGCTAATGAATTACATTTCTGGATGTAAACTTTGTAAAAAACAAATAATTTCTATGAGTCATTTATTTATTTTACAAATAATTATTATGTACATATATATAGCAGAAGCCTGAGCTTCTATCCAGCTGGTTAAACTACAAAATCACAGTGTTTTTAAACCTATCAGAACAAAATTCCTGAGAGTCACTAGCTCTTTCACCCCAGCTGAATGACAGGAGAAAGAAAAAGCCACCATAGACAGAAATAAAAGAAGCCAGCAGAACATTTAAAGAATTTTTAAAAGTTGTTTGTGGGCTTGCTTATGGATCACCTACCAGCTTTTTCCCATAGGTTTCTCCCAAGAGCACAGGGGTAATACACTGAAGGCTAGGGCAGGGCAGAAAAGCTGAGAGAAATCCTTCTGAGGCACAGTGGTTTCCACTGAGTGAGAGGCAGTGGTTCCTGAAAGGCAGAGGGCAAGGCTGACAAATCTCATGAGACAGAAAAGACTGACAAAAGAAGAAACACTTGAGGATTGTTGTATAAGAGAAGGAGCAAGCATTGAAAGTGGCACTCGAACTGGCCCACTGTGGGGTGGGCTGCCAAATTAAGTATGGTGGTCAGGTAGTATACGACCACTTATCTGAGAGCCAGTAGAAGGAACTCCATGGAATGGTAAAGTCACTGACATCTTTGATACCCAAAGTGTGGTCCCTGGATGGCAATGCTGGCATTACCTGACAGAAATGTAGAATCTTAGCCTCATCCCAGACATACAGAATCATTTTTTATTAACTAAAATTAAATAATTTTTATTTCTATAAGATCCGTGGTGAGTAATATACACATTAAATTTTGATAAGCACGACCTTTTAAAGTGCGTTCCAATTCTTAAAATTCTACCTTAACATGTACAATCAACTGTTGGAAGAGGATGGACATATCAAGAAGTAAAATAAGGATACTGAAGCAGAAATAGTGGTATGGGCCAGCCCCCCTGGCAGTTAACATGGAGATTAACTAGGACTGTTACCTTGTTTCCTCCTAATATACCCCTAAGCCCAAGTTTTCAGAAAGAGGTAGGTCACAGATCGTGCCCCCAAAGAGCTTAACCCAGACACTGAATAGAATGGTCCGAATGCTCTACTGGAAGCCCAGGCAAAGGGCTGTGGTAGCACAGGGAAGAAGCAGTTTATTCTAACTTGGAAATTTAGAGAAGTCTTCGCTGAAGGAGCATTTGAGCTGAGCACTGCAGGTAGAGGGGGCAAAGGTATTTCAAGTTTAGCAAATAACCTGAATGGCGTCAGGTGAAAAATCAGGCATGGATCAAAAGACTGAATTTCCATTAGAGAATTTAACCTAATTTGTAGGCGATGGAAAGCCTCCAACACTTTTAGTTGGGGAGCAATGTGATTAAACCTACTTTTTATAAAGACGAATCTGGCAGTAATAGATGGGAGACAAGACCACCATTCCTGGTATCAAGTCTTTACTTGGGAGATAACAGGATTGGAAAGGGGAATCCAAATGAAAAATATTACAAAGGCAAAATTGGCAGTTCCTGTTGAATTTGATTCTGATCTTGGTACTTGAAGAAATGGTATTAATCATGATAAAATGCAGGAGATTAGGGCAGGTTTAGAAAGAAAACTGAAGTTCAGTATAGGTCATCTTAAAAACACTCTATTCCCTGCGTAGCTCGCAAGATTTTCCTCCTCCTTTTCTTAGACTATAAGGAATAATGTCATTTCTTAGGTGACTGTGTCTCACTAGTCATTGACTCATCCATGTTCTCTGGTGAGCTTTCTTATTCAACATATAGACAAAAAGAATATAAAACAAAAAGTCAACTTAGGTGCTGATGAGGGTGATGCCATCATTGTATCATCGATTTAAATTTAGAAATTATTTAAAATAGAGAAATGCAAAAGGTATAGCAATGCTTTTTACCACATGTACATTCTTTTTAAATGCCACTTTTCTAAAGAAAAGGCACTGGAGACACTCTTTTCCCCATTATTCATTATACCTGTTCAGTTGTATTAGATTCATGTGCACATAAAACTTAGGTAGTTAACTATGTTGTTCTAAACATATAAAATAAGGAAAATAAATAGATGCATAGTCTCTTAGGAAATCTACCATTTTAGAATGTCAGGCTAATTTGGGAGCTGCTGAGCATCCTGGTTAAGGCCATGGAAAGAAGTTGCAGACTGATGTCATCCTGGAAGCAATGACATATTTTTAAAAGACTATTCCGTGGCAAGATAGATTGTAATTTACAGAACACACACTTTACATTGAATTGTATTGGTTAAGGAGACTCTGGTAGATTGAATCCTTATGCCCAATGCTTCACTCCTATGTTAGGATTAATCATTCATGTCCTTTGTCATATGACTTTGCCATCCCTCCCAGTGAACTTGCAAATGTTAAGGTTGATTATTTGACTTATTTTGGTCAATAGAATGTGGTTAGAAGTGACAGGAGCTCATCCTGACCAAGGCCCTAAGAGGCATTCTGTGTTTTCTCTCACTCTCTTGTGTCCCTGCCATTCAGCATGAGCACATGGCTCAGGAAGCCCCCAGACAAGGAGAATATGAGACACATGGAGCAGGCCTGAACCTACTGCCTGAAGTAGAACTACTCAGCTGACTTGCAGACCCATGAACATGAGAATCAGTGTTTACTATGGTAAGCCACTGAAACTTTGAGGTCGTTATCATAAATTTTCAAAATAAAACCATCACAAACTGAAACACATGGTTAATGAGCACAGCTTACTAGGAGCAACTGTAGCAACTATTAGAATCTGAATCAGAGAGGAACCACACCAATTTGGGTGAAATTCTTTCAAACTGACAAAAAATAAAAATATTTTCTAATAGTAATTTTACTGTTTTATGATAAACTGCTCTGTGAGCTATTAAGATATTTATCTTTAATATTTGTACATACATTTTGACTAAAATATGAGCATCAGTGTCTATGGCCATGCCACCATGATCAAGTCTGATCCTGTCTGATCTCAGAAGCTAAGAAGTGTTGGTACTTGGATGGGAGACCATCTAGGAAGGCCAGGTGCTATAGGTGTAAAAAATAAAAAATAAGGGATTGTAAGCTGACAAGGTCCTTGAAATCTGTGAGGTCAACCAAGGGTTGCCTCACCTAAAATATATATATCAATAAATTATCTTCTATTATCTTTAGATCCAGATTAAATTTTCCAAATCTTTCATCAGGCACATTGGCCTGAATAATGGACATCTCTGTCTTCACAAAAAAAAACAACAGAACCTGAGAAATAAAGTGAAATTCAGAGCTGGGATCTTAAAAGCTTGTTTAAGAATAATGGTAAACTTCATATATAATAAATAGTGCAAGAATGTTATAGCATCTATAACTGTTTTTTAAAAAATCCTCCCTCAAGAGAAAGACAAAGGATTATTGCCTGAGTTTTTTTAGCTTTGAATGTATTTTTAGACCTGTGCTGTCCAGTATAGTAGCCACTAGTCACATGTGACAGTTGAGCACTTGAAATGTAGACAGTGCTGATTAAGATGTGCTGTAACATCCCATTAATAACATTTATATTAACTACATGTTGAAATGTTAATATTTTGGATATAGTCACTTTATTAAACTCTCCGTAGTTACCCAGTTTTATTGTATATTTTTCTTACAGAGGTCTTGACTGAAGTGTACTTTTAAAACTTATTTATATCACATTTTATATTTCTTGGTAATGTGAAACTTTTATATTTCACTTGTGCACACGCTCCCTCTCTCCCTCACACCTTAATTAACTTCACATAGAAGTAACCACTTCTGATTTTTACCCCTCTTGGTTCATAAAGTTTCCCACTTTCTAAGGGAATGGAGTCACCAGAACCAAATTTGGGTGAAAGTCCAGAAAGAAATGGGAATCATTTACAACCAGTGGGAAATCCAATGTTAAAACTGATTGATAGTAATCAACTTTATTTGGCTTTCCTCATCCAAAATGGCCCAAAGCAGATTTCTGGATCTTACAGGAGTAAGATTAGGTTGTACCTGCTGATCATCTCCATGATTTGAGATTTATAACTGGAGTTTGGCTCTCAAATTCCTTAAAGGATTTTTTTTCCCCATCATTACCAACTATTTATTTGATGCTGAACTGCTGTTCAGTGAGCTAACAGTAAAGAAGCCAAGGGTATGGGAATTATAGATTAGCATCATATGCCACATTTGTTCCATGCAAAGTATACACACAGAGTGTCACACTTACCATTACAGCCTCTGTGAACTTAAAGCAATATTAAGTCACAAGCCCATCAGGAAACAGGTCATCTGTCTACTTCCCTTTTCACCATGCCCATGAGCCCTGTATTCATGCAGTTAAGTGCATACTTAGAAGTTACAAGGAGGCAGTCTAGAAGTATATTTGGGAGAGAAAATAATGATTAAGTGCATGCCAGGCTTTAGCTCAGCCATTTGAGCAAGTGACTTAACCTCTCTGAGCCTCAGTTTCTGTTTCTGGGAAGAGGAATGGTAGTACCTACTTTCAGATGGTTATGAGGGTTAAATGAGAAAATGCATGTAATGTACTTGGGCACCCAGTATACTACACAACAAATGCTCAATAAGTACTAACTACACTAATATAACCAACTACTAGGAGGACTTTAAACATGTCCTAATTTAGCTTCTCATTCCCAGTCAAGGTACAACAAATGCATTTGTATCAGAAAAGAAAATGTTCCTGTCCACAGCTTTATCGAGCTTATATTCACTTGGATGTTGTCAACAGTGACTTGATTATTCAAGAGATGTAGGGATATTTGACATCCTGTTTGTGGGAGAGATTGTCCTCCTCCCCTCCCCCTGCCCTCCACCCAGACCAGCTGTCAATCCCCAGATACAGAGATGGACAGCCGAGGGGAAGGTCAGCGTAACACATCACCACTCCATTCTGCTCAACTGGTAACTCTTGTAGCAATTCTTAAGGGAAGAACATACAGGATCTCTTAACGTTTTCATCACAAGGTCATAGCTACAAAATATTCCATGGAATAAGTAAATAGAGCCCATACTTATATGACCGGGGTGGCATCAACATGTTAAGATCTGGTTCCTGGCACATTTTGGTGTGTAAATACCATGACAGTGAAAAGACACATCACTCTACACTAATGCAGCTCTCTCATTAAAGTAAACCCTGGGACAATAAGACATGACATGGCTTTAAAACACAATAGCATCTTTGTGCTGCAGTTGATTAGCATATTTGGCTATTAACTGAAAGGTTGGTGGTTTGAGCCTACTCACTCATGAATGGTCTTGTCTAACCAATTTCTTCGTGATAGAAATATTCTGGAATTAGACAGTGGTGATGGTTGCACAACATTATGAATGCACTAAATGTCACTGAATTGTACATGTTATAAGGGTGAATTTTATGTTATTTGTATTTTACAACGATAAAAACAAAACCTCAGTATATGCAGTGGAGGATGCATTTTCCCAGCTCTGCGTTGTAACTATATTTTTTCCTGGCCTATACCTACCATGTAGTGTGCCCTGATATCTGAATGCCTATATGTACATAAGCTTTTTAAAAATCTCTGGTCTGGATTTTGCACTCTGTAGCATTTTGGCATCACCCAGAAATATGTGATTCACCCACATCCCTGTTTCAGGTTGGATTAAGTATTGTATTAACCACACACGCACACAAATTCCCTTGCAAGACTCTTTGGCCCTAGCATATATTTGCCTAGTATAGAAAATTCTCCCATGCAAAGGGCAGGCCGAAAACAGATGTGTGTCTGCCCTCTCCAAAGGCATTATATGGCTTTCTTAATAAATGGGAAACGAGAGAGAAAGGATCTGAAAGAATACAGCTGAGATTCTTCTGTAGCCAGCACAACTTCTCAGCACAGGACTCAGGACTCTGTTCTTCTGGACAAAGTCAGTATTGGTCTTTTATAAAGTAAAGATCATGAAACGTGGTAGGTTTTTAAGACCGATGCCGAGCACAGAGTACAAAACAGAAAGAGGGAGTTGGGAAAGGCAAGATGAAAGGGACAACGTCTGCCAGGAAGTCCTTGAGGCAGAAGGTGGTGAATATCTCCCAAGGAAAGTCTTCAGCAAAGCCAGGAAAGCTTCATGTTGATCAAGACCAGCCTTGGTGAGCAAGGAAGGATGATGACCTTGTGCACTACTGCAGAGGAAAGTGCTCCCTGGACAAGTTTTTTCCTCACTCCAGCCAGCAGATTTCAGCTGCTCCTGCTATACTGCATCTTTCCAGAAATATGAAGGCTGACGAAAGACAAGCAAGCTTGTGATGACCACTGCGACCAGGATCAGGGAGAAGAGGACCATGAGGAAGACATAGGTGGAGTAGGAGAGAGGTGCGGACACTGGCTGCTCAGCTGGGATCTTGTTGGTCAGGTTCAGCATGTAGCCCAAAGTCCATCCCACGTCGCTGTTCTGGATCTGCAAACAGTGAGGAAAGTGTTTCTGCTCTGAGGACTAAATGAGCTTTCACGCCACCCCGTCCATAACACTGAGCAAACAGGAGGTGAAGAGCACCACACATTCAGTTAGCTAAATGGATTACCTCTATGTTCTAAACTGGGAATTTGGTTGTGGGGAAACTGGAGCAGAAACAAGTGATTAAGAAGGAGAGTTTGGAGCCTCACTACTATATTCCCAAAATTCAGAGAAGAATTTGGTGATAGATTGCCCAGTTCTCCTACCTAGAACTTAAATAGGCCTTTGGAGATTTGTGTTGCTCTTTTGTTGTGTGAATGGGGGTGGCGGGGGTGGAGGGGCAGGGGGGTGCAGGGGCAGGAGGAAGGGAGGTGAGAAGTGACAGGAAGCAGGCAAAGGATTAAAGAACAATGATTGTCCCTGGCCTTTTCCATCTGTGCCAGGGCCAGGAATCGCAACCATTATAAAACCAGGTCTTCTTTATGATTAAACTAGGGGAAAATTGAGGAATAACCTCAGCAAGCCAGTCTGACTTTATGGACTTTGGAAGACTGTGCATATGCATGAGAAAAGATTCTTATTAAATGATAAAACATGCTCTGACCCTGCCATCTTCCGAGGAATATTTCCCAATTGCCTCAAAACTTATTGAAATGTAGGGACTCTATGAATAATAAATAATTTGGGAAATGTTTTTATTACATAAATAGAGCATGGTCATAGTAGAAAAGTTAGAAAGTACAGATAATCCTTAAAAAGAAAATAAAAACCATCTACACTTTACCACGCAGAAGTTACTGCTCTCATCATTTTATGACATATCCTTCCAATCCTCTAGTGTTTTCTCTTATAAAAAATGGGATTAAATTTATGTAGAATTATTCACTTTATAGTCATTCCATGTCTCTTGAGGTATTTTTATAACTTCATCATCTATAACTGCCTTATATGTTCATTTTTACTCACTTTATCCAATTATTTATAAATCCTAGAATGGAGTAATCGGATAAAATGAAGTGCATATTTTAAGGGTCTTAACACATTGCCGGTACAGTCTCCCCAAAGGTTGTTAGACTCCATCCAGCCAATACCAGTGGTGGAAATGTTCCTCTCCTCTCACCCCTTGCCAATATTGGGAAATTATAATCTGAAAAAAAAAAAAACTTCCCTTTATGGGGGACAAGAACCTTATCTGTGTGTGTTAAGGAAAACTCTAGAGTTAGAGTTATTGCCTAGGGTTTAGAAACATTGGGTCATTCACTGGAGTTTGAAGAATATAAATCACTTGTAAATTTGATATAGACATATCCTTCAAACAGACAAAATTAACTGTGATGAAATGGAAGGATGGACTGGAAGGGATATTAAAACAAGGAAAAGATTTATGTTGGAATTAGCAATGTCGGTCTTGACAAGAGTAATGAAATTAGTATCCTCAAGGCTGCTACAGCCCTCTGCCTCAATGTCATCTTTCTCTTGGAATCACTGTATTTAATAAAGAGGGTAACTTGTTTTTGCCATGAGTGGGTATGGGCTTGAAAGGCAGAGAAATGCAACTCTTGATATTTTTTAAGCACAAGTTGCCCATGAGTCATGCAGCCCATATAAATGTTTCTCTACCTGCAGGTGGCACTATGGTCAAGCACAGCAGTGAGGCTGCTGCTTCCTTTACGCTCTTGCTAAGCCTGACTTCTAAACACAGACCCCCATTCACAGCCACTCATCTCTTTCTTCACACTAAGCTTTCAGATTGGTCAACCTTGAAGCTCCAACCAGCAAAGCCTTCACCCCTTTATGAGAAACCATCACCATCCTTTCTAGAGTCCTGGGAAGGGCCATTGGGCTGGATATTGAAGTCAGTACACAGAATCACTGTGGCTCCTGTTGTATTACTGTTACGTTACTTTAACATCTCATTTTTTTTTTTTTATAAAGACTTTGTCACTGTTATATAAGCAGAAAGGAAGGGCTGAGAATGCAGGTAGCTCTCCTGAGATAGGATATCCACAACCGGATGGTTAACAAACCCAGAAGGGTTTGACACAAAATGCCAACTTGTGTTAGAGGTAAAGTGGTGGAACAGGACATCAGGCCAAAATTCAAACAAGAATGACGCCTACCTCTTTCACGCCCAAAGCTTCTTCAGTCACTACCATTCAACCTTTCCCAAACCCAACGAGTACCCACATTACCTTGCCCATGAAATGGATGTTCTTCCAGAAATCAGGTGTGATGTGATAGGCCCTCTGAAGGAGAGAGATAATGTAGGTTCCGGAAAAGCAGTATTCACTCAGATACTTCTCATGTACATCACCAAAATTTCTCTTCAGCTGGAAGCGAAGTGAAGGAAATATAATATTTGTACAACAGGGACCTCTCCATAGCCCTCTCTTTCATTGATCAGGAGAGGGGAGAGCCCCAGTTCACATAGACCTGTGAGAGGGCTCTGGGAGCAGCGCTGCACTCCAGTGCGTACAGGGGCTTAGAGCTTAGATCTGTTTTGGGAACTTCCCACAGAGCTCTATGAAATATGAATAAGGAAAAAAGTAGTTTCTGTCTCCTAGTAGGTCAGAAGCATGGAATTTAGGTATATCTTTCATCCCTTATGAAACTTGAGTTTCACAATCAGATTAGCATGTTAAAGGTATGAAAAACAAAATCTTTCATGAAAGAAGTCCATCAATCGGAGTCTTCTATATGCTCTTGACCAGAGTCTCTGTTCAGAGCCTCTATAAGCATCTTAAGGAAATAGTGTCATAAAAAGCCACCTGGACTAGCAGCACCGGCATCCCTTAGGACTTTGTTCGGCCTCACTCAGAACTAACTACCAGTGCAGAATGTGATCACATACACAGTAAAGTCTGAGAAACAGCTCTGGAACACAGTCTAGGAAGCATTTTGCTCTAGACTGCTACGAGTGCCAACATCTCACCATCTGTCCTCTGTCCTTATCTCTCTCTCTCTCTCTCCTCTCCTCTCTCTCTCTCTCTCTCTCTCTTTGCATGAGTCACACAAGGGAGCCTTTAGTCTTTCATGTGTTTACTCACCCTACTTCTGAATGAAGATATGAAGGGCTGCCTGCCAACCCTTGCCTTTACCAATCCTAGGTGTTATTAATATATGCCCAGATGCCCACAATTTGCTCCTGTCCTGCCCTCAATTAGACAGCAACAGGCCAGGACATCTCTAGCTCAGCCCAGAGTTCTTTCAGCTGCTTTATTCCTCAGCCTGTGAGGTAAACATCGCCTTTTAGACACCCTGGGCAGAGAGAACACTAGTATTCATTAAGCATTTATCATCTACTAGGAACTATGCTAGATATTTTATATGTAGGGCCTCCTTGCTGTCTGCCCAGGCCCCCACCCCCTTTTGCCCAGATTTCTCTCCTCTCAAAAGGAACATCCCATCTCTAAACTCTTAACTGCTAGCTGGAGTCTGTTTCTCACTTGGTTCTTGCCAGCCCTCAATCTCTGTAAGGTTAAGTCCACACCTAGCCTGCCTTGTCCTGCTCCAGTGGAATTCTTTGAATGACCCAGCTCGGAAACTGGCTTTAAATAAATCACAGCCCTTGAAATTAATCTTTGACCAGCTCCTCTGCATGTGACGTTCTCCTCAGACCTTAGTGTGACGTCAATTGACTTTGCCTACCCAGGCCCCCACCCCTTTCTTTGGTAACTGTACTCTGCCTTTCCTTTGTGGAAAGACCTCTTCTCCCATTTGATATAGTCTTGGAAGGCCTGTCAAACAAACAAACAAACAAACAAAAACTATGGGATACAGGATTCCAAGAATCCACTTCTGCAACCCCGAAGTTCTTAAAGGCTGGCCTGTCCCTTGCAGGGGATGCCATTTGGGCCTAATTTCCCTAAATTCTTTAACATTCCTATCCTCCTCCTCCTTCTGGGAAACTCTACATTTGCCAAAGATTAATTACGATACTAGCCAAAAAATAAAGAAGCCAAAGGTATCTACCTAGTTCACCAATCCAGAATTTATCATATTTTTTTCAATTACAATTGAGATACAACATTATATTAGTTTCAAGTAATCAGACATTCATGTAACTTACAAAGTGATCACCCCGATAAGTGTAGTACCCACCTAACACCATACGTAGTTAACAATATTATCGACCTTATTCTCTGTGCTGTACTTTACATCCCCATGACTATTTATAACTGCCAATTTGTATTTCTTAATACCTTCATCTTTTTCAACCCAGAATTGATCATATTAAAGCTTAGGGTCTCGATGCTATGTGCTCTCTAAGTGGGGTGATGGTTCACCCTCCTTTGTATTTTATTTCCCCTGCCAAATCAGGGATAGGCAGCATGTTTATAGTATATAGAGAGCATCTTGCCCACTTTTCAGCACATAATAAGGCTTTAAAATGGTTAGTTCTCTGTCTACCAAAGGTGTCCAGAAAGGACATTTTCAGACTCCAGTCACACTAGGGTAGCAGTCCTTCCTCATGTTGAGGTTAGCAGGAAAAGAAGAGTTAACCTATAACAGAACGGCTGAAAAAAATGAACACTGGGTCATAACACCCATCTCAATATTCTAGGCTCTGGGTGAGGGTCTGGGTCTCACCTGCAACTCCACTTCCCTACCCAGCCCTTACACTTCATCTTTCCCCCACCAAATGTTTCAGAACTTCTCCCAAATGCAGGCCTCTCTGAGCAGGGCCTCTGAGCAATTCCTCATGTGACTTACCTGTACAGACTGACAGGTATGCATATTTTGAGATTCTCAACCTAATATAGTCTGATGAAATAAAAAAGTAGATGGGGGTAAGGAGAGGAAATCTGACAGAGCTTTCACTCTGAACAAGAAGAAATTTTTTTTTTTTCTAAAAAGCAGCCTACATCTACTTCCGCAGCACCTCTACACAGGCCTGATCTCAAGTTGCCTCATCGCCAAGATGCTCATCTTCCTCCACAGTTCACCATAAACTGCAAAATGCCTGCCCCTAAGTGTTTCGTAAACTGTAAAGTGTTGAGGCATATTTGAGTGGCTCTTTCTGAAAACTCTGACTACACTTCCTTTGTATTTTAACTCTGACAGAGTACTTCAGGAGAATTCCAAATATCCAGGCCTTGGCACAACCTTCCTTCCCTCATCATCAGTGCCAATGAGAACCTGTTTTTAATCAATAGCATTTTTTCAGAATGAAAGCACCATTCACTTTTGCAACCGTGTCAACTTAAAACAGCTGCTGTTTCGAGCTACCCTGAGATTGATCTGTCTTTTTTAATCAGAGTAGATCTCATACCTCTCTCCTTTCTGGAAACTTTCATCAAATAGAGACAGCTCTTAAATGACTCAGTGCCTTAGAAAAGAAAAAGTTTGTGCTTCAAATTTATGAATAAGTAGTAGATACCTTGGACCTGGGCAGTGAGAAAGGGTCTTAATGCAGTGGTGACTGTGGCAGATTGTGTAAACTGCCCATCTTCTTTGCCATAAAAATTCTGATTTGGGGGTTTGGGGAGCAGCTTGTGATGGATCTAAGTCTCTAAGACAGTCATAAAATCCTGCACCCTGCTGTCCTAACCAGTTCTGGCCAATGAGATATAAAAGAAACTGCTAAGGAGCTTCTGGGATAGTTTTTGCTTTCCTATGGAAAAGAACAGATGTGCCTGAGTCTACCCTTTTTCTGACCTAGAACATGGCTGTGATCCCTGAATCTAGATCTGAAGAATTAGTGGCTGAGATAGTCAAGCTGCTGACTCCATTCCAACAGCTGCCTACTGCCAGGAATCATGGTTGGTGAGAAATATAAGACCTCTTTTGTTTAAGCCATTGTGTGCCGAGTCATCAAGGAGTGCCGATGAACTCACTGCAAACTGAGTGCCCCATCTGGGCTTCTCTAACATCTTTGCTGGATCTTGGTCAAATTAGCACATCTTGAAGGGGAGACTCACATCCTCCGTGCTGTCAAGGGCACACAGCAGCAGTAACAGCTGCTGTTTCTAGTCACTTACCTCTTCCCAAGGCAGAGAGCAGAACTTTTTCACTGTGTCAATCACCTTTTCCTGAGAGTAGGGTTCCTCTGTTGTAAGGTTTAAAAACTTCATCACATAGTAATAAGCTGAAAAGGCCTGCAAGAGAAAAATGCAGTTTTGTACTGTGTCCAACACAGAGGGATTGACTCGCCTTTCAGAAGGTGAGTTGCTTCTTCTCTTTTCTCTTTCCTGTTTTAAATGGAGCCGGTTTTCAGGGGAAATCATTTTGGAGGTCACAGGGGCACATCATTTGTTTATTCAACAAACACCCTGAGCTCTGTGTGCCAGACACTGGGTTGAGTCACGGTCTACCATGATTATTAGAAGGGAGTTAAAAGCTTTCTCTGTGCTAGAAGTAGTTTGGATTAGGGATTATATTTTGCCTTCTGTAAAATTACTAAACTAGAAGGGACTATAGAAAGGAAATGTGATTCTCAAACAAGCCAACTGCATTCCTATGTAATTCTCATGGGCAAAGATACAGGACGGCAAAGAAGCAAGCTTTTGGTGGACAAAGAACAGGAGTTAGCAGGGATCCCATTGGGGACTCAATTCAGACTTGGAGAACAGGAAAAATACTCTCTACCAGACAAGTTCCTGCTGTGAACAGGCCTTATGCTTTAATTCCAGCCAAAGTAAGCCTAATGTCAGCTTAAAATTCCATTACTTACAAAAATATTCTTATACCCATAATATATCTAATTTAACAAAAATGAGTGTGAGTGTATTTGTCCTTTTAAATAAGTTTTCTTTTCTTTCTCATTTTTTATTTGATTTTTCTCCTCTACTTCTAGTTCCAATGTAAGCCCACATTTACAACTTCATATGACATGTTCCATTTATTCCCCACTGCTTGTGTAATCATATACAAACATACATACATAAAGGATTTGCTTTTTATGTGAAATTTTAAACAACACCTGCCAGCAGGCCTTCCCTTGATGCCAGGATTTTTGCCTATGAACAATGCTGCTATAAATTCTTCTGTACGCTTAGCCTCTGAACAGGTATGCTCATTCTTTGGGGGAAGTTGAGCTCCCTAGGAGCTCTGAACTGCAGTTTCCACATACCTTGTACTTGGGATTTCCAACATTTTAAACATTGTTGGCTGGTTGCAGAACAAGACCTTGGTATGATCCTCTTTCTGCTATCTTAACCCAAGCCACCATCATCCCTTGTGTGGACACTACAGTGACCTCTTATTAGGTCTCCATGTTACCTTTCTAGTCCTGTTTTAATCCATCCTGCACATGGAAGTCACAGGAATCTTTTAAAAACAAGTTTGATCAAATCACTACTCTGCTTAAAGCCTTCACTAACTGCTAATTATACCTACAATAAAGTCCAGACTCCACCAGATCTCTCAAGACCAGGCATATTCTAACCCTTCCCATGCTGCCAACACCATCTCGTAATAGCCCCAAATTGGAAACTCAAATATTCATTAACTATGAAATGGCTAGATAAACTTTAGTGTATTTGTGCAAAGGAATACTACATTGCAATGACAGAATGAATTACTGTTACACGGAACAACATGTCACAACATCATTTCAGACAATACTGAGTAAAAGAAGTCAGAAAAAAAAAGAATAGACACTGATTTCAAGAATTGGCAACATTAATGATCTATGGTGATAGATGTCAGAGTAGTAGTTGTCTTTGGAGCGGGGTTTAGCAACTGGGAGAGCAGACAAGGGAGCCTTTTAGAGTATTGGGAATGTCCTATATCTTCATCTAGATGATGGACTCATGGGTGTACCCCTTAAACACTATCAAGTGGTAGCCTTAAAATGTGCACACTCGGGGGTGTAAAGTATAGCATAGGGAATATAGTCAATGATACGGTAATAACCATGTATGGTGTCAGATGGGTACTAGATTTACCAGGGATTACCTCATAAGTTTATAAATGTCTAATCACTCTATTGTATACCTGAAACTAATATAATATTTTATGTCAACTATAACTGAAAAATAAAAATGTTTTGAAATGTGCACTTTACCGAAGATGCGTTAGACTTCAATTTTAAAAATAGAGGTGAGCACATTTTAAATATCCATACATATCTGGTCAGATTCTCTTTCAAAAGATTAGATCACTTTACAACTGTAGGAGATCATGTATTTTTTTACCCTAGAGCTTAAGACTGTTCTATTTTCTATGAGTCTCAGAAATGGTCCTTTATATGCTCATCTAAACAGGGTTACTCATTTCTTCTAAAGCTCAGAATTATTTTCTTTCCAAACAACCTCTGAACTATATCTTCATCCTCAGTCTTCCTAAAACCACCACCATTTTCCTATACTATAGAAATAAGAGTTTATGGATCATAAACCTCAAACAAAGGCATCTAAATAGCAAAAAATGATCTTTAAGTTTGGGTGGAAAGCTCCTAGAATACCAGAGTTAAGTCTCCTATCTGGTCCACAGAGGAACCCACTGAACTACCTACAAGTCTCTGAACATGCTTCATTCCCACCTCCAAGCTTCTGTGCATGCTGATCCTCTCCCTAGAATATTCCAAATACTAAAGTTCTTTTAATGGGAATGTACAATATTCCAGACACGCTGGCAAGCCCAGAAATAAAAATTGAAAAAATATACCATCTCTGCCTCCCAGGGCCTCAGGACACAGTGAGGGAAATAGATATGTCAACCTATAAAGACTACATATTCTTGCGAGCCAACATTTGTGCAGTTTATAAACCCATAGAAATGTAATATTATACTCCTATTCAATTTAATTGAGTTGGATTCAGTATAGCAATCTAACCCCTCCGAAATTTTTTCTTATTTTTGTGGTATCAATTACCCATCGTCCCCTCTGCTTCCCCAGCTTTGGAGAATCTCCCTTTGTCCACTCTGACATGGCTTCTGAAACTGCATTTGTTAACCTCCAAACTGCCAAAATTAATAGCTATTTTTTTCATTCCACCTCTTCCTTGACTTTTGGTTGCATATCATTCATTCATTCATTCAACAAACAATTACTAAGCACCAACTTTGTTCTAAGCAGTGATCGAAACAGATGAAAAGCCCTGCCCTCTGTGGAAGGCAGCAGAACTCCAACAAATAACAGTATGAAGGGTGGTAATGAGTACTATAAAAATAAAGCTTTTTGTCACATACCCTACATATACAGAGCCTTTGTGCAAATTAGAGAAGCCCACAGAGAAGGTGTAGTTCATTTGTAATTTCTTCCAGACCAGATGCAATTTATTTCAGGGGTCATTTTTATCATGAGAACTGTTGCCTAATATTATAACTGACACTCCACCTTTATCTGGTTTTCAGGGAAACAAATCTAGAAAGTTAACCTAAAGCCAAATTCATCCATCAAGGAAGAAAAGGGGTTTGTTAAATCATTTTCCAAAGGTTTAATTAAAAACATGTTGATAGTACTTTGGAAAAAAGATTAAATAAAGCATTTCTAGTTAGAGAAGGAACAGTCATTACAGTTTAGTCTCAAGATTCTGCCCCCAAACTAACCACTTGACATGTTCCCCTAATCCTCATTCTAATTTGATTACTCATTTTAACTTGCTGCTCTAATTTGTATTTCTAGACATTAGATTGGTTCTGCCCTGGCAGGAAACATTTTAAGAGGCAGGAGTAGCATCAGTTTGAGAGCCGTTTGCCTCTGGCATATGTGTCTGCATTTGCTTTCCATACTTCGAAATAGATTTGACCTCTGACACTTTTGTAGCATTCATTCCCAGCCACTGCCCTGTATGAGCTCATGGTTCTACTTTAATCTCTAGTTTCTATCTACTTTTTGTTCTAGATGAAGGGCCCTAATGTAGGATTCATAGGTCCACCTCAAGGAATCATAATGTCTTTTAAATTGTATGCAAAAAAAGTTTTGGCATCATTTTTCTGTTTAAAAGATCCTTAGCTTTCATCACATCCTTCGGAGAGTCTTGTGATCCCTGGAAGAGTTAAGAATGACTCATCTATTAAAGACATTTAAGCTAAGTGAAATAAGCCAGTCACAGAGGGACTAACAGTATATGATTCCACTTATATGAGGTACCTGGAATAGTCACATTCAGAGTGACAAAGTAGAATGATGGTTGCCAGGGCCTGAGGAATAAAGAGGACCAAAAAGTTAGTGCTTTTGTTTAATGAGTAGAATTTCTATTTGGGAAGATGAAAAAGTTCTAGAGATGGATGGTGGCAATGGCTACACAATAATGTAAATGTACTTAATTGCCAGAACTGTACACTTAAATTTTCTAGTGTGTATATTTTACCACACGCACACACAGAAAAGGAATGACTGGTCTAGACAGCCTCAGTATTTTGCTTTTAGCCATTGCTTTGACTGTGCAGGTTATGACTTACAGTCCTTACTCAAAACAGAATCAAATATATGAAATCATGAAGTAATGCTATTATGTAAGGAATAGAAAAAGAAATAAATATGGCCTTCTATTACAAACGCTTGAATCAGATTTGACATTTTAAATCCCCTCTCCTTTATATATTTTTTAAATTCACACACACACACACACACACACACACACACACTCACACACACACACAATTTCTCTGTAGCCACAGTGGAGACCAATTCATAGAATTAGAATTAAGGGAATGTATCTATTCATCTTTCTTTCTTAGACAGTTGTGCTCCAGAATAAAGTCATCTATTTCTCTTCCCCTGCTCCAGGACCAGTTCATCCATATTGTGTGTGTGTGTGTGTGTGTGTGTGTGTGTGTGTGTGTGTGTGTGTAAATTTTTTTCATTCCATTTTCCTGTCAATCTTTTTTTGAAAGTCTTTCATGTGTCAGGGCCTAAATGATTGTTTTCCTGTCTGTATATGTTCTTCAGAAATCCACCTGACTAGGTTTACTACCTAAACTAACCTCTTAAATCCCTTGGAAAAGTCTCTTCTAGAGTAGACTGTTGTTTATACCAACGTGAACTGAAATTGAACCCAGAAAAGTAAAGTGTTAATGGGATGTAACAATAGGATCTAGCATGAATTTTTTCTCTTGTTTTACATATGTTCTATAATGAGAAAGAAACCTTAATCATATTCATGATGCTTCCATTTTTAATCCCAGGAATTATACTGAGTGACAAAAACTACCTTCTTTTAATACCCCAGGAAGATGCACTGCTCAAAATCACATGGTTCAAGGACACATCACCAAGTTCCTTCCTGTGGCTATGGTAGGTCACTTTTGAAATGTCTTTAAGGAAAAAATCATTCTGATATTACTCTTGAGGTAGGACTTTTGGAGATTGAATCCATCATATGTTCTTTTGCCAGGATGGACCCAAAGGCGATTATTGAGGGAAATGCTGACTTGCTCCCATTGAAGTTAAAATCTGTGATCAGCTTCCTATTTCTATATTAGGAATCAGCCTTACTTTATAAACCTTTACTTGCTTGGTGTCAGAGAACATAGCTTCAAAAGGTCAGCCCCTCGTCTTTCAATCATTAGCTATAATTCAATCATTAGATATAATCAATATTTATGGAAAATGATTTTAAGAATATATGTCTCTCCCCTTTTCCAGCTATTCTGAATTCTTTCCTTCTATCGAGATGAGTATCAAAAACCTGTATTGCCTCAGTCCATCACTGAATTGCTATAACTTAGTTGGATTTTTTATATTACACCGCTGGGTTAGAGTTGCTATAAGTAATGTTAAATTACAATTTAAAATGTATAGTCAAAGACGTTGTCTAATAAAATCTCCCTTGTAAAATATTTTTGGGGATTCAATTTCAGATTAGCTCTGCTTTGGCCTGGGACTTAGTATGCTGGGTATAATGACAATTATGTATCCGATTTTGTCTCAGTTTTCCTGTTGACTACTAGGAAGCTCAGACCTAAATATGCACACACAAAGACACACATGTATATGTATACATATATAAACAAATAAATTTTAATGTTCTTCAATTTCAGTTCCCTATTGAATTTGTTTATGCCCTTTCTTGTTTATACAAATGATACCACAGATGTTTCCTCTTCCTTTTTGGTACTTCTAATTTGCCTACAAATTGGATTCTATCTAGCAACCAATGCCACAAACTGACAAGGGTATTGGCAGTTTTTAATACTCAGTTGACAAACTAAGAATTAGATCATCAGTGCTGAATGCAATTGTGGCAAAAGTTTCTGCCCTGCAAATTCTCTGTGGCTTATTAATACCCAGACTAACTGGTTTTAGGAAAAAATGAAAATGCAACTAGACTTTTGTGTTGCAAATAGACTTTTGTGTTGCTTCAAGATGCAGGACTTTGTAGTGGCAACTTCCTGAAAGAATGACAGCCTACAATGAAGTCTTTCAGGTGAAAGAATTAACCTTTTCAAGAGCCTACCTGGTGCTACAGTATATTAGCTTGTAGCTTCACTATCCGCAGTGATATGCTGGATTTGGCTCTTACCCAGCTCCACAGCTGGCTCTTACTAGCTGGCTCATGAGAACTAATTATTAAAATTTCAGGAGTTTTGCAAGCCAGTTGATGTCATGTTGATAACTTAAAACAGGCCATAGTGGGAATACTTACACCATGCAAAATGGCAAATGCTACAAATCAGCCCCCCGTCCCTAGGGAGCTAGTGGTAAGACATTATCAGGAATCATACTCTGATTGTCTGGCTTATCACTCACAACTAGCAATGAGATGGTTATTTCTGTTCTCATTTTATAAATGAGAAAACAGATTTTAAAAAAATATTTAGGATTTAGGGAGAAACTACAGAGAGAAAAAAAAATTGAAAGAGAAATAAACTGCCAAAGCAGGAATAGGTACAGGTTCAGGAGGCTGTAAGAACAACAATTTTAATGAGGGACTTAAGGACAAAACAGAATAGCCTCTGATGGGAGTTCAAGACTCTTCTACCCTTTTTAAAACTTGGCCTATCCCTACCTTGGTTGGAGGAATCACATTTAAAAATTCCCCCAGCACCACTACCACCATCGTTCCCCACCCCCAAGTAGGAAGCATTTATTCAAGCTTGAAAGCAAGAATTGGGTGATGTTTCCCAGGAGGCAAAGCTTTCAGGAAAGTTAAAAAGCCAACGCACAAGAATATATTCCTTTTCCTTCAGAGGTACTTTCTAACAGTGACTGTAATGGAAAGGGCCCTTGGCCATTCCCAGCATCCCAGGCCACCTTTCTCCCTTTTGTGGTACCCTCCTTTTTCTTCTAATAGTTAGATCCAAGGCAAAGGCCTTGGCCTAAAAAAGCCTGACATGGACAGCCAGTGCCACCTCAGCTGTAGGGCATCCAGATAAGTTCCTAGTTGGTTTTTAATTTGGGTTTGAAGCCAAACAATAACCAAGTAATAGTCTGCCAGTCATTTTCCTGTCATGTATTTCCCTTGGGAACCTTGAAGGGAGGGTAAATTGTAATCTGTGCCATGCTTAAGTGCAGATTACCTTGCCCATTGCCCATTTCCCAGGTACCAAAGGATGAGAAGCTCATGTAGTTCACAAGTGGCAACGCCAGGATTAAAACCAAGTATGAGTACTACAGGGCTTATGCTCTCTCCAGGGAGCTCTTTCTGTGACATTTGTCTGGGCTGGGAGACCTTGGGAGAAACTCTCCTGTTGGGGTGCTGGAAGAGAGTTAAACTTCCCTTCTCACATGCTGATCTGCTTTCTGAAAAAGGGAGAAAGAGTGTGAAGGCAGACAAAAGCCCTTGTTTCTATGAATGCTATCTTAAGTGACTGAGATAATGTATATAAGTACTTAGTCAATAATTGGCACTTGATTAATTAATTGTAGCTAATCTTGCAACACATTACTAACTATGATTACAGTAGTGCTTGGTCTCCAGGACCAAAATGTGAAATTCAAATAATGAAGAGATCAAGGGGCACCTCTTCTACCTCTGCTCAAATATTTTTTTTTATTTCGGAGTAATTAAGAGGGAATTTGGAGTTGGGATTCAAATAGTCCCCCCACTCTTCAAAATGCAATGAAAATGATGATCTCTTCAGTATTTCCTTGGGGTTTCCTGAGTTTCTACTTCCCAAATGTTTTTTTTTATAGAGGAAAACCTTGGTTGAGACACCTAACTGCTGCTTCTCCTTCTCTGACATCTGAGAAGCCACCTGTGGCAGATCCTAATGAGTGTCTACCAAACAGCCAACCCCCTTCTTCTGGCTTACGGGTTCCTGATTCTACCCCCAAAAAGAATGTGCTCAGGAATGATTCCCCAGTTCCAGAGGATGAACAGGGATTAGTCTAAACCAACCATGGTCACCCATTCCCCTTTATAATAGATTGGTTTAGAGGTATGCATTTCACCAAATTCTGGCCGATGGCATCTCTAAAGATGTTTGTTGCCACTTCTGCAAAACTGAAGATGTGTACAAGAGAAATTTCCATCTTTCCTGCTTTGGCTTTGCATGTAAAGATACAACACTTAGAGCAATAGCTGCCATCTTAACACCATTAAGGAGAAATGGAAAAGCTGATCCCAAGTTGTCACATTTTTAAGCCGAAAAACTAGCCCTGAATTATCCACCTCAAGGCTTATTATCACGTGATAGAAATATAAATCTTATTATTTAAACTCTTTGCAGCCAAATCATCCTAACCAAGCTTATCATTTCACAATACAAACTTACCCCAAAATGTCCTTGGAGAGGCGGCAAGAAAATCTTATCGAAGGAGCAGTGGGAGTAAGGGCAGTTACTCGTATTGAAGAGTTGAAAGATGCTTTCCTGGCACTGTTGAAAGTTTCCAGTGCCCTGAATTTGCAATTGATGGAATTGAAGAGTCTTCTTGTATTTCTTGGTGCAGGGGCTGTCTTGAAGGTCACTGATTTTCATTACCCTGTTGTATCCATGGTTAAAACATGGGTCCCTGAGGATTTTGTTTGTCTCCTGAATGGAAAAAAAGTCACTTGCAGGGGTCATGTGCAACTGCTTTGGGTAAAAAGCACCAGTCTGACTTTATTAATGTATAGGAATTATACAACATCCTAGCACTCAGCATTGGCATCAGGATGCCTCTGACCTCCCATTTTCAGCCTTGGAAACAGTCAGATTTATATAACAGGCATCAGAAGTGCTATCTGACAAATGGTGTCACTTACACCAGATGTGAATCAACTTTCCCTATTCTTAGAAAGCTAATAGAGTTCAAGATGGGCCCAGAAATGCCTTTGGTTTGTAACGTTCCCTAGTGTTTAGTTCTAATCACATAGATCAGAAGTAGATTCTCAAGGAAAACACTCAAGGCTCAAAATTCTGAGCCTGAGATAGGTCTCTAGGAGTCAGTTTATGCCTCACCCCCACCCCCACTTCCAAACAAAAAGTCAGAATCTTCAAAGGGCTGGAAGAACCTTGATCATGTAACCCAGGAGTAGCAAAATAGGTTTTTAACCCACACTCAATATATTTCAAGAGAAGAAAGAGGACTGTTGTGGATTAGGGGCTCAATGAAGCTTTGGAGCTCAGAAGGCGTATCTCAGCAGCCCCTGGTCCAATGGTATCATCATTGTATGGATAGTGCTTCTGAGAACCAGAGAGTGAGTTTTGGAAGAGAGCAGAGAACTGATTGTCCTTTCAGTGGAGACAGAGAACAGATGGATGTGACATCCTTGCTCTGTGTTAATTAGGGCGTGCCTGGTACTCGTATGATTTCAGTATGTTTAATTTTTCTTCCCTTCAAAATGCAGAACACAATTTGAAGTGTTGATCAATAAATTTTGTGTTTTCCCTTTTTTTTTTCCTTCTCTCCAGGTTGCTAACAAACCTGTTTTCTGAAGTTTGTAGGAAAAGGAGATTAAAAGGTGGTAAAAAGGTTATAAATTGCACACATCTTCCCCTGTAACAATAGTCTGGTACATAAGTTTCATTGTCAACCCCACAAGGATGAGAATTATTTCCCAAGAAAGAATCTGAGTTGTGTCCTTGGAAATAATACAATAAACAAACATAGGAGGTGATGTCTGGATGGAACGATTCATAAGGGTCTACCAGATGTTCTTAGAAATCCTGTCTGAAAAGGTTTGGAAAGTATAGTAGTCCACTTCAGATCAATTACTAAAGTAGAAAGAGAAAACAACAGGATGTGGGGCTGGCAGCCCAGATGTGGGGAAGGCAGGTCTGGATTCAGTTATACTTGCCTGAATGTCCTTGGCCAGTTTCTGCAAGAGTGCTTGATCCTTCCCATAGCACAAGAAGCTCTGTGTGTATACACTGTAGTTCTTGCCATACAGACGGAAGTACAGAGCATTCTGTGGAGACTCAATAGTCTGGTTTTGGGGCACAAAAGTGATTTGCGTAGAGGCTCCCCCAAGGTCTAAAGCTCCATAAGTTTCCTGACTATCGCTTTCATTTGTCATCAGGTTGAACCACCTCGATTTCTGAAAGAGAATTATGAGTGGTTTAAGTCTCTGGACAGCCCCTTTGCACACTATTTCTTGGACTTGGGGACTTCCTAATGCAAAGGAGCAGGGGCATAACGGTGACACAAAGTTCACTGGAGGTTCCTGCATCTACATCACTTGACTGGCAAGAAAAGAAGGACTTCAAAGACATGGCTCAGACTGCAGCAATGTAGAAGCAGTATGGTCAGTGATTATGAAAAGGGGCCAGAAAGACTCAAGTGCAAATCCTCACTTGTGTGCTGTATAACCTTGAGCAGAATAATTAACTTTAGCTAGGCCTCAATTTGGGGCTCTAAAATGAGAGAATTACCTCATATAGTTGCTCTGAAGATTAAATCATGCAGAAAAGTGCTTAGCATAGCACATTTCACATAGTGCTAGGCAAATATTAGCTGTTCTTATTTTTAATGATAGATTTTTCATTTCCACATGTCTCTCTGAAATAAAGATTGGCTTCCTTATTCTCTGGTAAAAGTTATCTTAAGAGAATTATACCTCTGGTGACCCTTGCAGATGTGGGAGTAGATTAATTTGTTCATTTGTCCGTCATTCACTATGGCTAACCATCTAAGTTTTGCCTGAAATAGCAACAGCATTGGCCCCCAGGGAATCACCTCATGGGTGCTGTGAGATAATCACCTTAGTGAATTTTCCCAGCAGATAGTTGATAGTAATCCAGCCGTAGGCACCTTCCTCTCTGCCACTGATGACTCTGGCACCCTGGAAGTTAAAGGAGTATTTGCTGAGGCTCTGTGTCACCGCAGTCAGGACGTTGTCCGCCAACCCTTCATTTTCTATCCTACACAAAAAGAAGAGTTGAGGTTACCAGTTTTGTTTCAATAACTGCAACTACCTGTTTCAGCCAGGAAGTAAATCATAACTCACTGGAATAAACAGAGAGATGGAGATATCCACACATGGCTGTCTGAGGGGCCCTTCTTTAGAGTGAGGCCAGACTCTCTCCAAATCCAAATCCTCTTAATCCCCGAATAGGTTGGTCTTCCTAAAACACCATTTCTGTCATTGTTCTCTGGCTCTAAATAATTATCAAAGTAATTTTAATTACTATGGTGGTCGAACCTGGGTGTGTTTGATCACCATGTCTAGAGCTAAGGTGTACTACATTAACCATTGCTAGTGGCTCCTGGCTGGTTACATACCCAGGTTCTGCTTGAGGTTTATAATTAGGGCTCTAGTGGAAGTCAGGCGGCAAACGTTCTGGGACAAATATCCAACCTCCATTGGTACCAGGCTCGGGGAAAAAAAATCTCCCTCTTTTATGTTTCAGTTCGTGGGTCTGTCTGAGACCTTGAGGCCTAAAGGAGGAATCTTCCAGAATTGTCATAATGAAGATGGGATGCAATTGAATCCAAGATGTAAGCTACTCAATACTAGGGGGCTCCGAGTCAGATGATGCTGCCTTTCAACTGGCATCAGACTCTCATAATCTCTCATCCATATGACTTCCTTACCTTACCAACTGGCCCCTTATTCCTAGTTTTCCTCCCCGCCAACCCACCTTCTCTACCAATGTCACCAGTTGTGTAACATCATTTAATGGCTTCCCATTATCTCCCAGATAAACTCAACACTCCTGAGCATGGCCTACAAGGCACTGGTGATCTAAACCTTGCCTTCTCAGACTCCCACACAGAATCTTGGCTCTACCACTTACCTGGTATGTAATCCCTGATGAGTTACTTAACATTTGTAAGCCACAGCTTCCTTACCTGATTAATAACTGTTAATAATACCTGTTAGTTCATAGAGTTATTATGATTAAATTAAAGCAATGATAAGGATATAGTAAGGGCCCAACAAATACAAGCCACGATGATGATGATGATGATGATGATGATGATGATGACAACGACGACGACGACGACGACTTAACTATATGTACTCTATGTTCTATCTGTGCAGAACTATTTATAGTCCTCTAAACATGCCCTGGCCTCTCACACATTCCTGCCTTTTCACATCTATCAGAACACAAGCTCCAGCTCCAGGAAGGGAGGACTTTGTCTACTTCACTGTAACCCCAGCACTTAGAACAGTACCTGACACATAATAGGTGCCGAATGAGTATAGGTTATGGAATGCATGATGTCTGTTCTGCCTGCCTTGCCCTTCCCTACCTCTAATTCATCCTCCATAATTCAGCTCACATGTCCTTCTCTGGTAAATCTTCCTGACCTCTTCCCATTCTGGGCAGAGCTAAGTATGCTTTTATAGGAACTCTGAGCTTTCCTCTATTAAAAAATTTGATCACCCTGTATACTTCCACAACCTGGGACAAAGTAGGCAGTCAGTACATACTGAATTAATGAATGAATGAATGAATGAACAGATGTACACATAATTCACATAAGTACTAAGTGGTGAGCAATCAAATGTGCTAGTTGTATTTGTCTTGGGACATCTGTGAGTCTCCTCTGGTCTTCCCCCTCCCAGATTTTGAATGGCTAATTTGTAGCCCCAAATACCACAGTATATAAGCTCAATCATTCTCTTTGTGCCTTCAACACTTTGAATTCCTTCCCTATAGGGAGAAGGATGAGAGGGCTTTTTTTTTTTTTTTTTAACATACTTAAACTCCCAAAGTTATACATACTAAGTGTTTGGACGCTTGACCTATTTACTGAGATTTTCTTTCTTAGGTGTGGACATTTAAGACACTTATTTAGAATATGGGGTGTTAGGGAAGTGGGGCACCCCCCATAACTTCAGAGGCTTCTGTGCTGCCAAACCCAACTCGCAGCCACTCTTGGTCCCTATGTGCTGCTCTACCTGAGCAACCGCATGCCTGCTGTGGCTCCCAGGTAAACAGGTGTCTCTTGGTACTGGGACTTTGGAATCACTTCCCTGGCTCTTTCCATGCATGCAGTCAAATAAATGCTTATTTCATGTGTTTTATTAGCATATTGTGAGATTCCAGGACCTAGGAAAAAACATAGAAGCAGATGACAATATATTTTAAAAGTATAGAACATACCTTGACAATATAAGAGCAAAATACTGGTGTTTTCTGATAAAATTCAGGAAGGCAGTTTCTTAATGTGACATACGTTACTTTGCTGTACTTACAGGGTAACTCCCTGAACCAACCTAGCCTTGTTAGGACTTATTTTCAAACTGTGAGCTGGGTCTGTCCGCTGTTCAATAATTTTGCCACTGGATGGTGCAATTTTCACATTCAATTGCATAACCTTCCTAACAGGTTCTCTCAGGTTTTAATGGGACTCTATATTATAGCTATTCTACATAGCTACTTTTTAATGTTTCTTCCACAAGGTCGTAATTAACAACACTAATTCCTAGAATATCTAAACGGATAAAGATGACATTTAAAACAGAGTAAAATAAGCACCAGGGCAAGTGGCTTTTACTGAAAAGATAGGAACTGCCATTCACAAGCTATGTGATCGTGACCAGTCCCCTAAAATTTCTGAAGCAGAGTTTCTTTGATAAAAGGAACAAGAATTGAATCCATGTCTCCTCAGTTATTTTTTTCCACTCTGATCCCAGCCTCCCTAGTAAAACTGTTTTTCCAGTTTTAGAGCAAAACTCATTGTTGCTATGGAGAGGATTAGAGCCAAGATTCCTTAAGGTTTTGTTTTGTTTTTGGAAATTAACACAATTTTGGTTCATTTTAAGATAAACATCTATACTGCCAGTGCTTTATAGTGAGGATTCAGTTTAAAGATAATTATCCAGATATGTTATCCATATCATTCAGATTTTTAAACAGCCTAGTTTCTTAACCATAATGAGAAAATCAGCTCTAAGTTATTAGCTGTTTTAATTCAAAACGTCTGGCCTTCAAAATGGGTGGGGCCCAGCATCTGTGCTTTAACAAACCCTCCAGGTGGTTCTGAGGCCAACTCAGATTCTAGAACTATTGGCTAGGTCATGGGTTTGAAGTTGGGTAGATCTCCATTTGAATCCCAGTTCTATCTCTTAATACCTTAAGCAACCTTATGTAAGTGGCATAATGTCACTCAGTCTCAGTGCTTTCTTTTTTAAAAATGGGAATAATAATACATATTTCAAAAGGAGATTGTGAAGATGTCATAACACATTTTTAGTACTTAGGTAGGTGCACGGCACACTGAAGTGTCCTGTTAACGGGAGTGCTATTACTCGATTATTTCTAAGTTTGGTTTTGCTTCGAGGGCTTGATTATGAAAGGCTGATTTCAATATAATTTTTAAAGATAAAATAACAAGAGTAGCTCCATATGTTCTTCATTTGACTTGCTTTTTTTTTGTATGTGTTCCACTTGCCATATACCTCTCATGTTCTCTTGTCCCACCATCCTCCCTTCCCTTTTCCTTCATCTTACCTTTTACCTTGCACTCTTCTAACTGATTCACCACCCCTGTGTCATTCTCCTTTTCTCCTGGCCACTTATAGATGTACAGAGTCGTGTGAGAAGAGCCTGCATCCAGCACAATCCCATACTGTGGGCAAAACAAACCAATAACTTATCAGCATTACGTGGTTCTTCTCCATATATGGCTTGCAACAGGGGGCGGGGGAGGAGGGAGAAGACAAGAAGTTTTCAAAAACGGGAGAAAGTGCTTTAATTCGAGAGGGACATGAGAGGCAGCCATAAGGGGGTAGGGTTGCCGTGATCACGAGACCTATTAGAACACCGACTGCTCCAGTGCATTGGCTCTCAACGCCAGTAGTGCAGCAGAACTAGCCAGGCCTCAGCCAGGGTGGGGCCCGAGCATCAGAATCATTCAGAAGCTTCTCAGACGATTCTAATGTGCAGTGAAGATTCAGAACCACATGCTGACGTGGTTGAGACAATAGAAAGCCATTAACTTAGTAGTTCCCAAACTTGTATGCACACAGAAATCATTAGAATCACCTGGAGAGCTTCAAAGGCTGCTGATGATGCCTGTTTCACCCTCCAGACGTGTAACTTAATTGGATTGGTATGTGGTGTGGGCTTTGGAAGAGAGACATGGAAAATACTAAACTTGCTTGCTTTTTTATTACAAATATAACTATTAATTGTATTCAATATATTTTAAGAGATATCTGCTTTAACTTGATGTTGAGGGGGCTCTTAAGAGTAAGGGGAGATGAAAGGATAAATAAAAGAAGAAAGAACGTCGGAGGGGGAGGAAACAAGCATGACTAAGAACTAGACAGAGGAGAATAGGAGAAGAACAAAGTCCCCACCTCACATTTCAGAGTATATTAAACGTACCAGGCAGGTGTTGTATGAGGCGTTTTATGAGAATTATCTGACTTAACCCTCAGAACAGTGCTGTAAATTAGGTACTATTTTTATCCCCTCTGCAAAGGTGAGAAACTGAAGTACAAAGAGGTTACATAATTTACTCAAGAGACACAGCTAAAAGGTGACAGAGCTTGGATCTGAATTAGAGTCAGACCCAAGACCTTATGCTCCTTATACAGAGAAAAATGGGAGCAAGGGCTCCTATTTTTAATAAAAGATAATACAGCAATGTATGCAGAGCTTAGGTACACATCCCAATGAATTTTTGTTCATGTGCATATCCATACCAACCACCACCAAAGTCAAGATATAGAACATTTCCTAGTCCCCGGAAGGCTCACAGGATGACATCTATCACCATGGATGAGTTTTGCCTGTGTTTGAACTGCAATAAATGGACTGACGTAGAGTGCATCCTTTATCCCTTAACTTCTTTCAGCCTACACTGTCTCTAAGATGAATTCGAATTCTGTGTATCAGTAGCTTGTCCTTTTTCATTTCTGTAGAGTAGTTAATTATATGCATGTACTGTATTTTTATCTGCTCTACTGTTGATGGACGTTTGGATTGTTTCCATTTTGAGACGATCAGAAATATACCTTCCAGGAACATTCTTGTACATCTCATTGTGTGGACAATGAGCTCTCATTTCTTTGGGGTACTTAACCAAAGGTAGACTGACAAATGCCCATTTCGATCAATTAATATTGTTTTGGTTACATCCCTAGGTATAATCAAGAAAAAAAAATGCCATGATTGAATAACAGGGTCTGTCATGGGATTGTGAGGGGCATGTGTACTTTCCACTTATCATCCATATACTAGAGAGAAATAAACAGGGAAGCCAAAGAAGAGAAATAGAGGAAACACTTCCAAAGTGTGAGCCAGCTACTCTCATCATACGTTGCTGCTCATTTGAGTTGTGAACTTCCAAGTGTGGTCTGCCATTGATAATGCTTAGTTCAGCAGTTGTTTTATATGTATCTCTCTCCATCCCCTCATGTTGTCTAAGAACCTAAGACCATCCAGCAAACAAACAAAAAAAAAAGAGACAAGAATGATTGGAAAGACCTCCCTGGACCACTGGGAATAGCTAAAAGTAGAGTCTTATTGAGGTGTCAAGTTTTCTCCATTTGACCAAAGACCCAGGAGGATCACTGTGCCCTGAGGATCTCTGACCTCCACGGTGTTCTCTGCCTTCTTACAGACAGCAGGGATTCCACATGATAATTAGCATTATGCCCTTATAAAGAAAGGACTTGTGTAGCACTTGCTTTGGGCACAGCAGGGAAAGAGACTAGACAGACTCCTCTGCAGCTAGGCTTGCAGTGAGAGGAAACCAAGAAGTGGCTTAGGCGGTGACCGCTGTTGGCTGACAGGATTCTGACTGAGGTCTGAGGCCTTTGGATCCATGGGAAACCTCCTGGGGTCGAGAAAGAAGCTCGGGGATTACGCCAGACAAAATTCTGTTGTTCTCTAGCAGGGCCCCTGAATTCTTCCCACCAGAAAATGTTCCAACCGCAGCAGTGCATGATAAAATTCAGCAAGGCAGCAACAGCAAGCAAGCAGCCTTTATCTGGAATCATTTAGTCTGAATTTGTTGACATGAAAATCATTCTTCCAGGAGAACAAAGGAACCAGCCTTGCTTCTATCATGCTGTTTCTCCAAAGCCTTCCACAGTGAGGTGGTTGAGAAATGATAGCTTTTACTACATTTCATTTGGCAAGGGTGTGAGAAGAGGGTAGAGTGCCTTTAGCACAGGAAGTGAGGACATTTATCTTGTGTATACAGCAGACTTTTGGAATGCTCACTAACTTATTGAATTGCGCCAACTGTTTTTATTTTCTGAAATGGTTTGCAGAATAAAAACACAAACCGACCTTGCTTGCTGCTTGAGGAACAGATAAAGCCTGATTGTCTGAAAATTTTCAGTTTGAGCATCTTAGGAGTTTGCCTCTCATTGTTACCAAACCGTCGTCATAGTCATTCATTTTTCATAGCTGGCCCATTTGAGAACTAGAAGTTCATTTCAACTAATCGTATTTTTATAGATAAGATACTGTGTCCAGAACTATTCAAGGACTTGCCTAATAGGAATGGCTACTTAATGCCTTATCAGATCCATCTAGAACCCAGGTAGCCACCACCTTTTGCTCTCTTTCACCACACCAGCATTTTCCAAACCATGTTCCAGAGAGCAATAATCCTGCAAGGATCTGAGAAAATAAGCCTTCCCAGAAGTTTGGAGAATGCTATGTGCTCTCTCCCTTTCCTGATCTCATGAACCTGAGAGGTTCATGAATCCTTCAGGGAAGTCTGACAGTAGAGAAACCCACTTAACCTTCTTTGAGTCTTCCTAGACTCAGTGACAACAGAATTGTTTTAAATTCTACCTTACAAAAATGCTTTCCCTTGCCATGCTGTCGCCCTTATCCAGTGCTTCTCAGTAGCTCATATTTAAAACATTTCTGAGAGCTTCCATGAGTATGCCCTGCACATTAAAGAAAAATCAAAGATTTATGTGGCAGAGAGCTGACATTTCCTTAATATTATTATTTCAATATTACTTTCTATTTTAAGAGTACTTAAAGTTTATTAAATAGCATCTAGAAAATGAAAGGAAAAGACAAAAAGACATTTAAGATGCCACCAGCTAGACATCACTGTTATTTTTATTTATTTCCTTCTAGGCTTTTTAAAATATGTGGTGACTTTTATACAGCTGTAATCTTACTCTGCAGACAACTCAGGCCTAAGCTAGTTTTTGATCAGGCACATAATTTTAACAATCATAACTGATCTTCATGGGACATGCTGAGTGAACAGAAGCAGTGGTCTAGAATAAAGTGCTGAAATGGCTTTGCTTGGTTCATGCACTGTAGCGGCCTTGGTCAGGACCTAGACATGTGGGTGGCAACAGACCCTGAGCTCGCAGAGATGGAGGCCATGTGGAGGCCCGGCAGACCTCTCCTTGGGATGGAAATGATTTTACCTGTGCAAATGTCATATGCCCAGGCTTCTGGGTAAGTCTCCCTAGATGTGGAAAGAAAAAGAAAACTAAAGAATCAGTTGACCTACTTCTATTCCTGGCTCTGCAGAAGTGGGATGTTTAACCCTCTCCACTGCGTCTGCTCATTTCTGAAAACGCTAACTTTCACACTGGCCTGCTCACAGTTCCTCATGGGCCATGCAGCTTCCCTTCCAGGGCCTTTGCCCAGAAAGCCCTTCTCCTGAAATCCCAGACTTCTCTGACCTTCTCAGATAAGATTCTACCCTCCCAATCCGTGTCTCAGAGTGCCTGCAGTTTTCCTGGAAAGACAGAATTTGCCACGATGTGTAATTACATATTTATGTGGCTATTTGATTGTTTGCATTTCCTATAGGACTGAAAGCTATGTTAGGGTAGGCCTGTTTTGCTTACCAAGGTATATGCAGCATTCACCATGGTATATTCTATATGTTAGGCATAAAGAAGGAATTCAACACAAAATTGTTGAATCAAATGAATGAATGAGGGTGGTTAGAACTATATGGCTCTTAAACTTCTTCCAGACCCAAAAAGATATTCATATTCACAGCCTAATATATAGCTGTGCCATTGGGGTTGAGGTCTATCACCACCACCACTACCCCAACCCTCCCTGCCCCAGAAAAACCCATAAGCCAGGTAACACAGACAACAGTGTGATAATTAACTTCTCCTGGTCCCTTCAGAGACATTGGTTCTTCGGAATCTTTCTTAAAAGTTCCTGTAGCTTTAACAGTTACTTCAGCAACCTCATCAATCTGTCTCAGTGAGTCCTTTTGAATAAACAAAGCTTATCCTTTTGAATGTGACTCGAGTACTCTATAAACAAATCAGGTTTCCATTAGCTACAGCGGTGCTGGCAGGGCCTATAAACCATTAGAGACCATTTTCTTCCTTTCTTTTTTCTTTAATTGGAGTTGCTAGACCTTCAACACGAACCACAATTTTGTTTCTTTTTATTTTCTTTAATTGTAGTAAAATACACAGAGCATAAAATTTACCATTTTAATCATTTTAAGTGCATTCAGTACATTCATATTGTTGTGAAACCATCACCATCATCCATCTCCAGGTGCTGTTTTTTTTAAACAAAATGTTAAAATCCAGTCGGGCAAAAACAATATAGCTATTTTCCAGTAGAGTTTGAAAATTGGAGCAAATCCTTCCAAAATTTCCATAAAAAGATAAAATCACAAATGCTTATCTAGGAATAGTCCTTTAGTTCTTGGTGAAACAAGCAGGTGCATGGGGACTGGCCACTATTCTTTTAGCAGCAGTTGGAAATTCTGGGAGCACCAGTTCTGTGACCATCACACACTAACAGTTAAGGGTCTTGCCTAACCCTCATCTCCCTCGAAGCAGTGTTGACAGCTGGTCTCCACTGATGGCTTCTGATGTGGTGGGCATTCCAATAAGTGAATCACTGGTACTATTCCATTTATCCTCACAACCATCCACAAAGTAGGCACTGTCTTCACTTTACACACAAAGAAAATGAGGTATAAAGAGAGGAATTTACTCACCCAACATCTCATAGCTAGAAAGTAGCAGATCTAGGATAGAAAGTAAAGCCATCTGGTCCCTGAGCCCCCACTCCATAGAAGTGAGCACCTTTCAATGAAGGCATGTGGTTTGGTATTGGGTCAGTCTGGTACCTTTTGAGAGAACCTTATGGGGCTCTGTGTGTGCCTGAATACGGAATATCTGACAACTCTCTCACTGCCAGGGTTCAGCGATGAGCACGCAACTAAGGAAGTGGTGAATCAAGCAGACCTCATAGCTACCTCCCCACCCACATTCACCAGAACAAAGGCACTTTCCCAAGGGACACTTTGATACAGCAAATGATTCTTCATTAAGGTCTATGTTCCTTAAAGTGGTCATTGCATATCTACAGGGCAGTGTGCTTCCCAGACTTCACTGGTACGAGAATGCCCTAGGATGCCTGTTAAAAGTGTTGATTCCCAGGCCCTGCGACCTGGAAAATTGAAACTGAGTAGGCTCTGGGGATGAGAATGGGGAACCCGGACCTCTAAGGAATCCTGAGACAGGGGCCTGCCTCCTACACTGACAAGCCCTGCTATTGGCTTGGTCTTCACATGCTCTTTACATCCAAGGAGGGAGCAGTTTTGACTGTTCAAGATGCTCACTCTGTTCACTGAGTCTGCGAACCTCAATGGGTCAACCAGTCACCCAAGTCAGCAGCTGCACTGGTTGTAATTTAACATTTATTTTGTGATTATTTGATTAATGATTATCTCTTCCACTAGAGTATAAGTTCCATTTGGGTACAGACTTTTCCAGTCTTGCTCACTGCTATATCCCTAGGGCCTAAAATAGAGTAGATGGTCAATGACAATTTGTTAAATGAATGAATTGAGCGAATGAATAATAAAATACATGCAAAGACAAATGAAACCAGTCCCTGTCTTCAATATGCTTACAACCTAGGTAGTTGGGCAGTAAACACATCGGTACAATAAAGAGTTCTTGTGTTTTGCCAGATGAGTCCCAGACATGAGGCCACCATCTCCCCAGCAAAGCTGAACCCAAACTGGCTCAGGTAAGAAGATGACAAGATGAGGTCATCAGGATTAGGAAGCTGACCTGAGCAGGGCTAGAAAAGGGCAAGTCAGATGGGAAGAAGAACAGAAAAAACAAGAGGCAATCTGTCACCATGCAGATAGGCGGCAAAGGTGGCAACACATGAATTATCAATTACTGAGTGTGTATAGTGGGCCAGGCCACCTGCTTTGTACTTCACATTTACATTTACTTTATCTCAGTAAGTAATCTATGAGATATCAATTATCAGCTCCATCTTACAACTGGAGAAACTGAGATTCAAAGAGGTTAAGTCCTGTAACTGTAAGAGTAGAGCTGGGGTTCAAACCCAGGCAGTGTGAGTCCATGCCCAGTGTTGCATCACACTCTGAGCAGGCAGAATACTTTTATCTGCAAGTGGACAGGAATGAAGGATCCAAGGAAGTGAGTAGAGAGACAGCTGGAAGACTTCCACGTATGAAGTTTCTCCAGAAGAGGCAATGACCGCCACCCTCTTTAAGCAGAAGCATACAGAGTTTGTTCTCAACATTGCTGTCCCAAGAGGCTCCATCTTGATCTTAAATGTCCTCTCAGGAATCTGATCACTAAGGGCTGGTCAGCCTCAGTGTCTCTCACATTATCACCTCACTCCACAGGCAGTGCCTTAATTTCAGCCTCATCTGTCTTCTCCAGACCATGGCAGAAGCATCCTAACTAGTCTCTCTTCCTCCTCTAATCTGCTCTCTGGCCAAGAGGAATCTTGGGAACTCAAGTCTGGGCACCTCCCCCGCTGTTAGAAACCTCAGAGCAGTGGTTTGCAATCATGACTACTCATTAGAATCACCTGGGAAGCTTTTAAAACACACACTCCTGTCTGGCTTCACTCCCAAAGATTCTGATTTAATTGACCTGGGGCAAGGCCCAGACATGAGTACTTTTTAAAATTTGCCTCAGTAGTTGTAATGTGGATTCAACATTGAGCACTACTGCAGTTTAATAGATGATATGCCCACTCCTGAGCCAGGCAAACTAAGCTCAGACTTGAGTCTCCTCTGCCACTATTCCTTTCTGTGCCCACTATTCAGTATTCTAGCCATACTGGACTGCTGGTGATTCCACAGGGATTGCTTGCTATTTTAAGCTGCTATTCTTCAACATATGTTATGGCCTTTGTCTGAAAGGCATCCTACCTCAATTTCTGGCAGACTCCTTAATGTTCCTTATCCATTGTCCCCTTATCCATCTCTCCTCCATGATATCTTCATGTGACCAGGTGCAATTGGTGACTCCTTTCATTGGGTTTCCATAGTACTATGTACCTATCTCTGAATTAACATGTCTCTATTTTATTGAAACTATCTGTACAAATGACTCTCCCCCCGCACACACACAAAAAAGCAATAGGTGCAATGATGCTTTATATACCTCTGTGGTCACCTCACATCTTCTTGGCCATTTTTTTTATTCTAGCTCCAGCCATGCCTTCTCACCTCTCTACTTCTGCCCAGGGTCTTCTCTCCTGCTGCCTAATAAGTAACCTATGGTACCCACACAGACCCTCTGATACATGTGGAAACCCAGAAGTACCAGTGAGTTGACATCCAATGGGGCAACCCTTAACCAACAGGGAGAAGAACCAGAGAATAAATCCCCAGGGCAAACAATTCTGCAATGCTTTCTCCACAGCTTTTCAGAGGGTCCTGGTGGAGGGATCAAGCCTCAGGTGCCCAGTATGGTAATCTGTTTATTACACCCTCTTGGGGTGGCCTTCCCTTTTTCCCTGTTTCCTTGGGATCACTTCCCAACACAAACATTCTGCATTCAGTTCCTATTATTAGGATGTGTTGTTTGGAAAAAGTAAAACAAATGGAAAGAACGTTAATCTTTGGGTCAGAAAACTGCATTCAGATCCTAGCCCCACCTCTACCTTGGGCAAGAGAACCCCAAAGGCCCTCATTTTTGTTGTGTATAAAATGAGGATAATCTTTCATTCTTCACAGCACTGAGTATGGAAATTATTCATAAACTGCAAAGCACTATAAAAAACAATGTTATCACTATGCTTTAGAAAGAATTTCTTTACTAGTCAACCTCTCAGGAGACAGAATTCCTCCAGTCCTTGCCCTATTCTTTTCTTACTTTTTACCCCCTTCCCATGATCTTATCCATTTCTAAGGCTTCAATACATCACTGAAGTCTAGGCCTGTGCTGTCCAGTAAGGTAGCCACTAACTACATGTGGCTGCTGAGCACCTGAAATGTGGCTAGTCTAAACTGAGGTGTGCTCTAAGTGAAAAATCATACTGGAATTTAAGATAGTATGAAAAAAAGGAAGTAAAATATCCCATTAATTCTGTATTTTGATGAAATATTGAAATAATAATATTTGGATGTATTGGATTACATAAAATATATTACTAAAAGTAATTTCACCTCTTCTACTTTTTAACAATGTGGCTCCTAGAAAAATTAAAGTGTGGCTTGCAGTATTTCTGTTGGGCAATGTGGGTCTACATCTCTCTCCTCTGAGGTCCAGATCTGCATATCCAACTGCTTCTTTGACATTTCCCCTTGAATATTCAGTACCTCAAAAATGAAATCTTACCATTTGTGACATGGATGGACCTAGACAGTATTATGCTAAGTGAAATAAGTCAGAGAAGGAAAGATACCCTATGATCTCACTTATATGTGGAATCTGAAAAACAAAAATAAATGAACAAACAAAACAGAAATAGACTCATAGACACAGAGAATAAACTGATTGTTGCCAGACTGGAGGGGCTTTGGGGGGACTGGGTGAAAAGATGAAGGGATTAAGTAGTACAAATTGGTAGTCACAAAATAGTCACAGGGATGTGAAGTACAGCATAAGGAATATAGTCAATATTATTGTAATAACTATGCGTAGTATGAAGTGGGTACTAGATTGATTGAGGGGATCACTTTGTAAATTATTCAAATGTCTAACCATTAGGCTGCACACCTGAAAGTAATATAAAATAATACTGTCAACTCAATTTTTAACTCAAAAATAAAAAGTTAAATAAAACAAATAAAAAAAAAAAGATGACGACTGCAAATGAGAGGAGGTCATCCGTGACAAGTATTCGCTGGGAACACAGAGCTCAAGTCTGTCATGGATTCTGCTTCCTAGGTGGTCCCCTTCTCCAATGATGCAATAATGGACATGTAAAAAGGTCAAATCAAGAAGGCAATCATGTATATTTGGAACTGGTAAACAAATAGCAGAACTGAGATGTCATGAGGCTTCAACTGAGTGAAGTTTTGCCAAGAGAGCTGACATCGCTCAACATTAAAAGGCAAGAGACCATTGACGATGAAATAGTATCAGCCTTCCGTGCTGACAATGGGGCTGCTGTGCGCAGCCCCAGTGAGCTGAACTTGTGTGGCAAACAGATGGCAAAGTAACATTTAGGCCTCCTCTGTACAACAAGCGATTTGAGTGGGTGGCAAAAAGCTTCATCGGCCTGGCATATGCATCTCTATTTCCATGCTGTGTTCTTTAATATTTTGGAGATGAGAAACGAGCCTTCTCCACAATCTTTAATTTCCAAAGTGCTTTATACAGAGCTTTCCAATAAAGTTTATTATTTTGGTGATAGTGATAATAATGGAGTAAGAAGAACAAAGAGTACACTGTTGTGACACATGCACAGTGAAACGAGTAAGTAGAGATAGCACTAGAGAGCAGAATATCAGCACAGTATAACACAGATCTGGATGTGGTGAATAAAGTCTTTGTTTCTATTATTTATTTAATTAATTTGCTGAACAATCATGAAGACAATTATCTTGCCACCACTAATCAGTTCAGGGCGTTCCCTCTTCCAGAATGAGCATCCATTTCCATTTTACTCCCCTAACCCAATAGATACTGACTTTCTCCTGGGCTGCCAGAACCTCAACTCCTCCTGTATGCTCTGATTTACCATAGCCCCCCTTTCCATCCACCCAGGCCCTCCCCGCCAACATACACACACACAGAGTTACCTTAATGTTTTCCGGCAATGGTTTGTTCTGGGTCAGCCCCACAGCTATCAAAGCAATCACAGCCATTATAGAGGAGAAGCCAAGGATGATCAGTATATTTTTGGAACAAAATCTCCTGAGTTTGGAATCTAAAACCACAAGCAGAAGATAAAATGTCAATAAGAAATCAATGAATATTTTCTTTCCCTTTCTGTATGGTCTAGTGCTAGCTATTTGGAGACATTAAAGATAAAAGTTAATCTTTATCCATGAGGCACTTGCAAAGTAATCAGGAAATAATTCAAGAACAAAAGCATTTGTTCTTGTGACAAAGGCCAAGACTGAGTTAATGGCTGTCACAAGGAAAATAGGCAGAATTAGATCAGTGATCAGAAATGAAGTGAGAGGGAAGAATCCCAAACTGGTAGTGTTTTTAATAGGTCATGTAGGTATACGAAGGTACAAGTGATAACAAAAATCAGGGACAGCTGTCTCCATTTTTTGAAATCTACCACAAAATATTTAAGATGTGAAAAAGTATTCAGAATATATCATACAGCATCAAAGTCCCACAACCCCATGACACTTCCTGGCTCGACACACCCCTTGCAATTCAACCACACTTAATGTTAATTGGTAATTGTGTAGAGGCTGTGGGATTTTTAATATTTCATCATCCACATTATCCAAACTATTCTGTTCATAATTTCACCTTATTGTTGGACATAAAAAAGCTCCAGGAGAATTACATAACATTCTTTGATGAGAATAAGCGGAGCATATAGTGCAGGTGAACAGGAAATGGAATGGTTGCCCCATTCCCTGCTTTCTGATGACTCACACCTCTTCTCCCAACTTCCCAAACTTTTTTACTAGGCCTTGGGGAAGAAGGACAGGATAAAATGATAAAGACACATGTGAGAATGAGACAGGTTCTCCAGAATACATTTCACTTTTCTAAGGACAGGGCATGGGATTAAAACAGCTGAAAGGGGAGCCTGAGCCACCTCCTCCTGGCCCCTTCTTGGTCAGCAGCAGCAGCTGTACCGGGAAGTGGGAGCTCCTCCTCATGCTTTTGAGCAGAAGCTTGGACTTCAACCAAAGGACTGTAACTCACAGGTCTCCAGTCCGCTTCAACCTCTAGACTCTTGAATCAGTCTTTATCCATCAGCTCAAACAGTATAACACTTAGGGGAAAACGTCATAGCAACACTATTATCTACTGCTTCCAAACAGAGGAACAACAGATGAAGTACATACAGCACTTCCCGCCTTCTCCATTCCCAAAAGAACCTCAGTTTTGTTCAGATGCCTGCCACTCCTCCAAGCAACCACATGCCTTGTGGGAAAAGGATACAACACCCCATTTAGCGACAGGCCTGATTACTCTGTACACAGTCTCATTCCCTCACCAGTGATCAGTTCAACAATGGGTATGTACCACAAACTGGCTCATGAGACCCTGGAGGAAGTCTGCTGAGGCAAGTCTAGGAAAAGAAAGGAAGCATTTCTCTTCTCCATCAGACATTGTTCTGCCTGGATGGGATGACACTGAATGATGGCAGAGCAGAGATGGAGACAATTGAGTCCTTGATGGCATTTTGAGCTGCTAAAACAATGAAGCCTGATCCAATCCTCTTATAAAACTTATTCTTTGACCCAATTAGAGTCAGGACTTTAATACCTTACAGTGAAAACATCCTGATACAACTGGTATGGCAGAAATGTCTTAATGATGCCAGAGCTCTGGAATCCGGAAAAGAGCTTCCTACGTACTACCCACCTCAGTTCCCAAAGTTGCAATATTGATAAACACAGCTCATAACAAGCACATGCTTTGGATGAACAATTACAAATCTAATACCCAACGGCAGCACACAGCAGTAATATGTTAGGTCTGCAGGGGAAGGGCCAGCCAGGTGCCTGCCTGGAGACTCCCCAGCTTGATACCTGGAATCCAGACCTGAATAGGGCGCACCCTAAAGCCCTAGGCATCACCACCCTAATCCGGAGGCTCAATTAGCATTCGATTAAGGATTGTTCCCCACCCTATACCCCTACCCCCACATAACCCATAAAAGCCAGGCCCTCCCACCCCAGGGCGCGACTTCTCTGGCCCCTCTCCTCTCTGGACCAGACAACCTTGCCCGGGAGCGCTCTCCCAATAAATGCTTGCTTTTAAAACTTCTGTCGGCGTGTCACGCGTTTACCTTACAGTAAACACAACAGAATATACAGATGTCAAATTATAACGTACACCTGAAAATTATATAATTGTATTAACCAATGTTACCCCAATAAACTTAATTTTTTAAAAGTTAAAAAAATATTGTGCTTTTATGGACTATGACAGGAAGTTTTTAAAAAGCCCTTATCATATGAAGGAAGCCGGACTCTTAAGAAGTGATACTAAACATGGGAGTCCAAGTGGACTTATCCAAGACTTGCTCATAAAAGGAAACCAGTTAAGTACTGGCCCCTCTTGGCCCCCCAGAGCTCTTTCAGAGGCCATGACTGCTACAGGTTAAGTTCTATTATGGAAAATTTACAATGACTATCTTTCCCCCCAAAGCCCTTCATATTCCTTGTATATCACAGGAATGTGGTTTCTATGATACAATTTAAAACAAATTCAAGAAATATTTTTACCAAAATGACAAAGTGCTATGTTTTCTTTTGAATTGTCTCACTATATGGAGAATTCAGGACTACCATTTCCTTCCCTTTTTTTTTCCTTTCACATGAAAAGTGAGAAGGCTATTCTGTTTAAAATGAGAGCGAGGTAAAGACTTCTCTTCATCTGATAGAGAAACTAAACTAAAAGAAAACCAAACTTTGAGAAAACACAGACTGATTTCAAGCCAATTAGCTATGTCAGAGGCCAAAAAAACAAAATTTTTTTAAAGGTTCTTTTTGATTCTTACAGAAACAGCCATCATGACACCCTATTAAAGTGAAGTTAGCATCTTATTAAAGATCAAAATTATTTAATTTTATCCTTAGTCAAAGGATAAATCCCAGAGGAATACAGAGAAATCCCAGCATCTCAGCTTCATGATACCAAATATCTTTAAAAATTTTACTCCATTAATAAAAATATCCGGGGTGTTGGCAGATGTGGTGGTTTTCAGGCAAAAACACAAGTTTTGCTCTGCAGATCCAGTGTGACTTACTAGGATTCAAATCCTTTCTAATCTCTGATGGGTCACATCTGGACTAAGCTTGGCTTGTCACATACAGAACAAAACAGCAAACATGGACAAAGCTTTGCCGAATAAACAGTCGAGTACTGTGGTCCTTCCTGTGTTTACACGGCCCAGTGATAGAACAATCATTGAAGCTCAATGGACTGGTCCTAATCTGGTCGTGCCATGACCTGGATTAGCAGTCTCCCTGCCATCTCTCTTCCTCTTCATCAGGAAGTCCTTCTTGGTGACGCATATCTAAATTGTTCTCACACTCAGGTCATTTCTCTATTGCTTCAGGTCCAGATGCTTCAGATCCCTCTTCTTCTATGATGATATCCACCCCCCTGTTCCAGTCATCCCTGCCTACAACAGCCCTTTCTGGTATCTTTCACCCTTTCTAATTCCCTTCTCTAGCAGAATCTATCCTTCATGTGGCTAGAGAAATCTTCCATAATTGACACTCCCAGAGCTCTTTCTAATCAGGAATCTAAGGTAGCTTCCTGCTGCCACATGCAAGTCACCCTGGTCTACCTTGCAAGCCCTTCAGAAATTTACGCCTTTCCTATCTCACCATTCTGACAAGCATATCTTGTCCCCAAGATCATAATGCTTGACATTGTGACCACTAGAATATAAATTCCCTGAGCACAGGGACATTTTTTTTTTCTACCTTGTTCATTGCTTTATTCCCAATTTAATGAATGAATGAATTTTGGATTCTGACTTTTCCTGGGGAATTTCTGAGATTTCCTTCACTTGGAATTACATTCCCCTCTTTCTCCATCAAGTCTTTTTCCTCATCTCCTCAAAAATCAAGCACAATAGGAGGCTATGCTTTAAAGCTCAATTGTTCCAGTTGTCCCATTTCAGTTTGTGGGTACTATATTTTTTTGCTGGAGAGGTGCTGTGCTTCATTCATTCTTTAAATTAGTCATTCAACAATTATTTATTGAATGTATTATATTATGCATTAGATCTGTCCTAGGCTCTGAGCTACAGGAGTGGACAAAACCATCCTCATGGTACTATATTCTAGTTGTTAGGAAAAGACAATGAATGAGATAAATAACATTTATAGTATGTTACATCATTTTAAGTGCTAAGGAGGGGAAAAAAGGAAAAGTGAAGAAAGATAAAGTGATTAGGAACGGCTTTTCTGAGATGGTGGTATTGAGTAAGAGTCAAGGAAATAAAGAGGAAGCATGCATACCTCTAAGGCAAGAGCATTTAAGGTAACCGAAACTGCATATGCAAAGGCCCTGAGCTGGGGCAGTACCTGGCCAGGAGGCCAGTGCGTATGGAAGGGTGATGAGGGAGAGAATAGTGAAAGATTGGCAGGATGGCAACTAGGTCACCTTGCAGATTCCACTGAGAGCTTGTCCTTACTCTAAGTGATCTGACTTATTTCTAGTCATCTGTACAGTCTACACACAGCACTAGAGAAGCAAACAAGGAACTACTAGGGCCTTTGAAGTCCCTGGAGAGGGAGGTTATGGCCTTTTAGACAACACAGCCCTGCCTCTTGTGATGAGGTACTGAAGCTACCTCAGTGTGGTCAGGTCATAAGACACCCACACAGCCAAGTCTGGAGAGAGCCTAACTCTGTAGAAGTGGAGCTTGTGCCAAGACCAGGGCTAGGAAGACGTATCAAGAAGGAGTAAACACCATCACATGGAAGGTCTTCTCCATACCTTCTGGTAGGTCATGACTAGAAAAACCTGACTGAGAGAATATCATCAAGAGGAGTTGCCAAGCCAACAGTCACCAGGATCTATCAGCAGAAGGCCAAACTTTTCAGGATTCTGACGAGTGGCAAAAGCAGAGCCCAGACAAGCTCACCTTGGCTCAGTCTCTCTCAGCTTCCGTTTCCTCATGTGCAAAATGGGAGTCATAATAGTGCCTACTCCATAGGGTCGCCAGGTAAGATTCAATGAGTTAATGATACATAACAGCCTACACATAGCCCTTACTGTAAAGTGCTCTTAGCCAGAAGTCCAGAATCAAGGTGTCAACAAGGCCAAAGGCTGTGGAGGAGATTCCTTTCTTGCCCCTTCTGGCTTCTGGTGGCTCCTGGGGTCCCTTGTCTTATGGCGGCTTTCACTTAAATCTCTGCTTCTATCTGAAAATGGCCTTTTCCCTCTCCTTTGGCTTATCAGGACACCAATCATTGATTTAGGGCCCATCTTAAATCCAGAATGATCTCAGCTCAAGATCCTTAATTGCATTTGCAAAGATCCTATTTCTAAATAAGGTCACAATTGCAGGTACTATTATCTGATGATGATGATTGTCACTTTACAGATGAGGAAAGTGAGTCACAGAGAGAATAAGTAAATTGCCCAGAGTTACACTGATGTAAATATTGGGGCCAAGAGTTAAACACAGGCATTCTGGGTCCACAGGCCCTAGATTTTAGCCACCGCCCTACCCTATACCATATGACTGAGGTTTAGTACAGAGCGTGGCACATGGTACTAGTGCTCTGTGTGGAAGCCAATCCTATCATCCAGAAATGAAAAGTGACTGACTTTGATGGTTTGGCTGAAGGGATTGTCTGGACTGTTGTACCTTTTAAAATACAGAGTCCTTGGTCCCTGATAGTCAGAAGGTCCCAGCTAAGTGGCAGAGGTTGAGACTGATTCTCGGGAAGGTTAACGAACTTGCTCCAAGTCATAACTCTTGTGAACTGCAGAGTAAGGATTTGACCCAAGTCTCTCAGCTCCACTCCACTGCCACAAACATGGCCCTGCATTAGAGACATGTAGAAATCCCTCAGCTTCATTCTTTCTCAGTTTGCCCCATACAAAAGAACTCACACAAAGTTCTATTCAAATGGAAAGATCTTATTCTATTTCATGCTCCCCACATTTTCCCAATTAATAATTCCAGAGTCAAGTTTGAGGACAAAGCAGTTTAATTTGGCTGGGTTTTTCCTGCCTGTTTTGAAATCAGGGAAGTCATTTCAATGTCAATAATTACACAAATGCTAAAAATGAATGTCAACACCTCAGTGATGACTAGTTGGTTAAAGGGAAAAAGGCAAAGGAGAAGGAGGGAAAACAGGATGGACACAGGCAAGACATGGAATAAAAGGGAAAGAGAGGTATGTGTGGAGGAGGGGAGATGGAAGAGAGAGAGAAACACATGCAATTGCGTAAATAACTGCATGTCCTAGTCTACTGATCTCTTGAACTACAGACTTCAGAAGAAGTTATTTGCTTTTATTTATGATCTTTTATTTCTACTTTTTGAAAGGTTAATTAGCTGGTTATGCTCTGAGTTTACAGCTCTCTAGTGAATAAGGGATTCATTTATCTTAAGCTAGTCTGGCTGATCCTCAGTGGATTCCTCGGAATCTCAGCTTGGGGTGGGAAGAGCCTATCTAGTGACACCCTGGCAGTAGGAATAGAGGTGGATGTGCAAAACAAGCTCTTCCTGCAGATCATATTCTGCCAATCCGACACTCCCCACCCCACATTTCTTGCTGTGGGCTGTGCTCTCCTCAGATTAGCAGCAAGTAACTGACTGCACTTGGTGTGCCTGATTCTAAAAATGTTAATAACTGCAAAAAAACAAATGCCAACAGGGGTTCTGTATGTGGGAAACAGGGAAACTAGAGTCCCCTTGCCTCACTTGCCTCCTCACTTCCTCCCACCATACCATATACCTCCTCATTCACACCCTCTGGCCTCTCCTGAGTTCTTTCGCTCATGATTAGCACGAAGTACAATCGGTCTTTGTGGTCATTGTGAAATTTCATATTCAAGTATAGAGCTGGCAAGGAGGTTATTTCCGTCAAAGTGATATCACTGAGACTGCAGACAGGAATTCCCTGTGTCCCAGCCAACAAGTGTAACAATCTCATGTATTGATGGTCTCTGCAATAAGCACATCGCTTCCACTAAATGAACCTTCCTCTACATTTGGAATTGAAGAATTATGCCCTGGGGACTCTACACTTTCTCATTTCTGCTGCATTTCTCAACAAGCCTTGGATTTTTGTAGCCAATGAGAAAATCTGTACTGCCCATATATCGTTAGTGTGGGGTCATTTGGGAGGGTGGGGTGGGTGTGTGAACTTACTCACCCAGGATGCCTAGCCTTACAGTCCCCTGCCTTCTACATCTTACATTCATAATTTCTCTCTACCTCCTTATTTTGTACTCATGAGATACAAAAGTCAGAAGCAACATTATACTAAGTGAAAGAAGCCAGACTCAAAAGGCTATATACTGAATGATTTCATTTACATAATATTCTAGAAAAGGCAAAACAAAGGACAAAAAATTAGATTAGTAACCAAAGGTTCAGAGATAGAGAACTGCAAAGGGCTGTAAGGGAATTTTTTGAGACGGTGGAAATACTCTATATCTTGATTGTGGTGGTGGTTAGATGACTATATATACTTATTAAAATGTATTAAAATTCATATAACTGTATACCTGAAAAGGATGAATTCAACAAATAAACTATATATCAACAAGGATGTGGGGAAGTGGGCACTTCTTACATGTTGGTGGAAGTAAAAATTCATACTATCTCTTTGGTGCGGGTAGCAATTTTGCAGTATTTATCAAAGAGCAAAGTATAAACATCCTTTGACCAAAGAATTCAACTTCTAGGAGTTTCACCTGCTGATAACTTCTGAATGTATGAAAAAATACATGTATAGGGATATTCAATGCAGCATTTTTTGTAATAGCAAGACTAAAAATGACTAAAGGTCCATTAATCGAGGTCTGGATATATAAATTCTAGTACAGCTATACATAACACTATGCAGGCAGGGAAAAGATTGAGATTCATGATTGTTGATGAAAACTGTCTTTGAAACATTTTATATGTGAAAAGCAAGAAGTGGAACAATGTGTGCAGTATATTCCCACTGGGTAAAGGCATAGACATCTCTGGAAAGTTATCGATTTACCAGGACTCACAGGACTCAGCATATAGTCTTATTCATGGCTAAGATTCATTACAGTGAAAGGATATGAAGCATAATCAACAAAGAGAAAAAAAGTATGAGACAAAGTCTCGAGGAAACCAGGCGCAACCTTCCTAGGGTCTTCTCCCAGTAGAGACCATAGAACACAACTAATTCCCTCAGTGGTGAGTTGTGACAACATATATGAAATGCTGTCAGGGAAGCTCAACAGAAACCCAGTTTCTAGCACTTTCACTGGGCCAGTCACATAGTTGGTGCTTCCATCCAGCATGCACCAACATTCCAGACTCTCAGAAGGAAAGCAGGTGGCCATGGACTCAAGTATGCCATTTCCTGAAAGTTCTTTCTCCATAGAGATAAAAGATGACCCCTCTAGGATAGTCAAACTTACCGCCCCCACTATGACTTGATGTTTGTCAAACTATCTTGCCATGATCTTTCTACTGGGAAAAAAAAATGAGCTGATCATTGTTAAATGATAAGTGGATACTGATCCATTTTTAGCATGTTTGGTTTCACAGGATTTTCATTCTTTTTATTCCACAAGGTAAAATAGATTGTCTTTCCCTATAAGACACAGGCTGCCTATAGAATACAGATGCAATGCAGAAGCGGTAGGAATGATGTGTATAGCACAATCTGTATACCTCTTGCTCACAGCCAGTCTGCTTTCTTATTTGCTCAGACTCAACAGGGTAGGAGGGGTGCAGCAAGACAAGGAAGCAGACTCAGAGGGCCAAAGCTGACAAGAGTGATTCTATATGCTTTTTCTTTTGGGGAATTATAATAAGTTCTGAGTGGAGGGAAAAGTATCCACCTCAGCAAAAGCTCAGGATACCCCACACTAAGAAGCATACATTATGGTACTTGGAAATGATGGCTAAAATATATAAAATTCTTTATAAAAATCCCTACAAATCCAAAGACCCTGAGGAACATAAAAAGGAAAATTTTCCTCCATCTCATGGGATAGTCTTTGTTGCCTACAACTGACCTCTGGGAATGAGGCATTGGTAGACCCATCTTTAGGGATGAGATAGTTAACTTGAATAATGAGGACACTATAGAGTCCACCCTCTACCTATTCTCTCAGGACTGGGTGGGAAAAGAATATTTCCCCTCTTCTTAAGGCTTTATATGGTGCTGGTATGTTCGTTCCACTTTTCTCACCCTCAGCTCTCCCTCTCAGCATACTAAGTGAGCTGATCCATGCCACACCAGTTCTTATGATTTGACTTCCTTTAACCCGTTTATTTTCTTTCCTTGTACCCTGTGCATTCCTAAACTTCACCTCCCCACAACCCATTGAATCTTTGATTTGCCATTGGTAGCTTCTGTCCCCACCATTCCACTAAAGTCACTCACACAAATATCCAATGGGTGCTTTTCAGTGTTTACACTTCCTGTAGAATTTGACACTGTTAACTTCTTACTACACAAACTCTCTCCTTTCTTGGCTCCCATGATACTAGTCCCACCCACTTCTCTTACCTTTACTTTGCTCGCTCCTCATTCTCCTCATACCCTTTAAATAGGGATATTCCAATGTTCCACTTTGGAACCTTGGCTCATCTCACTTTGTAGACATAAACCCAACTGAATGGTGATGACTCCCTGATCTCTATGGTGATTACTCCCGGATTTGTATCTCTACCCTAGGACTTTCTCTTGAGCTCCCAATCTATAATTCTAGTCACCCACTGGATATATTTGCTTTGATGTTCTACAGCCAAACTCACCCTGTCTAAAACTTAATGTTCTTTCTCATTCTAATTTTTCTGCATAATCTTCTCAATGGAGGTCATTCCCATGTCCCCAGTTTCCCTAGACTCCATCTTCCTCCAATCAAACTCCCAGTTTTGTTGATTCTACCCACTAGGTATTTCTCAAATCTATTCGTTCACCTCTTTATTTCTTGCCTGTACTCCTTCAATAGCTTCTGTAGAGGCCTACCCATATTGAGGCTCTTTCCCTTCCAATCTATCTTCTACTTTGAAGATGACATGATCAACATAACAATGCAAACCTTATTATACAACCCAACCAGTGTGAACTTCTTCAATTATTCCCATGTGTCTCAAAATAAAAATGAAACTCTTTAACAATAATTTTAAGGCCATACCCCACACAATCCAGGTATAGTTCAAGGTGTTAGTCTTCAAACTGCCCCTCTTTTTCATATTCTCATGCCTTATACAATGTTCCTCCTTCTTTCTTCTACCACAAACACCATTTCTTCTCTTCTTTAGCTAGCTAACTCAAACTTATGAGGAAATGAGGCTGAGGATTTCAAGTTCATGTGTCACCACTTCCAGAAAGTCTTCTGAAAAGTCTCTTGCCCTTCCTCTAATAATGAATTAAGTACCCTCCTTTGCATCTGTCTCATAGCACCCCTCCCACAATACTATAATGGCCTTTCACCTGTGTCAGTCTCCTCTGTGAGAGCACTCTGAGAACAGAGTGTACCTTTTAGATCTCCAGAAATCATCAAAGGGTCTGGTCTATATCAGTATTCCATATGTCAGTTGAATAAACGAATGGATAAAATTGATTTTAATTTTTAGCACACAATGTTTTCCATCAAGAAAAGCGGGGAGGGGCACTTCTGTGATTATTACAAATGCATTTTAACTTCTCAACTCCATTGTTTTATTTTTAGTGAGCTGCTAGGAAACCTCAACTTCAGTTTGCTTTGTAAGAAGCAAGAGAACAGATGTCTGGGCAGTAAATCCCCAATCTGGATCCCAGAGCTTAGTCATAAACTCTGTGGAATATTTTCTCATTGAATTACCAAAAACAATAGACTCAATGATATAAGGAACTACACATTCAATCCTTTCTAAGCAAGCATGGTTAACTCTGCATTGTCTCTGAAAATGAGTCACCCCAATTAAAGAGAAGAGTATGCTTAGGTAATAATGCATGTCCTTATTTATGACTACGTAATGATCCTATAGAATGGAATTACCACCCTGCCTTTTTCTAGCTGTGTAACTTAGACAAGTACTTAACCTTTCTAAATCTTCATTTTCTAGACTGAAATTTTAGAAAACATTCATTATTTACCTTAGGAAGTTGATGTGAAGACATGGTAAGCTCTGTATAAAAAGCATGATTTGAGAGACTCCAACTGGCCCCTTGGCCTCAGTTACTACTGTCCATATGTGTGAAATACTCTAACTTATATTTACTCTATATTTTTGTATTCTTGACCTTTTGGCTGCCTCCTCATCTTTTAGTTTGGATGACTCATGGCACCTCAAACCCCTCCTGTCCAAACAGAATTCATACAATCCCCGTTCCCCCAAACCTGTTCCTCCTCCAGTTTTCTATAACTCAACATCCATTGCTCAGTGAAGATCTCTACCTCCCATCCAGCTGTGACATCACAAATGATGGTATCATCCTCCATTCCTTCCTCACCCTTGTCCTTTACATCTAAGCAACCCACTCATTCAACGAATGTTACTGAGATCTCAAGTCCTGAGATTCTACCTCCCAAAGATTCTGATGCTGTCATCATACTGTCCCCTTCTTAGTCCAACTAACACCACCTTCCACAGCTGGCCCCTAAATGGTCTCCCTGCATTCACTCTTGCCTCAACAATGTGCTTTCTACACTGCAGCCAGATGTAACCTTTTCAAAGTATCTATATGATCACATCATCCACTCATTACTTCTAAACACTTCATAGCTTCCCACTGCTTTAGAATAAAGGTCAAAATTCATAGGTCTCATATGTTCTGCCCCTTCCCAGTTTTCCAGTCCCTTATCATCACCCTCCCCTCATTCTTTTCACATTTCACAACTTTTTTTTCACATTTTTGGATCCATGATTCTTCACCACGAAACTCCAAGAAAGTAAAACTGTAGCAGCCAAATCATCTTTTTAAAAGAAGGCCTCTTTTCAGCCCTCACTTCACCATTCTTCCCCTGACACAGGCTTTAGGGCAACTTTTTAACTCTGCCTGGAACATCCTCCTCCCACTCCCTTTGCTTATTTATCTTCGTCTCAGTCTTCAGATCCCATCTAAAATAAAATATACTATTCCTATGAATTTGAGAGACTGCCAAAATTTATTAACTCTAGCACCCTCCTACACATCTTCCATGAACTCACACCAACTGGCATTCTTGATAGTGCTCTAAACTTTTTCTTCATATCACTTATGGTTATTGTAATTATCCACATACACACAAATCATTTTCAATTCTGGCTGCACATTCAGTTCACTGAGAACTTTGTGAAAATATCAACTCCAGAGTCCCACCCTAGACTAATTAAGTCAGAATCACTAATGTGGGAGGCCTGGGCATTGCTATTTTTTAATGGCTCCTTGGTGAATCACACTGTGCAGCCAACGTTGAGAACCACTGGTCAGAGATCATATCAGCTTACCCACAACTTTATTCCTAGTGCCAAGCACACAGCATTGTCAGTGCTCAGTAGGCACTCAATAAATGGTAACTATAGTTATGATTATTGTTGTTATGATAGATATGGTGATGATTAAGATTATAACTTTTTTCACATATTTGGCATCTGTTACTTCAAGAAAATAAAATTTTAACAGCCAAATTTTCTTAAAATTCAGCAAGTTTCTATTTTCCTTTTGACGTAGAGCTTCAATTAAGGACCAGCCAGAACCTACTAGACATACTGTTTTCACAACAAGCCACATCTCCAAGGTGAAACAAAATACAGCGTATTAAAAAATTCAATTCATAGCATACAATTTCTTTTTATGTAGGTATAGATAGTATTTGTAGTCATTTGAATAGTGTCTTCCTAATTTTCTCTGTGTTTCTGTAAACAACTCAACATATCTCACCAATACTTCTCTTTTTTAAAAAAAGACTGCAAAGGCATTTGGGGGCAGCACACCTACCAGTTCCAAATAGGCAGTTCCCTCAGACACCTGTAGCTGACTTTTTAAAGGCAGCCCTTGCTCACCACCCTTGAAGCCAATTGGCTTTGTAGTCACCTTGAGGACTGTTTAACACAACGGTGGGAGGGGGATTAAAACATCGGGGAAAGAATTGCTAAACAGCAATTCAAAGGAACAAGCTTCAAAATCACTTTAGGTTTCAGCCAGGGTTGGGAAGGAGAGGAAGGATAAGGGATTCCTAGTCACCCCCAAGGAAGCCACTGAGCCCAATGCCAGCACCCTGGCAAGATACCAGGTAAACAAGCAAGGCACTCTCCCTGGATTAAACGGCTAGAGTGAACATGAATTTTAACTTTTGCAATTGCTCACAATGCCAATGCGATGCATTCAAGTGTATACACAAACATCCTCACTCTGCAAAGGGAGTGACTAGGACAATGTTTCCTGTGCTGTCCTCATTTAGAAGCCTGTGGGGCACTCTTAGAAGTAACCAACCTTCCCAGTTTGCCCAGGACCATCGTGATTTCAGCATTTTCTTCAGACCTCCATCTTCTTCAATCTCACTCTTTCCCTGTCATACCACTGACACTCGACCTCATTCTTACCTTCTTTGCAACTATACAGGTGCCATGTGCTCTAACTTGCATTCTCTCCTGGTAACCTCTTGTAATTTTAGTGTCACTTAAGTGTCTTTCTTCCCTGAGCTCTATCCTGTGTCTGACTTCACTGTCATATTCAGGCTTTCTGCCATTCTAACTTTTTAAATACCTACCCCATGAAAGTGACATACGTTTTTCGGATGTAAAAAATCTCAAATTTGAAAGGATTCTTAAAGATCATGTATTCCAAGTTTCCCAGCCCTGACTACATAGGATAATCACTTGGGACTTTTCCCAGTCCTATCCAGAGCAATGCCATTAGAATTTCTGGGGGCAGGGCCCAGGCACTGGTCATTTTAAAAACCTTTCTGTGATTCTAACGTACAGGTAAGCTTTCTGAGTTCTTCCAAGTGGCAAATTCGCTTCTATAGACTTAGGTATTTAACCTCTGCAGTAAACTTCTCTATTGATGGGGACAGAGGAGAATGTTCATGTAGTCTGGGCCATTGCCAGATATTTGTAACTACTAGGAAGCTCTTATACCCAAGATTTTGTTTCATTCTAACTTCTACTCACTGATCTCAGTTCTAAGCTATGATGCAATGCAGAGTATGTTTACTTCATCATTAAAATTTTTTTTTATATCCTTAAAGATAGTATATAAACTCCATCCATTTCTTACAGCTAAAGAACCCCAGTTCCATTAATCATTCTTTATATATCATTACTGCCAGATCTAATGTCACCCTTTTACCCTCCACTATATGCCCTCCAGTTTGTTAAGATCCCTCTCAAAACACACTGCTCTAAACTGAGAATAAAACTGCATGTGTACTGGTTATTACATCCTTAATAGCTAAACTTTAATTGATGTCGCCTAATATGACTAGTTATTTTACGTACTCAATATATTGAGAATTGTGGTCCACTAAAACCTACAGATCTTTTTCACATGAACTACCTCCAAGTCAAGATTCTCACTCTATGTTTATCATTTAAATGTAACCTTATGGTCCCAGCCCATCTTTCCAGCTTGATGGTACTTGATTCTTTTATATAATACAGTGCATGTTTACTAAAAACTGTGTTGTTGGCAAATTTGCTAAGCTGGCTTTCTATACCTTCATCTAAATCATATAAAACTGGGAAAAGGACTGAACCTTCAGGTATATTCCCCTATAACCTTTCTTCAAGGTGGATTTAAAACCATTTGTCAACATGATTTAGCCATAATTCATGCTAATAATAATTATCTCAGTTCGTTCTTATCCAGTCCATATTTCCCCAACTCATCTTTAAGCATATCATGAAATACTTTGTTACACATCTTACTCATACTGAAGTACTTACAAGTAAAATGATATAATATCTGTGATTTACTTTAAAATATTCCAGTACCAACAACAAAAGACTTGGTGGAGGATAAAGTGACAGAGGAAACAAAAACTAGGAATACTGATAACTGTCGAAGATGGGTAATGGGTATATATTGATGTTTATTACACTATTCTCTTCCTTTTGTTTTTGTTTGAAATTTTTGGTAACTAATAAATTTTGTGAACCTCTTGCTAAAATAAAATATACTATTCCTATGAATTTGAGAGACTGCCAAAATTTATTAACTCTAGCACCCTCCTACACATCTTCCAAATTAGGGTAATTTGATATACCTTGATATAGCAGATCCATGCCAGCTTCAAGTGATTGGAGCTTTCTTTCCTATGTGCTAACAAGTTTTCCATATTTATTTTAAGATTTTGCCGAGAATGAACCTCTTGTAGAGTTTCCCAAATCTATCCTTCACAATAGTTTATGATTTAGATTACTAAGAATTTAAAGACCATCATCTCTGTAAAGTTCTTAAGTCATTTAGAAAAGTCAGAGGCTCTCTTAATAACTTCACTTCTGCCTCAATGACTTCTTAATGATGCATTTTTACTTTGAATTGATTAAGCTGCATTTTTCTAGACTGAAGCAAAAAAAGTTCACAGATTCCATTTCCTTTGCATAATCTATCATCATTGTACATCTCTCTTCCTGTTCATATTCTTGCACCGAACCATAACCAAAATAACATTTTTTTTGTTATCTTTAGCATTTTTTCCTGCATGTCTCATCTCCTATTTGTCTAAACATTCTTCTCAATAACTTGCCATCTTTTTTTTCCTCTATCATACAAATCCTTAGGGAAAACCTTCTTATTTTATAAAAGTCATAGTCATCATAGAAATTTTTAGAAAATGAAGAAATATGTAAAAGAAAGTTAAACTCACCCATAATTTCTGAGCTCCTTACCAAAGTCCCTCTGGTCAAGTAAGTGCTTTCTTTCACTTTTCTTATCCATTAAGATTACTTATAATTACACAATCATATTTCTCAATTAGTTGGTTATTTTATTCTTAGGGTTTTTTTTTTTTTTGAGCCATATTCTTTAGGAATATGACCATGAGATCTCACCTATCATCTTTCTAACTTTTTTTTTTAATCTGCCTACTTAAAATTTGAGGTCATAGGTCTAGTTGTCTTACATTTCTTCCTTTAGGGTTATTAAGTGCCTAAATAAACCACCTTCTTAACCACAACTCTCTTTTGAGTCAGAATGAAATCAAGGAAGAAAGGCACTAATATTTTCCCCTAGTTTGCAAAAAGTATCTGCAAGAAAAATCAAGAATTTTTCATATGCTCTACTTTTGGAAAATCAGATTTCCAGTAAATATCTAGATAAACTACAGGGTTTCACAATTTCATAATTAAAATCAGTTAGGGTGGGGATAAAGGAGGAGAGTGTTGCCAACATCTATTGTGACCTTCTTTGTGCCAGGCACTGTTCTAGACACTACACTTTTTTTTTCATTTAATACTCATAAAGGTCTTATAAGTTAAGTATTGTTTTAGTCCCTGTTTTACAGATAAGAAAAATGCAAATTAGATAGGTTAAGCAAGTTCCTCAAGACCAAGGTAGTAGAATATCTTCAAAATACTAATAATTTGCATATCCAGTGTACAAAGCACTCTTTTACTTGAAAAACTCCACTGGTAGTCTATTTTGCTTTTTATCCTTGCTTTGCAATTTGTAACAAATACTTCACCCAAAGCCTCCACTTGACTGGCGTAGTTTAACTTCTCATATAACAATGTCCTTTTCACTCTCCCTTCTTTGTATTATTACCTAGAGCACTACATAGAGCTGCCAATCTTATACTTCTATATTTTCATAAGATAAGCAATATCTTTACCATTCTTGCTTTCTCCTAAAGCATCTATGTCTTTGGATAAGAAACAGACTTCATTTTCCTCGATTAATTAGGAGGCCCATCTTTCCATGTTTCTTGTGACACATAGAGCTTCATGTTTATGTAAAATAAAAGCAGCATACCATTTTCAATAGGTTAAATTTTGATTTTAAAAAAAAATGAAGATGGTCAAAATAAAGCTTGGAATACTAAAGTGATCAAATTTCCCAAAAAGTTGTATCAATGAATCACAGATTTACTCTTCTTATTTCTCTCTCAGCTCTTTTTCTGGAAATTAATAGTTTATCATGCTTCACATTGGAAGGCACAAAGTCCATACCCCAGCACTTCTCAGTGCATCATTCGAATGTTGGTAGCTCATTACCTAAAACAAAAAACCAAAGCAAAACAAAACCCAGAGTTTACTAGATCTGGGATCTTGAGTAAGTCACATTCTCAGCCTTTGTTTCCTCGACTATAAAATGTGGATTAATGGTAATACCTATTTGACAGGGTTGTTATGAGGAGGATTAAATTAAGTTGAATAATGTATAAGAGACCACCATATGAACGAATTCAATGATTATGACGCTTACGATAATGATGATTATAGTTCACAAGGCCATAACTTCATTTATAATCAATATATAAAATCAAATATGCAAATCTATAATAGCCAAGTAACCAGAAACTTTTTATATCTGTAAATGGTGTTGAAAATTTTTTAATTTCCCAAATTTCCAGGGTTCCTCTTTTTTCTCATGACAGAAAAATCTAGGGTAGATGAGAAGATTCTTGTCCCTTTAGCATTTGCTGGTACTTTTCCTCATTGGAATTTCTGTTTTAGGAGCCAGCTTTTGCTGTTGATAGTGGGTACTTGAGTGTCAAAATCTAGGACTGAGCTTGGCATAGTGGGCACTTGTCCTGGGTTGACCTCTTCGTTGGAAGCAACGTTAGCCCCAAGTTATAGAAAGAGGGTTTACTTTCTCAAGCAAAGAAGGGGAATAAAGTAGGGAGGCTAGAGAAACCCACACTTCCTTCCTCCCATGCTGATCCTGCTGCCTACTCTGAGCTTGTCTTTCAGGGCAATATGGAGGTGCTTAGGCTTGAATTACCCTCTATCCTCCATTGCTTCTCAATCTACTAATTTCCAACTTGGGGGAGTTAAAAAAGAAATACTCTGGTGGCCTGAAAGGTGAAAGGAAGTTGTGTGGGTTTTTTGCACCTTAGAGTAAATTGTTGAGATGAATTGTGTTCCCCAAACCTGGCTGTGGCAAAGCTGAACAGAAAGGAGTTTGGAGGCAGTATAGGAAGGGGAAGGGTAAACCACCACTTGGGATGGTTGGGGAGCAAAGGGCTTAGGGCAGCACCCAGACACTGGGCATAAGGACAGGACATACGGAGTCAGGACGTCGAAGAAAGGCTTAGGAATGAGGTCCTCAGATAACATATCTACTTTACCAACACCCAGTTTTACCAAGTACCCACCGTGTCTCCTTCCTACCTTCTCAGATGAAAAGAGCAGCATCACAGGATCCAGATGAGAAAATCTGTCAGCCTCGCAATCATCCTCATCATTTGTTATGTGCTTGCTGGGTTACCAGGCACTGTGCTAAGCACTTCGCATACATTATTCATGAAATCCTCATGACAATGACCCCCAGTTTTATGACCCCTAGTTTTCTCAAATGTAATATAGATATCATTACCCCATTTTGTACTTGAGAAAATTGTGTAACGGAAAGTTTAGTAATGTGCTCATGATCACACAAATAGAAAGCAGAGCCTGTTTTGGGAAGTTCCTTGCTTTTAATGATTAGGAGGAATGGACATTCATTTAACTCTTTTATCTTCCCTGCACCCAGCCTACCCCTTTACCCACTTCCTTTAGCCCAGTGTGGACAGTTTGAATAGCCTCTTCTGGAAAATAGTGGTTTCTGCTTCATAAGTTGCTATGCTGGGTTTTGTGGCTGATGTTCATGTCCTGTGACCTTATGATCTTGGCCACAAAAGATTGTTCCAGTAACTCCTGCTAAAACCAAAGTGTGAACTGGGCTTGCATGATCTCATTTAATCCTTATAACAACGCTGTAAACTAAGTACTAATATTAATCTCATTGCACAGATAGGAAAACTGAAACTCAGAGAAGATGAGTGACTTGCCTGCAGTCACATAGCTAGAAAGAGGCAGAACTAAGATTGGAAGGTTGATTCATTCAAATACTAGAACACTCTGCTCTACCTACTTTTTTCAAGAGATCAATGGAGTTGGCCTTGAACAAGCAACCCTCTTGAAGGCAATCTGTGACAGGTGAGAGAAGTTGTCCAGCCACTGCAGCAGGAGATGCAGAAAGAGTACAAAGAGCTGAGTTTTGACAATGAACGAGTGATCAGAGGGGGTGACTTGCACAGTGGGTATCTGGTCATGGTACTGTGCCCTCATCAAAGGGGCTCCCACTCCAGCTGATCCACAGCAGTAGAAACTGCCACCTGTGTTTCCTGACTTTTCCATGTAGGCCTGTAAGTCCTTATCACCTTAGGTAATAGAACCAATCTTATAACTTGTGCCTCACACATATGCACTCCTTTAGGCTTAAACTCCCTGTAACATACCCCTCCAGATTTTGGCCTGATGGAAAAGAGTGATAAGAACTTGGAGCCTTACAGACCCTGATGCTTGAATCCTACTCCTAACCCAGCTTCCAGCTTTATTTCCTCCCCCAATAAGTAACTCTCTCCCCTCCTTCTTCACTGGCTGCCAGCTCCAAAGGAAGGAACACTGAACCCTAGAGGTGCTTTCTAACAGGCCCTGAGTCTATATCAGACATTGCAAGTCATATGTGGTTTGCAGCTCAGAAGGCCATACAAGTATTGACCTCTAGAATTTCCACTTCCCAAGCCCACCAACGTCTTGGGGTGATGGAATAACAAAGCCAGAGCCTTTATCCAGGTCTCTACATGCTGCAGCTAGCCCCACTCTCTATACAAGACATCAGAGCTCATAGGAGTCCCCACGTCTCTGAGGTTAGCCATAGCAAAGAGCTAATGGTGAGAGTCGGTGCTGGAAATGTTGGCAGCAAGCCACAAAGATATTTTTAGTGCTCCCATAAAGTCTGTATTCTAAGGAACTTGTATTTGTGAGCAGCTGGTACTGTATCTTTAGACATACATGATGGGCTATTCCAAGAAAGATCCAGGAACACAAAAAGTTAGATTTCCTGGCTTCACTGTTTCCTTCCTCTGATACCTACCACGTAATAGACAATTTGGCAAATGGCCACATTGCTACCTTAACCTTTCCTTATCTATAAAAAAAAAAAAAATACTGAACAAGAAGGTCACTGGTTATATAAAGAGTCCCACCACATTCCTCCCTCAGGAAGGCAGGATACAGTAATTAAAAACAGACAAAGAAAACATTTAACTTGGAACCTATATTTTTTACATCCATCTTATACCTCTTTCCACCCTTCCTTCCAGAGCCTCCTGTTGTTCTGTTAGTCACCAAATTGTTTCATCTCCAAATCTGTTCCTCCTTCCCATAATCAGTAATATCTAGAAGCTAAGTTCCCAAGGCAACCACAAATATTTGTTATTCTTTCTGCCATGTGACTTGCCCTAAAAATAAACTCAGATATTTTTTCTACCATCAAAATCCTAGGAAGACTATAAATGGACATTTGTTTTTTTATGCATACCTGTGAAATAGAGAAGGTGTAATGCCAGTTGGGCAAAGTTTAGAGGAATACTGAGAAAGTCTTAAAACTGAAGATAATATAAAAATTGGGGTGATCGATTATTCTATTTTTAAAGTGGGACAAGTAAAAAAAGGCTTTGGGAAAGTGGATTAGAATAAGCAGATACACATATGCTCACATGCACCCAAACAGCAGAATTTGTTTTCCTTTTTAGAAAGGGAGTAGCAAAGGAAAGAGTGCACATTTGCTCTGAGGTCTAGTGAAGATTTAGCCTCTATCCTTTGAAATGTCCCCTTGATGTACCAGCCAAGGACTCCCAGAGACCTCCACTTGAAGCTGACAGTACTTCCAATTAACAAACAAGACTTGCTTTCTGTTTTCATGTGAATCTGGGGTGGATGACCTTTCAGAAATTATGGATAAATTCCTCACTGGAATGACCCCACTATACAAATCGGTGTGTATTAGGGAGTTTCCAAATTAAACAGGGTCCAGCAAATGGCAACAGCAATAGTGATGCTCGTACAGCTGAAACTTATTGGATTTTATTAACAAATGTCACCATTAAAAAAAATAATTAATTAAAAAAATAGTGATGCTCATAAAACTTTACATTTTGATAGCCTCGACAATAGTTTGCAAACACAGTTATGTCCACTCTCCTTTTTGATCCTCAGAGAAACTCCCCAGGACAACAGAGGATACACATACACACATATACATAATCCTACTTTGCAGGTATGTGACAACTTAAGCCAAACACCAAGAGAACTTGCCCAACCTATATGTGGCTGATTGTACAATTCAACCAATGCTTTCCATTTTTAGCCCCATGTCTTTTATATCCTAGATGTTCTCTACATCTCCGCCTCACCATCCCTATCAACCTCTATGTCACCTTCTCACTATCATCCGAGAATCCTGGAACCAATAGGACTTGTAATCTAGAAGACCAGAAGTTTAGAAAGCAGCTTTAGAGCTTTTAGAAGATCAATTCAGAAATAGATAAAATAATGGTGAGACGGCAGAGGAGAAAAAAAACAAGCAGGAAGAACTGAGGTGAACTACTAATACAAGATAGTCACTAAGGCAACGGAGAATATTCTCTTCTTCCTCCTTCACATCCTCCCTGCTCATTACTGTCCTAAGATCCAGGACTTCCTCAAATGGGCCTATAATAACCACTTCTTCCAACACTGGATAGTCTTAAAATACTTTGGCTAAATTTCCTATTGACTTGGAGAAAGTTTCTAAATTTTAATTGAAACTACCATATTGGTACCACTCACCTTCATGTCACTACCTCCTTTGACACATGTTCCTTATTTGACATGGTTTCTGGATCTTTCCCCATGCTGGACATACTCACCCACACAGTTTGTCAAAACCTCACTTCTAATGTGATGCAGAAAGGAAATGTACCACCCAAAAAGCGTTGTTTCAGGGGTAAATAAAGTAATGAAAGTCAAGCACTTATCACAGGGCCTGGCGCAACCTGAGTCTTTTATGGATCCCCTGAAAATCAGTGTCTTTATGGAGCTATCTCTGCAGTATTATCTTTAGTTCAGAGAAAAATGTTTTGAGAAACATTAACAACCCAGAAGGCAGAAGGTCCAAAAAGTGAGAAAGGCTCCTACTCACAGAACTTCCATCAGCAATTTGTCTCTCTCTTTGTACCCCTGTCCAGCTTTACCCTGCTCTAGTGAAGACATAATACATTTGTCTCCCGAGGATCAACCTCATCTAATTTCTGGAGTATATTAGCTAACTTCTTCACCCTAGCAAGGGAGCATCAGAAAACCCATGATTGCTTCTAAGCCTAGGGGCAAGTGTCTTAGAAGGAATTTAACCTGCCCTTTCAGAGAATTTGGGCAAATTTCCTTAGCCAAATCCATTCCAGAATATGTAACAGTTTGTCTGGCTACCCAGGTCCTAGTCCTCATTTCATTTCCACCCTAGCACTTGAGCCTGACCGCAAATGTTTACCAAACTGGTAGGGGGCTGACTCCCTCTACTGGTTTCAGTTCACTCCTTTCGTAGGATCTGAAGTCAGTTTCCAGTGTCTCCCTGCTTATTCAGACAAACCTCCTTGCCCAATGACATGGCCACAGACCAAGAATGTATTCCCCAGATGCCCCTGCATCTGGACCCCACACTTCGGATCAAAGCCCTTGAATACAGCCATGACCTGGATCAAATATGAGTTTATGCCTCTCCCTTGGGCTTGACAATCTACCCAGGGAAACTTCCTCTTACTCTCTTGCATCTGCAAAGAGCTTCAGGCATATCTCATGTCTACAGATGCTCCATTTAGAACACTGACAGTGAAGAAGGGGAAAAAATTACGAAGAGCAGATATATGAGCTCATAAAACAAAGCAGTCTATTGAAGATTCATTGTAGGGGCAAGTAGGTGTAATAAATTTTATAGACTTAAAAACTTTAATAGCCATTGCTGTTTTATTTCATCATTCATTCATTCATTCATTCAGTACTTCATATATTTGTACATCAATTTGAACTACATTTGATTGCCTGGAATGTGCTTGGCACTTGATATATAAATATGAATGAGAGCTAATTCTTGCTCTTAACCATCAAAATTAATGTTTGGAATGTCATCATCATCACCTTGACCTATCAAATGAAAGTTTTGTGTCTGGTGTGCTCTGTTAAAGAAAAGAGAAAAATGCAGTACATTTTAGTAGATTTTTAAGTATGCATTTTCTATGCCTTCTTGTATAAGGGACTTGAGCATTCTCGGGTTGTGGAATCCACAGGGGGTCCTAGAATGAATCCCTTACAGATACCAAGGGACAAGTTAAGTTTTGGGGGAGTCAAAAGTTCCATGTGGATTTTTGACTGCGTTAGGGGGTCAGCACCCCTATCCCTTGTGTTGTTCAAGATAAATTGTATAAGATAATTCCATTTAACAGTATCAGCTATTATTAGCAGCAATGTAATGTATGAACTTCATTTCTATGAGCCATGAGTCTGACATTTGTAGGTCTGTATCACACCTCTGGCCTTCCTACTTATATGGCATTGGCCTTACTTCTTACCTCTAAATTGGGGTAACAGTAGTTCTCAGCTCATAAGATTATTGTAAAGCTCAAATGAGATAATATGTGGAAAGTACTTAATATGGTGCCTAGAAAACCCCAGTTTACATTGTATTTTCCTTTTCAAATATGCATTATCAGTTTTTGTTTATGCATGTTACATTAACAAGATCTTTCGATTTTTTCATATCTCCTTAGCACCTCCATTTGGGGTTAATATCTAAGATCAGCTGCAATTGATATTGAAAAGAAGATTAAAAATAAAAGCAATAACCAACAAGGAGGACAACATACCCATAACCCTAATCAAAAAAAGAAGTAACAGATATAAGAAGCCCAGAGTCCTAGAAATTAAAATTGGTAAGAAACTTATTACCACCTATTAAGAAAGATGTTAGGGCACATGAAACTTCCCAGGTTAAAACTAAACCAATTGCAGGACACATTAATAAATGACAGTATCCCATTTAAGTATCAGTCTTTCAAAGCACATTTGTACTCTGTATTAAGTTCCAGACACCACACTTAAAGTGAGACCTTGACAGCTGGGAGCTGATTCAAAGCATTCCAAAAATGTTTGCCAACTAGAGCTTAACAAATGGGTGAAATACAGTAGGAAAGCTGAGATCTCTTCAGGCTGGGGAATAACAGACATGGAAGACTTATAACAATATCCTTTCAACTATCTGAGGGACTGTCTTATGAAAGGGGATTTAGATTTGGTTCATCTCTGTGGCCCAGAGGGCAGAACTAGTACTAATGACTGAGTGAAGATACAAGGAAAGAGAAATAATTTAATTAAATATTAAAAAGATCAGAGCTGTCTAATATAGTAAGACAACTATCTTTGGGGATTGGGGGAGGTGAAGTATAAAGGCATAAGAAGAGACTTTAAAGATTCAATAGAAAATCCAACTTGATCAAGAAGCTGAACTATGAATTTGGCTGGTCCAAGATAACTTTTTGAGACATCCATGGTAAGAAAAGTAAACAATGGCATGCTCTCTAAAACTTATTAACTATAAAATGAGGATAAAAATATCAGCCTGAAAAAATTGTGTGAAGATATAATATGTGAAAAAGTCTTTAATATGAAAGACAGGAATGAAAATAACAGCAACAACAACACAACAGAGGAAACAAAAGACAACCTCGATTATTATTCTCAGAAAGATGAAAAAATGTCACATCTGTGAGACCAAGAGAGTATATAGTTCTGTTTAAAGAAACCATAAGAAAATAAAAGCAAGCTTTTAAAAATTTAAACTATAATATCTGAAAAAAATTTTAACAAATGGGTTAAAAGATAAAGTTGAGGAAAATCCTAGAAAATAGAGTCAACTTTCAAAGAGCATGGAGAGTAAACAAAGGAAATTAAAATTATTAATATAAGAGAAACAACATCTGACTAATAGGCTCTCCTGAAAGAGAGAAAAGAGAAAATCAAGGGAAGGAAATTATCAAAGAAACCATATGAGAAAATTTTCCATAAATAAAAGATCTGAGTGGCCAGATGAGAGGGACTGAATGCTCAAAACAATAAATAAAAATTTTAAAAATAATTAACAAGGAAAGGAGAGGAACAAGAAAGAAAAGATTACTGACTATATAGGAAATTATATTGACAGATTTGGAAAAAAAATCATTACTAATAGAGACACAGAAAACTAAGCAGATGAAGAAATGAGGCCATACTAATGCCAGGAAAAATAAAAAGTCATACAAGAAAAGAAATCTGAGACACAAATGACACTTAGACATGCTAAGTCATTGGACATTCATTCAACTAAAAATTATAACATCACTCTACAGGGATGGTGCAGAGAGGGCAACCCTGGAAGAAATGTAAGAAAGCAAAGTATTCAGCTAGCAAAATAGGAAAACAACAGGTAACACCTAAATTATCAGTGGAAGAACCAGAAGAAATTTTAAAATTAAAGGTGGCTGCTCTGAAGACTAGGACTTAAGACACGAGGCAGAAAGTGAAGGGACTGGCAAATGCAGTTCTTCATTATGTCATGTTAAACTTGAGTTAATTATGTGCATGTATCACTTTGGTAAAAATTAATATTGACTTTTTAAAAAGCAAAATTCTGCCAGCCCATCAAATTAAAAATATTCAGAAGCCACTGAACTAGGTAACTATCAAGGTTTGTTCTGCTTTGAGACTGTCATTTGCTTTCCTCATGTCCTTTAGTGAGCTGTTGTTTGTGCTAGGAAACTTCATTTACAAAGGAGAATTGTTACCAATCTTACTATGTTGTTACTCTAAGAGTTCAGTGTTTTCAGTTTTCAAACACATATTCTTTCTTTCATCCAAGATAATTTCTTCATTCTAGTTTCATTCTTATTTTCACCTGCTTTTGTTATTTTGAATTTCTTTCTTTCTTTCTCTTTTTTTCTCTTTTTTCCTCTTTCTTTCTTTCTTTCTTTCTTTCTTTCTTTCTTTCTTTTTTTCTTTCTTTCTTCTTTTCTTTCTTTAGTTATTTTTTCTGGGCTATTCATGTCTTATTTTTCGATATTCTGTTACAGCATTGGCTTTCAGAAAGCTAGGAGACTTCTTATATTTGTACATTTATGGGAAACAAATACCCAAATAGTATTTGAAAATTAAAAATAATGCTAAAGGCAATTTACTGTTTCACATATTTCTTCTAAACATGCTTAACTTTTTATTAATCAGTTACTTTCCATTTAACATTAAAATTTTTCATGACAGATTTTTCTAAATAAAATTATTTGCTTTTTTATGATTGCAAAACTCTGATATACTTACTATTAAAATTTAGAAGACACTTTAAAATATAAAAGAAGAAAATAAAATTCACTCTTTGAAAATAAAATTCACTCAATGAACAGTCCTTTTAATACTTTCTTGTAGAGTTCTGGTCAAGATGGCAAAGTAGGTAAATGCTGTGCTAGCCTCTTCCCATGACCACATCAAAGTTATAAATAAACTATAGAACAACCATCATTGAGAATCACCTGAAGTCTATCTAGCTCAACAGAAGTCCTATAACCAAGGACATACAGAAGAAGCCACAAGAGACTGATATCAGGGGCGGAGACTGGAACAGGCTGGTCCCACACCATGTGCGATGGTTACAAATGGGGAGAGATATTTCGGTTGTGGAGGTCCTTCCTAGGAGTGAGGGTCCTAGCCCCATACCAGGCTACCCAGCCCAGGATTCCAGTGCCTGGAAGAGAGTCCCCATAACTTCTGGCTGTGAAAACCAGTGGAGATTGTGGCTGAGTGACACTGAGGGCTGTGGGAGTCCCAGGCACTCCTCTTAAAGGGCTTGTGCATAGACTTACTCACTGATAGACTCACTCACTCTGATTCGAGCACTGCCTGGCTGGGAGGGGGCCAGAGACATATGGAGAGGAACTGAATTGTCTGGCTTCGGGGTGAGGGCTGGAGGGGCAGCTGTCTCCCAGACAGAAGTGCTGACAGAAGCCATTGTTCCTTTGTTGAGCCCTCCCCCAACCCAGCCTGTACACAAAGATGGTCACCGTATCTGAGTCTCCATCAGTCCAGCTAACACAGTTCCCCTTGACTCATTGATTTCCTGAGACTCCACCTTATCCAACTTGCAGGCCCACGCAAGCTGATTCCAGTGGCTTTTCCATACAAATGGCCTTGTATGTCTTGGCTCATGCTGCAGACTTTCCTAAGGTCTCTTGAAGATTCACAAACCCAAAGCAAGTAGCATCTGACCTTGGTGCATCCTGTATCTTTTGCTAAGCTAAGCAGCCCCAAGCCCAGAATAGCAGTGCCAGCCTCACTTCACAGTTTAGGCTCTCCCAAGTACCTCCAAGCCCAGCACAAGTAATGTCCATCTGCAGATCACTTTGTAACTCATTCTAACTGATCTCAGGCAGGACATATGTAGCAGCTAACCCTGGCCGGAAGCAAAGCACCTCCAAAGAGATTCCAGAACCAACAAATCCAGTGGCCAGTCAGACCATACCAGAGCAACACCCAACCACCTTCACAAATGACACACCTGAAAGATAGACTCAGCAGGCACTCCACTTAAGTGCATCCTGCTCCATAGGATCAGCCTCTGCACAACAGCTCCTCCACTGTAGTTATGGCCAATCCTCATAACCAATTTGCTCAAGGGTCAATCCCTCCCACTGATATGCAAACAGCAATCAAGGCTCAAGTACATTAGGAGGGCACATACAATCTGGATAAGAGATACACCTGGAGCACCCGGCTCAGGTGACCAGGAAGACTGAACCACTGGGCCCTGCAGGACACCTTACCAAGACCAGGAGACATAGCAGCTCTACCTAATACATAGAAACAAACACAAGGAGACAGCAAAAATGAGGGGAAAAGAAACATATCCCAAATGAAAGAACAGAACAAAGTTCCAGGAAAAAAGCTGAGCAAAATGGAGATAAGCGATCTACCAGATGCAGAGTTCAAAACACTGATTATAAGGATGCTCAATGACCTCAGCGAAAACATCAACAAAAAAAATTGAAAACATAAAAATGGAGATAGAAAACATAAAAAATAACCAGCTAGAAATGAAGAACAAAATAATTGAAATAAAGAATACATTAGAGGGAATCAACAGTATATTAGATGAAGCAGAGGGTCAAATTAGCAATTTAGAAGATAAGGTAGCAGAAAACTTCTAATCATAACAGCAACAACAACAAAAAAAAGAATACAAAAAAAATGAGAATAGTTAAGGGGCCTCTGGAACAGTATCAAGCATACCAACATTTGCATCATAGGGCACCAGAGGGGATGAGAGAGAGAGCAAGGAATTGAAAACTGATTTGAAGAAATAATAACAGAAAACTTCCCTAACCTGGTGAACAAAATAGACATACAAGCCCAGGAAGCACAGAGTCCCAAACAAGATTGATCCAAACCAAAGAGGCCCACACCAAAACATATCATAATTAAATTGCCAAAGGTTAAAGACAAAGAGAGACTCTTAAAAGCTGTAAGAGAAAAGCAGTTAGTTACCTACCAGGAAGCTTCCATAACTGTCAGCTGATTTCTCAACAGAAATTTTGCAGACCAGAAAGGATTAGCACAAAATATTCAAAATGATGAAATGTAAGGACTTAAACCAAGATTACCATACCCAGCACAGCTGTTGTTTAGAACTGAAGGACAGATAAAGAGCTTCCCAGACAAGAAAAAGCTAAAGGAGGTCATTACCACCAAACCGGTATTACAAGAAATGTTAAAGAGATTTCTTTAAGAAAAAAGAAAAGAAAAGGGATCAATAATATGAATAATAAAATGGTAATAACTATATATTTGTCATTAATTATTTGAACTTGAAAAGAATTAAATGCTCCAATCAAAAGACACAGGTGGTTGAACAGATAAGAAAACAAAACCCTTCTTCTATATGCTGCCTACAAGAGACTCACTTCAGATTGAAAGACACATACAGACTGAAAGTAAAGAGTTGAAAAATATATTCATGAAGATGGAAATTTAAAAAAAAAAAGCTGATGTAGCAATACTTACACCAGACAAAATAAACTTTAAAACAAAGGCTATAACAAGAGACAAAGAAGGACCTAGTAATTCCACTTCAGGGTATTTATCCAAAGAAACCCAAATTACTAATTTGAAAAGATATTTGCAGCCATATGCTCATTGCAGCATTATTTACAATACCCAAGATGTGGAAGCAACTTAAGTGTCCAGCAACAGATGAATGTATAAAGAAGAAGCAGTACATACATGCAATGGAAGACTACTTAGCTATAAAAAAAAGAATGAAATCTTGCCATCTGAAACAAATGGATGGACCTAGAGGGTATTATGCTAAGTGAAACAGAGAAAGACAAATTTCATATGATTTCACTTATATGTGGAATCTAAAAAACAAACAAAACAAAAATAAACTCATATATACAGAGAACATTTTAATAGTTGCCAGATGAGAGGGGGGATAGGAGGATGGGTGAAGAAGGGAAAGAGATTAAGTAGTACAAATTGGTAGTTATAAAATAGTTATGAGGGATATAAAGCAAAACATAAGGAATATCATCAATAATATTGTGATAATTATGTATGATGTCAGGTGGGTATTAGATTTATCTTAGATCACTTTGTAAGTTATATAAATAACTAATCATTGTGTTGTACACCTGAAACTAATATAATATTGTATGTCAACTGTAACAGAAAAATAAAAATTTTTTTAAAAAGAGGTATTTCACTGCATATTTTGCTAGTCTTCCTCCTGTGTATATTTTATGTCTACATTTATCAATTTCTTTGACAAAATGGGTCTTGATTGTTCAACTTTATAACTTGTTTTTCTCTTAACAATGCTTATTTCTCTTGTCCTTGGAAATTCTTTTACAGTATCTTTTGATTATTGTTTCACATATGGATACACATTACTTTAGGTTATTTCCAATGTTTCACTATCACAAATAATACTCTAATAAATATCCTGTGGGTACATCTACATACACATTCAGGTTGCTTTGCTTAGGGTCAGTTCTCATAGTAGATGTGCTGGGTCAGGGTATGGACACTTTTAAGGCTTAAAATAAGCCAGATATCCTTCTAGAAAAATTTACCCATTGTACTCTGACCAACATTTTGAGAATATTAATTTCCCCCACATTTTCAATAACAGTGAACATTGTTAAATAAAAAACACAAAAACTCTGCCTTTAGTATGTGAGAAATACAGCTCTAGATGGGTGCTTAGGAGTCATGCCGGCCTTCCAGAATCTATCTTGAGGAAAAACTTGGAAGTTTTCTATAGCATATTCATGACATCTAGGATCATCTTACATATTAGGGTGAATCATAAGATATTGGCAATATTTGACAGTTTTTGACCTACAAAAACTGTCCACGTCAAATGGTTCACCCCAAGAACTATGTTTATAAATTAGGGAAGGTATTATAGGTTAAGAATTGGCCAAATTGTCATTGCCTTTTAAAAGTCTCTCAGTTATGGAAGAGCCATCAGTACAATCTGCTCTAATGGGTAGGCCTTGCTGTGCTTCTGCTGAAGAGATTCAACAGGCCTCTTCAAGATACGATATTTCAGCATGTAAATTATTTTGAGCTAAAGGAAACTGAGCCCCTGAAGGCTCATAAGAAACTTTAGTTTCCCCCTTGAGGAACTTAAATTAGGACCTTGCCTATAATAAATGTTATTGCCAGAGATAACTTTTTGTGACCTATCTATACGGCCTATAATTACTGAATCTCTGCTCTTCTTATGTCCTGAGAATGACCTTCCTCCCCTCTGAAGCCCTGACCTGCCTCATCTCATCTTTAGCGTGGAATGCCACATATACCTCATTTTAACCTTCTGTCTCTGAACCTCTCATACATATGGGGTCTCTCTAACATATGTGGGGTTCTCATATGTGCATATGTAAATAAGACTAACTGGAAGAAACAAGAAGTGCAGAGGAAAGTTTCTTTGTCCCCCACACTGCCAGCCTGGTCACATGGATTGGGATGACCCCAAGTGAACCACAACTGGGGTATATTGGGGACTCGCTCTCTGGAGTCCACTGAAAGATGGCCTTCTTATAGAGAAGTACTACTGTAAATTAGGATTTTGGAGAGAGAATATGTAACTGGTAAGGTTAAAAAGAAGTCAGAGAAACCACAGGAATGCTTAAGGTATATGAAGAAACATCCAATGGTTGGTGGCTCTTGACTAATGGTGAAATATGTATAGGCCTGAAGGGGAAAAGTATCTGAGGAACAACATCTTCTCTTATGGAAGAAAGGTATCTATAGTTGTTCAAAGGTCATGCCCACAGATAAATGCCTGGCATGAGTGAGAGCCACAGAGTTAGCAGGAAAAGATTATATGTCATCAAGATTCAAGGGGTCCTACAGGACATCAATAACAAAAGGCTTAAATATAACAGGAAGCATGGTATCAAGGAAAAGGATCTTTTAACGAGGAGAGGAGTTATACTCTAAAACTCATTCAGCCACCAACTAGCTCTGCAACTTGGGCACGCTCCTTCCCAACTCAAGACTTCAGTGTTTCTATCCCTCATGTACTACTGTATTTTGGAGAGCCAACTGGATATTCTACTTTTAGGAATTTATCCTTAAGAAATCTTCAAAGACATCCACTGAGATCAAACCATAAACATTTATAATAGTAAAATATTTGGTAATGTACTATATGTCCCACAAAAGGAAATGGTTAAATAAATATATTGTATATGTTCAAATGATGGAATACTATATGCAGCCATTAAAAATCACACAATAAAAGCCATTCAATTGTCATGACAAGTTATAAAAATAGAAGACTGCAACTGGTTTGTATAATATGGCCCCAAATTTTTAGTAAATGAGAATAATAACAAAAAATAGGAAATAAGAGAAAAACTTGCAAGTTACATGAGAAAGAGTTATGAATGGCGAACTTACAGAAAATTTTTTTCTTATTCATTCTTGATATACTCCAAACTTTCCATAATAAACTTGTATTATTTGTGTAATTTATAAAGTTAGCAAATATTCATTTTGTTTTTGAATATTTATAAGAGTTTATTTAATGACATATGCCAGGGAGCGAGATCTCAAATGCTCCCTAATTAATTTTATTTTCATGAAAATATTTGAGAAGTCAAATTCCTTCCAGCACTAACATTCATTGAGTCTTCTCGAAATGTCAAATGCAGAGCTATCTAGACCACATTTAAATTGTGATTTCCTACTCCTACTCTAGTTCTCCCTTAAAGTTCAGAGTCCTCCGAACCACTGGGTTTTGCAAACAGATACATCCTCTGAAACCATAAGGCAAGTTTTGGGAATGCAAGGGAGGGGCCTAGAGTTTGGGCTGCCTTTACAATCTGAATCCCAGGGTGAGCTCACTGGGAAAGGCACATTTGTAAAAGACTACATTTCCTGGCCCTGTACAAACTCTGGCTTTTCTTTCACAACAAATGTTTGCAGCCTGGATGGTCTGTCAGCACCAGCGGGTAAGCACCTTTCCATAAAAGTTTCCATTCTAGATAGCTGACGGTAGGGGCTGTAAATAAGAAACACAGACAGAAATAGGCTATTTCTAGCTAAAGTGAACGCCTGCTGTATTGTCTGCCAAAAGTCCATTTCCTCCTTCTGGTACCAGAACTCTGAATTTCCTCTAAGGAACCATGCCTTCCTCACACTCAATCACATTCTTCAGATGTCCCTGACTCCTCCCTAGTTCAGGGAAGGTGGAGGGTGATGGGAAAGGGAGGAAAGGAGAAACAATAGGACGAACTCTAGTGAGAACTTGGCTATCAGCACTCCACCAAAAGTGCTCTTATCAAGGTCACCATCTACCTCCACTGTGCTAAATGCAATGGTCACTTTTCAATTTCACCTGATTTGACCCATAAGCAGCATTATACCCAGCTGACCACTTCCTCTTCTTGAGACACTCTTTACTTGACTCCTAGGACACCATATACCATATTCTCCTTATTTATCTTCCTCCCCTCACCCAACACATACATATACCATACTCTCCTTATTTATCTTCCTCTCCTCCTCCTCCTCCTCCTCCTCCTCCTCCTCCTCTCTCTCTCTCTCTCTCTCTCTCTCTCTCTCTCTCTCTCTCCCCTTGTTCCCAGCCCTAAGGCTCAGTCCTTGAAACTTCTTTGCTATCTACACTCATCCAGTCTCAATGCATTTAAATCCAGTCTCACTGGGTTTAAACACCATCAGATGACCCAGCTTTGTATCTTCAGCCCAGTCATCTTCCCTGAACTCCAGACTTGTATATGCATCTGCTCGATTCAAAATCTCTACATCAAATAGTCATTTATTATCAAATAGGCATCTCAAACCTAAAACATCCAAAACTGAGCTCTGATCTTCCCACTTAAACCTGTTCCTCCTACAGTCTTTCCAAGGCAACTCCACCTACCAGCTCCTTACAAGACCCAAAACCTTGGAGTCTGTTTCCTTTTCTCTTTGTTTCCCGCCCAGATTCAATCAGGAAATAACATAGGCTTTATTTTCAGAATAGATCTAAAATCTAATCACTTTTCACCACTCTGCTACCATCTAGAACTGAACACAATCATCTCTCACCTGTATTATTCCAGTGTCTCCCAACCAGTCTCTCTCCTTCTACCCTTGCCCCAATTCAGTCTGTTCTTTACACAGCAGCCAGAGTGATCCTATTGAAACATGGATTGGATCAAGTCACTACTCTGCTCCAAACCCAAAGTGGTTTCTTATTTCACTATAAATAAAAGCCAAAGGCTAAACGATGGCCTACAATGCCCGAGAAAGTCTGTTGAGGTCAAATATACCTCTCAGAATTCACCTCTTTGCTCTCTCCCACCCAGCCACACTAGCTTTTTTGCTGTTCCCTAAACACTTAATTTCTTTTCAGGACTTTGTATTTGCTGGACCCTCTGCCTGGAATGTTCTTCCCACAGATAGCCACAGGAATGACTTCTTCACCTTTTTAAGGTATTTCTTCAAACTCACCTTTTAGCTTATCATCCAGTCTAAAATTGTAATCTCCCAACACCTATCTCCCTTCCCTGCTTCAATTTTCTCCTTAGTACTTATCACATGATATACCATGCATTTTACTTTTTTCACTTAGCTGTCTCCCCAGATCCCTTTACACAGAACATATGCCTTATGAGGTTAAAGATTTTGTTTTGTTTCCTGCTGCATCTCAGTGCCAAGAACACTTTCTTACCTATTCTGCAACTTTGGCATTTCTTGAAACTTCAGTCTCAAAATACCTTGTGCCCCTTGGCTATGAGTTTCAGACTCTTTGGCTTTCTCCTTCCTTTCTAGGCATTCTCTCTGATCTCTTTTCTTAAATGCTTTCTCTACCCATCCTTTTATTAACAATGGTGTTTCCTTAGGTCCCATTCTTTATCCCCTTTTGTTTTCATTCTCTACACTTTAGGGAGACTTATTCATGCCAATACTTTCAACCACTGACTCCATGCTCCAACTCCAGCTCCCATTATCTCTTGATTTTCGCCAGACCTTTCTAAGCTCAAGGCCCAAATTTCTAGCAACCAAGAAATACCTCTTCCTTGATGTCTTATGAACATCTCATATTTAGCATGTGCCAGGATAAACTTGTTATCTCCCTCCTCTTCTGCCAAACCTATTTCCTTCCCCCTTTCCTAGCCTTATATAAACATTTATTGACCCAATCATCCAAATCTAAATTTGAAATTGTCTTGACATCTCCCTTTCTTTCCCTTCCAACAAGCCACCTAGCTCTCTATCTCAGACTCTATATCAGAAATATTGTCCAAATCTAGCTCCTCCCATTAACTCCCAACCCCCAGCTTAGGTGCAGGTCCCCATTATCTCTTATCTACTGGATTATTGCAGGAACCCAATACTAGTGTCCCCACATTGCTCACCAAGAATGGTTCATTCCCTAGATTGATGCCAGAATAAACTCAACAAGCCAAGTATTATGACCACTGAATATAATGAGAGAATAAGTAAAAATACTTTGTCATACTCTCCCACATTCTTGGGATAATCTGTCTGTATTCTAAAATAAATGCTTCCTCCCACCCACCCATTAAACACCAATGCTTTAGAATTAAGAAACAGCACTAACAGACAGTATCATCTATTCTGAGAGAAGGCAGTATAACTAGGGTCAAGTAAGCAGAGGACTTAGTTGGCCCTCTGGACTCTCATTATGTTGGGAACAACAAAAGCACACAATGGGAGAAGAGTAGCAGAGTGTGATGGGAACTCTTTGGGAAGCCTTGAGTTTATTGTTTTGCCTTTCTTCATTTTGTTTGTTTATGTATTTGTTGTTGCCTCTGAGTGTCTATCATGAGTAAAAAGAGACCTTACAATGGAGCTCAAACAAAGGCATTACTCGGGCAAGGCACCAAATGGGACAGGAGCTCACTCCCCAGTTCAACAGAGGTTTGCTCTCAGTGGGGAAGGAGCAAAAGCAAGAAGATGGTTCCAGGGAAGGATCCTTCCTGAATGCCTTTATGCCTCTGGACAACAATATTGACAGAATTCTGATAGTTTAGCTACTCTATTTTCTGAAATATGACAGTATAGCAACAGGACTTTTGCCTAGATCTGGATTACTTTTCTTTTGGCTAGAGGATTGTTTTCCCTCATATAGAAGAGGAATTCAGCTTTTTGTGATTGCATTATTCCAGGATGCAAACAGAATCTGAGGGAGTCAAGGGTAGACCATGCAATCCAGCCATCTCTACCATTGGCCTGGGATGAATATCTCCTAAATCTTCCTTAAACCTTTTTAGAATAAGGTGAAAAACACATTATTATTTGCACACCTACAAAAGGAATCTCTTTTTTTTTTAAAGGAAAAGGCCATAGATTAAATAAATTTTGCTCTAAAGTAGAGAGAACAATAGAAGAAAATTTTGCGTAGATATGATACAAGAATGAGAGAGAAATCTTTGTTTAGTTTTTGGTTAGATACAGGAGAATGTTGTTATGAAAAGAGAAGAAACTAAGATAAAAAAAAAGATTTCATGGAAACCAAAAACATTGTAACTGAACGAAAGTTTATATTGGAGATAATTAAGAAAAATTGAATCAGTGCTGTAGAGCATAATCTTAGGAAAATATTCTCAGAATACAAAGGAAAATAACTGAGGAAATGAAAGAAGGAAGAAAAGAGGAAAGAAAGGAAGGAAGGGATGAAGAAAAGATTAGTTCACTCTTTTACCATACCAATGTCCTTTCTAAAATATTACTTTGGTATTCCTACCAGATCATTATGAGAGGAACCAAAATTAAGACCTCAAGAATAGAGAAAAGTATAGTGAGAAAAGAACTATATTGAAGTCAATAAATTCATGGAATAGGGAGTTTGATTATTAATACCTAATTAAAAAGTAATAACCCTGTGAAATAAATGACTAATAGAATTTTCAGTATTTATAACATTACCAGATTAAATAAAATAAGAACGGAAGATACAGGGACACAAAAGCTTTTGAATTCTTATCTTTTATAACAAAGTCAAAAGTTATTCTTTTTCTTTCCTTTGATATTAAGATAAACTTATGCTCAGAAATGTTGTTCTTTTAAGTTATCCATAGATAAAAATAAAAATAAGTTATCTGTTATCCACAGCTTTGTAGAAATATGTAAAAACAAACAGTAGTCCAGAGTCTGTCTAGAAAAGAGCATAATATGAGAAACTATTTAAACACTAGGGAAATAAAATAAGAATGGCAAGTAAAATAAATGTGAACTAAAGTCCTCTATGAAAACAAAGACTCAAATTGGATTTAAAAAGCCAATATTTTACAGAAGATACATCAAAAATAAAATGAAAATATCAGCTAGCTTTTTTGTAGAAATTGACAAGTTAATCCTAAAATTCATATAAAAAGTCAAGGAACCATAATAGTCAAAAAAATCTTGAAAAAAATAAGACAAAATCAGAAAATTCACACTTCCTGATTTCAAAACTTGCTACAAAGTTTTAGTAAAGACAATGTGGAACTGACACAAGGATGCATGCATAGATTACGGAATAAAACTTGAGAGTCCAGAAATAAACCCTCACATTTATAATAAATTGATTTTCGACAAGAGTGCCAAGAAATTTCAGTGGGTAAAAGAATAATCTTTTCAACAAATAGTGCTATGACAACTGGATATTCACCTGAAGTTGAGCCCCTACCTCATACCACATACAGAAATTACTCAAAATGGATCAAAGACCTAAATGTAATGGCTAAAACTATAAAACTCTTTGACGAAAACATCAATGCAAATTTTCATGACTTTGGATTAGGCAATATTTTCTCAGATAGGACACCAAAAACATAAGCAGCTAAGCAAAATATAGGTAAATTGGACATCATCAAAGTTAAAAATGTTTGTGCTATAAACAACACCATTGGAAAAGCGAAAATACAACCCATAAAATTTAAAAAAATAATTTGCAAATCATGTATCTAATGAGACTTCTATCTAGAAAATATAACTCCCACAACTCAATAATTGTTTTAAAAAAAATTAAATTAGGCAAACATTTCTCTAAAGAAAATAAACAAATGCCCGTTAAGCACATGAATAGATGTTCAAAAGTCTTAGCCATCAACAAAATGCAAATTAAAGCCACAAGATACCGCTTCACACTCATTAGGATGGTTGTAATCAAAGATAGATAATGAATGTAGGCAAGGATATAGAGAAATTGGAAGCATCATGATACTTATGCTGGGAATGTAAAATGATACAGCTACTTTGGAAAACAGTCTAGCAGTTCCTCAAACAGTTAAACATAAATGTATGACCCAGCAATTTCACTTCTAAGTATATTCAAGAGAAATTAAAAACATAGGTCTGCACAAAATGTTGTATGTGAGTGTTCATAGCAACACTATTCATAATGCCAAAAAGTGGAAATGCCCCAAATATCCATCTGCTGAGGAATGGATAAATGAAATGCGGTATATCCATACAGTGGAATATGTGGCATAAAATTTCCAGAATAGGCAATACTACAGATAGAAAGTAGACTGGTGTTTGTAGAGGAGATGGGGTTGGTAGGGAGGAAATGGAAGTGACTGCTAATGGGTATTGTGTTTCTTTTGGGAATGATAAAATGTTCTAAAATTGATCATAATGATGGTTGCCCAATTCTGTAAATATACTTAAAAAAACACCAAATTGTAACCTTTAAGTGGGTGAATTATATGGTTCATGAATTATATCTCAAAATAATAATATTAACAACTATGAGTCTGAATCTTAACTTCAACAATTACTGATTGAGAGACTTTAGATAAGTCACTGAAATACTCATTCTTCAGTTTCTCATTTGTAAGATAGGGACAGTAAACAGAAGCAATCTCAGTTAATATTTGTAAGGTGATTAGAACAGTGTATGGCCCAAAACATTTCATAAACCTGTAGGTTAATTAACTAAAGCCGCTACCACTTCCATTTATTAAAACCTTACTGTGTTAGTTTCCTATGGCTGCCATAACAAATTACCATAAACCCAGTGACTTAAAACAACACACATTTACTGCTCTCATAAGTTCTGGAAGTCCAAAATCTGAAATCATTTTCACTGGACTGAAATCAAGGTGTCTGCAAAGATACCCTTTTCTGTTGTCTAGTGCATTCCACGCATTCCATGGCTTGTGACCTGTTCCTTCATAATCAAAGCCAGCAGCACATCATCCTGCTGCAGCAGTTACATTGCCTTCTCTGTGTCATCTTCCTCTTCCTCCCTCTTATAGGGACATTTGTGATTACATTTAGGGCCCACCCAAATAATCTCCTCAGTTCAAGATACTTAATCACATCTAAAAGGACTATTTTCCATATAAGGTAACATTCATACACTTTAGGGATTAGGAGCTATAACCTTTGTAGCCCACCAATTAACTACATTAACAAAAAAAGAAGAAAGTAAATCTATGAAAAAGTCCTTGTAATTCTTTCTAAGCTCACCAAAATAAAGCAATAACAAAAACATTAATTAAAAGATGGTATAAATAACATTTTACATAGCTTTAATTAGAAAATATGAATTCTGCACTATTAATTTCTATTTACCAACCCTTGTTCACTGGCAATTTTTCCAGTCCTCCCTATCCTACCTTTTCAGGGCAACGCCTAAAAAATTATTTTGCTGACAACACATCTCTTCTGATGTCTTTTTGTGCATGTGTCTGAGTCTTTATCCACTGAGCAATACTGTGCTGATTTTATGGTTCAGAGATTTTGACCACTGCCTCCTAAATCCTGCCAATCAGAGCCCCCTCATGGCTCTGGCTTCTGAGGTCTGTCATGATTATTTGGAAAGGAAAAGTTTGATAATTTTCAGTCCCACTCATTCCATCCTTCTTAAAGTTATGTAGCCATACAAGTCTCAGCTGTCTAAGATGGCATCTGAGAATTTTATCTTATCTTTTTTTTATCTTTCCCAAGACTTTATTTCCCAAGACTTTATTTCCCAAGACTTCTTCTCTGCCATCTACTTTACCTTCCTTTTATATTCCCAGCTCCCCTTCACCACCCCTTTTTTCTAACAAGCCACAATAAAAATGATTCACATATCATTTTTATCCCTAGAACATCAACAGAAGTATACAAAAGTAAATGTGTATATACTATAATTTCACATAGGACAAAATTATGGTTGGGGAGGGATTACCATATAATTGAAATGACTGGATAGATTTATAAATATCCAATTTTGTTATCTCAAAAACAGAATGTATCTATTCACAAATGGTCACAGATTTATGAAAATTCACTATATGCTTAGGTACAAAGAAACCTTAGAAATTATAAAGCCACATTCTCTATTATGAAAGAAAAAGAAAATTAATTAGAATTAGTTGTTCAAACTAAAATAACAATCACTTGGAACTTAAAAAATATATCATACTGGGTTAAAAGGACAATAAAATTCAATATCAAACTATTTTGAAAACTATTACACCACAGATAAAAATGTATTGGATCTCTTCATAGCTATACGTTTCTAAACACTAAACACTAAAGAAGATTCAGGAAAACAAAATATGACAGAAAAACCTGAATATTTCACATAAATTAATTTAAAAATATCAAATCCAAATAAGTAATAAAAAGGCAAAAGATGTAAACAGACACTACACAAAAGAAGCACACGATTTGAAAAATGTCTCATTTACTGGTAATTTAAGAAATACAGACTAAAATAACATAAAAGTAGATAAGATTGCTTAAACAAAAACACCAATACTGTCAGAAATGCAGCAAAACAGGAACTACTTGTGGGAGCATGAAGGGTCCACCCAAAGGGAAGGCAACTTGGCAACAGTAATCAAGAACTTTAAAAAACATTTACAAGTTTTAACCCAGTAATTCCACTTCTGGGATTCCACCCTCAGTGTGCAGCCCTACACATGGAAAAATTTCATGCACAGAGATGTTTGTTGGAAATGGAAACAACCTAACTGTTCAATAACAAGGGAATTGTTGAATGAACTACGTGACTATAAAAATTATGCTAACAAAGACTATGCTATAAAATACCCGTGCTTCCCTGCTATGCTAAAAGCCAGGCTTCAAAGTTGTACCTGTATACAGCCTATGATCATGATGCCACCTCCTAACTTTTCAAGGTCCTAGTCAAGTAAATACTAAAGGCAAGAAACAACCCAAGCATAGTAAAATAAACAAAGTATTGTCACAGGTGATTGTTTTTCTCCTCTTCCTAATCTATATTTTCATGTTTTTCTAATGGACATGCTCCATGTTACTTACACCCTTACACACATAAAGGAACTGTCCACATTCCTCCTATGAATCAAAAGGAAATAACTCTTTACGTAGGGTGTGTGCTGCCATTGTTCCTGGGTCTCTAGAGTCACTGTGATATTCTAGCACAAAATCTGCAGGGTGGAAGGAAGCATGTTAGGCAAATGCTCCCCCCGCCTTCTTTTCTCTAACAAAAATTTCCCTCTCTGCACCCACTTTCCTCCTCTGCACTTATGATGATTCCCACCTTACTTCAATACAGTGGAGACAAGGCCGCAGGCAAGCTGCTCCCAGTCTCAGAGCCCTGAGTCCTTGCTACTCCCTGCATGGCTGCTACCCACAGTCCCCTGGCACTCCAAACACCAGCAAATGGTTCTGGAGGCAGCCACACCTTCTGCTCTGTTGCTTCTCAGGGTGGAGGCAGTGAATGAAAGTAGCTAATGAACATTTGAAGCCATGGAGAAAAGGTGGGAGATGTTTAAGAAATCTCAACACAGGACCTTTTTGTGTAATAATAGTTTGTGCACGATAGAAGGTTTAGACTTGTTTCTTGAATGGCAAATTGGAAGCCTCAACTGCCTGTTCTGGATATATATTAACTGAATGAACAAATGAAAGAATGAATGAATGAGGCTTTCTATTATCCTGCAATCACATAGCTAATCACTAACTCAAAGTGGTGGCTTGTGGGGAGGGGAGAGCAATACTGGGGGATAGCTTGGTCATTTAGTACCAAAATAAGCCTTGACACTAAAGTATGCAACAATCCTATCATGTGGCTAGTCAAAGAATGGCCTATGGAGTGGCAGCATTATGGTCACTTGCGAGTTTTTTAGAAATGCAGAATCTCAGGCCTCACCCCAGGGAGACTGGGTCAGAATCTGCATTTTAACAAGATCTCCAATGATGCACATGCATGTTCAAACTTTGAGAAACACTGCCTCAGAACACACACACGCATTCACCAAGACAAAGCTAGTGCCTCTGCTCTTCTGTGTTTCTGTCAAACAATTAAGGGGTTGGATCATTCTTCACCACAGGGCTGCCCAGAGGCGTCCCTTCAAACTGCTTCAGGAAACAGAGCTCACCAAGAATAGACACTATGTGATTTGTCCCAGGTCTCACCTTCACTCTTCAGGAACTGAGCCCAGCACCTCACAATTCAAATGACAGGTGGGATTACATGTTAATGCCATTGGGCACAGTCACTGGAGAGAGTACAGAAACAACCAAAAAGACAATACAAAGGAGAAAATACTCTTAAAACACAGCTCAGCCAAGTAAAAGCAAGACCAATCACTGGCATTTGTAAAAACGATTTGCCACCTGTGCCTAATGACCCATGAAAGACAATCGTGATTAAGGAAATAAGTTAATATGCAGCTAATTACTTTGTAAAGGTTTATTTGATTACCTGACTGGTAAATCCAAATTCATAGCCAGGGCTAAAATTTGAACTCCTGCCTTCCAGTCCTCAGGATGGACATGTAAATAGGTTCCCTGCTGAGAACTTTAAAAAGTGAAAGAGCTTTTTACTCTTAAATTTAGGCAGTGGTTTTGATAAAAGAGAGAAAAAAAAGGTCTTTAAGCACTGCTGGCACTGGGAAGGGCCTTGTGTGAGCACCAGACCCTACTCATCTAAGTCCAACTGAAGTCTCCCATCCTTTGAAAAGTTTTCTCAGAAATCATCATTCCCTATTCTGTTTCTTATGCATTTTCTTAAGACTTCTTTATGGCTCTTAGGGAGGCAGGCAAACTTATGCATTAAGAACCCAGGCTTTGCAGCCTAACTATTAGGTCTAAATTCCCTCTCTATTACTAGCAGTGTGACCTCGGCCACGTAACTTTGTTTCGAAGCTGAAAGATGCAAAAATCTATATAGCATAGGTTTACAGTGAAGATTATGTAAGACAATGCATATAAAAATTACAGCGCCTGGCACATCATAAATTATGTTAGTGATTATTACTGGCACTTCAAAAGTCTGGCTGTAATTAGAGTTGGTTGTGCCTTCTCCACTAGACTGTGAGCAAACTGTTTATACCCCACACATCTGGCACAGGGACTTACAAATGGTAGACACACAATAATATTTGTCAAACTGTTTTGAAGGTATGCCAGGAAGAGGAAAGGGAGGGTGCTAAAAACAAATTTAATATTCTTTATTTTATCCAGGGCTAACTTCTGTAGTGTTTGTTTTTCTCCTATTACCAGAGTATATTGTCTCAGACTATGCTATAAAATGGGACTGGAGAGACACTATTTCTGGAACCAACTGTTCTATTCAGAGAAAGTGAGGCTGTGCTATGAAGCATCTGAAATCTCCAGTTGTTCCCCAGCTGAGGGGGAAATGGAGGCTGAAGTTCAGATGGAGCTAGACTGCCCAAACTGTGTGCCCTGGGCTGGGACCACACCAGCTCTGAATATCACCCACCTAGTGAGGAAGCATGTTGTTTCTCAGTATATCCACTTAGAGGAATGTCTTTACAGATAGCACAAAAGAGCTGTATGTACCAGCAAGAGCTCTACAGCAACTCAAAGTTCCCCCTTTTAAACCAGCATGCTGACTCTTGGATGAACATCAACTAAAATAATACTTGGCTTACTAAATAATTATTGAGTGCCCATTACATGCTAAACATTGCTCTAGATATTGCAGATCCAAAGGTGAATAAAGAAATTAAAGTCGGGGAAGGGGGAGGCAATGCAGAGGGAAGGAATGTGTACAAGTATGACAAGCCACCTTAGGAATTAAGTGATGAGGTGTAGAAACATCCAAGACAGGGCCTAATCTAATGCTGGAAAGCTTAGAGAAAGCTTAAAGGGAAACTAACAACCAAAGGGAAGCTTGAAAGAGTGATTACATCAGCTAGCATTTATTGAACATATACTATATGCATGAGGCCCTGTTCTGAGAACCTTGCATGAATCCTTCATTTAGTCCTTACAACTCTATGAGGTAGATATTATCATCCTTTTCATTCAACGGATGAGGAAACTGAGGCACACAATTAGTAATGGTGGAGCTGAGATTCAAACCTAGGCAGCTTGGCTGCAGGCTGAAAGCAGAGAGAGCCAGAGAGGTCTTAAGGCAGAGTTAAGTCCCTTGCAGCAGCAGTCTGGGAGGGAAAGAAGCAAGGCTTTTTTAGGAACTGAAAGTAGCTGGGGTTGGGGACTTAAGTTCAGAGATGACTGTGCTTGTTCTGCAGGTTAGAAGGGAAACCAGAGGTGGGGGTTGTCCTGTGCTGTCTAGCTAGATGATTCTTGTCACCTAACCCCTCCTGACCTCAGTTTCTCCTTTCTGTAAATGGGGTAATGACAGTACCTGGGCTCTACGGTAGGGAGGGGCTTTGAGCACCAAATGAGAAAAAATAAATTTAAAAAAGTATGTGAACTTGGTAGGAAATTCCTACCAAGTTCCTTCCCAGACTGGAGACTTCATCAGTATCATCTCTCCAGTAGCTTCAAGGGTTTGTAACCCAGAGATCCACGGTGTCAGGGCAGTAGTGGGAGCCTTGGAAGTGGGACAACACCACCACTGTGGGGTGGGGGGAGGAGTAAAAAGGCCCGCGGAAGCTGTGTCCCATCACCTGCATCCCAATTCAGCGCTCCCTAACTGAGAGCTCCCAAGGCAAGCTGCTCTCCCTCTGCCTCCACTCCACCACCTGAAAAATGGGGATGGCAACGTCGCACTCATTCCCGAAGCTGATGTGAGGAATAAATAACACGTGTCACCGCGCTTAGAGCGGCTCCCGGCACAGAGCGGGTTGAGGAAAAGCTAACGGCTCTCACTGCTATCCTTATTAAGAAATCGGCTGGCCACTCCTCCCGCTCCTCCGTGTTCTACATGGTTAAAACCTGTGCGGGTGTTCGAAGTCAGAGGTAACGAAGAAGAAGGAGGCTTGCCACCCTGCACACCCGCACTGCATCCGAGATTCCTCCTGGCTCCCACTGGCTGGCCAGCCGCTGGCTCGCCGGGCAGAAAATGCCCAAAAGAGGTCAAAGACAGAGCGAGGCCGCACACCCTCTGCGCAAGCCAGGCTGCTCCTTTGGTTTTTAGACAAAATCTAATAATAGTAAGTCCGATGTGGCTTGTTTTCTCGGGAGAACACTGCTTGGCCCTCCACCTTTCCCTCCCTCGCGCCCCCGTGCACAGACGCGCCCCCCACACGTCCCGGGAAACTTCCCGGCCTGCGCGAGGCGTGCTCCGGCCCCAGCTCTGACAGCCGCTGCCCACGGGGACCGCTCTAACTCCCCGCAGAGAAGCCTCTACTGATTTCACAACAGGAAAGCGCGCAGGAAACGCCAGGACAAAACAAATCCCCGCACGGAGCCCAGCATCTCCGAGCAAGTACGCCGAGGCGCAGACCCGACGCGGGGGGACTCCGGGCGGCCGGGGAGGCAGCTCTCGCGCCGCACGGGGCCCGAAGAAGTCATTTGCCTCTGAAAAGCCCAGCGCCGGGGACACATGGTCATGAATATGCATGAGTCCCTTCAGCTGCCTCAAAGCCACCCTCGACTCTAACCAACCTCGGGGCTTTGCTTCCTAAAAAGCCTCCCCGCCTTCTTTCTCTGCTCCCTCTCGGGAGGAGAGGGTGGGAAAGTTCCTTTCGGGCTTTTTGCCTCTGGCTCTTTCAAGTACTTGCTTTTGGGTCTGGGCTTTTTTTTTTTGGGGGGGGGTGAGGGAAGGGAGGGGAGTCCGCCTGTTTTGTTTGCTTGTTTGTTCTTTTAAGGATTCGGATCAAATCAATTTTGCTCTTACCCTTTACATCTTCCATAACTGGCAGCTTTGGGGTTCCTCCTCTTTGCTCTTTTTTTTTTTTCCCCCAGCCTCTGCTTGCTGTGGTCGGTCTCAGTGAGAGAGGTACTCAAGGAACCGAGATATAACAGACCCTCGGGGGAGGGGGAGGGGCTAAATCAGCCGGCCCAGTTTCGGAAGGAACTTCAAACCCTCTGTCTTTTTCATTGACTGGGAGCGACAGATTGGCCGAGGAGCCCAGATGCTCATTTCCCTAAAGCCACCAGAAGGCTTCCCTGGGTTGTAACTTGGTGTTCACGGCTGTTCAAATGTCTTGCGCGCGCGCTCTTCCTCGCTTTTTGCAGAAATCCATTTTCCCCCTTGAAAAACGTATCCTGGCTACAAGCAAAAAAAAAAAAAAAAGGTATTAACTTATTGCAATTTTCAAGCCAGATAACAACAACAAAAAACAAAACTCGTTACCTCGATACCCACTGGAAAAGCTGCAGGACGCAAGGACAGTTCTCCCCGCCCCATGAAGCCGATCGCTTCTGGTCCTCTGACGAGCAATCCCCTTTACAAGGCTGATTAGACCAGAAGAGCAATGGATCACCCAAGCGATAAACCCGTGGCGGGAGAAGTCGTGCTGCTAGACGGAAGTCTGGGTGGAACAGCAGAGGAGGCTGCTTGCTGGGAACCGCTCTGTAGCGGCACTGACTGACGCAAGCTACCTTTTTTTTTCCAAACTGTGACCTCATCCTGCCCCTGAAGTCTTCTGAGTAGGGGTTGCCATCCCCAGGCTTTGTCAAGACGACCCAAATGCAGATGAAAGGCTGACTCCAAACATTACAATACTGTGTTTACAAAGTTATTTTGAAATCAGGACAAAAGTTAACCCTCCGCCTAGGCAGCTTCTCCCTCCACAAAGGCTGTCAGAAAGCTTAGCATTTTAGTTTCGAAAGAAACCTTAGACATCTAGCCTAACCAAGGTTTGAGATATAGAAAACTTAAGCCACACACTCACTATCACACACAGGTAGCTAGTCTCTCTTATTTGCTAACATGCTCCCCCAGCACTTAATCAGGTTCTCTCCCAGTGTCAGCTTTCAGCAAATATTTAATGAGTGATTGAATTAATGAATGAATAGTAACAAGGCAGGACTGTAGATCTGGTTTCCTGATTCTTAATTCATACTTTTTCTACATTGCTTCTCCAACATGAGAATTTTTGTCTGAAGCTAATTATACAAATTTTTGACCACCGAAGATTGTTTTCAATTCTATTTAGAAAATATGTGCTCAATTACACAGCCACACACTGCTTAATGCTGAGGATATGTTCCAAGGAATGTGCAGTTAGGCAATTTTGTCCTTGTGCAAACATCACAGAGTGTACTTACACAAACCTAGAAAAATGATATGGCCTACTACATACACAGAGGCTATATGGTATAGCCTATTGTCCCTAGGCTATAAGCTTGTGCAGTATATCACTGTATAAAACAATGTAGGAAATCAAGTACAAGAGAAAATGATACAATCAAGAGATGCTGTAAACACAAGATATATGAAGCTGCTGCCATAACATGGCATACTATTTTACAGCAAACTTTTTTTATAAATAGAAAGACTACACTTTAACATAGCAATAAAAAAGTATAATAAATACATAAACCAGTAACATTTATTATCATTATCGAGTATTGTGTACTATATGTAATTGTATGTGCAGTAAATCTGTTTATACCGGCATCACCACAAACACATGAGTAATGCATTGCGCGACTATACAGTTTCCACAGCTAGGAGGTCACTAGGCAATAACATCATTACGCAGCTCATGACTACTTTCCATCAAGCTTTAATAAGGGCAGGGGCTGATATTTTAGTCTAGGCATCTCTGTTGTTACCTTGCATAGCACCTGGCACATAGTAAGTGCTCAATACATGTTTGATGCTTTAATAAGTCTGGGTCTGTACAACAAGACTTTATCATAGCTACAGGATTCTGAATTTATAATAACTACTTATGGTAAATGAAAAATTCCAATGGATGCCTTTTCCAGAGCCAGTTTAGACTCCATCTCTAGTAAAGACTATTGGTTTGATATTTGTCCTATTATGCTAAAATTGTTTTTAAGTCACATAATGAGATGTTTGGAAAAATCAACAATTTTTATAATGAGTTTATGACTGTCTTGGCATCAGTTTTGGAGAAAAAAAAAATGAAAAAGAGCATGCCCACAGAACGTCCTGTGAACTACAGAATGGAAAACAGACCATCAAAGCTAGAAAGAGTAAAGAATGATTAAAGGGAAGATCCAGAGTAGATGAGGGGCTGGATGAAAGAGACAGACAGATCAGCACCTGAACCTGTCAAGGAGAGCCTTACTTTGGGCACTGGGACAACAGTTCTCTGTTTCAAACAAAATTAAAATCCAAAGGCTCCTATCAAGCTATACTTGGACTTCACATCGACGACTGAAATTTACTTCGACATTGACTCAATCTTTTTCGATTTCACCATAGAGAAGCTATCAAGAGCACTCAACTTCTGGTTCAACCAGAAGTGATAAAATATGATTGTAATAACCAGCACTTCGCAAAAATTTGAGATTTATCAGAGTTGAGTATACAGTAATAGAAGCACAGTTTAGCCTATTCACAGTAATATGTTCTGTGCTAAAGTTTAATCATATTGTCTAGTGTTCACACTTTTCTCTGCATCACGAAAACACTATAGTTAAGTAAATATTACTTATTTATCTAGAATAATTACAAAAGAGGTGGGGTTTTGCACACCTTTATAAAGGCCCAAGAATTTATCTGAACTAAAAATTATCATTATTTATATTATTGTTCTTTGTATTGTGAGGGTTTTATAGGAAATAAAACCACTCAGAGAGATGGAAGGACCTGTTAGTAAGGGATGAAGATATTCACCTTTCTTTTACTGTAAAATGGTGTTTGATAAAATCTTAGAATGACTGAAATTTCATTTTTTCCACCTTCATTCTCTCTCACTCTGCTGCCTAGATGACCTTTCTGATATGCATACCAGAAAATGTCATTCCCAAGCTTTAAAAATTCTAGTCTCCTTATCATCCATAAAATCAAATTCAAATTCTTATCATGGAATACGCAAAGTCTCTCTCTACCTTTCTAGACTCATTTCCTGCCATGGGTCCCTGCACCCCAAAAATGAATTTTAATTCCAGACCCATAATCCTTTCATGACTCTGTGTTTATACAAGTCGTTTCCTCTGCTCAAGAATCTTCTTTCCCTCTTGTTTACCTGGTCCTCTTGCATATCCTATCTTATTCAACTTCAGTATCTAGTCTTCTGTGAAGTTTTGCCTAACCCCTCTTCACTCCTCCTCTCCCTCCACAAGCATAACACTGACCCACAGAAGAGATGCCAGTCTCAGATGTCAGATCTTCATGATGTTTTATAATTTCACTTATGTCTCAAACCATAAACCTTGAAGTCACATTTGAATCCTCTTTTCTTATAATCCAAGTTCAATTCTTTAACAAATTCTTTGGTTTCCATCTTCAAAATATATCTAGAATCTGATCACTTCTCATTACATCCGCTGCGACCATACTGGTCCAAGACCCACCATCTCTTACCTGGTTTAGATCCTGCTCCCAGATCCTGCTCTTAACCCTGTTCAGTCTATTCACAACTCAGAGTCATGCCACTGCTCTGCTCAAATCCCTCCAATGGATCCCATCTTACTCCAAGCAAAACTAAAGCCCTTCTAATTGGCCTGCTCCCCCTCACCTCTCTGACTTTCTTTCCTAACACTCTCTTCTTACTTTCTCTGTTCCAGACTCAGAGTCATTTTTGTGCCTGCTGTTTCTTCGGCCTGGAATGCTATTCTCCCAAATATCTCATAGCTCATTTCCTCATTCCCGGTAGATTTTTACCTTCTACCTCAGCATAAGATTGTGACCTCTAAATACCATTTTCCACTAACACAAACCAAAGGCCTTTGGAAAAATGGCTGATTTCAAATCTGAGGTATGAAGTGTATAAGATGAGGCTGGAATATTCTGTCATACCAGAAAGCAAGGAGACTATCTAACACTACTAGGGTTGTGTCAGAAGGACTCAGGAGCCAACTTCAAGTGGCTCCTACTAGCTGAAGCAGTTAAAAATTGAGCAGCAATAAGAAATAAAAAAACTGAAATTGATTGAAATATATCATATACGTTGATACCCAGGTGTTTAAAAAGATACTATAAAGAAATTATTGTTCATCTTTTGGAACCAATTCATTATTCTGAAAAGTAATTTAAAGGAGGAAATGTCAACTTTCAACATGCCTTTGCTGGACAAACTATAAAACAAAACAACCAAATAGTTGATGAGGGAAAGTTTCTCCTAAAAGTATTCCAACAATGAAAAAATAAAATTGATAGCATTAGAGTATCATCACTGTACAAACACCCAACAAGGTAATAAATGTAAGCAATAATCAACAATGACTGGTCATGTCACAAAGGAAGTGTGACTATTCATTGCAGGCCTTCTGCAGGTGTGAAGCACACACCATACCCTCTGAAGTAGTCTTGCCAAAAAAATTGAAGCCTCTAGATCTAACTATCAGTTTGCAGGATACAGGGCACAGAAAACCATGTTAAAAGACACGATAGGAATCCAATTAGTAAAATTTAGTCTGGAGGAAACACGAAAAACAATTCAATTTTTTAACAAATAAATTGCAAGGAAGAAAAAGAGGATGAGGTATCTAAAAACTAAATGAGATTTAAAAGATGTACCAATGAAATGTAATATCTGGACCTTAAATTCTGATTTGAACCAATTTAAAAAAGAGTAAAGTTGGAGGTATCACACCACTTGATATTAAACTATATTACAAGACTTTAATAATCAAAATAGCTTGGCACCTGCATAAAAACAGACACATAGATGAATGAAACAGAATAGAGAGCCCCGAAATAAATCCATTTAATCTATGATAGAGGAGGCAAGAATACACACTGAAGTAAACACAATGTATTCAATAAATGGTATTGGGGAAACTGGACAGGTACATGTGAGAAAATGAAACTGGACCACCTTCTTACACCGTATACAAGAATAAACTCAAAATAGATTAAAGACTTAAATATAAGACGTGAAACCTTACAACTCCTAGAGGAAAACAGGCAGTAAACTCTCTAACATTGCTCTTAGCAACATTTATCTATCTTCTTAGGCAAGAGATAAAAGGGAGAAAAGGAGTTATAGGTAAAGCAAGTTTAGGGATGAGGTGATCATTGTTGAAAGTGGATGATGGAAATTTGGAGATTTGATTTACTATTTCTTCTACTTTGTATATTTGAAATTTTCTGCAATAGGAAATTTAAGACTCAGGTGAAAAGTGGAAGATTATTTAATAATAGGCAATAATTTTAGAGAATTGTTTTAGGGTTTTAAGGAACATGACTGAAAAATTTACTGAGTCAGTAGCCATGTGCAAAATTGGCTTGCGGGTTGAGAGATGGCAAAGTTCAGTGTAAAAAATTGCTATAATCTGTCAAGGCCATCATCACAAGATAGGCTGAGCATGTCTTTTAAAGAGCAAAGAGTCAGACAAAAGAGGTTATTTGCAAGAAAAAGAAAAGTAAGTGAACAACAAACTGGTCAAAGCTAAAAAGCTGTTACACCAATGTAAGCCAGAAAAACATATTCATTGCCATTTGTCTATGGCACGATAATCAGGCAGCGATATCAAGATGTTCTTAGATTTCTTTGTGGAATTTAACATTAGGTATAGAAATCAGGAAGTGTTAAGACAAAGGTCTCACAGTCTGGGCGATTCTTACTAAATGCTACCCTTGCTAAATGTTAAAATGTAGCACAGTATTTTGCAGACTCAGCTGTAAACAGTTTGAGCTTGATAGTAATCAACTACAAAGAAGAAATCAACATGTAATTAACCAAATCACGTATGTAAGCAATGGGTAAGCCGCCCTTAGGGCAGACAGAGCTTTAGATGTGAAACTCCTGTCTCCTTTACTACTGCAAGTGAATAAAACTACCTAATGACTATTTTGACTGTCTCATTCTTGAATGGAACACCCCAAGTGGCAAACCCCTCAAGTTTGGTAAGAGAAGGACCATATCCACAGTGTGGTTTTCTGTCCAGTGTGCAATATCCAGTGTGGTTTGATGACTCAAGACACTTTCTATATACACAACAGTGACCAAATAGGAATTACATAGATTGGACAGATTAGTGATGGTAGTTTCTGCATCACTGGAGGGTTGGTGGTGGGTGGCTGGTCGGATAGGGTGGAGGATGAGCATTATGATCTCTACATTGTTTCTAATTCTCCATTAAAACAGAGACCTATTGGTCAAACTCATGAAAAGAGGTATTCTGGTTTTATGTGTCTTAAAATAAATGTCCAGGGAAACTGCTGTGCAAAATGACATGTTCTGTCAATTCCATTTATTTACCCATTCATTTTTTAAATTGTATTTGAATATGCTAAAATGTTTCTCTCACACAGTGTTCAAAACATTATGGCCTTTTGATACATTTTAAATAGTCCTTGTTCATAGTTGGTTTCAAGACTAAGAGAAGACTATAAAATGTGGGTTTTTTAAATTGACAGGGATGCTATAGGCATTTAAATCACAGTACTTCAAGACTCATAGGGTAGCAACATCTCTTGATGTGGGGTCTCTGACTCTGATATATATGGTGTTCCCATACATAACTATTTATTAAATTTTGTCATTTTCTTTTGCTAAAAAAAAAGAATCATAGGGTAAAATATTACATGTTACATGGCAATTGACAGATCTAATCTCAAGAATTCATAGACTTTTTTTCTCCCACCTGAAAGCCCATCTTCTTAAACCCTCCTATAAGCAAAGATACCAAGTCAATATTATTTAGTGTTGATATATGAATACTCAAAATGTGCTTGAAAATTGCAAGCACATTTTGAAAATCATATCAAATTTACTTGACACTATTTGACATTGTGCTTTGATAGTCTATCAGCACTGCATACATGTCTTATCAAAGGAGAAACACTGATTAACATGGTTGAATTTGTACTTCTCTACCATCAAATTAGTCAGCCTCTCTGAATCTTTTGCTTAACCTATAAAATAAGGCTTTTATTTTTTTAAATCTACTTCACAAGTCATTGTAGAGGAAAGGGGAGAATAAATATGTGAGAACTTCCAAAAGACACCGTAAGACATAGCTGGCACTGTTCATGTTTATGCTAGATATATGTTCAGATTAAACATTATGTTGTCTTCTCATGTCTCTTTTCCGTATATTTTTCAGATGTAACCCAGGGCACCTGAGGGAAAAGGGCAGCTGTCTTTCCTTCTATAGCACAAGGGACCTCTTCACTCTCTTCCCCAAATTTAAAGTGCCTTTATATATTCCCAAGCAACTGTGGAACTGGGGCCATATTGAGAGAGGGGAATGGAGAGTAAAGTATGACCTGGAGTTGCCCGTGTCTCTGTCTTTCCAGAATAAGCCATTGGCCTTGGTAGTCAGAGAGGAATGCCCTAAACTCTGAGCTAGGGAAATCTTTGTATGTTGCAGCATGGCCAGCTCTTGCAAAGGGGAAGTATGTGACCAAACAGTGACACCAGAAGAAGGTAGGCCTAGAGCATATGGGACAGAGGAGTTTGCAGAAGTGAAACAAAGTTCTTAAACTACAGGTCTACATCTAACCTGAGCCCAGTATTCGGTGAAGTCTGAAATCTCTTACACTTTTTGTTAAAACATCCTCTTTGCCTCCTTCATCCCACTACCCCACCCAGGTGCCTCAGTTCCTGTAAATATCTCAAGGTCTGCAGAGATAATGAGTGAAATGTCACTTCCTTAAAAACAATAAGATTTTACTGCTGCTTCAGGAGGTAAGCGCCAAATCCACAAGTTGCAAGTATGATAACTAATAACACCTGTAACTTCTTTAGGGTCAAAGATGTTCATTTCCAAAGAAAGTACTTACTTTCTGTAAAAGCCCAATTAATTTATAAAAGCTCCAAAATGTTTAAAAAACATTTTTTAATTAAAAAAATTTTTTAAAGTTAAATTTAAATGGGTGGTAAAGAGATGAGTGGTTTCCCAAGATTCACTGGGGTGGGGACAGGGTTGGATAGGAGAAGTGCAGAGGATTTTTCTGGGGATGACACTATTCGGGATGATACTACAATGGTGGAAACATTGTATTTGTCAAATCTATAGAACTTCGGGAGACAAAGAATGACCCTTAACAAATTTTTAGAAAATTATTCAAGAGGCTAAGGGATTCCAATATGGAACGTAGATTGTGACTAAAGAACCAAACTGTATTACAAATGTATGAAACAACTTCACTGAAGCAGGTAGGGAGAAAGGGTGCTGACCTAAGTCACTTTACAAATGAGTGACGTTTGGAAGTCTAAAGGTAAAGGAACTGTACAAAACCATATGACTCAATGAAGCTGTTTTCCATGGGGATGCAGGTTCATAATCCTGAGAGTGCTATGCATATATATATATATTAGAACCAAACAATTAAGTAAGTGGATAGCAATAGGTGTCAGTGTTTTTACCGTTACAGTGGAAGGTTACACACGAATAAGGGGAGATGGTTAAAATGATCCATGTGGTAATGGATTAGAGTTGGAGACAGTGTGAACTCATGTTTAATGTAATATAAAGGTAGATAAATATAGCAATATTTATCATTGTGTGTACACAAGGTTTAGAATATTTGTTTGTTTCATTGCTTTAAGTATTTGAAGCAATGATACCCAAGTAGCAAAATGAACACATCTAGCCCTTAGATCTTTGTATTCTAAAGTCATTCTTCAAAAAAAGGAACCAGAACTTCCTGGAGAAATAGCTGACTCTAGGACTGGGGCAGAAAATATACAAGGTAAGCCTGGAGTATTTGTAGTGCCAGAAGGAAGTGATCAAAACACCCACAGTGATGAGTATATCAAATTGACACAGGAGCCAACTGTATGAGCTCCCAATAACCAAACTTAGAACAATCTGAACAATAAAAATGAAATAGCACTCAATTATCTCCCAAAGTATAAAATAAATATTCATGAGTCTATGCTGACATAAATAAATTACTTAATAAATAAATAAATGTGGGAGAATAAGTAAAGCTCCCGTTGAGAATAATCAGAAAGACTTTATGTAGATACTCTGCCTTCTAGAAGGTGGAACATAACACTCCACTGAGGCCTGCACATAGTGACTTCCTTCCAAAGAATGGAATGTGGGAAGGGAGGGAGAAAGAGTGATTTTACAGTGGAGAAACTTGACAAACACTGCCTCAGCCAGGTGAACGAGATGAACATCAACAGTGACGGGTCATCTTGAAAGTATATATCCTTGGTGTGAGGTAATGAAAACGGTTCTTCACTTCTGTGGTCCTCCCCCACAAAATACATAACCCCAAAAGAATCATGAGAAAGACATCAGACAAATCCCAACTGAGGGACATTCTACAAACACCTGACCAGTATTTCTCAAAACTATCAAGGTCATCAAAAGCAAGGAAAGTCTGAGAAAATGTTGCAGCCAAGAGGAGCCTAAGAGGACATGAGGATTAAATGTAACGTAGTCTCCTGGACAGGACTCTGGAACAGGAAAGGAATATTGGGTAAAAACTAGAAAAACAGAACAAAGTGTGGACTTTAGTTAACAATGATGTATCAAATTGGTTCATTGACTTAAAAAAAAATGTACCACTCTAAGTTATTAATAACAAGGAAAACTGGGTATGGAGTATATGGGAACTTTCTGTACTACTTTACAACTTTTTAGCAAATCAAAATGTCTCCTAAAATAAAAGTTTAGTTTTTAAATGTTAAGTTAAACATTACATAGGTGTTTCACTGCAGCTGTTGTACTGAACTCCCTTGCTGAAGTACATCTTTATTAAAGTAACTGCTAAACGGACGTGGTTTTGCAGAAGCATTTGTTACACATGATTTCTTGTTCAAACAGAATTCATTGTATCTACATCCAGCAAAGCAAAGTTAACTCAGGCTGTGTGCCAAGACACCGAAATAGCCTTGTTATATAGACTCAGTGTGATAATGGTAGTATTCAAATCTTTCCATCCGGGACACACAATATTCCCATTGGTCTGAAAGCAAAAAAAAAAAAAAAAAAAAAAAACAACCCTCTAAGTTGATTCTCCACTGGCTCAAAATGTTTCCAAATTAGTATCTCTGGGGAGAAGTCAGAAACTCTGGGGCCAGGGTTGGGCAGGAAGGACTAAGTAACTACCATTTCCACGACTTGAAAAAAATAATAATAAAAGGAAGGAAAATGCCCATGCTTCTCCAGAGGGCCAACCTTATATAGGAACATGGCCAGAGAACTTAAAGTAGCTCTGAGAAGGAGAAAAGTTGGAGTTAAGAAAAATTTACCACTTTTAACCAACCAGTGTCTAGAATCATACTCGCTAAGCAATCAAGATTCCAAAGGGTACAAATTTGTCTTCTAACTTCAGACACCGCTGGTTCCAAGAAGCAGGGGAAAATGTTAAAGAACACATTGCCTCTAGAATCTCGTGTTCAAGACCTTAACAGCATGATACACACACCCAGCTTTCGAATACAAAAATAGCCCATAATGCCAGGCCCATCTGTGGCAGGAAGCTCTCGTGTTATTGTGAATGCCCCTGCTACTGCAGAGACCAGCAAGGGTGACAAACCCTGGAGGCAACGCTGAAGTCAGGCCCCCTGCTCCCCTTTACATTAGGCCCTCATCCAGTGGGGCCAGCAGAACCTGAAGAAATAGGAGAGTAGGAAAAGATCACAGCAGTCTTCAGACTTTTAAGATCATTGCTTAGCCTAGATGGTTCTCCCAGCTCATCCTTCAAGGTCTAGTTCAAACCTTAAATCATTAGTCTTGCAGCTAACCCTCCCTCCTCCAAATCCTGAGAGCATAATTCTCTTCTCGTAAGTGTCAAGTAATTTGGTACGTGTTTAATGCACTGCTAGCTTCTTTTCATGTATAAGATGTTTCATATACACAATCTAGAGTCTGACTTAATATTCTTCTTCTTGAGTCTGACTGCAAATTGCTTTTTCTCCTCCTCATACACTTCCTCTCATATCCCAGAGCACCTAGTCCCGTGCCTTGCATAAGTGCTTAATAAATAGCTGCCCTTGCTTAGCTATTCTAATAGCCCTCAAATTTCCATAAGAAAAATTATATGTAAATGAGGTCCTTTTCACATCTTATATTTCTAGCTAGCCATCCAAAATAGCCAGGAGGTTGTCATAATTATGTCCAGCCTACTTGTGGTGAGACTTGGTTTGAGGTGACAATAGGTCTTCTCCCTGTCACCAATAGGGGTATGCATTTTCTTGACCCAATTTGCCTTTCATGACTCTAATCACACAGAACTTCTTGGTTTCTAGCCAACTGACCACTGGAAGATGATGGTACCTAAGCCTTGGATAGTGATTCCTGGTCTGGTTAAGCAAACTGAACCCAGCTCTGGATACTCAGCCTCAGCAATCACCCCCACCCAGGCCCTGGATGTGACTAAATTCCTACCTCATTCATATCTAACACTCCCCCTATCTTGAGAAAGAATGGTATGTTTTCTTATCTGAGCCCTTAGAATTTAGAAATCCAAGCAGGCACAGAATATTACTAGAAAAAAATTCTAATTATTAGACCATCGCACACACATAGAGTCTAAGGTTTGAGGCAAAACAGCACCTTGCTTTCTCCCAAGTGGCTGCTGATCAGTCCACGCACAATCTGCCCTGATGAGCATCATTCATACATTCATTTACTTAACAAATATTTATTGAACACCTTCCACGTGTCAGAGACTGTTCTGGCAGCAGGGTTCTCCCAGTGTCTCTGGTCTCCTTAATTTTCACTCCCTTCCCTTTTGCCCTATCCTGCAAGTCCCAGTTTCCCTCTTACAGACTGGTAGTGGTGGTAAGATTTGGACCTTACAGATACCTCAGCATGACACATTTAAGCCAAACATTTCTCCTGCTAATATGGCCACTTCTCATAGATCTCCTGTTGTTCTATCACAGGATCTTTGTCACTTTTCACCATCTCTGTCCCTTTTTACTACATCATGTAAGACCTCTTTCTAGCATCTTAGCCTGGAAAAAAGTGAAGCTGGAAGCTGGGCAAATTTCACCTTGCAAATATTATCACAATTTTTAAAATAGGATAAATGTGAAAGGATGGGTGGGGTGGGTTAGAAAGGACAAACTAGAGAAGGGAGTGTCTGAGGAATTTAGCAAAAAGATGGCCATTCTGCAGCCATTGCTAATTGGAGCAAAACTCAATTTCAAGTCTATTCAATTCTAATAAATACAACATAAAATCATTTAGAATAAATTTTAGAATTCTGTAAGCAATCTAAACATTGGAATTTTTAAACTTTTTATTTTCTAATAACTGTCACTTCCCTGGAGAAGTTATTTCTGATCTGCCATTCTAAATTAGGCCCCTAGTTATATTCTTGCAGATCATCCTTTATTGTTTTTCATAGCACTTAGCCAATTTGCAAACATGTACTTAGAAGATCATAGCTTAATGTCTTTTCCCTCTACTAAACAAGCTCCAAGAGGGCAGGAACCATTTCTGTTTTATTCTCTACAGAATACGTAGACCCTGCACAGAACTATCCATAATAGGAGATCAGTAAATGTTTGTTGAAAGAAACAAATTCTTTTGCCTGGCTCCCTCCCTTAGGTCCCTCTTCAGACTTCTAGATCCATCACTTTGTCTTAACACTGTAACAAGTAGCTTGGTTCAATCTCAGTAGACTCAAGTACAGGATGCCTTTTATCCACAAACTCCACATTTGCTAAATACATAAAGATATATGTACAGAAGCTCCTTGACTTATGATAAAGTTATATCCTCATAAACCCATCATAAATTGAGAATATTATGTCAAAAAGGCATTTAATATGCCTAATCCACTAAACATCATAGCTTGGCCTAACCTACTTTAAATGTGCTCAGAACACTTACATTAGCCTACAATTGGACAAAATCATTTTACTGCTGCTTACCGGGGTCACAGAGAGAGTATTGTACTGCATATTTCTAGAAAAAGATAAAAATTCAGAGTACAGTTTCTCCTAAATGTATCTTTTCCCCACCATTGTAAGTCCGAGACCGTCTGTACAAACTTGTATATTTTAGCACTGTTTTTAGTGTTAAAAACAAAATAAATCCAGAATATTACCTGAAATAATTGACTAAATTATATTGATAAGAGGGCAGGAGAGCTAGAGTTCATACTTTGCACTTATCAGTCACTGCAGAGTGGGGGATAATTTCTTAGGTGCCTCTGGGCTCCTGTGAGCACAAGTTCAGGTGACAAAGATAGAGTGCCTGTGGGCTCCAGCAACTTGAGGGCCTGCCCACAAAGACAGGGAGAGGCTGTGGGGAGAACAACTATTTCAAGAACTGGTATGCACAGAAATACAAAAGAGATCTGAAGGCTTCTATGTGCAGCACCACCAAAATCTGCTCTAGGTAGTCTTGGGATTAGTATATAATCACTGCAAATAAGTTTATTGATTTTTATTTATACATTTTTATTATTACTTCTACTAAATCTTGGTCTAAAATTTTTGTAAAAATTTTAGAGAAAAAAGTTGTCAGAACCTTTTAATAGATGGACTATTCCCCAGGGAATTGATCACAGAAATCTCTCCCAACTCTGAGATTTTTCTGATTTAGCTCAAAGTATGTGACAATCCCTCTTGCTTTTAAATTAATCGCTTATCATATAGCAGGCAACCTTTATTTTAAAAAAGTTTAGGTTTGCTGAAATATAATCTTTAAAAGTTTTTTAAAACCAGTTGGGAACCTAGAATTAAATTAAAATTCACCTGCATTAAGAACTGTTACAAATAACTTGTCTGAGTTGGCAATTAAATCAAAAGATATCTTCCACGCAACACTAAGTATGCTCATGCACAATGACAAACACAGCATCACTTACAGTTCTGCCTGGAAACAGACAGATTTCTTTTGACATGGATTGCAAGACACATTCTTCATTTCAAAACATTAAATATCTGTTTTAATCAAGTGTTTTAAAATCAAGGATATACAGACTATATATAGAAAGCGTCTCTAAGCCTACCCACTGTTCACCATAATTTCTTCCAGGAAAAATAGAAATTACATAGAGCTCTCAGCTCTGAAGCCTCTGGAATGAGAAAGAGAAACTGCCGCTGGAGAAAGGTGTCTGTGGGAGGGAGAGATGAGGGGAACAAAGGGATCTGCACTGTGTGCCATAACGCCTTGCAGAGGAGGGAAACATGGATTTTACAAGATGTGCTAAAGCATGACATACAACTAGGGGGACATGGAAAGAATTATCAGAAAATACTTCATTAATACTCAACTAACATAAATATTTACCACATGTGCATTATTTGTTCCTGTGCTTTGTGTTATAAAATAAGAAAAAGCCAGAAGACATCAATGAGGAAATAATTTTCCCCCCTTCTCTATTTAACTGCCCTCTGGTTCCTTCCTCTGCCTACCTGGAAAAAACCTTTGTGAAAAAGGAACTACAGTGCTCCCAAAAAGCAAATAATATGCCATGATTTATTATAGCTATGCTACATCACTTGGCCTCCCATAGATCCCTTGTCATATTCTGCTTTGCCTCTTTCATGCATAGAGCAGACTCTATCAGAAACTACCACATTAAGGTGTCCCAGTTTTGTTACCTTTGTTTTCTTTGTATCAACTTAAATCCATCTCAGCTACCCTGAGCTACCAAGGAAGTCCACCATAGTCATCACTGGAGTCCCCTCATCTTCCTGGTTTACACCAGAATCTGGGAGAAGTGTGAAAATCAGAAAATGGGGGAAGGACTTCTAATCTCTCACATACCTTGATCCTTCTGATAGTCTCACTGCCCAGTCTTGAAATGTAACAGGCTTTCTGTTCCAATCTAAGTAGAAATGGGGAAGGGCTGGTGAGGAAGTTCTGCCTCAGCTGGAAATCCCGGTGCCAGAAGTGGAGCCCGCCTAGGGCACCATACAGCTGTCTTTTCTGAGATATTACCAACTAGGACAAAAACACAGAACAAGAGAGGGTTCCCCTACTCATGGCCCACCAACCTCCATCCCCTCCTCAGTGCTCCAGAATTTCTGCTCTTTCCCCTAGCCCTCAAAGGTATCCCTTTATTTCCCTATTACCTTATTGTTTCAGGCACCTTATGGCAGGGTAAGATTGGGAACTCATGATAACTGACATTTTAACAAAGTATCCTGTCAGTTATGCTGTGTTATTCCTTCCCATCCCATTTCCCTTCGATTCTTATCCCACCCTCTTCACAGCTAGACTTTGAGTTCTGGAAGAAAGGGACTGTTTATTATTCATCTTATCCTCTAAAACACCTAACATGGGGATTCTCAACCACTGTACTCAAGAAATCAAATCCCTCCCAACAGTCCCTCCAAATTTTTGTTGATATGTAAAAAGAAAAAATTGTTTTTGCTACAAATGAGTACTAACACTGTCGCAGCAATGCCTGAGATGTAAAATGAAACACATCAGGCAGCTGGGTGTGGAGCACTTTTGTGAAAACTTAGAAGCATGAGGTTAGCGTGTCATCATATTGGCACTACAGAGAAACTGCAAGAACTCTGCTTCCAGGAAGATGATGGCCAGGGCAAAATCAGCTCTTCCTAAACGGCAAACATCCTGAAGAGCAACCTATTGATAACACTGATGTTTTTATTGACCTTATGGTGGCAATGACATTGTAATCATTGCTGGCCTGATTAGTGTTGCTTTCATTCATTTAATTACCTCACAACATGTTTGAAAAAGATTCTAGAATTTGAAGTATGCTTCTGTGATAAATATAGATGTTCACTTCTCTTATTCTCATTTTCTTCTTAACTAAAAGAATATCCATTGTTTAGCCGCCCAACATAAAGACTGCATAGCCAAGCCTGTCTTGCAGCTGTGCATACATGAGATGGTGAATCATTCTGGGACTGGCAATAGCGGGTATCCAGAACTATACCTGGCCTGAAGAGACAAGGAGAGGAAATAAGAGGTTCCTGCAACTCAAAGGGTGGCTATAGAAGACAGCTGCCTAACAAGAACTGTAGCTTCTGTATTGAGTTGGGGTCCTTAAGAAGCAGACCTTGAAGCTAAGACTTCAGCCCAAGTAGTCTATTTAGGAAGCAATCCCAAGAGCCCAAGAGGCACTGGAAGGGACTAGGTAAATGAGATAGTGCAGTGAAGGAAGGAAGCGAAAGCAGAGTGCATTGATTAGAAGATCAGCACTGAGTGCAATTAGGACTCATTATTGATAGGGACCTCTGAGAGATGGTTAAAAAAAAAAAAGAAGAAGAAAAAGAAAAGAAAACCACAACTCTGATTTGTCCCAACCTAGGGGAGAGGAAGTGGAGGTGTTTTTCCACTCATTCCCATATATTTTTGGTTAAGGACAGCTCCCTGGATATATCAACTGTCCAGGATTTCTGGCCTGCCCTGTGCATGGGCTGGGCATGCTTCTATGACCAGAAAAAAGGCCTCAGACTGAGTGTGCAAGTATTTACACAAGAAGACGCCACTACCATGTCTAAGAAGTGGTGAGGACTGAGGGTGGTGGAGGCCACAGAGTCTGCTACACCTTTAGTTAAAGAGCACAGTTACTGGCAATCTGTGGCCCAACAGGAAAGGAACTGAAGACTAAATACCTAGTCTTGCTCTCTGCCCATCTCCAATGTGACGAACCTAACCAGAAGCCCATTTATGCAGTTCACTCTGGATGACCTTCCAGCGCGCAGAGCAGGGTGGAGAGAGATAAAAACAGTCATCTGCGGAGCAGAGTATCCGGCACACCCACCTTCCACCGCTTCCAAACTTCTGTATTTAAAATCTTGGACAGCACTGTTTGACTATAGAAATACTGTGATACATCTATATATTCTCTAAAACCAAAGACACTTGTAACTTGAGAAGACCTTGGAAAACTTAACTGTGTCTCCAGCGGTAGAAAGAGCACTACCTAAAAAGAGAGGAGACTTAAGCTCTAGTTCTGGCTCTAATAATTGGTAATGATGTCATTTTGGTCAAGTCACTTAGCAGTTCATGCTGTTTCCCCATCCTTATGATAGGACAATGTCCTGTTGACCTAACAAAGCTATTGAAAAAATGCTCTGTAATTACAAAGGTTATTATAATTACAAATGTGAGTTGTTAGTATACCTTCACAGATGAGAAGCGATGCCACTTTTAACCATATTAAGGAAGAAAATTCCTTTTGTTTCACTATGTTTTTCAATTAGGAAGACATTTACACAAATATCTACCACCACAAATTTTTTATTAAATGAGACAGAGTATAAATAAATAATATGTATTTACACACAATTATTTTCTTACTACTAATCCCCCACCAAAAAAATCTACATTCAATTAATTGCTCATCAGTTTCTAATAGTCATAGTCATTTTCTTTCTCTAGTGTCAACTGAGCACAACGAGTCAGGAGGCTTTGACTGAAAATAAATGGCAAAGATTTATTCAGGGGTCTTAAGGTATGCAAACGGGAAACACAACTAGGCAATACCCAGAGTGTTTCGGAAAAAAAGAAAAGCAAGGGTTCTTAGAGTAAAAAGTACTGATTCTTGAGAAGAATCAGTTCTACATACTTAGCCTCTGGATTGGTCTGATAGTAATCTTCCAGATGTCCTGTGGCCTGGATAATGGATGTCAGGTGATTCAGACATGTGAACGGTCTTTCATCAGTTCCTCGAAGGGTTATCTACAGGGTCTACATATGTCTCCAGACAGTGGTGCGTGACTAAGAGTTCAAAAGTTTAAGTCCTCAGCCTAGTTAAAGTAAAATAAAATCAATTCCTCATGCCTCAGACCTTTTAGTCCGAACCAGTTTTGTCAGCTTGACGACCCACCCAGACTCGGTTTTAAAACAGCTTATACTGACTTCATCTTGTTTTTTTATTCATTCCTCACTAGTTCTTTTTTTTTTTTTAAGACAGTGCGCTTTACTCTTTTAACCAACTTCCTCTTTTATCCTTCTGTATGTTGACATTTCTGATGATCATCAGAAAAGAGCAATTCTTTCTCTTTTCACTTCCCTCTTAATATAGAATATAAGCCTAACGATGGAGGCGCTTTTAAATTAGAGTAAGAAATACTGGGCAGAACATTGTCTATGTGCATTTATCAAATCCAAGGAAATAATGAAATTATAATTATTGTTCTTAAATGGAGATTCCAGAGTTTCTTCCTTGTTACAAATCAAGTAGCAGGATATCACTAACCCAGAGAAATTTATAAAACAAAAGGCAATACTTCCTTTAAGGCTATCATACTGTTACTGCCTTAAGATCCTAATCATTGTCGTCACACATGTAGCTAGCTGGCTTAGTGTTTTCAAAAAGTACTTTTGGGGAAGGGAGATTGTTTTTAAATGTACCATACCTAGGAAAATAAGCATTTGTCAGTTACCCACACACAGCAAGGTAGAAGAAGGTAGAGACGAAGTCCTTAAGGAAACAAAATAGGCCATTTCAATAGAGTGAGCATAAATGTCATTCTTATTACTGATTTTATTGTTTCAAGTCTTTGCAGTGGGTGGGAGCAGGAAGATTTAAAAGTGTAAGGAAGGAAAAGGCTTTACCCTTTTCCTTAAAGTCAGTCTATCTATTTTAATTAGCTTTCTTGCTATTATCTCTTTGCTTCACATCAGGAAATCTGCAGTACTCCATTATCACACCATTCTGAGGAAACAGATATTACCCTCCTGAACTTCTGTAAGAAGCGTAACAGATGAGTAGCTCAGGAATGACTACTCCAGGAAAGAAATTTTGGCATAGACCTTCCTCCCAATAAAGCTAAAGAAAACTACTCTTTGGAAAAAAATCTCTATAAAATGATAGCCATTTTTCCAAGTAGGTAATTTTCATTGTCCATATTTGTGTTTCTTTGAATATAATTGGTAGGAATGACATTTAAAATACTAGACTCTGATATGTGGAGAGAGAGAGAGACTATTAGAGAACTGAGAATTCAAGTAAAATGAAATATATACAAAGATAGCCTTTATTTTTATATTCCTAAACTTGCTAACGATTACTTGAATTCATAATGCCCAAAACAACAATAATCATATTAGTATTAAAAAAATTTTTTACTAGAAGGGATACTCAATTTAATTGATACAGAATGCTTATGTGAATACTCTGATGTTTACACAATTGTTACTATAAATACGGAAATTACAGATCAGTTTTGGCTTCTGCATCAGACTGTTAGGAGTAATAAGATAGATAAATAATATTATTTTGCTGTTATTTTTAGAGTGCTAAAAGAGCCCCAAACACAATTAAAATAACTCTACCACCTGTCTGCTACAATCTTAGATTGCTTTAACTATGGACAAATTAATCCACAATTGGTTGTAAATAGTCATGAAAAGAGTAACAATAACAAATAGCATTTCTAGGTTTAAAAGAGAAGAAAATGCCTGCACTTAAATGGATTGTAAATATTGATATTGATATGATTGTAAATATTGATTTGACCAGTAAATAGTGAGAGAGAGAAGAGAGACTGAATTCTGCATATAGCTAATGGAATAGTGAGAGAATCTTTCCACACACAAAAGAATGGGTATTAATTAAAATAAACCTTTATGATTATGAAGTATGAATTGCGTATGAATTATCCAGAGGAAATTCCTAGGCAACTTGAAAACAGAAGGTAGAGAACTTGAGGTCATCTCTAGACTAAATTCTGTACACTATTCTCAGATACAGAAAAGTAATTTCTAGAGAATAAATATAAATAAAGGTCTTACATTTTGGAAGTTGTCTAGGCTTGTCAATACAAGAGTTTCTCTTGATTAAAGGAGCCCTTTTCCCCCCTCAAATAAATAAGAAAATTCAATGTACCAAAACTATGACTCAAATCTAGAGGTCAGGAAACATTGTAAGTACCAAGTATGATCACATCTCCACATGTTAGAGCTTCATGTTTTGCCCAAATTCCACAATTGGACTAGGGCATAGTTTACTATGGCAACACTGTTGAAGGAGCTTCATGTTCTTGGCATCTCCCTGGATTATAAACTCTGAACTAGAGCTATTAGAGAGTACAACTAGACAAAGTTTGAAAGTTTATGCTCCCAGAGAATTGGAACCACCTTCAAACCATGCAAGGGGACCCTGCCCTAGTCCTGCTAGAGATGCCCATAAACCAGAAACCCACAAATGATGAATTTGGTGACAATCACATGGGCACTGCTATCATTCAGGCCTCAGTGCTCAGGGATGGCACTGGGCAACTCACAATCCTTCACATCTGTTGCTGTGATTCAAACCCCAGAAAAATGCTCTGCCACGTCTCTGACCCTGTGTCCATGAAAGAAAAGATGACTGTGTCCAAATGAAGAACTGAGGACTTTGACACTACTGGTATCAAAAAGGGACATTGCTTCAGCATATGAGAAGGCATTTGAGTTGGAGAAGTAATTAAGTAAGAAATAAATTAGCTTATCATAACTTTCCTCTCAAATACCATGACTGCAACAGTGAAATATTTGCCAATAGAGCAGAGTGTTCATTTATTGAATCTTTATATCTACTATTCACAATTTAGCACAGTTTTCACAATGATTGTACATGGCAGCTGAGAATCAATTTGCAGTATTAAACTAAATTTGTGTATATGTAAGTCAAGATATACTATGCATGAAATACAACACTTATTCACATTTGCAACTACGATTATGAATAGTTTTAGTTTTATAGAAATATTTAATAAAACTGAATTAAATTTCAAAACACTGAATTGAAAGCCTTAACTGTATTAAAATATATTTTAATTTAAATTTTGATATTCATTAATTATTTTACATTTTGCCTTTGAATTTAACAGATAATTTTGGACATGAAGGAAAAATAATTTCTTGAAAACATTTAAAACTTTTACATTTACTTTAACTGATATATTTTGTATAAAGTGATATTCAGATTTTTACATATTTTCGTGTAAGTTTAAAAAATTGGCCTCAAATTTTCTGACAGTTCCCACAGAGAAGTGGGAGGGGTCTATATACTAGGGCTCTATATACTCTCTGGCCTGTAATTACTTCCATCAATAGAGTACAGTGGAGATAACTATATGGCTTTTAAGGCTAAATCAGAAAAAGTCACACAAGTTTTGCCTTGTTCACTAGAACACTCAGTCCCGGAGCCCTGAGCCACCATTTAAAACATTCAGCTATCCTGAGGCTGCCATACTGTAGGGAAACCTAAGCTTCACACAGCAGGAGATCTCACTGAGCATTCCAGTCAATAGTTCTAAATAAGCCTCCCCTTCAAGTGTTCTCAGCCCAGGTACCACAAACATGGGCGAGGAAACCTGCAGGTGATTCTGGACCGTAGCCATTAAAGTCTCTCCAGCTATTCAAGCCTTGCCAGCTGAGACCCCAGACATCATCAACCAGGGATGTCATTTATGCTGTATCTTGTCTGAATTTCTGACCCAGAGAATTCATAATGATAATAAAATAGTTATCATTTTATGCCATGAAATTTTGAGATGGTTTGTTATATACCAGTAAATAACAAGAAAGCTTTGAAAAAAGCTACATTTTATTTTTAAACTTAGATCACTGAGAACGGTTATTAGTTAAACTGGTGATAGAAAATATAAAAGTGGAGAGATGGGAAAAAAAAGTTGAGTCAAAAGTAGAAAGAGGGACTTCTAGTTGTAGCAGCATGAAGGAGTTGGTAATTCTGTTCTATAATAAAACAGGTATACACTTCCATTTCCAGAAAGATGGAGGAGATACATTTTTTTCATATTCCTGTCAGTAAATACATTATATATATTAAAAATAAGAAGAATCTAAAAGGTGGAAGGAAGAAAGCAGACTAGCTAGGGACCTTAGAGTCCTGGAAGTGACATAGTGGTGTGTTCCCTGGGATTTCTTCTTGCCTTATGCATCCCAGACTTAGAGGAAGTGGGCTCTCACCCCGACACAGCAGCAACAAAAAGTGCTGTTCTCGCCTGTGTCAACTGAGGCCAAATGAGCGACTGGACTTCTCTTGCAACCTGGCACTCATAGGCAGCTCCCTCCTGCTACTGCCAGAGCAGTGTCATTGTCAGAGTAAGCTAGCTTTAACAGGTTTTAAAAAGAGTCTCATAATATAATATTGAAAATGTACAGGCTTTGACCAAAAATCATTCATCGTATCAATAACCAGGAAGATCACAAACTGAAAGAACAAAGACAACAGATGCCAACACAAAGGTTGTAATTTAATTCTAGTTTAAAGTCTACTGTAATTTCTAGTTTAGTTCCTAGTAGAAATTCTAGTTTAAATATGACTAAGCCACTAAAATATGTTATGACGTAAATAGCTAATGCCTTTTATAAAATTATTTCTCATATATATAAAAAATACAGAGGTAGGAAGTCCTAGGCATCCATGAAGTTTCCATGGTTGTTAGGGATCCAGGTTTCTTCCATTTTGCTGCTTACCTTTGCTTAGAATGTTTCTCGAGTTCCAAAATGACTGCTCAAGCTCCAGCCATCTCATTCAAAATTTAAGTAGCAGAATGGAGAAGAAAGGTAAAAAGGGAACAGCCTTTATTTCTTAAAAGATTTCCCCAAAGTCCCATCAATTCTTTATTGTGTATCTCATTGGTCAAAACTACATGTATAGCTCCAACTAGCTGCATAGGAGGCTGGGATATGCCACCTTTTGGCTATATTGGGGTTCTGTTCAAAAGAGAAGGGAGAATGGATATGCGGTCAGTAATTAGCATTCTCTTCCATAGAGTGAAATGAAGAAAAGCAAAAAAGAAAAGAAGTAGATACCCTTTTACATTAAGGAAAAAGATAACATCACAAATAGTTTCTGTTTAGGAATAGCAGGCAGTGTCTAATTAATACAGTGCTTGCTTTTAATACTCTTGGCTAAAGAAAATTATTTTTAAAGATTTCAACATGCAAACATATCTCTTCACTCTATAATGTATTCATTGTTTATTAATAAGCAAGGAAATTAATTCTTCTAGAGCTACTAAACTTTCATTTTCCATTAAACATGTACATGTAGACAACATTTATTTGATTTATTTGGATAATTGCTTGTGAACTACTATTTAAATTACACAGTTATTTTAATTATGGTTACTATGAAAATTAATGATGGTTAAAAAATGCATCTTGGAGAGAGGACAGGGGATGAGGGAGGTAAAATGGTTATGAAAGGACAACAGGAGAGATCTTTGTGGTGATGAAAGTGCTCTATATCTTTACTGTGGTGGTGGATACATGAAACCACATGTGATAAAATTTCATAGAACTAATACATACGCATGCACATATGCACACATAAAAGTAAAACCGGGAAAATCTGAAGAAGATGGGTGATTGTATTAATGCCGATGTTCTGGTTGTATCACAGTTTTACAAGGTGTTGCCTTTAAAGGATACACGGGATCTTTATTACTTCCTACAACCTCATGTGACCTACACTCATCAGTGACTGTTCTGTGCAGTTTAAGAAATATTGCCTTATTATGACCTCAGGATCATGAAGATATTCTCTCCTGTTGTCTTCTAGTAGTGTTATTGTTTTACTCAAGTCTACAATCTATATGAAATTGATGTTTAGGTATGTGTAGCTAGGAGTCAAGATACACTGTTGTCAATATGAATATCCAGTTGACTCTGCACAATTTATTGATAAGATCATGCTTCCTCACTACTCTAAAGTATCACTTTTGTCATAAATTGTATGTAGGTCTGTTTCTAGACTCTGTTTTTTTCTTTTGGTCTATTTGTTTATCTTGAAACAAAAGCCATATCATTTTATCTTAATAATTACTGTATTTAAAGAGTAAGAAGTGATATATAGCAGGTCTAGCCCTTCCAACTTTGTTCTGCTTTAAGATTCTCTTGGCTATTCACGGTCTTTTGCAATTATTTGTACATTTGAAATCAGCTCATTAATCTTTATTAAAAATGCTGATACTTTCACTGGGACAGCACTGAATCTATATATCAGTTTAGGAAGAACTGACATGTTTTCATTGATAAGTCTTCCTAGCCATGAATTTGAACCTAAATAGCTGCTCATTTATTTAGGTTTTCTTTAATTCCTCTCATAAATAGTATATAATTTGATATGTAGAGATCTTGCATTTTTAGATTTATTCCTAGGTATTTAATATTTTAATTTTTATCACCTAAGAATAGTTATTTTCCAATTTACTATTGCTATAATATAGGAACATAATTGTGTTTTACATATTGACTTTGTATTTATCCTTTCTGTTGCTCTTAATTTTTGCCTGTATTTCTGTGCTTCCACCTCGTATCATTTTTCCTTTAGCCTAAAAAATTTCCTTAACCAATTCTTTGTATAAGTATGTTGGTGGTAGGTTTTTTTTTTCATTTTTGTTTTCTAAACAGTTTTTTATTTTATCTTTATTTTTAAAGGCTATTTTGCTGAGTATTGCATTCTAGGTTAGCTTCTTTTAAGACATTTCATTTTATTTAATCTGCTTTCTTTATTTCTATTAAAAAGTCATGTGTGAGTCTTACTACTGACCTTTTGGGTTGTGCCACCAGGATTTGTTGAGGAGGGAATGTCAGATATGCAGCTTAACAAGCTGAGCTTGTACCAGTCTTCAAGATGTGGGGTCTCTCTCTTCCTCCCAGATGTCAAAAGCCATCTAGGACACTGTCCTGCCTTTTCAGCAAAAGTGCCTATATGGACTGCCCCATGCCCTTTAAGAGCAAGTTATTCTGCTACCCATTGCATACACAAGTGGGAATAAGGTTGAAAGGCTGACCTGTCTAACTCTTCCTATAGTGGTAATTCAATCAATAACGCACACAATTGTCCAAGGGCCCTACTGATAGCAATAGCTTCTATGTCCTTAGAACACGCCCAAGAGCCACTCCCACTTCTGTTTTAAGGCTCTTTTATGCAACTTTTATTTTTCCACTTTCAATACCATCCCATTTTTCTTTTGTGTTTCAAGGACTCTCATAGTGTTTTGGCCATCAATAACACCCTTTCATGTTTATCAATATCAAGTTACGTGCATAGATGCGTATGAGCTTGTGTATCCATCTAACTTTCCTGTAATTTTTGAAGGTTTTGGAAAGAGGTGAGGAGTCAGGAGAGGCTAGAACTTGTTCTCTATCTGCCACATTGATTCAATCTCTTGGCTAAATTTCTAAGCACACATTGAACTCTTTAATACCAGACAGCTGCTACTATCACATGATCTAATTTGGAAATCTCTGCTTTGGAGGTTGATGTCATTTTAAGCTATTTGAGTTGAAGACTTGGTTTCCATGTTAAACTTTGCATCTGCATAAAACATGTAAATAAATTTCATTCTCTTTCCTCAAAATTCTTTTGTTTTTTAATATTAGATCTCAAAAAGATTGAGAGTTCTGTTACAGAACTACAAATATATAACAGCAATAATATAAATAATATTTTTGCTCAACTATAACAAAAAGCAAAAAAAGTAAATATTCTAAACATTTTTACAGTGCTAAAATTCAAAAATAAGTAAAAGCAACTCAAAGATTCTGAAATGTAATTTCTCTACACTCAACCCTGAAATTACTTCATTCGACATATTTTTTCCAACACTAATAAGTTCAGGAATAATTTGTTATTGATTTAGCATTGATAATTGCAGTGTAAATTCCAAACTTTGAAATCTAAAATAGTCTCTGATGGGTTGTACAATAGAAATTTTATATATAAAAAAAGAAATCCTGAAATAATATAAACTCTAAATACTCATAAGAGTTAAATCTAAGGAGTTCAAAAAAACTTATTTTATAAAATTTTTAATGCACATCTAACATGTCCTAGGCACTGTTCTAGACATGGGATGATACATCAGTGAACAAAATAAATAAAATCCCCTGTTTTGTGGAGCTCTCATATTCTAACAAATACATAGAATTTAAATAATCTGAACTTGTTCTTTTCCTACAGAAATTGACAAAGGTAGATAAATATTTTATGCCCAAACATAAATATAGATATCTCTTATAGCTGGTCACCACAAAATCATTAGAAAATGTTTGAGAACATTTATAACACAAATATACAGTTATCTATGGGCTTCAAAACATTAAAATATCAATATTTTGTCAGAGAATGTGAATAAGGTCAGGGGTCCTAAAATTTATTTATCTAAAAGGAGGTATTAGCTAGATTTTAGGTTAGTGTACTAGATTTAAGATAACTCTTAATAGGTCTTCATTTATATTTCCAAACCAAGCAACTGAAATAATCCCTATTTAAGAACTCAGTGTAGACTGAGGAAAACACTGGGCCTAGGAGGAGCCAAGATTTTGATTACACAGAGTAGTACTATCCAGTATGGTAGCTACCAGCCACATGTAGTTATTTAACTTTGAATTAATTAAAAATTAAAAATTCAGTTCTTCAGCCGCCTTAGCAACACTTCGAGTGCACGGTAACCACACACAGCCTGTGGCTGCTCTATTGAACAGTGTGGCTACAGAACATTTCCATTACTGCTGAAAGAGCCCTTGGACAGTGCTGTTCTAGAGACCCAGAAGAGGCCATTCTTGGGAAAACCCAAAACTTCCCAAAGAGGGCTACAAAAAGTGACAATGTATAATAGCAAAAAAATATATAAGTTTTCTTCTCCGTCTCTTGGCTATTCTCTTCCTGCGTTCTATTTTCTCTTCACGTAGAAAAATCTGTCTCTCCTTTTCCACTCATTAGCTTCTCACATTTTTCCCTACTTCGTTTCTCTACCCCCTTCTCTCACTACTTTTTCTTGTAACAAATATGCAGCCCACATTTTTTAAATGTTTATTTTTTTTACTAGTTTCCAGTATACAGTATATTGGTTAGACATTTATATAGTTTATGAAAGATACCCCTACTCTTCCCTCTGGCTCTAGATGCAGTCCACATTTAATGATTCCACGCATCCACTGAGGTTTACTTTTTTTTTTTTTGTAATGTCTCAATGATCAAATTTAAGGAGCTGAATCTTCCTAACGTTTCCCGCCCAAACATAACATTTAGACGAGACCTTTTTTTAAGGTGTGACACCTCCCCTACATTTTCCTCCCTGAGCTAATGATCCCTGCTTAGGAAGCCGGATAACATATGCGAGTCTAGTTCCAGCCTCTGGGGTTTCCCTCCCTCATAGGAAGGGCTCGTTCTCTGGGTGGCGAGGTCCGCGGACACCCAGCTGCACCGGTCCTCCCGCCGACCTTCCACTGCCATCCAGCGGAGAGCAGGAGCCCAAAGCGCCAAGCCAGTTGGGCGGTTGCTAAGCGACGGAAGCGTTGTGTCCCCGACCTTAGGAGCGGGCGCAGACTAAACGACGCTGAAAGCGCTGTAACAACACCGCTCTCTATTGGCCGAAGGACTCTCGGCCATCGTCATGAGCCAATGAGCAGACCGCACGGATGACGTCAGACGCTGTGCGACGCTGCCCACCCCCACGCCCCCTAATCCTCCAGAGCGACGCGCCTGGCGACCCCGGAAACCCTCCTTATACTCTTGGGGGGTGGGGTCCCGACTGCTCCATGTGCACTTATCCGCTAGTGCTCCTGCAGGTGTTCTTCCTGATGGTCCCCAAGGACGTCCGTCCTCAGCCCCCTTCCTCCCCGCCAGAGGCAGTGCCCACCCCTTCGGACCCTGGCCCAGGGTCGCAGGGCGGGACCCCTCAGCCCTCCAAGGGGACTGAAACCCCCTGGGTCGCACCTGGGAGCCCGACAATGAGCCCTACTGTTCTGACCCCTTCGGCGCCTGGGAATAGGACCGTGGACCTATTCCCAGGTGAGGGGGCAGGTGGGGATGGAAACTACTGACTTAGAGCTAAAATTCTGTGAACAAAGTGACTTGCCACAAAGTAAGGAGTGGGGCTGTCGGAAGTGGGGAATTCGCACTTGGAAGCGTTGGGTGTGTGTGTGTGGGGGGGGGTGTCCTTACCCCTTTCGCTCTGCTTTATGTTATATCTTCACAGTCTTACCGATCTGTGTCTGTGACTTGACTCCTGGTGCCTGTGATGTAAATTGCTGCTGCGACAGGGACTGCTATCTTCTCCATCCGAGGACGGTTTTCTCCTTCTGCCTTCCAGGCAGCGTGAGGTGAGCAGTGTTAAGCAGGTTGAATCCCAAGGGGGACTGGGGCCCTAGAATAAGTAAGATTTGAAAGTAGGCAGAGTTAGCCTTCCTACCTTCCTCCCCCACTTCCACTCCTACAATTGGCATCACCTTGGTTTTTCCCAGTAGTGAGGTTACTCTTCGGATGCTCTAGAGCAAGGCTGTCCAATAGGGTAGGACCTTCGTGTTGTCCTATAGCTGCCCAAGGAGTCCTCTCTTTGGCATCTGGCATCCATGGGGGAACCCTTCTTTCCACCTAACCCTGCGTTCCTAAATGTATCGATTCTTCATTATGTTTCTTCACAGGTCTTCAAGTTGGGTGTGTTTGGACAACTCTCTTATCTTCAGGAGTAATTCCCCATTCCCTTCGAGAGTTCTCATGGATTCAAATGGAGTTAGGCAGTTTTGTGTCCATGTGAACAACTGTGAGTAGAAATATGTTGGCTGTTCTTATTGCATGACATTTATTGAAAATTGGCTTTGTCTCTGTCCTTTTTTTTCTGTTTCTTTGTTTTTAACTTTTTTTTTTGTCCTTCAAATTTCTGTCATTCTCTCTCTCTTTTTACCTTTCCACCCGCCCCCTATTTTTCTTATTAGCGAACATTTGCAGTTTCTTATGCCCTATTGGCTGTGGATCAGAAAACCCATACAGAAATTTAATTTTAATCATCCCTATTAGCCCAGATTATTAAAGATAGATCTATTCTCCCACTTGCTACAATCTCCATGAAGTGACTCACGGAATCCCCAGTACCTGATACACAGGAGGCATCAAATAATACTTAAACGTTTTTGAAAAATTAGTCCACACCAACCGTGTTTTTATTTTACGAGTCAGCACTATAGGAAAAACAGCATTACACTCAGATTTCAGCCTTGCCATTTACTTACCAGCTGCACAACTTGGGCAAATCCCTTAGCATTTCCAGTCTCATTTCTTCAACTGCAAAATGAGAAATAATGCTAGCCCTGCATGTGAAAGTGCTCTGTAACTATAGAGTGCAATGATGAGAGGTGGTTGTTACTATTAAGGGTTTTTAATAGACAGACATATTAACTTCATAAATTTAGAAGTTAGTAACGGCTCTTTTTAATGTCTAAGAATCAAAATAATGTTCTCACACAGACTTAAATGTCCCTGAAAGTTAACCTATTCTGATTTCATCTGTTAAAAAAGAAATAGCAAAACTATATTTGTTTCAGTAAACAACCAATTCTTGGTTTAAGGAGACTTATAATAAGTCTGCACTGCCCCATCCTTTCCTAATTATGCTTTATTATGCTCTAGAGCTATGGCAGTGGTGTTCAACTGGTCCTCCCTGCTTTAAATCTCTCCTCCTGCCTCCCAGTCCACCCTGCCACTGCTTCTGGACAACTGGTTCTGAACTTTGTTTCCCAAACATGTGAGAGTCATTCTCTAGGAAACTATAGGATACTTCAGATTGTTATTGGTTTATATGAACACTGTGTCTCCCAAGGTAAATTACCCGCAACTAGAGAAGATGGACCAAATACTCTGTTTTCCCACAGTGCTTAATATTTGCTGATAGTGATCACAAGTAACAGATGTTCTCAGTCAAAGAATGGGGAAAAGGAGACCAGGAATCAGGAAATCTGTGATCTACTCCTGGCTCTGCCAGATGGCGATGTGGCTTTTTGGAACTCATTTACCTCTCAGGATCCAAATATTCTAATGGGATTGAGCCAGGTGGTCTCCAGGCTTTCGTCCACATCCGAAATACCTTTTGAGTTCTGTTAAGTGAGATGCATTCTATGTATGATGGTAGAAATTTTTAGGCAAAACTTTTAGAATTTTAGACAAAAATTCTACTTGTTATCTTTAGCTTACGTTCCTTGTTTGCATTATTGCTACTTATCACCGATATCCCTGCGCTAAAGTGAGAGACAAAATGTAAACTTTCTCTGATTCTTTTAAGCCATGAAAATATTACCAGATGGATATTTACCATATCAGTTTATCTTCTTTCTAAACTTAAGTTTAACTTTTCTTTCATTTATAAGGAAACAAATAACTGCATTTTATATGAGGTAAGTATTTCTTCCATGTGGTTTTCAGGATTTGAGTTCTGAATGAAATGTTGAATGTCTCCTGGAAACTTTAAAGTCTGAAGATTCAGATCAGAGGCAAAAGGTGGTGTGCAAACCAGCAGCATCAGTATCACTTGTTCCAGAGCAATGCTTTTAAAACTCCAAGATGCTTGCATATCACCTGGAGAGTTTGTTAACATGTAGATTCTGACTTACTGTGTCTGAGGAGTGGCTTAAGATTCTGAATTTCTGACAAGCTCACAGGTGATGCTGGAGCTGCTTGTCTGTGCACCACACTTGAGTAGCAAAGATAGAGGAGATACAGAGAGAGTAAGGAGTCTGTAAGTCCCCAGAATTTACAGTTGTGTTTTTTTCATACTCTATCAGAAAGCTGAAAAGTCAAATAATTAAGACTTTGTGATTACGGAAAATAAAGGTCAAGCTTTTGTAGTGTAGAATCCTCATTAGCTTTCAGGTCTTGATACCTTTTTGAATCTGTCCAAATGACCATAAGTATATACAGAATTAAAGGAATTCACATGAGGCATGTTTCTGCTATGTTTCTTTTTCAAGTTAGCAGAAGACTTGGGTGGTGACGCAGCATATTGTCCCATCATTAGTCACCCTCTGGACAGTGGACGATACCAGAGGTCTTTTCTTAAATCTGTCTCCTGGTTCTGAAGTAAGGAGAGGGCTGCAGGAGCTTGGGTAGCTTTATACATTGCTGTAGCATAAATTATAGAATTGTTAGAGAAAGTACTCCTGTAGAGCATCTGAAATTTTGAATGTAGAAATTGTAAGGTGAAAAGAATAAAACATGACAAATCCATGTTCTTGAGAGATGGAAACATTAGGACTGGTTAGTTGAACTTTAGGGAAAACAGGAAGATTTGGAGGAGACAAATCAAATATTGTCTCCAATTTTGCCATGTTCCTATGGAAACCATACTATTTTGTTGTACTAGGGCAAAATTAGCATTATTGAGCCTCCTATTTTCATCACAGATTGCTAATCATGCACATTCGTGGCATCAGAGACTTGGAACTGACTGGCATTCCTTGGCCACATTTTTAGCTCTTAATAGTAAAACCTTTAATTCATTTAACAGATTACATGTAAATTAGAAGGTAATAAAAATCAGAATTGTTATCTCTGAAGATGGAATATTGGTTGAGACCCTTCTGGGAAAATGTTCTATAACTTAATCTGAGTAGTAGTAATTAAAGTCTATAAATTTGTAAAAATCTTTTTGAGATTGTGTTTAAGATTAGTGTATTTGTATACTTAACCTTAACGTGTATATATTACACCTCAAAAAATGTCTTTAGAAATTTGTTTCGTGGTGTACAAGATATTAAAAAATGTATTTTTCTGTTATCTAAACCTCTTTTCTTTTTAAAAAACATTTTAGCAAAATTAAACTATTTCCAGGAGCTCCAAAAGGTCAATGCAACCAACTTCCAAGTTCTGGCTACAGAGTTTGGAGGCAGATCATTTACTTCAACATTCCAAACCCAATCACCATCACCTTTTTACAGGGTGAGCCTGGGGAAGAGGATGGGATTGTTCAGTTTGATTTTTCCCTCATAGCTGACAACTGTTGGGTTATCTCTGAGGTACCCTGTTGTGATTAGGTAAACCTTTGTCAGCTCTTTTGGAGGGCAGTATGGTCTACATTAACAAGCTGTTGAGTTAATTTTTGTTTCCACTTTTTTATTATGGACTTCATTTCAATCTCACTGTGAATGAATTTCTGCTCTACTTTGTTCAGGCTGGGGACCCCATTTTGACTTACTTCCCCCAGTGGTCTGTAATAAGCTTGCTGAGGCAACCTGCAGGAGTTGGAGCCTGGGGACTATGTGCCAAGAGCAATCCTGCCGGTGAGTCAGGAGCAAAAGTGCCAACTTTTTTGTTCAGTTTAAAATAGACTTCGTCATTTACCACCTCCTTAATTCTTTGTGTTCTAAGGTTTCTTGGAGAGTAAAAGTACAACCTGTGCTCGTTTCTTCAAGAACCTGGCAGACAGTTGCACCTTGGATCCAGCCCTCAATGCTGCCTCTTACTATAATTTCACAGTCTTGAAAGTGGGTATCACTTCTCTCCCCATTGTCACCACTGTGGTTTTAAAGTCAACAAGTTTCCCACTGTTGGGTTGTGGGAAAAGGGCTGATTGGAAATCAGAATGCCCAAGAGCTACATAAAAGGCAGAGGGCCTAGAAACCCTATCATCTGAAAGAGATGAAAGAATTGGTGCCATAGAGCCACAGTAAGAGATTCTCACCCTCTTGGCTAATGGGATTGGCTTGGGAGGATGGAAGGGGTGACATCTCACTACTTCACCAAAACTACTTTTTTGTCATTCAGTAGAACTCTGGCTCAGAGTCGGTGGGCATCACCGTTTATCCAACCTCCCCTCAGCTCTACTCATATAGCATTTTAGTATAAAGAAGAGTCAGGCAGAAGAAAGGAAGCAAATCATTCCAATACGTTGATTTTTTTTACCCCCCAAATGTGAAACTACAAGCTCCTGGAGATTTTTTTCTAAGGCACATGCATAGCTATTTTCTTGTTTTCTTTTATTCTAGATTCCAATAGGTATGACTGATCCACAGAATACGAAGGTATGATGCTATTTATCAGGAAAAAATAAAGAGACTATTTGGTCTGTTTGCATCTGAGGCAATTTCAGTCTAGATTTTAATAGCAAAAGAAAGCATATGTATGATATATCAAACTGAAAGTGTGAAGCTGAAACAATGTTTTCCATATGTTTAATGTTCCATATGATTAATAAGTATATGAAATAAGAATTTGAAAAGTGTACGATAAGTTTGGGAAACATTGGGTTAAACTTAAAGTTAAACACTGTACTTAGGGTGGACTTCTTAGAGTCTTTAATATGCTCGAGGACCTTGTTAATCTCTAAGAGGCAGGTATCAAACATGGTATTTCTAAAACTTATTTGACCATGGAACCTTTATTTTATATCTAATAGAATTAATGTTCTGAGAAATATGTTTTGAGAAGTGCTGATTTAGAATAACTTGAACTTAAGTTGTAGGTTGGCAATGGAAGGATAAAGTAGGACATGTAGCTGGAAGAGAAAATGCTGCTTTCCATTTTAGTTGATTTGCTTCTTTCTCTTGATAGTTCCAAGTTCCTGTAACACTTGTCTCAGAGGCTGGTTCTCCTCTCTTGGCTGGAAACACTTGTCAGAATGTTGTTTCCCAGGTAGGGATTCTGACCTCAGGTTCTGGACTGATGTATGTTGATCAGCATTACTGGGGTGCCTCATCTTTCATTAAATACAAGACAAACCCTACCTGAATTTTTTTGTACATTACTGGAAACTTAACATGTCAAGAATTGAGCCCATCTCTTTCCTCCCTGCCATGTTTTGGTTGTTTCTATTGCCATTGTCCTATGGTATTTCATCCCAATTAAGAATATTAAGATTATTTCTGACTCCTCTTTCTTTGTCCATATGCAATCTATCATGGTTCTTACTAACCACATTTTCTTCTGTTGACAAAGCCAGTATTATCTGAAAATCTGAAATAGACTAATCAATGTCTTCTCTGTTCTCCTAATCAACCTACAGAACTAAGAATTATCTTAAAACTTAATTTTAAAGACGATGCTCAGAAATCAAAGGTTACCTTCAAATGCTTATAACGTCCATCTCCAGCTACTATCTTTATTCTTCCTCAGACATGGGGAGAGCCAAGTAAACCAGGTTTCCATTCCATGCTCACCTCTGCGTGTGCTTCTACTTCCCTTCATCTGCACACAATCAAAACTTTTTTTTTCCTTTCAATTCTTACCATAAACTCAGCTCTCCTGTTAACCCTTTAAAAGAGCTTTGTCCAGTCTCTTTTTTCATGTATAGATACAATATGAAGTCAGCTTTATCTTTTCATGGTATTTATGTGTGGCATTTTTAAGATTACTTATTCTCCCTCCAGTTGTTTCTAACTGAGATATAATTGATATAGGATGTATTAGTTTTAGATGTACAGTACAATGATTTGATATATAAGTATGTTGTGAAATGATTACCACAGAAAGTTTAGTTCACATCCATCACCACACAGTAATATTTTTTCTTGCATGATAGCTTTCAACATCTACTCTTTTAGCAACCTTCAAATATACAATATTGTTAACCATAGTCACCATGTTGTACCCTTATTTAGTTATAATAAAACTCTTAAAGGCAGAAAATCATCTGTCTTAAACATAATTAGCCTGCTAAATAATTTTTATTAATTGATTCTACTTTTGTATTTCAGGTCATCTATGAGATAGAGACCAATGGGACTTTTGGAATCCAGAAAGTCTTTGTCAGTTTTGGACAAACCAATCTGACTGTCAAGCCAGGCACTTCTTTACAGCAACAGTTCATCATCCGCTTCAGGGTTAGGGCACTTCTATGGGGAATTAAGAGGGGAAGACCTATCAGGTTAGAAATAGTTACTCTGATTCTGTAACACATGTGAAATAGAATAAGAATTTGAAGGCCTAGTTCAGGCTGTCAAATGAGGGAGGCCTCAACATTTAATATTCCACAATTTAACCATAAGTAATAGGGATTTAATAATGTTTATTCATTAACATTTTCTGTCATTCTCTATCTGGCCCCCAGCAAAGCAGGACTTCAATGTCAAGTCCAAACTCTTTTATGACTATTTAATAATAGTTATTTTGAGCTGTATATTCAGCCAGTATCCCACAGAAATACTTTAACTAGCTTTGCTCATATTTCTGGGCATTCAACCATTTTTTTTCACTTTTATTCTTTATATTACTCTTTATATTTTATTTGAGCTTACATGCTTATAGTGAGCATGAGTTTTTGCCTATGTGTATTTATGAACATATGAAAAATATATGTGATGATTTTTTTCATTTCCCATTTAATCTAACTTTCTAACCTTGATCACTACCTTTTGGCTTTCTTCTACTTCTTTCTTCTTTTTGAACCCAGCAGAGTCCAGTTTCTTCCCAGCTCTGCCCTCAACTGATCATCTAAGTCTGATGATTCTCTGAGTTCATCTCTGAAACATCTGTAGTTAATTAAAATATTTCTGAATTACTTAAATTCCTTTCATTTTCATCCAGGCTGAACATAGCCCTAAATTGATAGTAATTTTTGAGAAATTCTTCATTGTAATCCTTGGCAGAAGTAGCATATTAACATAGAAGTAGTGAATTGATATAGTGAATTGCAATATTCAGATCACTCAGGTTATACTTCAGGGGGAAAAACAGGAAAAGTCATTGAAGCAGACATTTCTGCAAAACACTACACTGTGGAAGGAAGCCAATTGTTCAGTGCAGCCAACTTCTTGCATTGCCTTGGGAAGGATATGAAGCCAAGCAGTGGAAGGTGGGAGAGCGTGCGTTTTTCCATAAGTGACTTTTCTTCACTCTTTCTGCAGGCTTTTCAACAGAGCTCAGCTGCTTCTCTTCTGGGTCCTAGAAGTGGAAATCCTGGCTATGTTGTTGGGAAGCCACTCTTGTCTCTAACTGATGACATAAGTCATGCAGTATCCTTTTTGTCCTATTGTAGCCTAATGAGAAAACTATAGCTGCTAATCTTTTGGATTTTCCAATTTAAGGTCCCCCATTTTTTAGGTATCCAGGACTTCCTTTACCAAACCATTAATACATATGTTCTCAAATGTGGATGTGACCAAAGGCTTTAAAACTTAATGTTAGGTTGGCTGAAGTGAGGATCATGACTGACTTTTGTTTTACTAAGGTATTTATATGCTGGTGCTGGTGTGTGGTTAACCATATTCAGAAAAAAATAATTTTTTTTTTTTTTAATTACTAGAGGAAGAAAATTGTGACTTGAACAGTATATTAATTTAGTGTTAAGGAAACAATGAGAGCATAAATTTTCCAATTTGCCTACTTTTTTTTCTGTTATCATCTCTTTGACCATCACTTTCCACCTCAGATGACCCTCTTGCAGAGCCAGGGGGATGGAACTTGCTCTGTTAAGAGACACAAAGTACAGTTTGGAGTAAATGCAATGTCTGGATGCAAGTTCAGGTAATTCTTTGCTTTCGCATCATTTCACAACAGTTCAGAGAATGCTGGTTAGGAATAGTTTTATAATCTAAATAATAGTAATACTGCTCAGAGTTTTCTGACAGTCTTCTCTGTACCTAAGGATTATTGCCTCTCTTTTATAGTAGTATTTCTAAAGTTTGGATTAATATACTAACATAGTTATATTATTATGTTAGCATTGGACTCCAGCCTCCATGATTTTTAATTTCAGGCTGAAAAATCTAGAGTGCAGCCACCTGCAGCAGGAAATGTATGAGACTCTTCATGGGAGGCCCAGACCGGAGCATGTTGGCATCTTTGGTAATGCTGACCCAGCCCAGAAGGGAGAGTGGACCAGGATCTTCAGTAGGAACTGCAGTGTTTCAGTAAGGAAAGAAATACATGTTTTGACTGAGACTTACTTTCCCCTTTTATATGTAAATTATGGATATTAAAATCAAAACCGTCCTATTTCCCTAGTTGATGTGGTTGTTATAAGAATAATATAAGAAATCATCCCCATTTGATGTCATTATTTCAGATTAGGTTTACACTTAACTTATTTTCCTTTCTTGGGAAAAAATTTGAAGGTAGAAAATCTAGAGATGGTTCTGTAATTCGAAATCATCCCTAATCGTAGTAAGAAAAAAAAAAGTATATTTTGTATATATTTCAAATATTCTCTTATATTCTTGAATGTTGATCAGCACAACTTTTTGAGATTGAAATTTCTGTTATAAAAATGTATATTCTTACACTTATATTTAATAAGAATACATTAACAGATTAAAAATTTAAACCATATAGAATGATATTAAATGAAAAGTAAAATCCTCAACACCCCACCCTGGAAGTAACCTCATTTAGCTGTTTCAGCTTTTACTTTTTCTGGTGGCCCACTAGATCAGGGACTAGCAGGTGTATCTCTGGACTCCAGTCTAAGTAAAACAAGGAAATCTGCTGTGCTATTCTTTCTTCTTCCTCTTTAGTCTTCCCCCTACCTCCTCACTTCAGTCAGCTAATTATATTTGATTTTATTTCTTTTTATTTAAAAATTTAAATTACTTTGTGAGTAATATAAATACTTGGGTTAGAAGTTCAAAAAGCACAAAATAAAAATCTTTCTCTCAGGCAGCTCTTCCCTTCCACAGAGGCAACCAAAGTTAGTAGCCTCTTTCCTTCCATAGCTAATACGTGCTCACACAAGTAAATACTCTTATATTCATTTTTTAATCCAAGTGATATAATATCATAAACACTGCTCTGCACCTTGGTTTTTTTCACTTGATCTTAGAGTTTGTTCCATGTTGGTACATAATAAGCCTTCCCATTCTTCACATAGTATATTTGCCTAGTGTTCCATTATATGGATGAACCACACTTTATTTAATTAGTTGTATTGGTTTAAATTCAGGTTGTTTTCAGCTTTTTGCTATTATACACAATGTGGCATTTTATAACCTTATTTGGGGGCTATTTTATACATGTGAGAATAAACCTATCTGATAAAACCTAGAAATAGAATTGTTAAATCAAAGATACATGCATTAAAATATTAATAAATATTGCTAATTCTTTCACCATACAGGTTGTACCAATTTACAGTCCCGCCATCCATCTATGAGACTATTTGTTATCTCATGCCTTTATCAATTCTATCTCATCAAACTCTTTAATCTTTCTTTTCTCATCTGATAAGTGAAAAATATCATCCCAGTATGTTTTATTTTTCTCTATGAGTCAGGTTGAGTATCTTGACATATGGTTGAACAATTCATATTTTCTTCACTGATCTGTTTATAACTCTTGCCCATTTTTATTGAATTACTGCTCTTATGATTTATAAGTAGTCTTTATATGTTTGAGAAATTAGTTTTCTGTGGTGTGATTTTCAGATATTTTTTTCCAGTTTGTCATTTGTTTTTTGACTTTGTTTATGGTATTCTTTGCCATGTAGAAGGTGATTTTTATGTTGTGAAATTTATCAGGTTTTTTTACATTGGAGTTTTCGTTCCGATTTTGAAAGGCCTTTCACCTTAGAGATTATTTTTAAAGTGCCATTTTTCTCCTTCTCAGCACTATTATGATTTTATTCCTTGTAAACTTTTCCTTTTAAGGAGATTTGGGGTGATGAGTAAACATATATACTTATCCAAGATCCAGCCCTCAGGCAACCAAAGTCAAATTGAGTTCTTGTAAACCTCAAAGCCACTGAGGGAGTGTGGTTTTGGGTGATACATAGCTGAATATAGGAAGGGGTTGGTTAATGACAAGGATGTGGAGAAACTGCAACTCTCAGACATTGTTGGTGGGACTGCAAAATGGTATAGCCACTTGGGAAACAATTTGAGAGTTCCTTAATAAATTAAACATAAACACAGTCTGTCTGCTCCTTTTCCTAGTTTATATGTTATTGTCTATATCTAAGCCTTACCATAAAAAAGTATGAATCTAGAAAAAGCACAAGGCATATTTGAGAATAGTTTGTATCTGATAAGTTATAGTAACCTCCTGATTGATATCCTCACTTCTATCAATCCTTCCTGCATCTTGGAATCGATTCTGGAATCAGTTTGCTTGGTTAGACTTCATAATCTAACACTGAAATGTCTTCTTCCTGAACCATTAACTGCTCCTGTGTTCCAATTTTTTGCTTTAGTCAAGTGGTTTGCTCAAGACCAGTGCCTTGAACATGCCTGATACATGGGAGATACTCAGTAACTGTTATTCACTTTAATCAATGACTGTCCCTCCATAGTATCATCCTGTGCAGTTTAGTGGTATACCTTTTTATATGCCATCTCTCTACCTGAATTTTCCTTTAATCCCCATTTTTTATAATCACATATTACTTATTCCAGTTCAGTGAAGCCATCCTCAATCAGAAATGGCCGTTTCTTCTTCTGACATTCCACAGCACTGACTATGCACCACTTATAACTATTGTACATGGGCTCATGTTTTAGAATATCAGTTTTCCTAAGATCAAGGAAATAATATGGTCTAGAAAGAACTTTTTTGTTCTTTCTAAGCCACATCGCCTTCTCTGTCATTAATAATATTTAAGAAACAGTAGCTACATAATACATGGCAACCATCAACAATTCAAGCAGTTGCTTCTTTATTTTTTCTGCAGGCTATGCATTGTACTTCCTGTTGTGTCATACCAGTTTCCCTGGAGATTCAGGTATTGTGGGCGTATATAGGCCTCCAGTCCAATCCACAAGCTCATGTGTCAAGAGCCCGATTCCTATACCAGTGCCAGACTATACGGGTAAGTCATGGCTCATAAAAGCCACTGACCATTGCAAACCCTAGATTGTCTTTCAGCCATATGATGACCAGATCATTTTTAACTTCTGAGAGTCAGTTTATGCAGCCAGCCAATATTTGGCTATACAACTTTCAAGTCAAACCTCGCTGTCTAATTAGTGAAATTAGCATGTTGTATTGGTGAATACAATTTATATCCTTTTTTCCCCATTTTATTCATTTATTTGTTTGTAATTTCCTGAATCCAGACTATAGGACAGGTTAAATTCTTTTATCATACCAGTGTGTGTTCAATATGATAGTCATGCACTTATTTGAGTCTCTTAGCTTTATGATTGTTGTTAAAGTTACTTCTGTGACTAGTTTGTAGTCATCAATTCTTGGTTGATTGTGCTCCTTTAAAATAAATACTTTTAGTATGTTGTAAACATTTTTTAAATGCCAGACACTAAAAGTCACAATTTGCAATTTGAAAAACACTTTTAGGGAATATTCTCTGACTACATTTCAAAGCTAATTATATTGTTTTCTTTAATAAATGCCTTTTATTCATTATAATTGAAAGTTGTTAGTGTTACCTCAACCAAATAGCATGTGCTAGAAAAACTGCCAGCGTAGCTGGCTCCCAGTTTGTTTTTATGGTTCTTAATCTTACGGACCCCCATTGAGAATTTGTTGAAAGCTATTCATTTACTAGAAAAATGCACAGATACATATTCTTAATATAGTTTCAAGGGATTTATCGATTTCTTGAAGCCAGGCTAAGAACCTCTGTCACAAGCATGGTTAAATAGGCAATAAAAGGCTATATATATATATATATATATATATATATATATACCATCTAGATTTGTATAAGTACACTCTACGATGTTTGCACAACAATGAAATCGCTTAATGCATTCCCCTTCTGCAGAGAATACTCACCAGAAGCACTTGTGACTGCAGCATTTACCCCAAGGTAACTTGCTGACTACAGTCCTAACCTTACCATTAAAATTCGCCATGAAATATTGTGCTTTTATTATGATTTTCGCATTCCTCTAATGTATCAGACTGTTTGGAAACAAATGACATGATTCTATTTATATTATAAATTTTATAGCATTTTTTTTACTAGTGGTATTTCCATTTACAAAGTATAGTAATTCTCGATTGCTGTAAAGAAAAATGTCAAATCCAAGAAAATGTAGCATTCTTATGTGTGATGTTAAATTAATGCAGCAGTAAGCTGCACTTTTTTTTCTAAATGGGAAAAGGGCTAATGACACATTTCTCAGATTGCGTCTCCATTATTAAAAGGGCATATGACTGTGTTATATATAAATAATTTGTTAATTATTTTTCTGAGATTATTTTTAATTTAATTTTATTTAAATCAATAATTCTCCTAAAATCAGTGTTAATACCAGATATAAGCTGACTTCTCCTTAAAAATAATGTACTTATTTGAGGAAAAATTACATTTATATGGGCCCTTACAATGTACTTTATAGTTAAATAAATTCTAACCATTTTAATAGAAATCACCAAATCTGATTGTGTTAGATTAAAAGAGAATCATGAATTGTAGTTCATGTTTTTGCATTGAGATTCTGATTTGGACAAACAATTGTAAAATGCATTTTGCAATAGCTGGGAAAACTTACATATGGACTATATTTTGGCTAGAAAGATATATTATTAACATGAAAAGGTAGAGGTTTATTTATTTATTTTTATGGTGACATTGATTAATGAAATCTGGTAAGTTTCAGCTGAACATTTTAACAGTATTTACATTGTGTGTTCACCTCCCATAGTTAGTTTAATTTTTTTTAAAAGCAAATTACAAAACACTATAATAGTGTTGGCTACGTAGCATTTGGTAGTAATTCATATATGTATGTTTTGTGGATTGATAAAGATATAGATGTTAATAATGGTATTAGTGATGTAGTGTTTCTTACTTTCACTTATCTATATTCTTTAATATATTTTACTGCTTTTGTAGTAAAATTCCTTAAAGTCACTAGGAGGACATCCAAAAACAATTAGATGTCATTTTAAAGATGAATTTGTACAGTTTTATTTACACTAGCATGAAAAAAAAATATGAAATACTTAGGAACAAGTATTTAAGACCACTTCACTATAAAACATTACTGAGAGAAATTATAGGAGACCTAAATAATAGAGAGATATACCATGTTCACGAAGTAGAAGACTCAGCATTAAAGTATCTGTCCCCAAATGGATCTACAGATTCAATGAAAACCCACAAAAAATACTAGCAGGCATTTTTGTAGAAATTGACAAGTTGATTCTAATATTTACATGAAAATGCAAAGGGATTAGAATGACCAAAACAATTTCAAAAAAGAACAACAAAGTTGGAGGACTTACTCTACTGATTTCAAGATTTACTCTAAACCTTAGACAGTATGGTACTTGTGTAAGGACAAATAGACCAAATAGACAGAATAAAGACTACAAAAAATAGATCCATAAGTCAAATCAATTCAATGGGAAAAGGACTTTTTTAAAAAACAGTAGGTGCTCGAACAGCCAGTTTGTTCAAACTGGAAGTACTGAACAAACATACTGGGGCAGGGGATGGGAGATCAACTAACTCTATACACAAAAAAATACTTATGCCTGGATCACAGACCTATACACAGACCTTAAATCCAGTATCATAAAGCTTCTAAAAGAAACAAAGGAGAATATCTTTGCAGATTTCAAGTGGGCAAAGATTTCTTGGACAGGTAACAAAAATCATTAAATCTCTGCTCATCAAAAGACATCATCATGAAAATGAAAAAGCAGGCTACAGTTTGAGAAAAAATATTTCTCAATGCATTATCTGACAAAATTTATGTCCAGAATAAATATAAAAAGAATGCCTAAAAATAAATCTGAAGACCAAAACCAAAACAAAACAGGCAAAATTTTGAACAGACTTTTTACCAAAAGGGACAAATGGCCAATAAACATGAAAAGGTGCTCAATATCATTAGTCCTTAGGGATATACAAAATTAAAACTACAAGACAGAGCTCAGTAGAATATTCAATAGAGAATTTACTAGAATAGCTAAAATCAAAAAAGATTGATAACATGAAATGTTGCAAGAATATAGAACAATTGAATTCTCATACATGGCTAATAGGAATGAAAAATGGTATAACCTCTTGGTCTTTACAAATTCACCTTCCCCATGACCCAGCAATTTTTACTCCCACATATTTACCCAAAAGAAATGAAAACGTATGTCCAAGATAAGACTTGTATCAGAATGTTCACAGCAGCCTTATTCTTGATAACACAAAATTGGAAAATCCCAATTGCCCATCATCAGAATGAGCAAATTGTGATGTATTCACACAATGGAATACTACTCAGCAATAAAACAATGAATTACTGGTATGCGAAACAACATGGATGAATCACAAAAACATTCTTCTTGAGTGAAAGAAGCCAATCATTTGAAGAAAAAAAAAAACACTGTAAGATTCCATTCATATGAAGCAGAAGAATTAGCAAAACTGATCTTTAGTGACAAAAGTCAGAAAGTGGTTGCCTCTTAGAAAGGAGCAGGGAAGAGACTGGAAAGAGGCAAAAAAGAACTTTCCGAGAAGATGGACACATTCTAGTTCTTGTTTGGGGTATTGGCTACATACATATACAGCTGGCAAAACTCAATACTTACGTGTACTTTTTTTTTGCATATAAAATCGTACCTCAATAAAAAAGTTAAAAGACATTTAAGAAAAATGGGGGAAAATATTTGTAATACATGTACCTGACAAAATTCTTGTAGTAGAATAAAAAATTCTAACAGCTTATTGAGTTATACACCTGAGTCTGAAATATGTAGCTACAAAAGATTAATCAAAGAGATGGTATCCACAGTTTTTTCTCTGATAATGATAGTTTTCATTTGTAATGATTTGGCATACAGATTAGCATATAAATAGTTTAAAAATTGAGATTATGTACATGTAATGTAGTAATATAAAGAGTGTACTTATTACCAAAGCCAAACAAAACCAATCCAAACTTTTCATGTTGTTACAAAGTAAATCTTATTTTGGAACAATGGTTTTTGCTGCATGTAAACTGAAGCAAAAAAAAAAAAATATATATATATATATATATATATATATATATATATATATATATATATATACACACACACACACGTGTGTGTGTGTGTGTGTGTGTGTGTATGTGTGTGTGTGTGTAGGTAGGTAGGTAGGTAGGTAGATAGATAGAAAGAAAGAAAGAAAGAAAGAAAGAAAGAAAGAAAGAAAGAAAGAAAGAAAGAAAGAAAGAAAGAAAGAAAGAAAGATATCCATATTCTAAACCTCACAAAATGTTAAAATAGAATTGTTGGTGGTGATTTCTGAAGTGAACATCATAAAATATAGTTTAAAGTAGAAGTAAATTAAATCAACCATGTTTAACAACTAGATCTCTAGTAAAAGAAATGAGCTGACTTGGCTATATGCCTTTTGTTGACTTGATAAAAGAAATGAGGTGACTGAACTTTGAGGGAGATTGTTGGGGTTGTGTTTTTTTTTTTTCCCAGTGTTCTTGCTGCACATGCTAAACAGTGAATTCCCTCATTTTGTCTATATATAACTTTTAAAATGCAAATGGAAAAAAATTTAGACTTTAGGATTCAAATATAACACACTGAACTGAACTCCGAAAGTTTGTTCTTTATGTGGTGCTAAAGCAGATCCTAAAATGAGTCAGTAGCATTCAGTATTATCCAGTGACCTGGCAAGTGCAGTCAAAGTTCTTTTAATTTAGTTGGCGTTATCTACTAGACTGCATTTGTTCTAAGCCTGCACACAATTTGGAGGCAATACTTTTAATATATGAAGAATAAGCATTTTATCTGACATGTTAATAAATACATAAGTATATGAATGACACACAACCTAGGGATCCTAATGACATTGTGGTGGGAAGGATAAGGGGTCAAAGTGATCTACAATTACCGGCTCTTAAATAGCTATGGCATACTTTCTACCTTGTGACCTATTATCTCTTATTGCCTTATATTAATTCCCTGTCTCCAAAAATACCTCTATTCATTTGTCAAAAATGAAATCTTTATTAAGTGCTTACTTTGCCAAGTACCATGCCTGGTGCTATGCATAGCATGGTAAATGAGATAGACATTGTCCCTGCTCTTACGGAAGGTATGGGGGCAATACTGAAGTAAAGCTTAGAACACTGTTACAGAAATTCACCAGGAGATGCTGATAACCTGGACCCAGGTAGGGAGCTGTGAGAGCTGCAGGAAGTAGATAGTTGAGAAAATTTAGGGGTGTCACATGTAGGACTTGATTGGTTGGATATGGATGTTGAGAGAAAATGAGTAAAGGATGATGGGTATGTTTTTAGTTTGGGAATTTCGTTCAGTTCTTTTATATCCTATGTGATACCTTGTTGACTACCTATAAATATAATTTTGCTTTTCACGGTGACCCTTATATTTCTTTATCCCCAGTTCTCCTCCCCTCCCCCCCTTTTTAACATTTGGCATGTATTCCTAAGGTTTTCTTCTCTTGTTTGTTTTGGAAGGCTATCTTCAAGCTACTGGAACCCAATTTGCCTATAGAGTGCCTGGAAATACACATTTCTGAGACAGCCTTTAACCGTTGACTTAAGGGTGAAGGAATCTGAAAGCCTAACTCCTTTGCATTGGGTTGGGATGACACAAGTTGTTGGGACTGTGAAGCCTACTTATATTTCACAGTTCCTCTGAAGATTAGGCTAATGCTAGATAATGATATAATTTGTCAAATGAATTAATAATTGTAAATTTTAATTTATCAAAATAACAGACATATATTTTTAAAGGCAAAAAGCTGCCAGAAAAGAGGATCTGATAACAAAATGTAAAGTCTCATATCTCCCTCACCATCCTGCTTTCCAGAAATTACCTGTTAAACTCTTTTAATCTTGTCTGGCATTTACCTTGATTTCTAAGCAATATTTTATTCTGTTATCTCTTGACTCAGGAGTTTAAAGATAGTCTGTTGTCTTCCTATTTTGGTCTCCTCCTGACCCTCTCACTATTCTTCCAATGTAGTTATATCAAAATGTTTTATTATATCAATATTCAGTGTTTCATTATTATGATTATATAAGTATGTTGACCCAAGGAGTTAAATTTTTGTCAAACTTTTTATTCTTGAAATTAATAATTACCTCATATTTCATTTTTTTAGTTTTCTTTGAGCTAATGGCTGAGACTTTTCTTACTCTCTGTAAAATTTCTCAGTGCAGCTGAACTTGTCATATAGTGTTATCCCTTCTACCTTTCCTATGTATTTGCTTCAAAGAGTCCTCCATAACCCAATCTAATATGGACTGTTTACTGCCCAGCAGTTGTAATGGGACTTAACAATTGTTGTCTTGGGAATTATTCTCACTTGTGTTAAATTTACTGCTTCCTGGACACACTTTCTCCTTTTTCTTGGTTTACTCTCTTGTTTTAGTGGAGCTCATATTCTAATTACCCCTTTGAGAAAAGGCATATGTAAAGTACATTTTTTCTTTAGTTCACACATCTAAAAATAACTTCATTCAACCATCACCACCACCATCACCACCACCCCTACCACCACCATGATGATGAAGTTATCATCATCATCTGTAGTTGATCATTTGGCTAGGTATAAAATTCTAGATGAAAAAATGATTTTCACTCACAATTTTGATAGCATTCTTCCATTGTCCTCTAGTTTCCAATACTGGTGTTTGGACACCACTTTAAGATCTTTTTGCTCTGAGTAACCTGACCCTTTCCCAATATTATGCCTTGGGTAGGTTTTTTTTTCTCATCCATCATACCAAATAATTCATGGAATTATTTACTCTGAACACTCAGTTCTGGTCATTGTAAATTATTATTAATGACATGTTTAATAATTTCTTTCCCACTGTTTTCTCTGATCTCTCTTTTTGGAACTACTGTAAATCTGTTCCAGGATCACTAGATTGATTCTCTAATTTTATTTCCTTTTACTTCCTATAATTTCTTTAGCTTTTTGTTTTTTCTAGAAGAGTTCCTCACATTTATTTGTCTTTCAACCTTTTTACTGATTTTTTTTTTTTGGCTATCACATTTTTAATATATGAGTCCTTATTCTGTTTCTTTTCTTAATATCCTTATATATATCTTTTAAGGTAATAACTTTTTTCCTTGTCTCCATTTCCTCTGAGTTTATTTATTCTTCCCATTTGGTACGGTGTTTCTAATGTGTGAGCTTCTTCCACATGCCCAGCAGTTTCTATCCAAAATAAGAGTAAGAAAGCTTTGTGATCTTGAGTGAGATTTACTGACTTGAGCCTTTACTCTAGGGCAGTTAGATACAGTTGATTTTGGGATTTTGTAACTGCCAGTTGTATCTTTGTGTCTTTTTGCTGAAACTTAATTTTCTTCCAAAAAAGACCCTCCCTAACTGAAAGGTATGGGTATAAGACCATCTGTCAGTATTTTGGTTCTAGATGAGGAAAAGGAGTTCCTTATACTTGGTAATTTCCCTATTTTTTGTTCTATACATATACACTCTGCCCTTTTCTATCCCCAACATCTCTACATACAAAATTTCTCTGGTTTGAATTGTACAATCTCTTCTTGAGGTGGGGAAGGGGTTGTTGCTTGATTGCTGGAATCAGGATTCCCTCAGCAGTTTCAGCCTAAGCTGGCTGTCCTTGCAATGTATGTAGCTTTTACAGTACCTCAGAAGTTACATTAGTTCTTATGCCAAGTCCCTCACAGGCTTCACTGTTTATGAAAAAGAATCCAAAGAGTTAGTATGACATGCAAGATTATCATAGCAGTGGCCCCACATCCATTTTTAAAAAGTTCCTAGAAGGATTATTTTGGGGATAATTGTGTTCCCAGTGCCTGGTTGGTATTCGCTATTGCTAAAAACCACAGCAAATAATCAGTGAAGGTAGGCAAATGGAGAAAATATTCATTTCTGGTTTAACAAGATAGGTATTTATTGTCAAATTATAATCAGAAGTTTGCTTGTTGAGCACATTAGAACAAAGGGAATTCATTTTAGATAAACATGATTCCAGTCACCATACTACCAAAAGCTATGTCCATTAGATCAGATACTTGAGTCAGCTTGACAATGTTTCTCCTCCTGGGATCATCTGTTTTATTTGACTTGAATTGGTGGGTGGTTGGGAGAATCCTTTCTAACTGAAATTATGTAAATCTGATGGTTGGTTTTTTTTTTTTAACTACATTACTGAGTTCTTTGCATTTTCTATGAAGTTTCAAATTTCTTTCTACTTCACATTTCTACTACTTCCACTAGTACATGTGTACTGTTTCAGAGACTGGAGCCTTCTGGGACCTGATAAGGTAGAACTGCTAAGCATGGAATAGCAGCAGTTCTGCCATCTGGCCTCTCTGATATCAGGCAGTTCCCTAGTCGGGGGAAGCCAGTCAGTCTTCAGGTAGGTATAACTGTCCAAAGTTCAGGTGTCATGGACTGTTGCTAAGAAATTCATTTCCTGTGTCTCACAGAAAGGGAACTACATAGAACCAATATGAGAAAATGGCATGTCTTGCTTAGAGCAATTTGGTTTTGGTCTTTCATTGGAGAAAGTGAGGGCTATTTGCTGACCTGTCATGGACTTTTTTCCTACAGGATTCCCAACAAGTAACAGAAGTATCTTTGACAACTATTGTGACCTTTGTGGACATTACCCAGAAGCCGGAGCCTCCACGGGGCCAACCTCAAATTGACTGGAAGTTGCCATTCGACTTCTTCTTTCCTTTCAAAGTGGCATTCAACAAAGGAGTAGACTCTCAAAAAGGCTCAGTCTCTCCCATCCTTATCCTGTGTATCTTACTACTTGGACTTCTTAGCCTAGAGACTAAGTGAAAAAGGATAAGAATCAGATTTCAGTGCTCCCTATGGGAAGTCTTACGGCAGCCTATTTATGTTGGCTAATGACTATAAAGCATTTAGGAGAATAGAGAACCTAACTGGAGGAATATGTACATGAGAGGAGGGATTTCAGAACAATAAAAGTATCTTATCCTCGCTCTCTGCTTAGTACCCTGTGGAACACTAAGTACACATTAGGTTCGAAACTTCTCAGACAGGCAAGAACACAACCCTTCCTCCAGCCCTTCAGGTTGTGTTATGCCTGTGAAAGGTTTGCAAAATCTTCATCTATCTGCCCACAGGCATACTTGGGCCCAATATCAAAGGGAACATGTTCCTTATATCCCCCAGGTGAACTTGGGAATAGCTACCCTCTGGACTTACTAATTTCAGAGTGCTTTTATCACCCTAAAAAGAAACTCCATGATTCTGCAAACAGATCTGAGGGGATGCTGACATGGTAAGAACCCTACCCTCTGCCAGCCTGTGTTGGGTAACCCAAGATCATCTCATCTGCAGCAGCCACATGGGGAAGTGCAATATTCCAGCAAGTAAGTTTGTCCTGCTCAGTACCAACTGTGGGGAGGAACGGACTTTTCTACCCTCAGAGTTCTTTTGGCTGGTCTGATAGTCAAGTAGACATGGGATGGATTGGCAGGAGAGCATATCAAATGTAATGCATACATATATATGAGAACCCTGCATACATGAGACAGAATGGGTATATAAGATGCTCTTAGCTAGGGATGAAATAAGACATCTTAGGGTCTTCAAAGGGTCATGGCAGGAGGATAAGAACAGATGTTTAGTAAATAGTTTTTCCTGCCTTATAGATGTCAAAAGAGGTTATCTCTGAAAATCTCTTGTTATGGGCAAGGTCCCTAATTCAAGTTCTAGAAGGGGTAGAGGATTCTCTTGAGCTCTCACATAGGCTTTAATTCAGAATTTGTTCCTATAAATTACTGTGTGTATTAAAAGACAAAATATCAAAAATATTTCTAAAGGTAAAAAGTGTGAGAAAAACCACATAATAAGTGGATTAATCTTATAATTAATAAAAATGTTAACTATAAGGAAAAAAAAGAAACCTCAAACTAATGAACAGTCATTTCACATTGTCCCTTTCCCACTAGGTCGCAGCGGCCACCAAAGTACTTTCTGTCTCTATAGATTAGCCTACTTTGAATATGTCATATAAGTTGAATCATACAATCTGTATGTAGCCTTTTGTGTATGGCTTCTTTCACTTAATGTTTTCAAGGTTCATCTGGCTCATCCATGTTGTATCATGTACCAGTACTTCATTCCTTTTCATGGCTGAATAATATTTCATTGTATGACTATAATGTTTTATTTATCCATTCATCAGTTGATGGACATTTGAATTGTTCCTATTCTTTTGGCAATTATAAATAATGCTGCTACGAACATTTGTGTACAGGTTTTGTGCTAAGAGCGGGATTGCTGGGCAATATGGTAACTCTATGTTTAACTTATTAAAGAACTACCAAAGTACTTTCTAGGGTGGCTGAACCATTTTACAAGCCCACTAGCAATTTACAAGGGTTCCAGTTTCTCCATATCCTTGCCAACATTTGTTATTGTATTTTTATTTAAGCCATCGTAGTGGATGTGAAATGGGATCTCATTGTGATCTACCATGTCTTTTTAAACTGTAGTATATGAGGTCTTAAACCAGAAATCAGCACATCTGCTCTTCCAAAACAGGAACACCTCTCAAGTGTTCTTTTCCTCTCTATGCCTCTGCTAATTTGATTAGCTTTGAGCCTAGTTTCCAAACTACACAGAAAGCTGATTATGGTCATCTTACCTCCAGTCGCTTCTCTGTACCAGACCTTCAAAACATTTTTTAAAGCATCTACACAACAATACAGTACCCTTCCTTATTTCCCTCCCTTTATCTATACAAGTAAGTTATTGGCCATTTGACTAACTGCACAAAAGGTCTCTATTGTAATCATGTATTCAATATAAGAAGTAAGTTTTGCTATAAAAGGGTATATACAATTGGGATAGAATTAGGTTGAAATCCCAGCCATCCCACTGCAGGTGTGGAGAAACAGGTACTCTCAAATACTTTTAGTGAGAATGTGAGAGAAGGGCAAGTAGCTGCTTAATATGTATCAAAAACCTTTAAAATATTCATGAACTTTGACCCAACAATTTTACTTATTAGACATCATCTGAGTGGAAAGTGTCCAACAATAAATTAGTTAAATACATTATATCCATAGATTGGAATATTGTACAACCACTGAACATTGAGTAAAGCTGCCTTTATTACCATAGGAAAACATGAACCATTTTCAGTGAATAAAAGACTACAAAACAGTGCATATACTCTGTGGTCCTATTTCTGTAAAACAAAAAATATCTACACATGTGTACTTAGGCAAACAAAAAGTGTGGAAGGCTAACATGTCAAAATTGGGAATTTTTTTTTTAAAAGCATATCTAATTTTTATGATTAGAAAGTACAACTGTATTTTGAAGAAAATATTTGCTCTTCAGAAAGAAACTCCATGTTTATTGTATGTAAGAATGTTCCTTATTTATGAGTAACTTCCCTTTTCTATTGATGTATTTGTTTAGCATTTTGGGCCTGTCTTTTAAAGCAGGGGTTTTGAAAGCCAGTCACATCATAATTGGGGGTGCTTTATAAAAATACTGATTCCTGGGCCATACCATTAGAGATTCTAATTCACTGGTGGGAAGTGGGGTCTCTATGAATCTATTTTAAAGAAGTTTTCCTGGTGCTTCTGATATACAGCCTGGCTTGTGAAACTATAAAATGATGTTTCATATGTAGCTGAAACTGATTTCATTTAAGTGTTTGTCTTATCATTGCCAACTCATGTAATATATCTATCAATCTAGCCTAACCCCTTTTCTCTAAGAATTCCCATCACTCAGCACTCTGTCGAAGGGGTGGGCCCAGCCTTGGTGTTCACCTGCATGCCCCTTCCACTCCCTGCCACTGTTGACCAAAACTGGAGTTCTGGACCAAGTTATGCTGGTAAGATTATATCTCTAGGACGTTGGAACTGGGACCAAGTCTAGAAGGTAGTTGAGAGTAAACCAACTAAGGATATTTTAGAGCTGAGGAAGCCATTCTTCACCAAATGTTCCCTAATGAAGAGTCTACCTTAAAAGGAAGGGGGGGGGAGCAAGTGCAGAGATATGTGTAATTAAGAAACTCAGAGATGGGGGATAGTCTTAGTTTCTAGCTTCCAGTTCCTTGTACTCACCTCTTAAAAGATCCAATTTTCCCTCCTGCTCCTGAAGACTCCTAATAAATTCCCTTCTTTGAATAAGTCTGTTACTAACAAAGAACCTGCAACTGAAAAAACATAAACCCAGTACTCTTACAGCATGTAAAGAAGCAGTCCTCAATCCTGCATTTTTATAGTCCAATTCTAAATAGTACACTTCTTACTTTCTGGTCATAATCCAGTCCTATTTCCATTTCCTGAAACAAAAGTTAAATCCCTCCAATCAAAAAAAAAAAAAATTGCTTAAAACTCATGCAGGAAGGATACCATTGGTCAATCATTTCCTTGATTTCTGTGGAAAGGCAACTAGCTAATAATTCTGGTATTTGATTTTTCCTAATCCATAGCCATAGCCCACTCCCTTCTCTTTATTGAAGTAGAATATTAATAGTAAAATAGTAATGAGAGTAAAGTAAAATAACCATAACAAAATGGACAATGTAAAGGAGTTTGATTCTCTTAACAACCCTATAGACAAGTATATAGAATAGACAGGGACAGTGTTATTAGTCCATTTCTTACCTAAGAAAACTAAGCCCAAAAGGATTGAATTAATTCATTTATCAGATATTTATTGAGTGTATATTACATGCCAGGAATATACTTCCCTGCTCTTAAAAACTAATATTCTAGCAGGGAAGGCAGACAAGTAATCACCATAAGGTGATGTGTGGGTTCAGAACACATTAATGGCTTTAGCTATACCCACAGTTACCTCATTTGTTCGAAGATCGTGATGAGAAAAAAGCTCAAGTACCAGATAAAACTACTGAGGACAGTTTTATTTCTTTTGTATCCTCCACTCTACTTCAAAACCAGAGTGCTCAAAACTTAACATGTTTGGTGTTTTCATCCTTTTTTCAAAAGAACTGCTCCCCTCATCTATTTCCTAACTCACTGAATTGCGGGCACCACTGCCTTTGCAGTTTGCCCTCCTCTCACTCTTCCACTTTCAAACAGTAGCTGCTGTCAGCTCTCCCTCACGGGTGCTCCCCATGCCCCCTGCTGGAAACCGTTGTCCAGCCATCATTTCTTTGACTTTGAAATAGGCTAACCAGCCTCCCAGCTTCTAAACCTGGTTACTGATTTCTTACGCACAAATCACATCATGGCATTCCAGGACTTTAAAAGTCATGGTTCTCTATCTTTGAGGATGATAAAACTCAAAATCTTTAGCATGGCACAGAAATCTTTATGCAGGGTACCCCCGACCAAACACCTCTCCTGTCATGTGTCTCATGCCTCTGCACATTCCATTCCCCTTTCCTCATTTGATCCTGCTCCGTCTTCTAGGTGAACTACTCAAAGCACAACTGGAAGGTCTACTCTCTTCTTAAAGCCTTACCTGGGTCCCTGAGCACCCTCTCCTCTAGAAATAATCACAGTGTTGTAATCATTTGTTCACATATTCGTCTCTCCCATAAGGCTGTGAACTCACCTGGTGGGGGGGGATAATGTCTTCCTCCACACCTAGGGAATGCGTGGCAGCAAAGTAGCCAATGTTTAATGAATAAACAGGCCCAGCAATGTTCTCAGGAGCTACTCCAGAAGAGGAGCATGAGCCTCTCTTTGTCATGGACCTACACTCCAGTGCTGCACCCAGCGCTATGTCTGTGCCTGTGCAGGAACGTGCCCTTTGAGCCATGCACAGCAAGTAGGAGAGAAGGAGAGATTGAGTCTGAGCTCTAATGTTAAGGATGGATCCTTACTCGCCTTTGGAATAGTTTCAATTGTCTAGGATTGAATGTAACTGTTTTTAAGTGCAATATTCTCACCCGTGCTCTTGCTGACTGAGAGTTGGGTTGGGACTCTTGAGGTTTGAAACCTCTAGACGCTTGAAACATTAGAAGTCTGCAGGGAGTGTGGGCCTGTACATCGATTCAGCCTATTTTCCAGGTGCGCCTGGGATATGTGCATTGGTCAACGCTGAAGAACACGCCTGCTGGGTTCCACCGGCAGCTGAGGGATGCAGGCATCTTCTCTGCCTCCCTGGAAGGCCGGGCGGGTCGCCTCCGGGACACGCCCTCCGGCCCCCGCGGGACGGGGACCTGCAGGAGCCGCGGAGCCCCGCCTCCCGGCGTCCGCCGGCCTGGGCGGGCGGGCGGGGCCGCCACGTGGAGCGGGGCCGGATTCTCAGAGCGCGTCTACGCGGCTGCCGCGGCGCAGCGCGGTCTCGGGCCCTGGGCCCACGCCGGCGGCGGAGGCCGCGGCCTGGCTCCGCTCCTGCGCCGCTGACGTCACGTCAGCTTTCGGGACGTGGACGGAAGAAAACGGGGAGTCAGCGGGCGCCGGGATCTCGCCCGCGTGGACTCGGGGCCGGGCGGCCGCGGGGAGGCAGGTATGCGGCGGCGGAGGGGGCCGCGGGGATGGCGGCAGGAGGGGACCGCGGGGATGGCGAGGCGGAGGGGGCCGCGGGGATGGCGGGGCGGAGGGGGCCCGGGGATGGCGGCAGGAGGGGACCGCGGGGATGGCGGCAGGAGGGGGCCCGGGGATGGCGGCAGGGGGGGGCCCGGGAATGGCGAGGCGCCGGCGCCTCTGCGGGGGCCGATGCGGCGCCCGGGCCGGGGGCACCGCTGGCGCCGCCCGAGCAGGAGCCCGGTACCCTGAGTGGCACCCACGAGTGGGCCTGGGCGCGCGCCGAGGGAGGGCGGCGGGCGGGGCCCCCCGGGGCTCGGCGCACGGCCCCGGCGCCGTCCATATGCCGGGGTGCGGAGGCTCCGAGGCCTGCGGGGCCTTGAGCCCCCCGACCTTGCAGGCCGCCCCTGTGCCTACTCCCAGACGGAGGAATTGGTTCAGGGGGAGGCTTGACGAGTCGGCGGGCCCTTTCTCGGCGCGCGAATCCGGATCCAGCTTCCAGTGCACCTGCTCGGCTTTGACGTTGCCGCCGGGTTTGTGTCTGACCCGCCTCGCGCTGACGCTCGGCGCCCTGTGTGTACAGCTCCCTGCGGCCGGACCCGCCTGGCTTTCGTGATCCTGTTCTCAAAACCATCCCTCCTCCCCCCGCCCCCCACCTCCGCTGCCGGGGACTTGGCGCCCGACCGCCTTCTGCAGTGTGGGACCCCTGGCACATCAGGGCGCAGCCAGATCTCCCCTCCCCCATCGTTATCTCTTGCTCTCGGTGAGGTGGTTAGATTTATCATATCGAGTCTGGGTCTTTAAGTGAACCATAACCCAGCTTGTGTTTCTCGGTGAAGTCAGTTGGGACTAAAGTTCAGTTCTTCATCCACATCAGTAAGATAAGGACTTTCTGTTGCGAACATATAAAGAGGTGCTTGATAAATGTCCCAAGTCAAAACGTGGAAACTTTTTTCACCTGATAACATTGAGTAGAAACACACGCAGACACACACAGCCCCTTTGTTCACTGGAATCAGCTGTCTTGCTTTTTGAGGGTGTAATAAACTTTGGCAGGATGCACTATCATCCATTGCAGTAAGGAAGGGGTCAATTAGAGGAGGTGTAAGGGGAGAGGACAGGAGGCTGGATTCCTAGGCCAGTCTCCAGCCTAGTAACTTAGTGACTTTAAACATTCGGAGTTTTCAGTCACTCTTAGATGAGAGAGGAGTAAACAGTCAGAAAGTGTAACGTGATTATTTTTATATCCGTCAGAGAATTTTTTTTAATTCTTTGTGCCTTTGACAGGTCCTGAAAGAAAGAAAGAACTGTAAGATATCATTAGCATCCAAGAGACAGAAGAAGGAAAACTGACTTTTACTGAACATCTGTTGGACCAAGGTATCCCATGTATTGTCTCATTTAATTTTCACAATAATCCCATGAGGTCCTTACTGTTATTGTCCCTGGTTTACTAATGAGGAAACCAAGACTTAGAAAGATGAAGGCACACAGCTAGCAAGTGCAGAGCTCCAACCCAAATCTTTCAACTCTGAAGTCCACATTCCCCATCCTATTTACCATGCTGTCAGTGGGAAGTTTATAGTCCACTTGGGAAAAGCAATGGTAACACATGAACCAATTAAAAGCTAACCTGTAGGATTACATTTGAATGCTAGAATTGATGGGGAATGTTTATAAAGATGATGGAACTAGAATTTTAATGACAATAATTGATTATTTTACCCTTTTGGCTCTTTCATGGGTATTTTGGAGAATTCACACATAAATAATTTTTTAACAACAGTCGCTGAAGGAATTTATACAAACATCAAACGTAGACCATAGACTCCTATCATGCTTCAGTTTTATGGAGATAGTTTTCTCTTGGTGTCTTCCAGACACTTCACAAATACTGGCATCAACAAGCACAGCACTTAACCCTTTCTATCACATATTAGATGCCGTATCTTTCACAACAGATGTATCCTGCCAATCTCTTCTCTCCCCTTTCTCTGACTTTGTGCAACATAAATTGAACAGTACATGCCACTCCTGTTTCTCTTCACTCTGGGCCTAAGTGCTAGTTTTTTGAAGCATGTTTAAGAGCATTGGAATATGTCCATCAAGCACAGAGCTAAAGTTAAGAGGAGGCCCACAGGCAAAGAAGGTGCAGACTTTTTTCTTATCTTGCGAAAACAGCAATGTCCCTATAGCATAAGCGCTGCAATAATGAATGGCTTATTCTCTGTATATGTATAGGATAGAGCCCTTTACCTTTTTGTGAAATAAACTATACTTTGCCTGAAGCCTCAAGTTTGACCTAGGGTGGGGAAATGCCCACAACCACCGTGTTCTCAGTTCTGAGGTTTCTAGCTGTGTATTCATCTTCCATTGGATGTGCCTACAGTCGATTAAAATGCCAGCCATTGTCAGGCATTGTGACTCTGTCCCAGTGATGCAAGAGTATGCTTCAGATTCCTGTGGGTGGTAGGAAGAAAGACATGGCAGCAGCCTCTGACCTTTCCTCTTCTTGTATCAGCAAGGATCATGCTGACAAGTCAAATATGTGGTTTCAGAGTTCTGTTGCAGGGAGATAGCAGGTAGGTGGAGATGGCTGTTGTTGGATGTTGGTTATGTTTTTGATCAGTTGGAGACTCTCTAATGGTATACAAATTGTAGTAAAGATTTAATATCAATGTATGAACACTATACCTTAAAGTTTTTGTCACTCAGAACATTAATAATTCTTAGTTGCCATTTGCTTGCATAAAAACTAAGGTTGTCTAGGAAAGGAGGGGTAGAGTTGGAGACTGGTAGGGAGCCATTTGTTTTTTTCCTCTCTTTTCAGAAGAAGTGAGAGTTTCCCTAATACAGAGTTGTTGAGAGCAGGAGGGTTAAGTTTTTACTCTGAGTGTGGAAAAGTAGAGGAAAACAAAATGAATTGCGTAGTATTTTTCATTATTCATTTTTTAAAAAATGCATCCTGCAGGTACTTTGATCAGTGACCACTTCTCAACATGTTGAGTCAAGTCTTCCGCTCTGGATTTCAGCCCTTCAACCCGCATCTCCTGCTCTGGGCCCCATGTGCTGCTCTCTCCAGAACTAGTACGTACCATAGAAAACTTAAAAGTATGTGGGAAGTTTGGTTGGAGGGTTTCAAACAAGATTTTAAAGAAGGAGGGGAAAAAAGTAATTTAGCAGAATTGGGTAGACAGTAAGCAAGGAAGCAGCCTATTGGTGAAATGTTCTAGTGTTTGTATTGATCAGTAAAGTGAAACTTTTGGATATAATAGATGGGTTTATGGCATAGAATCTGGTGATGGTTTCACACATATATACCTATCTCCAAACTCATCAAGTTGTATACATTAATTTTTTATAACTTTTCGTATGTCAAATAAATTAACTCAAAAACATTTTTTAAAAATAAAGTGTTATCTATATTCATTCCCCCCAAATTTTTACAGGTGTTTTTATTACTTTATTGTTATTAAGTAATTAATTTTAAGATAATTGTGGTTTCACTTGCAGTTTTAAGAACTAAGACAGAGACATTCCTTATATACCTTTTACCTAGTTCTCCCAATATCTCAAGCAGGATGTTAATGTTGAGAGCATCAAGTTAGGAACATTTCCATCACAACAGGATCCTTCAGGTTTCTCCTTTCTGGCCCTCCTCCTTGTCCTTCACCCTTGGCAACCTCTCTCTGTTCTCCATTTTTATAATTTTGTCATTTAAAATTTATATATAAATGGAATCATATAGTCTGTGATCATTGGGAATGACTTTTTTTTTAACTCAGCGTAATTCTCTGGAGAATTATCCAAGTTGTGTGTATAAATTGGTTCCTTTTCATTACTGAATAGTATTTAATGGTATGGGTATACCATCATGTAACCATTCACTTATTGAAGGGCAATGGTCGTTTCCATTTTTAAACTGTTAAGAAAAAGGCCACTATGAACATTCATGTACAGGATTTTATTTGTACATGGTTTTCAATTGTCTGGGGTAAATGCCAAGAGTTCAATTGCTGGGTCATACGGTAGTTTAATAAGAAACTGCCAAACTGTTTATACAGAGTGGGTATACCATTTTATATTCACACTACCAGTGTATGACTGATCCACTTTCTCTTCTTCCTCACCAAAATTTGATGATGTCACCCTTTTTTCCTTTATTATTCATTCTAATATATAATAATACATAATATTATGTAATGATATCTCATTGTGATTTTAACTAGCTTTTCCCTAATGACTAATGATGTTAAACATCTTTTCATGCACTTATTTTCCATCTGTATATCTTCTTCAGTGAAATGTCATTTGCTCATTTTTAATTGGATTGTTTGATTTTTTTTACTGTTGAGTTTAGAGAGTTCTTTCTGTTTTAGATACCAGTCCTTGGTCAGATATGTAGTTTGAAAATATGTTCCAGTTGGTAGCTTGTCATTCTCTTAACAGGGTCTTTCACAGAGGAAATTTTTCTTTTCATTTTGATGAAATCCAGTTTATCTGTTTTTCCTTTTACGAATTGTACTTTTGGGGTCAAGCCTTAGAACTCTTTGTGTAGCCCTAGATTCTGAGATTTTCACGTATGGCGTTTTCTAAAAGTTTTATAGTTTTACACTTAGGTCCATGATCATTTTGAGTTAATTTTTATATAAGGTGTGATAGGTTAAGGTTTGTTTTTATGCCTACAGATATTTACTTGTTCCAGCACCATTTGTTGAAAGGCTATTTTATTTTATTTTGAATTGGCTATCTCCTTGATAACACCTAAATCTTATCAATAGTCAATCTCCTAGCCTTACCAAAAGGGGAATTGCTTATCAACTAATCAAGATTATTATCATCTGGAGTAATTTATCATTCATGTAAAGAAAATGTAAGGGTTCACTCACTCATGTAAAGAAGAGTTCAGTGTCTGAAACTAGGCTTCCTTGGTTTGAAAACTAATTCTGCTACTTAATAGGTAATTTAGTGACAACACCTGTGAACTTAAGTCACAATTCTATGGGTTGGCATTTTGGACCAGGTTCAGCTGCATGGTAGGTCTATGTCTGTGTTAATTCTCACATTGGTTCAGGGCTGATTGTTGAGGTCTGGGGCACCTCTGTTGAGATGATGGATCATTTCTGTTCCACATGGTCTGTTATCCTCCAGCAGGCTATCCATGGCTTCTTTACGTGATGCTTGCAGGTTCCCAAGAACAGAAAGCATGGAAGCTACAAGGCCTCTTGAGGCCTAAGCTTAGAATTTATACAGTCTTACTTCTGCTACAGTGCATTGGTCAAAGCAAGTCATAAGTCCAGCTCCGATTCAAGGGACGGGAAAATCGATGCTACCTATTGATGGGAGATGGTACAAGCATTGTAGGTATTTTTGCAATCTGGTAATGTTGATAAGTTACTCAAGTTCTCTGGGCCTCAGTTTTCTTATTTGTAAAATGAGGTTAATAATAACAACAACAACAACAACAACAACAACAACTCATAATAGTTCCTAAGTCATAAGGCTTAAGAGAATTCAGTAAGGTGACAACAATGATAATAATAGTGATAGTTAACACTTTTCATAATACTGGCTAATACTTGAGTGTTTACTTTTTGCCGATCTCTGTTTGTACACTTACTCTTTTCATCTCCTAAAACAACTTTCTGAGGTAGCTAAGGTAATAGCAAGTAAGTGGAAGAGTTGAGATTCCAACCCAGGCAGTCTGGCTCCAGAGCCTACACTTGTCCTTTTACCTGTCATCTGCCCTGTAAAGGTGAATGAATAGTTAACACAGCTCCTGGTATATAATAAGTATTTGCTTCAATATCTTTATTGTTGATATTGTTGTTTGTTCTCAGTAACCTCACTCACAGAAAGAGGTACTTCTGATTTTGTCCTAGATTTATTTTCCTGTTATTGTATCCATATTTTTCTGGAGTCTGGAACTCTGTGTTCACTTACCATAAAGCAGAAGGGAGGAAAAGAAATTAAAGGCAAAGTGAAAAAGCACATAGATACAAACAATAGAGGGAAGTGTAAGGCCAAGAAGGGAGATGGAAATCCTTTCAGAGTCTGTCCTTGCTCAGGCCTGGAACACAGCCTCATTGATTGCAGAGTATACAGACTCTGATGCTGAAAGAGAAGGGCTTTTCTCCTTTATTAGAGTATGACCCATGGCACTTTTGCAGAACATGAACAGCCTTACCCACCATCCCCACCCCGACACATTTGCACACACATATACTTTGGTAGCCCCTCAAACTTACTAGGTGGAAATGGCTTTTCTTTGGGACTTAGAGCCTAAAGGCTCCTTAGAAAATGGGAAGAGATTACCCATCTAGAAGCATTGGAATTTTCCTAATTCATCAATTCATCAAGGCCTTCTCAGTCCTCAGTATGGACCCTTAAAAGTATAATACACTGCAGAATATTAAAAATGCCCTCAAGAAAGGTAGGGTCAGTCTGGGAGGTTGAAAACATTGTTGAACAAGAAATCCAAAAAGCCCGGGATCCCATAGAACTCTCCTCCTTGGTGTTCTAGCCTACTGGACATGACTGAGCTTGTCCTTGTTTGAAACCTTGTTCATAGTTGTAGCCTCCTCTTGCCCTGAGCTGCTCTGACACAGTTGCCAGTCTCCAGAGTGACCTTTGAGAGCCTGGCCCTGAGCCAAGCCAAGCTCTCCTGATACCGACTGCATCAGGAGTCTCATTCATGCTCACCTGCCCTGCTGCATTCTGATTGGTTTCTGTCATTTGACTACCTGGACTGACATGCATGCCATACCTATGTCCCTTAGTTGCACTCTCAGGCTGCCCTACCCATTTTTAGCACACTTCCAGGACAGGACAAGCCCTTCAGTGGACAAGCCCTTCAGTGGCAGGCCTAGTCTTGAAATGTCAAAGTGACACTTTGGTGTAGCTCCTTGTTCTGCAGACAGCCGTTGATGATCATCCCAGGTCCAAACCCCAGGGGAGTAAGTCTCTCCCTCTATTACCTCTCTGTGTCAGGTCAGTAAGACCAGAACTATTATATTTACAACTTTTAAGCTTAGACTTAGATATATATAATTGCTTAGGATAATATCCCTGAAGACTGAGTCAGGGTATCTATATTTAATGAACCTAGTGAAGAAAGGGAGCCCTCCATGAAACTTAGCCCCAAGAACAAACCAGTCCTTTAGTCCCTGGGACTCCCCCAGCAAAAAAAAGACAACCCACCTGTGAGTCTAGCAAGGGTGCCAAGCACCCATTCTGTCCCAGATGATAGACTTCCTAAGCAACTTCTTCCAAGAACCAGACTGCAAGCCTATTATAAAAAATAGACCACGTCATCTACCAACAAACTTGATACATAGTCACTTTAAAAATGTGTTATTTAAGAGAGGGAAGGAAGGATTTTTTACCACTTCATTAGAAATGTTCTTTCTACGATTTGTATGTGAAGGAAGCAGGAAGAACACGCAGTGATCTGGTCCACAAGAATAAGATTGTGCCCTCTTTACCCACCCAAGGTACAGCATAGAGAAAAACGATAGAAGCCAGATTATAGTTAGAGGAGTTAGTGGTCAGAAGATAGAGGCAGTGGGTCTAGAGAAATGCCGAGAGATCTATAAAGGGAGGTAATAATGGTTGGTACACGTAAAGGAAGCTATTCTATAGTAGTACAATTTTAGAAGAATGGTCCAAAGGTGGCTTGGAATGCTTGCTTTTAGAAATTCATTCGACTGTTGATTAATGCCTGTCATGATGCATAAAGAACTCTTGGATCCTACCATCTGCAACAACATGGATGAACCTAGAGGCTGTTATTCTGAGTGAAACAAGTCAGACAGAGAAAGATAAATACCGTATGATTTCACTTATATGTAGAATCTAAGGAACAAAAAAAACAAACTAAGCAAAATGGATTCACAAATATAGAGGACAATCTGGTAATGGCCAAAGGGGAGAGGGGTTGAGGAGCTGGGAGAATGAAATAAAGGATTAAAGGAATACAGATTAGTAATAATAGATGGTCATGTGGTGGGGAGCATGGCTTAGGGAATGCAGTTAGCATTAATGTAATGGCCAAGTGGAGGGCCAGGGGAGAAGAGAGCAATTTAGGGGTATGTATCATTTTATAAACTATATAAATGTCAAACAAATGTATTATATACTTTAATAAAATTTTAAAAGGGAGTATTTAACATATTAAAAAAAACTCTTGGGGTGGAGAATGCCTAAAGTTTAGTCCTGCCGAGAACCTGTGTTGCCCATCTTCTCTCACTTTTCACGGTCAGGGAATCCCACCAAGCCAAGGTCCATTTGCTGTGAGTGAGACCTGTCAGCAACTCACGTTCACAAACAACTTCTCCACCCCTGTTCAGTCTTCACCTGCTGCTCTGCCTGTACACTAATCTCTTTCTGTGTCCATTACAGTTAGGTCAGATGGGTAGAACAAAAAATCCAAAACTAATGGCTCAAACAGGTTAGAAATCTGTTTCTCTCTCTTTCTCCCGAGAGAAGTCTGGGGTCCTAAAAGAAGGGAGGCAGTCCAGGCGTTCCAGAGTAGTATGTGAAATGATTAGGCTTCCACGTACTTTTGCTTTATAGTTCTTAGTGTGTTTTGTAGTCTATAATGCATGTTTGAGCTCCAGCCTTGATACCTATGTTCCAAGCAGCAGGATGGATGAAGGAAAGAAGGAGCACTTTTCCTTTTTTTTTTTTTACATTTTTTTGTCCACATTTAATGTAATTTCAGTCAAAAGGCATCAATAGGTAACATAACATTGGGTCAGAAGGAGAAGAGATTCTAAGAGTCAGAATGGTTCCATGGATAGAGAGTAATGGGAGGGCTCTGAGTTGGTGAACCTTAATCTACCCAGGAACAAATAATAGCTATGAATTGGCACAAGTAATTGTGGCTGGTTGAAAATCAGACAGCCATGGATTCATATCTCAGGAAGCACTGTTCTTTTTAAGGGTATTCCTAGAAGTCTTGCATAACATTTTTATGTGTACCTTATTAACTGGAACTTAGTCACAGGTCCATGTATAGCTAAGCACAAAAGTTTGGGAAATGTAGTCTTCTGACTGGTGACAGTGACAAGAAATTCTCTTAATTTGTGAGATAGTGGTGGGAAGAATAGGACCCATGAGAATTGGCGAAGCGATTCATCGCCTGACATTCAGCTCTTATTGGTTTTGGCTGTATGAAGATATATTTTCAGCTTTTTGTTTTGTTTGTTATTTTGTTTTGTTTTGCCTCCCTAGAAATCTTATCCAGTGTTGGAAGAAAAAAGAATCAGGAAAAGTTTGCTTAAGGGCAGATGTCCAAAGGGATAGAAAGTATCAGACTCCAACATTTCTTTCCTTCAGAAACCTATCCAGTGTATTATATCATTCTTACAGCCATCTAAATTCATACTGCCATGTCAGAGAGAAACTTTATAGGTAGATTAGTTATTATTTTTTATTGCTCATACCAATTACTTTGCTCTTAATTATCCTTGCTAATCAGAATCTCTTCATAGCGGTGTGGTTTCTTTAAAAGGTTACTTTTTTAAAAATTATGAAAGCAATGCATTTTTATTGCGTAAATTTGGAAAACAGAAATAAAGATCCCATAATTCCATCAAGAGATAAAATATTAATGTTTTGATATATGTCATCTTTTTTCTATGCATTCAGACATGTCTATGAAACAAACACATGAGCATTTTCTTATGTTGTTAAAAATTCTAAAAATGTTTATTAATCCTTCGTGTTTTTGAACATTTGCTGATTTTTCCTATTGTAGCACTGATGAATCGCTCTGTTTCAATATCCGACTATTTTATTAGAATAAATTTCTGAACATGCATTTGCTGGATCAAAAAATGTGAATATTTTTAGGCTTTTGCTATATTGTGTCTTCAGGAAATATGGTTTCAGCAGCGTTTGAGTATACCTGTGACCTGTGTAGTAGGTATAAACTCCACACAATGCTGAAATAAGAACATGCTAAATATGGCTTTTGATATACTGGTTTTACTCAGGATGATAAAGTTATTTTTTGGTAGCTAAACTGATTAATATTTTGCATATATCTTTTTAATGAGAAAATGTATTGTGTTCTCTCTCTCTCTCTGTCTCTCTCTCTCTGTCTCTCTCTCTCTGTCTCTCTCTCTCTGTCTCTCTCTGTCTCTCTCTCTTTAATTCTTCCTTTTGCATCTGACTTTGTTTGGGGGCTGTAGATCCTGTCCAGACTTTGGCCTTCAGACATGTTCGTTCTTGGAGCAACATCCCCTTTATCACTGTACCCCTTAGTCGTACACATGGCAAGTCTTTTGCCCACCGCAGTGAGCTGAAACATGCTAAGAGAATCGTGGTGAAACTCGGAAGTGCTGTGGTGACCCGAGGGGATGAATGTGGCCTGGCACTGGGACGCTTGGCATCTATTGTTGAACAGGTAATGGCCCAGATGGAAAATTTGCTGAAGTAAAATACAAGTGTTTTTAAACTATCAGTACAGGCCTATCAATTTGTACAAATATTCCTGATTTGAGTGCAATAGATTTAATTTAGTCTGAAAACTCTCTTTCCCAGTAAAGATGCCAGTGGGAAACAGCATCCCAAAGCAGGCAAAGGGGATGTCAAGGAGTAGAGTCGATTTTGTGCAGTTCATCCCTTAGGCTTCTTAGTGACGAGGAGGTATATATATATATATATATATATATATATATACACATACACATACATATACATATACATATATACATACACACACACACACATATACACATATATATACATATACATTACATATACATATGTCAGTGTTTCTTAATCCTGGCTGCACATTAAAATTATCTGAGGATCCAGAGATGCCTGGGCTTCACACTCAACCATTTAATATTATATCTATGAAATGGGACTCAAGCACCCATGTTTATAAAGTTTCCCAAGAGACTCTAATATGTAGTCAGGATTGAGAACCCAGATGGGTGTGTGTAAATATTGAGGTTCCCCCCCACCCCAGTTTTCTGGGCCTTTTTAAATTAGCCCAATAATATTGAAATAAATATGAACTACGTTGCAAAGATTTCCCAAGTCCAGATCTTTAAAAGGACTTACCAGACTCCACAGTGAATACCCACACAAGGCTTTCATTTAAAGGCAAAGGATACAAGGCAGCGAGAGAGAGTACAAACATTCATTGGAGAGATTCTAAGAGACAAGTCCCTATGCACAAGCCCCCTGGGGTCTTTATGTGGAGACAAGGGACCACAGTCCATCTGCAGATTGAATCACAAGAGATCTGTGCAAGGGATTTTGACTTTGGAAGGGCTCAGAGCAGAAGTTTCTAGTGGGGGTTTAATGCTCCCATGGCCATGTAGTCAAGCCAGGCTGACCACACAGATTATCAGTAAAGAAACTGACCTTGGGAGTTGACAATGGGAATTTTGGACTTTAAACATCGTATCACAAATCCATTACTCTTAATCTTTGCCAAGAGCAAGGATCAGCAAACTTGTTCAGTTAAAGGGCAGATGATAAATATTTTAGGCTTTATAGGCCATATGGTCTCTGTCTCAACTACTCAGTTCTGCCATTGTCACACAAAACCCACCTTAGACAATATGTGGATCTGTCCAAGATAGGAAACAAAGTGACCACAGCTGTTTCTGGGCAGACAGAGCAGGACAGGGTCAGCATCTGTCCCTGGCCTAGCCCATAGGGATCACACATGCCCCAGAAACAGCCTCATCTCCCCAGTTCATGTCTTAGAATTTGAGCCATCTGCTAAATTTATGTTGCGACTCCTAGCTCCAGACTTCTTTTCTGGGCTCTATTTCCTGTAACTAGGCCTTCTGCAGATATCAGACTCCAGCAGATACCATTAAGACCTATGGATGCCACCAGAATCCCTTGTTAAAATCTTCTGAATTCTGGCTGCCACCTACTTACCAGATTTGAGTCAGCGTATAGAAATCTTCATTTTTTAAGGGGGATCACTTATTGTCACTGTTCCAAATGTACAAAAAATTAGAAAATAACACCCCAGGAACCTGTAGTTTTATCAAGCAACCTTGGTGACTTTTCTAGGGCTAGCCCAGTGCTGGTCCATAAGCCAGCATTTGGGATCCACTCAATCGTACACCCTACTTGAGTTTCTAGTGAAGAGAGAACAGAGATATTACAAGTGACGAGTGGGACCTTTCCCTTCCTCATTGTCAGGTGTCAGTGCTACAGAATCAAGGCCGAGAGATGATGCTGGTAACCAGTGGAGCCGTAGCCTTTGGCAGGCAACGCTTGCGCCATGAGATCCTTCTGTCTCAGAGTGTGCGGCAGGCCCTGCACTCAGGGCAGAACCAGCTGAAAGAGATGGTGAGCGCTGCTTCCCCGTCCCCTGTAATGGGTCCTGAGGCCTCTGTTTCTTACTCCAACCATCCCTTGTTACAGGCGATTCCTGTCTTAGAAGCCCGAGCCTGTGCAGCCGCCGGACAGAGTGGACTCATGGCCTTGTATGAAGCCATGTTTACCCAGTACAGCATCTGTGCTGCCCAGGTGAGAGGCTGGCTTTTGCAAAGGGGTACGCAACCCCTGAGGGTGATTCCCATGGAGCAAGGGAATTATGAGCAGGGCTCTGGAGATAGACTGCTAGGAGACAGTCTTGGCTTCACCACTTGCTTTTGGGAGATCTGGAGAAAGTCTTTAAGTCTAACCTTTATATGCCTCAGTCTCCTCATCTGGAAAATGAGGATATTAGTGCCTATTTCAGAGGGCTTTTGGAAGGCTTAACGAGGAAATATATGAAAAGCCTTTAATATGGTGTCTGGTCCGCAGTACACTCAGTAAGTATTAGCTCTTGTTGTTATACAAATAACTCTTAGGACTAAACAGGTACTAATACTATAAGAACTAATACTTATCCTGAAGATAGAAAAGTGTCTGGTTCATTGGCATCTTTGAATTCAGGTGGCTTGCTTCACTTTGTTCCTGGTTGCCTTGTCTAATAGGTATCTATTAAGCATTGAAAGGAAAGAGGAATGCTGGTTGTTGGTTGGTTTTTCATTCATTCAGCAGATATTTATTGAGCACCTATGGTGTACCAAGGTGTCTGTTAAGCATTGGGGACACTGTAGTAAACAATTCAGCCACAGTGCCAGTCCTCAGGAAACATAAATTTTTAGTATTTACCCCTGAATATTCTAGAACCATCTTTCTACATCATATCCTTTTGACCTAAATTTTGAGAATTTTTTATTGTATATTTAATCAGCTTAACAACTATACACTAAAAAGATCTGAATATCACAAAACACCAGAAAAAAATTGAACTCCCCAAGTAATTATTCTCAAATTCTTATTATTCTATCTCTGATCCATTTCCACAAATGTTATTTTACATAGGCAATGTTATATATACGTACTTTCAGGTTTTGCTCTGCCATTTCCTATCGCCGTTTCTCCATTTTCACAATTGTTTTAGTAATGTTCTAGCATTATGCCATAGCATCCTTGAAAAAGTGAGCTGAAGCAGAGAGGCAGGGACTTGCCTACCTGTTTCCTGTGGCTGGGGACCCCCTCTGTGTAATCTTAGATTTTTTTTTTTCTGTTAGCATAAATACAATGAAAACCTTGATTTCTTTCACCTTTTATTAATAATCACTTCTCTTCTCTGCCACTATCCATTGACAGTTCTTGTCCTTAATTTTTTAAAAGTGCCTGGAGTCTGGTGAGTAAACTTAGGTCCAGGAACTGTGCTTTTGTTTTGCCTTTTCCCAGCTTTTACGGTTTTGGAAGTTTTTTGGTTGGTTGGTTTTAATGAAAGCTGTGTGAAAGTTAGTGCTCATCGGCTACTATTTTCATTAACAATGTTGGGAAAGAGCTCTGCCCTCTTCAGCTTCCAGCAAGCATCCATCCAGGGCTCCTTCTCTCTCCTTCTTTGCCTTCCCCAGTGATCTCATCTACAGGAAATTTTTGCCCTTTGTACCTTATCCTGTGTTTTCTTTACTAATACACTTTTGAAGACCTTTTCAGTGGCTCTAGCAGTCTCCACTAAGTCATTTTTAGGTTAAAGACTTAAGAGCAGCAGCTCGTTTTGAAATTAATTTGCATTAACACCTTGCCCTTCTCCAAGCACATCTTTCCTCTTAGGGTTCTTGTCTCTGGCCTCTTGTTTGTTAAATTGTTTGAGCAACAGGTATTTTCGCTGGACTTTTATACCTCTTACTTGCCTCTCCTACACACACGTGTTTATTTTTATCGTTCGACCTTTCACCACCAGGACTAGAATCTATATGTTTATCTTTGACTCAGTCCTGTTTCTACAGGAGCAAACTTTTCTGAAAAGGAGTTCATAATCCATCCTTACAGAAATATGTCCCATTCCATCTTCCTCAAACTATCAACATTTTTATTCTCCATCCCAGCAGCTAGGACAGGGCCTGGCATTTCAGAGGAACTCGATAAATTTTTTATTGAATGAGTGAGTGAATTATTTCTCTTAGTCATGTTACTATTTTGTCTTCATCACCCGCATCATATATGTCATTCAGGCTGCTGTTATATTCTCAGTTACCATAGCCAAACCCAAGTTCAGGGCATAGCCATTGCTGCTGTGTTTCACTACCTTCCTTCTTGACAGTCTGCCTCCAACCTTCCTGCTTTGGCCTGCCCGACACCACAAGAATCCTTTTACTTGCACATTAGAGAGATTTCAGTAAACCATTTATTCATGAGCGTCAGGGTTTGTTTCCATTTGGTTTCTTGCTGTCATCTCCATTTACCTTTCTCTCCTGCTAAACATTGCCAAATACTCAGATTCAAGCAAGAGAGCAGGCCTGATAACAGCTACCACACCCAGCTCTCCACTCTGCCTTCCAGCATCATATGTTCACCCACTCCCCTGAACTAAGTTATGTCTAGCCCTTCTTCCAGTTTGCAGTTTGTGACTAAGGATTTCCCTCCATAAATGTCTCATAATCTCACACGCTCACACAGTCTTAGTTAATGCTAGCGGTTGGCTGCAGAGCAGGAACAACACAGCCCTGTTCCATTTTGTCTCATCACTTTTCCAAGCTGGGTAAATGATTCATTTCAGTGCCTACTACGGCCAGACCCTGAATCAGATGCTATATAGAAATTAATGGCAGTCTTTATTTTCCCCAGTGTCCCTCTAAAGTAGAGAAATTAATTTTCTTATGAAAGAACTGATATCTGGGTGCTCTCTGAGGATTAAAGTAAGTTTGCAATAAGTTTTGTGCATTTCTAAGGGATTCTAACCTTTTTCCCATCTCTGAAAGAAGTGGGTAACATTTCTCAGAAGCCTAAAGTTTAACTCCTCCAGTCTGAGCATCTTTTGTGTGCTATTCCTGGGAAGTTTATCATTTTCCCCCTTCCTGTATTTTTAATCTGTTTAACCCATTTAGATTTTGGTGACAAATTTGGATTTCCACGATGAGCAGAAGCGACGGAACCTCAATGGGACACTTCATGAGCTCCTCCGAATGAACATCGTCCCTATTATCAACACAAATGATGCTGTTGTCCCCCCAGCTGAGCCCAATAGTGATCTCCAGGGGGTAAATGTGGGTGAAATATTCCTAAGGGTTGAGCATACTGGAGATACTAATGCCATGCTATGCTGCACGTACTGACACCAGGAGTTTGGCACTAACAAGATGGAGAAATTGGGAAAGAATGCGGCATTATGGGCAAGCTACATAAACTCTATGAAGTCAGCATTTTTTTTTTTTCAACAGGGTGAGGTGTGACAGTGCTTTAAGATGGTGCTATGAGCATGGCTTGTGCATGTCAGTGGATAGAAGGGTGCATGTTTGGAAAGGGGGTTGCAAGTAGTCATGGTGTTATGTAGACAGAAGGGGCCTGGAAAAGTTGTCATCTGCTTACTCAGGGGCATTAATTTTGCCTGCCAGAGCCTAATTGCTTCTGTGAACTTCTTTTTGAACTGCATAGCTCATTCACTTATGATTTTTTACCTGCATTTCAGGTTATTAGTGTTAAAGATAATGATAGCCTGGCTGCCCGTCTGGCCGTGGAAATGAAAACTGACCTCTTGATTATTCTTTCAGATGTAGAAGGTACAAAGTTATGTCTTTCCCTTTTATCCAGCCTTTGTCTTAAATACTGTGTGTTCATACATAGTTCATGTTCATACATGAGCACATGAGTTTCCTTCTCTGAGTCCAGACCTTTTTTTACTATGGGCCATTATTTTCGGAGCCATGTGATCTGACAGAGGGTTTTTATGACTCAGAAGAAGGTAGGGGGGGAGTCTGGGAGATGCAGTTTAAATGCTGAAACATTGTCATTTCCAGGCATTTTAGTTTCCTTTTTTGTAACAGCTTTGTGGAGAAATAATTCACATATCATACCATTCACCTGTTTAAAGTTTACAATTCAATGATTTTTAGTATTTTAATGTAGTTGTTCAACCCACAGCACAATTTTAGAACATTTTTAACACCCCAACAAGAAACCTCATACCCCTTGGAAGTCACTCCTCACTTCCCCACAAACTCTCCAGCCCTATGCAACCTCCAGTCTACATTCTCTCTGTTGATTCGCCTGTTCTGGACATTTTATATAAATGAAATCATACACTAATGCTGCTTTGAACATTCAGGTACAAGTATTAGTGTGAACATTTTTTTATTTTACCTAGTAGAATTGCTAGATCATATGGTTAACTGTCTCCGTTTAGCCTTTCAAAGAAGTGCCAAACCACGTATACCATTTAACATGTAAACCGTTTCCGAATGGCATAAAGATGGACTATTTTACATTCCCACTAGCAATGTATGAGAGCTCTAGTTTCTCCACATCCTCACCAACGTATACCTCTTATTATCGGCCTTTTTGATTATAGCCATCCTAGTGGTTGTGAAGTGATATACATCATTGTGTTTTTGATCACACAGTTTTTAAGATAATTCATGAGACGGATTATTTTAAATTGGAGTCACTGCAGAAAATCCAGGCTGTATGGCTACTATGTTCTTATATGTTACTCTAGTTTTTTTTCCCCTTTCTTATGGAGGGGCCCCTCTTGGCTCCAATTTGACTCTCCATTCATTCTTCTCACTTTTTAAAGCTCCCTCTATTTACATTTGTCCTATAAGAAATATATGTATGGTAGCTGTCTCAAAAATAGACCAAACCTAGAAGATCCTCAAAGACCCCTGTACATTCCCAGGATGTCAGAAAAATTGTTTAGTTCCCTGCCCATACCCAAGGCAGTTTAACGTGGCAGGACTTGTTCAGTTTGTACTCCAACAGTATAAGGTAAGGATAGAGTCTGCCTAGTCGAGGCAGGGACGGATAGAGATGGATCGATCAGTTCCCTGCCCATGTGGAAGGTCAGAGAGATCATACTTACATGTCAGTGTCTTTACCTATAAGAAGGCCTAAAACCATGTTTATCTACTGTAAACTTCAAATCTCAGGATGGGAATGGCTAATTTGGGGTAAGAGTGACCCACCTGGAAGAGAAGGCATTTTGGTTAATCCACAGATTTTATCTTAAATTTCTGCTGCGTGTAAAAACTGTGCTAGGTGCTTTATAAATGTCAATTTACTTAATTTTTGTAGCAACCCTGCAAAGTAGGTAGGTTAGCCCAATTATTCAGTTGAAAAAATTAAAAATTAAATCCACATTAGTTAAATGGTATAGCCAAAGTCACACAGCTAGTACTTGGCAGAGGCCAGTTTTAAATCTTTTCAGTTAAAAAATCTGCACACTTCCCTCTCTCTCCTGTACTGCCTGTCAAGGTAAAGGATGTGAATTTGAGAGATCAATACATGAGCCCAGTTTGAACTAGATTCTAGTAAAACAATTTTAATGCATTCTCAAACACCAAAATTGGCCATCAGTGGGCTTGTGCTCTTAACTCTTTGGTTATCTACTAAATGTTGATTATTAGAACAATATCAGACTTTTAACACTGCTCTTGGATTTGAGAAGCTGCCATTAAGGAAAAAGAGGAGTAGGCAAAATATCAGAATGCTAGGAACCCTTTGACATCTCTAGAGAACGTATTGCTTAGAATTGTCCAACCTTGTCCATAACATTTATTATATGAGACCAAAACAGCCTCAGAATCCAAAGTTGTGACCCCAATACACAGTGCCTTCTGAGAAGAACTCATCCTAAATCATGGGAGATGTGGAGTGCTGGGTCAAGGTTGACAGGGGCTCCAAGAGGTTACTTTTCTCCCTCTAACTGCCTGTCACATGTGGTTCATGCTGCCTTCTTTTGTACTGGACACGATTTCCACTGGCTTCTGACTCCCGTACTGTCCTGGAGGGGATGTGTATAGCAGGGCTGTGTTAAAGATTTGTAGTAATGGAGCAAAGGGGTATATTTTAGCACAAGAAAAGCAGTAACTTCATACCAAAAGCATCACTTCCCTAAATGTCCTTCAGCCAATCCCAACCAGGGGCTGTTCCTCCATTTGGCCTTGATGGGACTCTTATTTTCTCAGGCCCCTCTTTTCCCTTCCCAAGACTCTGTTTTGCTCAAAGTAAAATTGTGAGGAATTTAAATCTTGTATTCTATGCATGTAACATTTTATGTAACTTTAAAAGGGAAATGGGCTTTGTGGTGATAAATCTAGACTGACTGCAGTAGTCACTCTAATGCTGACTCAGCCTACCCTTCATAGTGGCTCACCCATAATATGGGGCAGATACTTAGGGTACTGTGAGAGTTAATGAGGACCTGTCACATTTCATCCTACTCAGAACAGTCACATTAAACAGTATTATTTCTGCCATAGCCACTCATCTTTTTCAGTTAACATCCTTAAAGTTCATCATCATAAGTAGCAATGGCAGAGGTGAGAACAGTTTCCTGGTAGACTGTGGGCAAGGCTAATAAATTCTATGCCAAGGGTATACCCATGCTCTGATGCTGGCAAACATCCATTTAATAAACCCATTTATAAAAGTATGTAAGGTGAGTCCCCCTAGCGCTGTTTTTCAGTGTGGGTGGACCCCAGGGATCCCTCATTCTCTTTCTGGTTAGAGGTGGTGGAACAGCAGAATCTATCTGGATAAGTCAAGTTCAGAATGGTTGTCATGTGTCTGGGAGGCCTGTCTTGAGAGATATCCACTTCCATTAAAGCAGTATTATTGACTTTTGTTTACTCTTTAGGCCTCTTTGACAGCCCCCCAGGGTCTGATGATGCAAAGCTCATTGATATATTTTATCCTGGAGATCAGCAGTCTGTGACATTTGGAACCAAGTCAAGAGTGGGATTGGGTGGCATGGAAGCCAAGGTAAGAACCTAGTGCCTTCACTACCTGTAACAATTATAAAACCAAGACAGTATTTTATAATGGTTTAGATACCAGGCACGTATACTCTTACGTACATACATGTCTAAATACTGACTTAATGCAAATTGTGTACCTATCTGTATATTGTGTCCTATCTGTGTATATATTCTTTTTATTAACATTATATAAAAAGTGTGTTCATATTATGAACTCAAGGGCAAGGTCTATATATTTTTCATAATTCTTAAATCTAATGTTACTAACTCAAAATATTTCTTGATGAAACCTTTCAAAAATGCTTCTCTCCCAGTAATTGTTCTAAGAACTTATACCCTTAATGTACAGTGTCATAGGTAGCAATAGCAGAGATGAAGACAAGCCCCATTTACAAAAGCTAAAAGTACTCAGCTTCAGACTCTGGTCAAACAACAGACAAGACACTGAGTTGAGACACCTTAAGTCAAGTGTAGAAATGCGAGTCCTGATATAGAGTCTTGGAGAGAGAACACACTGAACGCAAAGGGTAGATTGGGTTATCTTTAGGCAACACTTACCGAGGTTGGGCTGGAAAAGTACATGGGTTGAGTGTGTTTTCAGAGCTTCTGAGCTGTTCAGAACATTACTATATATACTTAATTGCTCAATATCACATTATATTTATATCTTTTTGCAAGTTAAAAGTGTAGGTGACTAGCCCCTGCAAAGGTTTTAATCTTTATCTTTGGATCCAACCTCTCACATTAGGTAAAAGCAGCCCTCTGGGCTTTGCAAGGTGGCACTTCTGTGGTTATTGCCAATGGAACCCACCCAAAGGTGTCTGGGCACGTCATCACAGACATTGTGGAGGGAAAGAAAGTTGGCACCTTCTTTTCTGAAGTAAAGCCTGCAGGTAGGTAATTCTTGGTCTGTGGATGATAGCTAGTGATGCCATGGCCTGAATGGGGCTGAAGACAGTTCTCACTGTGGGAACAGGGATCACAAATTAATGTGCTTATGTTATGAAATACAGTATCGTTTTGAACACTGTTTGCAAAACTGGATATTGATTTGCTTTTGGAAAATTTATCTAACATGCCTAACTAGGCCTCCTATTCTCTCTAAAATTACTAAGTTAAAAAATATAAGCAACCATTTTCTCAAGAAACATTTGCAAAGCCTATGTTGGATTCTAGGTACTAATAGACACTAGAGATGCAAAGATGTATCAGGTATGTGCTATGTGTTTTCAAGTGTCCACAAAGATAGAATTATATTATAATCTACATTCCGAAATCCAAACACATTAGAAAATAGCCAAAGTGGAATCGAAAGATCTCTAAAGACATAAGTTATGTTCTTTACCCTAGAAATACAGATAAGTTTCCTGTGGTTATGCCTGAGTTAATCTGGTATATTCTTTTGCCATTTTATTGGTCAGAGTGATCTCTGTATGTACAAGTACACCAAGACACCAAACGTATGGTCCATGCATGTGATGAGCCTGTGTATGTGCTGAGATAGGGACAGGGAACTTAGCTGACCATGATCTGATATTTGCAAATGTTCTGGCAGGCCCTACTGTTGAGCAGCAGGGAGAAATGGCTCGGTCAGGAGGAAGGATGTTGGCCACTTTGGAACCGGAGCAGGTAACTGCCCTAGCTAATCGTTTGGTTCGTTTTCAGAGTGAGTCATGCTGTGAGGTGTAGATATATAGTCAAGTTTGCTGTCTCCCCTGTTATTCCTCATGTCTCCCAGAGTTATCCACGTTACCATTCAGATTTGTTCTGCCTTTTTACTTTTTCTAAATTTTATTTTCCCTGTTGACTTTTATAAGCTGAGGCTTAAGGTAGCTTTTCGTCACTATGATGTTTTGATCAAAAACATCATGAAAATGATGAGACCAAGGAAGCTTTCTAATCCTGCCACAGACTAGGCTTGGAAATGTAGGAAAGTTACTCATCCAATCCAACCCAATCACCTAACCAACCCCTAAGATGTAAGCTAATGAGCCTACTCCAGAGTCACAGCCCTACCTTGTCTACAGTAAATCTGTCACAGTGGCAGACATGAAGCTGAAAAGGCGGAGAGGTCATGTGGAAACTGGGAGCTGGCTTCTAAAGGATTGAGTTGTTACAGATGGAATCAAGAGTGATGTGTATAGGTTTATTCTAAGGAGTACTTTGGCCTGAGAAAGGAGAAGAGAATTTAAAATAACTACAAGTAGAGAAAGGAGAGCAAAAGAGGAGCCTAACCTCTCTCTCTGTTAAACCACTTTTTTTCCTTCGGTAACCATCATGCTGACTTCTCACATTTCATAATCTAGGTGGGTAAGGGTTGGGGTCTTCTCAAGCATCAGGACTGGATTTTTCTCCTTTGAATTCATTAAATAAATAATTGTCAAAAAAAAGTAAAACTAGATGCAAAAACTTACTGGGAAATGAACTGTATACAGCTAATGATATTAAATGTGTAGAAATGTGTGTATCAAATGATCCAAAATGCTGTCCTTGTCTCATAATTGTATAATTCATCATACCCCCTCCACCACCACTGGGCCATGGTTTGCTAATCATAATAATTAGGAGTGTTTAAAGAGGAAGAGAAGTATGAAGAAGTCGGGAAGGAGAAAATGAGAGGAGCAGTCGTGGAAAATGAATGATATGAAGCAAAATTTCAGTTACTGATAACCTTGAATTTATCTAACTTACCAAGGCCTGGCAAACTCAGAAGGTAGATTTAAAAGAACAGGTGTGCATTCTTTTTAGATTAATATGTTTGCTTGTTTGTTTAATATTTTATCTTTCTTCTAGAGAGCAGAGATTATTCATCATCTGGCTGATCTGCTGACGGACCAACGCGATGCGATCCTATTAGCCAACAAAAAAGACTTGGAGGAGGCAGAGGGTAAATACGAGGCAATTTGGAGTCAGTGTTGTGGAGTGTTTTGTTTTGGTCTTTATTCTTTGTTTTACTCATAATTCTTCTTTCATAATCTGCCTGAAGACAAGGTTATTATAGAAGAAATTGTATGTTATGTATTCTGTTTATTGAGGGTTGGTGGTTAGTGTTCATTGGGTTCTTTCAATGTTTACATAACTACCTCTACCCCTTTACCCAGTACAACCCCCAAAAAGACTTTTTTTATTCCCCACAGGTCAAGACCCATGGCTATTATGGTAATTTTTGAACAAACAGGAAAAAAGCTTGAGGACCTCACTATTTTAGACATTTATTTAATAGCAGCTAACATTTATTGAGGCCTTCCTGTGTTGCCAGGTATTGTGCTAAGGGTCTAACAGACAGGATCTCATTTTATCTTTATGACATAGCATCTGTGAGATAGTTATTATTTATTCTCCAATTTTACAGAGGAGGAAACTGAAGCTCAGAGAAGTTGTCACATGCCTACCACCCGTAAAGCCAGTGACAGATGTGAGATTCAAACCCAGAATGACTGCACGTAAATTGTTATAGAAATAGTTTGTGCAGCCTGTGATGAGAGACAGCTTATCTCCTAGTGAAGAAACCAGTACGGAGTCTGCCCAGAGATAGCAACAGGTGCCATCCAGGGTGTCCTTGAGGAGCTGATGGTAGAGTGAGTGATCTGGCTGAACTCACTTTGCAGACAACTAAATATGTAGAGAGTTAGGTTTAAGCCCTCATCTTTCTCTTCGTTTTTCTGATTCTCTGTCTTTTGTACCCTAAAATAATGAAGGCTGATTTTATAGGTTGTCCTGTTCTCTTGAATAAATGTGCCCTAAACATCCAAATTAGTGTTGTTCCCTTCAAAGAAACCGTGAGGCTCATCAACATGATTTTTATTCCTTAAAACGTGTTTGAGCCATTGTTTCGGAACTTCCTTTAGAGTTTATGTCTGGTCTTTTGAATTATTGCAGTATTGAAAAGTCATAAAATAACCTTCAGAAATGAGAGAAATCTTTGATGACACCTTATCCAATTTTTAAACTAAAAATATTAAGACCCATAGAGGTTAAAGCTGTTGTTCAAGGTCACACCACTAATTGTTGGCAGAACTCTGATTCTGATATCAGTTATATCCTGGAGATTCATAAGGATATGCAGTGCCATAAGAATAAAGTCCTGTGTATATGTGAGTGTGATCATCCCCTTTGACTCATAAGACCATTTTATGAAATCTATCGTAAGAAAATATTTCAAGAGGAGGAAACAATGCTATATGTAAAGATTCTTAGAGCAGGATTAATTATCACACTGAAAACTGAAAACAGCTAGATAAGGTTAAATGCATCAACCTGTATCAACTCAATGAAATATTCAGTGGTAATTAAAATAATTTTTGCAACATGGTAGATGTGCTTACATTGTAAGGTGAAAAACTAGAATGTAACTATTAGCATTCATTATAATTAAAGCTTGATTTTTAGTACATGGGGAAAAGTGAAAAAAATAATTGATAATTGATATAATTTGGTTGGCTAGAATGATGGTTTAATTTTTTCTAACTATCAGGTTGGTTTCTCCCCTCCAAAGCAGAAATCTTTTTATTATCTTGGTGGGTGTGACTATAAAAAAGAAAGGGATAATTTTCATAATCTCATCTCAACATTATAGTAGTAATTTGTGATATGTGATTCCATTTGGTTTTCCTGAGTATATATATTCATGCATACATATGTGTATAGCGAATCACACTATGCATACTATAATATTTAAATTTAAAGAAAATCTTATATATGAACTTATAATTCTATTGAAGTTTTAATTTCTGATTATAAAAATCATTCATTATAAAAGATTAAAATAATGCAGAAAGGTAGACAGCAATCATCACTGTTCTCAGTGCCTTCCAGACATATATGTATACATGTAATGTTTGGTAAATAGAACCCTATCTGTCACACGTGCTGTTTTGTAGTTTTCCTTTGTCATAAACTATACACTTGAAAGCTTTCCGTATCAGGAAATATAGATACAGTATTTATAGTTATTGCACTGTAGCCCATTGTCTGAATTTATAGGTAGAATCTAGTTTCCCACTATTATAAAAATGCTGATGTCTATGGCCATGCTACCCTGAACAAGCCGGATCCCATCTGATCTCGGAAGTTAAGCAGGGTCGGGCCTGGTTAGTACTCGCATGGGAGACCACCTAGGAAGACCAGGTGCTGTAGGTGTAAAATATAAAAAAATAAGGGATTGCAAATTGACAAGGTCCTTGCAATCTGTGAGGTCAACCAAGGGTTGCCTTGCCTAAAAAAATTTTTTAAATTAAAATAATAAAAAATCCTGTGATAAGTATCCTTATTACATGCAAGATTGCTCATGCAAATGACAAATTTCTGGAACTGAACTTGCTTACAGGGTATGGGCTTACATACCTTTATGTGATGATGTATACTGCCATAGTGCTTCCTCCACTGAGGAGCTATATAAATGGCATGTCATCGTCTCCCCAATACCACCCTTAGTTCTGTGTCCATTCCTAGCACAGTGCCACATGTTCAGTAAAACAATGCAGCCTGCTCGGATCTACTGCTTTACCACGTGTTCTTCACACCCCTTCAGGGAGACTCGCAGCTCCTCTGCTGAAACGTCTGAGCCTCTCCACGTCTAAATTGAACAGCCTGGCCATTGGTCTGCGGCAGATTGCAGCCTCCTCACAGGACAGCGTGGGGCGTGTTTTGCGCCGAACCCGAATTGCCAAAAACTTGGAACTGGAACAAGTGACTGTTCCAATTGGAGTTCTGCTGGTCATCTTTGAATCTCGCCCTGACTGTCTACCCCAGGTATGTGACTAATACCAAGATAAATCTCCCAAAGATTCTTTTTCTTTTCCTTTTTTCTTTTTAGTGAAAGTTTTTTTTTCTTTTACCCAAAGATAATTTTAAAGACTTTATTTCTAGGCTGCTCTTAAGGTAATTTATGTTGTTGATTCTTTTAATAATTCTAAAGTTAGATATTTATATGTTCATTTTACAGTTGAAGAAACTGAAGCTTATAGAAGTTAATATTCCTGTCACATGTGTAAGGGTGGATCTGGGTGGTAAGCCCTGATGAATCTCCTATACTGTGACAAGAAGCACAGTTCCAAATATCTTAGCTCACTAGGGCACTTTGTTTCCTGGCCACAGAGTCCTGCTAGCCTCCTGCAGAGACATTTATCTCATAGCTGGTTTTGCCCGTATGAAAAGGACCCCTTTATCATCAGTGTCACAGATAGCTTCCTGTAGGTTTATCTCTAAGGAAAAGGGACATCTAGTGGTTAATGGGAACTAGAATACAACCCTCTTTAGGGAATCTGACATATCACAGGCTAATGTTGAGATACCATAGGTTAACAGCCTTGCCAAGCAGCCATACTCTGAAATACAAGGTGGCATTAAGAGTTTAACCTCACTTGTTGCTCTAAACTTTCTCCCAGAAATCTGGAAGCATTTCCCCACTAGGCTGAGATAATACCAGCTTTTTCTCTGCACTAGCCACAGTGTCAGAAATTCTATTTAAAAAACAAAAGCCAGCACCTCTTCACTATATGGTATAAATGACCATGGGAGTCAGAGTGCTCCATGGAGGACACTCCCTGACATGTTCTAAAACCAGCTTGTTAATCAAGGGACTCCCATACTGTCTGACCCCTCCTGACCTATCTCAGAAATGCTCCGGAGAGGACCGCAGAACTCCCCTCTGATGGTAGAAAGGGATCCTAAGTCTCTGTGAAGACTGTGTTCGTGATGTTTCTCTGCTACCTTTTTTCCATTCTAGCTGATAGTTCACAAGGAGAAAGGTTTCCTCCTTAGCCAACTACAGCTGAGGTTCCTCACCCCAGGAGCTTAACCTTGGATAGTATCACAGAATTCTTGAATCCAAAAAGTTGCATGCGGAATTCAGTATGTTTGTGCATTTGTCTAGAGAAAGTTTACATCACTTTTATAAGGGATTCACAGACAACAGAAATGAACAGAAAAAAATTAAGAGCCGCTAATCTGGAGATTAACATATTCAGGCAAGGTTTTTTAGTAAAGTTTCTTTTACTATGTTACAAAAACAGGAAAATTTTTATTCACCCCACGAGCATTCAGAAAGTTAAGCTTCAGGCCTTGGATGATTATGTCAGTGTCATTAGTTCTTAGCTCTAAGAGGGTGACTAATCCTCCCCATGGATGGCCTACTTTTTCCTCCCCAAACAGGCTTGTGCTCCTTTCCGAGCAGTCTCAGCCCCTGCCACAGCTGCCCAGGGATCCAGTAGGAGCTCAAGTTTTCTCCACGTTGTCAGTGCCAGGCATTTAGAGCTCTCAAAACAGTTAACCAGAGATGGCACCCAGCCTCAGCCCGAGTCAGGTGGAGCAAGTGCATGAGTCAGGAGGCAGCTGAGCACCCTGTCCTCCGCGTGGCCAAAGTGGGGAGGGGGCCTCGCAACCCTGGCCTCTTACCTCAGGTATTTTGCTCATGGGGCTAAGGAAGCTGTATAGTTGAGTTCTAAGATACAGGTGGCTTGGCTCCAGAGTTAAGGCTCCCAGCCCTGCCACTTTATAAGCTGCGTGACCTGGCAGAGTCACCAACCTCTCTGGGCTTCAGTGTCCTTATCTGTAAAGCAAGGGATAAAACAGGTACTCAATTCACTAGACTGTGCCTTATAAAGTGATTAACAGTGTTTGGCCCAGAAAAAGTGCTCAGTGACTACTAACATTACTATTACATGATTGGTTCTTCTCTTTGGCCTCACTGCTCTCCCCTTTGATCTGCAGGTGGCAGCCTTGGCTATTGCAAGTGGTAATGGCTTACTACTCAAAGGAGGGAAGGAGGCAGCACACAGCAATCGGATTCTTCACCTCCTGACCCAGGAAGCCCTCTCGATCCATGGAGTCAAGGAAGCTGTACAGTTGGTAGGTCCATGTGAAGGAGCCAAGTCAGGCCCAGAGGGGCCAGGTCAGATCTTTTGGTATTTAAAGCAAAATTTAGGCCATGTTAGGGCCAAGCCACTTCTACATGCAGGCTTGATTATAGTGGCAGCAGGTCCTGTGTGCCTGCTGATACTGGACAATGCCAGGAGCTTCCTGGGCCCAGATGGGTCTTCAGTGGCTTAGGAAGGTCACTCTCATACACCTGTATCCTGGTACTGTTGATTTACAAGAATGCCTATTAGCCTTTTGTTCTTTAGGTCATGAGGCAGCAGGAATACTAGACCTAGAATGTGAGGGCAGAGTGATTTAGGCCAAGGAAGATGAGATCAGTTTTATGAAAGATTGTTATAAACCATCATGCAGCATTTAAGTATGAGGTTTTGCTATTATGATGATGATGATTATCATTTTAACTGTCTCAGACTTCTCAACTATCAAATGGAGTTTCTGAACTAGATAGTAATAACTACAATTTATTGAGCACCTACTATGGGCAAGGCACCTTTCATTCATTATCCCACTTAACCCTCACAACAACTCTGAGAAAAATACATTAATTATTAGCCACATTTTATAGATGGAAAAATAATGGTTCAGGAATTGAGTAACTCACTCCAAATTAGTCGAGATCCTCTTCTCTCTCCATCGAGGCCCTATCGTTCCAGCATTCCAGTATTCTGTTGGCTGCTAGGAGAGTGTCTGCGAATCTGCTGCATTACATGGTCACTGACAAGAATCTGGGTGTTTCCTGTGGTAACAAAATGGGTGGATAGAGCACAGCTTTTAAGGATTCATATCTTAGCTCTTCCACATCTTAGCTTAATTCAGAAGGTTCCCTCCCTTCCCTTCTTCCTATCGGTGTATAACATTCACATAGTAAGTCTGTAAGTCTTATGTGAACAGTATGATTTTACACACACACATACACACACACACACACGTACATGTAACCACTAGCCATATCAAGATACATAACATTTCTAACAGCCAAAGGTTCCCACTTCCCCTTTCCAGTCAATTTGCTCCACCCCCCTCCCAACTTGTTTTACTTCTTTCACATTCAGTTTCTTTGGCCTGTTCTTGAACTTCATGTAAATAGAATTGTACAAAACACACTCTTTTACATTCTATTTCTTTTTATTCATGGGAGTCATCCATGTTGTTGCATCTAGCAGTAGTTTTCTTTCTCATTGCTACATAGTGTTCCATGTATGTGCATGTACTATGGTTTAGCCCTTCTTCTGTTGATGAACATTTAAATTGTTCCAGTTTGAGGCCTTGCAGATTAAAGTTGTTGTGAACATTTTTACACACATATATTTGTATTTCTGTTGGAAGTAACATTACCATATAGGGGAAATTTAAAGATCAAGAAGACTAAAAAGATGCCCATAGTATAACACAGGCACTTTAGTAGGTTCAGCCAGCATACCAGGGTTGAAGTTTCAATGGAAATAGTGAAGAACCATGACACTATAGCAAGACCCAACACGTCAAGAAGACCGTGGACAGAGAACCACCAGAGTAGCCACTTCCTCTTGTGGTCTTCACTGCCTGGCACAATCTGTACCTCCTCTCACTTCCAGAGACAGCACTTTGTACCTCTTCTGGCAGTTTTTAAATTATCTACCCCGTGTATGGCTGATTGTCTCCTACTCCTGTCTTCCCAGCTAGACTCTGCTCTTTGAGGGCAGGGACCAGGTCCTGCATGTTTTGTCATGCAGGGCACAGTACCTGGTATGCAGTACTCGGTGAGCATTTGCTGGACTGTCAGTTCCCGTGACCAGGGGCCTAATCTTATTTTGAAATAAGTCTTTACAGTGCCCGATTTCATTCTTAGAAGCTGCAGAAATTTATCTGTAAAAGGGACATTGCTGCTTCTATATTTCATGTGATTAGAAGATGTCCTCTTTATCTTTTCGTCCTCTGCCTTTTCAGGTGAATACCAGAGAAGAAGTAGAAGATCTTTGCCGCCTTGACAAAATAATAGATCTGATCATTCCGCGTGGCTCTTCCCAGCTGGTCAGAGACATCCAGAAAGCTGCTAAGGGAATTCCAGTGATGGGGCACAGTGAAGGGATCTGTCACATGTATGTGGATTCAGAAGCCAATGTCGATAAAGCCACCAGACTGGGTGAGCTCGACGGGTCGCCTGTTTTAAGAGCAAAGTGTTTGTCAGATCTTTTTGTGGGTCTGGATCATGTTAATAGAAACAATTCTTTGTCCTTCTTCTTTCAGTCAGAGACTCTAAATGTGAGTATCCAGCTGCCTGTAATGCTCTGGAGACCCTGTTAATCCACCGAGACCTGCTGAGAACACCACTGTTTGACCAGATCATTGATATGCTGAGAGTAGAACAGGTAAGACAAGTCCGTGAGACTCATACGTCACTCCTGCCTTCCATTGGAGATTTAGGAGCCTGTGGGATTAGACCTGGAGCAGCTGTCATACCACATAACGCAATTCAAGAAGCAATATTTTTGATCATCTGCCATGTACAGAGTTCTGTGCTAAGTACACAGATGAGTAAGACATGCCCCCTGCCTTCTGACTGTCTAGTAGATGGAAGGAACCCACACACAAATGGCTTCATTACAAAGTGGAATGTGTTAAGTGCTAAGAGTGTTCAAAGATAAGAGAGATCACATGGCAGCCCATTGAATGGACTATTTCTGGCAACTTTTATTCACGCAGCTTAGGTTAAAGTGTATGTTTCCGAACACACATTTCTGTTCAGATTTGATTTAAAAAGATTATACAGAAATGTTCTCAAATCGAAAACTTATTGTATCTCCCTGTCCAGAGATGTCTTCAGTTCCCAATATTAATGTACTTGATACAGTGATATCTGGGAATCAACAATTTGTGTAGTGTTCTTTTTTACTGAGGTGGTTTTTTTACCATATCATTGAGGTTATGAACAACAAATGCCAGTAAGTTTCCAACATAAATGTGGCTCCAGCCTAAATTTGTAATTGTAAGAAAATAGATGCTCTCCAAACACAAATGAACAATCTTAAATTTTTAGTCAGGACACATATTAAGCTTGTATATATGATGTCAGGGATTCCCTTTCAGAATTACATAAACTAGCACAGCGGTTCAGACAGTAACTGAATGTACACTGGGCTTTGACCTGGGCCATGTGTCTCTTCCCTTCTCTCTTCTGGCTGGAAAAGAGGGCTCCAGTCAGCTTATAAATGTGGCATGGTCCCAGTGAGAACTCAAAAGGCTTGTTTTGAGCATTAAAATGTACCCCGCAAATTAGAGGTAGATTACGTGATCACTTGTGTTTGAAGCCTCACTTTACACTAGTGACCTATTTGATTGGGTACTTGTGTGTGTGTCCAGTACATAGGACTGCACGGGACAGGAGGAAAGCCCTCCTTTAGTTAGGAATTAAAGCCCCAGTCCTGATTCAGACAAACCCACTCTGTTCTCGGTCATTGTCAGGACTGTCTTGAAATTCCCCAAATTCAAAAGAGTCAGTATTTGTACTTCAGGCAGCACCGTCTGTATTGTAGGAAGTACACCAGCAGGGGACTCACCCAGAGTGAGGGCTCAGGAATGGGGTTCCAGTCCCTGAGGAACATGGCCGGCCTCCAACTCTGGAGGAAGGGGAGTTCCAGATAGGAAGCCATGCAGGGCCTCAAGCGAGGATCAACAAGCACCACTTGTAACTAAAGCCAAGCAAGAGCTTGTACCCAAAGAATCAAGGCATCAATGCTGCCTGGGACGCTCTGAGAGCAAGCCTGAGTGGGGTCAGACACGTGCCTGGGGCCCTCAGCCACCAGCCTCCGGATCCTTAAATTCCTCCAGCTAGGAGCAGAACTAGCCCCAAAGGCTGGAACTGAGCTGAACCTGGAGGTGGGGCTGGACCGACCAAGTTGGAAATCTGAGAAGTAACCACAGTTTGAACTGTTTACCAGCCGAGTACTGTTTCCTCCGAAGCACACCTAGGACTTCTCCAGGGTGAAGGAGTGGAAGTGTGTATGTGGTGTCCCCCTTTCCCTGTGAGTCCAGTGCCTAGGTCCCAGTGCGGGGAATGGGATTTTTATAGTCAAGTGTTCGTGTTACTAAAATGCCAGCAGTCAGGGGCTTATGTTGATAGCCGTTTGGCTTCATTGCTGGCAAGTGTCCAGGCAGCATTTTCTTTCTTTCTCTTCCTTCCTTCCTTCCTTCCTTCCTTCCTTCCTTCCTTCCTTCCTTCCTTCCTTCCTCCCTCCCTCCCTCCCTCCCTCCCTCCCTCCCTCCTTCCCTCCCTCCCTCCCTCCCTCCCTTCCTTCCTTCCTCCATCCCTTCCACCCCCCTACCCTCCCTCTTCCCTCACCCCTCACTTTTTCTCTTTCTTTCCTCTCTCTCTCCCCTTTTCTCCCCTCTCCATTCCAACTTTTTTTTCTTTCAGAGGCAACCCTTGGTTGAACAGATTGCAAAGACCTTGTCAGCTTATTTTTTTATTTTTTACGCCTACAGCACCTGGTCTTCCTAGATGGTCTCCCATCCAAGTGCTAACCAGGCCCGACCCTGCTTAGCTTCCGAGATCAAACGGGATCAGGCTTGTTCAGGGTAGCATGGCCATAGACACAGTAAGAATTTTCAAAACCAGTGCATCCTATAGGGCAGAAGCCTGCCTCTAAAGGGAATGCAGGGACTAGTTTACTTGTCTGGACCACGGGAGCTCCAGGCTCACCACCTTCAGGCCCATCCTGCTGTTCGGTCCTAGAGGAAGTGTGAGCTAGCTTACTTTGTTTATGTTGTTGCCCCTGGACTTCCTCTGTTCCAGGTGAAAATCCACGCAGGCCCTAAGTTTGCCTCCTATCTGACCTTCAGTCCCTCTGAAGTGAAGTCCCTCCGAACTGAGTATGGTGACCTGGAATTGTGCATTGAAGTGGTGGACAGTGTCCAGGAGGCCATTGACCACATTCACAAGTACGGCAGCTCCCATACAGATGTCATCGTCACAGAGAATGGTCAGTGTGCAGATGCTTCGAGCTTATGGTGTCTGCTTTTTCTGCTCAGCCCTTGGCTCGGAAGAAAACAATATCTGAACAGTCTAATGACAATCCCTAGTGTTGGTTGTGCTTGCGGGTTAGCTGAGTGCTCTCCTGCCTGTTACCTCAGCATATTGGCACAGTGGCCCTGGGTGAGGGGGCAGGGAAGAAGTGACTGGCTCCACTCTGAGATGACTCCCTCTGTGGTAGAGGTGTTCGTTCAGTTCACGCAGCAGTCTTTCCAGGTTGTTGGAATAAATCTCCCCTTGGAAACCAAGGCTCAGGAGCTTAAGTGCAGAACCAACTAAAGGCAGGACCTACTCTCCACACTCATTCATTCACGCCACAGATAGGCATTACGAGACTCGCCTAGGCGTCAGGCACTGGAGGCCCAGTGATAAAGCCAGGATGGCCCCACAGGGAAGTTATAGTCAGTTTATTGGGGAATCACACCACCACCAGTAGTAACAGCTAACATTTATGGGGCACTTATCATGTACTGGGCTCTGCAATAGTGCTCTGTGCTTGTCAGTTCACTTTCTCCTCTCCGCTGCCCTGTGAGTTGGGTAATGTTTTCAGTCCCCATTTTACTCGGCCACAGAGAGGTTCAGAAAACTGCCCAAGGTCACCTTAGAGGGTGTGAAGTTGGAGTTGGAGACCTGGGCATTCTGGCTGTGGAGCCTATGAACAGACAGTGTAGACAGGCCATTGCAGCACTGGGGTCTGTCTTCAGTGGGAGATCTGGACTCCATCCCAGTCTTTCCCAGTGACTTCTACCTCAGAGACTGATAAAGCTGGTTTCTTTCTTTCTCTTAAGATTTTTTCATAAATCTTCATGTTTAACATGTGTGGAACCTCCTCAGGGGCCTGGACCCTGCCCATCAGTCAGTCACTGGTGAGTGGCTAGAAGCAGGGATATTCTCCATGACTCATCGTGACTCAGTTTCTCCTCTTTGTGCTGCAGAGAAAACAGCAGAGTTTTTCCTCCACCACGTAGATAGCGCCTGTGTGTTCTGGAACTCCAGCACTCGCTTTTCTGACGGCTACCGTTTCGGACTGGGTAAGAAAGACTCAGGTCAGGGCAAAAGAATTGCCTTGTGACTCACTGTGTGGTCCAAGGAGCAAGGTGAGGGTGCAGTAGACACCTCTTCTTTATGGTCACAGGCTTGATGGAGAAGATAGAGACAGGATTGGGAGAGGGTGGGTTTATGAGAAAGAATAATTCTAGCTACCATGGGTTCATAGAAGTCCTGTGCTCTGGGCATTTCACATGTTAAAAAGGTAGGTACTCATGTATCCTTTTCCATAGATGGGGAAACTGAGATTCACAGAACTGAAGTAACTTGCCCAAAGGCACACAGCTGGCATTCAGACCCAGACTTATTCAAGTCCAAAGCCTGGGTCCCACCATAGTGTTGGCAGATCACAGCGTGTCTCTGTTCACAGGTTGTGACAGGTATACATGCCAAGGATCCTTAAGCCACTACAGACTTATTCCTTTAGAGAAACACAGCCAGATTGCCTCAGAAATAGGAATTTCTCATGAGGATAGGACAAAGGAAGGTGTTAGTACCTGTGCTGGGCTTAAGTGTCAGCCTCAAAAACAAACAGGTAAGTCCAGAGATGTGAGGTTTACTTTGGCCCCATCCCCTTCCATCATTAATAATAAAATCTCCATCCCCAATGATATAGAAATTTTTCAGACCATCTCTGGATTTTTGGGGTGTCATTATGCAAAGCTCCAATAAGGCACTTAGGACACATCTGAGAAGCATTTCAACCACTTGAAACATTTTAATCCCTCTGGACTTAAGAAATAGTTCTTACTGAATTGTTAAATATTATTAAAGGGAATTTTACTCAGTGGTTCTTAATCATTAGATACTTTATTTTTAGTTCCCAGTTCCTATTATATTGGGGGTTTGATTTGATTATCACATCACTTGCACTGATCTTTGTATTCCATGTTCTTGAAAGAAGAAATACTTTCATACTTTTAAGGGCTGAATTACCTAGCTTTCCAGTGAAAGTCTAAGACAGGGAAAAGCAGAGGACCACCCCATTGTCTTTCCATCCCCCACTCAGAGCAGAGGCTCAAACAATGATTGAGTTAAATTCTTGTGAAATGCATTGATAACAGTGACAGTTGATATTTATTGAGCATCTAGTATATTCCAACACTGTGTTAAGTGCTTCACAAGCAGTTTCTCAGTTCTACATAATGGATTCTATTATTTTCATCATTCCTTAAATGAAAAACAAGGACGAGACATGGTTAGGCAATGTGCCCAAAATTACATGGTCTCTATCTCATTAAACCAACCTTACCAACCACTGGCCCAGGCTCATCCCACTCAGGTTTCTGCCCTTGCTCTTCTCTCTGCCTGTCGCTCCCCTCCACCTGCCCCTACCCTGGCCAGCTCCTTCTCATTGTTCAGGTTCTAGTGGAAAGGTACCTCTTCAGAGAGACTCTCCCTGACCACCCTGTCCACTGTGGTACCCACCCTGCACACGCATTCTGTCATAGCACCCTTCACTGCACTCAGTCACCACACGAAATTACTTGCTGAACTGTCCTTTGGCTGCCGTGTCCACAAAATACAAACTCCATGGAAATAGGACCTCTATCAGTTATTGCCCAGGCCTGGCACATAGTATGTAAAATTGTGACGAATAGGGGAACCCTGCTTCCACTTGTGTGATGCAGCAACGCGAGCCAGACCCAGGAAAACCCCTGCTGTCCCTGCGTCTCCGCCTGGAGCAGGAGGGATGGCAAACAGTTGATACCCTTTCATGTATCCAGTAACTGCCTAATGAGTGCCTATGCTAAGAATTCTGAGGAATACTGAGTACATGTCCCTTTCTAGGATTTAAAGAATATTTGTGGAAATAACACATTCATACTAAACATAGTTGTACACCTCATAAAATGCCCAAGGTGACATTGTAGTACATAGTCTAGACACTGAGCAGGAGTCAGAGGCAGCACTTCTAGTTTTGTCAGAATGCATTGAGGATAAAGTACAAGAGGCTCACGCACAGTGTTTCTTCAGGAGAAGGGGGCTCATCATGATTTATAGCAACAGTGCAACTCAGACTGGCCTGGGGAGGATGGGGCCGGATGGGGCAGGGAGAGGGTGCCAGGTGAGGAGAACGAGGAGACGTGGGGCCGGTGGGCGGACAGGAGACAGGCCGAGAAAAGCCACATTCTCATCCACACTTTTTCGCAGGAGCTGAAGTGGGAATCAGCACGTCACGAATCCACGCCCGGGGACCAGTAGGCCTTGAGGGACTCCTTACTACCAAGTGGCTGCTGCGAGGTCAGGACCACGTCGTCTCAGATTTCTCAGAGCATGGAAGTTTAAAATATCTTCATGAGAACCTCCCTGTTCCTCAGAGAAACAGCAACTGAGAGCATGCAGAGAAGAGCTAGGGACGTTCCTAGATTTCAGCCTGTTGTCAGTCTCAGGGGGTGAGTCAGGTCTCATCTCCCACTTCTGGAAGGCTCCGCCAGTTGGAAAGATGCTTCAGACCGGCAGCATCAGTCTTGGCCAATGACTCGCATTCCAGCTCACCCTTTTCTTTTTTCTTTCTTTTTTTAAGTTAGAAAATAGTTGCTATGGGTAGGAACTTTGCTTAATTGCTGCAGAGAGGGACTTCGCACAGTCCAGTTCTCTTCAATGACAGAAACAGAAAGGTACAGTTTCCCCACAAAAGAGGCAATGAATGGAAGAATCTTGGCCGCTTCTTACCTTTTTATCACCTCAATGAGGTAAAAGTGTCCCTTGGCATTAGGTTGGTACTAGAGCCAGCCATACCTAAGTAGTCTTTTCACATTTCATTTCTTTCACCCTCGTCGTCTTTGAAAAGGAAAAATTTGGAATTTAGGAGAGGCGAAGCTCTTTAACATTCTCATCAGAAAGAAAAATGGACTTCATCACTTCCACTGGGAGTAAATATAAATAAGCATCCCAGATGCTTGCAGCCTTTCCAGATCCGGGAGATTCAGCATTACCCGTGCTGCAGTTGGAGCCTGCAACTGCAGACAGGAGGTACAAGTTTCAGGATGAAGTATCTACAGTAATTATGCTTGAAATTTTTTATATGAATTATTTTGTCATCCTATTTCTTCCCTCCGAAACAAAATTAGAGGATTATTTTAATACTCTGGATTCTTCCCCTCTTTTTGAGAAATAAAGTTCTTATGAAAAGCCTGTGTGCAGGATTAAAGTTTTCTCCCTCAGTGGCTGTTACCCTCTTCTTCCTTTTCCCTTTTTTGTGACCTCACAGCCCTGCGTTCACATTGTCTTCTCTCCAGAAGCTGGTTGGGAGATGGCCTGGACTCCTCCTTGATACTGTCAGTGGAAATAGCACAGGCAGATCACCAGGGGGTGAACAGAGAGAGAGAGAGGAGAGGAAAATGGGGAGTTTGGCCCCACAAGTTTAGGACTGAAAGCTTGGTGATGGTCTGAAGTTGGGGGCTGTGCACGACACAGGTGCGCTGCCATTGTGCCAAGGCCACACAGCATCTGCTCCGAGGGCCACAGCCCCAGCTGACATTTTAGTTCACTTTGACTTATCCTCCCTGCCAGCTTCATTTCCTCAGGACTGCCTGTTTCACTGACAGCTCTTGCCCCTCATCTCCCTCCCTCACTCCCTCCAGCTCTTGTTCTTGGAACCCTGGTGCCTGACAGTCTGCAGTTGGAAGATTTCTGTCTCGTGGGGGCCCTCCCAAAGAAATAAGCACTTGCTTACATGCTTATCCTCTGAGGATGTTTTATGAGCACAAGAATCACAGTGTTCCCAGGCTGGTTCCAAACTACTTCCCATCCAGACCCTTACATGGTCTGGCAAGTTACCCTGCCCGCCCTGTCCTCTGTATGGGGAATTCTGGCATAGCTTGCCTGAAAAGGCAATAGACAAAGTCCTGCTTGAAACTGTATGGCAAATACCGTAATCAGCTCCCAACCAGGCAACAAATGCCCCTGGAGTCTAAAATAGAAAGTGACCCAAGAAGACTTGGGCCCTTGGGGAAGACGCCACTTAGGAGGCAGGCTTGGATCTGGGCCCTGAGAAAGATGTCATAGGAGCAAGGAGTGGGTAGAGCATCCAGGCAGGGTACCGGTGCAAACAAGTTCAGAGGTGGGGATGAAATATGCCTGAGGAGCAGTGAATATACCAGTTTGAGGCAGAAGTTCATATGGGTAAACAGGAAGGTATTACATCCCAGATGGCTGATGGTATAATCTCAACTGGAGCCACCCTTAGGGCGAGGAATGGGATAGGGGTGGGGGAGGTTGTCCAGAAGACACAGGTGAAGCTCAGTTATCCAACAAGGCCATTGCCTTGGTGCAGCCACCTCAGCCTCAGTCCTTTTCTACAGAGACCATGGTTCATCAGTGTTCCTCCTTTTTCTACCAAAAGTGAAGAGATCCCCAAAAGAGGGCCAGGAGTCAGTCATAGCGTTCCAAGTAACCCCACCCAGGCAGGCTTTTTCTGCATACTGGCTTGTCCTGACTATAGAAGGGGGCTTTATTATTCCGAAATCTCTCCTGTGATCTTACCCTACTTCCTTTTCCTGGCCAATAACTCCTGACAACACAAGCTGCTGAACCAACCAATCCCGAGGTTCCCACCTCCCTACCCAGGAGGTGGGGGGGGGGGGGTGGCAACCTTAGGGATATTATGTAACATAGCAGGTGTCCTTATTTACCAAGTCAAGTTTACTTGGGTTTAGGTTTTTTGTTAACTTGCACAAGCCAAAAGTGTTTCAATGACACAGTATATTCATACATTATGGGGCATTTACAAAATTATTCATATGCAAAGAAAGATGGGCAGCCAGGGACTAGATTATAGTAGATGATATTTGTCTGTTTTATATCCCTGATTTTATGAAACCATCTCTTCTCCCATTTTGCAGTAATCCTGCTCACTCTATGTGATTCAGGGCAGGGATGCTGATTTCTCCCTGCCTCACTATTTTGATTGGTTCTCATGATGTGGGCCTGATAAGGCAGAGTACTCTGTTTTCCTGTTTACAGCAATTGTTTGAGGGCTGGGCAAATGATTTAAACAGCCAAACAGCATGCTGATGGAATTAAATTTTTACTGTAGTTATTAGGATAAATAAACTGTATTTCTCTGGAGTTATAAACTCTGTCTCAAGGAGTTCTTCAGTTGATAGTATCCATCCTTCCCCAGAGAGAGAGCCTATGTAAGAAGTATTTAACACAGAGGAAAGGGAGCCAGCGGACATAGTTCCATTTGTGCCTGAAACCTATCCCTGGACTCAATTCAATAATTTCTTTTTTTTTTTTTTCTTAAGCTAGTTTGACTTCGATTTTTATCTTTTTCATATTAAAAGATTCTGGATAATATACCTGGGTTCCAGTGTCTGCTGTGCCACTTAAGCGGCTTTGGGCAAGTTACCTGACTTCTGTGAGCTTTAGTTTCCTTGTAGGAAAACTGACATCTCCCAGGTGGTGATTTAAATACTTGGCACAACACAGGCACATGGCAAGCACTCTGTAAGCGGAAGATGGTCACTTGCTGTGTTTTTTCAGATAGCCAGCTGTGTGCCTTGCTCTCCACTCCACAAGAAACCAGAAGTTTCTTCTGTTCCTTATTAGGCAATTTTCAGTAGCCAGACTTTCCAAACCCAGCTTCATCTGGTCACCGGAAGCCCAGCATTGCCCTCCACATGAGCAGGGAAGAACAGAGCACTGAGTCTGATCAAACATCGAAGCACCTGGAGTATGTGTCTGGCTGCTCCTGAGAGGGGCATGAGCAGTAGAAACCCTATTTTGGGTCTGAGAAAGGGAAAGGGAACCCATGTGAATGGTACTTTTTGCCTGAAAGGAGAGGAGCTTGGTTTGGCTAAGAGACCACACCTGCAGCAGGTAAGGGGGGGGGCAAAACAAGAGACTGGGTTTGTAGATAGTTGCATGGGGGTGCTGCAGTAGGGGATAAAACGCATGCAGTGCATGTGCTCTTTTGAATGGAAACTTTTAAACCTCCAAGCAAACAACGATTTTGCATATTGCTTATTTAGACTACTCTAAAGATCTCGCTTGGTTGAGGCTTTAAATCTGCTAATTAAGTCTCTTTTCTGACTCAGGGGCAGGTGGGGTTGATGTCATTCACACCTGCTTCTCAAATGTATACAGAAAAAAATCTTTCTGAGTAATATTTTGTTCCCTATATGGATAGTGTCCCTGAAGCAGCAACTGTGGAGATGTTTTCAGGTACAAGTAGCATAAATCCCAAACTAGTTTTAACAAAAAGAAAGCATATTCATTTACGTACATAACCAAGGAAGGCCAAAGGTGTAGCTTGGCATGCTTCAATCAGGGCTCTGGCTCTCTCTCTCTCTCTCTGGATTCCTGTAAATCAGTGGTTTTCAAACTTTGGAATCTCAATCACCTGCAGGGCTTATTAAAACAGATTGCCGATTCATTAGATCTGGGATAGGGGCTGAGAATTTGCATTTCTAATAAGTTCCCAGCTACTGCTGTTGCTGTTGCCACCATCAACCCAGGAAGCATGCTTTGAGAACCACAGCTCTAGATGTCTGCGAGCAGCAACCTGTCCACACTGTGGGTCGGGTGCTGGGGTGGGATCACAAAATTTTGTTATCCTCGCACCTTCAGCAAACAAGTCTTATGCTCCATTCTTATTAAACTGTCTTGAATCAGTCACTGTAGTAAATGTAGAAATTGAGTTGAATTGCGTGTCACAGAAAATCTGAACAGGTAGGGCAAGAACATGAGTTCATTTTGTCTTATGTAAAAAGAGATCTGGAAGTAGGCATCCTGGGTGGGCTGAGCCGATGGCTCCAAGATGTCATCAGGCACTTGGGCTCCTTTTGGTTCTTCTGCTCTTCCATCCTAGGGTGAGATCCTCAGCCACAAGACAGTGGTTTCCCAACCATCGGGTCCACCTTCCAGACAGCAGGAAGGAGAAAGAACCGTGGGCAAAGGAGTATGTGTCAGCTGTCCCTTCTCAGTGGCCTTCCAGGAAGGCTCAACCAATGGCGTGGTCAGAACTGGCTTGTGGCTTCCCCTATCTATAAGGGATCTGGGCACATTGCAGCTCTTGTCTATTTGTAAAAGAGAAGGAAAGTTGGGTAGAGGAAAAATTATCCTAATTGATTCATGGAGCTGGGAGCAGAATCTATTCACCTAAACAACATGGTTGTTAGAGAAGGAACTGTTCCATGTGGCCACATGGACAACTCTAGCTGCAAGGGAAGCTGAGGAATATAGCTGGACACGTTCCTGCCCAAACAAAAACCAGGATCCTCTTCGTACGGAAAAAAAACAGGGTAAATATTGGGCACTGTTTGCCACAATTATCCATAAGGCCTTGTGGATTTTCTTGAAAGTTTCTTATGTTCACCTGAGCTCATTGGTGGGTTTTGTGGTACGATCAGGGAAAGCTAACTGCTATCAGAGAAGGAAAAAAGGCGAAGTTCCTGGGCAGTTCTGGAGATTAGAGAGTCGTAGACCTACCCTAGGCAGAAGTTACAGACAGGATCAGCAGGAAATTAGGCTGGAGAAAGCTAAGCCACTAAAGTGTAAGAAAAGCCATCTGGTTTTAAACTGATGGCTAGATGTGGGTAATTCTTTTGGAAATACTCGAGTTTTAGAAAAGGAAACTTGTTATTCCAAAGAATTAGCCAGGGTGACGTAGTGAAAAGAGCATACATTTGGGAATCACACTGACCTGCATTGCCAACTATAAACTGTATGAACTTAGCTGAGTTACTTTTAATGAAATGAGCCTCAATTTTTTTATTTGGAAAAAGTAGAGGATTAACACCTACCAGGAGAGAAGCAGGTAATGGATTGGACACCTAGCTCATGAAAGAAGCTCCATCAGCCTTAGCCACAGTTAGTAGTAGGAACGTATCTGGTATATCTGTCTTTACATTCCCCACTGGGCACAGTGAGGAGTGGTGTATATAAGTGTGCACTGACCACCTATATTTTTATTGAGGCTTAATTGATATATAACATTCGTTTCAGGTATAGGACAATAATTTGGTATTTGTACATATTGTGAAATAATCACCACAATAAGTCTAGCTAACGTCTGTCATCTACATTATTATAAACTTTATTCTTTTGATGAAAACTTAAAAAATTTTAAAAATAAATTTATTTAAATTGAATTCAAGCATACAGTACATTGGTTAGACATCTATACTGTTCATAAAATAATCCCCCCAATTGCTCCTTCCCTCCCCTGGCCATTCACTTAGCCACATTAATGCTACCTGCATTCCCTCTGTTGATAAAAACTTTTAAGATCTGCTCTCTTAGCAACTTTCAGTTATGTAATCCAGAATTATTAATTATAGTCACCATGCTGTGCATTACATCTCCATGACTTATTTGTTTTATAAGTGGAAATTTGTTTGTACCTTTTGACTCCTTTCACCCATTTAGCATACCTCCTGTCTGCGGCCTCTGGCAACCACCAGTCTGTCCTCTGTATATGTGAGCTTGCTTGTTTTGTGTGGTGTGTGTGTGTGTGTGTGTGTGTGTGTGTGTGTGTGTGTGTGTGTTTAGATTCTGCACATAAGAGATCACATTTGTCTCTGTCTGATTTGTTACTTGGCACATTGTCCTCAAGGTTCATTCATGTTGTCACAAATAGCAAGATTTCCTTTATGTGGCCAAGTAATATTCCATTGTACACATGCATGTGTATGTAAATATATATCTTCACATTTTCTTTATTCATCTGTCCACTGATGGACACTTAGATTTATTCCATATCTTGGCTATTGACCACTTATTGAAATCGACTACTTGGGCAGAACTGTGGAGGTGGAGGGGGCCTTCTCTGAGTTCTGTGAATGTTTAGGTCACTGTTGTGAGGATGGCAACCTAAAACCATCATATGTCTTTGCTGACCTCAACTCATTCTAAAAAACTGAGGAGTGTCATCATTCTCACCTAGTTGTGAACGTGAAGATGCCTTTGGAGTCTATTGGAGTGAAAGATGGGTTACACATTACAATGTCTTTTTTGCTAGTGCTTCTGACAAAAATCAATGAATAACTTTGTAACCACTCTTACTGGCATAACTCCCCTTCAGTGAGAATGATATTTAAAATTTTGTTCAGTATTCAATGAACACTTACTATGTACCACGTGCTAGAAATAAGAGACATTTCCCCAACGGAATGGTTCAAAGCTTAACGTGTCTGTGAATTGCCACTCTACCCCCACATAGTCCTTCTCATCTCCCAGTCTTTACAGCCCCGTTTACCCCCAGCCCTAGGAGAAACCCTTTGGCCAATAGGAAGGCACCAAACCAGATAGATCTGCTCCAGGTTGGAAGTAGGGAGAGTTTACTACTATCTCAGAAGAAAAGCGACACACTCTTCATTCCATCTAGCTCCAAGAATCCTCTAACACTAGGGGGCAGTCTGGCCCCATTGACCTAAGAAGTTCAAGCCCTCTCTCAAGTCTGCCCCACTGCCAACCTCTGACTGCCCACCTGAAGAGGCAGTGCTGACATAGTAAAATAACTTCCAGAGATCATTCACCAAGAGATAGAAACAAAGGCTTTTTTTGGGGGGGGGTGGGGTATAAGTGCAGAAGAGAGTATGGACCTCTATTCTACCACCTACTATCTGTAGGACCTGGGGAAAGTCTTCTCTGAGCTTTGATCATACTTACCCATAAATGGGCTTTGTGAAATTATATGTAAAACATTCCACACAATATTCAGCATATGGTAAAGCTTCAATAACTGCTAGTGGTTATTATTTATTCTGTTCTAAGGAATAGCTTTCTCTTAGTTCTCGATATTGCTCTTTTATTTAAAGTCTAGAAAATCAGCAGGGACAATCTTAAGAAATATCTGCCGTGTACCAGACACACAACATGATGCCACAACAATCTGAGGGAGGGTGTTGTTGTTCCTATTTTACAGGTACAGAAATTAAGGCTCAGAGAGGTTGAATAAATTGCCTAAGACCACATGGTTAGAAAATGGTGGAACTTGGATCAGAACCCAGGCAGCTGGTCATCAAAGCTCTTGACCACCATAGCAGGCTGTAGCTGTGTTTCCCAGAAGCTTCTTGTACACTAGTCCAAGGCAAGTTGTAAGGCTGAAGAAGGAAGTTGCCATAGCTACTAACTGGACCCCTTTTCAAGTAATCAGATCCTCAGTCTGCTCCAGTTTTGCAAGAGGAGATGCGTGTCTGGAAACTCTCCTCAACACCTGCCGCTGGAGCCAACTGCACCTGAATTATTTAGAGAGTTTCTGGACATTTGATATAATGAGCAGGTGTGGATGCTTCTCTAACTTTCCCCCTACATGCCTTTACTTACTCCTCTCCCCTCCCCCTAGTTGCCTGTGAGGAAAAGGAAAGGTTTGGCATTCTCCACATTGTGTATACGTGTCTACCTCCTCATTCATTCTCCATCCCAATTTTTCTGAGAATTTCAAAATTATGTTGATTTGGGCATAAATTGGTAGTATATACAGGACCCTAATGAAGAAATGAATAAATTGTCTTTTTCTATAGATACACAGTTCTTTTTCCTCTATTCTAAGCTGATAGAAATCAAACCTAAAGGCCAAATTTGTATAAATGAAAAATAAAACCAAAGGTAATAAAAATATTCATAATATATATTTCAATTATATAAAAGGGAAAAACTATGCTTGGAGAAATGGAAAGAAATATGACTATAAAGGTGGCACTTGGCTTATAGTTTTTATTACATATAATAGCATACATAATAGCATAATAGCAGTTATTAATAAATTCTGTGTCTAGGGTCATGAGTTTGCTAGGGTCTACTCCTCACTCATATACCCTCACCTGAGTGCTCACATACATCCCTAGCCTTGACCATCCATCCACTTATCAGTCCCTATCTCCCACTTCCTGTTCATGAGCCAGTAGCGTGGGCTCTCTGTGCAACCTGATATTTTCCTGGTAGAGGAGAACTGCTTCCAGGTCTGTTCCTCATCCTCTCTGTCTTGTCTGTAACTCGGTGTTGTTGTGAGTATCCTTCACAACACACTGATTAGATTTTAATGTGAAAACAAACTGAATCTTTTGAATCCTAATTAATAAAATTTGAATTATATATCTCTTTACAATGAACTATTTAAAAATAATTAGCCATTAAAAGTCTCGTTTTTAAAGAATATTTATTGACACGGAGTTGAGGGTCACTACAAAATGTTGAATAGAAAAAATACAAGGCTATTCGACAGTTAATGTTTAATTAATGTTTCCCAGTTATATGTATTTGGTTTTAAAAAAGACTGGAAAAAAATGTATCAAAATATTATGAGTGATTCTTACTGAGTAGTGAAATTAATAGTGAGTTTTGTCATTATACTTCTTAAGTTTTCCAAAGTTTCTGTTTCACTGCTTGAATTATTTTTAGAATATTTTCCTTGTTTTCATGGCTACTAATCTTTATTCCTATGGGAAATTTTTGGTATGATGGTGAAAATAAATTTGTGATAACAATCCTTTAAATCTAAAAAGAAACTATTTTTCCATCCCATCCCCCTTTGCAGCCTGTCTTTTGCAGGCAAGAAATCAAGGCCCAGGACGTAAGTCCAGACAGGAACCCAGGCCTCTGCCCTGTATGGGGATTGTGGCCTCAGAGGAGACACTGAACTAATTAGTTCCAGGGCACCTCCAGCCTGTGTCTCTGTTTTTGTGTTGGTTTCACTCCCTTTGCTGGAGAACTTCAGAAAGTCAGGAGGCGTTTCTGCTCCAGGTACTTCACTGAACTCTGGTTTTCCTTCTCTAACTTGCAAATAAGGCTGCGTCGCTGACTCTGTGTTTCCAGATTCTATTTCAATGCAGACAATTAGATGGTAAATAATTCAGGAGAACGGAAACTGGCAAAGTGGTGTGTGATGTCCAAATAGCTATCTTGTTTACCCTCTGGTGTAAACTTCAGGCTCATCTGCAAGTAGGGAGCCCCAGGAGCAGGTAAAATGTCCAAACACAGGAATCTCCCCACTTCCCTCCTCTCCCATCTATGAATGTTGTTGAGGGCGAGAATGCAGTTTCCCAGTTTGATTAAAATGAAACAGCATGGTTTTGGCAGATAGATTCAGATGACTTCTTAGGCAAGTCTGAAGTTCCTCCCTCAGTGGGTTGGGTGTCCATAATCCAGAAGCATCTGCCTCTCTTTGGGGTGAGGATTCATGATCCAAAGCTCAGGTCTCAGCAGTATCACCATCCATCCTCCCCAGCAGTATCACCATCCATCCTCCCTCTCTTCCTTTCGTGCAGTAAGGGAGATACCTTTCACCGGGCACTTCTAAACCTGCCCATCATGAAAGAGGTAGTCTTAGTTAAGACTCTTTGAGTTACAGGTAACATAAACCACTTCTACCTTGCTCAGGAAGAAAAAGATAATATATGGACACAGGGTGTCTCATAGAGCCTAAGGGGGAAAAAACAGAGCTGGCCCAGCCTCTCAAGAGATTAAACTAGCTCAGGCAAAAAGGAGAAATTTGTGGCTCAGATAAGCAAACCACAGTAAATGTGAGTGACAGGAATCAGGAACTCCAATATCCTCTGGATATTCCTATGTCTCTTCTTTCTGTGTGAGGGCTTCATTTCCTCCTACTGAAGACTTGCTTCTTCCAAGAGCATGGGACATAACCAGTGGACGCTTCCAGACTTACACTCACAGTTTTGTCCCACCTCCTACCCACTACAAAAATAAAAAGGCTGCTGGCTCCCACTTCTGGAAGGATTCTGGTTGGTCTGCTTGGACAACCTGTCCTCACTGTAGTGAGATATAGAGGAGGGCCATGGCATTATTGGGTTTATTCAGCTATATATCATGCCATATATCATGACATTTGAGGTCATGTCTGCATGACCATGCCATGGTTGAATCTTGAAATAATTTCATAGGACTTTTGGATAGGACATAGTATGTAGCAATGATCTAATGTTCTTGCTGAAACAGCTAGAAAAAAACAGCTAGAAAAACCTGACATTTTATAGGAATCATTTTTTTATAAATCATACTTTTAAGCACTGGAATATTGTAACAGTATCTAAGACTAAAAATAAGCTGATCATCTGTGACCATTTTCTTTCCTGGGTTTATTTGCCAAATCTAGGTGCAGACCTCAGATAGAGCTTGGCCCGGGCATAAGGTCTTTATGGGAACAAAGAGAGACTCGTAGAGCTTTTGATGATCAGTGTGATCTAGAGGAACGTGACATTGGACACCAGAGGGGCTCTAAACACATGGCCACTTTTTGTCATAAGACATTTGTAGAATTCTGGGTTGGAGCAGGAGAGGATGGACTGGAAGTTCCCACAGACTAACAGTATATAGGAAACAAAATCCTGTTCGAAGGATGAGGGCTACATCAAATATAAGATGACTGTTCCCCTCAAGACATATTCTGAAATTTGTAACTGTGTGAGACAAGAGACCAAAGAGCCTGAGCTCCTAAGAACAGAGCTGAATCTTCCACAGGCTTTCAGGGTTGAGAAGACAAAGAACTGGCAAGCTGTCAGTCAAAAGTTTGAGTGGGCTCCCGCAAGGAACGAGATGACCCAGAGTTGGTCTGGGACTAATTAAACTGCAATCCAGTCCCAACACAACTGAATCCTTGATTAGACTGAGATGATCAGTCCCTCACCCCATCTGCTAACAGGAAAAAGAGAATCATCACTGGAGGAAAATAACATCATTTACAACCTCTGTGGTTCTTTCATACAACTATAAGACATACAAAGAACAGGAAAATATGATTAATAATTAATAGAAAAAGCAAACAAAGGAAGCAGATCCACAGATGATTCTGATATTTGAGTTAGCAGACAAGGACTTTACAATAAGTATTATAAACATGTTTAAAAAAATAGAAGAAAAGAATGTAACATGAAAAGATAAAGAATTTCAATAGAGAACTGGGATCTATAAAAAAATAAATTAAATAGACATTCTAGAACTGATAAATGCAATATCCAAAATTAAGAGCTCACTAAATGAAATATATCAAATACCAGTAGGTAAATACCTACTGGCCCGAGCCTCCTGAGTTTGTGATCCTCCACTTCCAGGGCCATTTGGACCTTCCTGGGACACTATGAAGGGTGTGCTAAACTAAAGAGTTTGTTGACTCAGCCGGGGGCCTCTTCTTCCTGCTTTACCATTGTTGCGAGTGATCCTTCTGATTGGTGTCTATGCTTTTCCATTTGTCAACTATTTTGATGTCATCCCCTGGCATTGTCATTGAAAGTTCCCACCAGAACCAAATGATTAAAGCTGGGGAGAAGGAATTCTCAAAAGGAGGTAATCACAGAATAAGAAGGAAAATGGAAGGATGTGGAAAAGGATGTTTATTCACTTATAATGCTCACTCAGAAAGCCAGAAATCTGGGACTGAAGCCTGTTTCTGGGTTTACATTGCTCTGAATTCCCTCTCCTCCGTGAAGGAGAATGGAGTAGAGATTCCCTATAGGGGAAGAGTTTGCTATATTTCTTGGTCTCCTGAATATGATGACTTATAGCTCCCAAGGCAGTTCATGAAAAACCCAGGTTAGCCTTAGTGACTTGGGTTCCTCTAAGCTAAAAGAACCTAGTGAGGACTAACTGCCTCCCAGAGTACAGGTTAAGAGAACAGGTTTAACAGACAGATAGTTCTGGGTTCAGACCCCACATCTGTCATTAACTCGTTGGTTGACCTTGGGCAAGTCACTACCTCTCCCATGTATCTCACAAGGTTTACATCAGATGCTATTGGTTAACTACCTAAAAGTTTTCAAGCTTTCCCCCTTCTTTGCTGGAAAGGGCCTTCCTTTTTTCTTTTTTCTTTTTTTTTTTTCAGAGTGTTTTACCTCTTTCTCTCTCAAGTAATGGGTGATAAGAGTATCACGGGAATCTTACTCTGTGGGATTAGGAAGAGACCATCCCTCTGCTAAACATTGTCATGTTTAGTTGGATGCCTGGAAATTCAGTAGCTATTGTGTAGTCAGAAAAAGTGTTAGCCTGGAAGTCCAAGCAAACTGAACAAAAAGATAGAGAGAACCAGCATCCTGATGACATCATTAAGGCTCTAATTTAACCAACCCTGATGCTCCCCTTGCTAAGGAATTCTTGTTACAGATAAACTAGCTAATTCCCTTATGTTTAAGCTATTCCAAATTTAGGATTCTCTTATGTAGAGTCAAAAGCACCCTAATGAACCCAAGGTTGTTTTTGAATGTCAGATTCAATAATTTATGTAAAGCGCTTAACACAGTTCCTGGTATAAAATGTGCTAAAAAGAATGATAGATATTTTTATTACCATCATTATTCATTGTTCATCATTATAATTTTTATTTTACCTTATTGCTTCAGCTTTGGTTATAGGCAGAGGATAAGTCTGAGATTTAAAGATGTGATCCAGGTGCTTTGACTCCTTATCCAGAACTCCTTCTACCAATGGTTTTAATTATGAACTTTGTGTGTGTGCACACGCGTGTGTGCATGCACACGTGCATACACATGATAGAAACTGACCTAGGTTAGCTAAAATTAATAAAGAAAACAATATTTTTGGAAAGCTATTGAGTGTGTCACCTAATTGAAGGGGGAGATTAACAAAGGAAATTTAGCCAAGGAAGTATATAGGACAGCTATAGACATCTTGTCAGCCAGCATGCCTGGACCCCATAGCCCTAATGTGACTGTTTCAAAAATGTTCAGCCTCTGAACCTCTCTTCAGAATTTTTAGATGAGAGCACTTGGGAGAGGTATTTCCACTGTGATTATTCAGCTGTGGCCAAGTATCAAGGTCATACAGATACTGCGATTGAGGAGCATACCCTTGGACCCTTTAGAGAGAAGGGAGAACGATGGAAGCCCTAGATGCATCTCATGCTCCTGCTAGGCTCTTCCAATCTGCTGGTTTCTACCAACTTAAAATGAAAAGCAGCAGCCCAAAACCAAATTCTAAGCATGTTCAGAATTCAATAATGCCAAAGACAGTCTGTTTTCCATGATGACTGGGAAATGAAGAGGAAAAACTGGGGCAAGGGACTAGACTGAACCATGAAGTCTACATTTTCTTACTTAGGGCATCCACACACTGATTTGAAATATCTGAGCCAGAAAGACCAACATTGCCTTGACGCTTGTAAATGTGCTAATAATGTCGCATTTACCACATGTCTAAATGTTTAAAAACTATAAATCAAGCTATGCCACCTCTGTTCCATGCTCCCAAACAAGCCTTTCTCTCCCCACTTTATTGAGACTTGGAGACTAAAGAAACCAGGTTCTCCCTGGGTCATTCCTGCCATCTGGACACCTGTGTCACTTGCTGGGACAGGGCAGGGCAAAAGCTGGCCCTAGGCCCAAGACTCTTGGGTGGTGACTAGATGCACCTAAACCTGGGACAAGGACTGACCCAGCTGAACTCTCCTAGAGTTAGAGGAGCGGGTTACCTGCCCCAAAACCTCACTTTTCAGTTCCAGGTGCCTCTTGAAACTACAAAACCCCAGCTGAGGAGCAGGAAGTGGGGAAGGGAGAAGGGGCTGGAAGGTGGTTATCAGGAAATCAGTTCTGTCTGGGCAACCAATTAGGTTAATCTGAAGGGCCAGTTTTAATGTGAAACAGATTCTCTTTCTCTGATTTTCCAGGGTAGAAGCTATGATTTTTATTGCCTATTCTCCATACCCCCATCCCATTCACTGGCAGTCTCAGCCCTCATCCTCTGGCCTGAGGGGACCACGTGAGCCCACTATGTCCTCTTCCTCCTTGACACAATTGTTCACCTACTTTTCAGAAACTTTCTTATGGGATCCAAAAAGATGAAGAAATACTTATTGTCTCAATGTATGTACGTGAAGGCAAGGACTGGGCTTCTTTTTCCCTGATCTGTGGGCAGTGCTGAGAAGCACCTTAGACGTTATCTCAGAGTTTGAGTCCACAGAAAGTAAGAAACTATTACAAACTTCCAGTTAAACAATTAATAAGTCCCGGGGCTGTTAAAACACATCATGGTGACTATAGTTACTCATAGTATATTATATATTTGAAAACTGCTAAGAGAGGAAATCTTAAAAGTTCTTATCACAAGAAAAAAATTGTAACCTGTGAGGTGATGGATGTTAACTAAACTCATTGTAATTATTTTGCAATATATACATCTAGCAAATCATTGTAATACACCTCAAACTAATACAATGTTATATGTCAATTATACCTCAATAAAACTGGAGAGAAATAAGAAAAGAAAATATGAACCTCAAACACCACTGGAGCAGTGTTAAACAGACTCAGGAGTGGGTTAGAGGTCACATGATCCCAATGGCCAATGATGGGATAATTGTTAAAGATTATAACTTCATTGAACTCAAATTTCATATATATATTTAAACCCATGAGTTTGTAATACCTGGGTAATGGGTACATTGGATTTATCACATGTCTCTCTACATTTGTGTATGTTTGAAACTTAATGAGCTCTTGGAGAGGTGCCGTGCCATGCTGGGCGCTAAGGTCTCTAAGAGGAAGCAGTTACCATCCTTCTTCTAGCCTGTTTTACAGACTCCCATCACTGAACATCTCTTTTTTTGTTCTTTTTTCCTAGCGAGCTGCATGTTTGAGTGATTCTGCTCACTAAATAAATGCATTTATCATGTTATCATTTAAAAATACTCTAACTTTGGAGCAATTTGAAATGTCCAAACATTTATTCTTTAACAAAGTCTTGGCTGGGAACCCCAAAGTCACCCAAGTTTTTAATTTTACAAAGGTGGAAATTGAAGTAGACAAGGAGAATGCTAAGGTCTGAGGGCAGTGCTGTTGGTAGAAGTGAGTCTGGAGCGTAGTTCTTCTAAGCTAAGCCCACCACTTTTTTCCAGGGCACCACCATCAACGGAGTGTGGAAGGTGTCTTTGGAGTGTGTGGATGATCTGGTTTACTGTACTAGAGTCACTGTGAAAGCCTGTCACCTTTTTAAAGCTGAGCTATGCCAGTTTCTTCCATTTTTCTTCCTAGATTTTATTTACTTGCCACCTTTGAGACTATTCCAAATCTGTCTGACACGTTACCTGCTTGTTTAAATTTTCCTTTTATGACAGATTACTTAGGACTTATTTTCCTCAGTCCTCTTAAGAGTGTAATTCAGAAAAGAGATGGAGATGTCAACTCTTGGTTTTCCAGGGGCAGGTTGGCCAATTTTTCATCAATCACGGTAAAGACAAAACAACCCAAAATTCATTGTATAATAGGGGTAGAATAGCAATCCTAGATGCCACACGGGATTATTTTGATGTCAGAATGTCCTGTCTTTTTAGCAGTCCCACAGTATGAGCAGGTTTGGTTTACTAAGAAATATCTACATACAAGTATTTAGTAATTTATTTTGGATACTTGTCATAAACACTTTCACAGAAATTTCCAGTGTTAAAGTGCACCTCAGCAATGTTTCACTTGCAACCTCTTCATCAAAAAAGATTTTCCTGTCAAAATGGCAGAACCACATCTCCTCCCAAGCCTTCTGTCTAAATGACAATGTAGAGTGAGTAACCAACTTCAGCTGCCAATGTTCTCACATGCAAGATTGAAATCCTTAAAAGCCCTTTTGGATGGTACTTGGTCAACTCTTGTCTCTGCTGGGAATTATTTGGTTTCCTTCCTGAATTCCCATCAGGGAGAAAAACAGTCTTGAATGGCCCACAGCAAGAAAAGTGGCTTTCACAGGAGCTGTTTGGAATGGAAAACCAGAATCAGATCCACCTCCCAAAAGCTTTCATGTGAAAAGGGATGAAGTTTCAGTTATCCACTCCAATTCAGAAGCTCCAAAGCCTTCTTGAAAATCCAGAATTGCCTATTTAAATTAATAATAGAACTATCTATAGCTAGAGCCAAGTTCTGTACTGCTAACCTCAAGGGTCCAGTAGAGTCTGAATCGCACTGTCACAGTTAGTTAAAGAGCAAAGTATGAGGAGCAGAGTATCAGAACCATGACAGTCCCTCAGGACAGGAAGCTCCATCATCCTCCAGCCTGCCTGCTTGGCCTCAATTTTTTCTTCTAATATTCCCAGGATACCTCCCAAGCCAACCTACTTATCACTCTGCTTTCCTGATTTTCAGTGCTCTGCTTTCAACCTAGAAACTTAAGCCAAATAACCACTACTGCATATTAAGTTAAGCAAATCAGACATAGAAGAGAACTCCCCTCATTGCATAAAGGCTATTTAGCACAAAAATTAGAAAAAAAGTCATAATCAATGGCAAAATACTGGAGACATCCCATTAAAATTAAACAACCAGGCAGAGAACTATCACAGTAGTATACTGATGCAATGAACTAGAAAAGGAATATTCCCTCTAACATATAGGTGAGAGGGAACGAGAGCTTCCTTTTTCTCTTCTGTCATCACTGCTAATGACTCCCCTTCCGACCTTAATTTTTACCATTTAGTCTGTGGCAAGGAGCAGATGGAAAGTGGCCTATAGCTTAAGATGCTTATGTGGTGAGAGAACTCGCATTTACCGACTTTACTATTATCAGGTTGGCCATTTCCTCATGACATCTGGAGCCAAAGTAGGCGGCAGAATAAAAAATGAAATATGTTTTAAAATTACCTTACTCGTTAGAGTTTCCATAGTATAAAGATGGGGGTGGGTGAGGACAAAAAGCAAGAAAGAATTAAGTGAGCAAGAAGGCACAAGTAAATGAAAAAGGGAGAATGAATATGTGGTGGTTAAGTGGATGAGTTGTCAGGATTAGCAGAGAAGCAGAATCCTGAGGTAGAGTGAGGATGAGAAAATGGGAGGAAATAATAGCTAGGAAAACACTTGGAAGCCTTATCATGGCTGAAGGAGTGGAGGTATCTGTGATGGAGCTGGGTTAGTGGGAGGATTTGGCTGGGGAAAAGAAGTTTGCAGGGGCACAGAGAGCTGTTATTAGGTCAGAGGTGAAGTTTGGGGAAGTCTTTGAAGATGCTCCAGGCACTCTGATAAGTGCTTTACATCCATTATCTTATTTATTTTAACCCTAACGCCAACTCCTTATATAGGTGCTGTTATTTTTTCCCTACATCCTAATGAAGAAATTAAGTATTTTACCCAAGACTAGTCACTTAACAATAAATGAAGCTGGCATTCAAACCTGGCTCTTCTGACTCTGGTGCCTTTGGCTGGTAATCTTCAGCTTTGCTCCTCTTAATTCTAATCTGGCTGACCCAGTTTACTTTCCAAAATTGGGTGTATTCAGGGTGGTTTGGGAGGGATCGCTATGCATTGTGTGGGTGGGTGAAAAGAATTTTATCAGACTAGTGAAGTTATTGATGCCAGTGTCTCTAAAATCCATGTCAAATGAGGAACTTTTGGAGCAGCTGGGATTGGTTAGTCTGGAGGAGAGAAAAGTGGGACACGGGTATTTGAGGGACTAACACAGAAGTTATCATCTCCTGAGTCGTTCCAGAGAGACCAGTTGCTGTGACATGAAAGGTGATTATAGCTCAGCCTGGGTCAGACTTGCAGTTAAGGCTTTCTAAAAGCAGGATGAGATGACCTGCAGAAGTGCCCCATTACTGAGGGTGCCCAAACTGAGGTTCTATAGTCTATCTGTCCGTTCATACCAATTTTGTGGAGAACCCATAATGTGCCATCTCTATTCTAGGGACTGGGGTGTAAAAGGCAACAAGACAAACATGCTCACTTTTCTCCAGGAGATTTCATTTCCACGGGGGATATGGATAAAAACAAATACAGAGATAATTTTACAACTCATGATGTATATTATAAAGGAAATGAACAAGGACCTGAGGTAGGAAATAGAGAGAAATGGAGTCAACCAGGCCGATGCTTTGCCTAAGATCCTTGCGGTTTCTGTACATCAGTCTCCCAGCTTCTGTGCAACTTTGTTTCAAGGACAGCCCTTGGAGCACCAGAGCTCTGTGTCTGCAGGCACGGAGAGCTCCTCCTATATCCCTCCTTAGCCCAGGACTCAGCTAGCAGTGTGGGAGTATGGAAACCTGGCCCTTCGTCTTCAGGGGGAACAAGTCTGGATACAGTCCTGGCTTCCAGGCTTCATCCATGCTTGGTGTCTTCCGGTTCCCTGTGTGGCTTCTCCCAATCCCTGGGGCACTTTTTAAATAAAACACTTGCTCATGAATTCTTGTCTCAGCATCTGTTTCTGGGGAACTCAACCTAAGAGAGAGAGAGAGAGAGAGAGAGAGAGAGAGAGAGAGAGAGAGAGAGAGACATGATCTGATTGATATTTTTAAAAGGGACCCTGGTTCCTGGGGGGAAATAGACTGTATGATAGACTTATGGAAGTAAGGACCAGTTGGAGACACTAGTTTAGGTGAGAGATGAAGGAGGATGGGAACGTTGATAGCAGGAAAAGAAGAGACTTAAGATCTGCCTTAAAAATGGAATTAACAAGGTTTGCTTGGAAATGACCGAAGGAAAGAGGAATCCAGAATGTCTCCTACGTAAATGAGCACATGTAGGTAGGGCTATTATGGATAGAAATCCCCTTGTTGTGTAGGAAGTAGAACTAGGTAATGTGTCCATTTGAAAATTCATCTGCAAAGACTGGATTTCGCAACCAAACAAAAGAATAGGAGCTAGAGATGGCTACATGTGAAAACAAACATAATAACAGGGAACGTCCGCAGAGCGGCAGGTAGTTTGCAAAAATCATTAAAGTAGCCCAAATTCCTTTGGAGTTACTGAGTAGGGTGTTTCTATTTCCTGCTCCTATAGTTCCCCTCCCACTTGAATCCAGGCCATGCCTGACATTATGAAATGTGCTGGGCCTTTCGCTAGAAGGAAAGTGTTTGTGTGAGAGCCATGCTCACCTTGTTGGCATGGCTATTTCGTGCTCTTGCTGACCAATCACCTTACTTTTTTAAAGAACAGATGCTCAGCTGTTGTTGCTGTTTTGTTAACATTTACTGAGTACTTACTAAGTGCCAAGCACTTTGCACCTATCACCTCATTTAACCTTCACGGCAACTCTTGTAGGTAGTGTTCGTTGTTCCCCTTTTGGGGCTGAAGCCATCACGGTTTAGGCACTTACCCAAATTCAAATAGCCTGAAAGTGGCTGAGTTGGGATTTTAACCAGAAACCCAGAAACCCAATGCAAGACCCCAAGTTCTTAACCAGTATAATTAAACTGACTGAAAAAAATGAACTTCTCAGGTAAGCCTCAGCACTTCCTCACCTACACAAAGCTCCTGTCCCTCAGGCCTTGAGCCCCAGGGCAGCAGACAGTTAGATTCTCACTGTTCATAAACATGCCCAGTTCTCTCGGTTTTCAGCATCCGAATTTCTCATCATGCCCATCTGGTTCTGCTCTACAAAACAGGGTTCCCTGATCTCTTTCTTGGGCTCCTAATGAACAACATAAGCTCTTAAAAAAAACAGTTAGTCCTTTCTGTGGTTTGGAAATTTCCTTAGAGAGGACCCAAGGTTACTCGGTTAGGGACACTTCACATCCATTCGATCCATGTTCCCCCAGCACCTGCTGTGTGCTAGACTCTGTTTTTGGCAATGAAAAGGAAAATAGGTGAACAATCTCATTGACTGTAGGGAGCTCTCAGTAAAGGACAAGTATGTTGTCCAGGTGACTCATCTAGAAGGCTAACTATTCCCAATTCTCTAGAGACTTCAGGGGCCTTTTCTAGTTTAAGAAGGCTCCCCAAAGCCAGAAAAAATTCCTGCCACAAGTGAAAACAGCCCAAATATCCAATAGTATTTAACTACCAGTTACTCGCTGATCTAATATTCCACTCCACAAAATATTCTTGAAGTCCTCGAAAACATTTGTTTTAATCACGAGTTTCATAATATATTGTTAGTGAAATGAAAAAGAGGTAACTTGATATTTTGCACACTATGATGCAGCTTACATGAAAAAGGCTACATTGTGTGCAGGGTTGATTGTGATTATATTAAAATGATGAAATTCTTGGTGGTTTCATTTTCTTCATTAAAGAGTTGATTTAAAAATAACTTATTCAGAAGCCTATCTGCAAAGGCTACATACTATATAATTCCAACTATGATATTTCTGAAAAAGGCAAAACTTAAGAAGACAGTCAAAAGATTAGTGGTTGCCAGAGTTTTGGGTGGAGAGAGGGAGGTGTGAGAAATGAATAGGTGGAGCACAGGTAATTTTTAGGGCAGTGAAACTATTCTGTATGATATTGTAATGGTGGATACATGTCATTATATAGTTGTCAAAACCTATAGAGTATACAATACAAAGAATGAACCCTAATCTAAACTATGGGCTTTAGTTAATAATAATGTTTCGATATTGGCTCAATTGTAATAAAAGTACCACATTAAGATGTTAAAGATTGTGTGTGTGTGTGTGTGTGTGTGTGTGTGTGTGTGTGTGGAGTGGGGTGATGGGAAGGTATGTGAGAACTGTACTTTTTGGTCAACTTTTCTGTACACCTAAAACTGCTTTAAAAAGTAGTTTATTAATTTAAAAAATGATAATCTATAACGTTTTAAACATGCATAAAAATACAGAGAAAGTAATGAACACACATTGATTCACCACAAAGATTAAATAAGTCTTAAGATACTGCCATATTTGTTTTAGGTAATTTTTTTAAGAAATAAAAAATTACAGAAACAAAGTCTTTTTATACCTCCACCCTAATTTTAACTCTTTCTTTCCTCCCCAGAGAAAATACCTTCTATCCATTTGTCTATACTTTTTATATATCTGATAACATAATACAATATTGTTTTTGATCTTCTACATCTCAAAAATTGTATTTCTGACTCTGCAAATTATCTTTTTATTAATCTTATATTAAAAATTAGTATTTCTTGATGTATTGAAGCTCTAGTTTTATTCATTTTAACAGCTGTACAGTATTCCATCATGTACATATACCATGATAGAAAGCTTTAAAATAATATTTTGGATATATCTTTATAACATAAGGGAATATTCAATATTAAATGAGAAAAATAAGATATAAACTGTATTTACAGTATGACATAAAACATATAAATACAAAATAAAATGCTGCAATGACAAATACAAAAATGTTAACAATGCTATTTTTTGGCAGTTTATTCATAAATTAAAAATTTTTAAATAATACTTGATATATAACATTGTATTAGTTTCCGGTGTGCAACATAGTGATTAAACATAGTGATTGTACATATGTTTACTACAACAAATTCTAGTACCCATCTGACACCATACGTAGTTATTACAATATTATTCACTAGATTCTCTATGTGTACTTTACATCCCTGTGACTGTTTTTGTAACTGGCAATTTGTACTTCTTAATTCCTTCCCCCTTTCACCCATTTCCCCACCCCATCTCCCATCTGGCAAACGTCATATTGTTTTCTGTATCTAGGAGGTTGTTGTAATTTTGTTTGTTCATTTATTTTGTTTTTTAGATTCCACATATAAGTGAAATCATATGATATTCATCTGTCTCAGACTTATTTTACTTAGCCTGATACCCTCTAACAATGTTATTTTTGGATTATAGATAATTTTCCATATTTTCTAAACTTTGTACAATGAATAAATGTTGATTTTATAATTTTTAAAAAAGTTAGACTAAAAGCATGTCATACTGCTGAAACAGGAGTTTGAGGCATGTATCCCTTGAAATTATTATCTCTGTCCCTGCCCCTGTTGGTAGAGCACATGGGTAAGCTGTAAATAGTCCCCTGTGTCACTCAGGCATTGCGCAGGGGCAGCAACCGACCCTGCAGCTTCCTGTCCTAATAGCCTTATCTTCCTGGTCTCCGCAGCACATTCGGTTGATTTTTGATGCCTGATACCTGCAACGCAATTATGGGATTGGCTATAATTATGCCTGCAGTGATATTATGGGATTGGATATAAATATACTTGCTACATGTGAAGAGAGTTTATTTCTGTTCACAGCCTACCAGCTGACTGCAGTAACCCTTTCCTAGCTGAGACAAGGAAGAGCACTATCCAAGCCAGAGGTAAAACCGGAGTCCAATTGGAGGCTTGAAATAAGCGGCTTCTGAAAAGTTCTCTCAATGTGTGTGATGGGGCCACAGTGGCAGGAATCACAGGAAAGAGGCAGCAGGTTTGTATCAGGTCTACATTGTTCTTTCCCTGCTCTGAGCATGGAGCGAAGCACGGTCAGGCTGGCTTATGCTTTCTTGTCACAGTACTAATGTAAATTTGAAGCTCCTCTCCTCTCAGAGGTACCCATGTCTTCACTTTCTGCCTTGACCTCCCTCTTGAGCTTAAGTTCCGCATTTTCACCTGCCTGCTGGATTGTTCCATCTTCCTGTCCTATGGTAACATTAAATAAACTCAGCACTATTTCTTAGAAGTCTAAACTAGGTCTTTCTCCTGACTTCTCCATTTCTTTTAATAGCATTGTCATGATCCTAGTCATCTAGGGGGTCATCTTTGGTCACCTTCTGCTTACCATCATGTATCCCAGCAGAAGGCAAATTTTCCCACATTTTCCTTTACGAGTTTGGTGCCCAGATATAGCGCAGTTCCTGGCTCTTGGTGATTAATGAATGAATTAGTAAATAAATGAAATGTCTCTTTCTTTGTTAAATGAATGAACAAATAAATGGGTAGATAAACGAAATGTCTCTTCCTTTCTATTCCCCAAGGTCACCTTCCTAGTTCCAGCCCTATTACCTCACACCAGGACTATTACAGTATCCTCTCAACTAGTTGTTCTGCCTCTGGCCTTTCTCAGCTCTAAGCCATCCTGCTGCTGCCACCAGACAGATTGTCCTAACATGCCACCTTCAACATACTACTCCCTTGTGTAAAAACCTTTTTAACTCTTCACTGGCTACCAGATAAAATTCAAAATCATGAGCAAGGCCACTGCACTCTAGCCTGAATGAACATCTCGAGTCTTATGCCTAAAACTACAGCACTAACGTTCCTAAACCTTCCAGGCTATCCTTGCACAGTGAACATGACCATTGCACTTGACTATCTCTATGAATACTCTTAGGCCATTTTCTTAGTCTGGACTGTGGGTCCCATTTCTATCTACTCTCCGGAGGAGATAATACCTAAGTTAAGACAGGAAGCATGATCGGCAAGACACAGAACCATCGTTCCTTTATTTAACAAATATTTGCTGAATTTTCACTCTGCTGAGCACCAGGGCTGGCACAAATTGATCTGTCTATTCGTCTTTGCTCTTGAGGAGAAAGTCAACTACTTCAGATTCTCCTCAGATTCTTCAGGGCCCTGGAATGGCCTTACCCTGAGCCTCCTTTATCAGATTGGGCCTTAGTTCTTAGTCTGTACCTTTGTTTTCTGGCCACCCTTGGGTTTAACCTGCTGACCCTACAGGGAAAATTGGGCCATTGTTTATCCCTAAGTGCTGTCTTGGAGCTAGCTAACTGGCCAAACCTATCAGGCTTAGCTCCTTGCCTGAGCCCCAGTTCCTGCAGGATACCCCCTATCTAGGATCAGACTTTGTGTTACCTAATCTCTTCTGTACTTACCTGACCTATTCCATCACTGTCAGGCCTCCCAAGAACCAAGTGGGCTTCCTAATAGACAGAACATCAGTGGAGGCCTTACCCTCCCAGACAACATAATGACAGTATGGAAAAGGCCTGTTTAGAATAAGCAACTCCAATATACTACAACTTTTTAAAAGTAGGTTATAGGAAAGGATATATTACATGGTCTTGTTAAAAAAAAAAATTTTACATGGAGAGAAATTTGGCAAGATAGCAATAAAATTTAACATTTAATTGAGATGATTTAAATTTTTTCTTTTTGTTTATTAATCATTTCTAAATTTTTCACAATGATCACATTTTACTAGTAGAATATTTAAGGGAAGATAAACTTAGTGGCAGAAAAAAATGATAAAATATTAAAAAATCACTCTATATTTTGTTTTATAAGTGCAAAGTAATGAATGCCACAATACTTTTGTGATTTGTTCTCTTAAAAAGTTAATGATTGTGTTCCGTGCTAATTACATCATAGAGGGTGGTTTAGAAACCTAGAGGTTAGTAGTGTTTGCTTACAAAACTGAAAGTGCTCACTTCTCATACATGACGGCTACCCAGGCCTCTCTGTCTTGGCATTTACCAACCCCCAGGCACATGAAACCCTGGGTGAGGGAGTTTTCCTGGCCTGGCCTACAGAAGCTTAGACCAGAATTGCCACAGAAGCATCCAAACAATAGAATGTGATGTGGTGGGCATCCCAGGAGGAAATAATGCTAGATTGAAATGCATTTTTGCATCATTGATTTTCCCTGCTGATTGAGCTCTGTTTATCTCATTTGGCAGATCCGCCTCAAAGTGCATGAACTATTTGTGCCTCATTAGTTTCCAATAGATTGATTTTGCTAGGATTGCGAATTGGCCGTCTTAAATTGCAGCCTGCAGAAGCCGCCTTTGGCTCAGCCTCAGGGTCACAGGCACAGTGAAACAACAGCAGCCACTGCAGCCACGCTGCTGGAAAAAGAGACTGGAGAGCTGTTCTCAGGTCACAAAGACAACAGTGCCTTAAATCTTTTCCGCAACCAGGCAGGATAAAATATGGAGCTATAAGAAAGTGAACAAGGGTTGTTTCTGCTTTCTTTTCTTTCTCTGTCATGTATTCTCCTTGACTTCTCCCTCCTCTTTCCCCCAAACCTATCTATTTCCCATCCTCCCTCTCTGTCACCTTTGCCCCCTCTTCAAAAGCAAGAAAAATAAAAACAACATTTTAAAAGAAAAAATATAAAATAAATACATTTGAAGGCTAGTTTATAAAACAGTGAATATTGAACTACTTACCATATAGAAATCAGAGAGAAAAGCAAAATATAAAACTAAACATACAATATGACATTGCTTTATAAAAAGTACATAGAGAAAAAAAAATTAAAAGAAGAAAAGCAAGCCAAATGGGAATAGTGATAGCTTTGGGCAATAGGAATATGGATAATTTTCATTTTTTCCCTCTTTAAATGTTTCTGCATTTGAAAATTGTCTGAAGTGATTACTAGTATATTTATCCTCAGAAAATTTTTACAAAAATTCATTAAGTAATAATACACACGTAAATAAATAAATTGGCCCATGCTTTTCATTCAGCAAGGTGTCTTGGCCACTGACAGTTAAAATAATAGAAACCTAATTCAAGCTAGTCTGGCATGCTTCAAAAGTTAAATTTAGAGTTACATATGCCCTATGACTTAGCAATTCCACTACTAGGTATCTGTCCAAGAGAACTGAAAACATATATTCACACAGAAATTTGAATATGAACATTCATAATAGCATTATTCATAAACAAAAAGTGAAAACAGCCCATATGTTTATCAATTAATGAAGGGCTAAACAAATTGTGGTAATACGTACAGTGGAATGCTATTCAGTCATAAAAAGGAACAAAGTACTGATACATGCTACTGTGAGAATGGACCTTGAGAACATTATGCTAGGTGAAAGAAGGCAAATATAAAAGGCATTGTGTTGTATAATTCTATTTACATGAGATGCCCAGAATAGGCAAACCTATAGAGACAATGATTGGCAACGATTAAGGGGGAGAGGGGAAATGAGGGTGACCGCTGATAGATATAGGGTGTCTTTCCATGGTAATGAAATGTTCTGGAATTAGATTGCGGTGATGGTTGCACAACCTTCTGATATACTCAAAAGCACTGGATTGGACACTTTAAAAGAATGAATGTTCTGGTGTGTGAATCACATGTCTTTTTTTGAAAAGTATGTCTATCACACTGTCTTGTCATTGCCAGTGTATTTATTTATCTGTGAGCATCATCAGGATAAGTTCCTGTCATTGTTCTCTGGATTTCCAGCACTGAACAGAGGACCTGGAACAGAGCAGGCATGTGAGACTGGTTAACAGAATGACTTGTGAGTTCTCTTTCCACCATCACAGGGCTACCTGGGCTGGCTCTGCTCTCACCCTCTGTGAACCATCTGACTGTTGGAAGCCTTGGTGTGGGTGTAGTATACTCAATCCAGAACCAAAAAGTGGAGCAGCCTATGGTTTGACTACCAACTGGTAGAATCATATTGCTTAACTCCATTGAGCCTTGTCCAGGAGTCGCAGTGAGTCAAACAAAGGGGCCGCCCCTGATCCCTAAGGGGTCCCTATTTCCCTCCTGACAGAGGATTCACTTTGAATAACCTTCCTCCTTTGGCGGTGGCAGCTGAGCTGCAGCAGATTCTGGGAAACCAGGATGTAGCATGCCGTCTGGTTCTGCTCTACTTTTAATCAGGGTCAAATGAAGATGGTTCATGCCTTCTTTGTACAAAGTCCAGTTGTCTTCACTCTTCTGGCTGTAGGACATGATTCAGATTACCTCCTTACAAAGAGAGGTGATGAGCAGTCCATGCGAGCTCTGATGAGATTGTCAATCTGAAGTGGGTTCCAAACATCTTTGAAAATAGGTGGCTTTCCCAGGTGTCCTGTCACAGAGAGCCACCTAGGCCTGGATGAACCAGTTGCTTTGGCCAGTTTTGGAAGCAGATGGTAAGATCCCTGAGGAGCATAGCATAGCGACTAGAGATGGTCACCAAACGGCCATTGATAAAATTGGGGTGAGGTAAGCGAAGGTTTAGGAAACAGTTTCAGAAGCCAGGGCAAGCATGTTTGGGGATAGGACAGGCTTGTTGAGGGAATGGAGAAGGAGCTGGTGCTGACAGGCAACCCTGTCATCTTCCCTTCTGCCCATTCCCCACACTGTGGGGGGTGTCTCCTCTTGGTAGATGCTCATGAAGTGTTATTAACCATCCCATGTGACCCAGTTAGGCCCTGTGTAATGAGCTTCCTCAGTGAACTCTTCCAATCACCTCTGACAAGCTCCTCACAGAATGTCAGTTATTCCCTTAACACCATTGTTGTTGATTTTTAAACCTTGTTAATGTTACATTACTTTCATGAGGCTAGTTGCTATGTTTCTGAAGTTGTATTTTTTTCTTCAGGCCATTTAATGATTTCTCTCCCTCTCTCTTGCTGTTCCCCTCACCCCTTCCCTGCATCATTTTCTTTTTCTTCCTCTCTCCTCCTTTCATATTCCTTCTTCCTGGCTTCTATCTGCCAAACCTAAAAATGGTTTCCTCATATAAACACTTCATGAATTAAATTACTTCAGAGTAGCAAGTCTTCTAAAACCCACTCAACATATCCTAATTGATGAATACCCTGCCCAGTCAGAAAAAAAAAAAATGTGTCTCCCAGATCCTCTCCTCTTGTACCCCTCTCAAACCCCCTGATCTAAGGCAGGCCATTCTATTCATACAGTGGAAGTGGATAAAAGTGTGTTCTGTACTACTGATTTCTCTCAAAGATCCATCCAGATCAACATGTAAATGTCTTATTTTGACTAATAGCATAAAACAATCTCAAAGTCAAAACTTACACACTTGGTTAAATACAATACAATTGTATAGAATTAAAATTCTATTAGGTAAACATGCTTTCACTGAAGCAACAATGCAAGACACGTTGGAGGCAGTGTTTATAGATGATAAACAGAGACCAGTGACTAGACTCTTGGGATCACTCTTTCATGCTCGTCTTGGCCTTGCTTCCAAAGCACAGCCATCCTCACGGCTACTCTCATTTTTACCTGGCCCCACAGACTTTTCCTGACCAACCTCCACCCATCTTACCAAACCTCCCTGAAGCTGAGTCCCTAACATTGAAATTCTTGGATCTAGCATTTCGTGATCTTCAAATCCATTCTATGTCCTCAGTAGTCTACATAGCACAAAAGGTAGATTTGCTTTTTCTCAGGAATTAATCAGTAAGAAACAAGAGAGTCAATTCTTCAAGGAAGCTTTGCTTTTTTCTATTACTTGCTTCACATTCTTCAAGATGCTACAAAAGAAATTAAGTACAAATGATCACCAGGTTTTTAGTGATATAATGGCTAAACTCTTTGATTCATAATTCTCTTGGTCTCATTTGATTTTCTTCTTCCATCCTGGTGTTCTTCAGCTGATCTGTCTGAAAATGACTATTTTTTGGATAACTGGATAAACAAGTTACCCAAACCCACTCATTTTAAGAAAGCATCTTTCATGACTTGGCCTCCTAGTAATACATTAATATCCACTTATTGAGTGCTTATATATCAAGCAATATATAAGCACTTTATATGTGTTATGTCTTCTACAGCTCACAAACAGACCTTAGAGGGTTGTGTTTTCCTCATGCTCAGGTGAGGGACCTAAGAGCTTACATAAGAGTTCCACAGTAAGCACTGGAGCTAGGATTCTGCCTATAGGCTTAACCACTATGCTTACCACCATCTCTAGATCATCTCGTTTGTTCCCCTTCCCAGTCAGTGTGACCCTGACAATAGGGGGTTTCTGCTCCCTCTTCTAATTCCTCACACTCATGGCCTGCTTGGGGGACGCCCCCTCTACCATATTTATGATCCTGGTTTGTGTGCTTGACTCTCCTGCCTGACATTTTTATTTCTCTCCACCAGCAGAAGGACTGCTGGGAATAATCTGATGCACATGAAAAGAAAATGAGGAGTTAATAATAAGATTAAATTAAATTTAAGCACATTTTTTAACAGTGTGTAAAGCGCACTGTTAAGCACTGTTTGAGACGAGCAGAGACAAACCAGGACCTCACGGAATTTACAATCTGGTGGGGAGAGAGGATGAGAAATGAAACTACACACATATATACATGGGTTTTTGCCAAATACAGTAAATTCTATGAGAAAGGAATAAGTGAAGTGCTAGAAGGCTAGAAAGTAGGAGCACTCACATTTCCCTGGGAACCCGAAATGAGCCTGTGTGATATAAAAGAAGGGTTGTGATAGAGTAGAAAGCCCTGAGATTTACTCCAGGCTTGGTCACTAACACAGTAATAAGGCTCTGGTATTTCTCCTCCTTAGGACAGGCCCACATAATTTATAAAGCCCAGTTAAAAATGAAAATGTGGGACTCCTTTTTAAAAAGTGAAACATTTCAAGATGGTGAGAACAGCAATAAGCTAAGCATGGGACCCTTCTCAATACAGATTGCATGTCCATGGAGCTGACCCTCCCTGGGCCTCTGCTTCATCAGGGTGGTAGGAAGCCAAGTGTCACCAGTGCCTAGCATAAGGGCCCACTACTCAGATGAACCAGTGAATGACTGGAGAAAAGAATGGATTGACACAATTACCTCTGATGATTTCTTGGTTGCTTTCAGTGTTAAATTGTTTAGACCATGATTATGAGTACTTTTTGGAGGTATGTCTTGAAAGATGGGATTTGTTTTTCTCTCTGTTTTTTCCCCCTCCTTTTCTTCCAATTCTTCCAATATTTTTCCAGTTAGCTCACAAACTCTAATGATCATGTTATGCTTTACAGTGAGAAATTCAATGGTCAAACAGAGTACCAGCAGAGGAGTTCAACATTTGAGGGATAGCTCGAAAATTTCAGCCTCACTTCAGATTCCTCAAGGCACTTTCCCACTTTAGGGATGTCCTTCCCTGTAGATCAGATCGCCACAGGTAGGGTCTGGTTTTTCATTTTTAAATTACCGTGTTTTGTTTTCATTGAACAATTTGATAGATGTTTTTGAAGAAAAAAAATCAGAAAATAAAAATGAGCAAAAAATACTCATAAGCCCTCAAAACTATTAGAAATATTCTAAGACTGCAGTCAGTATAAAACTAGTTTTTCAACCTTTCTTTCCATTTAATAATATATTATGAACATCTTTATATGTTAAAAGGTGTCACTACACTTCTTTATTTTACATGGTTATATGATATTCTGTCATATGGTTGTAGTGTAATTTTCTTATCCAACCCACTCCAATGAATATTTGAACTATTTTTATTTTTATTTTTATTTTTTGCTATCCTTCATGGTATTGCCCTGATTTTGTTGGGAAGGTTGTTTACTTAGTGTCTCTACCCATTATTTTCCTTCTTGGTGGATAACCTCAAGATAAAGATAGTATTTCCTCTGGGCATGTTGTATGGTGTAAGTTAATGCAGGTAAAGCTCTTAGTACAAGTACAGAATAGTGTACTTGTACCAGACTAGATGTGCTTGATAAAGGCCATTTTATTACTTTACGGGTCCAGAAGGAACTATCTTGTCTAGATTGTGGAGTAAGTTAACAGTAGAGCCTGGGGAGCCTGGTTCCTAGTCCAGTGTTCTTTGTAAAGTAGCAGGATGAAGTGCATGTGGTGGAGTCCTGGGCAGGGGGTTCCCTAGATAGAATAACCTTGTGGTGGTGTCTTGTGTTCTCAGTTGTAGAGTAAGCTCCCAGCTGGCTAGGAGCCTTCTAAAAATGTTTTTTTTTTTTCTTTACACAGCAGAGGACAGCAGGTCCTCAGTAGACTTGTCACTGTTCCCTGACATCTAAGAATGTGAGCAGATGTGTTTGCCATCAATCAACCTGTGCAGTGATCAAGGTCTGTCTTTACCTTGCCACACACAGCCTGTTAACTGAGGACCTGCTCTGGCTAAAGACTCTTGCCAAGGGCAACTGATTCAAGTCAGCTGTGTTCAGCCCAAGGATGATTGCTCTGCCTTCAGGGTTGTCCCAGGGATGTGGGAAAGCTGGGTGTGGAGGGAACAAGTTCCAGGCTGGCTATGGTGACCTTGGGCAAGCAGCTTCTCCTCTTTGATTCCATTTCTGTAACATTGGGACAGGATGATATTGCACAGTGGTTAGCAGAGACCCAGCCTAACAAAGTAGTCTTCTCTCCTCTTGTACATTATCCCGTTTTACTTCATTCACTCTACTTTTTGCATTGCAGAAGATCTTATTCACTTGCCTGCCTCCCTCACTAAAAGGGATGCTTCATCAGGGAAGAAGCCTTGCCTGCTTCTTTCCTGCAGGGACCCAGGTCCCACCCAGCACACACCTCCCATGCGGCTCATACACAAATGTGTGTGGCATCAATGAACTCTCAGAGCCGAGGTTCAAATTCTGTCTGCACTCCTCTGTGACCCGGAGCAAGCCACTTGAACCACACCTGTTTTCCTGCTGAAAAATAGGGATTAGCAACAGCGCCTCTCTTAGAAGGCTGCGAGGCTCAAAAGAGAAAATATCCAGAAAACACCAGGCGCACGGGCTGGTATAGAGTCTAATGATGACAGGAGCAAGCCTGCAGCGCGCCCGCCAGACGCTGACCTACGCGCTTCACGTTCCACACGGACAGGGTGGCCATGCTAATCCTCCCGACATTCTACTGTACCATTTTCCAGATGAGCCAACTGGGGCCCAGGGGCTAAGTCACGTGTGCACTCGAGAAACGATAGCTGCTGTTTCTGTGTCCACGGCTCCTGCCCAGCTCCGCGTGGGCGATCCCTCCGAAGGGCCCGAAGCCGAAGGAAGCTGCAGCCGGCCAGACAGCGAGGGTGACACGGCCGGCGCGCGCGGCCTCCCCCGCCAGAGCCCCGCGGGCCCGCGCGCGCGGCGCCGACCACGTCGCGGGGCGGGGCGGGGCGGGGCGGCGGGGCGCTTCCTCGCCTCCCATTGGTGCACACGCCCCTTCTTCCTGTCACTGCCGAGCCGGCCCCGCCCCCTCTGACCACGCCTCCGGCCCCGCCCACCCCCAGAGCGCCGCCGGAGTGGACGGTTCCCGTCGCATGCTAATGAGGGGGCGGGCGCCGCAGCCCATTGGCCGGAGGCGCGGGGTCGGTGAAGTCAGCGCCGAGTCCCAGAAAAACAGCGCGGGGCGGACGGCGGCGTGAGGTGCGAGTGCGGCCGGACGCGCGCTCCCTGCCCGGCCGCCCGGCCGCCCGCCAGGTAAGCCCGCGCCCGCGCCCGCCCGCGCCCACCCGGCCGCGGCGGCGGCGGCGGCGGCGTTGCCGGGGGGCGTGCGCCGGCCCGGCCCCCGCGGGCGGCGCCTTTGTTCAGCGCCCGCAGGAGGCGCGTTTCAGGGCCAGCTGTTGGAAGGACTTGGGGACCCCCTCCTCCCGAGAGCATCCCCCCCGCCCGCCGTCACCGGGAAAACCGTAGCCCCCTCCGCTCCCCTCTCGGCCGAACCGTCCTTCCTGCCTGCTTGCTTAGGGGTCACGAGTCTTTCAAAGAAAGTTCCCCAGGGTGCGGGGGTTCTGGGGGATTCCAGGCCATTTTTGGGGGTGGGTGGGTGGGGGTACGGGCGATCGTGGCCTCTGCTGGGAGAGGACGTCCTCCCGCCTTCCAGGCCGGCTGCAGTACGGGTGGGTAGAGCAGACAGCAGAGCCCGGTGGGTTTGAGCTGTAAAGTGAAACTGCCGAGCACGGGCTCCCCCGGTGCGGCCAGGGGGAGGAGGAGGAGGGGTCGAGTGGCAGGATGGAGGCGTCTCAGGTGTGTACGTTCATCAGCATCCCTCCGGAGGAGAGGGCGGCGGGAGGGGGGCGCGGGGACGACCGCCCTGGCCTAGGACCCGCCTGAAGGAGCGGGGACGTGTGTCTGTCTGTGTCCGGGGATCCGCGCCGGCCCCTCCGCTCAGACTGCTCCATCCCCCAGCGTGGCTGGCAGCAGCTCGCCAGGCAGCTCGTCACTGGGATGGACAGAAAGCGACTCCTTTCTCCGCATTCCCCGGGCATCCCCGGCTCTCCGCTGGCTGCTTCCCGACGTGGCTTCCTTGATAAGCGGTAGCGCCATTCAAGACAGAGGGAGAGAGAGAGGCTTGGAGTCATTATGTCCCTTTCATGGGGGAATATGCTGTTGAATTCTGCATCCCTGTGCATCCGCTGTCGGATGATGGCTTTGAAATTCAGCAGTGCATGCTTTCTTCAGGCAGACAGATTTTATTACGCGATTCCATTGCTACATAAAAGCAGAAGGGATCCCACTGAGCGTTGCTCGTTTTATCCAGACCCTGGGTTTTCCTAGCATGTTCTGGCTGAGCCTTTAGATTTTTGTTTTAAACTGATCGCTGGGATGCCCTCTTGTCACAGGGCCGACCTGCTGAAATTGCCCAAATTGATTTCGCGGTCAATAGGAGGGAGGTTCATTTAGAGACATCCTGGAACTATCTGGCACATCAGGCATCTGACATCACCCCCACTTGTACCCTTTTTCCTCTCATAAGGGAAGGCCAGGGATGGCTTGTCTGTCACCAGACCCCTCCTTGGTTTTTGAGCTCCTTTAGATTCAATTTTGTGTTTTGTGTTGGAAACGTGGCTTGGTGATGATTGAAGAGAAGGGAATTGGTTAAAGCAGGGTGGGCAGCAGATGGGGACAGCAGCCTCAATGACAGAAAACACATACTAGGCATTGGAGACTCCAGATCTATAGTCCTTAGAGACGTAGGTGAGATGGATGGCTCTCTATGAAGAGAGAGAGAGAGAGAGAGAGAGAGAGAGAGAGAGAGAGAGAGAGAGTGTGTGTGTGTGGCTGTGAGGGAGGGGTGGAGGAGGAAGATGCTGCCAGCAATTTTTCTGCCCCACCCTCTAGACGCTCCCTTAAATAGCTCCTTGCCAGCCAAGCTCTGGTGTCTCAGGCTCTTGGCCTAAGGGGCCTACAGAGATGGGTTGTTCAGTTTGTACTTTTGCCCTGGGCACTATAAGAGTGGATGGTTAGGAAAGGGTTTAGGTCTCCAGGGGTTGCTGAGAGCTCATTTCTTAGCTGGAGGGTCCTGAGTTGAACTAGCTTTGGTGACTTTCCAGCAGGGAATTAGCAATTGAAAAGAAATGCCTCTACCCCTGTAGGGTGAAGAGGTGGGGGCAGGGGTATTGTCATCTTCCATTGGGCACCCACTCCCTATTGGCCTTATCCTCCTCTTACCTGCTTTCTTTTATTCTAGTGGGAGAGTTGCTTTGAACTTCTCTGAAGGGACTGGGAATATTGTAGGGATGAGGACTAGCAGATACTTCTGACTGGCAGAACAAAGAACTGTTCAGCTCTTCCCTCTTTTCCCACTCCAAATAGAGTTTAACATAGACAGCAGAATCTGGAGTTTTCTTTGCAGAGAATGAATGGGCAGGATTCAGGAAAGTACGCTTTTACTAGGCGGCATTCATAATCATCTGGTCATCCAGATTTATCTCTGGACTCTTCCCTGGATATGGAAATAGATTTACTGTAGAGGGCACTCATTAGTAATTTAGGATTTATTCAGTCTCTGTGAAAAAGAAAATGATGGTCTCAAAAAGCTTTAATGGAGGAGCTCTGGACCAGAGGCAAGACAGCTGGCTTTGATCCTGGCCATGAACCTGCTTTGGGCTTTAGGGTAATAGTGGCTTTGCTCTCTGGGCCTTGGCGAAGTGGAGGGCTTTGGGGCAGACCATTTTCCAGGATTCTTGACAGCATTACTGTTCTTAGGTAGAGTCACAGTTTGTGATGGCATCTTTAGATTCTTTTCTGTTTGCTAAACTGATGTGAAATCCACAGTATTGCTGAATGCGTGAAAGAAGCATTTCAGGACTCAGACTTCTGTTGGATTCAGACTCACCTGTTCCTTGATTAGTGTGAGGTTTTACTGTACGAGAGGCACAAACCCTTAGAGTGGGTGGTTGACTGGGCAGATGAGGGTAGGATGACAGAATGCTGAGGGAAGGATTTCTATAATTCATTCTTTCTTCCTGTGTATGTTTACCTTACTGCTGTATTTATGGTTATATAGGTACCTGTCTAGATATTTAGAACATGAGAGTTGGAAAAGACCTCTGGGTTGCTAGGGTCAGTGCCCTTCATTGAGGAATTTGAAAGGTTGGGAGGTTTGATGATTTGTCCAAGGTCACATTTAGCAAGACGCAGAACTAGGGCAGAATCCTAGGTGGATATAGATTCTAAGTCTTGTATTTTAAATGTATGTCTTAAGCCCCTTCCTCTTCTGATAGAAATGATTCTCAGATGAGGAGGACTTAGGGGCTGAAGAAAAGAGAGGTTGGAGAAACAAATTGGGGAGGGAGTTGGAGGCAGGTCAGGTTGAGAAGGGGGAAAACATATCTAGCTTGGAGGAGAAAGGATAGAGCTGGAAACTGTGTTTGTGGGTGTGTTTGGTGGGGTCTTTAATGGCTGTGAAACAGTAGGTTTCTATAGCTCTTAGAGTGAAGTAAGTAAGGAGAGGCTTGCCTTAGACAACGGTGGGGTAGGTGGACTGCATACAGCTTGGGGCTGGTACTAATGTGGAGTCTCCTTGGGATCTCTCCTGCTAACCCTCAGATTGCAGAGTGTGGAGGCTGCTTTGTTTCAGGGCCAACTGAGGCCTTTGGAACCATTGGGGCATGCAGAGCTTGACCATGTGGGAAGTCAGGTGTGTTGCTGGTGATGCTGGAGAATGCTGAGGTGGGACCCAGTTCTGCTGAGGTCCCAGTGTTTTTAAATGCGAAACTGAAAAAAGTTTTCCATAGAAAGAATTTCTTTTCAACTCAAGCAGTATTTTCTCCTCTGACTTTCACTGTGCTTTGTATGTTTTATAGGTGGTGTTTCATATACTCTTTTTTTCAGAGGAGCTACTTGGAGATGAATACCTTACTGAACTAACTCATTTAGGGGAAGCTTATGGCTGTGACCTAAAACCAAGCCTCAGAATATTTCAAAGAGCCATTAAAGAGCTGTGAACAGTGGTTAACTAGATTCAAAATGATTTAAAGGCATAATAGATGATAATACTTAAAAGCCTATAGCTCCAGCTAACAGCTGGCCATGTACAATGTAATTTAACTCTTCAGGATGAGGAAGTATCTCTGTGGATCTTTTAGTTGTTCCTTCTTTTTGTGTATGGGTAGACATGTGCCTCTGTCCCTGTATCTCACTGTCTTCCCATCCTTTCCTCACATCTCCCTCCTCTTTACATTTCTTTTTCTGTCTCTTTCTTCCTGTTGACTCTTTCTTTGTCCTCCCCCATCCTTTCTTTACTGTCAATAATGTAGCTCTTTAATATACTGATTGTGTCATTAAAATTTGATATTCTCTGTTCTTAATTTGAAATCAGATGAGTTCAGTCTTTTCGAATACGTGTGTATGTATTTTACACATGAAACCAACTGAACCCAGTTAAATTGCTTTTTACTCTGTGTGGTCTTCCATTGACCTCCCCTCCACCCCTGCTTCTGTGGTCAGTAGTGACTCTTTATAGAAAACAAAATTCCCAGCTCACTGTCATGTGGTTATTATTGTTTTTATAACAAAAACAGTTATAACAATGGAAAAAGTCTCCACCCTGTATTGCGGACACAAGGGACACCCTCTCCCAAGAGATGTGCCATGCTTCTTGACTTCCTTCCACGGAAAAAGTGTTTGCAATGTATTCTATAACAGAAGCCTGTACTGTTAGAGCTTGGGGATGCTGATGGTGGGGCTCGGGCTCTTGTCAGTGATTCTGGTAATATTTAGAGTGTATGTCAGGGGGAAAGAGGGGGTGGTCAGCCTTATGGCTTAGAGACAACATTCTAGGAAGAATTCAGCATGGTGGTTTTTCTTTGGTTTCCCCAGGTTGAGCTAACTCACCTAGCAAGAGCAGGACCCAGACCCCTTTGGAAAAGAATGAGATTCTTCTCAACAATTTGATTCATGTTGGTTGGGACCCAAAAGGTGTATTGTGGTGACATGGGGGGTGGGTAGGTAGCCATTGACAGGTTGCTCATGTGAAGTCCCAGATGCTTTGATGGATGCATGCTATAGCTCTTTCACCTTTTCTCCTGACTCTGATTAATTACAGAGAATATTGAGTAGTGGCACTCATGGTCAGCAGGAAGTTTAGTGTGTTAAGTGGGCCTCTCAAGCAAGAAGTCCCTTTGAAGTCTCCAGTTTTTATGTTAAAAATTCACATGAGTTTTATGTTCTATAATATGTGCTGGTTTTAGTATAAAAGCATTTAAAATGCTTTGCTATTGAGTACAATTGATGGTCCATGAAAAAATGTTTCTTTTGGGCCTTCACCTATCCATGTCCCACCTAAATATGCACTGCAGGTCCTGTACTCCAGCTGGAGAATCCAGCAGTGGGGCAGGTGTCTAAGCTGGTGATGTTGAGAACTGCCCCTCCAGCTTTTCCTGCTGTTTTCGGCTGACCTGTTTGCAATACTTGTTCCTGATTGTTCATTTTAGATATTATTTTTTTATATTCTACTATAGATTAGAAGAGCCTATATTCCCCTCTTCTCACCTATCCTCCCTACATACTACCCTTCCTCCCTGTCCTTCAAATATAGTTACGTCACAGTTTCTGGTTACATAGATATTCAGTGTTTACATTATTTTAATTATGTAAATTGTGTTCATGGCAAAACATTATAGTTGTACTATGATATTTTCTTTCCTGTACATTTTTTTTGAGTTAGTAATTGCTTTCTTTTTGCTATATATTTAGTTTTCTGTGTACTTATTACTAATTCCCAGAGTCTCTGACAGTGTTTTAAAACATCTCTGTTTTACAACATATGTTCCTTCATATTTTATTACAATTTTTTTTTCCCTTTGAGACCTCCATCCCAGAGGTATCCATCCCACTCCTCTATTCTAGACCCACTGATCTCAAGGCCTGGGGTGTGACTCGACTTGGGGATTCCTTCACCTTGTCCTGGGTTGGATCCTCTCTTTTCTCTTTCTTGACTTAAGCCTCCAGGAGCTTCTGAGAGGATCTGTGAAGTTGGTCACTACAAACTTGCAAGTATGAAAAGTTCTTATTCTATACTCACACTCAGTTCATGGTTTGATTTGTCTAGAATTTTAGATTGAAAGCCATTTTCCCTTAGAATTTTGAAGGCATTGCTGTATTGTCTTCTAGGGTCCAATATTGATGTCAAATATTTGGATGCCATTCTGATTCTTGATCATTTTATGGGTAATCTGCTTTTTCCTCGCTGAAAATTTTAGAATCTTCTCTCTTTCTCTCTATTTGGGGTTTTCTTGTTCTAAAAATGATTGTACTGTGTCCTCAGTATGCTTTTTTGATTTGAAGATTCACATCCTTCATTTTTGAAATTTTGTTACATTTTCTTTGATAATTTTCTTTTCTCCTTTTTCTTTATTTTGTCTCTGGAACTATTATTAGTTGGATGCTGGACTTACTGGGTTAAGTAATTTTAAAATCTTTTATTTTTGTTTTCCATTTTGTTTTTGTTTTACTTCTTGAGAGATTGCTTCAGATTTAACCTTAAGTAACCGTTCCATGTTTTTTATTTATGCTATCATAGTTTTGCATGAAACATACTTTCATGTTTTACTTTCTAGAAATTTCTTGTTCTCTGCTCACTTTTAAAAAGTTTTTTTTAAAATACATCCTGTTCTTATTTCATGGAGGCAATAATTTCACTTATGCAAGGTTTTGTTTGTTATTGTTTTCTGGCATTTTTCTGCTATTCCCTACATAGTTTTTGTTACCTCCAAGTCCCTTTTTCTGCTTGCTTTGGTTACTTTGTGTTTCCCATTGGAACCGTCCTTCTAAGTATGCTGATCATTGGATTCTACTTTTATACTTTAGGAGTAGACACCAAAATGCTGTTAGGGCATTTCTACAATAAGGAAGGGGTTGCTAATTTCATTTTAAGGTGATCCAACAGAGAGTCCTCTTTTTTTCCACTGGGGACACTTAGATGTCAGTGCTTGTAGATCTTTTCCCTGGGGACGTTGGCTTTTCCTGGACAGGAATTTGCCTGGAGAGGCTGCAACAGCCTGGTTATCCTTCATTCTGGGAGCCCTCATGGGGAAGGAGGTTGGGTACCCTGTTTGGTGTATAGAATTTTACTCAATCCATCTGTTTTCTGAAAGTTGCTGCCCTCCCTCACTTCCTCCCTCAGCTGTGTCTGAACTCAGAGTCTCTGGTGTAATTTGCCTAAACAGTGAACCTCCACTTTCTGCTGGCTGAGCAGATTACGGAGAGAATCTGGGGTCTGATTGCTCCTTGCATCAACTGTTAGTGAGCTGTTCTCTTTTTAGCCCCCTCCTACTTCTCCCCCTCACAGTCCTTGGTGCTTCCAGTTCCTGCATCTTTTCCTGTTTCTGTGGTACTTGTTTAGTGGTTTATTCCTCTGCTTGCACTTAGCAGAGCAAACGAAGCAGAAACCTAGATCAGCTACTGCACGGTGGTCAGTACTCTGTCTTCCAGAGTTCTTTTGACATATCTTGTCTGCTGTTGTCTGTTTTTCATTAAAGAACTAATTCCTCTGCTATTCTTTTAGTGGGGTTCTGGGAGAGAGCAGAGTTAAATATGGGTGTTTAACCCTCTGATTTGACCAGAATTTTGTTTCATTTCTTTATCCAAGCCTTTAACTGGTGCCTGATATATATTATATTCTTGAGAATTGTTCAGTGATTGAATGCATGTTTCTAAGATGGTATGCATGTTTCTAAGACAAGAAATCTTGTCAGATTTCAAGAGAGTTCCGAATATATGATCTTACAAAAATACATAACATATAGCAGAACCTGTCACTCTCCCTAAACTGTAGGATAAGAAGCAACTTGAGACGACATTATAGATTGTTGAGCTGTTGAGTGATGAGGCCCAAGTGCTATCTTCAGCCCTGTCACTAACTACATGAGTCACCTTGAGAAGTCACTTAACTTCTTCTCTAGGTCTTGGTTTCTTCAGCTTTAAAATGAGCTGTTGGTCAAGATTTGTTTCAGTTTACTGCACTGACTACCTGCTGTGTGCAAGGCATGGTACATATGTCTGTTAAGGCATATGTCACATTGAATTGATTGTGTTTGGCTTATATGCCTTTCTCCCGATTGTAGTTCAGTGTCTTGCACAGCGTAAGGACTCTGCACATTTTACCTCGTACTCTTTCTAGACCTTGGGCTCCTTGCGAAGACCACATTGTAGTCATCTTTGTATCTCCTGTGTCTCCTTGTTCTTGGAGCATAGGAAGTATATGGTAAATGTTAGATTTTTCCATGTAGAAAGAGTATATCAAGGAAATATGAAAACATGAGTTTCTCTGCCAGAATGCCCAGACCCTACTTGAAGAACAAGGCCTTGCTCTTTGGGAGTCCAGCTGCACACTTCCTGGCTCCCTTATGGAGCCGGGGGCTCGGAAGTGTTGATATTAAAGTCAGTGGAGACAGCAATTTTGTACCACAGCCCCAACAATGGTGGATTTCCCCCATCTCCCAAACAGATCATAGTCATGTATTTAATTGGCCTCACATTGTTGTGAGTTAAGGTTGGGATCATCTTAACTAAGAAAATGAATTACAGATATAATCCTGCATGATAGTGTTTAAAAATGTTTAAGTGCTTTTTCATAACTTATTTTGGTTTTTCCAAACCTGTGAGCTCATGTGCCAGGACTATTAAGTAGACAAAGGGGTCTGTGCTGGGCTCTGGGAGTACAGCGATGACCAAAGAGAAGCAACAGCTGTCATCTCGGAATTTATAGACCAGGGCTGAGTTTTCCAATATGGTAGCTACTAACCATATGGACTGTTTAAGTTTAAATTAATTAAAATGAAATACAATTCAAAATTCAGTTTGTCAGTCACAGTAGCCACATTTCAAGTGCTCAGTAGCCACCTGAGACTAATGGCTGCTATATGGACAGCACAGATGTAGAAAATGTCCATCATCTCAGGAAGTTCTCTTAGGCAGTGCTGGACTATAGAGCTAGGATCCTGTGTTTTTAGACCAGATTTGTTTCACAGTTGAGGCACCTGAGGCAGAGAAAAGCCTGTTGGTTAAGGTTATGTGGCTTGGTGGGCCTATGCTAGGAACAGATCTCACATTTTGGAGCTCAGCTCTTCTCTCACTGAAGTGAGTTCAGGGAGTAGAGTGACTAAGAGTGTGGTCTCTGCACTCAGGCTGCCTGGGTTCTCATCCTGGTTCTGCTGCCCTCTGGGGCATCTGCAGCTCTGTTTCTCAGTTGCCTCACTGTGAAATGGAGAAAATATTTGTACCTACCTCACAGGATTGTGGGGAGGATCATATGACCCAATAATGCAAGTCTTTAGAACTGTGCCTTACAGATAGTAATCACTCAGTGGTGCTGGTCGGTATATTGAAAATGAGAAAAGGACAGAAATTATCAGCTGCTTCTGTGAGGCATTTTTCAAACAGGAGACTGTGGAATGGGAAAAGAACATTGGGGGGGAGGGCGAGGTTGTATCTGCAGAGCTGACCGACCCACATAACTGAGAGTGTCTAAACCTGGGGCTGCTTCAGTCATGTGAACTGATGTAAAAATACCAGCATGTTCACAAAACCCTTTGAGTCCTTGTGTTGGTCATTGGTACTCTGAGCAAGGATCCTTTTGATGTCTCTTTCCTCCTGGTTTGTCTCTGCCCACAGCCCTTTCTGCTGTCCCCACACATTCCTTCATCCCTTACTGCATCTCTCCCTTGGAGGGGTGGGGTCACAGACATTTATCATCACCTCTGTGGAGCAGAGGGATGAGCCAAAGGAGTGCAGAAGAGAGAAGGGGCAGAAGCCCAGGTAATTTAGAAGTTAGATCCTGATGTTTTGAAGGAGGAAGATTTAGTATTACAAAGTGTGTATTGGTGGGAAGGGTAGTGAGGGCACTCTAGGCATACATAACCCCTGTGGCATCTCACCTCACCCACTGAGGCACACAGAGCAGATGGTACAGAGAGGCCAGTGACAGACCTAAAGTCAGGTGTGTAGCAATGATAGACCCAGAAATGACCTGTGAGGAGACAGTTCCTGATGACTATTCCAGACAACCTGGATCCTCAGTGTGGCATAAAAAATACTGCCTGAGTACCAATGGCAGTGATCAGGAGTATTGAGTACTTATAACTTAACCTGTAGCTGGCTCTGCCAATCTCATACCTGTTTGGGTCTTTCCATCATCATGGGTGATGTTCTACCTCATAGCAGCTGTAACAGGAATGGGTACTTAGTTAGATCCCAGAATTGCCTTTCTGCTTGCTTGTCAATGTGAAAACTCATTACTCATTTATATAATGCCTTATGCATTGATTATTAGCATCAGCCTTTGATTAGCAGGCTGACCTTTGAGCTTGGTTCCCAGTGTGAAGGGTCACTAGGACATGCCCTGTGAAATCCAAACAGTTTCTCTTATTGCCTGGAATTTGTGTGCAACCTGGTGTTTGTGCATATGAGCAGTTTCCTTGACTGACATGTAGATAGATAATTTATTGGCAGGTTGCTTTTCCACTTAGTATTTGTCTTTAGTCAGGGCAGATCTAGTGTTGGATGACAATTTTCTGTGAGCATAGAATGATGGTCAGGGATTGTAGTTGCCTGTAACAAACTGAGATGGGGAAGAAATGGAATAATGTTTGTGGTATGTCGAAATTAGGGAGTTTTTCAAGGCAGCTGTAATGTATATACCACTGGCTTCTGTGCTTTGACCTCTCTTTATAGACAGTTTACACAGTAGACTGGTGATAGGAGACTGGGCAGGGTCTGGAAGCCAGAGATGAGGTAAGACGGCCTGGAACTGGAGCTGAGAGATCTGAATCGCTGTCCTAGTGGCCCGGGAGGTGGACTTGAGAGCGGGCCAGGGGTCTGGATGGGGAAGCCAAGGCAAAAGCAGGAACCAGGCTGCTATAAGCAGGACAAAGTGAGTAAGACTCTGGAGAAGGCAAAATCCCTACAGGGACAGAAAATAGAGTAGCTGAAGAAAGCCAGGACTTGGGAGAACTTGGGGCCTAAGTAGGGTTTGGTGGTGGTTGCTGAAAATCGGGCTGGCAGGCCCCTGAGCCTGGGCCAAGGCAGTATCAGGCCTTTTAGGACTATTTTGTTCGTGTTGTGCAGCCTTTATGCTGGACATGGTACATTAATGAGCCAGCACTGGCAGGTGTGAGGGGGCGAGGCCCCCCAGGAACTGGGAAATGTTAGTCATGCCTGAGCACTGATAGAAGATATGGCTCCTCTTCAAGACAGCTGCTGAAGGGGGAGGCCCCGCCGCCCACCAGCCTGCATGACAGTTTGTGGTCTTGGTTTTGTTTTTAATTATTAAAGTCGTGGCCATTTAAGCACTCACCTGAAGCGTCATTGTAAATAATTTTTCCTTCTTGGGGTCAAAGAAACTCTAGCAGAGAAGGGTTTTGTGGCTGTGGTTCTAGATTCCCTCAAAGAACATAATGCCTGGGCAACCAGCATATCCAGAGGATGCTCTTGACAGTGGGTATGCACCTCTACAGACTACCTTGCAGATTGGCATTTATTTTGTATAAATCCTTAATTCAAGGAGTATAGGGTATTCCTTTCCATTGTATGCAAGGAAGAAACTGTGCTGTTAGGTAATGTAAAATATTTAACACTCTCTTTAAAAAATTAAACCTGCCCAGGAGCGTTTGATTGGTGGTACCCATGGCAACAGGCATGATTTTCAGTAGTGTCTTCTTGGGGCTTTTGGGCTCCTGAGAAGGCACAGGAGGCCAGCTTCTGGGAGGATCGGCCTGGAGGCAGAGAGTTCACCTGCTCTGCTTGGCCCGGAGGCTGGGCAATGGCAGGGCTGTGTGATACCTTTGTAGATATGAAGCTGGTGGTTTTGGTTTTGATAAATCAAGAGGGAATGGGAGGAGAAGGCACCATCCTTTGGGGGCTTGTTTATTCATTCTATTTTATTGGCCTCTGTTAATCTTGGCACTTATCACTTCTCCATCCAGCCTCAGGACTTTTGCCTGTACAGTTTCCCTAGCCTGGAGAACTTTTTTCTCTCTTTACTTTCTTAGCTTTGCTCATTCTTCAGATTTCACCTGAAGCAGCATGTTCTTAGGGAAGCCTTCTCTGACCCTCCCCAGCAGGTTAAACCCTCCTGTGTGAGGCTCTTGTGATGTGGTTGTTCTGGGCAGAACATTCTTCACAGTGTCTGTCTCAGCTCCATTTTAAAACTTGTTTAGAAAGTCATTGTTTGTCTGCCCGACCTACCAGTCTGTAGGATCGGTGATGACAGCCCCCAGTGCTGTTTCTCGTCACCACTCTATCCCTAGAGCCTAGCATGTGCCTAGCTCACAGGAGGTGTTCACTATGTGTGGAGTAAATTAGTTCACTAATTAGTTTAGGGTGTTATACCAAATTCTAAGAATACAAAGAGAATAAAACACCCCTGTTGTCCTCACGTTTCTAACATAGAGCAATGAGTGAGCTCTCAAGATACCCACTGAGGGGCAGTAAGTAAACATTCTCAGTTAAAGTTCTATTTATTCTTTAAGACAAGTACAAGAAAGTTGTAGCTTTCCTTTTTATGATAGTATAGATTTTATAATGAACTTATAAGTAAATATGCTTAGTGCTATTTTACTATTAGGAAGGTGTGATCAAAAAATTTGGTGACCAAGGTTCTGAAAGGACAGGTAGACACATGAAAGGGTTTTTATGCCAAAGTGTGATAAGCACTAAGTTAGGGCAAGTACAGGGTGCAGTGGGGGCACATAAGGGGTGAGCTAGAACAGGACCAGAGAAGGGCTTTCCTGGCAGAGGGCAGGGGGCTCAGCATGTGCAAAGGCAAGGTAGCATGAGAAGGATTAGTGCACTGGAAGAAAACAAATACTTTCATAAGACTGGAGGGCTTGCTAGACACCCCTACTGATACTGAGAGAAATTGAGAATTGAGAATAACAGGATGAATAACACTAGGAACCTGTCTGTCTGCAGGATGGATATAGTCTAGTAGAGGCAAGAATTGTGCAAACATGCCTTAGGAGAGAGACAGCACAGTGACTACCTGGTATTCAGAAGAGTGGATATTTTGGTTAGGAGCGATCAGGCCTGGTCATGGTTTCAAAATCTACCACGCCCAAGTTCATTGCAGAAGGGGAAGGGGAGAGGCTGGGGACTGATGTCAAGGCTCTTTGAAAGTCCATCTCAGAATTAGGCTTCTCCATCTAGTCCCACCCAGTGAGATTTTTACCTTAATCTGACTTAGACCCTTCTGTGGGCTGTATTTTCTGGGTTACAGAATTATATATGAACAGGGAAATGAACTATGGTATATGTAAATAGATGCATATTTGATGTATTTACTTACCTGTATAATCATATGCATGCCTTTTTTTTTTTTCCTTTTTTGTTTTTAAGTCCCAGGGCTTGAAGTAATTATGTAATTAGAGTCCACATAGAGTATGGCTAGATAAGGTGTAATTAAAGAGGAAAGCCTAATTTTGGAAGAATGATAAGAGGTCATTTGACTCATTCTGGGCCCAAATCCAATCTTGGAAGAACACTGAGAGGTCATTTGGATGAACAGAGCTTGAGGCCACCCAGGAGCCCAAACTGGCCTGAGAAGTGGACAGATTCTATTTCAGTTCACTGTGAACGCTATTCACTGAGCACCTTCTTGGTGTAGGGTATTGTGGGAGGCCCAGCTATTAGTAAAGAAAAGGTCTGGATCTTAGGGAGGACATAGGGTGGAGGCAGGGCATGAGCTTGAGAAAACTAGGGGGTCCCAGGGTGGAGAGGTGAAGACTCCAGGGAGTGGAGCTGGGGGGAGGTGAGTTAAAGAAAGATTCACGGAGTAGGTGGCATTTAATAAGTGCCCTGAATGGTAAGGAGGGTTTCAAGAGCAAGGACAAGAACTTTCTGGCATATTAGTGGCACTCAGCTCATATTTGTGGAATGAATGCTGGGTAGTTTGGAGGTAGAAGGAACATGGCTGAGTTGTTGGGTGGACATTGCAGTCTGGCAAGGGGCTGGTGGTACAGTGACAGCAGGGGCACCAGGAAGGCACCAGGCTTAGGTCCTCAACTGTGCAGAGGTGACTGTGTGCAGAGGAGTCAGAGAATGCTGTGGGCTGTGGAGGTCAGGGGAGGTGTCCTCATGGAGGGGGCCTTGGGCAGAGGCTGGAAGGACCAATAGGATAGGGGACAGGGGAAAAGGGAAGACTTGCCAAAGGAGGGGAGTGATATGGGCAAAGGTCTAGAGAGAGAGCTGAGGAGAGATTATTCAGGAGAGGGGGTGGGGGTACGTAAGGTGAAACCAGTTGGGTTGGCATGGGTGAAATTGGTTCCTGGGGGTTGGGCTTGTTGGGCAGGAGAATTTTGATCCAGTGGGACAGAGGAGCCATGGCAAGTTGTCGGACAGAAGAGCAGCATGATAAAGGCATGTGGAAGGAAGAGGAATCTGGCCCTGGCTGATGGAATGGGCTTCTGAGTTCAGCCTAAGGTGATGGGACAAGGCAGTGGTGGGGCCATCTGCAGTCCTTTATCACTGATGGGTTACTGGTCTTGGTGATAAGGCGGTGGGGACAGGGAGAATTAAGGCAAGAGAAGAGGTGTAGGTAACTGCAATCATCTCACCCTGGGAGAGTGGTAACACCTGAGATAGGAGTGGAACCAGCTGGTGGAAAAGAGGGTGTGGGCAGAGGCTTGGTGTGTCTAGTGCCCCGAGACTCCTGGTCTAACCCTTGCCCTGCCTTTGAACTAGCAGAGAGACCTTGGGCCAATTCCTTCATCTCCTGAGATCTGTTTTTTGTCAACAGGCCTTACTGCCTTATGGTTCATGCTCATCTCAGCCAGTGGAGTAGTTACAGTTGTAGGGCTCAGGCAAGGGGAAGGGTCTGGGATGGAGATGTATGAGGCCATCAGATGCAGATGAGAGAAGAAACCACACAGTCCTATTCCTTATCTTCCTAGAGTGCCCAGTGAGTATTGGGGATGGGCTCTGGGCAGCTAGGTTGGATGAAGAGTTGACTCATCCTGCCCATTTCAGGTTGGTTTTGAGCTTCTCTGACATAATGGGGGGTGTAAACTCTAAGCCTATACAGATGTTGAGGTCAGCTTCATTCTGGGGTGGTGCAGGGGAGGGATTAATCTTCCCAAATTTATAGAAGGAGATTCTCAAGGCAAGGATCTGGTCATTAGTGAATTCCTTCCCTGCTTCCTCTCCCCACTGCCAGTACCCCCTCCTACCCCTGTACCCCACCCCAGCCAATCTTTGGGAAACTTATGGCTTTGGACCTTTAGAAACAGAAACCTTGCAGAGAAAACTTCCTGGCAGGGGTAGGGCTTAGGAAAGGAGAGAAGGAAGGACTTTCCAGAGGAGAATGACAGAGAGTTATATTACAGAACTTAAAAAAGTCCAGAAAGGAAGCCATATGTTTTTTAAATACTTAGAGTGTGTACCAGTTCTGCTCTACGTGTTTTCATGGTCTTTGCCTCATAATCTTTGCATCATTTCTGCCCTTCTTATTATCCCATTTTACAGATAAGGCAACGGGATTACAGAGATGGACTAATTTGCCCAAGGTCTCAGTAGAGCAGGATTTCATTTTATTCAAGACTCTGACTCCAGTGGCAATAAATATCCATTTCTATATTCTGCAAATACTGTTTTCTGCTGGGGGAAAAAGAGAATGATTTGTCTTTATGACCTTTATTGTGGATCTAGTTGCCGTCTACATGGCAGCATTCCAGTAGAGTGCAGTGTCTTAGAGAATGACGACAGGACACTTAGAGCTCATCAGACCTCAGAATAGGAAACTGAGGCCCAGAAAGGAGAAGGGAAACGCCAGGGTCAGGGGCAGAATGGGAATGAGAACTAGAAGATTCTGGAGACTTTGAGGCTTTTTGGCTCTTTTAAGGCATCCCTGTGGAAAAGTTTGTTTTCAGACAATAATGGAAACCTTTGTCTGGAGGGTTGGTCTGGGCAGGGTTGGATCTGAGAGGTCCTCTGTGTGTGTTTGTACTTTCTTTCCTCCACTTTCACCTCAGATGCCTTTGAACCAGCAGGAAAGATTCCTTCAGACCAAAGGTTAAGACCAAAGGCATTTAACAGGTGGAAAGCACATAGGAAGGAGGGGGAAGATCAGAAGCCACAGAAATAGAAGACTAAACTCTAGGCTTGGCTAAAAGGAATGTTCCAGGCCTGCAAATAATCACTAACATTTACTAAATACTCACTGTACCAGGCAATCTTTATGTGTCATTTGTGGAATTGCCATGGCCTCCCCATGAGGCTGTTTTGTTCTTCTCATTTTATAGGTGATGGAACTGAGGCTCAAAGAGGCTGAGTGAATTACCTGAAGTCACAGCGTTAGTGAAACATAGAACCAGGACTCCAGCCCGGGTCCACCTGATGCAAAGCTCTGCCTTTAACACCTAAGCTTTGTGTAGGACGAGGAGCTCCGGGTACCTAGCATTTGGGGATATATGGAATAACACATTTAGAGAGGTCACTGTTTGGCATTGGTTCTCAGCCACGGGGTGATTTTACCCCTAGGGACATCTGACAGTGTCTGGAGACATCTTTGGTTGTTACAGTTTAGGGGGTGCTAGTGGCGTGTGGTGGGCAGAGACCAGTGTACTCCTAAACATACAATGCACAGGTCAGCTCCAAAAAAAGAGGTGTCCTATGACAAATGTCAATGTTCCAAGGTTGGGGAACCCTGCCCTGTGGGGACCTGCCTGTATTTTTACCTCAGAGCACAGGACTAGTGGAAGGCCACCTGGAAAGCCCATATGAGGAACTTGAGGTGTCCTTTTAGCTCCATAGGCTTATGTTGTACCTGGATGAATGTTTGCATTTTGGGTTTCTCACTGAGTCTTGAGGGGCTGGGTGGAGGCCAGGGAAAAAACATTCCAGCAAGGTGTGATGGGCTAGGGTGGCCCTGGGCTGCTTGTGAGTGGAGGCAGGTGAGAGGTGGGTGAGATCCATTCTGGGCTGCTGAAAACTGATTGGTTTGTTTCTATGTGGGTAACTGAAATAAGAACTCAGATCCAGTTAATTGTCTATTTTTTCTTTAGAAAATCCTTTTTAAATGATTGCCAGAACTACCCATCATGGGGAGGTCTGGAAAAGAGATACCATGTTGCAGATATACTGGGATACAACTACGCTGCTTGCCAGACTCCTTTGTTACTGGTTACTGTTTAACTCTAGTCTGGCCCATGTCACTTAGGGCAGAAAGACAAACAAATTGGGGAAGCCCCAGGGCCCTTGACCTTGACCTTAGCTTCTTCTAACAGCTTTATCTGAGCATTGCCAATGATCAGGTAGGTCAGATCTAGCAGGTCAGATCAAGCAGCCCCTGCTTCTGAGGGGACGCTGCCTGAGCAGTCCCAAGGAAAACACTCCCTGATTTACCCTGCTGTTCTTATGTCAGGCCCCCTCTTCCAGGTCAGATACAGCAAGGGTGCATCTGAGCCCCTCTCTCAGGGTGTACATCACCTGGTAAGATTTTTACCCTTGGCAGCAGCCCTCTCTTTGTCACCCTGGTTTCAAGTGAGCCCTCCCTTGTCAAATTTCCTACTGCAATGCCTTTCCCCTGTTGGCCTTGATGGCTGGAATTATTCCCCACTGCCTTTCCATCACCTGGGTCCCACCCCGTGACCGCCTTCATGAAGCATTCTGGCCACTCCAGCTTCCAGAGTCACCTCCTTCCTCTTCCATATGCCCTTTGCTGCAGTGACGACTTTGGTCTTTCATCTAGTCATTAAATGATAATATTACTTGTCAGTCTCTCCTGTCACTTTCTGACCTCTCTAGTGGCTCAGTCACTAACTAGCTATGTGACCTTGGATGAATGAGTCATTTAACCTCTGGAGAAGCAACATTGTGTTGAATCAGGTGACTTTAGTTCCCTTACACCATCAGTGTCAAATGAAAGTAATAGTCATAGGACCTGGGCTGTTCCTCTAAGGTTAGTGGCAATTCAGGTTCCCCTTGGATCCCATACAGATTCATGGAGAACCCAGAACTAGTTGGTAGGAAACTGCCATCAGTCTAAATAAGCAAACTTTTTCATACTCAGCAAATGTTTGTTGAGTGTCTGCTATATCCAAGGGTGTGTGATGGGTTCAGTATGGCTGTCAGATGGGTCTCTGGGCTTTGCCTTTAAGGATCTCACAGCCTTGTGGGGCAGAGTGTAGGTCTGTACAAAAACTATAAGAGTAGACTCTTCATCATATCACCCTTTGCTCATCCTTGGGACCAGCTATCACAACTGTGTACACACACACAAACACACACATACAAATTAAGTTTCCATTAGAGCTGGAATTTTTTAGCCTTCTTCACTATGTGCCTAACACATAACAAGCAGTCAGTAAAGATTTGTTAAAAGAATGCAGTAAAGAATGGCACATTTGACTTGAGTTTTGAAGGAAGAGTAGGAGTTAGACCTACACTGATGGGGAGGGGCACATTAGAGACTGGACAGGGCTGGGGTGGAGTGGAGGCAGAAGGAGGAAATGGCTTAAGCAAATGCACAGAGATAATGAAGCCCAAGTAACTGTAGATCCACTGGGATTGGACCATGTATGGTCAGGATGTAGAAAGTCTGGAAAGGTAACTTGGGCCCAGGTGGTAGAGAGTCTTAAATTCAAGCTTATGTTAAAGGGACTGATTTATCCTACAGTAGGATGACCTCACATTCCAGTTTCCCAGAGCGGCTTTGCCCCTTGTCCTAATGTGATTATTAATAGTTCCCCCTTTCACTCTCAAATATCCTTTTTTGTATGATAAGTTATATGGTCCTGCAATCCTAAAGGCTGTGTGGAGCCCCTGAAGGGTTCACAGTGGGACATGGTCAGGCTGTCTTTGGGAAGGTCAGTGTTTGATGGAGCCTGGAGATAGGAAATGAGACATTTTTCAGTCCAGGCAATTCAGGCCTGAGCCCAAGGAGTTACAGTGATGTGTAAAAGAAGGAGATGGTTACAAAAGACACTAAAGGCTAAAGTGATACCATACATGGTCTTTAAGTGGCTGCAAAGCACTTCTTTCAAAAGTAGACCCATCCTAAAGTTTAGGCATCCTGGATAAATGTTTCTATAACTTGAGTTAACAACTGATAAGAAAAAAAGAATACATTGTGCCTGTTTTCTGAGCAATTGAAAGCCAGAGAAGCTTCTTCCCAGTCTCCAAACATTTTGGTGAGACACTCTGGCATTCACTTTCCTAAACCCCAGCATTGTTCCTTGGAATTTAAAATAGGTTATGAATGTGCTCGATGTCAGGAAAGATAAATCTGTGAGGAGGACTGTAGTCAATACATTTCCTTTTAAAGTAGAAACAATATAAAGAGCTTGATTCAGTCCTGAATCAATCTCGCTTTGTTGCCATGATTGTGTAAAACCTGAACTGCTTTCTGTCTGTCACACTGTTTATATTCCCCCCATGTTCCCCATCTCAGCTGGCCCTGCACGGAGTCAAAGCCTTTTTAGGCCATGGACAGCGCTCCTCTCAGGGCTGTTTTCTTGTGCCCTGCAAAAGGGTTGTGCAATGAGTGGTGATTTCATTCAATATCTAGGGGTGCCTTTCAGGTTGGCTATTCAGTGGTGCCTCCAAACGAGCTTCCTTTGTCCTAGAGAGTTGGAAGGCTAAATTCTTTGGCTTTTAAAAGATTTTAAAATAGTCAATATGCATATACATGGTGCCGAAATCAAAACGTTACAAAAACGTGTGCATTGAAAAGTTTTATTCTCACCCCTATAATGCTTGTTTCACCCCTTCTCCCAACCCAGTCCCCCGTGAGGAGGGCTGAACATATATTCCAATTTGCCTACAGCAGTCCTACTTTCTGTTCTTCGAGCCAGTGAATGGTCAATAACAACCTTTTTCTTTCTCAAAAGTGTCTCAGTTTATGTGATAAATGATACATTCCCCTATAAGTTGGTAATTGTCTTTATTAGTTTGTTATATATTCTTCCTGTATTTTTGTATGCAGATACATATGTAAGGGGGGCTGTGACATACATCGCTTTTGTCACTTCACAGTATATTCTGGAAAACTCCATATCAGTAGAAATGGAGTGTCCTCATTCTGCAAGACTATCTTTAGATAGGACTGTTTGAAGAGACTGGTGGACAGTTGTCTTTTCCTTGGTTTATCAGTTTAATTGTGATTTAGGAGAGGCTTCTGTTGACCTAGGGAGAAACAAAAGGCTGTGGGAAATGAATCCAGCTTCTTTCACTTAGGAAAGCCAGTTCATTAGTGACCCCGTCCAGGAAGCATTTATTAAGCACCAGCTTTCTGCCTAAGATGGTACTAGGTACTTTGGATGAAGTGGATCCTCCCTTCTTCTCCACTTGTTCAAATGCTTCAGGATCCCGGCCAGATTCACAAAAACTTCCCTGATTTCATGGCCAGAATTCTTTGGCATCCTCATCTATCCATTGTCTACTCATCCATCCATTTATCCATTTCATCAAGTGCTTCCTTTCCTTCACATAGTGCAAGCAGCATTCCACAGGTGCTAGGATTTGTGCTAGAGATGTAGTGATGAACAAGATGAACAAGGAGAGGCCCTTGCTGTAGGAGACAGAGAGAGAAAGGTGAGTGAACAGGTAGTGGTTTATCTAGGCCACTGGTACCCTGCAAAGGCCCCTCTAAATTGGTGCCTGCCCCTCCCCTTAATCTTTTTTCCATGCTAAGCATCGCCATAGCAGGAAACCCCCTAACTGTCTAATGCTGAAAAGAGCTGCGTAAAGGAGAGCCCCAAGTCCCACCCCTCTTTGGTCTTGGTTTCCCTCTTGGAATGAGAGGGTGGGGTTTGACCCCTGAGGACACAGCACCTCTGACATTTCAAAAACAATGATTTCAGGAATCAGCCTGGTGGCTCAGCCAGCTCCTTCTTTTATCTTCTTCTAATAAATCCAGCTTCCCTTGCAGTTTCCTGGTGCCAGAGGGGGTGATCAGTCCAGGATAAGAAATAGCCAGGCCAGGAAAATGACCTCTTAATAAAGTTGAAAGGGCCACTGGGAGAGCTGGGATGGCCAGACGTGCGTCTGTGAGCCACTCTGCTGTGAGCTGTGTTCGGCACCGAGAGATGTTCCAGGTAATGACTCCAGCTCTCGCCGCTGAGGAAACAAACAGAGTCAGGTTGTCACAAAAGAGGGTTCTGGCTGAATGTTAGCAAATGTTGTCCTACAGCTGTGCAGAGCAGCCTTTGGTGGGAAGAGGTGAGATTTGTCTGACAACTCTCACTCCCCTCTCTGTTGCCCTCATTTGTTCTTCCTGCAGTAACTTTTCACAGGAAATCGGAAGGTGGAATGGTGTTTGTCTGGTAAGTCCATTTTGGGCCGATGCTTGGTATTAACTGTGTGCCTGGCACTGCGCTGTGAGTCTTCTCCTTCCATTATAACATTGGTTCTCAAACTCTGGGGAGCATCACGGTCACCTGGGCTGCTTGTTAAAAATGCATATTACTCCCTGGGAAGGACCCAAGATTCTGTATTTTTAACATGATCCGTAGGTTGTGCAGGTTGCATCTGGATATTTTCAGCTGCAAGTGATAAACTCCAACTCAAATTGGCTGACAAGGAAAATCAGTGTCTCTCAGAGACCTACCATTATGTGGACTGCAGTGTGAATTGCACCCCCTGCAGTTGTGCAGTGGGCAGTTCTGAACGCTGAGGTAGGGTGGGCTTCAAGGTTGTTCTTTTCAGTGGCTCAGGTATGTCATCCAGGCCCCAGGTCTTCCCACCTCTGCTGTCTTTGTGCTGGCTTCATCTGCAGGCTGGGAATGAAGTGGCTATAGCATTTCCAGACATCTCAGGCACAGTGACATCAGGGGGAAGAAGAAGGATATAGATTGATTTCTGGCTGTCTCCCAGTAGTCAGGAGCCTACCTGTGATACATCCAGCACTCTCCTTTGACACCTCCTTGGCTGGAGCTGGGTCACATATCCATCCCTGAGCCAGTCACTGAAGGCGCTTGCACTTCTGGAGCCATCTGCCGAGGGGCGGGCACCTTAACAAAATGGAGGTTCTGTTAGGAAGGAAGGAACAGGGACGAGGGGCTGGGAAGGCAACCATCAGGGCCCAGCGTGCAGGTGGCTGCAGACCACACGCCAAGAAACACCACCTCACGTCATCCTGAATAGTCGGGGCTGTTGGTGGGGTTATCTCTGTTGTGCAGATGAGGAAATGAGACTCATTGAGCTTCAGCAACTTGTCTTAGATGACACGCCTGTAGTGTGTGGGGGTTGGGAATGAGGGAACTGGATGTTTTGAGAGGCCCTCTAGCTCTAGGTGAGTAATCACCCTCTTTTTGCCTTCCTGAGTGCCAAAGCAGCCCCCTTCATTTCTAATCTCTCCTCCATGACTATAGTTATTCACGGCAGGAGGCCTTCCTAACTGTTCTCTATGGACAGGATTCTACAGGCATGAGAAAAAATATACATTGTGCTGTCCTACCTCCACACTGGCTATGCCCAAACATAGTTGAAATAATGTTATCAGCTCAGATTTGGGGAGTGGGGGGCTGCCCACTTCAGCCCCTGTGCTACGTATAGTGCAAACATTATCTTAAATCCTGCAGCAACGTCTCAAGTTAGGTTTCATTATTCGTATTTTATGGATGGGAAAATTGAAGCTGACTGAGATGGAGCCGGGAGGGCCAACCGCCTGCCTCAGAGTCCACGCTACTCCCCTGCTCCACTCTGCGGCTTATCAGCAGCCACCAGCCTTGTTCTGTCCCCAAAGAAATGTTCTCAGGGAAGAGGGTTTGAGGGTCAAAAGAGTTCCAAAGGAGCTGAATGCTTCCTATGGGACTAATTCTCAAGGCACTAGGAAAAAATATCCTGAGCATAATAAACACAAGAAAGAAACAGGAAATCTGGTTTGTTATATAGCAGTTAAAATACAAATAGGAAAAACTCTCACAAAAAGCCTAAAATTTTGTTGGATTTGAAAATGAAAGGCCGTGATTGAGAGGGTAGGAAAAGCCCCATGGGATTGGGAGACAATTGATAAATGGTGAACAGTGTGTGGTAATAAGGAATACTGGGTGGAGTGTCTGAACACCTTGCTTGTTTGCCAGTTCTGCTTTTGAGACATGTAAAGTGGGGTCTTGGCTGGCAGCTCTGTGGGCAGAGGGAGCAGAGAGGTAAAGAGTAGAGCGAGCTTTGCAAGCTGTATAGGGCTTTGTAAAGGTGAGAGGGCGTCAGACGATAAGCCACAGAGTTGACACCTCCAAGTTTTAAATTTAGTGCAGCTCTACCTGGTTGTGAGTTGTTAGTTGCCAGGAGTGCAGGGGCCCATCAGAGCTGGCAGAGGGCAGATGACTGGCTTTGGCCTCATCTCAAAGAGAAATCAGCTTTGCCTGAAGAGCCCGTTTTTAGCTCCGGACATTTGGAGTTCCTCCCTTGGCGTGTTGCCTGGACTACACCTCGGGAAGTATTGTCTACAGGTGCCCCAGGGGGTAGTTAACCACAGTGCAAAATGGGCAGAGATAAGTGCCCTGTGCTCAGTACAGAAGGTGCAGAATGTGGCTGCTAGGGAGGACACTGGGGGCTCAGGAAGCTCTGGATAAGCTGGGAGGTGGGAGCTGAAGATATATGTTGATGTGTGTGTGTGGCAGGTGTGTGTGTGGAGGACGGGCATCCACACATGAGGCCTTTCCAGTTGTAGCTAACACACCTCTGATTGTCATGGCTGGAGAGAGACAGTGACTTGTCTTTTCAGATATGAACAGAGGAAATAATGGGGTGAAGCACTTCTGCAACTTTGCAGCATTTTGAGTCTGTAGCAATCCTTCCTACTCCCCTCCCATTTATCAGACACCTAAACATTTGTTGGCCTACATCTGCTTGAGTTGCTGGGCTTGGCGCTGAGGTTTCACAGACCAAAATCATTGCCTTCAAAGAAAAGTCTCATAAGTAAACAGAACTGTCACAAAGCTGTGTGATAAGTGCTAACAGGTCTGCACAGGGTTCTCCGGGAGAGGTAGGAGGGAGCACTTGATTGTGTCTGGTGGGGAGGGTAGTTATTTCTCTCAGAGGTGACACCTGAGCTGGGGCTGGAAGGCTGGGAGAGAATTGTGCTCGGTGGCCCAGCCTCTTGGAGGGGATTCTAGACAGAGGGTGGCAGTAAGCTTTCATATGACAATATCAAAAGTTCTTGAAAGCCTGCTGTGTGCTTTCGGTGCTGCAGACATGGATGGGACTCAGTACCCACCCTGCAGGTTCTCACAGTCAGAGGTGAATAGGAAATGACAGTGCAGGTGTCAGTTTGATTGGAGTGTGGACAGAATCCTTTGGAAACATAGGAGCCCCACTTAACTCGGTTACTGGCATTTGCTTTTTAGTGTTTGTCCCAGAAAGGTTCCTTCTTTGCAGGCTCTTTCATTGGTGAGAGGCTCTGTTTAAGAAGCTAGTTTGCTGTCTGCTGCCCTCAGGGTTGATCTTTCAACATGTGGATTATACTGTGAAGCATCTATTCATGCTTACAGATTTCTTCCTATGGAGCCAGCACTGGGCTTAGGAAGTTGGACTTGGGCAAGGCACTTCACCTCTCTGGACTTCAGTTTTCTCACTTATGGGAAAAAAAAAAGTAATTGGCCAGGTCAGTATTTCTCAAACATTGGTCTAGGGGCCACCTACCATAGAATGGCGCTGCCTCTAGAGTCCTTGTGGGGTGGCATCTCCTCATTCATATAGCCAGTTACTTGGAGCTAGGCCTAGGATTCTGCATTTAACAGGCACTCCAGATGATTTCTACATCTTTGATTTTTGGGACACCTGGGCTACAGGATGTCAGCCTCTAATTCTTTTAGCCCCAAGCTCCTCAGCCCTAGATAGGTGTTTCCACAGGGACTGGAAAAATGAAATGTTAGCTTTCTTGATATTTTATCCTTGCAATGATGCTTTCAGCAAACTGCTCCATAGTTAAGTGTCCTGACTCGGCAGTGTGTGATTGTGAGTTGTTCTGCAGGCAGGTTTTGATATTCCTTAAGGAAGAAAAGCCTTGTTAACGTGCTCCTGAATGTGGCTGTCAGAATCTTTTCAGTAGCTGAGTCGTTACAACAAATAATCTCAGCTTTTCAGCTCTGGTTTAGGCGTGTCTGACTGGCTTCCCTGTCCTGAGTGCTTCCCCCTCAGCCTCTTGCATTCTGACGTAGAGCCAAAGTTTCATCTTCTCTTCGATGTCTCCATTTTGGTTCCCCATCAGGTCATCTTTGTGAAATTATTAAATTCACAGTGTTAATAGCTGCAGTGTGTGTTCTCATTTTTTGGTATGGTGTCTGAAAACACAGTTTTAAATGTTCAAAGTAAGTAAATAAGAGCTTTATTATACCTGCCTGGGAGTTGGCTCCAGTTTCTTGTTTTTCTTTCCTGCAGAAATTTCCTAGTAGCCCCTAAGATTCCACAGTGCCGGTGGCTTTGAGAAGCTGTTGCCTAAGAACTATTCTCAGCTTGACCCCTTCATATCATTTAGGTGTGAATGAAATGGTCTTAGGTGAGGGCACTGTATTCTGGCCCGTTGTAAAGACGAAACCTTGGCACCTAGTATTCTAGATCTTAAAAATCAAGAACCTGCCTCTGGATCTCGGTTCATATCTGTTCTGTGATTTCTTGTTGTGGGCTTCCTTGTTGAAATCAGTCTGTGAACACAGAATTCTAGTCAATTCTGATGAACCCTCTGACATTATGCAGGTGGGAGAAATCCAGAACTGAAAGTAGGAGAGGCAGGTATGCATCCAAGCAGGCAGGGTGGGGCTGGTCCTTCCCTGTGTTTCCAAAGGGTCATGCACAATTCTCTGCCATAGTGGGTGCCCAACATGTGGCTGCTGGAATCATGGATTAAAATATACGTAGACCAGTAATTAAACTGGTGGAGGCATGGAATTCAAAGGGCAGATCAGTGTGAATTTGGATTTCCCCTTGGTTGTTTTTTAAGTTTAATTTTCATGGAAATACCAATTAGATGCAGGATTAGTTGCAGTGCAGAATGGCAGGGAGGAGAAAAAACAGACACTGTATGCATTTTAAGTACTTTGGTACATCTGTTAGTTGTTCGTTATTTGCCATTTTGTTAGATAATCTCAGAGATTGATTAACAAACATTTTCATTTTGTGTCCAGGGAAACTGAGGCAGAGGAGTGCAGTGATGAGTCTAAGTATACATAGTGAAATTGTTGGCAGGCAGTTGACTGATACTTAAGAAGGATTTATAGAGTACCTCCTCTCTAGTGGAATACACAAGAATGGAAATTTAACTTTGCCAAAGCTGTTAGAAGTGATGGAGATCACCTCGGAGTGTATAGTTGCTTTGTAACATTTCTGTCACTTGGTTGTTTGGTTTTTGTTGGTGTCTCTCCCATGACAGAGAGCTCACTATTCATTGAGAAGTTCATTTCACTTTTGAATGCTTCTAATTTTTAGAATTTTTTAATGTGGGCTATAATCAATCTCTCATAAGCTTCTTTAGGACCTATGTCTCACTATATTTACACAACATCATTCATTCATTCATTTATTTATTCATTCAAGCATACGTGTTGAGCACCAGCTGTGTGTTAGGTTCAGGACGAATAAGAGAAAACAAGATAGACGAGGTTCCTGCCTTCTGCAACTTAGACACTGGTGTTGGTATAGTGGCAGGAGTATTGGACTAGGTATCAGAAAACCTGAGTACAAACCAAAGAGATTTACTGGAAAAAAAAAAAGAAAAGAAAAGAAGAAGAAGACAAAAAAAAAAAAAGAAATGAAGGTTTTGTACCACTTGCAAAGTGTATGAACTTGGCTAAGACCCTTGGGTATCTGTTTTCACTTCATTTTACAGAGGACATTATCCCATGGGACTTTCCAAAGCAGTGAAAGTTCATTGTGCGGGGTGTACCTTGTAAAATGTGAATTGCTGTATATTACTAAGAGTGGTGCTAGTTCTTGCTTCTAGAGCAGTCGTTCTCAGAGTGCGGTCCCCGGGAGAGCAGCATCACCTGGGAACTTGCTAGAAATGCAATTCCCCAGTACCACCCAAGACCTTCTGATTCAGGAACTCAGTGGGTGGCATCTGAAAATTGTTTTCCAGGGCTCCTGGTGACTCTGATACCTTCTCTCGTTGGGACCTACTGCTATAGACTACAGCAACAGTCCTCAGCCTCAGCTGCACATCGGAGTCACCTGAGAAAGGGGGCTTTTAAACCTGTGTCTGCTGTGCCTTCTGACGAGTCAGATCAGAATCTGAGGGTAGGGCCCGTGCAGAAGCCTCCCAGGCTGTTATTCTCCTTTGCAGCGAGGGCTGGAGGAACCTGGGATCGTGATGCTGAGGAGCTCAGGTGGTGGATTTAACCAGTTTGGTTTGAGTCCCAGCTCTGCCTCTTATTAGCTCTGTGGATTTTGGCAAGAGGACTCTGGCCTCAGTTTACTTATCTGCATAATGAGGATTAAAAAAATGCCCATCCCTCAGTGTTGTCATAACAGTCAAGAGGGATGCTGCATGTGAGTCTCCATGGATGTGTCTGGCGTGTGGTAAGTGAAGGGGGACTGAACTTAATGGTAGTAGCCATGGGTGTTTGAAGCTGATGGTGCTCATCTCTTCACCCAAACCCGCAGTTTCCCCACACCAAGCCTCTTTCTTCTGGGACATAGTTTCCAGCTTCCCTTTTGGGGAAACTCCATAACTCTCTCTAAAAGGCAGTGTCCTATTTAACAGTATTCATCAGAATTACAAATGCACCTGCTTTTTATCCTTGTAATTCCAGTTCTTGGAATTTGTCCCGCAGATATACCTGCACAGGTGAGAAATGATGTATGTTTATTCCTTACCACATTGTTTGTAGTAACAAAAGACTGGAAAAATGTAAATGATCATCAATGTAGAGTCCTGTGCAGCCACAGAAAAGAGTGAGGCTGCCCATTAGGAACTGGTGTGGGACTCTGTAGGATCTATTTTTTAAATGAAAAATGCAGAGTGTGGAGCTGCATGTAAATTGTGTCACCATTTGTGCAGAAAAAAGAGAGGACAATAGACGTTTATTTGCCAGTATTTACATACAGTACCTGTGGAAGGGTACAAAAGAAACTGGTAACATCGTTTACCTCTGAGGAGGGCACTTTTCAATATAAATTACTGGATGCCTTTTAAATGATGTGACTGTAACCCATTAGAGAAACTTATTTTAAAAAGTGTGGTGCCCTGAGCTGAATCCTCCACTTGTGGCCTGGCCGCTGTGAGGTACAGTGGGAGTATTACTGTTTTTCTGAGAATTGGACACTGTCCTACTTTTGATGCCATTTAAGATTGCGTTACTCTTGGCTCTGTTGGCCCTGATGAACCTTGTGGTCAGCGACAGCACCCAGCTCTGTTTCACGCGGATGGTTGCCAGGGCAGGTCTCATGGACTCGAGGAAGTTTAGAACTGCCCCCAGCCTGTTCTTGCACAACCGGCTTTGTGTTTGGCCCGGAATACTAGGCTGTCCGGACCGTTTGAATCTTGATTCTGTCATCTATAGCATTACCTCCTCTTCTCAGTTTGGTGCCATCTGGGGGTTTGCTGAGCCTGCCTCCTTTGTCTGTTATTAGTCAGGTCATTGTTAAGACATCAGACAGGGCGTGTCTAAGAATTGAACTCCATGTCCTGCTGTTAGTAACCTTCCTCTAGCTTGTCATCAAGACTTTTAAAGACACCAGTGTACGCGGATGTTTAATGTGTGCCTGTTTTGTGCCAGGCACTGTGCTAGTGCTGAGGGTACACAGAGGAATAAGACAAACATCCTGCCTGAAAAAAGAGATAATAGAGGTGGGAGAACTTTTTCTCTAAAGGACCAGATAGTAAATATTTTTGGCTTTGTGGGCCACTCAGTCTCTGTTGTAAATATTCAGCTCTGCCCTGGTAGGGCCACCATAGTCATAGACAACATATAAACAAGTGGCATGGCTTTTCCAGTAAAATGTTATAAAAACAGGTCAGGGCTACATTTGGCCCCGGGGCCATAGTGTGCTGACCTTGGATCTAGTAGGAAGACAGACTACTAGTAACTCAGTCAAGTTTAGTTAAGTGCTACGAGATGGGTACATCCAAAGTACAGTGATGACCCAAAGGAGGAGGTGATGCCCGTTCTGTGGGGGAAGTTGTTCACTTGGCTAGTCATATACTAGTACAGACTGACTCTGTGTCACTAACTTATTTTCAAGTGGATCATGGGAGATTTTTCTAGATGCTTTGCTGAAATTGAGGTGCATTTTATCTCTCTCTTTTCACCTGGACTACCAACTTGGCTATCACAACAAGAAATAACCTTTTGGTTGCCTTTTGGCGTGACTTCGTCATATACTCACATTGCCTTTTCCCAATGTTCACATTCTTTTCTAAATGTCCCCAAACCATTTGTTCTATAATTATGCTAGGAATCATCATTGAGTTATAGTTATCAGGGCTTATTTATTTGTAGGAGTCAGGATTGCCCACTTTCCTACTTTAATATTGGGACATGTCTCATGTTGTCAGGCCCCATTCTCCTTGTGTGCTTTTGAATTTGATCAATTGCAGTTCAAGTAAACTTTATAGTTAGTTCAAAATGCATGAAATAAATTATATGTTGTCTAAAGAAAATTTGGAACCGCATTAAAAAGTGGAAGGAATGCTAAAACAAATCAGTCATGGTGCACCACTCCAGCTTGGCCCCAGTTAACATTTTGGTGTCATTTCTGCCAAATATGTGAAAAATAATCAGAGTTTACAACCAGACTGCTTTGGGACACTGGTTTATAAGGGGAGCCTGATGGTTAAGTAGTAAAGTTCTAGGAGAGTGTTCAGAGGGTAGTGAAAGCATAGAGAAGGGATCAATTTCACCTGGGCAGAGGCTCTGTAGAACAGGGGACTTGATAATTGAGTAGAAAGTAGTTGGAGGAACAGGAAGCAGTTGGATATAAGCTACAGTCAAAACCAAGTGCTAAATGTATATTAAAAAAACTGCAAGGATGGTCTCAAAATAGTACTGTGGTAGGTAGGGATGTTGGTGAATGTGGTTTTATTTTTTTTTTTCATTTTCCAAATGGGGCTGTGTTACCTCTTGTTAGTATGTATATTTTTAATACCACACACATGTGCCCGGTCTTCAGAAACTCAGGTTTGCAGAGCTCGGCTGCAGGTCTCTGCAGAGCCAGGAGCTCGGAGCCAAGCCTGCAGTGCTCATGCATCCTTGTCATTTCCATCAGTGATTTCTGAGGATGAAGTAGAGAAGCAAGTACTCCTGATAGCCCAGATCCCTGAGAGTAGTCTAGTATTATCTTTGCAATCTGAAAGTTCTAGACAAATCTTGTTGTAACTTGAATAAAACAGTACAGATTTCTTCTTCGCAACGCAGCCTGAGCAGGTCAGACCTTGCTTCTCTGTGCTGAAGTCTTTTACATAGCAAGAGTTGCCTTTAAAACGTTCAAGGGCAAAAGCTTGAGATAATGGTTTAGGAGGTAAGTGACATTATTGAGCGCATTGAGAAAATATTTACATGCATATTTCTCCCTTCTCCCTCCCCTTGATCATGAGAAATCTGTGTTTCTGGCACAGATTTCTCACCCCCTCCCTCCATTCATTTCTACCACCATATCCATACGCAGAAGGGAAGGGCACCCAGACTGGAAGGGGCTTGCCGCATGTGCTGCAGACATTCTTTTCCACCAGGGAGAGAAGAGTTGTTGGATTTTTCTGAGTCCAAATTTTGGCTTTGCCTTTGCCTTTTGCATGCTGTGTAACTGCAGGCAAAGTCTTTGAGCTCAGCATTCTGTCTCCATTAAATTGGGATGATAAAATAGAGCCCGCAGTTGTTTTAAGGATTGAATCAGGCAATGCCTGACCCACGAACAGGTGCACAGTACATTGTGGTGGCTGTTGTTCATTATTACTACTTGACTGTTAGCGCCAGGCTTGAACATCGGCTCGTACGTGTCCTTCCCATGTGTAGCCATGCAATAGGAACCATGGCCTTGCATTCATTACCAGTGCTTTGCACTCATGATTCTGAATATTGATCTGAAGTTGGCAGGGTGTGGGGTGCTGGCAGGAGTAGTGGCCCTACAAGTTTCACTTCAGAGATTGTTTTTCACTAAAGACTTCCTATAAGAGTCCTAAAGGGCAGACTTCATGAAATGTCAGGTGCTGTGTGCGTTTGCATTACATTGATAAAGGCTGTGTGAAACTGGGAAACAAGCATATGTTAATTGAAGGCTCGAGAAATATGGGTTGGTTGACTAGAAAAACAAAAGGAACAGCAATAGAGAAGAAGAAAGAGAGAAGGAGGCCTCTCTGGATTGGGTTTTGGGACCATGTAAAAGCTTCCCCACCCTTCTGGTTTCTCTGTAACCTGTAATCACACTGGGACCTGCCTCTGAACCTTAAGAGGGCCTGGAAAACTTACCTTTTTGAAGTTAGTGATGTGACTTTATCCTTTTTTCAGGACAGCCTAAGTTTTCACTTTTCTACCATGCTGAGATCCTGCTGAATTCCAGATTCAGTCTTATGGGTGGTCAGAAACAAGATGAAGTTAAGGGAGGAGGTTCTGTGCTCCATCAGGAGGGCCTAAAGGATAAGAAGACTGGCTTAGCAGCTACCGTAGAAAGGATAATGAAGGAGTCAACTAGTTTACATATGTCTACCTCTTAAGATGAAGAAGTCATCTCTAAATCAGGGCTGACATATTCCTCAGTTACCTGGAGGGCTGAGCTTGCTTTGTGTGTCCTTCACCTCTGCTTGTTGATAAATATCAGCTGTATCTGAAGGCATGGTGTGACCTTCAGTCCTCTTTCTCCATTCCTAACCTGTCATGGCCATTTGGGAACTGGGAAGACAAGGGGTCAGGCAAAAGGGGGACCTTAGTTCTGAGGTCTGGCACACAGTAGGTGTTTAACAAATGTTCTTCTGTCTTGTCATCCAGTGCATGACCCATCCGTGGCAAATACCTCAGTTTAGGCCGTGGATAGAACTGGAACCATCCTTAGTGTTTGTCTTTTTAATATCTGAACAGTAGGGTATTTAGAGTACTCAGGTTAATATATAAAAACCACTTTAAATATCTTTTTGTAGAAGTGTTTATTTTAACACGTTTTACAGAGTGAAAATCTGTTGGTCTCAGTTTAGCTGCCTACTACTCTTTCTTTCCTTGTTTATATGTCCATACCTTTATGTCTATTTAATCATATTGATTCTCAGTCTTACTGCAGTCTCTTAAGCCTCCTATCATTTATTGCAAAATCCTGAAAGATTTTTATGCCCTTTTAGTATGGAAGCATGAAATTATGAAATTCCCTTTATTAAAAAACAAACTTAAAATTTTCATTTTTAAGTGTATATTTTACCATTCAATCCCAAAGCATTTGCCTAAGTATATTTAGGCATTTGGGAACTTATTTTAAAAGTTAGAAATGTCTTCAATCTGGTGTCTTATCTTACTTGGTGGTGGGTCCACTCAGTATTTACCAGTTTGCTTTTTTTATTTTGCAGGAGACTGAGTGCTGATGTAGTACAATTGATTTGTTAGGGTTGTTACATCTTCTTTGATGTTTAGAGTGAAATCACAGATCTTCCTTTTGAACAGCCTTGGTAAGTAGGGGTGAGGGAGCAGGACGAAGGCTACCAAGGCAGCATCAGGTAGGGGCCTCTCTCTGTATCACCTTTCTCTTCTTTATTTTTCCTTGTTTTCTTCTTGCTCTATTTCCCTTGTTTCTCCTAACTTTCCTGCCCCTATATGTTGCTAGACTTAGTGCATCTAGGCTTGTGGTCAAGAAAGGGATGTTCCACTTCCCCTTCTGCTCCTTCTTATGGTTCAGGCTTTATTTTTTTATTTTTTATTTTATTTTATTTATTTTTTTATTATAATTTTTTCTCATCTTTAATTCCCCTCCCCCCGCTTCCACCCCCGACCTATGGATGTTGCCATCTCCCTTTTTTAAGAACTGGATCTCTGAAGGCCGGACGTCTCCTCTCACACGCTTGCGGTGTGCCCCCGGGGCCTGGCGCTTCTGGGGCCTGGCGCACCTAGGGTCCAGAGCACCCGCGGTATGGTCTGTGGCTCCACCTGGGGCACGAACCCAGGACCCTCTGCGGGTAAAGCAGGCGTGCTAACCACTACTTTATGGAGCCACCTGAGTTCAGGCTTTATTTTAATTAACATTTTACAGAATAACTTGGCTATTTCTGCAGTACCTTTCCATACGTGTAAACGTCAGTATGGGTTTTGTAAAGGGTCTGATGGCTCGGGTCAGCAGCTTTTCACAAAGTCAGTGTCAACTCTTTGCGACTCCTATTTTGGTGCTGGGATGACTGTGCTCACTCTTTTAGGGACTGGCAGGAGGCAATAACTTTCCCAGGGGTTGGTGGCAGCACAGGCTCGAGTGCGCTGAAACCTGGCCAGTTCTAGGCTCCTGCTGTGCCCATTGCTGACTCTGTGGTTTGGCTAGTGCGTTGTGTCTTCTGAAGTGTTGTATTGGCCATTTAGTGCTGTTCCACAGCCTTTTCACCATAGGAATTGCACAACTTGAACATTTTTGACCTTGTAAGGCTTTGCAGAAGAGACTGTAAATTCCATATCACTTTGTACAGCATCTCAGAGGCCGATGTTAGGGAGAGACCGTTTCTTGGAACCCCTGACATCTGAAGGCTGTTCCTGTGGTTGGTCTCGGGTATGTGTAGAACACATCCCAGAGAAAGCCTGTGCTGTGTAGAGGATTGCTGTGGGCATGAGCCCAAGGGAAACTTAGGGGTAGACACCTGCTTTTTTTATAGCTTATGATATTTTTTTCAATTTCCTGCTGCAGGAAGGGAGGTTCGGGTTTAATTAAATGTATGGTAAACAGTCTTCTTTCCCTTGTTGCTCATTCTTGATTCATTCCAAGCCTACGTTTTAGGAGGGCCCAGTAGAAAAATCAGTGTCGTTCCTTTGCTCCCTACCAGAAAGCATGGAGTCTCTGGCTGTCCACTTTAGGTGAGCAGCCACACAGCAGGGTCTGGGTGGGGGCCAGGCAGATATGATTTCATGATAGATTTTGACATTTTTATGTGCTTATCAGGCTCTCCTCTCTTAATGGTGATATGGTCCACACTTTTACATGAGAGAAAGGCTCCCTGGGCCTAGGGAGGTAAAATGACCTACCCTGGATCACATAGTAGCAGAAGAACCTAGACTAGAATCCTCTTTCCTTTTTGCAGTGTGTTTTATACCACTGCATTGGCTCATCAAGGCCTGTACATCCTCCACAATCTGGAGAAACTTACACCCATTATAGGAAAAAGTGGTGGAATACGGCCAAGAGCATCCCCTGTGCAACTAATTTGGATTCCCATTCTGGCTTTGCTTAGTAACTATTTAATCATGCATGTGTTCCTAATTTCTGGAGTCTCTCTTCTTCCATCTATAGAATGGGAACCATATCCACCTCATTGGGTTTTGAGTATCACCCTGGACTGTTCCTGGTACATAAGTAAACTGTAGCTGGCAGCAGCCTTTTCCATGCCTTGCTTCAGAGTTTGAGCTGGGGTGAGGATGGAGTTCTTCTTCCTCTTTAACTCATTTTGAGGTAGGGAAAATTGTAAGAAATTCCAAACCTGCCTGGACTTCTGCAGTATCTTCACTTCATTCCACGCTTGCCAGTGAGCAGACTGAGGTCCTGTGGGATGTGCCTCTGTTGGAAGTGGTTGCCTGTGGGTTTAATAACTTGTGGAGTTAATAATCATCTTCTATTGCCCAAGTGATATGGCTGAGGCAGCTTGCTTTTATTAGTGCCAAAAGAGTTGTATGTTTGTCTAGGCAACCCTGAGTCACAGACCTCCAACTTGTGAGTTATCTGCGTATATGCATAGCCAGTTGCACACAACCTCCTGTTTCCATTATTCATCCTTGCCCTGATATGACTCATTCTCTAAATATTTGAGTGCCTACTGTGTTCCAGGGGTAGGGCAGAGTACCAGGGAAAGATATTGGTGAACAGGAACAGACTCGGGCCCTGACTCCATGAAGCTTATGGGGTTGTGGGAAAGATAGACTTTAAGTAAGTAAGGGTAAAGTCATAATCATTTTAAGGCTTTGAAGAGGAAGTACTTGGGACCATTGGAGCATACACTTGAGAGATTTGACCCAGTCTGTGAGGAGGAGGAGGAAGGCTCCTAAGGAAGTGACAATTGAGCTGAGAGCTGAAGGAAGGCCAAAGAGGGTGGAATGGGTAACCTGATGTTTTGTGCCATCCCCTAGTCCTGCCACCCTCCCTCTTTTTCTTGGTCTTTTAGGAGGCCATTAATCTTCCTGCAGTCGTTCCTTTTATAATTTCAAATATTTGTTTTTATTTTAATTGCATAGTTTTTGGGCAAAAATATAATATGACTGCTACTTTGGGAGTTAAACGACATAAAGTGCAATTATTTGTTGCAGGCACTGTATGTACATTGTCATCTAATCCTCTCAACTAGCCTGCAAGATGAGTATTATGATATCCAGGTCAAGACACCAAAGCCCAGAAAGGCTAAATGACTTGGGCTTTGTCTTGTGTTGGTGAACGATGGGAAAGCTGGAATTTGAACCTTTGGGTTCATGGCTAAACCTACCTGTGCTCTTCTGCCTCTCTCTTGCAGACGGACTCGAAGTGGCTGTATCCAATACAACCACCATCTCCATGTTATATCCATGGGGAAAGGCAATCTGAGTTCCAACCCTCCACCTTATGAATGAACTTTTGGCACATGGCCCATATGTCAGTTGAGGATTGTTGGCTGTCAAATCAGCATTGAGATTAAGTAGATCTGTATTGCAGTAGTTTTAGAATTGCCTTTTCACTGCAAATCCAGAATGAATGGAGGACAGTCTTAGAAATAGTCACTTGATGTGAGGAACAATGGACCAGATAAAAAGAAGGAAGGTCAATTTCATTTTTACTGCCAGCAATATCCCCTTAGGCCATGGAGGAAGAAATTGATATGGGCTGGTAACTTATAATTAGTCTCAGTGACTTTTCTGTGGCTTGTTAATTAGTGGGCTCTGGATGGGCGTAGTGTGTGTCAGTCACTTCATCTGTCAGCCTCAATCTTCGTACCTATAAAATGGGATGATAATGCTGCTTTATCTACTTCAGCATTGTCATGAGATTCAAATGTATGATAGGACCTTAGGTTTAGAAGAGCATAGCCCTAAGATAATGTATTTGAAATGTTATGTAAACAGATGCCACTTTTGTTGATTTACCGTGGTGGTTCATATTGTTACCGTAACACTGGTTGTCAAGCTTTAGCTGCGTATTGCTGGGAACCTCCTCCAGAATTTGATTTAATAGCTCTGAATCTGATTCAGTAAGGCCAGAAATTTTGTATTTCTAACAAGTTTCTGTGTGATACTGATGTTGTTGGGCTTGTGACCATACTTTGAGAACTAATGGCACATACCACTTAGATCTGGAGCTTCTTGGCCCTGTCATTGACCTAGAGAGTGATAGGTGAGACCCACTGACTCTTGGGGACGTATAGATGCCAGTTTAGGGCTGTGTTGTAGCCAGCAGTTGAATGGGCATGGATGACTCCAGGTCAGTGGCTGTGATGTCCGGAGTAGGGTGGAAGCTGCTTTGCTGTTTCCTTGGATTTCTTGCTTAGAATTTGGGATGGCCTTTGGCAGTCACCAGTTCTCAGGGCTATGTGTTGTGTAGGAAGAAGATGCCACTGGCAGGGTGCTTTGGGCCAAACTTGGATAGCTCCATTTATAGGGGTAAACTTTTCCTTTCTTGAGACTGGCCCAGATGCACCCAAACGTAGCCCTTTTTGGCTCCTAGGAAGAGATTACCTTTCTTGTGATCTTCGAAGGCTGCAGTGGAGGGAGAGTCTCCCTATGGGGCTGGGTGGTTCATCATCATATTCTCCCTCCCTAACCGTAGAGGATTTCCCACTAATTGCTCTGGCCACTCCCCTCCCTCTTTCCACTACATGTGTGGTTTTCTACTTAAATCTCTTTCCTAATTGAGACGCCCAACCTTTAATTACCCTATTTCAGAAGAGGACAGGCAGGAACAGACTAGCAGCTATTTTCACACTTTTAGATCATCTTAAGTGGCTTGTAAAAAAATACAGATTTCTTGGCCACACCCTCAAACATTTTGATTTCTCAGGTCTTGATGCAGGGATTCAAGAACCATTCTTAGGGAGAAAACCAAAGAGCATTTGACTTGCTTTTCAGTCTGCCAACATGTGGTGGCACCACTTTTCCTCCACCCAGGGACCCTGCGTGGACATCCGTCCTGAGAGTCTACCACCTTCAAGCCTATGATCCATACCTGAGAGAGACAAAGCTGTGGGTCTGAGAGCAGAGGGGTTTGCTTAACAGTTACTTTTTTTGTCATCCAACAGTGGACCTGGCCATTGATTTCTCTAAGAAGAAAAAGCCTCAGGGTTTCTGTTACGGTCTCGGAAGAGGTCTTTCACCTGGAGTGTCTTCCATCATATTCTACTTACACAAACCTGCTCTGGCCTCAAGGCCCAGTTTAAAATCTAGATGACCTATAGCCCACACTTCATACATTCTTGTAACTTCTTGTGACTGATGATGGGTTTTTAAATTTATTTCCTTTGCTTTATATGGCTGTCTGATTAGCTTTCATTGAGCTGATTTTTTAGCTCTGAAAGTATATTGTAAGCGTCATGGAACTTCTGATGTCTACAGTTATCTAATCTGTGGCAGGCTAGGTAGCGGTACCATATTTCTGGCCACTGATTGACCCCTACAAAGATCTCAAAACTCTGGCAATAAGGGTTTAGAACTGGCTTGATCTCAACAGTGTCTCTTAGATGGAAAGTCATTTTTAGTACAAGCCCTTGAGGATCACCATCATCAAATAGTACTTAAAGGAGGGTGCCCCAGGCAAGTCTGGATTCTATCTGAAGCCCCAGTTTTAACCAAAAATAAACCAACTTCAGGAAGGGAGCTGGTCAGACAACTATTCCACTGCATCAGTGGTTGGCGTAGACTGCTGGCTACGACGGAGTTAGCTGGGCATCAGCCATGGCAGTGGATTACTCAGAAGGCCAGCTGAGTGTGTATGTGAGTTTGTATCTGAAAAAGACAGAGACAAAAGGTCCTTACTTTCAACAGCATTCTTCCTGTATCTACCAAGGATATATTTGTCCCTTTAAATGTTTTTTTTCTGCATAATAGTCTGTGTTCAAGATTGTGTGTGGGGGGGGCGGGTGGGGAAATCAGGAAAAAAACCAGGAACCCAGTTTTCAAAAGGGCCTGGGCACACTCTCAGCATTTTGTAAATGGCTCTTTCTAGCCCGGATCCTTTCTGTGGTGGCATGCCAGGTTCCTCTGGCGAAATTGCTGGTTGTTTTGCCTGTTCTTTGCTCTCGTTCTGAAGTGTCTTGGTTCATTCTAGTCCTTTTTAATTTTCGTGGCTTATTGCATTTGGGTAACCAAATTTAAAGCGAGAACATGGAATCAATTAAATGCAACCACAGACCCAAAGACGCTAGAGCTTCGGGAGTCTTTCCTAAGTGATCCTAGCTGGCCCATGGAGATCTTGCAGCTGCTTGGTGCCAGGGTTGTAAGCCCAGTTCCCCTGGTCTGATTTAATGCTCTTTTCCCTGCCCCACACTGCCACTGCAGGGATCCTGGTTCCCTTCTGTTGCTCTGTTTGGCCAAACCAAGGTATGGCCAGTAGAGAGAAAAGGGTTTTCAGGGCGGAGGTTGATGGAACTACTTATGTTCAAGGAGGCTGATGAGGAAAGGGGTGTTGTTCAGATTGCATTTTAAAATGGGTTGGGAATAACACTGGCTGTGAAAACATTATCAAAAATCTGCAAAATCAACACTCTTTCTTCCTGGTAAACATGAAAGCTCAGCAGCTGCACCTCCCTCACATGTGTTTGGCCAACTGCTGTTCCGGACGCCGTGCTTCCCTCAGCGGTGTATGGGAGCTGATAGAAGCCAGGATTGGCATTCCAGCTCTTTGCTGAGCGGAACAGGGCGTATCAATGCTCTTAAAAGCTGTACCGGTTCAAGTTGTCGTTAAGCTTGAAGTGGAGTATATACCCATCCCTCTGGGGTTATGTGAATCTTTTGATATGGCTCCATGTCCCAGGTCAGGTTTTGCAGAATCAAGACCTGGTGTAGACAGAAGAACTGATCTTATTTAGTCAAAGGTGATTTGCGGGTGATTTCTTTTCTATCAAAATCCTCACCCGCTTAGTCACCCCATAACCTCGCTTATACAAGAGAATTTTGTTTGTTTCAGAGAATCAGCCCACACACAGGTTTGAAGCAAGTCCAAAAGGAACATTTGCCACTGTGTAAAAACTTGACTCATCTTGATGCTCCTTGATGAGAACTGGTCCATCCATCCATGCCTTCTGTTCACCCCTCCACACCCCTTCCCCAGATCCCTACATCATTTGTAGAAAATTTACTGTTCAGGAATTCACAGGTTTATTTCGCAGAACTGGAGCTGTTTCCTGATGTTCTTGAGGAAATACTTAGTGAAAGCAGAACTTCCTCATCTGCTCTCCCATATCTTTTTTATTTTTTTATTTTTAGTTTTCATGTTTCTTTATGAGGACATAGCCTGGGAACAGTTACCAAGAAGAATGCAGCAATAATTAAGAACTACTAGTAGTATAAGTTCCTGGAGGACAAGCCTGTCAATGGATCATATTTCTTTTTTGACATGGACACAGGGATGTGCAATAGATACTGCACCATGTGTGCTGACCTCAGGCATCTAACAGGAAGAATCCCATTAGGAGCCTCGGGCTAAAATGGAAAGGAGGGCTGGATGGGAAGACCATAGGTGGAGTCACTGCTGTCAGGATTACCAGATCAGGTTTGCATTCTCTATGTGGGAGGCCTCTTGTGGCAGACCTAGGGTTGTGCCTGGTCAATATTTTTTTTCAGACACTTGGAGTCATAGAAGGCAGCCACGTGGAGTATGCATATCTCTTAGGGCTGGCAGAGAGTGCTTACACTTCAAAGAGTAATCAGAACCCAGAAAGTTCTTCTAAGATGTGCCCAGCATATGGGTTACAAAGAAATCTTTTACATGTAGGATAGGGGTGACCCAATTTTAAAAGCAGTTCTTATGGTAAAATACTCAGACATTTTGGATGTTTAGGAAAAGAGGCAGGGGTCCTCCTTAGGGAGATGGAGGAGTAGGTGGTTCTTTAACTGGATGCCCTGATAGTTTTAGATTTGCCTTCCAGACCTATCATGGGGTTATGCTGGACTGGGTGCCCCAGGAGCAGAGTAAGTTGTCTTTGACATTGGTCTTCCTTCCTTGCCTCTCCTCTGGAAAACCACCCCCTTGTCTACACAAAGTTTCTTCTTTGTCTGCACTGCCTTTTCCAGGCAGGGTCAGAGTTTTTCTTATTTCTGAGAATTTCCTTGTTAGGCTAGGCCCTAGGCCCTGAGGCTGCAATTGCCTTTGTTCAAAAAACAAAAAACAAACCTAACAACATGGGCTTTAGAAAATGGGTAAATGGAATGCTTTGTATTCCTGTTTTAAACTTAAAAAAAAAAAAAAATCCTATTCTGCAAATGCAAAAAGTAGTAAGAATATGATTTCAGTTCCATATTGCATTGGATTAAGGGTGGCAGAGAGAAATAAAACAAAAAATTGGTTGGAGTAGGGGAGGAAAGCTAGTGACAAGTTATGGGGATGGGGGAGAGAGAGAGAGAGAGAAAGAGAGAAGCAAACAGACTTGCATAGGGAGAAACAAACAAGGTGCACACACAGTCAGGATACAACACAATTTGAGGTAAAACCAATTAGCAGTAAGGCCTCCACCTTACTGCTATAATTTTACAATTAGGAATTCTGATAAAGTCACTATATCACTATCCAAAAAAGGGTTTGTTTTTTTTCTTTGTAAATGTACCAAGTAGTCAAAATATGACAACCTGACTTGCCTATCTTTATAGAATGAGATGTTGATATAAACCGATGGAATAAGAAGCAAAGGCCCAATTTAATGTTTTTCAAAATATTCCTTCTCTTTCAAAATAAAACAAAAGGCTTATAGTCATTGGATAAGTCCAAAGAGTTAAAGAAAATTTTCTATATTTTTATTGATACACACACACACACGTAAAAAGAAACTACCTCTAAATCATCCAGTGGTAATTTTTGGATGGTGATTTTATAACTATTTTTTTTTGTTTGCTTTTTTGGAGGCGGTGTGACTTAATTTTTTAGAGCAATAGCAGTATTGCTTTAATCATGAAAAGTTATTAAAATATATTCTGGTTAAAAAAATATGGGGAAATAATATTTAAATACTATTATTTACCTAGAATATTATTTTTTTATATCTTAAATTGGAAAATACATATATCCAGGGTTTCCTAGCTCATTCCCCCCACCCCCAACTTCCTTCTTGTTTCTGAAATTTGTAGTGTTTATTAAAGTTACACATGCATATAATTTCAAGTATCAAATAGTTCTCCAGAACCACAATCTCCTGCTCCCAGTGGCCGTCATTTAAAAATCTTAGCTGATTATTTTGGTATTTACTTCCACATTTTTCAGTAATTTGCATGCTATTTTGGGGCATTATCTGTTGACTCTGTACTGTGTAAGATGAAGATTTAGCTCTCTTCCCCATTTTTGTGCGTCTCCCCCTTTATCTTTGGAGGAAGAAAAATCCTTTCTTCTCTAAAGGTCTTGAGTGTCATGCCTTTTCCTAGAGGGACAAGAGTTCCTTATGTGAAATAACATGTATATCTTCTGGCCTTTTGTGATCTTGCCAATAAAACGTTTAAAGACTGTCCAGAATTCTAAGTTAAGATTTGAGTTGGGCTGTGTGTTTTTCCTAGCTTCCTGGACCAAACAAACCCAAGGGCCCAACAAAGTCTAGGCTGAAGAAGAGTATCTCCTGGATGATGTTTTTTTGGAGCAAGTATCAACTTATTTTGTTACCCTTTGCCGTTATCATAAAAGTGGAGGGTAGAGAGGAATCACCATCCTAGTTAATTGTGAGCCATTATTTGCTGGACTTGATTATCTTGAAGGTCCTAGAAGGTAATATATGTTCTCAGTTTGAGAACACTCTCAAGGAGAGAGCTTCTGTTTATGTTCAACTGGTAAAGTTTGAAAATCTTAGATTTGTGGGGCAGTGGCAGAGATGCCACTGCCTAAGGCCCCAGAGGGATTTGTATGAAGTCCTAAAAGTGCCACCTTTTCCAGAAAAGTTGCTACAGTTCAATCTCAGGGTGGAGTATGTGGATTCTACTTCAAGTCTCAGAGTTTCACTTTGTTCCTAGAGCCATCCACAGATGCCTCTGAATTCTTCTTCCAACTCTAGAGGCCATTCTTCTAGGGTTCTGTGTGTTCTCCAAGCTCATGAGTGACTCCCAGCGCCTGCCTTTTGCCTCTATTAATGGCTATTCGGAAGACTTCACTGGAACTTAAATCAGTGAAGTTACTCTTTCTCAATTCATGAGGAATGAGGGAAGGCAACTGGGCCATGCCCTTGTGACTTCCACTGTAAGAAATGAAGACTCTGAATCTTAAAGTTGTAAGTACATGGTTTGTACAACTCTACTTGCTTCCCTCCAGCAGTGAGGAGCTCACTCTCTGAAGGAGCCACCCTTTCTAATGTTGGGTGGCTCTTCTCACTGGGGAGTCCTTTCCTGATGAGCTGACACCCCTGTCTGAGACATCTCTCCACCAATGGGTAGATGAAGGCAGCCTGGGTGGTACAGTTTGTTAAAACTAGTCAACAAAAAATACCCTTCTGTTACTCTGGCATAAGCAATGTTAAAAATGGTTTTAAGAGGCAGCCCATAAATGATGCTGGTAAAAACTCATGTTTCCTAAGCACCAAGTGTGTTGCCAGAGAGGTTCAGTTTTGTTTTTCTTTTTCATTATGATTTTGATTTATTCAAGTCTGATAGAACAGTATCAGTGACATGAGGAATACTTACAGTATCTTTTGAAATTCTATCCAGGAACCCCACCAGGAACCGACCCAGATTTGTGCCAAGGAACACATCATAGATTTTTTTTTTTTTTAAATGTGTTTTGTAAAAAATGCTTGTTTGAAATGTTAGATTTTTTGATGCTTAAAGAGCATTGTTTTAGTGGGTGGAGTTCTTTTTTGATCCCCAAAGTTTAAACTTCTAAGTTCAGAGGTGGCCGTAGTGAGCATCCAGGATTATGAGTTTAAAAGGCCTCTGAAAGCAAGACTTATATGTTCGTGTGCGTGCGCATGTGCACTTGTCATCCTTTTGTTCTAAAATTTTCTTGATTTTTACTGTTTTTACTGATTCTTAATATCTGGCATCTTAGGAAGGCTGTGTGATGTGATTCTTTAAATAAAATTGATTTGCCTTAAAACAGAGAGAAACTGGTAGCACTAAATCAACGTGTTGACATCGGTGGTTGGATTATTGTGCTTCCTTTGAGACTGCCTTTGTTTTCTCAGCTTTCTATGACGAATTACTTTTATATTACAGAATTATTACTTTTATATTACAGAATTATTTGGGAAAAGGTATGGTTGCTTATAAACTCATCCGTAGTCTGCCAGTTTGGTGGTGACAAGGTTAATTCGGTATGGGTAACAGATTGGAAGCTAGGGATGTTGAGACCCAGGGCTACCATGGGCTCTGTTGTCCCAGTCTTTTTTACCATCAAAGATGCCTCTTATATTTATACTTATTTTTTTCTAAATGTCCCTTGCTTTGAAATATTTCATCTAACCCAACATTGTTTTTATCCCGTAGTGATTCTCCCATTGTTGATCAGTCAAAGATTGACTGACTGACTATGAGAATTACCCAGGTTACTTTATAAAGTTGATGCTGTTCCAACTGAGGGTAGACATGTGATGTTTGAACTGGCCCTTCTGTTAGGCACTGTCTGTGTTCTCCACCTTCTTTGCTACCTAAGTGGAACTTTGCAAGCTGAGGACCCAAGGTTGGGGTTCTCCTTTCAGAGCTCTTCTGTGCTTGGGGCGTGGACCCTGTTTTCCCCCTGGTACAGGTATTTCTCCTCACAAACATTTTTTTTTACAGGTTTATTGAAATATAATAGACAGTTAGTTGCTCACATTTACAGTGTACAATTCGGTAACTCACAAAGTGATCACCCCAATAAATCTAGTACCCCTCTGCCCTCTTAAGCATATATTACAATATTATTGACTATATTCCTTATACTACACTTTATATCTTCATGACTATTTTGTAACTATCAATTTGTACTTCTTAATCCCTTTGCCTTTTTATACCAGCCTCTGACCCCTTCTCATCTAGTAACTCTCAAAATATTCTCTATCTGTGAATGTGTTTCTGGTTTTTTGTTGTTGTTTATTTTGTCCTTTAGATTCCACATGTAAGTGAATTCATAAGGCATTTGTCTTCCCCACAAACCTTTCTTGATTTTGTGTTTAATATAACAGCATCTAAAGCCCCCAAACCATGACTATGTGACCTTTGTCTGCCTCAGCCTTCATCATCATCATAATCCTCATAATGGGAATAATAGTTGGCATCAATTGAGTGAGCACTCATGGGGTTACTACCGGACTCTATAAATGTCTACATAGATCTCATTTGATCTTAATAACTCCTCTGTGAAGCAAGCACTGATAATGAGCTCCCCATTTTATTGATTGAGAAACTGAGGCTCAGAGAGGTCGAATTATTTGTCTAAGGTCATGAGGCCAAAGAGCAGCAAAACAAAGATTTAAATTGCTTCCCTTCTTTTACACTTGCCATACATACCCTTTCTCTTTGATCCCTTTCTCCTTAATCTGCTCTTTCCAGACAAGGACCTCAGCTTCAGATCTTATTCACATCCTAGCACATCACCTTCTTGTGCCTCTGAAGTTGACTCAGTTTTCTCAGTTCCCCAGCAGGAGGTGTGGGAAAGGTGGCCAGACACCTGGAATGAAGGGACTGGGCCACAGTGCCAGAAGATCCTACTCTTGTACCCTGACAGACCAGGATGGAGGGGGTTTATTCCCTAGTGTGTGGGCACTGGAGTTGAGATTTGATGCTCTCCTTTCTAATTTCCCACTTTTAGGTTGGGGCCTTATGGGGTCTGAGAAGGCATTTTCCAGCCACAGAAATGACTACATAATGCCTCTACTATAGTTCATCGGAGTTCTTTTCCTTTTGCCCTCCTGGAGTAGGAGGCATAGAAAGCCTCAAACCCGTTTCTTCTGATAAGACGAGGAAGCTAGAGGAAGTGCTTCCCTTTCCACAGAATGGGGTTAGTTCCATTCCAAGGGTGGCATGTAGAACAGGGGTTCCTAATTCTTACTGGGTTGTGACTCCTTTGAAAATGTGAAAGTTTTGGAATCTTTCCCAGAAAAATCTTAGTGATAATAACTAACATTTATGTTGTAGGGATTGTGCTGAGCACTTACATCCGTTACCCCATGTAATCCTAATCCCAATGCTTTGAGAGATAGGTATGATTGTTATCCCTCTTCTCCAGATAAGGAAACTGAGGCATTGAGATATTAAATGACTTGTCTGTGGGTAGCCAACTTTAGAAAGTTGTGCAGGTAATTTGCACATGATTTCAGTTGGACCTCAGGTCCAGAGTGCCTCAGTTCTAGAGGACAGGCGACCACCTGCATTGCTTAAAGATGGAAATGTGTGCGTGGAACAAGATGACAGATAGTTACCAACTTCCACCCACAGCTGATGATCGACCTGCTTGTCGGGATGGTGGAAGAAGGAAAGGTTGCTCTTGAAGCTCCTTTGTAAAATCATCCTCCGCCTTCTTGGATCAGTTTGGTGCATCTATGTGAGGTTTCTAAGTGTCCAAGCTTTGCAGGGATCCCACACAGTTATCTAATTGGCATTTAATGGTAGGTGGGGAGTCAGACAATCTGGGCTGCTCTCTTGGTTCTGCCCCTGCAAGCTGTGTGACTTCTCACCACTGTGGGAGAAAGGCACTGACCATAATGTTTCTTCAGGGCAGCACACAAGCAAATGGCTTGCTCCGGGTACAGTGTGTACATTGTTCTGTTATTAAGATTAATAGGCCCAGGAACTGACCTGTGACCACTGACCGTGCTTGACAACTGTAGCTTTCAAAGGTAACAGTGAGTATATTCACAGAGCGACAACCAGTGAGCATAATAAGATTTTAGAATAGTTTGTACTCTTCCTCCTGTCTGCCTTTCTATACCCCATTTGTATATGACCCCCCGCTCCCGGCAGGTATCCTTAAAATCATAGAGCTGTGGAATGTCAGTGCTGAAAAGGGACTCTGATCACCTATGGCCAGCCTTCTTACTTTGTAGGAATAGAAATGGGTTCACAGAAGTATAGCAGCTTACTTGAGGCTAATTCATGGCAGAGCCAAAACATAGGCTAGCATTCTTTTAGCTGTGCCATGTGGCTGTCCCTTCGCTCTCCTCTTAACTCCCTTTACAACCAGATACAATTATTCAGCAGTTTTTACCTCTATGGCTCTTCAAAGCAGAGGCTGGGTCATTCTCATCATGATTTCTCCATCGTCTTCCTCACTGCCTCTCACATTACCTCAGTAGGTAATGAATGAAGAAACAAAGCCATCTGTATAAGCAGAGGCATCTCAGAAGTTCTTTCTGGTGCTAGGCCCACAGTTCGACACATTCAGGTCATTGTAACTTCTCCAAGTGCTAAGATGACTCTCAGCTGTAGACAGAGACCTGGGAAATACTCCTATGTACTACTGTGTCCTCATTAATGTACTGATAATATACCCAGCCAGTGTGTTGTCAGGAGCTTTTGGAAGCCATGGTGGTTTCGTTTATTAATGGCTATGCCTGGATTCTCTGTCCAGCACAGATCTAACTTCCATATAAAGAGCATCTTTTCTGAAGCTGGGACAGGTGCTCAGAGTGGTGACATTTAGCACAACTGGGCACTAGCTTAGCACTCACTACTCCTTGCCACATGCCACTGTGTCCATGAACTTTCTCTTCTCTGCTGAAATGTGTTCTGTTGTCTATTACTCAGCTTTCCCAGTTACCTTACCTTTTAAGGAGAATTTTCTCTTGGTTAGCTCAATTCCTGGGTGTTTTTCCTATAAAGTCAGGGCAATGAGTAGAGGCGGAGTTGGAGGACTACGAGGTGGGGGTGGTGTGTGCGAGTGTAAAGAGTGACTATTTGTATCTGAAAAGGCCTGGTACTTGTGAGAGAAGATGAGTGGTAGCTAAAGGAAAGGAGAGGAAAATTTGTTTATGAGCTGGGTGTTGGGGAGAGGGCAGAAGGAAGAGCAGAGGAGAGTTTCCAGAAGAATAGCTGCTGTCTGTGTCTGGGATGTAAGTGGTAGAGAAGAAAGGACTTTAAAGATAGTGTCATGTGCATTAAGAATTTAATTCCCTTCCATTGGTGTTCGACAAGAGAACCAGTAGCATTTTTGAATTAATTTTATTATGTTTGGGCTGGATTGTTTGCTTGTGCAGCCACAGAGTTGAGACTGGGCCACATGGAGGCCCAGTAAGGTTCATGGTACTGGTGTGTTCTTTCTGGGAGGTAGAGGCTGAGTGTGGGGCAGAAGCATGGAAGAAGCGGACTCTGGATGTGGGTGATTTGTGGGGAATGTCCTGTGCTGGGGAATCCAGGGCTGGTATGCCAGAGTTATGTGTAGTTTGTGTTACTGCACTCTGGACAAACCCCATATCATTTTCTTGCATTTAAAATACATATGTCAGAGTCCTCGGATGCAGTAGTTATTCATGTTGGACCTACTTCCAAAAAAGCAGAGGCAGTTCATACTTGGAGAAAATGGAGAGATTCATTCACATTGTATTTTTTCCATAGAGAGGAAATTTGCCCCAAGCAGAAGGGAAAGATTGAGTTCCTTGGACATATTTTCCTGATAGAAATATTATCGGGGAAGGATATTTAAATTTTTTTCCAAGAAATTACTCTTTTGCACTGATTTGAGATGGAGGTAGCTTAGCACAGAGAGGGTTTTTAAATGGAGAGAAGGGGCAGTGACTGTTGGGTTTAAATAGAGTGCGTTCTTCTGCCAACATGCCTTTTGGGGTCAAATTCATCTGTGTGCTTTGTTTGTCTAGCATTCATGTTCAATAAAATGACTTTTTCCAGGGGCCAAAGGCCCCAGATAAACAGGCTGCAATAACTTGTGGGTCTTTGCATAGAAGTCCTGGCCCTTTTCTGAGAGAGCAGGAGAAAGACTTCTGCAGAAGAGCCCAAAGAGTTGGCCTGGCATCCAGAAGTTCAGGCAAGAGTTGGTGCTTTTGGGTACCAAGCGAAAGAGATGGGTACCAAGCAAAATAGAGGACCGGCCCTGGTTCCTCTCATAAGTTGCTGGTGGGAGTGCTAAACACCTGAGCCTTTTTAGCCCAATCGCTAAGCTATTGGGTACCTTGAAATTGTCCATATTTTTTGATCTTTAAGGAGCCTTGTGTGAGGACAGGAAGTGTCAGCTGCCTTCTGGTGTTTGAAACGATGTTTACGGCAGACAGTCATTTCCTACCTACGTTTAAAAGATGTCAGGAAAGCAGCCCTCTGCTGCGGGGAGGTCCTGAGCAGTTCCTGGCCTCACATGGGTCACACCTGCCTTGCTTCCGGCTGGCCTGCCTGACTGTGAGCCAGGGATATCCCGTGGAGCCCTGACAGTACCTGTCACAGTGCCTCAGCCCTGTCCGTGTTTCTTAGTTCTGACTGAGAGCAGGTTCTTGTGAGTAATCGCATACCTGGACCCATACCACGTGGGCAGGCAGTTTCTGGGAACTTGGGACTCCTCTTGTAGATGCAGAGTCACTGTGCCATCTGCAGTCACTGTGCAGAATTAGGTGGTATAGTTAGTAAATTTGATGCCAGGAGATTCTGGGTTCAAATTGTGTGGTCCTAAGGAAGCCAGGGAAGAAGCGGGGGAAGTGCTCAGGTGTTGAGTACTAGCTAGGGCAAGGGCCATGCCCCATGCATCCGCTTACTTTTTATTACCTTAACACTGCTTCTCAGTCATCGTGCCCCTGTGCAGGGGAGGAAACGGACATCAGAGAGATTAAGAACTTGCTCAAGATCACAGGTGGAGACCAGGCTTGACCAGGTCTTTTTCCATTTTGATTGTAATCCCCATGTTAGAATGCTGAGTGTCCCCTTGAACACGGCTGTGCAATGGATACGTCAGTCATGTATGTAATTTAAGTTTTCTAGAAGACATGTTAAAAGGTAAAAAGAAGCACAAATGAAATTAATTTTAACCATGTGTTTTCTTTAACCCAGTTTATCCAAAATATTATTTCAGTATATAATCAATGTAAAAATATAAATGAGCTAACATTCTTTTTTTTTCCCCCACACCAAGTCTTCAAAACCCAGTGTGTATGGTACCCATAGTACATCACAAGTCACCACAGGCACATTTCAAGGGTTCAGTGGCCACGTGTGGCTAATGGCTACGTTGAAGGACAGTGCAGCTCCAACATCTCTTGACCAGAGAGGCGTGTCCTGCCTGGCTGTCCAGGGTAGCAAAGGGGTCACAACTTTCAAAATTCATGGTTTCCAAATGCCACAGACAGAATCAGTCAGTGCTGGGCAGTCTCCATGAGTGTCACCTGAGAAGGAAGTGGATATTAAAATTTCTGAATCAGTCTGGAGCCCCAGATGATTCTTCTGTGTAGCTAGACTGGAAGCAACTGCACTAGAAGCATTCACTTGCAAATTACCTGGGTCCTCTGACTTTGCCCCACCCCATCTTCAGGGGCACTTGCATTCCAAGCACGTACAGTGGGGTGGGGGCAGGGCTGAGATGGGAAAGGTGGGGGAATGCGTGCCCTGAGGGCCTTTTTCCTCCCCTACATACAGAATTGCAGTTTCCACAGAGAAAAGCAATCCTGCTTGTTTATCTGGATGTGATCATGCATAAGGGCTGGAACTTTTTCTTTTGGTGGCTGAGAGCAGGATCCTGTGTTCTCAGGAAAGGTGAGCCCCCAAAACCAAAATATTCAGGGGAGAATGGGATACTGTGTACTTAAGCTGTTTTCTTTTCCAGTGGTTTGTTTTTAAAATTTAATTCCTGACTTAGAAATTTGGTTCTAAAGAGTTATGGTCTAGGGGTCCAAACCTCAAATGCCTCAGAGGTCAGGCAGGTAACAAGTGATGATGAATCGTTGGAAGTTGCAAATCAAACATGCTGGAATGTTCTTCACTTTCACAAAAATGTGGTGGTCTCTCTTTTTTCCAGAAATGAAAGACTTCTTGGTCTTTCAATTTCCTACTGTTAATAGAGAAATATTTCTCTTCTCTAAGAGGACAAAAGCAGGACAAACACCATGACAAATGGCGAGTGACACTTGGCCTTGGTGTTTAGGGAATCTGAAAGCCATGCCCATCTAAGGGGGAATAGCTACTACCCACTGCTGTCTTTGAGGCCCAGTGTTATCAGATCTTGGTATTTGTAAGGTGAAGCCACAAATCCAAAATAAAAGGTAAAATCTTTAGCTTTTATTTTTTAATTTTCTATTGAGATCTATTTTTTTTTTTAAATTTAAAGCTTTACAGGCAGAGAGAAGAGTAAACACAAGAACCCTTGGTGGGAGGAGCCCATCTTCAGAGGATGCTCTGGCTTTGCCAGGAGTTTCTGGGAGGGGTGTCCCACATCAGATAGAATAGGTGTTTTGTGGCGGTATCTTGTTTTAGGAGTGGAGGAGGGAGGAAGAGATGTATGTATATCCCAATGGAAGAAAGTATGAAGTCATTGTGAATCATTTAAAATAGTAGGCGTCCTTTTTTTTTTTTCCAAAGGGTAGCTAAAATTTTTTCTGTTTTCCAACTAATTTTATTCTCTTTTATGAGCCTTCATAGCATTCAGAGAACTTGGAAACATTCATTATACCTCCTACTAAATCTGTGGAGTAGGTGGGAGAACTTTAAAAAGCTTCTCCAAACCTACTTTCTTCTGCCAATGGGTGTGGAGAGAGGAGGACAGCTGGGCAATGGGACCAGAGCAGGGAGGTTTGAGCCACCTTGGCATTGGGCATCTTGGAAGCGTCAGTAGTGTTCATGTCCTGAGGATATGGTACTGGGCATGGCCCCAGTGGGACTCATTCTGGGAAATAGGGAAGTGCTTTTCAAGGTCAAAAAAGAAATTTATTTTACATATATTAGAAAGTTATCTTTAAAAATAATAAGAGCAGGGCGAATTAAGGGAAAAAAAAACATTGAACAGAAGAAACAAAGAATTATTCTGGTTTGTTTCTTTCTGGAGTTGGTCAGCCTCAAGGCTGTTTGGGGACTTTCTTCAATCCTGGACTAACCCTCTGAACAGGGTCCTTCCTAGTCTACTAACTTAGTGGACTAATTAGCGGCTGTTTCGATTTCAGAGGCCAGTGGCAAGACTAAGTAAGTAGGTGGGAAATGAATTGACTGGATCATCTTTTAGCTGGAAAACGTGAAGTTTGAGGTATATTCTTGAAAAAACCTGGAGGGTTTGAAGACAGTATATTAAGATACAGTGCTTAGCCAGTCAAACAAACAAAATATCTCATAAAATGTCAAAAACAGCAAAAAGGCAAGCATGAGTTAAGTGGTTTGTGCTGTGAAGGAGAGCTACACGGTGCTATTAGAACATGTCACTGAGAGGCCCCCATTGGTCCATTGATGTTTGGTAGGAATGAAGGTGGCTAAGGTGACTTTCACAGCATCCACATTGCAATGTAGTAGAGATGAGGATTGAAGGGAGGGAATGGTTCTAGGTGTATGGCAGGGCCTGGAGCAACTTGTGATTTCTTTTGGAGGATTGAGTCAGAGAAAGGTGTTGTTTTAGGCAAGGTTATAATAGTACTGCAGGAAATAATGATCTAAAAACTGGACCACTAGAAGGGGCCAGTTAGTATCTGGAGCTTTTACTAGACTTCTTGCCTACACATGCTCTTCCAGATTCACATTATGACTCAGTGGAAGACCCTTAAGTTAAGGGACTCTTGAGAGTCTCCTTGTTCTAGAGAAGCATACTGTGCATCACTACTGGGCCTTGCCATCAGGAAGGCTGACTTTGGTCAGATATGGGTTTCTCCGTGGCTGGACTGTCTGAAGGGCACCTGGTGATGTCAGGGAAGAGATCTCTCTAGGCTGGTCCATTCAGGAAACCAGCTTACTCTGATCTGTCATCTTTGTGGTACTCAGCATTTACTTTGACATTCTTGGCTTGAGTTTGCTTAGGCAGTTTCTTGACCACAAAGTGGAAATTTGGGAAGAGAAGTGTCCAGCTGGCTTGGCAGGTTTCTAGGCATTGCATTGATCTTCAATGTCCTGTTCTTTGGGTTGTAAGGTCTTGATCAGAGTGCTGTGTGCCTTGTAGCTGTTCCTCGAAGGCCATCTTGGTGACTGGATACTCTGAGACTCTGTTTTGCCAGGGTGAGCCTACATAGCTGTATAAGGGCTCAGATCTCTGATGAGACTGGACAACTCCAGTAGTTTATCTGGAGGCACTGGCATTGGGCTGTGTCATTCAGGGACTGGGTGAGGAGGGAGGCCCCTGTCATTTACCTACTTGTCATTCTGGGTGCTGGCATTCTATGTTTTTTTATTTGTGTAAAAGGAGTTAAGTGATGGCTGTCATAATCTGATGCAGGGAGTGGGTAAACATACTAAGGCTGTGTAACTCCTTCAACATCTGGATCCTCAAATTTTGTTTCAAAGATGCTGAAAGAATGGCCTATCGGAGACTCTTCTGGAGCTCCCAAAGCTTCTGGGTGAAGGATAACCCTTTTCAAAATGGGTATCGGATTCTGGGACTTAGAATCACATGAACAATTTCTGGGCCTCCAATTAAGAGAGTCTGATTTCATGGGTGTGGGGCCCAGGAAGTTATTTTTTAGTGTGAGTCTAATTTTTAGCCAAATCTGCAAACCCAAATAGTGAAACTCTTCACTCTTCAGGTGAATTCTTCCTCCTTGTTTCCTCATACTGGCCTTGAACAGTGAACTCTAACCATGGATGCATATTTGGCCTTCACTCCTCTTTAAGCCCCTTTTCAAAAGCTTGCCTTAGGGAATGCTACACCCTGGCTTTGCCTCAGTCAAGATTAGGGCTGTTACTTCATCCCTTTCTTATCCATGACAAAAAGGAGAACTCTACTTGAGAATTTTGGTGGGCAGATATTTTCTCACAAAACTTTTTGCTTGAGGCTTGAATGAATGCTTTGTAGATTCTGGCTGCGGCAATCCAGGTCCTGAAGTGAAGACAGGACCATCTTATGCCTGGCGCAGGAAAAAATATGTTTACTCTCTTCTCAGAGACCTCATGGATAGCTCAGTATTTCTCCCGCTTTGTTTCTTAGGCCCTGCAGACTCTGGGACAGCATCAGTCGCCCTGAGGGAGACATAGGTGGGCGTTGCCAGGGAGCAAGGCTGATTTGGTGGCGCTTTTGATATGGGCACTTGGTGAGATAAACTTCCAAGGGTGCACATGTTGGACTGTGCATCAAGTCTCAGCAGATGTTGGGTCGCATGGCATATGGCAGGGGTTTTTTAGACCCCTGAGGTAATATGAGATCCAGACTAGACTAAATTGGAGGGCCTGTTCTCACTCCTTGCTTTTGCCCATGTTGTCCCATGGCCTGTAATTCCCACCTTCCTCTTAGTTTGCCCCCTGCCTACTCCACTCCTATCCCTGCTTTAGGGTTTCCTCAGGCCTCTGTCCCTGTAGAAAAGAGTCTGTTCATCTCAGCTGCACTACAAGCCCTTACTCAGTGCTCCCATAATAACTGTGCCTACCCAGATCTTTACGTTTATCTAATGTTTGTGTGTAGGTCTGACTTTTACCCAGATAGAGCAACTTAAGGGCAAGGACTGGATCTTGCTCATCATTATATATCTTCATCACCTCACACACTGTCTGGCATGTAACAGGGTTTGGTAAATATCTGTTGAGTGAATGAATCAGGTTTTTTGAGGGATGGTATAAGTAACTGCCACCAAGATCTTATAGTTGAACATTGTGGCTTACTATAATGCTAGTACTTTGTACATAGCTTATTTATAGCCTTGTAAAGGGAAATGTTTCTAGTATAATGAGTATATTTTAGACAGTTTGGGACATTAACTGGGCACTTTTGAAGTAGTAGATGTATTGTATTTGTGAGAATTTTTTTGTACTTAAAGCAGCAAAACTGTTTAAAGTGTCACATTAGGAAATGAACCCTCAGGGAACCTGATATAATTTAGTCTTATATACTTTAACAGATGAAGGTATGGTGAGCAGTTTAGTACAAAGTGGGTTGGGTACTTCAACTGTATATCCTTGGAGTTAGAGTTAGCTTTGAGACATGCACATATCTCTTCCTCTCCTCCCATCTCCCCTTCTCCCCGAGCTCTGTATATTTTATTATATATGTTATATATAACATTTTTTTTTGCTTCATGATATAAGACTACTAGGTAACAGGGCATAGTAAAAGAGGTCCTGGATTTGCATTTGAGACCTGGATTCTAGAATTAGCTCTGCCCTAACTGTAGGAGTGGGCAAGTCAGCTTCCTGGGTACACTTAACTTGTATAAAATGGGAGGGTCGTACTTGCTTGGGGGCTATAAATGTCTAGAGGAGTGAGGTTACTAACTTAAGTTGCTGTATGTGCTCTACCATTTTTTTCCCCCTTGGAACTCGTAGCCTGTGTTTTCCTCTCTTTTCTCACTTTCGTTAAAATCATAGATAGAAATATTTCTGTACTACAAGAAAAACAATAACGCAAGAGCAGTGATAATCGCAGCTCTTCTCTGTGTTGAGACGATAGGGAGTGGTGGGGACTGCGGCATGTGGGAGTAGTCAAGCCTGCCTGATCATTTTCAGACATGAATGTGGGCCATGTTGACAGATCCTCCAACTATTTTTTTTTTTTTTTAAAGAGAAGTCAGAGGTCTGGATTACAGAAGTGTGGATTTTATGTGACATCTCTGATTTTTTTAGTTTTGGCCTACCTTTTCTAAACATATCCTTAGCTCAGTGTAATACCTCCACAGGCTGGGCATGGGCCACTGGGCTTTCCGTTTGTGATCCCTGTTGTTAGATGATCTCTAAAGCTTCTTTCTGCCTAAGATTCGGTGATCCTAAGGGGGACCATTTCAGCTGGTGAATGAAGATTCTTGTTCTACTTGAGGAAGTGAGGGTGGGAAGAGAGTGAGCTGGAAGAGGAAGATGGGGCTTGGAGTCTGAACAGGTTGAATTACAATTTGGTGTTTGGATGGCCTCCTTGGGGAGGGGCCACAGCGTATCTGATTCACAGCATATGTTTTGTGTGTTGCAGGAGTTGGCATTTGTTGGAAGAGTCCGTGATACCCCGTCTCTGCTCAGCGCCCCAGGACCAATGCATCTTCCCACCACCTTAAACCACTGGTGAATATATGCACGTTTTTTCTTCTGCAGTGAAAGGAAATATTTTCGGTGGATTATAGAATGTGATTTTCAGGGAAGCACACTGTCTTTTCTATTATAGAAGGAAAAGGAGGACACTGGGCTGGACCTAGGCATATCTGGGTTCTGCCACTTTTATTGTGAGATCTTAGGGGAATTGTTTGACCTTTCTCCAAACAGAAATGAAAAAAAGTTCTGCTTAGCTAAGGAGATGGTGTATGTGAGAATGCTTCAAAAGGAATAAAGTGCTGGGCAGATAGAAGATAATCCTATTTGGCAGGGCAATTCTAAGCTAGCAAATAAATTAAAATGTGAACATATGTTGAAAACATGGAATTTAAATACCTATTTTCTGAGAACTCCAGAGTCATTCTTTAAGAGATTTGCATTTTCTTTTTTCTTCTGACTACTGGAACTGCTTTTTTTTTTTTTTTTTGAAAGCTGAATTAATTACCTTTCACAGTTACCTTCATTTTTATTTGTAATAAGGTAATTTCACAGTTAACAAATATTCTTTCTTTTTAGAAGGAAACTTATTTACTCATTGCAGCAGGTACATGTTTCTGTGAAAGAAGCAAAACTATGTCCTTAGGAACAGTGTGTTCCAGTGCTGAGGTGAGAATGCTTAGAGGCCTGCAAGCTAGTGGATGTTGAAGGTCTCACGTCAGCTACTAAGAGGCAGGACCACCATGAGCTAGGGAAGCTGTTCAGTTCCAGCCGCTCTTTGTTGAGAAAAGCTGGCTCTTTGACTACCACCATGTGGACCAGGTGATCTCATGACCCTGTGGGACAAATCCCAGTGGCCCTATCACCTGGAGAGCTTGTTGGGTGCTGGGCACTGGAGCTGGAAGGAAGAGCAGTCAGTCAGAATAGACAGGCCCAGGGTTAGGGATCCATTTCAGACTTGAAAGGCTGGCTTTCCAGATTACTGTGTCTAAAGGGAAATGGTGGACACTCTGGGTCCCATAACTGGAGTCACCTCTGGTAGGCAGAAAGAACTCTGTGGTGGTTGTCCTCAGGGAAGCAGCTGGCCTCTGGTGGGTGGGACCCTTTACCATTCAACAAATATGTATTAATGCCCACTCTATGCCAAGGCACTGGTCTGGGCACTGGCGATTCAGTGGTCACAGACAGACAATGTCTACATTCCCCTGGACCTTAGATTCAAATATGGGTGACAGACAAGACTATGAGCCCCATGAGGGCAGGAGCCTTCACTTACCTTGTTCACCGCTGTATCCCCAGCTCTGAGAAGAGCACCTTGCACCTGATGGGGTGTTCACTAAATACTGCTTTATGAATGAAATAACTAAAAAGATAATATAATTTCAGGTAGTAATGAGTGGTATAAGAAAAGAACAAAGTGAAAGGCTGGTTGGGGTTTCTTTTGAAAGTGGCCTGAAACAGCTTCTATGGAGGAGTGGGACGGGGGAAGGAGGGGGAGAGCTTTTGTGCAGAGATTTGAATGGAGTGAAGGAATCTGGGGAGCAGTGTTTAGGTAGAGGGAGCAGCAAGCAAAAAGAAAGACCTTTGACATTGGTGGAGCTTGGCAGAATAGAGGAATAGGAAGGCAGCCAGTTTAACAAAAACTGGCCTTGAGCTGGGGGTAGTTATGGGGAGGGAGAGTGATATCAGATGAGGTGGGAGGCAGGCCTCACAGGCCATGATAAGGAGTTTGGATTTTTCTCCAAGTGTGATTGGATATCACTAAGGAAGTTTTAGTAGGATGGTGATGTGATTGCCTTTGTACTTTAAAATGATTTTTCTGGGTTCCAAGTGGAGAACAGATTTTGGGGGCAAGATTATAATCAGTGTAAGCTCCAAGGGGCCCTTCCAGTGGTCCAGGCAAAAGACAGGGGTGCGGCTTGGGTTAGTGTGGTGGTTATAGGTTGATGTGAAGTGGTTATGCTCAGGATATATTAAAGGTAGAGCTTGCTGGATTGGGTGTGGAATATAAGAAAAAGAAGACTCAAGGACAATAGCCAGTGTGTTTGGGTGAATGTTGTTGATATTTACTGAGATGGGGAACAAAGGGAGGTTTTGGGGGATACCTACTGAGTTCTGTTTGGGACACTAAGGAGATGCTCATTTGATATACTTCTAGAGATGTAGAGTTTTGTGGGGCTGGAAATGGTACTTTTCAGAGTTATCCAAACATTGTTGGTATTTAAAGTGATGAGACTGGATGTGATCACCTTGGGAGAGAAAGGTGGGATAAGGTAGGATTTAGATAGAAAAGAGGGCAAAGCATGGATTTTCAATTAAAATCTCTACTAAGAAGTAAATGAAGACACATACTAATGAATATAGTATGATTTTGTGTAATACAAAGATAGTATATAAATATTAGTATATAAATATTGAATCATTATGTTGTACACCTGAAACTAATACAGTGTCATGTGTCAGTTATGCCTCAAAAAATTATATAAAATAAGAGAATATTAGTTTTAGAGTTGCATAATTTTAAATCTGGTCAGCTAAGTGAATTATAAACTGCATTTATGTGATTGGCACATGGCTGTGCCTTTGGCTGGCAAACAGAAAGATCCAGCATCCTTTGCCAATAGCTTGTAGACAATACTCTACTTTATATGCACTGGAACTTTTACAAGTTATTTTGATGACTGTTAAGTTTAATTCACTGTTAATATTTCAGATTTTTTTTTAATCCTAGAATTATATCATCCGGATTCATTAAGTGAAAGTTCACTAAGTGAAAAACATGCCTGAAAATCAGTCATTTTGCAAGGAAAGTTAGATTGATAAAATTCTATGTAGAAGGCCAAACAGGTACCATGATCTGCAGTACCTCAGTATAGGAAATATTTAGGGTGTCTTTGAAATAACAAAGGAAAGTGCCACAAGATAAAAAGCAGCAAAAGATATACTCTGATGGTTGTAATAAATGTATGTGTTTCAAACACCTTTCGTACCCCTTTTCTGGCATAGACTGTCAGGGCAAAATCAGTTCTGAAACACACACATTTTCACCTATTTGTGGGCTTCTGTCATAGAACGCAACTGTTAAGTAGTGGTTTTGTCCATTTCACAGATGAACAGCCCTTCTGAGCTTCCTGCAGATTCTCATTGGACCCTTTAGTTTTTCCATTTTGAGCATTTCTGTTGAGTTTCTTTAGTTTTGTTATCTCCAGCCCCTATGGGTATGGCTTTGCCCCCTTACTCCAGGCCTGACCACTGCTTCTCTCTTGCCCTGGGCATAGACCCCACCCATCTGTGACTGCTTTGGTGAGCCTCCCATTTTAGCCCTCACTCCAAGCTTTTCTCGAAAATCCTCAAGATTCCCTTTGAAAACATTTTCACTTTTTCCCCAGGCCTGATCTTTTCAGGCCTTTTGTGGAAATGACAAAAGAATGGAAAATCAGTGCAGCTATTGAGAACAGTGTGATAAACAGCATTCTAAACTGTGCTGTTTCAAACCACTTGGGAAATGGGCAGCCCTAACTCGCTTTTACATGTATTTCAAGACCCTTGTATTTCAGTGAAATTATTTTCAACGGGACTTCCAGAGCATCTAATCTCTGAAAAATGAGCATTGATTGTGTAGCTTTCTATAGCTATATCCAGCAGTTTATGGCAAACTGAAGGTTTCAGTGACATGGTATTCATGACCAATGAAATCAGCTCTGGTTTTCATTTGTCTTCCCAGAGTGGATCCTAAATAAGATAAAAAAGAAATGAAACTTACAAGCAATAATATTGAGGAGGCTTTCTTCTTCCTGCTTGCTTTATCAGTAAATGATTTTAGGAATAAAAGGATGGTATTCTCTCATGCCCCTAGAGACTTAGAGTGTTGGGGCATTTAAAAAATGATGGTATCCTCAAGTTAAAAGCAGAAACATCCTTCAGTGCTTGTGTGCATGGAGAGTATCTCAGGAGATGCTGGAGATGAGCAGCCTTGTGGTGAGGGCAATGGTGTAGGAAGGAGACTTACTTTCACTATGTGCCCTTTCATACCTCTAATATTTTTGTATCATGTTTGTGTGTTATTTTTAAAAAGCACTTTAGACTTAATACATGATTTGGAAAACTTTTAAGTTCCTTCACTATTTAGTTTCCTGAGTGCTCTTGCTCAATATATATTTTGATCAAGGTCATTCATTGCCTGTTCACTGTCCATTGCCTTTATTTGTTCAAGTCTTCATTTTGATCTGCAGCTTGGGACTAGACTTCTTTAAGTTGAATTTCAAATTTTTGCATGTTAGGGATATGTCAATCAGGCCAATTTCTTTCTTTTATCCTTTCTTCCTTTGAAAAAGTGTTTAAGGCTCTTTCTGGCATATATTTTATTCAGCTGGTTTAGGCAAATATGGATTTGAAATGAGCTGTAGTGCCGTGAGTGGAGCCACAAATTATGGCTATTTCAACTGTAAAGCTCTCTGCCACCCTTGAGAGCAAAGTCTTGCTGCATTGTGGAACAGGACAGGGGGTCTGGAATCCATGGTGGTTCAGAGTTTCTAACCCCAGAGTTCCAATTTAAAAGCAACCCAAATTTTTTTTTTTTCTCATCTTAAGAATATCTGCTACTATAGGAAGCTGCTTAAAATCAAATCTGTATAGGTCGTCACCTTTCTGAAAGTCAAAGCTGGAATTCAATGCCTAGGACCAATGATTGGAGTATGTGCTGTTGGGCAGCCTTCTGCAGGGGTCATTGTCTGAAAGTTGTCTCCCTGGGCTGCCATACTGGCTTGTGTCACCAGAGGTTTGTAACCCTACAAAGACCTGATATCCATTTTGTGCAGCTGTGACATTTCTTGGGTGTTGGTTCTTCTTTAAGAGATTTACATATTTGATTTTTGTACTTTTTAAACAAACAGGAAAGTTATTTCACATTTGCTGGCCATGTGTAAAATCAAGATGTTGTCTCTTTTTCCATGTAGTGACTACAAATAGTAAAATGCATCTTTTGTCTTTTTTTCTCTTGATTTGGGGAAGTAAACATTAGATTGTACTTGGGTTTGTCTCTAAAAGAAAGAGCAACATCATCTCCAGTGATTAGTGAATGTCATGGGAAGAAATTATTCTCATCGCTCCACTGACTAGTTTAGACAAGCCACCATTTGATATCTACTTCACAGCAGTGCCCTCATCCTGCAGTCTTCTTGTCAACATAGAGAAAACTCACCTGTTTTCCTTACTTAGAAATTTTCTGTGGTCTGCCGATTACAGCAGTGATTCAATTAAAAAAAATGGTTTGTGCATGGGTATGCTTAAAAAAACAACTTCATTATTTGTGCTTAAATTTATACATTTGAGCCTTCACTATTATAATCAGTTAGCTATTAGTTCTTAGGCTTTTTGGGGGGAGGGGGTCAAACCCCTCTAAGGCATATATGCAAATATACAATTTGCATTTATAATACTGTTAGATTTTCAGGAGGTGACACTTACCAAGCAGTTATCATGCCTTCTAACTTAGTCCCAGAAGTCATTAGCATACCATTATATAAGTGGCTGCATCTGGGATAGTTCTGAGTGGCATGGATCTGCCATAGGATGGCATTTCTGTTACATGGAGAAAGTGTAGGGAAGCTAGCTGGTATGTTTAAGGCAGCCTAACTTCAGTGAAATTTGCAGCTTCCAGCATGGGATAATTATGTGAGTAGCTATTTTTTTCTTAAAGTTAATAGAGACATCTTTACTTTACCCTTCCTGCTTTCTAGCAACTAATTTCATTTTTTTCTCAAGTTCATTTCTTCTCCCTTTCCTCCTACTGGCCAAGAGAAAAGTTATTATAAGGAATATAGATTTTAAGAAAGTATATAGAGATCAACTTTTATTTTCCAACAAAATTTTTGTTTCTGGAGTTTGCATTTGTTCCTCAAGTTAATCACATTTGTAGCAGTTTGTCCTTTTGTGGGCAAACTATCTGCCCACAAAAAAAAAAAGTGTTTTCAGTTTTTGAAGTAGACAATATTTTAAAAGTCAGGAAATACACATAATTTGATTTCTAGCTACTCTCAACAATTAGACTCTCTAGCAGCATTCGGCCATATTCTTGCATGGAACAGCATGGCCTAGAGTAGAACCAGCAGTTATCCCTGTATGTGGGGACATGTGTGTTCTAGTTTGCTGGAGTCTCCACATTATCCATCTGCTACCTGTTTGGCCCTCTCAGGCTTTGGTTTTATAACCCCTGACTTACAGTTTCAGTGTAAAAGCTTATCTTGAAAAATTAAGGGATCTTGAGGTTCAGAAAAACATCATTTTGGTAATAATAGAAACTAAATTTAAAATGACAAGGAGAAAAATAGTTGGAGTGGTGGACTTGTGAAACAAATGAGATTTGTTTCAGAGATTTAAAGAGATTTGTGCATTTTAAAATAAAAGGGGAAGGAAAGTAAGCAATAATGTAATTTATTTGTATTTTTTACAAATATCAAATCATTATATTAGTTTTGAAGCATATCATATACTCTGTATAATGTGGTTTGCTTATAAAATTACCATGTAGGAAACATTTATACAATCTGCTAATTGCATTTGCTCTTAAATATTTTCAGGGGTTTTTTTCCTTTCAAATAGAACTGAACTAATGAACTTAAGGGAGCTGAACATTTCTTAGTTTTTCCCTTTTTACAATAAGCAGACAAAAGTATAAAATTGGATCACAGAAGTCACCAGTTTAGTGGGAGGTTGTAGTTTTTTTGGGACCTCGTACTGTTCAAAGTATCCAGTAGATTATAGGAAAGAAAATTCACATAAACAAGACAAAACCAGCAAACCAAACTTACATTTTAATAACCATGTGAAGGTTATCTAAATCATTCCCATTTTATGAGCTGTTGCAATCAGCATTTTCTATTTCTTCTAATAATGCCTTTTTCCTCTTAACATCATCATTGTAAACTTCTGAAAACTAAATGCTAGCCTGGGTGGAGACAGCATCTCGATGTTTTTTCATTTTTAGCTTCTTGGTTTTATGGTGAGAACTCATGATAGACTCTGGTATGCTGGGCAGGGGATGAGGAGGTTAGAATTTTTTCCTCTTGGCCACCTGCTGAGTCCTGACTTGCTACCTGCCCTAGGACAACCTGGGCTAGTTTGTTTCTTATATAAAATGAGATCATATTTGAATTTCCCTCAGATTCTTAATAGTCCAGAATTCTCTCTTCTGTCACATGCAGCACTCACTCAATGCCGGGCATGAGGCCTGGGAAACTCTGGAGTTGTGGCTACATAACAATTTCCATGGGGTTAGACAAGCAGTGTGAGTGGAGAAGGGTTCCTAATGTCATCATTTATTCCTCATGGTTACCTGTAATAACATGAAAGAAGAACTAAACACAGTGAGTTTTGAGCTCACGGTGTAACCCTGAACTCACAGAACTGGGAGGGGACTCTGTGGCTCTGTATAGTAGATGGTGCAGGAGTGAATTCAGCAGAAAGATTTTTATATTCTTGGCATTCTGTAGAATATTTCTGATGACCAGTGTTCCCAGGTTTATAAGTTGACCCATGTTCACTCGTTGACTACCCTCACACTTGTATTTTATGATCCTGGATGTTACTTTTCCTGTATTTCTTGGTGGCAGGTCTAACACCAGTTGCATACTATCTCTTGACCATTATGGGTCAAAAATGTTGACCAGAACAAAAAATAAATATCGATGTTTTTAGCAGAGTAAACAAATATGTGTTGTAGAACATGCCTAACACAGGATGGTGCCATGGAGGCTGCTAAGGGTGTTTTGCAGTGGGGCTGTGTCAGCAATGGGCTGGGAGGGTGTTGTGTTTCTTTTCATTGGCTGAGAGCCTATAATGGCACTTAGAGCATGGAAAAATACAGTATAAGTATAACATATGCAATATATATTAAACCTATTAAGTATGTATTTTATATTAAATATGTTTGTTTTAGGAATTATAGTTCAGAAATAAATGACACTAAAATGATTCAGTGCTGCTTGGGTTGGCATTAAATGGGCTGTGCATATAAGAGCAAAGCAGGACCCAGAGACTAGGCACCCAAAGGCCTTGCCATTGTATAACAGAAGGGATCTTGGCCAAATTCTAGGCTGCATTCTTGGTTCACATCCTGAAGATAATATGCATTTTGCAGCTCTTTAGACTGCCTCTTCAACATTGAATTCATTGATTTGTTTACTTATTTATTCAGCCAACAGTTACGAAGTTGCTAATAATATTTACATAATGCCTTTTGGCATATAGAGTATATCCAAATACCTTACCTCATGTACATGTGCTTGTTTCACAGCCCGGAAAGATGCATGGGCAACAGCTTGCATTGGTGATGACGGTGGTTTCTGTTTTGTCCTCTTTTGTACTTGTGAGCAGAGATACCCACAACTTTGCCTAGGCTATTTAGAAAGAAACTTGGGACAGGTGGGCAGAAGTGTTGCTACGGGAGCTGTGCTTAGTCATTCCCAGGAACAGTGGAGGTGGGAATCATCCACTGAGCATAAGTGGGGTGGGTGGGATGCAGTTGCGGCTCTGAGGAAGATGGAAACTATTTGGAACAGCTGCCATGGGCTGGGCACTAGGGGATGAGGAAGAGCTGAAAGCAAGGCTGGCCTGCTGAGTGACTGGGAAGAAGCTTCCATGTACAGCAAGTGTGTCCTGGCTGTGCAACTCAGGGACAAAGGGGGAATCTGGGGGCAGGGTTGGATGGTTACTTGTTGTTCACCTGGTGTTGGCATAGGTCAGCGTCAAGGACATAGCTATATAGGGAGATATTAAGATGAATAGCAAGGAAGTGGATGGGATTAGAGGTCTGGGCAATGCTCTTCTTAGCTTGGCTTTATCACCGCTATCTCAGAATTGTTCCTACGCATGCCCCATTGGGCCATTCCTGTGTGCTTTTGTACATATGATCCCTTTCTCCCTTTCCTTTGGCTTAATTACCTCTTCCTTCAAGTCTGGCTTGGGCATCACTCCTGGGCAGCTGTTCCTGATTGCCCATTGCTCCATTCTCTTTTGGATCAGCTGACCCTTCTCCCTGTCCACATGTCTCTCCTTCTGTTCTAGAACCAGGCTGCTGGTGTATATGGATCAGAAGGTTCCTTAAATGGAAGACTTCTGGTACCCAACAGAGAACCTGAAGATGTTCAACAAATGCTTGCTGAATGGAGGCATAACTGCTTGGCTGCACTACTAGTAGTCTAATAGAATGTAAGAACTGGAAGAAAACCACACGGTCAGCTTATCTAACTCATTTCATTTTAGAGTTCACATAGAAGTGAAACTCAGATAGGTTGAGTGTCTGACCTGAGGTCACACAGCTGCTTGAGGCAGAGCCAGGACACAAATTCACCTCTTCTGACTCCAAATACCATGTTCTTTCCACCATACCACAACAGTCTCCAATTGTATCTGGGGGGTGACAGTGTGTGGTGGTGGCAAGCCTCTGCCTCTGCTCAGCTCCTGGTTACAGCCTCGTGTCACCATTCACAGTGGCCTGTTATCTCATTTTTCTTGTAGGGAGGAAAACAGTGTCCTGACAACCTGAAGAACTTTTCCTCTGCACAGTGCCAGGTTTACAGCAGCCCTTACCTCACTGCTTCCCCTTCCCTTTCCGGGTTTATTCTAGTTTATCTTTGGTTGGGGTAAGCATCAGCAACTGTTTCTAAGTAAATAGAAGAATGGCATTTTCCAGGTTTATGGTTCAAACGTTCGGTGCTCCTTGCTTCAGCCTGTCCCCTTCTGGCTGCTGGCACTGTTGCTCCTATCTCCAAATGCCCTGGTTTAGCATGTGTTAAAGACTAGTTGTGCATGATGCAAGTTTCCTTCTTGGAGCAAGATCACTTAGGAGAGAGAAAGTGGACACTTGTCTGAACTATTTGTATCAATTAAAGAGAAAAAAAGTGAATCTGTTGGTTTCCAGATCTATCCTTGGAGAATGGGATACAAGATGGAGTGTCTAGAAAAGGATTGTTGGCATATCTTGCATCTCCAAAACTTGTTTCTGAGCTTTTGGACCCTATCTGATGTTTAGAGTGTTCTGCTGAGGGTTTAAGTCTCGCGTGACAGAGGGTGGGGTGTGGCTGGTTTCCTTAACTGCCTGTTCATGGATGATGCAGTTTAGTGAGGTTTGTTCCAACTCACTGCACATCATCTGTACTCTCTACTCATCACCCTTGGTCCAAAGTACGTCAGGGTCAATTCCAGGACTGGAAAATTCACTCATTGGGCACTGGGGGTGGTGATGACTGCTTTGAGTCTTTGAACCTCTGTTAACTAACCAAATAGTACATGGCAAAAAAAAAAAAAAAGCCAATTCTGGAAAAAGTGCTGTGGAGACCATTGTCTTCAACTTGATTAGGGAGTTTTGTAACATTGTTTCCCCTTATCGCTTCCATATTCCCCTCAGTTCTTTTTAAAATTAAGATCTAGACTATGTCCAATGCCTCCTTTTAGCTCAGAAACCCTGTGACTTGGAATAAACCCAGTGTCTTTGATCTTAGGGGTTTCTGAAGCCATTTTGGACCTTCTTGGCTCCCAGCCACATGAGAGCCTGTCTCTATTTCCCTGGGCTGGTCTTCAGTTCCAGGTATTGAGCTGGAAGGACATCAGCTGAGAGTTTGGACTGCGTCAGGAAGTATTTTGATTTTCTATATTCTCTGCTTGGCATCTACTTGTTTCCTTTAGGGACGTCCCCTTCCTTGGAAAAAATAACTCCAAAGATGCTTGTCTGACTGATGAGCTAAGAAGACATTCCAACCAGGCGTTTCCATTCAGGGATCTTGGCTTACACTCACAGGTCACTGGGTGAGAAAGATGTCACCAAATTTAAAATGCTCCTGATATCCCTTCATCTCTGATCCACCCAGTGGTACTTTATCTGATTAGTTTTGACTGATTAGTGACAATCTTAAGACAACCAACTTTGACTCCAGAAGGTGCCTCTATGGTGTCAGCCATCACAATGCTGGGCCATGACCTGAAGGTCTATCCTAAGAGATGGCCTCTATTTAGCTCCTACCTGAGTTCTCCTCCAGGTGCAAGCAGTTTTTCTATGTGGCGCCAGGGAATTGTGGTTATGAATGAGAGCTGGGTCACGGTCCCCTCCGGAAGTCCTCTGAGGGTCATCACACTTGACTATTTTCAGTAACCACATCAGGCTCTTGGTTTACATGGAAGATGTGGTCAGCCAATGGGCTACCTCTTGTCAGTTTCCCCCAGATGGGTACATGTAGGCTTCACATATACCCATCTTACATTTAATCTTGTTAGATTTGATTCGTCTTGTAGCCTATGAAGAACTTTTAAAATCTAACTTTTGTCATCTAACGAGTTAGGTGTGTTCCTCATTTGTGTCACCTCTGGACACAAGTTGTTGACTGGAATATACCACATACTTGTGGTCTGATACTTCCATCATCTGTATATAAATCCAGCTAATTGTTCACGTTTTTTTTGTCATGTTCCCAGAAATATTATGGGACTCTTTGTTAAAGCCTGGCGCAAATGAAGTTATAATCATCTGAACTATTGATCTAATAAATCTAATTTAGAAAAAGGAATTGTTTAATTTAGTCCATATTTATAGTGAACTTATGTCAGTTTTTGGTGATCACCACATCTTTTCTTAAGTATTAATCGATTTACCACTCCAAACTAGAATTTTTCTGGACACTGATGCCAGTCTTCTTTGAGAATACATCTAGAACCTTCCTTTCTCATCTTCCAACACCACTGCTTTCTCTGAGGTTTCTGGAGGATGACTGGAACACTTTGGATCCCTGCGGATGGGATTCATCTAAGCCTGAAACCTGACGTTATTTAGTAGCTGTGGCTCTCCTCCTCTCTCCCCACCTGCTTCTGCTCCAGCCACCTCTTACCAGAGTTGCCTTTTCCAATGTGAAGAACATGCTCTCAGATGGATGAGGTGGAAACAGCACAGATGAGGAGCCATTTCTTTTGTCTCTGCTGGCTATAATGTTACACTGGCCACCCAAACAAGCCTGTTACTTCTTTGCTTTTCTTCTTACTATGATCATAGCTTAAACAAACAAACAAAGAAACAACAACAACAAAACTCAAACCCACCTACGCATGATGAGTATTCACATTTCTCACATGTTTTAACTCGTTCCAGGTATTAGCCTTTTGGACTTTCTTCTGAGTGATAAATTCTAATGTCCTTGGTTCAGCTTCAGCTCTGTTTCCTCCACCTGTGGCCCAAATGTGCACATACAGCATCCCATGCTAGGAGTGCTTTACGGACATTTCAAGGACTTCTGGGGTCCCTCCTGGTTCCAGGCTGCTCCACCTTTTTTGGGCCACAGGAGTTTTTCTCAAGGTTTGGATGACCTCTGACTTCTAGTTTGCTCTTCTGAGAACTTTGCTTCTCACCATCGTGTTCTCTCTAATTTTAAATTATGACTAGCTCTCTGGGCTGCCTGGTATAACCACGTGGGACTGAGTTAGTGACTCAGGGCAAGATTCAGCCCTACTGACCACCTGTAACTTTTATTCCTGCTCTGACTCCCCAAGAGACCAGCTCTTCAGAATTCCCTTCCAGGGTGGGGCTGGGCTTGGTCTACCAGTACAGTACGTTCACCAGTACCTCTGCCAGGGTTGAATTCTCAGCCTCTGGTCCTCTACCTGAGCTGAGGCACAAAACCAAGGTCGCTCAGCCCCAGGTCCGAGAACCAAAGGAAGAGAACAGGCCTGGGGTGGTCTGGCAGAGAGAATGGGCTGCCTGAGCTGGAAGCAGGACATTTGTGGAACGGTGAAGAAGGGGAGGTTGTAAGTTTTGCTTTTGATGACTCTGAGAACACTCTAATCCCAGGGGGATCCAGGCAGTGGGGTGTTTCACTTTTCTGAGAGAGCAACTCATACTGGGAGAGTACCCTCTCAATTACCCATCCTATTTTGGGATAAGTCAAGAGCAGTTCTTTCTTGGTGTCTGGAAGTATCTCACATTTCCTCATCTTAGACTAGTCATTCCTACAAAGAAAAGCACCTTAACGTCATTAGTACAGATTTAGGATCATTAAGATTCAGGCTGGATTGAAATGTATTTCTTTACTCTCTGTGGACAAGGATTCACTGAGAAAAATCTCAGTGAGGGATGTTGATGTCGGGAAAGCTTTATAAAGGACCCACTTTAGGAATGTACATTTGCATAAGAACAAAGAATGTGTTAATTAAAATGATTCTCACATAGTCATTTCAGCAGTGTGGGGACTGCTGCCTGGCAACCTTCGTAGAATGGAAGCAAGTACTTGGAAATAATAAAATATCGCCTTTTCCATTTGTCTAACCAACTGAGGCATACTGAGCACCTTGTGTTTGCTATAGGCAGTGTGCTAGAACCAGAGGGTGGGAGTCGAAGGTCAACTGTATAAAACCTAATACTTGTCCCCTAGGGTGGCCAACCCAGGGGTGTCCTGGGGCATGAGACTCCTGGGAAAGTCCAGGGAGAACTGGGATGAATTGGTCACCCTGCTCGAGAGTTGAAAATTTAGTAGGAATTGACAAAGTACCTAATATGTGTCACCTGTTGAGATAGACCTGTTCATATTATTTTAAAAGCCATGTCAGCATTCTGTCTTGCGGAGCTTTTCTTTTTTCACATTGAGTCGTCTAATTCCCTTTTGAAACTACATCCCAACATTTAAAATATTTCCATCATGGTCATCATCCTTATTGGCATTAGTTGTCTCCAGGCACCTGCTGTGTGCAGGGCCAAGTGTGGTGGGACTGATTTAGCCATGAGGAAAGCCTTTCAGCTCCTGAGGGAACACCACCAGCTTACCTTTTTAAAATGTAATGTTTTAGAGCACAGTATGTGCAGGGTCAATATTTGTGGATCGAAGTTTATTAAATTTATGGTTAAGAGTACAGGGTCTGGAGTCACATGGACGTGGTTTCAAATCCTGGCTCTCTGCCATGTGCTTGCTTTATGATCTTGGCTTGTGACTTAACCTCTGAGCCTCATTTTCTTCATTTCTGGGATTGGAATTAATATGAGAGTGTTCATAATAATAATAATTATGACAATATGTTGCATAGTATAGTATGTAGTTGAACATACTCTGGAGTCAGACTGCCAAGTTCAAATCCCACTTCCTACTTATATAACCTTGAGCAAGTTATTGAGCCTCTCTGGGCCTTAGATTTCTTATCCATGAAACAGGGATAATAATAGTACCTAGAGCAGAGAGTTGTTAAAAGTAAGAATTGTACATACAGACAGCACTTTGTGCCTGGCATACAGTGTTATATAAATGTTTACTAAATTTTAAGAACCATATATTATTTCAGTATGGTTTTTATAGAATTCCTATAGACAGGGCAGGTATTACTCCCTGGTCCCTTATTTTTTGTTATTATATTTTAGGGTAAAAAGGAGATTCTGATGGGTTAAAATGGTTTGCTGAAGGGAACCTGGCTAGTAAATATTGAAACTGGGACCTGGACCCATTCTATTTGCCATAAAAGAAGGTACAGGTGCTCCTGTACACGCTTATCAAGAGCACATGGGTGTGCATGAAAAAATTAAGGCTTTGATATAATAAATCTGGAGGCAAGTGAATAGTGGATCTCCCTCTTCTGTAGCCACTGCTCTTGCTTAAATGTGCCAGTCCCCTGGCATACCCCTGACTGACGTTTTCTGTGAGTTACAGCATGGAGCTTGTACTCTCCCTTTGGGTCTCTGGGACTTCCGAAGGTGCCAGTTTAAATCTCAAGATTCTAACTGCCTCGGTTAGTGTTGCCTGCTCTCTGGCTGGACTCCGCTTGGAGACAACAAGATTCTACTGTATTTATGTACCGATTTCAGAGCTCCTGAGGGAGCTATTGCATTCAAGCCTAAATAAGAATTCTCCCCCTCTCCCTGTCTTTATATTTGGTGTTGAAATTCTTCATTGCTTGGGAGAAACTTAATTATGAAATCAGTGTATCAGGGAATGTAAATATAGCTTTATAACACTTGCATTTGTCAATCTCTGGTCACTTAGGCAGATATCTTTAGATTAAAAATGTTTCATGTTTGTTCACAAACGTGGGCACCTAAAAATGACACAACGTAAGGGGTTAAAATGTAAATATTATTCTATAGAGCAATGAAAGGTGCTTTAGTACTTAAGTCCTATTTTGGGGCTGTGGAATTTAATTCCTTCCTGTTGCCAGCTGAACCTGGGACTGATGTGTTAAATGAAAATATATTCCTATCTTCAAACACGGACAACAGGACATTCTGTACTCCAAATTTTGGTGTTTGAATTGGGTGTTGCAGGAAACTTGGCACCCTTTCTTTCTTTTCAAAATAATAAACAGAGATGATGTCGCCTCAGGTTTCATCTGATGGGGCTTAGATACTATTGCCTCATAAAGGCTGATTCATAGACAAATGGGAACTAATTATAGTAACTCAAAAATAATGTCCCCGTTTAAATTTGGCAAGGCAAGATTCCTTGCATGTTTTGTAGGACATGAGAGATTTCGTTTCTTTAGTAGCATAGAGGTGACATACCCATTTCTATTTCAGCCTCACAGTGATGGTACTAGGTCATTACCTGCCATCTTTAATTTTTCTTTTTTAGGGATTTATTGTGCTCTCTCCTGCATACCCCATGCACAAACATTGAAACACCTCTTACTACCATCTACACAGAGAATTATTTCCCGCTGTCTATCCACTGCATTTTTAAGAAACAAATGTCTGAGTTGAAAAAAGTAGATGGCATAATGTTTTTCTTTTTTTGGTTCTAAGAATTTTGGAATCTCTATGAAAAATTGCAGGAAGTTACTCACATCTCTCTGTGGAATGACTGGTGAGTTGTCAGAGGGAGACTGTTCTGATGACTTCGACTCTACACTCCTTCCCTGCTGTGAATTAGGTTGGAAAACATTTCACCACAATTTTCTTCAAATAATTTTTGTTTTCGAATTTGCTTTAAATAAGTAGGTGATATATGAGCATGTTCAGAATTCAGAAATTAGAGAAATGTTTGTAGTGTTTGTAGTGAAAAGCAAATCTCCTGTACCTAGGAGAAAACCTCATTTTCTCTTCAGAAGCAATCCTGAGCTGGTGTCTTTCTTAGATGCTATTCTGGAGATTTTTCTCTGTGTTTGTAAGTATAGGTATATCTATATTTTTCTCACCCAAGTGCCATCATATTATTCACAGTTTTTTAAATGTGGCATTTCTATTTATCCATAATCATAGAAATCATTCCATCTCCCATGGTTTCTAATAGTTTTGTTGTTTTCATTGAGTAAGTGTGTCGTAACACACGAACAATTGCCTGTGAATGGTATGGAGGCCATTTTAATCTTTTGCCACTGAAATCATGGTATAATGATAATCTTATACACCTGCTATAGGATAGGTTATCCGTCTCAGTGGGTATGAAGAATGGGCTCTGGAGCCCAAGGGTCTGGGTTTAAATCCTAATTTCTCCATTTACTATTGAGTTCTATGGTCTTGGCCATTAATTAATCTCTCCGTGCATCAGTTTCCTCATTTCTAAGATATTATTTATTTCACAGGTAGGATGTGAAGTTAAAAACACTAGGTTACATAAAGCCTATAGGCCATGTAGAAAGGTCTGTATGTATTTGCTTATTATTTTGTGTGGTGTGGAAACACCTGGATCCAAAGACATACTTATGTCTGCGTGTTTCTGAAGCACTCAGCAGTTTTTGAGTCTGGGTTATCTCTCTTAAGTTTATGAAAATGCCATATTCATCCTCCTGTCCCCTACTTCCTTGTTGTTTTTGTGTAACATCCTAGAGGAGAAAAAGGAAGATTGTGTTCCCAGGCCACATACTCAACTGTCCAAACTCCTTCAGAGCATAGAATGTATTGCCAGTGGTGATAATCTTTAACAAATGGCCCAGATTTTTCCCCCCATACTTTACGAAGTTAGAACCTTATGATACTAAAATACATTTAGGCATGTGCATAACTCATGTTTGCATATGTGTGTATTACTCAAATTCATTTAATAATTTCACGTTTTAAATTATACATTAAAGTATGGGAAAGGACTGGAGAGTGTACTTACTCTGATTTAGTTACTTTGATGGTGGAAGTTACAAGGTCTCACATCACCTGTAAGTCTAACATCACTTTTAGATTCAGACAAACCAGAGCTAAAATTCCTATGTTGGTGTTTGCTATCTGATCTTGGCAATTCACTTACACTTCCAAGGCATTGGTTCTCCATCTGTAAATGGAGACATTGATCTGCCTCTTAGGACTTCAGCAGGATGAAGAGAGAGAGTAGATGAAGGACCCAACAGTGTTTGGCACAGAGCAGGTACTCATGAACCATTCGTTCTTCTACCCTTTCTTCCCCTGCATCCCACTTGCTCCTACCACTAACATAGTCCCCTGGATGTAACTGCCTCTACCTTAAACCGCAGTGCTCTTTGTTTGCACTTGCCTTTGATTTACCAGTGTGCTTTCTCTGCCTTAACTGGGAGGGCAGTTTATGTCTTAGTTGTTGTCACTTGCATCCTACCTTACATTAACCAAATAGTCAACAAATGCCAGCAAGAGAGTGCGTGAGAGGCAGGCCTGCCGTTTCCCTACCCCAATGAGGTCACTGCTGTTTCTATGAAAGCATTGCAAGACTGGAATTGGAGCCAAAGTGAGTTATGGTAGCCTCTGAAGTGACCATAGAGATTGGTATTTTCATTCTTGGTTATTCCTTTGAAGAGAGTTGCTATAGCCAACTCTTGGAGATTATTTTCCCAGCTTCTTTGGTGGGAGGGCGTGAGGTGGAGGGAATGCCTAGAAACTTAAATTTCATCAAAGCTCCATAGAACAGCACTTGCAGGAAGACTGCTGTGATATTTTACCTCCATCTCCCAAGAAAAGCGTGAGCCAGTGGGCTTGTACACTTAGGGCCCAGCTTTACTTGGCCTTTGGTATGATGTCTTAGAAGTCGGCTGCTGGGCACCTGAGCAGAGGGGGCAAGCAGGGAAGGTCAGATACAGCTGGAAAGAGAGCAGGGAGACCTTTGCTGGATCCTTCAAATCACTTGTTTGGAGAGGAGCTACTCTATTTTGCATTAAGTGTTTTGCTGTGAATTTTTGAAATAGCAGTCACACCCATATTCAAATGTAGGACCCAGAGTGCTCTCCAAAGACATGGAGGCCAGGTCCCTTCCAGCTGGCTACAAAAAGCTGCGATTCTACGAATATTTGAATAATAGGAACCATTTTGTCACTTGGAATGCTCTTCCCGGTTCTTCTCTTTTTCACTCAAACCTTCTTGTCCTTTAAGATCCAGCGCAATTCCCACTGTCCAATTTGTATAATTCTTTGAATCTGGGCTGTTCAGTTGGCTGTTAGATATAGCCTTGTGCGTTGAACTGTTAGTTATTTGTCATTTAGGCGTTTTTCCATGTTTATGCCTTGGCTTCCCCTCTAGGTCTTCACGCTTTAGGCCTGGCCACTATCCAGCCCCTGTAGCACTACAGATGGGGGTGGTGCATTAGTTCTCAAAGTGTGCTTCCTAGCAGCAGCATCGCCTGAGAACTAGTTAAACATGCACACCAAGCCCACTAACTTAAGTCTGGAGGCGGGACTCAGCAGTTTAACAAGCGCTCCTGGTGACTCTGCTGCCTGAGGAAGCTAGAGAATGACTTGGACAGTGAATTTCTCTTTCCCTTTCCCCTTCCAGGGGTATTTTGTAGAAATCTGTTCTTCAGGATGTAATGGGTGCCCTAAAGGTAGGGATGGGCAAGGGGTTCTGGGCCAAATAAGTTAGCGAAATGCTGCTTCAGTGAATTTCAGCGGGATCCTTTATGGCAAGATTTCTCAGATACTTGAATATGTCCTTGCGGGTCACTGAGAGTCGCCATGGAAAAACCTGGCAGACTTGTTAGATTTTAGAACATTTTTCTGCCACATACCTGCTAACTCTTCTGGCAACAGTGTTTTGTGGAACACACTTTGGGAGATGCTGGCTAGGTGATCTGTAAAGGGTACTTTAAGCCTTGAGATTTTATGGCTCCGCAAATCAGGGAGAATTTCAGAAACTTCAAATACAGGGTAAATCAGACATGATACCAGAATTTATAATTTGGGTGAAGCAGACTTATACAACAACTTGAACATTGAGATGATGAGGAAATGACTAAACACTGAAGAGTAAAAGACTTTATTTTTCTTAGGTAGAAAACTACATGTTAGGGGAGAGGTGGAGAAGACGAGTTAAGGAAAATGTCATTTACTGAGCATGTTAGAGTCCTGGCAGGAAACATATGGCAGATTGAAATCAGGTAATTGAAGAGCTTGAAGCAAAGGAACTATTTATTCAAAGTGTAGGCAGAGTTTGGGATAAGCCACAATGGTTGACACAGAACTTGAATTCCTCTATATACACAAGGTTTGACATGTATCACATTCATTCCTCGTAATAAACCCAAAGGTAGGTTTTATTCACATTTTGCAGAAGAGGAAAGTGAAGCTGAAAAGAGACAAAGTGAATTACCTTTAGCGAGTAGCTAGGAAGTGGAGGCAAAATGAAAACAGCTCTGAAAGACTCACAACCCATGTTTTCCCACGCATTTCTTTAGGCAGAACATCTTCTCTTCCTTAGTCTTTCTCCACGTCATGAGGCTGAACACACTGCTCTCTAGAAGCTCCTGTTCTGAGCTAGATAAGTTGCTCTGATCATTCAGTAGAAGGAGAAAGTAGCATATCGGGCAAATAGTAAACCTACAGTTTCCATGCCTAGGTGGGTTGGGGTTATGGAAATCTGCCATCTGTCCTTTTTGAGAATCTGTCTCATTCTGGAAAATATTTTTGGTGGATGTGGGCGCCATTTGAAGGGCATGAATGAGGCAGCTCAGCTTGTAGGGGTTAGGGGGAGGGAGAGGGACATTTTTCAGATGCATGGCACAGCTTAGGAAGGCTTGGCTGTGGGAGTAGAATGATAAGGTGCTCTATTCATAGGTGCTGTAGCCAAATGGAAAAGGTGCTGGTGGTGGGAGGTAGACAGGCAGTGGGGAGAAAAAGAGGTTGTGGCAGGATCTGAGCGTGCTTCTGACTCCAGTTTTTGGACTGGGACTAGTCTGGTCCAGTAAAGTCTCTCTCACGTAACATTTTTGTTAGAAGATGGTAGATGCTGAATTTTCTAAGTACGGATTTTACTTTTTTCAGGAAGGTTTATAGTATGTGAATACTTCATTTCTCTTATGGCCTAAGATAATTTAAAAGTTATGGTTGAGGAGGTTACTTTCTCCGTCATTTTGAATTTGGGTTGGCTTTTAATGCTCACTCAGAGTATATCTTATGGTCAAGTCCTCTTTATTGTAGAAAACAAACACTTCTCAAATACTGTGCACAGGACCTGCCTTTGAAAACATCTGGTAAAAATAACAAGTCGCTTGGAAAACTGTGATTCTCAGATGCAACCCCCACCTCTTTATTAGCAGGGAGTCATTGGAGTAAACCTTTATTTCCTGTTACTTCAACACAGCGGTCCTTTACGGAAATATTTCACATGTTTCTTTAGGCAGCAGGGAACACTGAAGGGCAAACAGTGCAGAGGCCCCAGATAGGAACAGAGATGCCTTCTTTGCCCAGTAGGGCCTCAGGATGCATGGAGAGCCTGCCTGGGCCTCAGAGCTCTGAAGCTGTGCCAGGTCCCTGCCCCAAATGCTAAAAACAACTCTCCCCCCAGGCACGAGCACGGCCCAAACCTGCCATACCTCCAGCTCTTCTTACAAGAGGGATGTTTTAAAATAGTCTTAAATGTCAGACGTATTTTTTTTTTTTTCGCAACATACCTTAGACATCTCACAAATTATCCTGCAGTAAAACTTTAATAGGAATGCTCAGAAACTGAAGAGTTCTAGTCAAGGGAGTTTTGGTAACTTAGACAACTGTTCACCCCAAACCTTCCTGCTTTTTCTACCCCGGAACTCATTGAAGAAAATTATTGTAAACTAATTTTTCTGCAATTACGTTTGAGGGTGTTTTCAGTCACTGAAGTCTTATGTCCCATTAGAATGATTGCTATATGTTAGTTTGAACAATGTGATATGCGAATATTTGATCATTTTTTACTTACAAAGGGCCATTTTATGTAGTTTAATCCAATAATTAACATAGAAACTTAGATTGGAGTTTGAGTTCAGTGTTCCCTGGCTTCAAAATATATCTAGAAAAAAAATTTTTTTTTAAATTTTGTGATATTTTTTTTGCTGTTTGCTTCTCATGAAAATGGGTAGTTAAAGATTCTGGTTGTAGATTTGCTTTGCTGCTCAGACTGTGTCTGCTGTCACTTTGGGGGCTTTTACAGACAGGTGTCACATCTACTGCTATAAATATACTAAGTTCTACTTCACGTGTGTGCGCCTCTGGGGAGTGAGCCTATGAGCCTTCCTTTTATGAGTTTTTAGTTTGTTGTGTCCTATGTTTATTTTTTCTTATAATACTTATGGACTTCATTTATTCAATTACTAGTTTCTGAAAAACTGGAATTTGGGGAGAACTTTAACTTATTGGTACGAAGAGATAGAAAATTTGAGTTGGGACTTCCCTAAGACTGGAATATGAGGTACAACACAGGGTCGTGAACAACCAATATGTCTCATTATCAAGAAATAACATTTCATTATTTCTTTGTGTATGGAAAGTTAGCATCTAGATGAATTTTTCATGAGAGTGTATCTCTTATTATAATTTTTTATGTAAAGTCAAATCAACAAAATATTTATGGCCCATTTACTACATCCAAGGTATCGTATAAGAATATTTACAGCAAATAAAGATTTTTGCTCCCCTTGAAATATGACATTAGCATGACATTAGCATGACATTTCCTGTATCTTTTGGTCTGTAGAAAAGTAAAGCCACTTGGCCATGTCAGGCAGCATTCTTTGGAGGAAGCAGTGCCGGATTGGGACTTAAAAATCCTGTTTCTTTCCTGTCAAGGTCACAAGCTTACCCTGTCTTTGTGGGCAGACTTCTCTTTCCCCACCTAACTGTTTACTCATCTGTACAATGAAGGTGCCAAACCAGATTATTTCTAAGGTCCTTCATAACAAAATAAACACATCAATGAGTTTTATTGATTACTTTCCACTGTATAAGGTACTGCACTAGTTCTAAGTTTTTACTGATTACTTCACTATGTAAGGTACTGAGACAGTTCTAAGTGTCAGAGAGTCTCTTCTATGAGTTTTTAAAGATTCCTCATAGCTAAATAAACCAAAAATAAACCAAAACATTTGTTGACCATTTTCCAAGAGTAGATCACCACAGAGCAGAGAGAATGTCAGAATGTATAGAGTGCTCACCCCTCCCTGCTTCAGATTGTCATTCATTAGGTACTTGTATCATGCCTGGCTGTTCTAGGTGATTTGCCTATAATATCTCAATGAAGCCTTGTAGTAGCCACATTAGAAGAATGCTGTGATTATAGGTGAGGAAACTGAGGTAAGTTGCCCAAGGTCACACAGACAGTAAGTGGTGGAACCGATAATTGATATTGAGCCTATACTCTTAATCACCATTCCACTGAGGGGAGGTGAGGGCATGAATAGAGAGAGGCAATAGGCCTCTCTCATTAAAGGAAAGCATGGAATTGTCAAGAGTTAGTGATGGAAGGAAAAGGGACATTCATGACCATGAACCACCTACACTGACTTATTTCCTATGGTTCTCTCACTTTGATTACATGCCACTGCCTTGCTGGGCCCTGGGGAATGCTGCTTCTCTGTTAAGACTGTAGCCCAGGCTTGGCCAAAAAACTCCTAACTCCCCTCCACTGTCCCTGCCAGTGCTAAAATGAGCTGCGTGTTTACTGGAACTTGGGATATCTTTGCCACTTGAGTTGGCAAGAGTCATGTCAAGGGAGTAAACAGCTGAACTCAAAGAACTAGGGATTGGACGGTGACCTCAGTGGCATAACTGTGAAAAAGTTAAAAAAAAATTAAAAAAAATTTTCCCAAACTTAATATTACTTTAAATTAATGTTTCTCTTTTGATGTCTCCATTTGCAGAACCAAAAAATTCTAGTTTTGGCATTAGTACTGTGAAAGACTCAGAGTGAACAATGTCAAGAGTTCTTAACTGGATGTCAGTTTATTTCATGGACCAAAGAGGTCACTTATATCTGCTCACGGGCCTCAGTCCAAGCCTCTGTTCTCTGTCACTCTCAGCAGCCAACAGTGGACATTGTCCAGGCATCACGTGGCATTAAAACAAAACAAAAACAGAAAACCATTCTCTGGCTTTTAAGCACCCTCGAGATCAGTGGTAGTGTCCATCTCTGTAGCTAGCGCTAAGCACACTGCGTGGCGCTGAGCAAACCCTTCAGAAAGGCTGGGTAAATATGTGGCGTGATTTGTCGAGCACATTCTCTCAGTCACCATAAAGACAAATGCAATGGAAGGGTGTTTACAAAATGAGTGGCGGAGTGAAAAGAAAGGAAATGCCATGTGGGATGCATCTTTGTAGCATGAGGTGGCAGTTAAGATCCTGGGGTTTAAAGTCAGGTAGGTCAGGTTTTATGTCACAGTTCCACTGCACACTGGTCGTGTGACACTGGAGAAGACCTGGAACTATTGCCTCCTTTCTAAATTAGTAACCACAGTACATACATCATAAGCTTATTGGGATTCAGTGAGACATTATATATAACATGCCAAGCAATAGTGCCTGTGCTGAAAAGGGGAGCTCTTCATTATAACAATAGTTTATTTTATTAATTGCTGGGAGAAAAAATCACATTTGGCTACCTTTCAAAATAAATGGGTAGCATAACTCCCCCCTCCTCCATTAAAGTTTGCATGGTGCTGAATGGTATAATCTTGAGGTACCTTGATCAGAAACAAGTTCGCCAGGGTATGAATCTATTTGTGGAAGTTTGGTTCTGCAGACTAAGAAGTTGTTAGGGTGGTGGTGTTATCAATCTTTTTCTTTAATTTTCCAATGTTCTGCGCTTATATATTTCTTTTGTACTTTAAAACATGTTTAAAAAAATAAAACCTGTTAAATCTAAAAACTATACTGTCAAATTGAGATGGAAAAGGGATTCTTCTAAAAAAGAATTCAATACTTGAACAACTATTTTTGAATTTTAAGAGTTTTAGTTGCATTTCTAATTGCTTCCATGAGAAACTATTTTCTGACACTGAATAATTAATAAGACTATATTCAGTGAAAACACATTGAGAAACTGTGAGTTTATGTTTTATACAAAATGAAAACTTTCTTCTTACAATATGACAGGATTAAGTATTAATGGGCTATTAGAAATGAAAGCCTAATCTGATGTAAATTAAATAAGTATTTGCTCTTTAAATGGCATCAACAAATGTGTCAAAATATATTCTTTTTAAAAAAGTTACAGCCATTTTATAGATTGTGAGATGAAATATTCCTAAATTTTGGGTACATTTGATTTCATTGCTTTCTCAAACATGTAGTTTTGAATATTCGGGCTAATAAATTAGTGCACTCCTAGTAAACTGCTCATTCGGAAACCCTGCGCCAGACTGTGCAGATGGGGCAGCAGTTGAGCCTGGCAGGCCTTGCAGATGGAATTACATTTGCACATTTTTTTAAATTCATTGTGAACATTTTGCAGGTTAAAAAGGAAAAACTGTCTTCCTGCTCAAATGAAATTTTGACACAATCAGTACAAATTATAAATTATGTTTAAAGTGATGCAAAAAATTCATGATCATTTGCAGCTTTGTGTAAAGCATTGTTGCGCTATGGGCATTTAATACTTGGTGTTGCAGTACCTTGGTTATATTGGCCAGTGTTTCTCAAAGTGTGACCTTCAAGCATATCTGCCAGGAATGCAGATTTCAGGGCCCCCTTGGACCTTCTCAATTAGCACATGTGGGAGCAGTCTCCCCAGGTGATCAGTGCATAGCAGTATTTGAGACTCTGGTACAGTGGAAATATGTTGCAAAGATTATTTTAGTTATCTAAATTGAAAATATTTTTAAGACCAGAGAAATCTAACTTACAATCAAAATTGAAGTGTAAGTTAAAAATTTAGTTGAGGGGCACATGTAAGAGTAAGTTTTAAAATCAATGATGGTTTAATAGGAACTTCCAACCACACAGTTACATGCAGTAGCATTTTTTGGCTTTTAAAGTAATGAAATTAAAGCCCTAAAGAGGAGTCAGTTTATGTCTTGCCATACTCTTTACAACAGACATATCTTTATCTTTAAGGAAAACAAATCAGGAAATGAGAGAAACGAGCACTTTGGTTATCTTAGTTTCTTTGAGTTTAAAAATTATTTCACATAACATCTATATTTAAATACAATTTATCATCATTTGTGTAGATTTCAGTGACAGAAGCAATGAAATGAGATTTAAATAAAACTTTTAAAGCTGTTTAGTAAAGAATTTTATGTGTATTTTATCTATATAATTTTAATAATTCTTGTAAAGAATTAATCTTTTAATCTGATTTGGGCCCATTGAAATATTGTTAGGTTGAGAAGCATTGGTCTCCCCTCCACCCACACCACGTTGCTGGTTTCCAGGGACTCCCTGCCCTCCTGCCTGTGTCTTCCTCCAGCAGCTGTCCTTCTCTGATGGCACTGGGGCCCAGGGGACTGGAATGGGGACTCTATACATCCTACAGAGAAACCACACTATATTTCCAGGAACAGAGCATCACTCTAAGGATACTTTCCATATCTTCCTTACAATTAATTGCCTGAACTCTCCCTTCTAGCACTGTGATCTGTGAGCTCCCATGACCCAGGCACTTCATTTATTTTCTTTCCTAGGAATTTCCAGAGCAATGGCTGGGTCACCCTTTGCCTTTCCCAGCAGCTGGTTTCACTCTGGATTTAATGAGGTAGCAAGTGGAGTGGCCAGAGAAGGGTTTCCCCATCTGGCACCCTATTGGAAGGACTCTGCTGCCTGTCCGTGTTCAGTAAGTGCTGACTGCTGGTGACTCCCAGAAGGGGCCTTTGCAGCTAGTTCTCATCTCTTCAGCGTCTAGGGTACATTCCTAAACTCGCCTGCCCCTCCCTCCCTTCTCTTTGGACTCTGGTGTAACCCACAGTGCAGTAGGGATGTGAGTATTTGAAATCACGTCTATGTAACTTGGAGTCAGTGGAATTTTCTGTCCCTGATCACTAGCTGGGCTCCACAATTTAGCAAAGCCCATTGGCAAACTTTGCATAATCATCCCAGATTCCTGCTGCCTGAGACCTGAGGCCGAGGCAGGCTTGCACCTGATTCTCCCACATTTAAATTTGCCGGGTAGTTTTTAGAGCTGTGATATTAGCAGATGGGAATTTGAAATGCTTTGCAATGCTGAAAATTCATGCATTTTTCATTTTAGTTTTTTTCCCTTTATAATCTGGTATATTTATTTAGACTTTACATTTTTACAGAAGAAGACATTTATTTTTACACCTATATTATTAGGTATAAAAATAGGAAGAAAGTCTATAATTATATGCTTCTTAAACTGGATTTTCCCCCAGAAATGTAATATATTCACCAAACTTTACAAATACCAAAGCTCCCTTTAAGAAGATTGGGAACCCACCCAAGAGTTCTAAATTACATTTTTATGAAGGATTTTTGTTGCACTCTTAAAGGACAGGGGAGATTGTTGTATGGGATCTTTGTTCTTTCCTTCATCTCTGCATCTTTTTTAAATGCCCCATTAGAATTTTTGGTGGCTTGATTTCCAGATATGTACGATATACTATAAATTTCAACAGTGAAACCGACTAGTCATTCAATGTCTCACATTTAGTGAACTTTTATTGAATGCACTAATGAGTTCAGAAGCACTAAAGTGTATTTGATTGTGGGTTTACCTTAAATTAATCAATTATGTTTTTAAAAGGAGCAACCTATTTATTCCCCAATGTTGTATATAAGATTTTCGACTTTAGTTTAGAGACATTTGGGCTTACTGTGTTATAAAACCTTCAATTTTCATTTTCTACTGCTGCTTAAAAAAAAAAAAAGAAATAGAAGGAAGATAATGTCACAGTGAAAAATTTAAAAGCAGCGTAGAATAATATATTTTATTGCCCTTGGGATTTACAAACTCATAGGGTCACTAACACCTGTCCTCAGGGAGCTTAGCTTCTAGAAAGCACAGCAGGGCCACAGGCTTGGTTGTAACATCTGTTGCTGACTTGGCTTTCTCCACCCCCGTCCCCCTGCCCCCATCTTATTGAAAGAGCTTGACAGGGTGGGGGTTCTTTCAGTTTCAGGCAGGATGTATGCCTGGATGTTATATTTTCTCATCTAATGTCAGGGCTTCAAGGCTTATAACAGTTGCAAATTGTGGTCCTTTGCAGCCCTGGAATTATGTGATAGTCTGAGTCCTTTGGTTACATGGAACCTTCTTAAAGACAGACCATATTGCATTCTTTTCTTTCCTTCCTGCCTGCTTTTTCTCTTTTCTCTCTTTTCTTTCCCTTCCCTTCCCTTCCTTCCTTCCTTTCTCTTCCCTTTTCCTTTCCCTTCCCCTTCCCCTTCTCCCTTCCCCTTCTTCTCCTCCAACCCTCCCTCCCTTCCCAACCTTTCTTGCAGGCAGTTGAGGACACTGCTGTTCTGTAACCTATAAAGTTCTATACAAATGCAGGGTGCTGTGTGGGTCACCACAAGTTTTGTATTTTCTCTGCCCAAGGCAAAAAGCCTTTATTCCTGGCAGTGCCCTCGGCTCCTTCAAGCATAATTCCAGTATACTGTTGTTATAGTAAAACAGTGACTAATTAGAACCTTTTATTAACCAGGATTTCCGCCCACCTCTGATTCCCCTCATTTTTGGAATTAGAATCAGGCAAATGGGAAATAAACCAAATCTGTCAGTCATGACTGTTTATTGAGTTCTTACCTGAATAGATACTTGGCTTCACTATTCCTCACAGCAAGAAGTTAATGCTGTTTTCATACCCGTTTTACACTCAGGAAACAGGATCACAGCAGTAGAGTCACAGACTAAACACCTAGAACTCTTTGCTGACAGAGTTGGGTGTGAGAGATATAATACTGTCTTATTTAGGATCTCAGTGTCATCATCCCATCCTCCTCCAACAATCCTACAGTAACTTTAATTGGACACATAGTTCTTTTCCATTGTCTTGTTATATTTATATAACTTGTCTATATTTATATAAATTGTGAATTACGAAGACAAGGTCACTTTGTGTTGAGAACTATTTCCTTTAACATTAGTTTGAAAATGATCTCTTAAACATTCCTGACTTTGTCATCCTTTATACTATGTTAGTGGTTGCTATTGCAGTGTTTCTTAGAATAGTCAGCTTTGAGTTCTAAGGGATCTTTGACACCTTTTATTTTCTGATAATTTTATGTTGTCTGCCACCAAGGCAATTGGGCATGGAAAAAAAAAGATTCGCTGTGGCAAAAATGGCAGAATTAGATTTAAGCAGTAAGCTCAGAGAATCAGGTTCTCTCTGAGCAGCAGTTGTTGCTACAAATAAGCAAGACAAGACAAATGTAGACATTGTCACCAGTGGTTGCTGTAATCAAGGCTTCTGTGGAGCTTTGCACAGCCAAATTGGTAAAACAGGTTTGCTGGGAGCTTCTTTCCTGGGTAGAGCAGGGTATATATGGTTGAGGCAAATGTTTTTGGTGTGTGTGTGGGGGAATCTAATACAAATCACTAGATGTCAATGCCGGTTCCTTTGGCTGGGCTTCAGCTCACATGCTCTCCTTGCCTCAGTGCTCCCACCTCTGTAGTTTGTCCTGCATGTCTCAGTCAGATTAATCTTGAATCAGGAAACTTCTTACCAAAGACCTTACCTTGGGTTCTATGGCCAGACAAAAGCAAGCACAAGTGCTTCTGCCTGGCATTCAAGTCATTTTGTGGCCTGTGAACCCTACCTAGCCAATGTTATTTCTATGTACTCTTCAGGACAAATCCTTTCCACCAACTGAACTGGACTTAGGACTGTTCTGTGCTGTGTACTAAGCACTATCTGTGTGAAAACCACCTTGGGAAACTTCAGGTGAACAGCTTGTGAATAGCCAAAGACAGGGAAGACAGTAAGTCTTAGATGTATATCAAGCGACACCTAAGCAGTGACATCCATGAGAGTTAACTATTCAAAGTAAACTCGTTTCTTCGCTTCTTACAGGGAAGTTGAGTTGTAGAGGGGGTTGTGTTGTTGAGGAAAGACAGACCACACAACTTCAGGAGGGAGAGGTAGGAGGTGTAGTAACCTCTTGAAAGGATAGCTGAGGCTGTTCTTTGAATTAGCTTGAGAAGACTAGCGTCCTTGTAGCTGACAAAGAACATTCCATATAGCTGTGCAGAGAAACCAGCTAAAGTGGTTTTGGGACTCACTCAGGTGTTATTGCTGCTGATGATCATGCTGAAAGCAACTACAATTTACTGAGGACTTTCTAACACTGTGATAGGCACTTGGTGTGTGTAACCTCATTTAATGTTCACCGTGTCTCTGAAGTTGATGGCTGTCGATGAGGAAACTAAGGCTTAGCAAGGTGAACTGACCAGGTGAACTGCCACTTATTAGACCATGATCTAATAAGTGGCAGAGCAGCAACTGAAATCCAGTATACTTATTCTAGAGCTCCTCTGCACATATGTAAAAATGTGTGTGGGTAAGGGGGTGTCAATGTGTGTCCTTGCTTCTTAAAGGCTGCTAGTAAATGCCATGTGTGGTCTTATTCAGTTTAACCTCCCTCAGTGAACACTTTCTGTAAATAAGTTAATATCATAAGATCTACAGAGACATTTAAACATTCAGAAAAGGGAGCTTTTGTTAGCATGTCCCCAGGTGTTTCCTAGGTGAGCCCGGAAGCTGGGCATTCTAGCTGGCACATGGCTACAGTGGAGGGCAGTCAGCGGGTACCGTTCCATGTTGTCTTCAGTGATTCATCAAGGTTTCGAGGTTTTTAATTTGCTTTTTTCTTTTATTTTTCTTTTTTTTTTTTTAGGCAAGGCAGTCCTTGGTTGACCTCACAGATAGCAAGGACCTTGTCAGTTTACAATCTCTTATCTTTTATTTTTTCATGCCTACAGCACCTGGTCTTCCTAGGTGGTCTCCCATCCAAGTACTAACCAGGCCCGCTGCTGCTTAGCTTCTGAGATCAGATGGGATCAGGCTTGTTCAGGGTGGCATGGCCGTAGACTCAAGGTTGTTAGTTTTCTGTCACCAACTAGAATGTGAGGTCTCTGAGGGGAGGTACCAACTTTTATGCTGGTTGATAAATTTGATTATTTCATTTCTGCAGCTAGATAAAAATTCCCCCTAAATTGTCTCTCTTTTTTAGGCCTGTGTATTCTCTGAATGACCTTCTTATGGGAGCATCTTGTTTCCAGCAGGGACGATTTTGTGCCTCTATTCACAAGGCTGCGTCGTGGAGTGGGAAAGAGCAGGGCTTGCGAGCCGGTCTGGGATCTGGCTGCCAGCCTTCCTGCTTGCTTCTGCAAGACCTTTCAATGAGTCTTTTAATTTTAATTGAGGCTCAGTTTCTCTCTAGGCAAAATAGGTATAGAAACCCTACGCGGTTCTGCAGATTGGAAATTACATGTGTAAAGTGGCTGGTTCCTAGTTGGCATGTAGGAAATGAAGAAATGGTTCATCTGTTCTAAAGCATTACCACAGGGCATGCACAGAATGCATGCATGATGAGTGGGTCTCAGTAGGAATGGTTTGGTTCCTTGAAACCTGACCTTAAAGAAAGAGCAAGTCCAAAGTCTCTTAAAACATGATGCCTCTATTGAGAGTACTCTTCATTGCCTGGCTTTGCATGAGAAGGCAGAACCAGAGACTGATGTCTTGGTTCTTAGATGCTATTTCAGTTGGTTAAGCTTGTACAGCTAAGTATTGGTAATATCAACCTCATGATAAGCTGTACAGTGACAATATTCATCAGTCCACTAAAGCAATAAGCAAAAGGTAACAAAACTAGACCAGCACCTTCTTGGCTAAAATACTTTTTATTTTGCTGAATGATTTGCAATGTCTCATATATGTTTTTAAATTTAATTTTAGAAACATCTTAATTTAGGTATTATTAATTCAATTTATAGCATCTAGTATATTTTTAATTTAATCTTAGAAACACCTTATTTAGGTATTATTAATTGCCTTTTATAAGTGAGTAAATAGAATCTGAGAAATTAAGGAATTTCCCAATTTGCACAGCCCTACCAGAAATAAAACTTTGTGTGCCCAGAATTGTACTTATAAATATGAAGAGTTTGAGAAGAAGCTCAGGGCTCTGGCAGAGTTTGAATTCAAACCTAGTTCTTCTGACTCTGTTTTTGTTGTTTTCTCAAAGCCACTAAGCACATAAAGCAACTGTTAGCATAGTATATTTTTCTCCATCCATTTGCTTTTAACCATATGTCTTTAAAGTTAAAGTGGGTTTCCTATAGATAATAGTCGGTCTTGTTTTTTGATCCACTCTAATAATCTGTCTTTTAATTGGTGCATTTAGACTGTTGATTGTTCAAGGTGATTATTGATATAGTTGGATACACATAGAGCAACTGAAGTCAGATGTGTGTGTATATGTACATGCATATATGTGACATTTTTATTAATATATAAATGTATAATAGATGCCAACCTATTTTCAGGTAGTCTGGTCTAAGAGACAACATAGATTAAAAAAAGAAATATATATATATATATATATATATATATATTATTGAGTGTTTACGGTGAGTTTGGCACCATATTAAATATTTTAGTAATTTTAACTTATTTTGAAGAAAACCCATTTCAGAAATTTATACTGTATTCTAAGTGCTTGGATGTAGATTTTCTACCTGATATATTTTTAATCACCAAAATCAGTGTAATATCAGATAAAATTAAGAGAATTTAGAAAAGTCACTAATATAATACAGTATGATTCACTGAGCAGCTCACATTTCTTACAGTCGGGCACTAATGAACTGTGCAGTCCTCAGACTCCGTGGCCTGCATTTGGGGACTGATTATTGATTCTGGGCCTGTCTGTGTGTATTCCACCTCAGTTATTAAATAAACGCCACCAAGAAGAGAGGTTTTGTTAGAAAAGATAATGTTTCAGTGTTTCATATTGGCTTTTTTGCTAAGTTAGTACACTCTCAGTAAAACTTCAAAACTTCTTAAGGAAAACAAGCAATTTCTGAATAAGCTAGTATTGTGAATTGAGGTATTTAAGTTATGTATTTGTAAAAGACCCGAAGACTTTTTCCTGAATGGAACTTCTGTTCCCTCATTCCTGAGCGTAGTATGGGCCTGAACTTCAGCTGTCTGTATGATATATGATGTGGCAAATACGTGGCCTTAGGAATTTTGTGGTTTAAAAGAAAAGTCAAACTACGGATTGTCTGTAAGAGTTGCCACCTCTCCTGCCATATCAAACCCACCGTCTTTTCCCGTTCTCAAGTTCTAACAGAATACTTTTCAGCGTTTTAAGGTATTTTTTTCAGCTATACACAGTAACATCTTAGTCTCCTTTACCTATATCATGGCATATTGCCCAACCTTGACTCCCCTGAGAATTCAGAATGCTTTTTTGTTCGTGCATCTCTACAGGTAGACCCTGTCTAGTTATCATGTCAAAGAAAAAAAAAAGTGGGGGGATCATCTGTATCCTGGGCTTGGCTTTATTAGTTTGAGGTTATGTGTTTACAGTTTAAACAGAGGTGAGATGCTTTGCTTTTAGTTAATGAATTTGGAAATCTGCCCTCATTTGAATTATCTAGATTGTCTAAGTGGAGGGTTCCAAATGTACTAGATGCTGCAATCAGACAGAATTTTGGCTCTGTAGACGCAGCCATATTTGGGAAACACAGATGAGCCGGTTTTTGTATTTAAGACTAATGGTTAACAATGCATGTTTAAGAAATGTCGTGTGCCCAGAGTTGTACATATAAAGAGTTTGCAAGGGAGCTCAGGGCTCTGGAATGCCATGAAGCTGGGCTAGGAGCAGAGAATTGGCAGCAAGCGGGCCTAGGAATCAGTGAGGTGCTGTGTGTGTTGTCACCTGGCAGCCCCTGCTGACTATTTTAGGATTAAACCTTTTGGTTCAACTGCTTTTTTAGGAAATCTGGATGAACATTCTAGTTGTTTTATTGCCTTCCCTCCTTTGTCCTCATAAGACACTGCATGGGAGTAGTTTGGCTTCATTAAACGAAAGCAGTCCCAGGGGATTAATATTAGAATCCCATATTTGGGATATTTGCCATTAGTCTGTAGAAGATTGATTGCAACATGCAGGGCTGCCATGTTCTAATGGACAAGGTTGTTAGTGGCATTTTTTTGTTTGTCTCTCGAGGTTTTCTCTTGAAATTTCTGAAGATTACACAATTACGTATCAAATGCCAGGTATGAGCTTAAAAAAAAATTACCATTCATTAAAAAAGACATATAACTACATTATAAACAGTTTGGAAAATAAAAATGAAATCAGATTACCTCTAATTCCACACTACCACAGTAGTATTAGAATTTGACCATGTTTCTTTTCAGACCTCTGCATGTGTTCTGTTTTTTACAGAATTATAATCACAGATGTCACACAGACGTACATCCTGCTTTAGTCACCTAATCTTATGATAAGAAGTCTTTTCCCATGTTGTGTGGTCTATGTGACAGTTATTTTAGTAACTGTCCACCCAGGGGGTATGTGGCCATGTAATTGGCCCTCTGTTGTTGAATACTGGAATGTTTCTAGGTTTTCATTATTATTAATAAAGATGTTATAAATGACATCTCTGTATAGCTTTATTTTCATTTGGGATTCTTTCTTCAGGTTAGATTCCCCTAAAGCACAAAGGGTATGAAATGCATAGCTTTTGATATGTTAGGCTGAAAACAGAGGTGACAGTGTACAGTATCACCGCCTGTAGAGGGAAATGCCAGCGTCCTTGCACTTGCCCACATTGAGTATTAGCATTTTTAGATTTGTGGACTAATTTAACAAGTAGAGAAAATGGTTAGTCATTATCTGAATCTTTTTTTTTTTTAAATCAGGTTAAGTGAACATTTTTTCACAAATCTGTTTACTGTTTACATTTTTTTTTCTCCTGGGAATTATTTCTTCATGCCATTTACACTTTTTCTTGGCAGTATGTATGAGTACACTGTAAAGATATTAACCCTCTGTTACGTTTTCTGCAAGCCATATATTTTAGTACATAAATAATATATGATTACAAGGCCTAAATTCTATTGAAATTCTATTGTCTGAAGTGTAAATAATATTGCCTTTATAAGACTTGAATCTATTTTACCTGTATTTTGGTTGCTGGCAATTTTCTTGGCAGAATCAACTTTGTATGTTGATTTAAAGGCTCCATTTAAGTGTAAAAAGTAAATGATTGCAGATTTATTGGTAGTTAACTTTTTAACTCTGAATCTGACCTGGGATGGGACTGTGATGATTTTAGAGGGAAGTTAGGTATAAGATTTCTGAATTCTATGATTATAAATAGATCTTATTAAAATGAGTTACTTATCATCATGACCTTTAATAGGGATTAAAAACCAAATCAAGTCAAAAGAAAAATCAGTTTTTGTGGGGCAAGTGGATCTGGCCACTGGGATTGGCCTTAAAGTTAAGGGAGGTGAGGGAAAAGGCATCAGTAGGAAGTAACAATGAGATTAAAGATGTGGAAATGGGAAATCTTGTCAAGATTCAGTAGAAAGGACAAATATGGAACGCATGGAGTTTAGGGCTTATTGAGTATATGGGGGAAGTGAGACTGGAAAAGTAATTGGAACCTCATCTTACAAGGCCTTCTGGTATATTAGAGAATTTGGACTTGAAATTTTAAACTGGTGTTTCCCAAAGTGTGACATTTGAGTTGATTTTAGAAGGTGTATCATGGAACATTTAAAAATTGTAGTGTTTTTTTCATTCCTGGATTATCTCTCCCATGCAGAATTTATTCCTTTTCTTTCTGTGCTTACATAGTGCTAGAGCAGGTTACTAGCAGAACGGTTACCCACCCATCATGTTATACTTAAATGGAATATGTCTGTCACCTTACAACTCTGAGATAGTTTTAAAGACAGCAGCCATGTCTGATTTATGTTGGGTTCTCTGGGCCAAGTACTGTCCTGGGTGCTAAAGAAGTGCTGTTTGGTTCTGTGTTTTTAGATAACATTATTCTTCCCTAGGAGCTTCACCATCTCTTTTCCTTTTGCCCTGTACTTCCCAGACAAACCATCTGAGCTCATAGGGGACCCATAGATTTCCCCACCTCCCCAACTAAAATTTGACCAGGAATTCTTTCACCACTGAAGTCAGAATGCGGCAGTACATGGGCTATTTAGGGTGATTCTGAGCCCTATTAGACTATTGTAATTGTCTAGGAATGAGATGATGGAATAAAATGGTGAGTGTGCAGATGGAAAAGCAGAGGTGGCTGGGATACATGAGTCACGAAGATGGAAGAGTTGACAAGACTATGCAACTTATCAGGTGCTGGGTGGAGGCAGGTGGCAAGGGGAAAAGTAGACACTGGTGCACTCAGACGTGTAAAGGACAGATGTTCACTTCACCAGTATTAATTGGGTGCTTACTCTGTACTAGGCACCTTACTAAATGTTAGGATACAGAGATAAGCAAGACCCTGCCCTACCAAAAAGTACTTACTGTCTAGGTGGCTTTGTGTATGAGGCCTGAGTTGAGGAGCAGAGACCAGGAATGCAAGGTGGGAGAGGTGAGTAATGGTTTCTGCCAGTCCTAGTAGCTGCATCAGGACTCTGCATTGTTCAGTGAATAATGGGGCAGTATCCAAAGGTTCTAAAGGGAGAAATGATACTGTCCAGTCTGTGGGCTGTGGAGGGATGATACTCATCTGGGATTCTTTATCTGTTGCCAAGAGGCCACCAAAGGCCAGAGGTGCCCTGAGGAAACAGAAGAGGGATAGGAGGGAAAGTGGGCTTAATAAAAAGCATATAAAGTAAGACAAAAGCAAACTTTTTCTTACTCTGCTTTTTCACCCAAATAATAAGGGATAGATGAGATTTCTGGTTTACAACCCCCTCCTTTTTTCGTAGCTACAGATCCCATTTATCCAAGGAAAGTTCAGGAAGTATAAGTGAATAAAACTGGTAAAAGCACAGCTTCCCTGGTTGAAGTCAAAGGTGGGGAGTGGGTGGGAGCCCGTACGGTGGCCTGAGGGGGCTCATGGAATTCCTGCCAATACAAGTGGAAAACTGTGAAAATGGACTATGTAACCTGCATGGATCCTTTTGGCTTTAATATTCCAGATGAAATCATTAAGGGAGTGAGTGTGTCCGTGGAAAAAAATGAGGACCAGCTCAGGGCCCTCTAGCTCTTATACTCTTAGAAGAATCCAGAGGCCTTTTTCTAGAAGGATCCTCATGGCCCAGAGTGAACCAGTCCACAGTGACATGTAATAATCAGGACCAATAAGTGTTTGCAGGAAGAGGAAGGAGTTAACTGTCTTAAAATTCGGTGGAAAGGTCAGTGGGGGCCTGATCAGTGCAGAATTCATTGGGCTTGGCCATGTGTGTGCACTGGAAACCTTTCTGAAGGCCAGTTTAGATAATTGGTTAGAACGGAAACCACGTTGGAGGGACTCCAGGAGGAAATGAGAGGACGTGGGGGATGGCCTTTCTGATGTATTTTCCTATCGCTTCCTCTCTAGAAGTATCAGATTTTTTTTTTTTTTTTTTTCACAGAAATCTCGTGTTCTGAGCCCTGGCCTTGTCTTGGGATTCCAGACTGAAGTTGATGTCAGGGTCAAGTTTATCCTAACTTCCTCCCCTTGAAAGGAAGTGTTAGTGACTCAGTGTTTATTCTTTCTGGCTTTCTGAAGAGCCTTCTGCACTCTCTCCAATAATGTAAAGAGTGCATTTGAAGAGAAATGACATTTATAGAGATCGAGTAGAGGATGAGCTGTAGAAAAATTGGAGAAACATGGCTTTGCTGGTAGAGCAGTGAAGTTTAAAGCAATAAAACTTTGTGAGCTGTCTCTATTCTTTTCAAGTCATTGGAAGTGGCTGCAAGTATATCAAGTTCCAGATTGGATTTCAAGCTAGAGTATAACCAGGTTTTGGTCAGAGTGGTTTGGTCAGAGTGGGGAGCTAGCTGCCTTTAAAGCAGCTACAGTGTTGTTAAGGAATACCTGGTTGTCTTGAAGATAGGACTCCAAAGTTAGGTTCTGAAGCCTGAACAGAAACAAGGGCAAAATTCTTGACTGAGCATCTACTGTATGCTTGGTCCTGAGGATGACACATGACTCTGCTCCTACAACTTCATCTCTGTGTGTGTGTGTGTGTGTGTGTGTGTGCATGCGCATGTATTGTGTGGCAGTGAGGGGGAGGAATGCTGTGCTGAGAAGTCAGCCAGAGGGCCATTCTCTTCCAAGAACCTTTGTTGGACCTTGAATTCATTTTTATAAACTCAGTTCTTCTCTAGTCATATATCCCTGAACCATCCATACAAGGACCTTCTTTCCATCCCAAACAACAACCCATATTTAGTTATTGGATTTTGTTTCAGCTGGAAGAAGGAGTATGACTTTTGCCCTTTAGTGATTATTCACTCTGTGTCATCTCAGAATTACAGGATCATGGAATTAGGGAGGGATCACACAAAACTGTTAATTATCCAGATGCATTCTTAACAAGTCTGGCTACTTCACATCTTGTTCTTCTGGTGGAATGTCTGTGTTGATGCTGTGGTGCTTTGACCAAGTATGGTAGGTCCAACAGCCCAAGGGCTAGAGCGGTGGCCTGACCCTTGCTGGCCCACCCAAGCTGTGACCCTGGGTAAGTTCCTGCAACCTACTGGGGGAGAGCATTCCAGTCTTGCCACTAGATGGCACTATTCATTATTTTGGCTTTTACCCAGAGGTGCGCCTGCCTCCTTTGGAGGGAGGGGACACATGGAGAAATTCCAAAGAGTTGCCATCATAGTCTCAATCAAATCAAGCTCTTTACAGCTTAGTTTTAAAATAAATACTAAGCGTCAGAGGTTTTTATGTAAAATAAACTCTCGTGTTTAACATACAATTGTAATAGCTCGTACTGTCTCCATCCAAATAAACTGAAGAGACTGGATTTTGACTTTCAAAGCTCTCGGCATTTTTCCCGTGAGGCTCAGGGCAGCTTCCTGGACATATCCTCGCTGCCCTGACTCTGAGCGTTGCTGGTTGTAGAGACAGAACCATTTGCTAAGACACGTGGGCGTCACATCTGGCTGGCCTTGCAGCAGTAAAGAGGAATGCAGATTCTCCTCGCCCAGTGGAAACTTTGGAACATTGTCTTCCCCCTCATCTATGCTGGTCAAGGTTCTTGGGCTGCAAATGACCAGATACCACCCCTGGTTAACTCAAAACTGAAAAAGGATTTATTGGCAAGATGTTAGGTAGTTCAGAGTTTTTTGGGAGGCTGGAGAGTGGCGCTCAGAACAGGGGCAGGCATTCAAGGAGGCTGAGTTGGCTGGAATCAGAGCCAAAATCAGGCCTTGGAATAGTCTGGATTGGATGTCGCTGCTGTTGCCACCACTGATGAGTACTGGACACTGGTCGCCATCCTTGGCACAGCTGCCACTGCCATTCTTGCTGCAGTTTTTATTTTAAACTGATCACTATGTCTTTGTGTCACTTGCCTCAGATTCGGTCAATCACCAACTGGGAGCATGTGCCGTAGAACGTACTACCCCAAAAGTCTTCATGTGCAGAGCTGATACCTATACATTGTCATTGTCACCTACTACTGTCATTCTGGTTCTTAAAATGTCAAAATAGTGTCCTACCACCCTGGGCCCATTCTCCGTCTGTCCTCCTACAAACTGATCACTAAATGGTTAACACCTGGCATAGGGGGCTCCCAAAGAGTGCTACAACTGGCATCTACTATGGTTGCTTGATGTTTGTGGCAAAGAGATGGTTAGTATTTTGGATATTATCCCTGACCATGTGTACTTTAGATCAGTTTGTAAGTGAGAGTGGAGCTGATACTTAGAAACCACTAATGTCTATATTGAGAAATATCAAAGATTCATAGTGCTGCATATGACAGCATTATGCATCCTTTGTGTTTGGTTCATAAGTCATTTCCATTCATCTGTTCCCCTGCCTAAGAATGCTGTTGTGCTATGTACTTATTCTTAAAATTAAGATGAATTAAGCAAAACTATACAGAGGGAATTGGTAAATGAATTATGGAGCATTGTTACTATGAGATATTATATAGCCATTAAAATGATGGATATAATGACTGAAAATCCAGGAAAATGTTAATAGAATACTTAATTTAAAAATTAGAACACAAAGCTGTCAAGACATTGTGTTTACAATGGTGCAAATTCTATTTATGCAGATAAAGGTAGAAAGGACTATAAAGGAATAGAAGGGCTTCTTGTTAAAATACCTGCATGGTTGAATCAATATTTCTTCAGTCATGCTTTAAAAGTTAAATAAATAACACCTTAACATAATAAAATTGATTCCTAAAATTATTTTTAAAATAAAAATGGATGATATCACAACAGCCATTTTGGCCCTGGGAAGCAAACTGAGGTATTACAAAAACCAGGACTGGAAACCATCCGGGCATACAGAACACAGCAGGTTGTGTTCCTCGACTGAGAGAACAAATGTTTCTGCCACTTAGAGAATGATCTGAAGGGGCCGTTGAAGGTCACGGATAGTCTCAGGTGTATTTGACAGTGACAGAGGCAAAGTTATTGCTGATTTGGGCTGCACAGGATTTAGACTGATTTCCTTGTTGCCCTGAGCATTCTACTCAGGACAGTGAGGAAGGCAGCAGCCTAGAAAGGAAACAAGTGCCAGTGTTAAAAGGAAACTAAAGCATGTCTCCTGTGCAGACTCTCAGACCCTACCTTGACCTTCTTGTTAGGGAATTCATGAACCAGGGAGTCGGGTTCGGCTACTCCATTGCTTCTCACACTTTAAAGTGCATACGGACCAGCTGAGAATCTTATTAAAATGCAGATTCTGGTTCAATTAGTGTAGGGTCAAGTTTGAGTTTCTGCATTTTTAATTAGCTCCCAGCTGATGCCACTGCTGCTAGTCTGTGGACCATCCTTTAAATAGCAAGGTTCCACATAGCCTGGAGACTTGCTTTTTAGATTGCCCTTCAGCTGTTCAGTGAGTATTTACTGTTCAAAACATATGTAAGACCTGTACTTTGAAAAACTACAAAACACTGCTAAGAGAAATTAAAGACCCGCATAAAAGGAAAGATTGGCCATTCTCATGATTTGGAAACTTCAGTTTTGTTCAAGTGTTAACTATACCCAGATTAATCTATAGATTCCACAAGATCACAGTCAAAATCCTGGTGGGCTTTTTTTTTGTTTTTAGTAGAAGTTGACAAGGTGAGTCTAAACTTTATATGAAAAGGACCTAGAAGAGCCAAAATAATTTTGAAAAAGAACGAAGTTGGAAGACTCACACTACCTAAATTCAAGACTTATTATAAAGTTATAGTAATCAAAACAGTGAGTTAATGGATAAAGGCAGATCAGTGGAAGAGAATAAAGTCCAGAAATAGACCCACATGTATATGGCCAAATGTGAAATTATGTTATGCTAAGTAAGAGAAGCCAGGTACAGATTACATACATAAACTTCGATACCACTTATATAAAATTCAAGAAAAGATGAAACCGTAATGACAGAAAAAGGACAAGTAGTTACTTGGGACTTGGAATGAGACCATACTAAAGATCCATTTGAATGTCAGTGTTGAGTAAGTACAGTGCCTAAGTAGGTCTTTGAGTCAGGCTGTCTGGGTTCCGTTACCAACTTTGCCAAAATAGGCAGGCAAGCTCTTCACCTCTGTGTCTCAGTTTCCTCATCTGTGTAAACTAATACAATTTAGTTGCTTACCTTGTTAGGGTCGTTATGAGGAGCAAATGAATTAGTATATTTAAAGCATCCAGAACATTTCTCTGTGTATAATACGCTGCGTTTGTTGCTGCTGCTGTTGTTATTATTGTTAACTTTCCATAATCAGTTTGAATTGTAATTTTACTTTTCTCCTAAAATTTGGTTCTTCACCTTCTTCTTAACATGTACACTCATGTAACTGGAGGTATTTAATAGACTATCAGAATTGGAAGAGATCTTTGACAGTATCGAAACCAGGTATGGGTGACTGACTAAAGGCCAAGGAGGTTGAGTGGTGTGCCCAAGGTCATGTTAGTAGGTAGCTGACCAAGGACCAGAAGCCTGGCCAAGCAACTCCTGGTGTGGCTCTGTTTTATCAAGTATTATACATGTTGTTTGCATTTTTAATGTAAACCTTAGGGATCTATCTTAAACCGGCCATTCATCAATCCCACTGTGTGGTGTTTGTTTTTCTGCAGAGCACTTCAAAGCCCCAGTTGCAGAAGACTTGTCCTGTCACCACCATGAGCTCTGGTAAGTTATTTTAAACCCTTTGTTTTCTGGAAAAATCTATAGAACTGAGCAGTTTACCCAGATCTCCCTCTTACTCTGAAGATCCCAACTACCTTCTTTTTTTTTTTTTTTGAGACTTGGTTAAGCACCAGGGTTTTGTCATAAATCATCATCATCACTTTCACCTTCATTATTAATGATTTATCATCTATTGTGTGACAAGAACTCTGCTATACGCTTCACATGTACCTTGTTCTAATTTTTATAATAGCTTCTGTTCTCTCTCTCTTTTTTTAACAACTTTATAGAGATAAAATTGGCATACAATAAACTGGATATTTTATGTATGCAATTTGATAAATTTTGACATATGCCTCAGTGGCATTTCTTGATCTGTGTAACTATAGCTAAAGTAAACAGATTGACCATAATGGCCCCAGGGTGTGAGCTAATCTAATACTTCCTTCATCCAGGCTGGCAGAGCAGCTTGCTCACCCTTTTCCTATGCCTTTGGTAGTAAAAATCAAGACCTAAACAGATGACCAGTTCTGAGCATTTTTAGTTTAGAGCCAGGGTTAGGGAAGACTGAAAAGAGATCAGGTCCCTGCTCATTGTGCAGCCAAGAGCTGTCGGCTTTCCAGCCCACAGTCTGAGGCAGAGAGCTTTCCATCTGGAGACTAAGGCCCATCTTGGCTACTGAGGCTATCCTGGAGCTCCCTCGAGACCTGTAGGCTGTGGGAGTGAGGGGAATGACCAAGAGAATAGCTCATTCAAGGGTCTTCTAATCTTGCATTATCTCTAGAGTGTTATCAGAGGCTTCTGTAGATTAAAAACAAGCCTTTCCGTTTATTTATGTACAGTGCCCCTTTAGCCAGGTCCTAAACTGTGCAGGACAGTGTGTGCTGAGGATCGAGGAGGCCTCCGGGTAGAATAGCTCAGGGCCACACCTGGCTTCCTCATTACCATTTATGTGGCCTTGGACTGTGACGGACCCTCCTCTGCATTCTCCTGTGTAAAATGGACATCCCGAAAGCACCAACTCATTGGGACTGTGTGAGGATTAACTGAGGCAGCACCTCTAAAGTACTATGGCCTGGCTAGTGTTCCACTCATGGGTTAACAGCTCCAGCTTCCTCCTCATGAAGAGAGGGCTTTGGCTTAGCCCTGATTCCTTGAGTTCATTTGCTGTATATGAAGAAGCTACACACCTTTTCCCCTCCCAGTGGACTCAGGTATTGCCAGTAACTCCTCCTTTATAATTTATTGTTTTGTTTTCATTTTGACTTTTTGTTTTTGTTGTCACTTCAACAAACCAGGCCTTTTCTTTCTTTCTTTCTTTCTTTCTTTCTTTCTTTCCTTCCTTCTTTCTTTCTTTCTTTCCTTCTTTCTTTCTTTCTTTCTTTCTTTCTTTCTTTCTTTCTTTCTTTCTTTCTTTTCTTTCTTTCTTTCTTTCTTTCTTTCTTTCTTTCTTTCCTTCTTTCTTTCTTTTTTTTTTTTTTTTGCTTTGCCACTCCTGGTGGCATAAATAAGGACAGAGGGAGTAGGAAGGGAGGGCCGTAGGCAGGAGGGTGAGGTTGTGGAAACACCTGTGGGGCTTCCCTCTAGGTTCTCCCTCTCCAGTGTGGTGCTAGCAGGAGACATTTCATAGCAAGAGTCCAAAAATTTGAGCCCTTTGACCTGATGATCTCACTCTTGGGAATTTCTATATTAATTTGAAGGAAACAAAAAAAATCATCCATATGAAGGTGGGGAATGAGTAGGTTCATTTTATGTATTTACTTGGTGGAATATTATGCCACAATTAAAAATGATCATTAGAAAAAAAGCTATGTGGAAAACATTTGTTTTAACCTTTGGTTGAAAGAGCAGCATGAAAGTGATGCATTCTTTTTATTCCAAGTTGCCAATCACTGAAGGAAGTGCTTTACTTGCATTATCTCATTCTATTCTCCTGGTAAACGCACAAAGGTGGGCATGGTTTACCACTCCCATTCTGTAGATGGGAAACTGAGGCCCTGAAGGATTAATAATTTGTCTAGGATCACCTGGCTAGTGTGTAATGGAGCCGAGGCAGACCCAGGTGCTCACTGTGCTGCAGAGATTTGAGTCTGAGGGGATGGAATTCTTTTTCAAAATTTCTTCAATCTGAGCTCTATTCATTAAAAGGAAAAAAGAAAAGAAAGGAAAGACATGGGGCTGGGGCTGGTGGAAGCTCAGATGCTGCACCGATGCTGCCATGGGGACAACTGAAGCAAGGCCTACAGTTCTAGGAAGGAGACAGCCAAGAGGAATTAGGGCAGTGCATGGGGGAAGGGACAATCAAAGAGCAGATGGGGGTGATGGAACCTGTGAAGTTTCTGTTACCTGGATTTCTGGCCTAGTTGCCAGCACCCTCCTCCATCTATCCCAGAAATGTAGGTGCAAGGGAGACTTGGCACCTGGGAGAATTAGCCTTTATTTGTAGTTGGATCGAGGGCAGTGAACAGGACAGAACCTGGGGGTCAGTTTCACAAGGTGTCCAGACTGCTGGTGGGAGGGGCAGTGGCCTTGCTCATGTCTGCATATGGGAGCATCCAGGCTGGCCTGTGAGGGTAGTTTGTCAGGGAAGCTGACTGTTAAGTGCCTTGGTAGGGTGGCGTCGTCTCAGCCAAATGAGCTACTGGGGTTTGGGACAAGGCTTAGGTTCCAGCATCTGGGGAAATAGAATATATGTATCCACCAGATATATTGCATAGAACATAGAACATATCTGGTGTGTGTGTGTGTGTGTGTGTGTGTGTGTGTGTGTGTACATATACACACACACACACATACCATTTTATATAGAATATATCTGGTTTATGCACACACACACACACACATATAATATGTAAACTTTTTTATTTTAAAAATAAAGTGTTTCTCCCAAGTTGGGATGAAGAAGATGAGCTATGGATAGAGCAAACCCGAGTTCAAATCCCAGCTTAGTGATCTGAAGGCCTGGCATCCTCTCTGGGCCCCAAATTTCTTATCTATAAAACAGCAGTTCCTAACACCTAGCTCCAGGGCCCTATGTCTTAAAGACCAACTGAGATGCTGTGGAATGCTTAGCATGGATCCTCAGATCCAGGCAAATAGATGTATTAAAAAACAGTTCTTATGATTATATTTGTGACTTGGTTGGCTCTTTGCAGTTGGGGGTGAGGATCGCTCCAAGAACAGTGATCACTTGTCCTCAGGTGGCAGGGTGTGCCCACCTACCTTCCCACTTGTCTTCTCTCTCCTGCCTCTGCAGTTCTGGGATGAGGAACTGGGTAGGGCTTAGGCTGCAGGTGGGCAGCGAGGGTCTCAGTGTCTACAGCTTAGCAGAACTCAGAAAGGTTACTGCTGACACAGAGGAGGTGACATTCTGGGTGAGTCTCGAGGATGAGTAGTATTTGCCCAAGGTAAGAAAAAGGGAGAGGGGATTCTCTGCCGGAGTCTTGAAGGAACCAGGCCGAAAGGTCTGAAAGTATCTGACATGCTCAGGGGTTGTGAGGTGGTGAGCACGGCAGGCTTGGGGAAGGCAGCGCAGCTGGAATAGGGCTGGGACCAGTGCTTGAAGAGCCTCCAGTCCAGGGTGAGTTGCTCAGGCTTTGTCCCCTAGGTAGCTGCTGGATAATGGGCCTTGTTTCTTGCTTTTAATTATCAAGAAGTTCAGTTTGTTCATTTAAATATGACCAGATCTACCAAGATATAGGTCATCCCACTTACTAAGAAATTATATACTGAATAAGTCACTTGTACATTTTTGGGAACTTGGATTACATTTTTTTTTTCTCATGGAAATGATAATATAAATAAATGATTGAATTCCTAGACTAAACCCCAATATTTTTATTTTCAATACCGGTAAAACACAGCATACTTAAAGGTGAGGGATTTTTGAAAATCATATTGCATTGTACCGTTTGGTTTTCATCTGTACTGCACCCTGGGGCCTTTTAACCCAGGAAGTGGTGTGATTGAATAAGGGTCTAGACAGTGTTCTCAGGATGCAGAACAGTGGTTGGGGGAGAGAAGGGACAGAATGGAGGCAGGGAGAGTAGTCAGGAAGCCATGTCATCTTTGAGACAATAACACAAGAGCCCCAACTGGGGACAGTGGAATGTGAAGGAGGGGGCTAGTGTCTAGAGATGTTTCATGGGAAGGACAGCATGATTTTGATGAAGTTGGGATGTGGGGTGAGGTAAAGGAAATTGTCAAGAAGCCTGAGGTTTCAGTCGTGTGACAGTTTTCTGGATGTGCAGGGATGCCTATGAGCTGGCTTTTGAATGAGCAGATAAGGCTTTGTCAGGCAGCAGATGCCATTTTGAGGAAATTAGGCAGATTTTTAAAATACGTTAGAAACAGTCCTAGCCAAAAGGCAGGAGAATTTATATCACCTGCCACATACTTTCATTCCCAGTTTTTGCCTTCTCTCCTAGTTCAAGCCACACACAATTCTCAGAATTCTCCCATGACACCCAAGGGGGCCCATCCTCAGACTTGAGAAAGCCTGTGTGTCCCCAACACTTCACACCAGGTGGGACTCAATAAATGTTGGGGAGACCTCATCACTAGCCTCATGCTTTTTTTCTTTCTTCCTTTCAGAATGTGATGTTGGTGCTTCTAAAGCTGTGGTGAACGGGTTGGCACCAGGCAGCAATGGGCAGGACAAAGGTAAGGCTCTTGAAGGGAAGCTTGACAGGTCATGGAAAGCCTTTCTAGAAGGAGCAGAGGATGTCAGGCCTGGACCACCTGCCTGGTGGGAATGGTTGCTGGTCCCATCAGGCTGTGAACTGGAGACCTGTTTCCCACGCTGACTTTCTAAAACGATGAGCACGTTCTTACATCTCATGAGTCTGAGGCTGCTGTTTCCCACTGTGAGGTGACATACTAAAACCTGTCCCTAGCTCACAGATCAAATATACAGACTGAGGCGTACCCCATGCCTGGCGCATGTGTCATTTATCAAATAGAAATCTCTTACCCAGTGTTTCACCTTCACAGTCCTGCCCCTGAGGCAAGAGAATAAATTGCAGAAATAAATTATTTCAGTGGCGTTAGTTTCATGCACATCATCTTATTTTTTTCAGTTTAAAAAATTTTCAGGACAGAAAATTTAAGGATGAAATGAGTGATGGATCAGATGATCTTTGAGGTCCCTTCTGCCTTGTAGTCTGTCATCCTGAACATCTCAATGTGACTGCTCAAATAACAGGCAACAGGGCACACTGTGTCACTTTCGATTTGGAGTGATGAGATGCAGGTGTAAGTCCCAGTTTTGCCGCCGACAGACATCTTTGTCTTACGAATGTGAGTCCCCTTTCTTGAGAATGAGAGAATCGAATGATTGGCAGTATTTTTCCTGCTTCAGATTCTGGGTTCCAGAGATTCTCTCTATGCTCATCCCACTAAATTTAAAGATATCAAAGAGGGAGACCAAAAGTCCTGTCATTAGGCATATAAGTCAAAATGTGCCATCTCTCAAATAATTTCAGAGTTTGACGTGTTTGGCCTTCGTAATTTTCATCTAGTTTCGGCCAGGTATTTCTTTTGAGACAAGGCCAAGTGTAAAGCCAGAAGGAAGAGGGAGAGGGAAGGCATAGCAGGGATGCGGGAGTGGGGGGCTGGTTGGCTTGGGGTGGGCATCTCTGTGGCAGGAGGTGTCCTGCTGCTGGCCTGTTATCCTTCCATGCCCAGCGGCCTTTCAGTTATGGTATTGGGCTGTGTTCTCTGGGTTCTGGACAATCCCAGCTAAGTTGTACTTAGGGTCTGTTGAAGGTGGTGCCTGTGAAGTGGCCCCAGGGGGAGTCCGATGAGGAGCATGGGGAGAGGTGGGGGCTCCACTGTTTTTACAACCTGTGGGGCCATCAACCCCAACCCTGTGAATTTAATGAAACAGACTTCAGGAGTTTGAGGGGAGGGTGGCAGGTAGAGGATTCCATTCCCTCCTTGGTGAGGCTCACCTTTGGTTGGAAAGAGGAGGAAGATGCAACCTGGAAGAAGTCATCATGGTGGCCTGAGAAGGTCACTGAATCAGGAACCAGGACAGATGAGCTCTAGTCTTAGCCTTGTCATCACTTGTGAGCTGGATGACTGAAGAGCTCTCTTGAGCCTCTTGCTTCTTCCTCTGAAAATGGTGACATAATAAAAATCTCCCAGGCAGCCAATTTCCCAGGCGGTCATACAGAGCAGTCAATAAGATTGCTATGAAAGCATGTTTGTATCTTAATATATGCAGTATTGTCATTATCGACTTAGTTATTGACGGCCATATGCCTCATGAAATAGCAGCACAAAGGACTGGAAGGTGAACCGTCAGTTGCTGAGGTGCTTCCCTCCCTTTTGTCCCTGTCACAGGCCCACCAGCCTGACGCTGATTCTGCAATGACCCTCTTGCTTCCTGAACAGCCCTATCCCCCAATTATTATGTGGATCTGGGGGCATAAGACCTCTGGGTGTTGCCCATTGAAGTGATGCTGGCACCATAGCAAACAAACTCTCATCTCTCTTAGTTTGCTGCTGTTGGAGTGACGGGGTGAGGGGAGGCCTCACAGCAGGTTCGTTAGAAGGAGGGTTTGGGGATATGCCCACCATTGAAATTCAAGACTCTGGGAGACAGGGGTCCTAGAGAAGCCTGTGCACAGATAAGAACGGCCACCCAGGGTTTGAGGACAGCAGCCCTTGCCACATCCCAGGAAGCATTTCAATTTTCTTTAAGCTCAGCTGCATGTCAGGATCCTGGGCTGTGCACTTGAGTGCTGCCCAGACTTTTGAACATGCACTTGGACACTTGACAGCCTCTTGCCCAGGAAAAGGTGGGTTTAAGCAGGACCATCTGCTGCCCAACAGATGGGGGTTCTGATTTACTCGAGGTCAGATGGCTGTGATTGTCAGAACAGGCACAGGTCCCCAAAAGTTAAACTTCGAGGAAGCAGCTGTGATGGCTGAAAGAACCAGGAGAATCAAGACCTTGTTCCTTTCCTTCTACTCACCTGGGGCCTGGGCCATAGCTCTCCCCCTCGGAGCCCTCTCCCCAGCACAGACATCCCAACATTCTCCCCGGGGGCCCCTTGGACCCTGATTGCCCTCCCCTTCCTCTATTTGCCAGGCCATCTGCATCTGTGTAAAGCTTGGCAAGTTCCTGGTGTGGCAGGAGGCACAGAAACACTGACCAACTGCATTTGGGTGACGGTTGGAGGGCGGGTTCTGCTGGCTTGGCAGGGTCCTCTAAAGAGAGAAAGCAGGTTATTTTAAAGTACTGCATCAACTGCTCTGTCTGTTGTTCTTTCCGTGTGGGCCACTTCCTCCTATTGTCCCAGCCCAGTTCCTCAACTGCCCGAGTGTTTCCCAAATGTGCTTTCTGGATGCACCATTCACCCTTTTGTGTTTTCAGCAACTGCCGACCCTTTACGTGCACGCTCTATTTCCGCTGTTAAAATAATTCCTGTGAAGACAGTGAAAAACTCTTCAGGCCTAGTACTCCCTCCAGGTATCTATCCTTGGGTTGGTTTCCTTTATTTAATTGTTAGCAGATCATGCATGGTTTTCCTTTCTTCTTTCCTTCTAACAAAGACTTGGACACAATCCTTGCATGTTTAGGAGCCATTCCCTCCCACTTCCTTAGTTGTTTTCCTTTCTTGGTGTGTGTGTGTGTGTGCGTGCATATGCATACTTCTGTGAGCCAGCCAGTCTGTGGACAAACTGATAGGTTCCTAGCCCCTTCCTTCTTCAGGAGAAGGACAGTTCAAGTTACCCTGGAGTGAGTCTAAGGTATGTGGACTTGTTAGGTTCTCCCTAGAGGTTTCCAGCTTTCAGTACTTTATTTCGAACTTCAGTGTCCTCGAGAACAAACGTTACCACACAGGGAACTTCTCTCTGAGTTGGGCCAAACTTGGAGCAGCTGCCTTAGATGCCAAACCTAGATGCACCTCTGTGATGCTCACTGGGCCATTTCTTCCCCACCCCCAGCTTCACCTGTGGTCACTTCCTGCTTCTCCTTCCAAGGAGGGATACAGTTCAGATGTCACCTCTGGCTCATAGCTTTCTTCTGTACAAAACAGGACGATGGAGGTCTAAGTGGCGCTTTATCCCAGCAGTGCCTTCAGGAGCTGGGCAGATTTGGCTGTGTGTCCAGGAACCTATGCACAGTCCGCATCTGTCAGTTTGCCCCTTATGCTTTTGAAAAGACCATGAATCAGTTTTCCCAGTAGTTTTGTGACATCAGTCATTTATTTTCTTGATAGGGTCAGACAAGTCAGATGCTCTCCGAGGTCACTGCTCACTCTGCCACACATTGTGTTTTTGTGCTTTGCTTTCAGTGGAAGAGGTGCTGATGGGGCAAATCTGTTTTCTTCTGTCCAACTAATGAGTGTTCTGTCTGAATCGTTAGAAAGAGAGCTGCTGGAGTGGAAAGGAGGAGGGAGGAGAGAGAAGAGATTTGCTTCTCTCTGCCCTGGCACAGGAATGGGGATGAGTTGGATGGCTGGATTCACATCCGGCCCAATGGCCACTTTCAGCTTTACCTCATAATCCCAGGCTTGACAATTTTAGGTCAGCGATCCTGGCTATGCTGTGAGCAATTTGAAAAAAAACATGACTATGGAGTTCAGTTCAGCTAGTTGTACAGAAAATGACATTTAGCACGGGTACCTCCTAGGACTGTGTGGTCTGCTTTGGTTTCGTGCCTCCCATGACTGATTTTCCTGGAGGATGAGCATCTAGCTCCTTTGAAGCCTATTTTGAAATCCTTCTCAATGGAATATTGAAAGATGACCTGGGTCTGTTATTAGGCCATTGGCAACTGTAGAAGAGGTCAGGACCCAGTGACAACGAAGCTGAACACTGTTCATGGAAGTTTAGTGTTTCTGGTCATTTTCTTTGGTGTGCATTTTCCTCAGTAAGTTTGGCACACGAGGCTCTCTCATCCATGATCTTTCTCCCCAGGCAGCATACCCTGTCTCATCATTTCAGGGGTCTTGACTTGCTGATAGATGTTCTTTTCCTTTTGCCACTGGACAATTGCAAGGAGCAAGGATCCTCTACAGAGCAGCCACCTGATTCTTGCTATTGTAAGCTTTATATATTATAAAAACGATGATCTGGAAGCTTGAGAAATCTTTCATAAACTCTTTCTTGAACTCTGCCTTACTAACTGGTCACCAACCTAAACTTCATTTCATTAACGGAATAAACGCGCTTTCATTTTGAAATGTTTTCAGCTGCTATTGTAACACATTTACTCAGAACTCATTGTTTCCTCCATTTCCACCTAACCTCATGGTGCGGGGTAAACCTCTGAAAATGTGATTCATTCCTCTCCGCCATCCACAAATTAATTTTCATTGACCACAAGACTCTGCGTGGCTGTCACCAACCAGGTTCATCTCATTCCCCAGCTGTAACAAGTTGCTATCTGACTGTTGCTTAATCCTTTGGGAGCCTTGGATTCAGTCTTCTCTTTGGGGTCTTTTCTTTTCAGACATGGATCCTACAAAAGTCTGCACTGGGAAGGGAGCCGTGACTCTCCGCGCATCGTCCTCCTACCGGGAAACGCCAAGCAGTAGCCCCACGAGTCCTCCGGAAACCCTGCAGCATGAAAGAAAACCAGGTGTGCTATCCCTGGGACTGGGGGCCGGTGTTCAAAGTCATGTGAGATAGGCATAGATTGATCAGCGGCCTCCTGATTCTCCCAGGGGCCCTTGTGACAGTCAACTCTTTGTCCCATCTGTGATGGGTAGTGATCAGTGCCCTCAACTGACAGGTAATCACTTGCTTCAGGCAGGGGCACAGCAGCAACCACAACTTTATTTTAGCTTTTGATGAAACAGATGAGCAGAAACCCTGTTACAGAGCTGGTGGCTCTGCAGACTATATTGGTGAGGATAGAGATGGCTTAGGAGTATGGGAAGGGAATGGTGAGATGGGCTAGAGTTAGGTGTCTCTGAGCCCATCCCCACTTCTGAGAGCTTGGCTGTGGATGGCCAGGCAGGACTGCGGCTGGGATGAAGCCAGGGAGAGACTGAGACGTGCAGCAGCTGACTGACCTGTCTCCTAGTAAAGCAGAGGAGTGGCAGGGCTCAGTATTGGGGTGGTGACCTGGCAGCTGAGGGGGCGGGATCAAAAGAGCACTTCTGAGGCCAGTGTGCACTAGGTGTGAAGGGAGACAAAAGAAACTGGTCTGAAGCCCACCTCCCCACCCTGACCTATCACTCAGGAAGCCTGGGTGTCTAGAGCATGGTGTTAAGGTTTAGGCCTGGGACTTTGGAACCCGGTAGACCTGTGTTCGAGTCCTGTTAGCTGTGCAACCTTGAATGAGACATTGACTCTCAACCCTAGTGATCTCATTTGTATAATGGGGTCGATGACTGCACCTACCTCGTAGCGTCATTGTGAGGATGAAATATGTAAAGTGATTTGCACCACATCTAGTGGCACAGAATGAGCTGTTGGTTTTGATTGTGATTATTTTGGCTTCTCTGGAGAGGGCTTGTGCCACAGCCTAAGTGTCCTGGGAGTTGGGAAACACTGACTGTGAGGTTCCACAGGCACAATTAGTACAGGGTGGGGCAGCCCCTCTGCACTCTGTGGGGTGGTGAGTGGTTTTTACTCTTGAGCTGCACCAGAATCACCTGGAATAAAAAGACCAGTTCTTGGGCCAGAGCTTTAGAATTTATTATTCCCATTTGTGGGCCTGGTGTAGGGTCTGAGGTTTTGCATTTCTGACAGGTTCCCAGGCCATGCTGATGCTGCTGGTCCAAGGACCACATATGAGAACTACTGCTCTAGGGGATGAGAGTTTTCTATCTTGAAGGAAGAAAATAAAGGGAGAAAGAAATTGGGGTGATGACCACTCCCTTGGGACCAAAGAGGGTAGGAAGTGGGGCCTGAAAACTCTGGTACAGTGGGGTGAAAAGTGCATTGTGATATGGTGGATTTATGTAGGACAGAGATGGTCAGTGCCCAGCATCCTGGGAACTGAACTTCCTTTCTCAGCTACCTGTAACAGGTGCCAAGGCAGATGCCCAAGGATGAGGCCAGGTGGGGTTTGAGCACAGGCCCCATTCTAGTCATTTCGATCCATGTGGAGGCTTCTTTTTCCCTTGGCTCAGGGAGTGCATGAGTGACCTCCAGCACTACAAGTCAAAAGTAGCCCTATATTCCTGAACCCACATCTGACTTGCTCCACTGTGGTTTGCCATCTCCAGGAAAGGGGTACCAAGGAGTGAAGGCAAAATAATTATTTCCTAGTCTAACCCAGGTTCATCAGGCCTAACTGGGAAGATCCAGATCCTAAGGTGGTGGGCATTTGGAGAAGAGAAAATCTCAAACAGTAAAAACAAACAAACAAACAAAAAAAAAACAACCCCTCCTTCAGCCCAACAGCCCAATAGAATGACCCTTATCAATGGACTGGCCCTTCCTCTGGTGGTGAATGAAAGGAGACGGAGCCTGGAGCTCCCCCTGGTGGCCCCAGTGTGGCACTAACAATGCAAATGCTACTCCACCGTCTGTAAGTTTCCACTATTGTACTGTGCAGCGATTTGAGGCACTTTAGGAAGCTCTCTCTGGTCCCCAAATAATTCTGTATCTTATAAATTTCTAGCACCTACTGTGGGTATAAAATACCATGTTTTAAAATGCAACTTACTCTGAAGAATTAGGGGATAGCTATCAGCCATTCACACCTTATAGTGAATTAATCTAAGATTATGTTCCTCCTGGTAAATTGAGACCACTGAATTCAGATCATTCATTCAGAAATAGATTTAGCATCATCTCTGTGCCAGGCACTAAATGAGTCACTGGGAATTGTGTTGAGTAGTGGGGAGAAAGGAGGGGAAGGAGGAGTAATTCTGGGTTTATTAGGTGAGGACAAAAGACATTTGTTGCAATGGAAGAATCAGGTTTGAGCCCCTCGTCCACTACCGAGGTTTCTGACCATGAGTAAGTCACACCTTTGAAGTACACATGAAGTACGAGGGACTTGAGCAAGATGGTTTCCAGGCCTTTTTAGTTCCAAATAGCTCTGTGACCTTGGAAAGTTTGGGAATGTACCTGAGAAATTGAATCCCATTCACTGGAGACAAATTTATGATTGTACGCTAGGGAAGTTTGAGTGGAAGGGAATAGCTGGGTTTGAGTAGAGGCGGGGAAACCCCATACTGATTAAGAGTAGACAACAGGCAGAAATTCGTTAACACTGGGGGTGAGGTTAAAAGGATGTCACTCTAGAGCTGGGACCTTCAGGACTGGGGATCTTGTCCTTACCCTACTGCTCACTATTCAGCATGCTGCTGGGTCTTGACTGTGGCTATGTCCTTGTGGCTCCCTAGTCCTACTCCCTATACCTGAGCCTCTGGAGGAGAATTTGCTGGCCCGTACCAGTCTGCACTCCTGTCCTGGGGCCTGGGAGTCCCTGGGCCTTGACTGGCCTCATGAAAACAGTTCTCAGCAGTATTTGCAGACATTCATGCCCAGCCTGGACTGGAAGCCCAAGTGAGTAGCTCTTGGCAAGATCAGCAGGATTCCTACTCCCAGTATCTTCACAGATAGCTAATGTGAGAGAGCATCCAGCTCCCTCCCTTAACACCTGGTCCAGCTTCTGTCCCCTAGCTTCTCTATCTGCCCCTCTCTGGCTTGCTCCCTGGCTTTACCACTTTCTTCCAACCCTATATGTCCCTAAGATTCCGATCATTTGCCTAGGCTGGAAGCTCTAGTCTTGTACTACTGCCCAGCACCTGTGTCCTGATTTATTTCCTTAAATGGCCCTTTGACACCCACATTTCCTATCCTCTATTTCCAGTCCTTATTCCAATTCTCTCATCCTGTGAAAGGTGGTCTAGTTCTCAAGTCACATAGTCCTTTATCGAGGCTCAGTTCTACCACTTACTATCTTTGTCACATGGGCAAATTACTCAACTTTAGAGAGTTTTGATTTCTTTATTTGTAAAGTGGGGATGATCTTACTAAAGTTGTTGGGATTCAGTGAGCTCTTTCATACCAGCCTTTAGCACAGAGCCAGGCATACCGCAGGTGCTCTTTAATGGTAACTCTTCTAGCTACTGCAGCTCATGAGGTTCCTTAAAGACTTCCAATATTTTAGTTAGAGGCCAAGAAGGACTTGGCCCATGTGCTGACAGTGGAAATGAAGAGCACAGGCCAAGGGTAAGTGTATTTGGAAGTGTGAAACGTGGGGCTCGATGCAGTGTGTTTAAGGAACGTGGTGAGTAGGAATCTGCTGACCAGGAGAATAATCAGCACTCATGGAGATGGTAGATTCATGAAGGAAGCTGAAGGAATGTTGAATTCCATTTTTTAATGTGTTGAGGGTTTTTTGGGGAGTGAGATAAAGACTTCTGGGAGGAGGTTTCTAATAGGCATTTGGAAATTTGGAGTCCAGCTGTGGCTTTGGGAGCCATCTGCATCCAAGTGAACATTGAGAGCATGGAGATGCCCTCCGAGGTGCAGTGACAGGTAGAGCCCTTGGAGTTGCCCAGTTTAAAGCCACCATCCAGACGCCTACCCTCAAGTGGTTGCTTGGCTCTGGATCCCTCCCTGTCCACGGCTTCCTCACTAGCCACCTAATCTCTGACTGTGGACCTTGGTCTCTGGATCAGAACCATCTGGAAAGAATTGTAGTAGTCTTAGTGTTGACTCCCTGCCCCTGGGAGAGGCATTACCTTATCCCTGCTTCCTGACAGCATTGCTTAGCCAGGTCTGGGTTTTGGCCCTGTGGATTCAGAGTGACTCCACCCATGTCCCCAGGTCAGGGTCTTTTTACTTAAGAGGAGACAGGGAGTCTGAACTGGTGGTGGACGTGATACCAGGCTTCCTGTCTGGTGCAGCCTGAAGACCATCAATCCCTGTAGTCTGACTCAAAAGCCAAAATCAAGTTCAATCCTTATATCTTGTTAATTTTGTGCCAGTTGACTCCAGTCCTTCCTGTCTGATTCTTGATGACCAAGTTAACTTTGGACATAAAGATTCTTGGGCCTGCAGTCAACTCATTTCCTTTAGTTTGATTTTTACATTTGCTCTCCAGAAATGGCAGTAGCAAAAAGGTATCATGAGAAAATTAACATTGAAGCAGTTGTTAAAGACACTTCGTACCTCCATTAACTCAAAATCCTTTTTACAAACACATATATGAGAATTGGGGCCCATTAAGAAAATGGAGGGAAAAGTCCCCACGAGAGAACACCCTCACTTCTGACACCAACTCCAAGTTTAGGGGATTTGTAAAACCACCCTCAGCTTTGATAATTTGCTCGAAGGACTCAAAGAACTCATTGAAAGCTATTATACTCATAGTTATGGTTGTTATGGTTATGTTTATGGTTACTGAGTCTCCAGTACATAGGCATTATCCACTTTCCTCATGTAGCTGATACCACTCTCCAGTCCCTTAGGGTGTTGAGCTCAAAGCCCCCACCTAAATCGTGTTATTGGTGTGGCACAAAAACACTGCTATCAGGATGACATTCCAAGGGCTTAGACATTAAGGCCAGAAGCCAGAGGGCAAAGACCAGACATCTTTTTGTTGGGTAAGGTTAAGTTCTTTACCATGCAACACGAATAAAAAATAAACACAAAAAGTTTTAAACACTTTTAGCACCTCTCATCTCTTGGCTACTCTACCAGAACACATCAGCTCGGACTCAGTGAAAGTTATCCTAAGATCCCAAAAACTGATCAGCAATACAACTTTGGAATGGACCAGAATGAAATTAGCACAGAATGAGATACAACAAAATATCAGGAGGCCGTGGTCACAGGCCAGTAAAGATTGCAAAGAACAGATGGAGGAAAAGATAAGATAAAAGAAATTGCCCTTCTCCTGGGAAAGCCTAGTCTCTTCAGAGCTAAGATCTAACTTTCCAAGGCCCTCTTCCCCTTCAGGAGCTCTGAGGTAATATTTATTAAAAGAATATTTTGACAGTCTCCTCAACCAAAACTTAATAATCGATGATTATGTATATAAAATTTCACATGCTGTGCTCAGGCACATAATGGCCTTGGACTGCTACCAGCCTTCAAGGTTCAAAAGACAAGGTAACAGGTGAAGGGTGATAAAACATGAGAAACACAGCTCTCCTTTAATACGGAAGAGAAGAATGCTTAGAGAGGTCTTGGGAGTTGCTTTTTATGGGGCAGGGGAGGGGAACCATTTTAATGACTTGGAATGGGAAGAAAAAGTGGGTTGATCCTCAAGGAAATTATGTTCTTGAAGCTATTTACCAAGTAAATGGCAGAAGTTGGCAACTCTAATTTATTTCTATATCTGGGGGAAATGTCTTTCTTATGCTTAGGATTCTGAGTTTACTAAGCACACGCTTTATGCCAGATAGTTCCATTTGGTCCTCATGACTCAAAAAAGGTAGATATCACATTTCACAAATGAGTCATTTGGTACAGTCCGATGCCAACATGATAGCCCCTTTATGTTACCTGGAGCTTTGGAGTGACAGACTCATCTCATTTTCCATAACACACATGTTTGTAATGGCACCTGAGAATCCAAGAGGGGGCAAAAGAAGGTGCCCCCAAATCCATGCACAAAGCTCACATCCTTCTTGGATAGCCCCTCACTCAGAACCTATTCATATTTAGTATAGGTGAAAATCTGATATGTTTGATAGAATGACTTGACAAAGGTGGGCTAGAAATAACAATTTAGAAAGGAAGATGGGACAGTAAATGTGATAGGTGTCTCCTGGTGTTTGAGGACCTGTCAGGTGTGAGAAAATCTCTGGGCCAAGGTTCTGGATGGATGCAACAGAGTGTGTTAAAGATGGTCACTTTGAGGATACTTCACACACCTGGATCTTCAGCAACCCTGGGAGGTGTACATAGAGTAAGAATTATATTTTATACATGAGAAAAGTGAAGTTTAGCATGATTAACAGCTTGCCCTTGGTCACACAAGCCAGTACATTACAGTAATGTGAGCAAAATTCAAGTCCTGTAAATTTCTCAACTCATGTGGTTGGGAAGAAAAGACAAATCCCTATGAATTAATTGTCCATAAGAGAGGGGTAGAAATATAACAGGCAACCTGCTAATGGATTATACAGTGGAAACACATTGTAAAAACTCTGTCTTAGGGGGAAAAATACACAAAAATGGATACAGTTAGTTTTCTAGAATAAGGATGTTAAGTATTCCTTATATCAGTGGTTCTCAAAGTATGAGCTATGGACCATTAGCCTTGCATCCCCTGGGAACATGTTAGAAATGTAAATTTTCATGTGTCCCCTCCCATTTACTAAGTTAGAAACTCTGAGGATGGGACCCAGCAGTCTGTTTTAACAAGGTTTTCCTAATGCAGCTATACTAACTGCCTTGCCTCTTTTTGCTCTGACTTGTTTTTGGCTCCTACTGCCTCTATGGAATGTAGACTCTACTTTCTGGCTAATGATGGAGTTGGTGGCTATGGATGGTGGACAGAGCACTATACTTTATTTGGAAGATCTGGACTGACTGCTTTGTTGTTTCCTGGCTGTGTTGCTTTGGGAAAGTCAGTTGGCCTTTCTGTTTCCTCATCCATGAAGTAGGGTGAGGATCTACCTACAGACAGGTCATATATACTAAATTAAATACTGAATAGGTGCAAAAAGTGACTAACAGTGCCTGGCACTCAGAAGGGTGTTCAATAAATGTAAATCTCAGCTTGACATCTGGAAGGCCGACATCTAGTCCTTGAGAGGACCACACTGAAATGGAGACTTGAGCTGTTAGAGCAGCAATATTATTCACTCTTTATCTCTATATAGGGTAAGACAAGAGTAGGCAGCCGGGGAGTTAAGGGATTGGCTGGATCAGGGGTTGGGCAAACTATGACCTATTGCCAGATCTGGCCTATGTTTGTTTTTAAGTAGCCATGAACTATGAATGGTGTGTGTGTATATATATGTATATATCTGTATGTACATGTGTGTCTATATATATTAGTGTGTATATGTATATACATATACACGTACACATATAAGGCTTTCACCTGGGATCTTTCAGCAGGTTTTTATATTTTTAAAGTTGAAAGAAAAATTAAAATAATAGTCTATGCCACATGAAATTATAAGACATTTAAATTTATGTCCATAAATAAAGGTATTTTGAACATAGCCATGCTCATTCATTTACATATCACCTATGTCTGCTCTTATGCTGCAACGGAAGAGTTGAATAGTTGTGACTTAGACCACATGGCCCTCAAAGCCTAAAATATTTACCATCTGGTGCTTTATTGAAAAAGCTTCCCAACCCCTGGGCTAGACTGAGGATAGAGAATAGGGAGATGATGTGGATGATGATGATGATAAGAGCAGACATTTACTGAGCTCTGCCAGGCACTGTGGTAAGCATTTCTCATGCCTTGTATTATTTAATTCCTGTAACAAACCTTTATGAAGCAGGTATTATTGTTATCCCTATTTTTCACATAGGGAAACTGAGGCTTATAACTTGCCCAGGGTCACAGAACCTGTAGGTAGTGGAGCCAGTATCTGAATTGAGGTCCAGCTGCCTTCCCAGCCAAGCTCTTAACCATCGCTCTCTGCTGCCTCATGGTACTAGTGAGTCAGGTTAAAGGGGGCTTCACGTCTCAGATGCATTGGACAGTTGTTGGGAGTACAAGGTGATGGCCAACTGAAGGGAGACAAAGGTGACTTATAGTGTGAGGAGAACTCTGAAAGGGTGATTAGGTTTTGCAATGTTTAGGTGGCTCGTTTAACAGGAAGAAGAAAACCAGGCGAGGAGAAAAACAAGTTGTTACCACAGCAGATACCTCTGCACTTAAATCATGTTTTCCCCGTAACCCAGCACCCACGGCCATGGAAAAAGTGCTTATCTACGTCCTCTTCTCCTGGGTCTGTTAATTAGCCTAGTCTGCTAATGAGGCGGTCGTTCTGAACCCACTTCAAGCTTGAGGAAGGAGAATGAAAGTTACTGATCAGGGACTGGACAGTAGAGTTCTGTTGCCTTTTAGTCTGTAAAATAAGAATGTCAAGGAACAATTGTTTCTTCATTACTGTGAATGCGAGCCTTGTGTTTTCAAAGGTCAGTGCCCGTGAACATCATGGTTTAGAGTGGGTTCCTATGGTAATCAGGCCAGCGTGACTGAGGGCATTTTGTGTCAGCCAACGGGGCACTGGATTTTCATCCTTCTATGCAATGCACTCTTGTTTCCTGCAAATGTAACCATTTCTGTCTCCCCCCTCCCTTTTTTTCCCCTTGTTTTTATCTTGTCTGCACCACGCACAGTTCTGGAGACAGAGAATTTCTCAGCAGGTATGGTTTTTCTTGCATTCTTTCTCTTCCTGCCTTCCTCCAGGAACCCTTCAGTTAGTGGGGAACCAGGGAATGTTATTCCTTGTGAGTGAGGGGATTTTTCTTTTTTTCTTTTTTTCCCATCTCAGATGAGTGGAGGCTTTCTTCCAATGCTGATGCCAATGGGAATGCCCAGCCCTCTTCACTTGCTGCCAAGGGCTACAGAAGTGTGCATCCCAACCTTCCTTCCGACAAGCCCCAGGTAGGCGTGTGCCCAAGGGTGGGGCGCGAACTGGTCACCAGTGTCTGTTTTTAAGTCTTCTAGCTTTGATTTGTGACTTACAGCTTGCTCAGCTGGATAATGGACTGGGTTCAGAGTTGTGTTGTTGGCCAGCTCTGGAAAGGCTCCGCAAGGACCAGAGTCTGCGAGAAGTTGGGGTCGAGGGAAGCAGAGGCATAGGATGCGCACTAGAAATCTGAGCGCAACGTTTTCTAGGTTTGAAGTGTATTTGGAAATGTTCTGAAACGAGGAATCTATTTAGCTTTGAATAATTGGGGAGAGTTCTGAGCCTGTTTGTTAAAAACTCTTTAGAGTATAATCAAGAAGAATACACACTTGTGTTTATTCCACTAATTTGCTGCAGTTGGGGCTATGAGTTCCAGCAACTCTATCCTTATAGATTAAGATCAGGTCGCTGTGACCAGACCCTTATCCTGCAGCCAGGCACAGATACACCTGAAAGTGGGAATGACAATACAGTGAGGTTTAAACTGCCTTGCTCTACCCTGCAAAAGAAAATTCCTCGAAGTGTACAACTAGCATTATGGTTAATTTTGCTTAAGTCTTTCCCCCTAGGTTGTTTTCTTGATATTTCTTCCTTCTTCTCCCTGTGGCTACTTTGCCATTCTTGTGAAAAGAATAGCCCCTATTTTAATTCAGGCTGTCTGTGAAGAGTGTTTTTACTTTAGAGGAGCCATATCCATGGAAGGGGGCCATTCTTTCTTTCAAAGGAAGTTGTGCTGCCCAAAATATGTTGCAGAAACGCGTTTCTAGTATGATCCACTTTCCTGTGCCCGCCTTCTGTGAAGGGGCTCCCCAAATTCACGAGAGTCTGGAAATTCTCCACAGCCTTCCCGGTCCCACCCCTCTTCTCCACTGATCCTTTGGGTCCTGTTCTCAAGGACATAAAATTGCACTGGCCCCTGAAATGAAGCGCGGTCAGAGATGACGTCTTCTTCCTCCCTGCAGTCCCACTTCTTCTCAGGCTTAGGGCTGGCACTAAACGTTCTGCCATGAGTACGGAGCAACACCACTGGGCCTTGTTGCCCCTCCATGGCTTTGCCTCTCTTAGTATAGTGATGCGCATGCGGGGTTGCCACTTAGACTAGGAGCTGCACAGGTGCCTGGCCTCCTCATTAGACACGGGGACTTGGAAAGGTCAGTTGTCCAGTAAATGACTTGCCATAGTTTTCCGTTCCTAAGACCTTCCCCAGTGTATGAGTGTGCTGACTGGGGCAGACAGGCTTCCTTCCCAGCTGTCTCAAGAACAGATACAGTTGGCCCTGTGCTGATGAATTCAAAGCAAACGTAGAAGCACATCCTTTTCCACTACCAATGACTTCGCTCAAGGGTAACTTTCTAATTCGTTTAGATTTCTTAAACAGCTCTTCAAAAGAGATGATTTAAAAAAGCATGTGAAGTAAATAAAAATTTCTTTAAACACATTTATTTGTCACAGCTATATTGAACTCCTGTTGTATTCAGATCGCTGTGTTAAACATTGCCCTCGAGGGTGAGCCTTGTAATAAGGGTGAACATCCTATGATATCTCTGATGATAGCATAGTTTCCTATCTGTTACTATCTAAATTTTTTTTTTTTTTTTACTGGGGTGTCTTAAATGGAACTTGGTAAATTGCTCATGTAGAGGTTTTTCTATCTATTTAATGTAAAATTGGCCATTCAAAGTTTAAGAACCTTTAGGTCATGCATTACCTCTTGAAATTTTCTGAATGCAAAAATGACTTCTTGTCTATACAGCCATTGCCAGAGCTATATGCTATATGTGGTCATTACTAGAACTATGAGTATACACTGGCTGGCTCAAAGCCAGGGTAGGTTGGGCTGGGGTCTAGCCTGCCTTGGTTTCAGCTGATGAAAGCTCTCAGACCCCTGTAGGCCTAGCATCTCCTCATGAGGACTCAGTCGGGGTCCAGGAGACTCATGGGGCAGGGGCCTGTCTTCTGATGTTCCCGTAGGTGGCCTTTCCTCCTGCCAGCTGGACGTGCTGCCCTGCTTTCCTCACCCCCAGTAACAAGGGGCCAGGACTGCCTTCTCGTTGACGACATTGTCATGGTAGTCCCCAGTGGAGGTGGGGATTGGTAGTTTCTGGAACTGTATAAACCAGGGGCATATCAGATTCTTCCAAGCAGCCCCATTTTTTCACTGCCTCACTTTCTAAGAAGAGAAATGAAATATCATTAGTAGCCTGCTGAGGAGCATGCCAACCGTCTGTTTCCTACATTGTTTACAATAAAACAGAAAGCAATTTCTCCCATGTAAAGTGACTTTGCCTGTCTACCTCCTTCTTTAGGACTAAAACAAGCTTCAGGAAGGCTTTTGTCTCTGGGTGCATTGTCAATACTCTGGGGAAGTGTCCTCTCTATAGGGTCAAAGGCCTGGGAAGGCTTGCGCCTGATGTAGTGCAGCTGTGGCACCATATATGGCCACAGCCAAATTAAGTTAAAAGCTCATTGAAATCGATTTCTATCTTTGGACAGGAAGGGATCACATGGGGGACACTCGAGCTCAAAGTAAAAGTAAATCTGAGCCTAATTCAAATTGTCTTTTACTTACCTCCCTGACAACCATTATCAACTTCCCCCTAGTCCCTTTGTGCACATTGGCTGGTGTTTTGTTTCTAGAGAGCATCATTTAGTCTGTAAACATGCCCCAACCTCCAGTGAGTTCACTGAAACCAAGCGAGTACATCTGGAAGATTTTGCTTCCGGATACTGCTGGAGGGGGGCTGTTCATTTTTTATTTTTGGCTGGTACATATGGCCACATTCTACTGTCCCTGTCATGGGCACCCTGTGAAAAAGATAGGCATCAAGTTAATCTAGGATGCCCAAATAGTTTTTTCTTCATCTGGGTTATTTGTAACTTAAAAACTGAATTTATGAAGTGATAGATAGTTTACTATTTCCGAAACGATATTCTAATCCAGACTCAAAACTTTTATTTCTCACCTATTCACCCTTGCTAACATTCCTTCCCCTTGTCATTTGCATGCCACAAAAAATACAAATAAAATAAAAAGCAACCTCAAAACAGACCCACACCTTTGTACCCTCCCAATTTTGGTCATAATTCGTTTACTGGGATTGACCAAACCCTCACATACCTCACGTGTGCCATTTGGAGGAAGGTTCTGGTTTTCTACCAGTATTGGGCTGTCTTTAAAGATAGGGGCCAGTGAAGAACATCTAGCTTGGGCTGCTGTAACAAAACATCATAGATGGGTAGCTTAAACAACAGACATTTGTTTCTCACAGTTCTGAAGGTTGGGAACCCCAAGATCAAGGTGCTGGCCCACTTGGTTCCTGGTTAGGGCTCTCTTCCTGGCTTGTAGATAGCTGTCTTCTCTTTATGTCCTCACGTGGTAGAAAGAGAGAGCTCTGTTCTCTCTCCTTTCTTACAGAGACACTAATCCAATCATGGGGCCCACCCTCAGAACCTGATCTAACTCTAAGGGCTTCCCAAAAGCCTCAACTTTAAATGTCGTTACTTGCGGTTAGGTGCTCTGCATATGAATTTTGGCAGACACAGACATTCAGCCATAACACTAGGAAAATAAACTTACTGTGCAATTCCCAGTGAAACCACAAGTTGATAGATGGCTCTCCCTGAAAAGCAGATCAGTCTGGAGATTTACCCCATTCCTGACCCCTGCCCCACTGAAACCCTAGGATGAGGTAGGAGCCCTGTTGAAGGAGGGGGAATAAGATGTGAACTACAGGTTTCTAGCTCTGAACCTGGAACCAGAGCTTTAGGTTAAAGCCAGGAGCCTGAGGTTGATCACACCCCTTTAGGGTTGTCTGTGCCAGGCAGTGGGCTGGGTGGTAATGGGAAAGGCTAGAGTTTGATAAACCAGGCACAATCCAATCTGATAGGTCAATTGAGTGCTTTAGCCTGGTTTGCTCTGTGAGCAAAAATTGGAGACTACATGCTTTTAATCTCATGCCTGTCTTCCTTCTATTAATTAGTTCCATCAAATTGTGTCCTCTGAGAAAAGAGCACATGTGGATTCTAAATCCTTAGCGTTCTCTTCTTGGTGAGCTTTAATTTGTTGTGCTTATGGAACTGAGTGCTAAATCTCAAGTGATTCGATTAAGACATCTCCTAGGAGCACGAATAAGGATAGCTCTTTCAGTTCTCCCTTTCCTAAGGGAAAAGAACGAAAGACACTCGAGAGTTTCAGTGAACTTTTAAAGCCAAAGGCTTAAAGAGAAAAATCTTTGAGGAAAAGAAGTGTGAGGAAAGTGGGGTCTTGGGGGCTTCTTCCACTGGCATTTAGCCCTTGGGCACCATTCTTCAGTCAGGAGGTCTAGAAGGTCAACCAAGGTTTGGTGTCAGAATTGACTTGGCACGTGGCCTCTCCGGGGCTGAGGAAAAACCTCCCTGGGATGTGAGGGAGAGTCAGGCTTGTCTCTCCAGGTGAGTACGATTCAGTCCTTGGCTTTCACCCCGCATGAGGAATCTCAGCTGAGGATTTGCTGGAAAATATGTCTAGAATTGTTTTTTTTTCTTTCTTCAGATTATGTTATGGCGCTATTTCTAATGGTCGTCCTTCTTTCCGTTTCCCCTCCTCTCTCTCTTTGCCCTGTCTTGATATTGTGTTTTCAAAATAAAGGTTCTTTCTCCCCCACGGCCTCCTCTCCCTAAAGAGGATTGCTTTGCATGGCAGCCCCCTGCCCTCCACAGTGTCTACAAAGACTCGCTCTACCAGAGCTCACCAAAGCCTTACGTCCCACCCAGCACCCCCAGCCAGCAGAACCCCTCACAACCCCAGCCTGTCCCTGTCCCACTGGCAGCCAGATCAGCTCCCCAAGACACGGTGTGCCCTGGGCCCTTGCTTCAGGGTTCCACATTCCCCAGTGCTTCATCCCGACCCCAGCACCACTGTGTGGCCACCAAGACAGTTTATAGTGGCAACGTGAGCTCTAACCCACGTCATGAGGCAGTTGGGAATAAAAAGGTCAGCAGCTTATATGTACCTTGTTTATCCAATAACATTTGCCCGGCGGCATCAGAAAGCCTCTCTCGTGTTGCACGTGACCCAGCCAAAGGCACTCAGGCACCGGCTCCCAGCATTGTCTCCTGCACAGCCGGCACGGGAACGCCACCTTCTGCTCCTCCGCACCCTCCCGAGCTGTTCTTTGACCCCCGTAAAGATGCCGTTAACCGTGGCGAGAGCCCTTCCCTGGGGACTCGGCCTTCGTTCCCAGACGCAGTGAGACCACCCGTGCTAGGCCCCCCGGTTACCTCTGCTCCCGAAAAACGGAAGAGAAAAGAGCCTTCCCTTTTGCAGCCGTGTTATCCAGCCAAGGCAAGGAATTAGGAATGTTTGTGTGTCTTCTACTCCGTCTCCTTTGAAACTCACGTGAGCAGCTCATTTGTTTTCCGGGCTGCCTACCCCTTTCCTCGTTAATATTGCTGCAGCTTGAATCCCGGATTTTCCTCTCTAAATATTTGGGCACAGTCCTCTGCCTCCCTCTCTCTCTTTTCTGTAAATATGTAAGTATGCCAGAGTGTGGAATACGTAGACTAATAATACGGTGAGATATAGAGTGTTTATGTTTTATAAAATTATATTTACTCCCAAGCTTTCAGCCTCTGCAGGCAGCTTTGGGGGTTAAACACAGCCTGCCTGCCTGTTCTGTTTTCTCTCTCTTTCTCTCAAAGTGTTAAAAGGATTCAAAAATAGATGGATGGAAAGTAAACTTGGATGGGGTTCCCTCTGTGTCATAGAGTGTCAGGAGGCCAACTGGCTACCACTGACTGTCTCATGCACTCCGAGGAAAGGGCACTGATTAAATAGTTCTCAGAGTACATCATTGCATGTCTACTGTCAACTGTTTAAATGTGGAATTCCTCCTTCCCTGCCGTACCCCTTTACATAACGACCCCCTTATTTCCCACAGGATGCCACTTCCTCCAGTCCCGCTCAGCCTGAGGTTATAGTTGTCCCTCTCTACCTGGTTAATGCTGACAGAGGGCAAGAAGGCACTGCCAGACCTCCAGCATCTCTGGGGCCACTTGGCCCCCCAGTCCCGGCGACCGCCCCTGCAGGCTCACCTCTGACCTTCCCGACTCTAGACGATTTCATTCCCCCTCATCTGCAGAGGCGGCCCCAGCACAGCCAGCCAGCCAGCGCTCCTGGCCCCCACCCCCCCGTTAGCCAGACACCACCATCCTCACCACCACCTCCACTGGTCCCCCCGGTACCGGAGGGCCTCCACAGAGTCTTGGAGCCTGATCTCACGGGAGCCGTGTCAAGTACCGTAAGCTTGCTGGAATCCCTTCCTCGTGGCTTTCCTGAATGTCTCTGCTCCCAGCAGTGAAAACCCCTTTCTCACTGAAGTACTGAGTTCCCAGGGAGGTGCTGGCTGCCGCTGTGCTTGTGTGATGACCCGAACTGTTTGCTCCCGCTGGAGTGCATGCCTCCCTCCTGCGTGTCCGCGGGTCTCTCGCAGCTGTGTCCCCGAGTCGCACGCCCCCCTCTTCCTTGCTGTCCTGTTCAGAATGCACATTTTTCTGAAAGAACTTTGTCTTCCTTCAGAGAAAACCTCTGTGGCCTTGCTTAGGGCTTGTTATACTTGCCGCAGGCCAGGCAGATGCAGTGTTGAGGGCTGAGGAAAGCTGGAGAATTATGTGGAACAGGGAGATTCTAGTGGAGGAAGATTCACTCTTGTGTTGATTTAGAAAGTAAGCTCTTTTATATACAGCTTAGCAGAGACTAGGTTAAAAAAAAAAGTTGAGTTTAATTGAGCAAATGGATATAGAACTATATCCTCAAAAGAGGAAATTGTTGGGGACCCTGAGTAGTGGCTCACAGGGCTTTTGTGGCAAAACAGTGCCTCACTGGTCATGTGAAGTTAAAGGATCCTGACACCTCAGGTCCCATCCTGTGAGGGACAGGTCCCCATCATAGGTGGGAAAGCCTCGGTGCTTTAGAGTAAAGCTGAAACAGAGTACCCTGTCTGTTGTCTCCTCTGGAGCCCTGGGGGTTGACGGACTCTTAAAGAACTATAGTTCAGTGTGAGCTGTAAAATAGGGGTACATGGATCTACACACAGGTCTGTGGGGTACTGGGAGCCTGAGTAGGTAAAAGTTTTGATTATTGTGCTTGGCACAGAGAACATGCTCAATAAATCTTCACTACATTGCTGAGGACTTGCCTTGGCAAACGGGGGCCAGGGTTTTTGCAAAAATAAGTTAACTGTCTCATTAACAATTACTCATTCAGTTCCTACTATGTCCTAGGCATTCTGCTAGATTCTGTGTGTATAGTCTCAAGCTTAGTGGACATGGGATCTTTTGAGCAGCAGGGAAGTCATGTAAATTGTCACCTCTAGGTTATACTCCCAGAGGTTCTGACTGAGTGAGTCTGGGAAGGGACCTATGACTCAGGCTACTTGGTAGCATGCATCCTGAGGGGATTCCGACGCTGAGGGTTTGTGGCCCACATGTTGAGATGTAGGGTCATGCAGCTGGCTGGTAAAACTAAACATGCGTTGACCTGGCCCTTTCCCCTTTGCATAAAGAGGTATGCCTACAAAATAGGTTCAGATGGCTCATTAAACTGAAGTGAGTCATGCAGAAAGCAGGAAGGAAATTTTTTTTTTTTTTTGGCTTGTAAGAGAGTGTATAGTCATATATCAGACGTACCAGAGCTGGAGATGGCTATGTCCTGGGCTGGGAGCTCTTCTCAGATCTCCAGATGCAGCATAATGCAGTTAGGTCAGTACTCTGCCCAATTTGACCAAAGGGCTTGGATACCCTAGCTTTGAGCTTTATATAGTTCAGCCCTGTTGGAGGAAAATTCTGGATTGTTCCATGATGCACTCGCCTCACAGTAACTCAACTTATAGGTGAATTAGAAGCCATTGTTGTTTCAGAGGGTACAGATATTCTTCCCTTTGTCTTAGGGAAGCATGTAAAGCAAGTCTTATTTTTAGTGTGCAGGTACACATTATGAGTAGTTTGGCCGTGCACCCTATACTTCATTATTTGTGGAGATCTAGGTTTTCATATTGAGTTTGTTTCAGTGTACTGGGACAGGTTAGTTGGGATGGTGTTTTCAGTTTCTCAAACCTTGACTAATTTGCCTGGTATAGACTTCCCAAGAGGATTTTTATTGGCTTGATTGTTTCTGGTTTGGCCTCAGGTAACAGAGTAAGAGGTGAAAAAGGAAACTGCTTGGGTGCCTCCACTAAGTGAGAATTGTCAAGAATTGCAGATCCCCTGTGGATGGTGGCCAAACCACAAGTTGATATCTGCTCTACCCGCAGCTATTTAAGAGTAAAAGGAAAGGAGAAAATTCATGTTAATTGGTCCAGGTTCTTTTAGTCAGGAGCCATTTTTTTGTAAAGTTCCAGAAAAAAGACATATGCCACAGAGTGAAGTTTATAAAATGCTTAAATTAATGTTCACATGATCCTTCCAGATGTCACAGGAGGAATTTGCACTTTAAAGAGCTGTATGCCTGACTTTTTGTGTTCCTTGGGGCTATTGCAGTGTTTTTTACTGATATGTCATTTACCTTTATTATATCACTTTGGAAGTAACTCAGGACAGTGTGATTGTTTTCCACTTTACAAATGAAAAAATTGAGATGAAGCATTTTGTAAAAGACCATATTGTGCCTCTCGAGTCCTGGGAAAAGGTTTTATTCACTAAACTGAGCTGCTGCTTATAAATAACAGCTGTGACATTAGAGCCACTTTCAGAAGAGTTAAACTGACCAAGACACTGTTTTAAGGAAGCTGCCCTTACTGTGTGTCAGGAGCTGTACCAAGTCCTGATACTCGTCCCCTTTGGTTGCACTTTTGCTAGTGCAGGTTGTTAGGTAGCTCCTCTCATTCATGTGGCATTTACTGAGCACTTTCTGTCTGCAGGGTATTGTGCTAGGGTGTGGGGGCAGAGGGAGGGACAGAGGCATGGCTCTTGTCCTCCAGGTACTTACAGAACAATTGATCTCTGATGGAACATCTGCATTGCCTTGAGCCATACTTTTATTTGGAGAGTAACATAGTCTTGTTCGTCAAACCCTTTAAGAATGATATTCTAGCTTCAGGGTCTGTAAATTCTAAAATAGAAATGTTGCACAATGTATAGGTGTGATAGAGGAAACTGCCTACATATCTTCACTACATTTCATGGTCTTATTTTCCTGTCTTTAAAAAGATTGGCATTCTCATTGTGAAGATTATAATATTGGTAGTAATAATGTTATTGGTATTTTTTGCAGACTCTCAGGTTCTTAAAAGTCAGCATTTTCACAATTCTTTACTTGAGAGATCTTTGTCATTCAATATTGGAGTGAAAAGACATCACAGTAAGACAAGATAACATCTGAATTTCAGAAGCAAGTGCTGGTAATGTTGTCCAGTGAAGTGGATGATAAAAGCGGCTATCCAGAAGTACCAGAACTTCACTCTTCCTATCCTTTCGTGGATGGCTTCTTGTCTTCCATTCTCATGTTTCTTTAAAGTATACTAAACTTTCCTGATTTTTCCCAATTAAACCAGCTTTCATTCTTGGATCGCATTTAGAATTGCATGGGTTTTGCATGTTTTTCTACTTGGATTTGAATTTGCTTTTTCAGTAACCGGATTGATCCACAATTATTACCAGGTGAAAATAATGTATGCGACTTCCCCTCTTTCTCCTTACTAATGCCATCAAAGAGAACAAGCATTCCAGATTAAGCTTCTAATTGGAATTAATGATGTCTCATTAATTACATTTCTTTTTTATGATTAAGGTTTTGTAAAGCTTTAAATTTCTCTTTTAAAAACACGTTAACTCTAGGTTTCACGTATTGACAGTTATAACGTTTATTTTCTTTTCAGGATTCACGTCCTCTACTAAACGAAGTCTCTTCATCTCGAATTGGAACTGATTCTCAAACCCTTGCACCAGTTAGTAAGCCATCATCTGCCTACCCCTCCACGACGATTGTCAACCCTACTATTGTGCTCTTGCAGCATAATCGAGGTAAGGGAGCTTGGCAGTGCACCCCTCCCTCAGCTCACGAGTAAGCCTAGCTATTCCATGACATCTGAGACAAGAATTCTGCCTTTCCACAGAAATTTTCACAAAGCCCATTTTCCCCCAAGGCCTCCTGCCCCAGTTTACTTCCACGACTCACAAAGTTGATCACAGCAGGCAGACAGGCTCCTGATTTAGGATAAGTAAGTTGGCGTCATGCGTGTTCCACACCTTGGGTGTGTTCACAGTGTCTTCAGATGGCAGCACCAAAAAGAAAGAAAAGACAGAAAAGAAAAAGTCTGTGCCATGTCCCTAATTCCTCCTTATAAGAATTACAATCAGAGCTTTGGTGAGGAAATCTAGGTACACGAATGCCTCTTTTAAGTAGTTTCCTAAATCATTTCATTTTTTGAAATCATGAATTTTCTAGAAAGCAACATTTTGAGTAGCAAAATTAAAAAAAAAAATAAAGCGGTTAAAAAATGTTCTAAAATATAAAACATGTTTTTGTACCTCTAAAACAGAGGCTCCTGAACTTTCTATTAGTGACTCACCAGCCTTCATTCTCTCCAGCAGTTACTGCCCTCAGCGACCATTCGCTGCATCTCTGGGGACATGAGTGGCTGTTTGCCCCTTTCACTACGTGTTCCCAGACAGCTCTGCTAAGGGTTTTTCATGTTTCTTTTCTATAGTTTCTCTCTCTGACTGCTTCTGGTTGGTTCTCTTCTCTGCAGGGGCATCTTAGGTGAAGCAGAGTGCTCTGAGGTACTAATTGTACATGTTGACTCTTCTGCTTTAAAATTCCAGAAGATGATTCTAAATTTCAAGGTTTCCTTTTTGGAATTCAATAGAAGAAAGAACTTTCCCTTCACAGAAGTCTTGGTAGTGTGAAATGTAAAGTTTTCAAGCTGTTTCTGAGTGGAGAAAGGACTTCTTCATCTGAATTTCAGAGAACAGTAGAGGTTTAATTATTTTGCTCTGAGCTCAAAGCTCTGTACCAAATTTTCCTTTCCTTGACTCCCTGCTTGCCTACTTCATAGTTTCTCGTCCTGCCCAACCCCCACCCTTTTTGCATTAACTTGGATGAGACTGGGGCTGGAGTCTATTTTTAATTGTTCTCCATATTAAATGGAATTTTTTGTTTCCTGCTTCTAACTTGACAAGCAGATGAATGAAACTTTCTCACTTAAACTCTTCCCACTCAAATCTTAGTTATTTTAGTAATTGTCTTTCTTTTTCACTATGTGTAACTTCCATATTCATTTTCACCGTGAATCTGTGTTCTTCCAACAGTTAAAATGCGTCCCAGCCCCCTGGAGAGTTGCTAAATTATGTAAGGGCCCATTCTCCTTTCAGCAGTGCCTTACCCCTTTACTGACAATAGCTTTCTCTGCCCAGAAAGTATTCGTAATGCAGGACAAAGTGAAATTTTGGTTCTCTATGAACTTCTTTATGACTCATCTTAAAAAAAAAAAAAAATCCAATCTAACCAAAGCAAGTTAGTTCCCAGAAGGAAAGGCAGTTTCTCTAAAAATGGGATTTATTCCCAAGGCAACTTGGTTTTTGGGAAATGCCAAGTGTAATGGCAGCTGCTTCTGCCAAGTCCCTCTGATGACATCTAGTGAGACATCTTTGGGCACAGAAATGCCTGTAGTTCCCTTTTGGTTCTTTCCTGAACAAATGAGTTCTTCTATTTGCCTAAATGCCTTTGGTTCTTACCTTTCTCTTTTGTCCAGGTCCTGGCCTTGGGTTTAAAAATCAGAATTATGCAGCCTTAATCACACATCCTTCAGAAAAGGATACAAGTACATTCAGTTTTTGGAATTAAAAATAATTTCCCAGAAAGAGCAAACCATATGTTCCCTAAGTAGGTGGGGCAGGAAGAATCTAGGAGAATGGAAGCGCCTCACTGGCCCAGCCTTAGATTACTAATTATTAGTGGGGTTTAGGTCAAGTGTTTCGGCTTTGCTTTGGAATTTGACCAGTTTGACAGATATGCTCTGCATCCTAGACAGTACCCATAAAAACGATTTCTTACCTATAATAAAGGTTTCTGAGGGAATGATAAGTTTACTCCTGGGACTCTAGTCATCCTAAAAAAGGTTTCTCTTTTTTCCTGCCCAGACTGGCCCAAGGCACAGTGTGACAGTAACCCATGTCTCCAAGTCACTTACCCTAACTGTGAACAAATGGAGGGCCACCACGTATCTGGCCTGGCTCTGAGGTTGTGTACAACGCAGCCCTGGCTCCTTCTGAGCTTTTATGCCATGTGTGCTTGGAGCAGATAGTTCACGATCAGTCAGGAAGGAGGATTTGAATCAGGGAACTCTCAGGGCTGAAGGAGGCGCATGGGTCCCCTAGCCCAAAGCTTCTCCATCTTTAACATGCTTAGAGTTTTGGGTGCCTTAACTTCCAGGAGGTCTGGGGCAGCGCTAAGATCCTGCATTTTTCAGCAGTTCACAGGGCTTTTCTGTGCTGCTGGTCCGTGGACCACACTGGAGAGCGAGAGTTTGGTGTTTCCCAGACGCCTGGATCTCATGTCATGCAAACAGTCTGGGGACCACTGTAGGATTTGTAACTTCTAACTTTTCTAAATAACACGCCTGAAAAGCAATTGCTATTATCGACATCACATGTCCTTCCAAGGAGGAAAAGCCATTTCACACTTCAGAACTGAGAACAACGTAGTCTTTTGAATTGAATAAATTTGCTTTTACCTGTTGGGGAAGGCCTGGCCTCTGGCTTAGAGTCTGGAGTTTGGAAACCATGGCTCCAGTGAGCACTTTGATTAAATAGACAAGGGAACTGAGGCAGAAACTGAGGAAACTGAGGTTTCACGATTGGTCAATGTCACCTGGAGAGTTGCTGACAGAGCTGAGCTAGAGCTCTGCTGGGTTTCTGTTGTCCAGCGAGTGTGAGCCTCATCCATGTGCAGAGGTGGACAGGGCTGCTTCTGCCAGCTGTGAGTTCCCCTGCTGCTTTATTTACTTCTTGGCCACACTGACTCTGGAAGGGATGTGGCCAAGGAGGGTGATGATAGCACCCATGGTCTGGCAAGCTTTTTATTTTTATCTGTGTGGCTACTTTATATTTAGCAGCTGTGGAAGGTGAAGGTCATCTTTGTGCTTATCCCGTATCATGTATGCACAGAACTCTCTAAAAGAGAGGTTGGCTTTTCCTCATGAGTGCCTAGGAGGGTGAGAAACCAATAGACCTTGATGTTAATGAATGACGGGCCTGGTGATTAGAGTTGGAAAGAACCTGGACTAGGAGATAAGGGGATCCAGGTTCTAGACCCAGCTCTGGTTTTCAGTGTCATCTCAGTTAATTTGTGCCCTTTTTTCTGAAGTGTCTCAGCCAACCTGACCTACCCACTAGGGTTGCGGCGAAAATTAAAAGCAACCTGTGCAAAAGCTCTTAAAACAATGTGTGGCTCTTAGCAAGCTCTCAGGAGATTGTAGCTGCATGGTTATGATTACAGTTACTTTCTCTCACAAGGTACCAAGACTGGGTTGTATAGGGTCCTGCTCCCTTGAGCTAGGAGTTAGGATGGGCTCCTTCAGTGATCAAATTATCTTGGGACAAGATGTAAAGAACCAGAAAACAGTGACAGTTCCCTGAATCCTGGTATGACTCTAGGGGGAGGGGGATTGGCGACACCACACTCAGATAGTGGAGCCATTTTAATTCCTGTATTTAGCAGGACTGCACAGTCTAAGCCCAAAGGATAGTGAGGATACAGATTTTGGGATCCTAACGAGTGATACTAGTTTTACCATGTCTTTATAAATCTCACTTACACTGTGTATTTTTTCTTTTACCACAGAACAGCAGAAACGACTCAGTAGCCTTTCAGGTAGGTGAGAAGTATTTGTTTACACATTAACACCTGTACCTGTCAAAGCTGGCTTCTGGTCACCACCTGATGTTCAATCAGCAAAGTCTCGTGTGCCCCTCTTATGTGTTGGAGACTCTGTTTATGGCTGGACTGCAAGAGTGGTGAAAAGAGCCGTAGTTCCTGCCTCCCTGCAGCTTTCAAGCTGGTAGGGGCAGATGGGGCAAGGGACCCAAACCAGAAAACATGCTCTGTGGCACTGTGACAAGTGCCTTGATGGGTAAAAACAGGATACTCTGAATGAAAAAAATAAGGAGTTATGTTTTAGAGGGAGTGCTCATGGTAGGCCTCGCTGAAGAAGTCACCTTTCTCTTGTTTCTGTCTTTCTCCTAAGATGTGACAAGTTGGGGGTTGGGAAGTACAGGCAAGATCTTTCCTTTTTGGTTGGCAAGCCCAGATGCCGCTACATGACCCTGGCATGATGGACCCAGGCGAGAGCCTCCAGACCAGCAGTGCCTACAAGAGGGTGTGAGAGCACTGCTCCCCGAATCTGAGCTGGTATCAGAATCTCCTGGATAGCTAGTCAGAGCTCAGGCCATATCTCCGGAGATTCGGATTTAATGAGTATCGAGGAGAATTTGCACTTCTAACCAGCTGCCAGGTGATGCTCAGGCTGCCCTCTGGACTAACCACTCTTGAGTAGCAAGTTTCATCAAGAGCCAACAAAGGTGGGGAGTGATTACAGATAAATCACATATCCAGGCTAACTCTTGATAAAGTGTGCAGGGTTGGGATGAGTTGGGTGGGGAGGGAGAAAACATGTAGGCGAAAATTGTGAAGAAACCCAGGAATGTTCAGCCTTTTTGTTACTGCTTGCTGTAGCCATTCTGCTCTGAATCTTGGTTCTACCACTTACTTCGATGATGTGACCGACCATAGGCAGGTTACTAATGAGCTAAACTACAGATCAGTGTCTTCTGTCAGATGGCCTCATAGGCTCTGCTCGTAAACAGCTTAGTGCTGAGCACTGGCATTCAATAAGTGCTTGATGGATGTGAGTTACAGTTTTCAGTAGGTACCTCCATTGATTCACTCATCATTTTGAGCACCTACTTCATGCCAGGCACTGAGCCAGGCTGGGGGCCAAATCAGGGAACGGTGCTGCCCTTGCTGTGGTGTGATGGTTTGTAAACTTGGGTCGGTCACGGACCCATTTGGGGAGCCTAATGAAGGCAGTAGATTCATTCTCTTAAAAATAAAAAAGCCACACATGTGGAAACACATGTATGTGGTGGATTTTCAGACACTCGTGAACCTGGGGCTTAAGAACTCCTGATCTGTGGCTAACAAAAGCTACCACTCTCTGAGCAGCTACTCCATGATTTCTGTGTTGCTTCATCCCATTGCTGTCCTTGTGATTTGTGGAGAGCCCGGGTGGGGAGGACATAGGGTTCTCACACCCTCTCAGCTTTATCAGGACTTGGCTGTGGGACTGGGACAGGTCGTGGTAGGGTACAAGGTGCCCTTGCCCTTCGCTGTCCCCTCCTGGAGGTGCCACAGTTCAGCCCACTTTACTCTGTGGCCCAGCCCAGGTTGCTGAGAACAAGGTGGCTCAGGAAGAAAGATAGCTCCTGTGGGCTCCTTCTTGTCTTTGGGAGTTTGAAAGGAGCAGTGGAATAGATGAAAAATACACCCAAACACAAGTTAGACCCAGAGTTTGGTCCCGGCTTTTCCCTCTTACAACTGTTTGTCCCTGGATGAATGACTTCACCTCTCTAAGCCCATTTCCTTGTGTGAGAAATGGGGGTGATCTTTGCCCCTGCCTGAAATGAGGTGTTGTAAGGATCCTATTCAACAGAAAGTGGGGTTATGCTTTGCACACTGGAAAGTGCTGTGTAAGTGCCGGGGTTTCTTCTCCATGTGGCCAGGCTCGGGCCACTTCCTCATCTCTAAAAGAAGCCTCGTGCTTCTGTCCTCAAGTTTTGGGACAGGTTCACTTATGGTGTTTAATAGAATGAGACATAAAGTAAGTACTCCTTAGATGTTAGTTTTCTTTGAAAAGAAGCACCATTTTGTTCAGAACCTCCTGAAAGAGAGGGGGTTGACTGAGCTGGTACATGCCCTGAAGCAAACGATACTACCCATCTGTGGTAATGGGACTTGGAAGGGCCACCACCCTCCCTCCTTCTAACAGGTTTTTATTAAACAGAGCTCCAAAGGGCTTCACGCTCAGTGAAATTCATCGGGGAATGAGACCTGTAGGGAGTTTGGCCTCATGAAGCTCCTGGTCCCCTATGGGACAGACAGGAAAATAAGATAAGGGCTAGGACAGAGGGACTGGAGTGGGACGTAGAGGTCATGCCTCCCTTCCCTGAGAGGTGTCAACACTGCTATAATCCTCAATCACAAAGCTTTGGTGTGAAGAAAAGGAAAGCTTTCCAAGTCCCTAAAACAGAGAGGCTCTGTCTGAGGTTGTCAGCACCATCATTCACTCAGTGGCCCTTTCCAGGACCTTCCTTTCGAGAGCATAGTATAGTATTAGAAATAAATGCTCCAGAATGTCACGTGAGGGAACAGTATTTGCCTAGTGAGAAGGAGCAGCAAGCCCTCAGTTAACAAGGATGTCAAAAAGGGTGGCCTTGTTACCCGTGTTGCACAATGAAATGTCGCTTTGGGTGACACTGTGTAAAGAGAGATGTTTTCTGCAGGGGCTGCAATTCAGCCCTCTGTGTGTTGAAATCCACTCAGTCATGAATCACATGATCACAAACTTCTAAAGTAAAATGATTCAGGGCTAATTTTTGTAGATCAAAAGGATTCTGGCAGCTTTGGAATACATCCATGGACTGTCAGCCTGAGTTTTGCAGTTAAGTGATTGTCGTCAAGGTACCCGCTGTAACAATTACAAAATTTCTCTGCATCTGAAAACCCCGAGAATGGCATAGCTGTGATCTAATCCTTCTTAAGAGATGACCCTAAAGAGTGAGGCATGTGCCTCCAGGCACCAGGTGAGATAGCACTTGAAATCTTGATCATACTCGGGATGGAGAGGAGAATGCTTAGCAGAGCCATATTAAAGGAAGACTCTGATAACTTGAAATGCCCTTGCACTTCCCAGGCTTCCTGCCAAGTTCTTGACCCCCTGATGGAATTTCCTGGGAGCATTAGGACTCCAACGATAAAGCCAGTCTGGTCTTAGCATCCTTTAAAGCGTGTGGTGATGATGCCCGAGATCGGTTTTCTGAAGGACTCACTGAGCTCAGTCTCCCACAGAATGTTTAGAAATCGCTCTGTGGTGACAGAATGAGTGAGTGCTCATTTCAGAAGTTAATTTGAAATCTGGGCAGAGTCACTCCGTCGAGCAGACTGTGGAAGTCATAAAACCTGAGCCAGCCGATGTCACAGACTCACGCACACCTCTGACTGCAGCACGATTTTGCATGTGCCCTCATGTCCCACCTTTTTGCCAAAGTTTAGTCCTTCAGCCAGCACTCTGTACCTTTTCCGTTCTTGAAGATGAGAAACTCCCCCTCAGTCAGTGAGCAGGTGTTTATTGAGCATTCTTCAGTTGCTAGGGGACATCTCGCTCCCCGTTGGTCTCACCTAAGGGGGTTCACTGATAGAACTTCAGACTCTTCTGGCTTAGACCTTTTTGGCCCCTGTGTTGTGACCTCCATGGTTGCCATCTGACACACTTTCTTCCATGTTCACCTCCCTACTTACTACCCCACTTCTTCGCACATTTCTTTCTTCTGCAGTCTGGCATCTATCCCCACTGCCCTCCTGATGTTTCTGCCTCAGAGAGATCCTGTGACCCTTCTTTTGCCTAATTTAATGCCTCCCCCTCTGCTTCCATTTCTGCTTTTGGTTGTTTTTCTTTTTTTTTTGTCTCAGTTAACCGCCCACTTTTCGGAATTAACTTCTCTGGTTTCAGCAACACCTCAGTGTACCTTTGTGATTCATCTCCTATTCCCCTGATGACATCATTTTGGGAATCTTTTTTTGTTTTTCAGTCTGTGTCTGTGGCATTCCTGAGGACATGACTCCAGCCCTTGACTCTGCTCTCACTCACCTCCTCCTCTGGGTTCTTCCATCTCCTTGACTTCAGCCCTCATTTTTGTGCTGGTGGCTCCAAAAATGCACTGTGGCCAGGGCCTCTCACCTGGTCTCCACACCCACCTTTCTTCTGGGAGGTCTCTAGGGCATTTCTACTTGAATGTCTTACTGTCTCCTCAAAGTTACCATGTCTAACTGGAAGTGGCCATTTTTCCCGGCCTTCCCCAAACAGTTCCCTGTCCTATGCATGTGAATGCATAGTACCTGGCAGGTGCTTACTAAATGCTTTTCCATAAATAAATGACCTGGCTTGGAATAATAGATTAAGCTAAGTGACTTTATAATCTGGAGACTACATATAGTATGTTATTAGCTCGCTGTAACTACCAATCCTGAATCACTTTAAAAAGTTCATTGTGTACCTAGCAATTTGTGCTTTCTGAGCATTTTGGTATAAGCTGGCTTGTTAGGTTCTCTCACAGCATCACTACGAGCTTGCTAGTAGAAGTATTAACCCCATTTTTGAATGAAAAAACAGAGGCACAGAAAAGTTAAGTGGCTTATCCAAGATGAAACAAGAACTTCCAAGTAATGTTTGGTCAACTCTTTATGGTTTTGCCTGTTCCCTGACTTTCTAGAATAGTCAGAACCACTTGGATGTCTGGAGCACCAAGTGTATGCCTCTGAGGACACTTATGCTCTCTGCAATTTTTTTTAAAGGGCCCAAATGGTAAATATATTAGGTTTCACAAGCCACACAGTTTCTGTCACAGCTACTCACCTTTGCCATTGTAGCTCGAAAGCAGCTATAAATAATATGTAAATACTGGAATAGTCATGCCCATTTAAAAGTTTATTTACAAAAACAGGTGGCAGGACCTAGTTTGCTGACCCTTGCTCTGAGTGAAACTCTTTCCAGCTAAGAATTAGCAAACACACTTTCCCCCAGATGGATTGTTTGAGAATTTTATTTTTGCTTTGGAGCCGGCAGCAGAGCGCCAGCTAATGATTGTTCTTCACTTCCAGATCCTGTCTCAGAAAGAAGAGTGGGAGAGCGGGACTCGGCACCAACCCAGGAAAAACCCACCTCTCCTGGCAGGGCTCCTGAAAGAAAGGCAAAGGATGACGGCCGGAGGGTGGTGAAGAGCACTCAGGACCTGAGCGATGTTTCCGTGGATGAAGTGGGCATTCCACTCCGGGTATGAATATTGGCCAGGAAGTCCTCCTAGGCTTCCTCTTAAGCTAGTGATGGATGCACACCCCGAGTGCACGTGGACTGTGCCATGGATTGCAAAGGCTTCATGAGGAGGGTCCTCACTACTCTCCAAGTCTGCTGCGAGCCATAGAGCCTAGAGAGCTGTGCTCCAGCCTCTCGAGCCCACCTTGGTCCTGGGCTCAGCGTGTAGCAGCTTTTCTCAGACATGTGTTAGGTGTTACTAAGTCTTGTAAGAAAATGGATTTTGTGGTTGAATGACTGGAGAAAAGCTGGGTGGAACAAAAGCAGCAAGATTTCGCCGCAGCAGAACTTTTGAGAGGCTTTGTTTAAGGGGAGGACGTAAGGGCAGTATTTTCCAGTCTCCTTTATTATTTATTGTTCCATGGAGGACAGTCGGAAATTGTTAGTCCAGGGTTAGAGAACACTGGGGAGAGTAAAAGGCTTAGGGTCCCTATGTATGGGTTCAGGAAAAGTTCCCCTGCATTGGGAGCTGACCCAGCATCCACAGTGAGTAGGAAACTCTGAAGGAACCACAGAAGGGATTCAGCCAGCTGAGGCCTCCAGAACAGTGGGTCTCGTTTGGGGCAACCCTGCCCAGCTCTCCCCAACTGCATAGGCGTGCCAGCCTCCTACAGGCCCTGAAGGATTCCAAGAAAGCCCAGCTTTTGAAACTGGTTTGGAGTGAAATCCATGCTTCTCTGTATTTCCACCAGAACATTGGCTGCAAGATATTTCTCTGTGATTTTCACTGAGCAAATAGACAGGTTTTTCTGTCCCTTTGGAGGGAACCAATAGAAACAGCAGTGGGTTGAGCCTCAAAAGAACTGTCGTCTGGTCTCAAGTAATAACAAGTATATAATAATAAGAAAAGGAATTATTAGTAATCACAGCTACTTGCTGAGTATGTTATCTCATTTAAATATCATTCACTCTAAAAAGTGAATTCTAATATTCCCATTTTCTGGATGAGGAAACAGGGACTCAGAGGGATTGCATTACTTACCCAGCATTACTCAACTTGTGAATGACAGGTCTGTCTGAGTCCCAGAACATTATCCGCAAGGAGTTAGGCAGCCCCCACTCACCTTCTCACCAGCTCTGTGACTGAGGGCAGCTTTGACTCATTTCCTCATCTGTAAAGTGGGAGTGAAAATGGCTGGTCTAAATACCTGTCTTCTTCCTTGTTTTATTTTTACTTTAATAAAAGAAAGAAAATAAAAAGTCCAGCTGGGTAGTTAGGATGACCGCTTTCTGGCATTGACTGCTATAAAGGGTTACATTTTAACGTGTGCATTCTAAATCTGGCCCTATGCAAGGTGACTTACATACACTCTACAGAATAAGCTGAATTGGGTGGGGGTATGGCCTGAAAAGTGAATGTTATTTGTCTCTTACATTTCCAGGTGGCTCTACTTCAGTTTAGTACTCTATATATGGAGAGATTCTCTCTAAAAATAGAAATTTAAGAAATTATATAAAAATGGAGCCATGCAAGTGGACCCTTATTCACTATTTTCAAAATTTGTAGCCTTTTGGCCAAATATTACTCTGCAGATTAAGGTCTAACTCTCTTGGTTTATCTGTTCCTTTCTCAAATGTTTTGAATTTTTAAAAAATTTAAATATGAGTCACATAGATGTATAGAGTTATATGAATTTTGACTTGAGGTGTTGTCGCTTTCCGTTTTGATTTTGTGATCACAGAAGTTCTGAAACATACCAACATTTCCATTTCATTTTCCATCTTGCCTCTGTTTTTTTCCAGAACACCGAGAGATCAAAAGACTGGTATAAGACCATGTTTAAGCAGATCCACAAACTGAACAGAGGTACTAGTTTTCATTCGTAGAAGCTGCGCTGTCCTCCAGTGTTGACTGTTGTGATAAAGGCCTAAACTCACTTGCTAGGATTCTGGGAGACTGGCCCCAGGGCTTGACCTCATTGAACACCAGCCTGCCTGAGCCCAGCCATACCCCTTCAGAGCAGGAGAGGGAGGGAGCACTTCTGTGCCAGCCTCACATGTGAGATTTGAGGTCAGCTCACAAGTCCTCCCTTCCAGATACCATGGGATGCAGCAGGCTAAGCCCAGCTCTCTGCCTGCACCCCAGCATTCACCTGTCTGGGATTGGAGCAGCTCTGACTCCCACCTGCTTCCAGCTTGAGGCGTACTTCCCCATGTCAGCCCACGACTGTCTTGTAGGTGGAACGAGTTGAGAAAGCACTGAACTGGGAGTTAAAACCTATTCTCACCTGGATTCAGTCCCCCGGCATTCGTGTGATCATGAGCCAGTCACGTATCTCTCTGTGGTTGTCCCACTTCCCTTTCTCCAAGGGATGATGCAGGGTCCAAATGAGAGCAAAATTTGCCTTGAGAGGTAATGTGCCTGTGCACCTGTAAGGCGCTGTTAATATGAAAGATAATCTTCCCCAGCTGGCAGCCAGCCCTTGGCAGGTAGCCCTGAGAGCCAGTCAAGAGCTGACATGCCAAAGCCCGCTCAAGCTGGAAGAGAAGCTCTGCCAAGTCAGGGGCCCGCCAGGTGGCAGCAGGTGACCCAGCATGGCGGGAGAACCCCAGGTGGCCAGTGCTCAGGCAGGTCATGACCCCACCAGCTCCCACCACCTGGGCCGCCAGTCAGCTGATAGGCAGGGATGCAGCTGCACCATGGGAAGGATACCACTTTTGCGGGCAGAGCATCCTGTTCCTCCCTATGGCCAAATCCAGTCTGGCTGCCTGGCATAGACGACACATGAAGGCAAAGAAAAAGTGTTCAGGTCAGTGTCAGCCTAAGCCACAGATAACTGATCTCTCTGATTAGCTGTGGATGCCAGCTAATGTCACTGTTAATTAGCGCCTGCAATGTTCGGAATGAACCTGGCTGTGCCCCTCTTTGACTGTTTCTAAATACTGAGATGCTCGTGTTGAGTGTTTCTTGAGCCAAGAGTAAGTCCACCCTAGTTGGGTGGATGAGCTCCGTCACAGTGGTGTTGCTAATTGGATAGTGTTAGTTCCACTGGTTACTTCCTAAAGCCGGCGTCCATTTCCTCCAGCAATCTGTGTCTCTCTCCTTTAGACACAGTTCTGGCAGCCCAAATGTCCAGACACTGGTGCATATGTGGAAAATATATAATTCTGCCACACAGGCAATATTGGTCCTCTCCTATGGTATAGCTATTAACTCGGCCTAAATTACGGGTCCTAAACAAAACTACCTGCTTTAATGTTAAGTGGATTCTTAATTTTTCAAATACCTCTGTCTGTTTGACTTAATTCTAATGTCCACAGCACAAGGTTAGATTTACTTTTAAACAAATTTTATGAGAGTATTTTCATTGCATACTATTTATTAACATACTTAATATTTTTTCCTATAAAAGGTAAAACTGGAAGCTTTGTGCTTTATGCCTCTTGCTTATAGGAGCCTATATGTATGTAATTTTATGTCCAAGAAGAGAAATGGTTATTTTTCTTTTGATGTGTCTCAGTACTTCAGGCAAATGGACTGGATTTTTAAAAGCAGTTTGAATTTCTTTCATGTTGCTAGTGAAGCTTAGTATGTCCCAGAATTCAAGGAACCTAAATTGTGTGTGGATTTCTATTCGTTCATTCTCTCCATTTGTATCTTCCTCTATTCTCTCTCCCAAACCTGCTCCTCTGCCTAGACACTCCTGAAGAAAACCCTTATTTCCCTACGTACAAATTCCCTGAACTTCCTGAAATCCAGCAAAATTCTGAAGGTACCATAAACTTAGACAGCGTATCTGTTGTCCTAGCCTGTAATTAATTCTTATAGTTTGATTATAGGAATGAGACTTGGCTTTTAGATTGTTTTTATAGTTGTTTTTGGTTGTTGAAAATTTCATTTCACTCATTTGCATGATGTGCTGTATTGAGATAACTAAGACCTTTCTAATTCATTAACCAATTTTCAAGTGTGATGCCAGTGTGCTTTAATAACACTAAAATAGGTAATCGATCATTCAAAAGAGTTATTTGGGGATTTGTAAGTTCCTCCACTTCATGGTGGATAGTTTCAAAATCCACTGCTTTTCTCTGCTGCAGAGGACAATCCTTACACTCCTACCTACCAGTTTCCTGCATCTACTCCTAGTCCTAAATCTGAAGGTAATTAAGGGGAAATCATGTACCTCTCTTTGTACCAGTGCTGTTACTTTCTTTTTCACCTTGGGGTTTTTCCCAGTGGCTAAGGGCTGTCTCCCAGTCATTTGCTTTCCTCTAACCTTGTCGTCTCACTCCTCATTGACTGTATAACAGTCTGTCCAGATGGTGTTTTTAATCCTATTCCCTTGGAGTCTACATGATTAACAGCGTAGCCAGTATAGCTTAGTTATGGTGCTTTGATCATGTGTGGCTCTGGGAAAAGCTGCCCGTACCCAACTACCCAGGGGTGGTTTGTGTTCAGGGAGGTCACAAGGTGCTGGTGGCTGGGCAGTGACTCAGGGAAGCTAAATCATTATGGTTGGTGGGCAGGAGGTAGACGTGCCAACTGTCAACAACAGAAAATTTACCCAGTTTCAGTATGTGCATTAACTCTTCACTGGGCACCTCTTGTCATGGACCCTCAGGGTGTGTCTCCTTAATAGGAATTCCCAAAGAGGTATCCAACTATCAGAGTCAGTCATGGTGAGAAATGATACTTCTTGACAATAAGGGCTTTGGCTAGAAAGTATTTCATGAAAGAGCTGGCTAGGAATTTGGACCTGCTGGGGAAGACAGCCACACTTGTGTCTGAGATATTCTTTTCTAGAACAAAAAATCTAGGTGTCAAAGAAGGTTCTAAAAGGCAAGTTAAAGGCAAAATCCTGAGAATTAGCTTAGTCCCAGGGATTATCTGATCTTTGCATGAGTGACCCAGAAAGAGGACAGCGGATGGGCTGTGCAGGAGGAAACTTCATTAAATGCTCTTCTAGGATAAGATGTTGAGTCTTCTGAACTTCATTCATTCAGGTAGAATCAAGCACTTGTGTGTGCAGTACAGTGTCCTTGGAACTGAGGCTAGTATCACGAATAAGGTAGGTCCGCTATTCTCAAAAGTCCACAACTGGCAGAGAATTAGACAAGGCTATTTCATCATACTGTATGTGGTGTCAGTTGCAAGAGCATAAGTCCAGAAGGCCACAGACTACCTTGATGGCTCAGAGTAGGCCCTCCTACACACCTGGAGAACATTGATGGGTGCAGACTCTGGACCAAGGAATCAGAATTTTTTTCTAAAGATGTAGCCCCATGCTGCCACCTTCTCTGTCCATCTGTGCTCTAGTTAAGTCAGCAAACCATCCCCACAGCCCTTTTTATCATTGGTAAAGTCATCCATTCAGTCATTCACCAAACTTTTATTGATCACTTAACATATATGGGATGACACAGTGGGATGTGTTAGATACAGTTGTGGTTAAAAGACCATATTTTATTTTTGGTCTCCCTTTTATGTGCTAGTCTTTGGGATCCAACCATTTCATGTTTAGGATCTATTTTGAAAAAAGAAAAAGTCTACCAAACAAAAACAGACTTAAAATTTAAATGCTGATGATTTAATTTTAATCAGTGACCTCCTTGCTGCCAAAAAGAATCTAAATATTAGGTGTGAGATAACCTAATATTTTTGTTTTGAGTTGCTGATTCTAGCCGAAAGCATTACGTAAGAAACAATGGACTGAGTTGGACAAGGGAATTTTTTCAGGGTAACTTTGACTAAACGCAGTTTTTGATTTGCGCTTTATTTGGACTTGTGAACCCAACCCACTCAATAAGATAGGGTTCTCTTCTATGGAAGGTGACAAGTACACAGCATGCCTGAAGGAATATTATCCCATGAGTGTAGGCAGAGGAAGGCCACCTGGAGAAGTCCTATGGAGAAGAGCAGTGACTCCCATTGGATAGAAAGGATGCTGTCAGCATGTCATAGGCAGTGCCAGCAAATGTCACAGTCATCCTGGCTGTTGATCTGAAGACAGGGTATCGCAGCTTCACACCCAGAGCTGCCACATCAGGAGGTGCCACACCTAGCAACCCTTGCTGATGATGACGTCTGCTTTTTGGTACACATCAAGTCAGGCACGAGAAGGGATTGGGGTCATTTTGCCTAAATGCATAAACAGTGAGGGATGACATGATAACTTTTCACCTATCATTTAGGAAGCAGACGCTTACTGTTTTTTATTTTCAAAGATCAAAAAGGAAGAAACAGTCTTAAAGGATAAAAAGGAAAAAATTAGACTGGACATAAAAATTTAATAATACCCAATATTATTAAATTTTAACGCAAGTTTCTAAGAACTCTTCTCTGGAGAGCTTTTAAAAATAGGGTAGATTTCATCTCTTGCCCACGCTTCTGCCTAGATGACAGATCCAGACATCGATCACAGATGTATTCAGTAAGATAAAGGCTTTGAACAAGTGAGTGAAAGGTTTGAGCTGGATCACTTTATCATCATTTTTATTTAAAAATTTTTTAACTAATAAGTGATTCTCTGGCTTATGGTTTTGATGTCTATGACCTCCAGCAGGTCCTCCTCATCCATGTCCTTGGTATGTCTCCAGCCCTGTGTTTCTGATAGGTGGTTTTGGGCTCTGCACACCCTTTTTGACATAGGAAAGATTTATAGCTTTAAAAGAAAGGTGTCAAGGACAGATTAGCACTTGACTGAGGCTCTACCCATAGGTTTTAATAAGCATTAAAAAAAAAGACAGCTTTACTCAGAAATGTGAGCTGTCTGTCCCCTGAGGAGACGGAAACCTGTTGTTGCTGCTGGGTTATTTTGTTGTTTTGTTTTGTTTGAATTCAGAATTTTGAAACTAGAATTACTTTCAATAAACCTATCAAATCCTAGCCTAATGGCTGTTGCCTCTGTCTAAATTCTGGTTGTTAATACAGTAAAAAATAAAAACACAAAATGTTTCTAAGAGTCTCAATGCTGATTCTTCTCAACAGTAAAGGACTGTGTGTAAGTTTGTTTATAGCAACTTAGCAATCTTTTTTTTCTTAACCCCAGCTACAGTGACAAAGTAAACTTATAGCCAGACTTCCAGAAGATAAATAGAATGAACATGTCTTAATCAATGAGGTACAAAATGTGCTTTTCAAGAAACCTGTAAATTCCAAAAGGAGGAGTCACTTCTAAACGCTTTCTACTCTTTGAGATCACTCTGTGGGACAGGAATGATATTATATTTAATTACTCTTTGTTTCATGAGGTAGTTGGGAGAAGTTGGGGCTAGGAAATTATGGAAGAATAGAATGAATTCAGGAGACTTATTTCTTAAAATTTACTATATGCCCAGGTCGTTAGAAAGCTTATCAAAATTAAAAATAATTTATCAGAAATTATTTAGGAATAGCTTTCAATTAAGGCTAAGCAAATGAGTTTTATTCTAAAAAAGAGAAAGAAAAAAAGACTGTCACTTAACCTACTCTGTCCTCCCCATCATTCCTTCCTCTGACCATCAGCTACCGCCTGAGAATTACACTCCATTCTCTCTCCTATTAGCAAATGTCCTTTCCTTGCATTTTGGATGCGATTAAAAACCAAAAAGGTTGTGGGAGTGAGGGGCGAGAATGTGGATGGAGACAAGCACCAGCCCCACCCACCGCTGCACCCAGCCCCTGGAGGGGCTTCTGGGAGAGTCTTCAGACATCTTGCCAAGTGGTTTTCTCGTGAAGCAGGAGCAGGATGAACAAGCTGTGGAGAAAAAGCTACAAAATTGTCCCGCCTCCTCTTCCTTTCCGCCTCCCTTCCATTTTAGGAAATAGCATTGTGGTGGCCAGCCCCTCAGCAGCTCACAATCATAATCCTATTAATAATAATAATAATTAATAATTAATAATAATAATAGCGTAGCCACCACAGTGACTGTGCCTCACTGCCCTTTATGAGGCTCTGTGTGAATGCATCACAATTGTTATGTCATTTTTCATTCTCCCAGCAACCTCATGAGATAAGTCCTCATTTTTATCAATAAAGGGTGTGAGGCTCAGAAAGGTTAAGCAATTTATGCAAGATCACACAGTAAGTTGCAGAGCCAGAATTCAAATCCAGGACTGTGCCCCCCACCCCCAAACATGGGCTTGCACTTACTTTGTTCTAGTGCTCTGCCGATTTCTGTTCCCCTCCTGCTGTACTCTGTGTTCATGGTTGACCCACTGGCCAAGGGCTCTCTGATGCTCAACTCCAGGCCTGCATTTTGCCCTGCTTCTGAGTCAGCTGTGTTTCACTCAGCCAAGCCTGTGTCTCCTGGGATAGTGTCTAAAAATATGAAGTTAGGAAAGCTCCCCAAGCAATTTGCACATGGCTGGGACTGAGAACCCCTGGAATGGAGGAATACCACCTTTCCCCCAAAAAGGAAGGAGATAATTGCCAGTACAGTTTTGAGGGTTTGGGTATAGAATTAATAGGAAAAACATTCAAAAGTTCCTTCAAGAAAGTGGAAGACATTTTCAAATGATGCCTCCACATCACCAGCAAAACTAGTTACTGTTACTTTATGGTCCATGGCCTGTGAGGACCCATTTGGCCATATCAAGATGAAAGGCTATTATATTAGCCAGGAGCGAAGTCCCAGAAACCAGCTTTCCCTCTTGCTTTTGGACACTTCTTCCTCTAGTCAGGCTGACGGTGGCCACTGCCACCTCCTGGTGAAGTGACTTAAGACGCCATACCCAAGGCATTCCCAGGTTTTGGAGATGAATCGTGTCACAGTGATCTGTCTCATCGAGCTTTTTCCTCATTTCTAGATGAGGATGCACTAAGGCAAGGATTTAGGAGGCTTATTTTCCCAGGCACATCTATGTTTGAGTTAAAAAAGTCCTCTACTGGCCTTACAGGATTTCTAAGAATAGCCTTATTTTGCTTGAATTCAAGCAAATAGTTCTATTGTGAAGATGCCTGGCCAGGATCTGTGCCTCCTGCCCCAAACTCCAGCTAGTGCTGCCCGGAGGAGGGGCTGAGCTGCTCACAGCAGCCACCTTTGCTCTCCTAACTAGAGCTGCCCGGAAGGTCTCCGCCTGGCAAGTGCGAAAGTCTGTGACTGGCCTGTCAGATAGTTGAGACAGTTGCAGTTACCCCTTTCCCACCTTCAAGGGCCAGAGATGCTGCAGGAGGTGAGGTTGGTGAGTCTTTTTCCAGCTTTTACTCCTCTCCCTTCTTTCCTGCTCCACCTTCTTCTCCAGATTCTGTTTTTTCTCCAAATTTGCCTTTTCTAGCTACTCAGCACCCTATAGTGATCTTTTATTTTGTCCCTTAAAATTTGATTGCCTTTAACCAGAACATAGACAGTTAACAATTTGTGACCACCTGGCCCCATTTCCTCCTTTGTTCTCACCCAGACCCACCCAGACTTTGTCACCCACCTCTGCATACGTCTCTCTTTGAATGTTTTTGTTTGTGGTGTATATGTCTCTATCTTGACTCCTTTATCCTTTCTCTCCCTGAGTTTGTAGGGCAAAGCAAGAAAAAGAATTAATTTGAGCAGTGGAAAAAGATTGTGTTAAAAGTGAGCCCTAATATTGAAAAATAATTTTTAAGTGTAAAGGCCTAAGGAATGCATAAAATTGAAACTTAATTGATACAGGCAAGCAATTATGCAAATATCGCTTTTTTGCCCATCATCCCATTTTGGTCAATTACATACTTTTTATAGAACATTCTCAACTTGCACTTTTTCCAGTGTCTTTAAGATTGTCATTAATTCTTTTTTTTTTTTTTAAATCTTTTTTTAGAAGTTCATTTTTAAAGTCACTGTGGTTGAAAAGGCAATTATGTGCCTCTTGGCAGTTTTAGGAGAGTGGTTGTTCCCAAGTGAGCCTCCAAGGAGAGATTGCCAAAGCCCAGAGTGGAACTGTTGGTGTGTGGACATCAGGGCCCAGCATGAGAGTTGTGCACCCTGTATAAATTCCGCTTAATGCTAGAGCCTCCTGGAAGTCACGGGCACAGGAAGCTCTGCGTTTTGCTGCCAGGGTTGGATATATGCTGCTTTGAGGGGCACAGTCAGCATGTGGCTCCACCACAGATGGAAATCACAGGATCCCAGCTCACCAAGCCCACTGTGCTGTTGTTTTAAAGAACCTTGGGAAAACAGCAAGGGTGGGGTTTTCAGACACTGACTATGTCAGTGTTCCTAGACAACTTGAGAAACGTTTCATTTAATGTGTCTTAACTATGGTTTGACACACACACTGTCTCTCACATGTTCCATTTGGCTAACTCTGGTGTATAGAAATACAGACAGGTGACCCTTAAACCCACTTTTCCCACTCATTGGTATTTCTGACTTCTTACCCATCTACCCTGGTGTGGACTTAACTTAGCTTGCAAGGAGAGAATGGCAAGAAATAGCAAGTGAAAGATGTAGCAAGAGTGGCTTAATTTTATCCATTGTCTCTGGAGACCAACTGGAGGAAAAGTGAAAGTGTGGTGGGGTAACTTAGAAAACTTGCTTAAGGGTCACCAGGGAGGGGGTGATGCAGAAAAAACAGCAAAGGCTTCAAGGGCTGGGCGGCAATATGGCCAACACTGGAGTCCGAAGACTTAAGTTTCAAAACAACACCCTCCCCTGTCACTTGCATAATATAAAATATAATGGAAGAGCCACATTGTCCTCCGGGATTGAGCAGCTGAGGGTCAGGTCTGGTGAGCATAGAATATAGCACCCGTCCCTACTACAGGGCTTAGAGGCGCTTAGGAAAGTGAAGTCAGAAAGACCTTGGTTCCATGTTTACTTTATCTTACTGTGCAGCTAAAGGCAAATTTTCTAACCTCCTGGCCCTTAATTTCTTTGTCTGTAAAATGAAATATTTGTGTATCTCCTAGAGGATTTTTTTTTGCACAGATTAAAAGAGACAATATTAGTAAATTATTAGTAAATTAATGGGAGTTGCTATTATTTTTATCCCCGAGTGTAGGTGAAATTTTCTTCCATTATATTTGCAAGGCAAACATTAAAAAAAATTTAAAGATTAAATTATATTCAGATGAATCCAGACAGTTGCAGTTTGCCATCTTAAAAGTTTGATGAACAGAAATCCACACGTCAGACTCAGATCTCGTGGACACTGCCAGAAATGAAAAGCTTATTCACTCCAAGTCACCCTGCCCTGTGTTAGCCTTGGTGGGCGAGGTTTCTTTTTCCAGCTACGCCATATAGGAAATAGCTTCAAGAACATCAGCCATTCAGATTCTCTTTGCCTTCACCCCTCATCTTTTCTACTTCTTATGCTTTTCAAAACACATAAATGGTTTAATTCCCCAAGCTATGTTCTCTTTTTCATTTTATAAGAACTATTTCTTATTTTCTTTTAACAAATCTTCTAGAATTCCACATTAGAAAGCTCTGGGGTGAAAAATAATTTTTAGAAGCTCAGGCTTTAAAAAGAGATTTCTTTGAATCTTTAAATATCTTTTTCCTCCTCATTTGCTTTTACCTCAAGAACCAGGTAATAGAAATTAACCCTCACTTTATCATCTATGGAGAGCTGTAATTTCTCCATGATTCAGAGAGATATAGGGTTTTGAGCTAAAATGCTAGGCTGGAATTTAAGCACTGTATACTTTGGTTCCTAACGAAACTAATTTTTTATTTGGCAGGCACCATTTTTCCAATCAAATTCCTGCAATCAAAGTTGACTTTTAATTTTCTTTGACATTGTGGCATTTTATCAGTACAATACTCAGAAGTTCTGTTAAAAAAAAAAAACAGACAATTCAAAATTCTTCAGGGCAGTACTTCAAAATATATATTTCTGGATCCCATTTTATCTCCTCTGCCCTATTTTCAGAAGTTAAATAAGCTTATATCCTCAGTTTGTAGCAGGGAAAGACTTGGCTGTGTTGGTAAAAGAACCTTAAGCCCTGTTCAAATTTGATATTGACTAATCCTGTCTTTAAAGCAAAAGAAGGGAGGGAGGAAGGGAGGTTGGGGAAAAGATAACTTGGTACCTGCTGCTTTTTCTTTATTCAGGCTATGGGAGGCCCGGGACAGATAAAAATGGGGGAGAGGAAGAAGAGTAAGAAGGGGTGATTAGAGGGGTGGTCTTTGAATAATAGTTTACTCAAAATAATAGCAGTGTTAGCTTTCTTTACATTTCACAAAATATTCTGAACTTCATTGCTCTGAAACTTAAAATGATTTACGCAGTCAAGGACTTGATTAACACTTAATCATTAATATATATTAGATTCTTTGGCTTGTCTTTCCAGGTTAGTTCACATGCTTTGTTAAAGTTGCTACAGCTTTTAAGGGAAGGAGTTGGGTCTTCAATCCATATTCATGAATTCTGAATTCAGGTTAGCAAGATACCTAGAAAATGGGAAAGACAGACTGTTTTAGCCTAACTCTTTTTGGAGAAATATTTTGGAGGGATCATCTTGACTAAATATCCTGCATTTTTAGGACACTCCCAGTTTTAAAATCTATTCCCATAAATGTCCCTGTACTCTCAGTTTTAGTTTGTGTAGCCACTTCCATGAGTTTCAGATCTTGTCTCCGTTCTCCAAGTCTTAGAGCCCCAGTATTCAGCTTATTTAGGGATGTGTGTCACACCTTTGGAGAGCCATCTCACGCTACAGAAACCCAGGTGAGTTCGATTTGTTTCAGAGTCACAATTTAGAGACTCGCCCCTAGCAGTGCCTTTGCAGAGCAAACCACATAACCACATTCACCATGGGTGTGTTGTGTTCCAAAGAAGGGAAGCTATGAGGAACCAGGTTGAGATGGAATCAAAACAAATGATTATGATGGTTTTCTCAACTATTTTCTTAGTTGCAGAACCTGTCTATTAAATGATATTGTATATGGAACTTTAGCATATAAAACAGGTCACAGCTGAAGTGGGGAGCTAGAAACCACACCTCTGCTCCGCCCCCAACACACCCGGTAGCAGGCCTAGGGGACTCCCTGGAACTCAGCAGGCAAGATCAGAGACTCTCAGGGTGAATGTGGAGAATCTGTCTCAGCCCCTGCTTTCAGGTCAGCCAGGCTGAGGCCCCATGTTCCAGCTTGGCTTATGGATATTCTCTTGAGGAGGACCTTTGCCTACTTGTCCTCGTGCTTTTCTTGACGTCAGATGGCAGTCATCCTAGGTGTCGTGAATGTACCTTCTGTACTGTGGGTGGGTGGCCCTGCAAAACCTTGCTCTTGTGAAGCGTGGTTTGCTGTGGCACACTCGGCTCCTCTCTCTGCTGGGCTCTCTGGTATGACTGGATACCAGCGCAGGATGGTGGAAGTGGGGGACGTATCACCCATTCTCCTACCTCAGCTGGATTTCTTCTGATTGCATTTTGTTTTGTTCAATAGATGATGATTCAGATCTGTACTCTCCTCGGTACTCCTTTTCTGAAGACAGTAAGTGACTTAGAGTTTCCTGGTTGTGGAGGAGGAAGGGGGAGTAGTGGAGGAGGGAAGACATCTTATTATTTTCAGTTTTCATTTTAAAAGTATTTTGTTCGTTCCACTTTCCTTCTCTAGCCAAATCTCCTCTTTCTGTGCCTCGCTCAAAAAGTGAGATGAACTACATCGATGGTGAGAAGGTAGTTAAGAGATCTGCCACACTTCCCCTGCCGACTCGCTCTTCCTCACTAAAATCAATCCCTGACAGGTAAGTGCTTCCTCATCCCCAGTCAGCTCTGTGGTTTTAGGCTCTCAGACACAATATGCTGGTAAAGTACCATCCCTCTGCTGGGGCTGGCACCTTTGGAGCCACAAGTCAAGCAGACCTGATTTTGAATCTCTGCTCTGTCACTTAAAAGCAGTGACTTATCCATTCTGAATCTCAACGTCCTTATCTGTAAAATGGGGATAAATTTTACATTTGTAGGGATGTTGCAAGGATAAAACAAGATAATACATACAACATTTGTAGTAGTGCCTGGCTCATAGTATTGGCTCCATTCAGGTTGACTATAATTATCATCACTTTTTACCTTTTCTCAAAATAAATTTTAGCTGTAATATATGTCATGTGTTTTTATACTCATTGTGCATACTGACAGGGCCTATTGCAGAGTATATACTTTTAACATAAAGCCACGCTTTTTGATATCAATTTATTTGTGCGACACATATTATTGAGACATTAAGGCTTGGATTGGTTGCAATGATGACATTAGTCATCTCTTAGTGCCTGAACTGAATGAACCAATTTTCTTTCATCGAGTTCTTGTTGTGCAGTGGAGCAACCTTCTTATGTGATCTGGACTAGTGTCCCATGCATCTTCCAGCCCCATCTTTCACTACTTCTCAACATAAAAAAGGCTCTAGCCAAGCTAAAATATTTTTCTCTTAAAGACATCCTCAGTTTCACACCTTCATACCTTTTTCATCTTCATTGGCAAATGAATGGCTGTTTTAAAAGTCCCACACATGAATAAGTGACATCTGCCTGAGGAGTCTGATAGTTAATTTGAAAAGAAGCCTGAGTGTACTCATATATCCTTTACTAGTTCATTCATCAAGCTTCTACTGGTTGCTTGTTGAACCAAATGCTATAGGGGAATATAAGCATGTATAAATCATCATCCCCACCTTTGAGAAGTTTTGTAGCCTTGCAGGAACAAGTAACTATCATCACAGTGAAAAATGCAATTATGTACATGCATAAAAAATTTGCAAACAATTTCTACAAATTAATGTATCCTCTGAAACCCATCACTGCATCAGTTTAAGTATCTGTACCAAAGGCTGCAGTTTTGGTGATGATGGGGGTGGAGTGTGGAATAGGGAAGAACATGATTTTAATAGCAAATAACATTTATTGAGTGATGACTGTGGGCCTGGTATTCTGCTAAGTGACTTACATGCACTGTCTCATTTAACCCTTAGAACAACCCCATTTTTCAGATGAAGAAACTAAACAAGAGGTCAACTGCTTGGCCCAGATCACAGGCTGGCAAGTGCTGTAGCAGGGACTGGAATCACAGCTAACTGGCTCCAGGACTCGCATGCTCTCTCCCTGCACTAGCATGAGTGGGAAGTACAGGCATGTTTAGGGAATGATAAGCTCAGGAGAGCAGAGGAAGGTGAAGGATTTTTCCAGAGCAAGCTTTGCTGCTGCTTCTCTCCCTTCTTTTCTTTCTCTCCTCTCTGCTTCCTGGTGCCTGGTTTTGAGCACAGGACACCTCAAGCTTTTTGTGAAGAGAACACAGATTCAGCTGTTTGTTTTGAGGAGGGAAACCAGCACAACTAAATGCTCTGCACTGCGTCCAGTTTTAAGCTTTGGATATAAAAATTCCTTGATTAGAATACAGTCATCCAAAGTCAAACTGTGTCGGACGCCAATTTTCATGAAAATAGCCCTAACAGGATTTTCTCTCTACAGAAACGACTGGGAGCCCCCAGATAAGAAAGTGGATACAAGAAAATACCGTGCAGAGCCCAAAAGCATTTACGAATATCAGCCGGGCAAGTCCTCCGTTCTGACCAACGAAAAGATGGTAATGTGCATATTAAAGTTCTTTTGTCTCACCCTGCCCATGTTCTTTAATCTGGATGCTTTGTGCACTTGGATTACGTTCTTTCTCCCTTGAGATAGACTTGTTTTGTTTAGAAGACAATGAAAAAAATGAAGTATTTTTACCCTTTTCATTTTTGCAGGTGTTTTATAAAATAAGTCCTGAGAGTTTGCTTTGAAAGAATCCTGTTATTGTGGCTTTCTTGTGCTTTTTTTGTGCATGATTTTAACTAATTTAAAATTTTCTACTAACCTAAAGATTGATTTTGCTGCTGTCTTATTTCAAACATCTAACTGTTAATTTAGCAAGCTTATTACTAACTGGACTAAAGTCGGGCTTTTTTAAGTGACTTATTCGAACATGCATAAATTTTGTAGAAGTTATCCATAGTACATCATTAAAAGCTAAATAATTAATATGATGTTGTGACTTAGAAAAAAAAGCTCCAGGCTATTACAGTCTGTGTTTTAGGTCTTCCTTTTCTGACAAGTGCAAAATCAAGAACAAGTTTCATATTCAATCTGGTTTATGGTTCCCTACACAAGTTCACGTCTCCAAGCAATTATAAATGGGGAAAATGACCTGTGTGGGCATAGCAGACCACCCTGGAAAAGAAGCCTCTTCTGTGAAACAGGGAAGAGTTTTTATAATCAAGTCTGCCAATCACTTTTCCTTTTATTCACCCTTCATTTGAAAAAGCTGGTTCAGAATTCTGATCATGGTTAAAGGGATTCTCCAAAGCTCCATAAACATCTCAGCCCTCTAGCCGTGCCAGCAAAATTATCATACTGGGGAATTATCATACTGGGGGTTGATTTTTATGAAAATGCTGTTACCACACTGAGTACGGAATAAGTAAGCCTCTGAAACATGGGTGCAAGCTATTTTCTGTCTACCTCTTCTGCTCTAAGGAATAATTGATTTGACTTCTACTAAAATAAAATGTGACATCTTTAAAAGCACAAAAGGATAAGTAATTTTAATTAGGATAAAAGGTCAGCAGTTCACAGAAATGCTTTATATCGTTGTTCTTCAGCATTTACTCTGCACTGCAGTTATTTTAAGCAGAAAGTTCAGAGAATTTTGCCTCTGGCTCTACCCTTCATTGGAGGCTCTCTTCCTGTTAGAAGATAATAAACAAGGAAGGTAACCTTCCACATAGTTGTTCCTAGAAAGAAAGTCATGTGTTTTGGATATATTCCTGACTCTTGAATCTCAAGCTGGGACACACAATCACACATCAATACACTTAAATGATTTCAGAGACTCTGCGGGTGTTTGGGTGCTTTTGCTTTTGCAAAATTATTGTTCATAGATGGTCATTGCTTTTATTGAAGCCTAGTCCCTTTTCTTAATTTTTTCTTTATTCTCCCCTCCTTTCTTTGGTTCCTAATAATTTGACCACTATTTAGAACTAAGAGAAAAAAACAACATAGTTTTATTTTTCTCCTGACATCACAAGGGTTACAAACATCTACCATACTAGAGTCCTTGGGATCACTTATATTGTTTTTACAGAGCCAGAACAGTAATACACAGTCTCCCATAGTGGCTCTCTTTGAAGAGTTGTCGTGATCGTACACATGGATTGCAGAGCACCATCTGGGTGTTCCTACACAGGAAGCTCCCCTGTGCTGTGCCAAGACCTAGGCTGATCCATAATGGGACATAAACACCAAAGGCAAGCCATTAAATCGAGTCATTTAATTTAGTGCCTTTCACTCTATTTAGCACTCTTCTTCCGAAGACAAGAAATTTCATCAGAGAGAAATTTCAGTCAAATCTTTATCTTTTCAGTCTACTCTTCATAGTAGTTGAATTAGTCCTTTATATTTGAACATTTTCTGCAATTTTTGAACAGAGAAGTTGCTATGTCAGTTTCAGCGTGCAAGTCTTGCCTTTTGGCATTCAGTATCTGGTTTGCCAGAATCTGAGGACACCCCCACGAACACACTCCAACCACCACACACACACACACACACTATTGTTAACTGTGGATAAGTATACTAACTGGTGACAGATGTAGAATCTAAATTTGTTCTCAGGAATGCACAGTTTCCTTTGGAGGGGGACAGTTTGTTGTGTTTTGTTTGAGGTACTCATGTTTGCCTAAGCCTGGCAATTTAAACTGCCACCTCATAGGCATATCTGCCTGTCGTTTGCAGGAAGAGTTGGATGGTAGACTGTAAAGGACCAAAACCATCCCGGAGAGATAAAACACTGTACTACCATACTACCTTCAGAATCTCTCATGAGGAGATTTACAGCCTTGAGGACCTACTCAGCTATTTGGCAAACTCAAAAGAAGTTCTTCATAACTATGCAGCCCCCACATTTATCACAGTGTAAACCCATCTTCTCTTTTGGCTTTGGAATTAGAGAAAATTGTTCAGTCCCTGCTTTGTTAGAAATAGCAATTTTCAGGCTTTGTTCCTTTTACTTTCCTCCAAAGTCTCTTGTAGAATTTTAGCTCAATTCGACTAATATATATAGAATAACTTTTATATTTCAAGCCCTGGGTTAGGTGTTGGGGTCCCTGCTCCCATGGGAGTATAATGGGAAAGACAAGCATTAAAATAGTTATTATAGACACGAAATATGTTTGGAAGTGAAAAAAAGGGGAATTTACTGAACTTGGTTTCTTTCTAGTTCACAGTTACTTTGAATTCCTTCTTGGCTTTTCAGGTTTGTTGCTTTAGCCCTGTTGTAGCTTGGTGTCCTCCGCAGATTGGATCTACCCTCTTTTCATGGGGAGTATGAGAAGTAGAATATTAGGTATGGTGTGAAAAACACCAGACTAGGAATTGAAAGATCTGAGTTCTGAGTTTAAATTCTGACTCTGCCTTATATCTTGAGACAAATCCTTTAACTTTTCTGAACTTCAGTGTTTTCATCTGCAAAATAGAAGTATCCTCTGGCCTGCTGACCTTCCTGAAGTACTAAGTGAGAGGATCACATGCGATCATGTGGGTAAAAGGACCGTGAACATTGTAAAATGCTATGCAAATGAACGTACCGCATTCAGATTAGTTATTCATTTAAAATTGGAAGCTAGTCTCCGGCTTCTGTTTGAGCAGCAGAACTGCCCTTGAGAAGAACTGGGCATTTTCCTGGCAAGTGACCTGTCCTTTCTGGGGGTTTTGCCAAGCTGGGCAAAGAACAGCCCCCGGCAGCAGAGAACGTAGCCTAGCATCGTGGAATCTGCCCTGCCTGCCAGTCTGGAGATCCTGTGGTGCGTCCAGAAGGACGTTTGCTCTCTGTCCCTTCCATAATTGGATTGACAGCTGAGTTATAAATGGCAAAATCAAACACAGATGTTAGTGCCGTGTGGCGTTACCTCTTTAACTTTCTCTCGGGGCAGCTTCAAGGACTGAGGCTGGCTGCTCTAGGCCCAGGCTGGTTGACACACCTCCTGATTCAATTCTCAGCACAGCAGTAACCTCGGCAGTGAAATTCTCTGCCAACAACCTTCGGCAATAAAATGGGTTAATTCCTTCAGGACTGAGTACTGAAACATTCAGGCAGTTTCCTGAAAGAGTTGTATGTTATATTAAAAAAAAAAGGAAAAAAATAAAAGCCTGATCTGTTCCCAGAGAACAGCTTATAAATAGTCTCTAAAAATAATAAACATGAAAGGTTTCAAGAAACTCCATCATATAAGGATCTAGGATGTCCCAATGTCTTAACTGTTCCTCCTGAACAGTTGTGGCCTTGTAGGTATTTGGCCTCAGTTCACTGAACAAATACAGAATCCATTATTTTACATAATTACAGAAACCATTAGGTGGAGCATGCCTTTTCCTTCAAGATTTAAGCCCTAAGTCCTTAAAGTTGGAGGAGGTTATAACCTGAATCTGTTGCACCGATGCTTTCAACTAGCATATAGTCAGTGGACTTCAGTTGAAGTTCTCTGCTGTATCTTCCTCTATTTAAAGCAGAAGTAGAAATAATGGTAAAGATTCTTCTAAGGATTTTAAAAGGAGAGATTGGTAAAGATCACTAACAACATTTATAGCCATTTCCACAAGCTGCAAAAGGCCTGTTAACTGAACCTTAAGAAAAATGTGTCCAGGAGGAGCTGCCTGTGAATCTTTTGCGTTGAAGACATGCCCACAGGACTTGCAGCCCCCTTCCTCATGTGGTGTGGCCCCGAGGGATTGAGGTTTCTTATATATTGTTTTCAATCTCAGTGGAAAATGTGCATTTTATATTTCATATTGTTGCCAGAAAATCACCATCTCTCTCTCATGACTGTCAAGGTTTTTTGAAACATCTCAACATGAATGAATTTAATTAAGCTATGAGCTTCTAACACTTTTGTCTGATGTGAACATATCTCTAGTTTATTAAGGGAAATCTGATTTGCTTTCCAGGCATTCATTTTCCAACTAATTATTTCCAGAAACATATTATTCTACAGAGCAAGGCACCAGAACTTTATAAATATTTGATTAAATACGAAATCCCATGGAGTCAATTATCAGTCTGTGTGAACGACCTCTTAGAGTTATGTAAAGTGAGAAATCTAATTTATTTTTGTAACATAACCCAGAAATTATCCTCTGTCTGTTGTTCTGTTATCTGTCTTGTTCAGCTTTTCCCTCACCTTATTATTATTATTATTATTTTCTTACCAATTCTTTAACATTTATTTGTTAGAAGTATATTCTGTCTGTATTCATCCTCCATGGGTACTTGTTTAAACTTGTGTCCTCTGTTTTTACTTATATCATCTTTCCCTTTACTGTGTATGGGACATGGTTTCTCACCTACTCATGTGCCATTAAAGATGCAGTATTAACAAATTGGCTTTTAAAAAAGTGTCAGTATTTGCATTATTTTGAAAACTTGAAGGCAGCCTTACAAATAAGTACTAAAACTGTACTAGCCCATAAAAATTGTTTGCTCTACTTACCTGGCATAGATGGCTAAATGTTTGGTGTGCTCACCAGATTATTTGCTCATAACTAATAGTTCTTTGTAAAGAAGAAATAAGGACTTTCTTTTCTCCCACAATATTGGAATACTGTTATGCTCATATTCAGATTTGTTGTAGAGGGCAGCAGTGTGGGGCAGAATTCTCCATCTAGTCCATTTTTCTTCTGCCTTAGGCCTGAGAATGATTCATGCACTGCTCCCTGCCTCAGTGTCTTTGTTTTTATAAACACATCCTTTTCCACCTGTTTTAGCTCCCTGATTTTGCTGTCAGTAAAAATGGATGATTGCTGCTCTTGACGACAGTTGCTGTATACATCTGGAAACCACTGCATCTCTACTGGCCTGTTCCTATGTAATCTTTGCATAATGTTATCCTTCTCTCTCTTCCATATCCCTATCACCAACCCTATAGAGTCGGGATATAAGCCCAGAAGAGATAGATTTAAAGAATGAACCTTGGTATAAATTCTTTTCGGAATTGGAGTTTGGGAAACCGGTAAGTTTAATAGCTTCAGTGGTTATAGACACTTTGAAAATAATGCTGTTGATGCATTGTTGCTACTAAAGAATCAGATCTAATTTTAAGAAATTCAGGAAATGGGGAACAGCCGTGTTAGTTGTCATGAGTGGGATTGTCTGTTCTCATACGACTGGTGAGCTTTTCATTGCTTTACTTCAAGAAAGGACAGTGAGCTCTGGAAGTATTTTTTTGCCAGAAAATCCCAGAGAGATGCAACTAAATTATTGCTTGTCTTAGGACCTCCCACCACTAGCAACAAATATCACATGCCTGTGGATGGCGTAATGTCAGCCATTGGTTCAGTGTCTTGAGCATAGTCTTTATGACATACTGAAGACACGCAGGAAAATGTGTAATGCTCTAAAAAGACCAGCATTGTCACTGCTTTAAGTAGAATTCTTTAAAGCACAAATGCAAGGGAAGTGCCAGAGTAGGCAAAATAGAACCTCACCATGCAGATGTGATCCACATGCAGCCTCGTTTCAGGTGATTTTTAAGGAATGATCTCTATGAGTTATGATATTTCCCAAAATTTGAAATAGGAGTTGGAAATTCTAACAAATTTAGTATTCAGCCTAATAATATTCTGCAGCTTCCCGGTGATGTGTCTGAATTGGCTTTGGTGCAAATTGATTTTTGGCACTTAAAGGAGGATTTTCTTAGCCATGCACCCAAAAGGGTATCAAACAGAAGGGAAAATTGAGCTCATTATTTCACAGGAGATGACTGGAAACCGACTTTAAAACTCCAGTTACTTTAAATCTTAATTATTACAGCTGCAAAAATTTACAGGTAGAGGGGCTACATGTATACAAATAAAACATTTACTAGATGTTTATATGAGACCATAAACATCGAGACTAAGCAGTGAGACTTAAATCACTGTGGTTTGGAATGATAATTTGCAGGCAGAAATTAATTTTGTAGTTCAGTTAAATGTTAAATTCAGTGGTGTATATTTTTCATTAAAACAAAGACAAATTAGGCTGGTGCTCTGGAATTATTAAACTGTTTTAGTGATGCTGAGCTTTGTTTCAAAGTTAAGGCATCTTCTGAATTAGGAGCAGGCGTTCCTCTCACCTTAGACACGGTTCCCCAGTAGCAGCGGAGCGGTCCTGGGTGAACAGCGCCACCTGGCGACCAGAGGAGAGGGGAGCGTCCAACCCAAAGTGCACCATCTCCTCGCCCCTTCCCCAAGCTTTGATGCACACCTCACTTCTCTTTTCTCTCCCTTTTAATTCTGCTGTCCACCACTCAATGAATTCTACTTAAGGTAGTCTTTTCCACGTGCAAATATTTAACAGTCTCCTAACCCTTTTCTTTTTCTTCTTTTTCTTAAAACCTGCTCAATTACTTCACAGAAAAACTTTTTGACATATGTAGTCTGTCCCTTCTACCCCCACAAAAGACCGTGATTGGTATCTCTAATAATAATGACATACTTCTTCAGGGAAATCAAAAGCTATTAGCTTTAAATGATTTATAATAAAGAATCCATGCCATTGATTCTTGAAATCCCATTCAGAACCCATACATTTCTAGCCATCTTCTCATTGACCAAATAACTAGATTAGTTTTATTTTAAATATTAGCTTTTAGGAACTGTTATGAAACAGGTTTTCCTAATGAATTGTGATTGGTTTGTTTTACTAAATAACATTCCAAATCTTTTTATTTTTGTTAGAAATAGACAGCATTTTAGTCCCAGCATACGTTAAATAGGCTTCGTGAAGAGTTTAGTAAATAAACACTGTTTCCACTGGAAACTGTGGCCTGAGCACCACACGGCCAAACTAAACAAATGTTGAGAACATAGTCCATTTGTATATTGGGACCTTCCTTTAATTTGTATCTCCACCCTATTGTTCTAACTGCCTCTTAATTATTTAAAGAGACATTCTTCCAAACTGTCATTTTTTCTAAAGCTATGAGTGTTCCTTGTATCAGTCTTTCTGAAATGGGGCTACTTCTTTTTGTGCAGGTCTTTCATAGTAATAAAAGAAACTTACTGGATTTCATTAACCAATGTCATCATAATAATAATTTTTAAAAGTAATTAAAGATAATATGTTTGAAGACTTACCAAAATAACTTACTCAGTGCCCAAATCCAGAGGAAAACTGCTGAGATGAATGGTTTCTTATGGTCTGAGGCAGTCTATGGCTGGGCTTATTATTTAATTGAACCAAATTGATGACTGGATGTCATTTTCAGGGTTTGGGAAGAAGGTGTGATGGGGAGAAATTTTTTCTTTGTTTCTCTCTTTCCCCAGTTACTCTGCACCATAAAAAAGTAAAGGACGTAAATAAAAGTGGCATAAGCCATGGAAATTGTTCTGAAAGGTTGTTCAGTCATTCAGAAACAGAATGAAATTAAAACTCCTACCAAAGCATGTGGATCACCATGTCAACTTTTATTCTATACCATATCAGGAAATACGTCCCCCAAGCGAGGAAAGCCTACCAGAACTTTGACACTAAACATTCCCCCCGGACTCCTTTCTTCTTCAACTCCTTCCCTGAAAGCCACCCAAAATGAGCTGAAATTTCAGCAAGATCCCAACAGTAATACCCTTTCGCTCTAATAAATTGTTGTAGAATATTAAATAATTCAAGACTCCAGGGACCATTTTGGGGAAGATTATTTAAAATCAATTTAATTTGTAAGCATTGTCTATTTTTTTTTTTTACAGTAAAGAAATGAGTTAGGGGGTTTTTAAAAATATGCTTCCTCAGATGAACAATCTAAGTATATGAAATGCTTAAAGATGAATGATGCACGCACTCGACAAATTGTAGAATATACACATGCAGAGATCACATTACTGACCTGTTGCTGTCAGTAATGAATACACCTTGAAATCAGATTACTTTTCATTGCACACTCATTATAAGGAGTCTGGGTGTCAGTCAGCTTTTTCTTCTTTCCCGCTCTAATTTCTACAGAAATTTGATGTGATTTCTATATGTAAACTCAAGGCAGAATGTCACTATGTAAACCAATTTGAATGCTTCTGTAGTTGGTTATAATGAAATACACATAAGACTCCAGGGGCTTTTAATGATCTCATCTCCTCAGAGGTCAGTGTATAAGAAATTTCACGTCTCAGAAGGCAGAACAAGAAAGTCCACTTGGTGGGAGAGAGGTTCCAGAGTTAGAAGTGGCTTTGACATCCAGATATTCTACCCTCAGAACCCCTCCCTTGTTAAACTTTCAGCAGTTCTCCTGGCAGGTTTCTGTTTTCGGAATGGAGCTCTAATTCTAACTTGAGGAGTTAAAGGAGAAAACAAAAATAACCTTATAGCCTGCTGTTTAAATTCAAAGTGTCGACTTTATTTTCTAAGGGAGAGGGCAGGTATGCCTCTACTGCTAGCAGTCTATCAAAGTTTAGTTAAACAGTAAGAGGAGATTTAAAAAATTGTCTCATTAGACAGTACAAAATCTAACACCCATTTTGTACAGGGATTTTATTGCCACAAACCACAGAAAACACATTTAGGTCAGTATACCCTCCTTGGGCCAAATCTCCAAATTCACACATTTATTAACATGTAATGAATTTTACGGTGGAGAAGACGGCTTCAAAAAGGTAGAATCTCGGTGTCAATCACAGTCTGAAAAGAATGGTTAGGAATTTTAAAATTTCTATTTTGGTTCAAATGGGTATTGATGCTTTTATTTTTTTCTCCCCTTTGTGTCTTCTTTTAAGTTTTCAATATTTTGACTCCAACAATGATTTACTCTTGAGATGTAGAAACGAAGCTCCCAGTTAGCGTCCACTCCCGTTGCTTTAGCTCACCTTTCTGTGTTGATACAGTTCTCCTAGTGTGACCCTCTTTGTTTGAGCCAGTCTCCATGTTTGTCTTTATGTCTTTATGCTCATTTCTTCATTTCCTCCTCTGCTTCCCGTCAGCCTCCCAAAAAGATATGGGATTATACTCCTGGAGACTGCTCTATCCTTCCTAGAGAGGATAGAAAGGTAATTCCGTGCCTCCTCCGTGGGCTGTGTGTGTGCTCTCTAGCCTGGCTAGTGTGAGTGTGTTGTGGGGTTTTCTTTTATTTTCTTAAATCACTTTTTTTTTTTTTTAACTTACAACGTTTTTTTTATTTTTTATTTTTGGCTTGGTGATAAAACTAACAAAATCTCTAAGACTTATACTAATGGTTAGAAGTTTTTGTTTTTTTTTTTGAAAAAAGCAGTGATTTATTATTATTCTGACTATAGTATTTGTCATAGTCACCATATTCTGAAAAGAGAGAAAATAGGTGTTTCCTTAAAGGTAGGTTTTTGTGGTATTTGTAGTTCTCTTAGCAGATAGAATAGAATTTTGGAGCTCTGATTACTTCAGGATTTATATTTTCTATGCCTAATGTTGCTTTCTCTGTTCTCATGGCTTTAACTAATTTCCGGTGAGCTCTCGTGTTTTAATCATGCCATCTCTGCTTTATTAAAATATAACACTAAAAAAACTTATTTTTTCAAACTTAACCTTCCATGCTCTCTGCCTTTCCTCTAAACTAAAACATTCTTTCCCATCTTTTCTTTCTTGAACCAGACTAATCTAGAAAAAGATCTCAACCTCTGCCAAACAGAGTTAGAGGCAGATTTAGAAAAAATGGAGACGCTTAATAAAGCACCCAGTGCAAACCTGTCACAGGTATTTTCTGAGTTTTTCTTATGCTGTCAGTTCCTTTTCAAACTGTCTTGCTTTATTCTTTGTTCTATGGTTTTTGATGTAGTTGAGGTGATGAATGATTATGCTGGTTATTTCTAAGCTGCATGGCTTTCTGACTCCTGATTTAGATTCCCTTTTTTTCCCAACCTAATTTTCACTTGGATTCCTTTTGAGCTTGGCATCTTCCTTCAAGGGGGGGTTTTCAAATATGTACAGGGTGGCTCATGATTTTAACAGTTCCCCCCTTTCTTTATTATTCTCTTCCTCTGCTTTCAGGGGGTGACACTTTCAACTTCCCTTCCTTTGCTGTGGTATACCTTCCCTGTATTTTCAGGGACCCATTTTTTCCGGCAGTGTGCCATTTGCAGCCCTGGAAGATACCAACCTCATAGATCATTTTCAAAAGCATAGCAGCGTGATTTGAGTGTCTCTTAACGTGTATAGCACTGTCCGAGCAGTATTTGTAATTTGAAAGGTCAGAAAGTTTGCAAGAAAATATTCACTCTAGAGGCGAGATACCCAGCCACAAACAAGCACTTGAAACTCAGTCTGCACTGATATTTTTTAAATGTGTTTATTAAAGAATAGATTGGAAAGAGAGTCCAAGGTAAATGGATTCCCAAGGGGACAAAAAATACCCAGTGTTTTAAGAACTGCTCCCAGGGCTCCTTGACAAAACAAGAGAGACTCTTACAAGGAAAGGAGATCGTTACAGAAAATAAAAGAATGAGGATACTGCTGAAGAGGCTGGGGAGGTCCACAGACTATGGCAGGAAAGGTGGAAAGTGCCAGTGAATTGTGTTATACATAAGCAGAACTGAGACAGGGAAAGTCAGACCACCAGCATGAGTGACTTGGATGCCAAAAGTCATGTGAGTGCCAGAGACTCAACCCAGGGGAGGGATAAAGAGAGCAAGGGATTATGGCAGTGGCCAGTGGAAAAGAGGGGTGTGGCGCTAGAATGAGAGGATCAGAAGGAACTGCAAGCAGATCAGGGGAACTGGGGTTCCGGAATCCAGAGTCCATGGAGGATGAGGAAGCCAGCAGAGGCCAGTGGTCAGGCCTAGACCCTGTCAGAACTTGGAGGAGGCATGAAACGTGAGCCGCAGAACGCAAGATTGAGGCATAGAGGTGATGGACAGGAAAGGGGCTGTTGCCAATGGGGGTGGAGCCCAGAACTAGCTGTATTCACTGCAAGATCAAAGGTCCAGTCTAGTTCTAGGGTGACAGCTGTTGCTACAGGTAAGCCCTAAAGTGAGCTGGGGCAGAGTGGGAGCACTGAGATTACAGGTCACCTAAGAAGGAATCAGGGGCACTGTTTTAAGCAGTCTGAAATAATGAGTGATTCTGTGACATGTGAAGATGGAAGGCAGCTAGTCATAGAACTGAACTAACTGCCACCCCTCTGAAGGCCCACGTGGTTTCCAGTAACTAGATCCTTGCCCACAGCAAGGTGGGCACAAAGAAGTGTCTGATTCATAAATCACCTTCTCATTGGTTTAGGTACCTGTTGCCCATTAGTCCCTAAATGAGGGAGGTTCTAAGTCAGCACCAAAAAAAATGGACATTGCCTTCAGGAACGTGATAATTTAGTTAAACTCATAAAATAAAAGATCTCCAACAGTACACAGCAGTGCCTGCTAAGGGCTATATGCATGGTTTGGGCTCTGTGCCAGGAGAGAGAAATCTTGTGGAAAATCAGGGGAGTTAGCTGAGCTCTTAAAGGACGGATGGAGCTTCAGAACGTGCTCAAAGTAGTGGCAGCCATTTGAGGCAGGGTAAAGAGCACAGAAGTAAACATGTTTAAGGTGTATTCAAAGAATAAAGTGAAACTCGGCTATAATAGAAAGTTTGGGGTGGTAATAGGGGGAGGTAGGTTTTGGAAAGAGAATTGACCCCAGATTGTAGAAGCTCAGAAAATATGGTTAAGGAAATGATTGATTTTGCTCTCAAACCAATGATTTAATTCAGGAAGTGTTTTTAAAAGGTTTGTGCCATCACTCTAAGAGGCCGAATTGAAGGGAAACCCTCCAGGTGGAGGTCGAGAGGGCAAGAAGGCTACTGTGTGGACCAGACATGCAGTGGCGCTAGCATGAAGGGAGGGGTCAGCGATATGAGAGGTCACAGAGGAAATTGCAGTGGGACATTTTAACTACTTCATGTGAAGAATGAATTTGGGGATGGGATGGAGACAACTCCAGAGTTTTGGCCAGACATCTGGAAGAATGGAGACATCAGCGTGCCACATAAAGATGGGGAAAAAAATCAATGCAGAGGTAAGAGAAAAGAGTTGATTTTAGATAATTTACTTTTGAGGTGTTAGTTGGGAATCATATAGGGAATATCCAAGAGACAATTGGAAAATGTAAGACTAGGGCTCGTGAGAGTGGCAGGGGCTTACAAAGTCAACTGGAGTCACTCGAACAGAAGTGATGATGCACTGGGAGCAGATGGAGACACCCTACCTGGTGGTAGGTGAAAGATTGAAGGGAGAATCTTGTTAACAGAATGAGAAACCAACAACTACCCCTTGGGATGTTGGGTGACACGCAATAAAAAGACAAGCGGGGAGGGTCAGAGAAAAACCAGTTCTGAGAGGAGAAAAAGTGCATGGTGGAGTGAGAGGAGAGGCATGAGGATGACCCAGTGCCCCAGAGAAGTCCCAAAAATAGACTGACGAAAGGGTTTGATAACCAAGAGGTTTCTAAAAACTTGGAGGTTGCTAGGTGAGCAGTGAAGGGGAGCTGGAGTACGTGGTGAGGAATCAGGATCCCTCGGGTTGGTACATCACTGATCAGAAATGTGATCATGGAAGAAGGTAGGATGTGTGATGTTCTCAGAGGACTCAGCAGGGTTCTGCAAAAATTTTCCAAGATGGAGACCAGGGCTTTGTCCACAGAGGTGGGTGAAGGCCAAGAATGGGACAAGTGCCTAAGGCAGAAAGTCCAAGGAGAGAGTCTGGGCCAAGAAACCAATGCAGGCAAAGGGCTGGGAGGATGTTTGTGGAGGTGAGAAGGGTGTCATCTTTGGGGAGTAATGGGGCACTAGAGGGTGCAGGGTGTTCATCCTGGGGCAGAGGTGCCCTCGGAAATGGACGGACCCCACAGCTGGAGGGTGGGTGCTTCAGCAGTCTGAGGGTGGAGCGCCAAGTGGCTGAGCCCTGATGAAGGCTGCCCACCCCCTTTCGCTTTCACAGTCTCTTCCTTTTCTTTCTCCTGGCACTTCTCTTGCTCTTCTTTCCTCAGATCTCTCTCCTGCAGATAGCTTGTTTTCCTTGAAATGGGCATTATTAGAGAGAAGAGTATCTTTAAAAGTTAACTTTTTCTTTGATTTATTCCACTACCATATTATTTTTAAAAGCAAATATATTGAACTCTTTGCTTTTTTTTTTTTTTTCTCTTTATCAACAGAAATGCTAAGCTACTTAATTATGTGGCTTTTTCTCTGCATGTAGCTCTCAACTGTTTTCTTCCTTTATATCATAGCCTGTAGTCCTATAAAATGTTCCCCAACTCAGGCTGAGATGAGCATTAATAGCTTTTGTGAAACTGCATTTTCTCCCTTTTTACACTTCTAAATCTGCAGGGGCAAACAAATCATCTAAACAGTGTGGTCTTTTAAAATGCATTTTTGTACATTCTGTACCTAAAGTGTTGGGTGACCCTCTCTCTGGTTGTGGCATCTCGGGTACATGAAGGAGCCTGTGGTGGCTTGGCAGGGGGCTTGGGGACTGGGGTAAGCTGGTGGGGGATGTGCTGCCCTCTTCACTAGTGCATGTTGACTAAATGGATAGCAGACCAATGGGCCTGCAACTGAAGGTATATATAAGCCAAGAGGTCATCTCCTGACCCACCCACAGAGCCTTGGCTGCACCCCTGGGAGGCAAAAAATCAGAGATGAAGGGAACACCCACTTGTGCAGAAATCCTTCTCCCAAGGAAAGGGCACCCATCCTCCACCAGCCTGAGATCATTCTGTCCAGGTTCCCCCACACCCCAAGGTCCCTATCTAAATTAAGAAATGAAAGGGACTTCTCTCTTTTTCTCCTTGGCTTGAAACATCTGAATCAAAATAAATCATATAATTTTTTTTTTTGACATTTACAGAGCTCAGCAGTCAGCCCCACTCCGGAAATTTCTTCAGAGCCTCCTGGATAGTAAGTTGCCATTTTATTTATATGGCTTAATGTATGACATGTCAAAAATGGGGAAAAGCTTGTGTTTTGGACTCGTGTGTTTTATTCGTAGTAATCTTTGTGGCTTTGAATGATGTACAGTTTGGTGATAAGTAGCAACTCAATTCTAGTCTTCGTTTTTTTCTTCTGGTTTCTCCTCTTCCAAAAATTAGTTTTGCGATGATTCATTTTACCTTTGATAAGCTTGTCTTTGTGATGACATCTTTATCATTAGAACGTGAGTTTATTTCTGAGCTTAGAATCAAAATTCACCTCATCAGCTGATTCTTGTGGGGAGGGCATATGTGACTGCTTAAGGTGGGGGTGAGTCCTTGTCATGGGGAAAGGCAAGGCTGAGAGGGGCTAACTTATCTGATTCTTAGAAATGTGGCTTTATTTCCCTATGCCCATTCTTAGGATTCTGCCTGGGTCATGCCTGTACACCTCACTCACTTCATAGAGCAACCACCAGCCAGCCCCCTTTCCGCCTTCCCTAGACCATCCTGCATCCTTTGCCATATTATCTCACTACTTTACCATTCCACTTGAAAATGCTGCAAAATAGCAAGCATTTTAGCTGGTATAAGTAGGCCCTAACCGAGCCTTCCTATGCCCAATCTTTTGTCAGTACCTCGTATGGCATTTCCTTCAGCTGCTGTAGACTTGAATTATGTTCTTGTATTTTCATAATTACCAGTAAATTATAAGCTCCTTGAGGGCAAGGACTGCATCTCCTGTGCCTGGTGCACCCAACAGATTGCCTGTTCTGCTATGAATAGCTTGTTTTTCACCACAGTATCTGTATCTTATTTGAAGTGTGACAAGAAGGAAAGGCACAACTGTTCCCTTTGGGTTGGGTAAATCCACAGAAGCCTGACCTGATCTGAATGTTGAGTTTATGGATTTTGGGGGCAAGTATTATAGTCACTTGGGCGCTTTGCAAAAGTAGTTTCATTTGAGTCAGCTGGGATTTGGTATTTCACTGGAAAATTGGAAAATATCTTTATCCTTTTAGGGAAGTGACCAAATCTCTAGTTAGATATATTTTTAAATGAATGAATGAATGAATGAGTGAATGAATGAATGAATAAATATTAATGATTATAGTCAATATCCCTTAGAGCATAAAGTAAAAATGAGAATGTATTAAGACAGCAGCTAGAGAAAGAGTTTCCAGTCCTGAAAGACAGTTCTATTTTGGAGGAGGTTGGTTATAAAGTCTCTTGTACCCACTATAAGGTTAGGTCAGGCCACCAATATGTCAGAGAGGAACCAGAGCTCAGATATAACATCTGGACTGCCCCACTTTCTCCCTCCACTCTGGGCTCTGGGGCTCACTCTCCTTTATGGAACTAGTTGAACTGTGCCTTTAGCTCGAGAGATAACAAGTCACAGATCCTCTAGGTCCCAGAAATGTGTTTTTAGAGATGAAGCCACAAGGCGACCTTAGGCTACCTGCAGATAAACAGCTTCTTCAAGGCCACAGCTCCTAACAAACTCTCCTTGGTCCCTGAGGCCACCTGTTTGTCAAAGTGACCAACTTTGTCACTTTGACAGCCATGACAGCCCAGTGTGCAACCGAACTATATCTCTCCCTAACCCTGCTGTTGTCAGGATTGCACAGTATTCACCCTGCTGCCTCATCTCCCGCCTCTGCTTCCTCACCCCCATCTCCCAGAAATGCCCAGGACAAAAATGCTGCTTCCAGTGGCCAGCTGAGTGGCTTCCTTGCTCTAATGGATCTAAGGCACTATGCTAGGTATTATAATAAGAACGTGAGAAATAGGCCCTTAATAGTTTTGGGGACAAAACACACACACACACACACACACACACACACACACACACACACACACACGAATAAATGTTAGTAAATAAAAAGGCAAAGTGGCAAATGATTGAAGTAGACTGTACTTCAATTAAAAGTATTCAGAAGAGAAAGCAGTACTCATGGGCTGTCAGAGTTAGGTGCACAGGTCTTGAATGAAGTAATAACTTTAACAATGTATTGAGCATTTGCCGTGTTCCAGGTCCTATGCTTAGCATCTTGTGTGCTTTACCTCATTTGGTCCTCTCAGCATTCCAACTCAGGCATTACTTTTAATCCCCATTTTACAGGTGAGGAAACAGGCATATAAAGGCAGTGTAATGTCCAAGGCTTCACGGCTGGCAGAGCTACAGCCAGGGTAGGAGCAGTGAAGTTCTAGGCCAGGGGACTGGGGTTGGCAGCAAACTCTGGTCTGCACCATACTGATTCAAAATTGGGTACTAAATTAACAGAAAGCATGTTATGATTTCTGTTTTTGAGTGATTAAAAAGACAGTTTAAGCAACTATTCTTAATATTACATTAGCAGGTTTGAAGGGGACTTTAATGCAAACTGCTTAAAAGAGCAAATTGCTGTCACTGTATATTTGTATATATGAAGATATCTGATAGGTTAATTTACCAAGCACTCTTATTTATATCATCAAGGTGGGTCTCCAAAGACCTCTGCTTTTCAGCCCTAGCCTAGTTCTCATAAAATACTTGGCAGTGATAGATGAGTTTTTTTCCCTCTTGCTCTTCTACCATTTGGGGATTTTTTAAGTACTTCAGGCTTGGTGTTGTCCCTGTTTGTTCAATGAGTAAGGTTTTTCTATATGTGGGATTGGTGAGGAGCCATCCTAAGTACAGGGCCTGACATATAGGGAAATGCCCAATAAATGTTTGCTGAATAAGTGAATGCATCCATAAATCTTAATTAACTAGACTCCAGCTCACTCAGCATCAAGGCAGGCAGCTTGTGACCTGAATCTTACCCCTTTCACTGGATGGACAGGGATGGCTCAACCCAAGGACTGAAGAGGAGTCACAGATGGTCCAAGTTCAAAAACTTTGTGGTCAGTGGAGAAGTGATGGTGTTGTGTTAAATCCGCTTTCAAGCTTGGACAGTCTGCAGTTTAAAATATGATTAATTAAGCTAATTACATATCACAATATTAAAAGAACCTGGGAAGAGAGAAGAAGAAATTCACCCATTGGCCCAATAGCCTAATACAATACCATCCTTCCTCTCTAAAAATCATATATTTTTATAGTTGCGATCACAGTGCATTCCAGTTTTGTATTTTATTTTCTGTAGAGTTATCAGATCTATAAATCAGCAGTGTAGACTACTTGTTATTTTCGTTATTGCTTAACCTTTCTGCATTGATTATCACTAATACATTCTTTGCCCAACCAAAGAGCTTTACTCTGTTTGGCCAGCAGGTGGCACTCAAGAAGAAGCTGTTCTTTCCTAAGGGGTGGTATACCAGAGAAAACACCTTTTACCCCTTAATCTAACTTAAGTTCAAAACACAAGTTACCTCTCATTACCTGAAGAACTAAATGAAGTAGTAGAGACTTCCAAGGGCTTTAAAATGTGTCAGAAATCTGTGTGTGCATAGGCATTTAATTTTATAGAATCCTTTATAATGCTAATATTTATTGAACAACAGTGCTAGGCATGATTAATCAAACTGCCTGCCCTCAAGGGAAAAATCAGTGTAATGGGGAGACTGGCTCGTAAATAACAGTCAGAGTCGGTGTGGTATGTGTAGTGATGAGACCCAGGAGGGCGTCTGTTTTGTAGAGGAGGAAAGGAAGGCTTTATAGAGGAAGAACAGCAAATAAAAAGTGAAAACAGTAACATTATAAATGGGAAAAGTAAGTTTTTTCATCTGTACTAAAGCTATAAGATGAAACTGCCGTCTCCAGATTGGCTAGACTCCCTCCCCCAAAACAGTTTTCCTTTCGTCCTGAAAACATCAAATGGTTTTGAACAGTGAATTCTGTGTGAGGCTGGAATTCTTTTGTCTGTTTTGGTCCTTGTTGAATCTTCACCCAGGAGAGTGATTGACATGTAGTAAGTGCTTGATAAATGCTTGTTGCATGAAAGAAAATGAGCAGTGGAATGACATGCTAAGAACTTTTATAGAAATATCACTGACAGTGATTTGCAAAAATGGTTGGAGGGAGTAAGGGCTGAGACTAGGGGACTGATGGTATACTTATTGCAGAGGTGTAGGTGAGCAGGTGGTGAGGTGGGGACCAGGCAGGTAATGAGCTGTATCACGGAAGGGAATATAAGTAGGACTTAGTGACTGACTAGGTTTGGGGAACAAGATGGAGAAGAGGGTTCATTCTGTGGGCTTCCTGGCCTGGGTGATGGGAGGTGGAGGACCAGATTCTGGGTTTGGTTTGGGGCATGTCGGCTTTAAGATGCCTGAGGAACACCTAGGTGGGGCTGTCTAGAAGGCAGTTGAGTGTGTGTGTGTGTCTGCAGCTCAGAAGAAAGGTCTATATAGATAACAGATTTGAAGGTGGATTTTTTAGACAGTCTTACCACGCCTGATAGTTTTGCAGATGAAAGAAATTGAGGCTGAGAGAAACAGATTGTTTCCAAGTGTTTAAGTGGGTTTGCCTCAGCTGATCCACTTGCTGGAGTCAGGCTGAAATCACAGTAGCCAGGACTGCTCACCTCCTTCAGAGCCCACCAGTTAGCACAACTGGAAACAGTTGGCCCTAAAATGATTGCTCTGCTCTCTCACTTTATTCTTTAAGTGTTTTTGTTGAACCCCCATGAAACTCAGCAGCAGCTCTGCATCTCAGCTCGAGGGTAAGCTCTTTTAACTGTCATCTCCTGGCTTGTTTTTTCTTAACCAAAAACTGGCTCAACCTAGGCTGCTGAGAGCTGAGCTTTTGGACTTGACTTATTTTGTTAAATAATCAGTAACTTGGGTCTTTCTCAAGTAGCCTGAGAGCACTTTTTTCATTTTCTCTGGTCTGTTTGAACACGGCAAAGACCCAATAACTCTGTGACCCATGGCAAATGCCTTCAGCACTCTGGTCCTCAGTTTCCCCTTTGGTACAATGGACAAACGATGTCTGTCATTCCAACATTAGGTGATCCCACGGAGAGGCTACATTTTAAAACTCTGTTCCAGAGCTTTTAGATATTGTTTTTAAACAATATGCAAAAACTTACACATCTGGAAAAAGTGTTGGCTTTGGTATCAGAAAGAAAACAATTGGCCAAAGCAAATCTATTCTGAGAGATTTCCTGAGTGCTGATTTGTCATTCTGGTGGAGAAGCAGGAAAAAGTGGTGATAATGGGTGGAATAAAGCCAGAAAGTGGGGTGGCTGGTCCCCACTTTTTGGATGGGTGAGTTCTGACAACCGGTGAGGTAAAGGAGGTTCGAGGTCAGGCGGCCAGTGTTAGGGCCAAGAGTCCTGACTGCATGCAGTTAGGAGCTAGAGAAGATAGATAGGGTTGGAAGTGCTGACTAAGGCTGCTCAAACGACAGCAGGATAAAAGCCACTGTCAGAGTCACTCAATGCTGAGTGAGGTCTGGTAGCCCCAGAACAGGACAAGCAGGGCTCTAGAGAGATAGACTCTCCTCACAAGACGGAACTCAGTCACCAGAGCTGTTGGCAAGGGACAAAGGACATCCCAACATGGTCCTTTCTGCAGTTGGGTGAACAAAAAGGGAAAAAATGGGTGTAAACTGAAGGATAAAATTAAAAAATACAGCCCCAAATAAGATGGTGGACTGCGAAAGGAAAGTTTAGAAAAGAGGCAGATTTATTTTTAATTAGGAAATTGAAAGCGAAAGCCAGTTTAGATGAGTTTGTGTCTATTTAAAGTGGCATATAGTGCCAACAACCTTGCAAGTTACCTTTAGGGGTACTCCTGCTCTCTAGCTAGAGGTGATGGCTTTTACCAGTCAGGTCTGGAGACAGCTGCGTGGGTGGCAGTCTTGTCCTTAGGTGGAGCCCCAAGCCTCTTTGTCTCTAAGGCTGGGAGTGGAACCTCCCGGCAGAGGCCAGGGTACCAGGAAGGACAGCCAGCCTAAAACTGGGCCACCCTTATCCCCTGTAGTTTACTCTTTCCATCATTTCGATGACTCACTCCATGGTCACTCATGTCAGGAGCTAGGAACCTTAAGTAAATGTGATGTGATTCGTATACTTGTGGAAGAGTATCTAAATACCTAATTGCACAAATCAAAACATACCCTTAATCAGATCATGTGTGCAGATTTTGCTTTCAGAAAATGCGACCTTTTATTCATTCAACAAATATTTACTGAGTGTACTCATGGACCCAACAGTCAAGTGGGCTCCTACAAATAAGAGCCTGGCCTGGGGGAGAGAGACCGCCACGTCCTACCCCTCCCGGAGGTTTTTCCTCTCTGAGACACACGCTGCGGAGGCTGCTCTGGTAGACTCACTTCATTTGCTTGTTCTTATGTTCTCAGCTTTGAGGGTTGTTTTTCTTTTCTCTTAGATGCCCAGGAATGATCCTGTTTCAGCTGAGGAAAGGGGAAAAGCATTTGAGCCCCTGACCTAGGCCTGAGAGGAGAAGGGACCTGGGGGAATCACTGACTGGCTGCAGGCCCCTGAAATTGAGCATATAAAGCCCTTAGAATAAGTGGTGGGCACATGGTAAGGTGGCTCCTGTGAGGGGTGCTAGCAGTGCTAGAAGCAGCGGTATTGCTCAGGGGAACTTAACTACTCTGAGGTGGAGACACTGCCTGTTTCTGAGCCCTGCATCCTGGAGCTGCTTGCCCCAGGCATGCATTCATGGCACTCTGTGGTGGAGCTGGAGCAACCTTAAGCCCCCTGCTTCCTGTGGTGCTCAAGCTTGGGCTCTTGGAAGACACTGCCTCCTCAGTCATAGGGAAATGTCATGTATATACAGGCGGCTGGGAATACTCTGCATGGTGCTCCCCGACATGGCTCAGGTTCCAGCTCTGCGATTCCACTAAACCGTGCCTGCTTTGACAAGTGCCCGAATCTCTCAGTGCCTTGTCTCCTCATATGAAAATGGAAAAAAATAGGATTGTTTGTGAGGATTAAAGAGAGGATGATCATTGGGCACTTAACATGGTGCCTCCCATGTAGGACATCTCACCAGGTGGTGTATAGGGTTGCTCTTGCCATCATTATCTGTGACTGAAGGCTCAGGGGCTGAGTGAAATTCCATTGGATTAGTGGGTAGAGGGAAAGAGATGGACAGATGTGATAAAGCAAATGCAGCCTGTGTTCCTTGTAGACTTAGGGTGGAGGTGAGATATGCAGGTGTTCACTGTTACAGTTCCTTAAGCTTTTCTATCGATTTGATAACATTCATAATAAATTATGGGGACGAAGAAATTTCATATCTTGATTAGGATGCCAAGTTATTTATATCCTCAGAGCTGAGAAATCCACTTTGATACTAGGAAATGGAATTGAGTAGGATTGAGAAGCAGCCTAGCAGAAGCCTGAGGACTTCTGTGGGAAAGCAGTCATTTAGCTGTCTGAGTGAGTGTGCGTGTGCGTGTCCACATATCAGTGTGTCAGTGGGTGAGAGCATAGAAAACTGGGGTTTAGGAGTAGGGCGATGTTCAGTGAGTAAGTGCTCCTAATTTTTTATGTGCCCACCTCTTTCTAAAAAGGATTTGTGGTAACTTGCAAAAATACCTAGGATTTCAACAAGATGAAAATAAGTGAAGGATACAAATGATTTATAGTCGATACTCATAGTACGTGTCATGAGGTTCTGGATACAAATTTTAAAAGAAGTGCATGCAGAAGGTGGCCGGGATAATAAAAGCACAGGGAGTCCCAAGTTTCAGTTTCACCTGGTGGCCGATTTTCCTGAAGACCCAGGACAGCTGGGCCTCTTCTTTTCATGGTTGATTTCAGTGCTCCATCTGCCAAAATGCATGTGAAGAATAATCCAGAAAAGTAATCCAAGTGGTGGACTTGAAGTTGCCACCACTGGCCAGTGACATGTCAGAGGCTCCACCCATGTACTCAACTGCCTTGTTTTGTGTGCTGTGCCCCCAGGACCCCTCTGCCCTTCCCTGTTCCTTCCTCTCATACCTTCCCCCATCCTCCCCACTCCTGGCCTTATCTCCTGCTCTCCGTCCCCCATCAGTGTTTCTCAGTTGTCCTTTTAAAGCAGAAATGCAGCCATCTCTGTTAGAGGACTTTTGGACATGATTCCTGAGCGTTCAGGGGCAGCCAAGGGCCTACCTTTGTCTGTAGAAGTCCATGTCTAAATAAGGATGTGCTTGATTAGGATGCCAGACCATGTGTTTCTTGTCCTCCATTGGAAATGTGCCTTTTAGAAAAATGTTAAAAATACTAACTCCTATTTCCCCCCTCTCTTTTTTTTTTTATAATTACATTGTTCTTAGTATATATTCTTCCAACTTCCACGCAGTGAAGAGGGAGTCAGATGGAGCTCCTGGGGACCTCGGTAGCTTGGAGAACGAGAGGCAGATTTATAAAAGTGTCCTGGAAGGCGGAGACATCCCTCTCCAGGGCCTCAGTGGGCTCAAGAGACCCTCCAGCTCGGCCTCCACTAAAGGTAACGGAGCGAAGCCCACAGGCTTCTCGCCTGTCCACACCCTTATTGGGGTGTCTCTTGCCTGTCTGCACTATTATCAGGGTGTTGGCAGGAGGTGAACCTCCAGCTACTGAGATAAGTTGTGCCTTGTTCAGGTCCATTTCCAGGCCTTTGAGCCTTCTTAGGTCCCCTCCCCTGGTTTCTCACCGGCCATTTTTCTTTCTGTATTAGTAATTTCCCTTCCTTTGAACCTCAACCTTGCTCTCCCTGAAGCATCTCTCTCTCTTTTTTCGTTGTTCTGATTCCTTTTTCTTAGAAATTAGCTGAGCTTTTTAGTCTTTCCTCACTCTAGCAAGGTGGCCATTTTTTCGTTGCATCTTTGCACCTGCTTTGCAGCACAGATTATTTTGCACCTGGACGACTGGAAATTAAAAACCAAAACCAAAACCATATGACCAATGAGCATGTTACCTCTCCTTTATTTTTCTTTTTTAGCAGCTTTCAGCTTTAACCTAATGGGTCTGTTTATTTTATTCTGCATGCTTTCCAGTGGATCGTAAAGGTGGGAATGCTCACATGATTTCTTCATCTTCGGTTCATAGCCGAACAGTTAACACTAGCAATGTGTTAGGCCCTGTGTGTAAGCACAAGAAACCCCTGTCCGCCGCGAAAGCCTGCATTTCGGAAATCCTTCCCTCCAAGTTCAAACCCAGGCTCTCTGCTCCCAGCGCTCTTTTGCAGGAACAGAAGAACGTCCTCTTGTCGTCGGAAAAAGCTCAGAGCTGTGAAAACCTTTGCGTTTCGGTTTCTCTGAATGATTCCAAGAGAGGCCTCCCCCTCCAGGTTGGGGGGAGCATCGAGAACCTGCTCATGCGCTCCCGGCGGGATTACGACAGCAAGTCGAGCAGCACCATGAGCCTGCAGGAGTGTGGCACCAGTGCCAGGAGGCCTTGCCCTCTCTCGAGAAAGGCCGGGATGCAGTTCACCATGCTTTACCGGGACATGCACCAGATCAACCGAGCTGGCCTCTTCCTAGGCTCTGTCTCCTCCTCGAGCGTGCGGGATCTCGCCTCCCACTTTGAAAGGAGCAGCCTGGCCTTGGCCAGGGGTGAACTGGGCCCCAGCCAGGAGGGCTCAGAGCACATCCCCAAGCACACCGTCTCCTCCCGCATCACAGCTTTCGAGCAGCTGATTCAGCGGTCCCGGTCCATGCCATCCCTGGACCTGTCCGGCAGGCTCAGCAAGTCCCCCACGCCTGTGCTGTCCCGGAGCGGCCTGACCTCAGCCCGCTCCGCCGAGTCCCTCCTGGAGTCAACCAAGCTCCGGCCCAGGGAGATGGATGGGCTGAACCCCGGGGGGGTCTGTGCCTCCCTGACATGTAGCAGTATGGTGGACCCCACTTTGGGCTTCAGGGGCCTCACACCTTCTGAGCCCCTCTCCACTTGCTCTGATGAGCTCGACCACTGCTCAAACATCTCCAGTGACAGCAGAGAGGGCAGCAGTGGCAGTTTTCATGGAGACTTCCCCAAACACCGCCTCAACAAGTGCAAGGGCACCTGCCCGGCCTCGTACACCCGCTTCACCACCATTCGGAAGCACGAGCAGCAGCAGACCTCCAGGCAGCCTGACTGGCGCCCTGATTCCAGAGGGGACAGGAACACGCTCCTCAGGAACATCTACTTAATGAGCCCCCTCCCTTTTCGGTTGAAAAAGCCCCTCCAGCACCAACCCAGACAGCCTTCCCTTGGTGATTTCTCAGGCCCCCCAGTGGGCCGGAGGCCAGACCTCCCCAGTCAGCCCCATCAGGATGACCCCCGCCCAGTGGGGAAGCCCTCAGTTCCCAGGCGCCTGTCTTCTCGACACACCATGGCGAGGCTGAGCCGGAGCTCAGAGCCCCCTCAGGAGAGACCCTCGATCCCAGAGGCCTGCCCGAGGGCCTTTATTGATGGGAACTCTGGGCCGTACTCAAACCACGGCCTGGACAGGAACAACAATCCACAAAGTGAACTGGGACCATCCCTTGGAGGTGGCATTTTGTGTATTTGCCCGGTCTCACCTCACCCGTCTCTCCACTTTGCTTGCTCTGTCCTCTCCTCCCATGTACCCTTGGTGCTCATTTTCTGGTCCGTCCTTTGTTTTCCGTTTGTTTTGCTTGGCTATTAATCATGGCTCGTAGTGGCTGCACTTCTTTAAAAACAAAGCCCCCATGTCATTTAAACTAACCACCAAAGTCTATTTCGAAAGAAAAATTGGCCATTTAGCTCATCTGAGAAATTTGTTCGTTTGAACCCTGGAAACCCTTGCAGTTTGCACCAACCCCGACTCACCCCGTGGTTTTTTGAGAGGCAGCCTCTCTCAGTGGCCCTGTTTGTGTTTGTGAGTGTACAGTGTGTCCCTGTAAGATCCTGCACGCCTCTTAGGGGACACTTTTCAGAGAAGGTCTTCTCTTTTTGCTCACCTTTTGCCTTCTGATGAGTATTCTTTGTATTACACTAGTTCTCAAGTAAATTTTAGCAGTCGGGGTGGGGTGGGGGATTGTTTTTTTTATCTTTAGAATTTGATGATTGATCATTGGTCTCAATGATCATAAAAACTTGACATTTAGAATGAATGAAAGGTGAAATCTTTTCCCAGTCTGGCCTGCCACTAAATCTTTGCCTGTTTTAATTCTACTTTGTTGTTTTGAAGATTCAGAATCACCAAGACATTTTATACCAGCTGATTACTTGGAATCCACAGAAGAATTTATTCGAAGACGTCACGATGATAAAGAGGTATATGCCATCTCTAAAGCGTCTTATCTTTTGCACATATAAAAATATGGAGGAAGTAAATGTTCTAGATAGCTGTTGGAGAGCAGGCGTGGCCTAGTGATTGGAAGCAAAGACCGGTATTGTCAGAAGTGACTTTTTATTGACATTGGCTCAGTCACTCCGCTCATAGTCCACTTTTCTAAAGAGTAGGACTGATTTCCTCAAGGCATTCAGTGCCAAATGCCACGTCAAACCAGGACTGCTCTACGGAGGTTCAGAAAGAGGCAGACCTCCCTGTATTGCTCTTTGTTCTTCATCCCTTACCCTAACCCCTGCCTTATTATTTAGGGAAATCCACCACATATTTCTCCAATACTGCCCACTCCTCTACCAGCACAAATCACAGTTCAAATCAGGAAGATTGCAGTAGGAGAAAGAGTAAACTGAAAAATAATAATGACCATGATACATATTATGAAACAATTTAAAGAAGTTGCCTTTAACTCAGAAGAAGAGATTTACCCCAATAAACATTGACAAACCCCCCCACCAAGGACTTCAGGATACAGACCTTTCTTGCAGCTGACAGGTCTGTACGGCAGCAGTGTGACTGACAGGGTTCGAAAGGGAATGTGTTCCTTGGGATTGAAGGAGAGCACATTCTACATATTAGCCAGATGGGCAAAATCACAAGCTTCTGTTGTGATAAAGTGTTGTTATGAGGCATGTTTTCTAGATTTCACAATCCCAGGAGAAAGGGTCCTACAGATTAAACAAGCTCTGATGCCCATTTCTCTGGAATGACTTAAGAGGTGGAAGAATTGCTTTGAACCTGGTGGCAGGAGGGGGAGGCTGTTCATATCTCTGCTACTTTTTTCTTTTCCCTATGAAATCTGAAGCCCTTTTTCTATGTTGTTCTTTTTTGCTGAGTGGTTTCAGACTAGGTAGATTTTCCTTAAAAATTTAAGGAGCACTGGATAATAATCATTGCTGCCAAAAGGTGAGACAAAAGACAAAAAGGCCATGGCTCCCCCATCTCCAGGCACAATGCAGGCAAGATTCAGTAAGGCACTTATAAGTATCTGTTGGAAGAAACAAGAGGAAGCATTTGATATACAGAATTATTTGTTATTATAAGGTGAAAACTCACATATAGTGGGTATTCATCAGATCACAGAACAGATTGAATTTGAGTCACCATAAAGAAAGTACAAGATGCCCACCTATGTTGGCCTGGGCTGCTGTGGTGACAGAATATGACACTTTACTACTATAAACCTTAGGACCCAACATGGACGGTTTTGTGATAGAAGTCTTGCTTACCGCATTGGAGGTTACTTAGTTGGTTTAGAATTAATACATTAAAATGTACATCCAAAAGGTGAGCAGCTTGTTTCCTGAATAACCCTGGCTCAAAGATTCTTAAAAACTTCATGCCTTTATCCACAGTTTTGGCTTATGTGGTTAAGCTATGGGAATGATGGATTTACTGAGGTCCGATTCAAGCACTGGTTTGGGAGTGTCACTCCATTTCCTGTCCACTTTCACTGATTTTATGTAACCTTGGCCAGAGCACCATGGATATGGCATCCTCAGGCATCAGTTAATTCCTATTTCCACAGAGAACACACATTTCCCAACTAACAGAGTGCCAGTCCTGGCATTTTTCAATGCAAATGCTTTATTATTAACATTGATGATAATGGGGTTTCAGAAAATGGGGACATGCCAATCCTGGAAGGGACATCAGTGGCAATCTAGGCAGTTCCCTTTTTTTTATTCAGGAAGGGACTACAACAGGGTAGTGGCTTGCCCAGAGCCACATACCACATTAATTTACAGAAGATGCAGAGCTAGAAACCAGGGCTCTGCTGTGCTTTGCAAAGCACTTTCTCATGTATTTTCTCATTCTATCTTTACAACAATTTACCTGAGCATTGGAAATCCTATAGCCACTTGATAAGTTATTACTTTATTACTTCTAGACCCTGGAGAAAAATAGAAAAATTGGGCCCACCATCATTTGGGGGCTAGGAGTGGCTTGAGGAACTTAATTGCTTGCTGGAAGAGGACTAATGTTTTATTGAGAAAACTAACAATTATCAGTTCTGATTAATGCTTTCCTACAAGGAATGTTAATTCTAAGAATATATGTATGGTATAGAATAACAAAACACATTAAAATTCTATTTCAGAGGGTCATTTCAATAGGCAATGAAGATATTTTGTAAAATGCCACATTGCTTAATTATTTAAAAAGCTTTAAAAAATAGAAATAGATGACTATTTCCTTAACGTAGGATAGAATATTTCTTTAAAACCCTATTGCCATTATTCTTAGTTTATCTAATTCTATATTTATATTCAACATCATTTCCTTAAACTCAGCTTTATTTTACCTAATAAAGAAATAGTTAAGTAAAAAAAATAAAGTGAGAAAGTAACTGGTGCTCCGTGCTGGTCACATACATAGCCTTTGGTGTATGTGTTAAGGCCTCCTACAAACTGTGCCCAGAGGAAGAATTGGCTGGCCTAGGAGAGAGGCCATTTTCTGAAATGGGTAGCTCCACTCAATTCAGCAGAGTGGAATAACAGACATTGGAAGCACAAAAATGCCGTAGACCCCACAAAGAGCCCATAGCAGGTTTAGCAGGCCTGAGTCAGGCAGAATCAGCCAGCCGTGGGTGGTCCCACCGTGGGAACACACTGTGGGAACTTACCACCGCCTGAGAGAGGTAAGGACTGCACTTCCAGCCCCCTGCTGCCAGTCCAGCATGCTTGTGGATGCTCTGGATGAACCACACTGGGTCGCGTGGCCTTTGCTGCCCTCGTATCAGGAGGTAGGAGGCTCTGGGCTGAGCCAGGGAATAGCCTGAAGACAGTGTGACTGTATGGAATTCATCCTTCTCTGTGTCCCAATGTCCTTCAGGTTTCTCCCATGTAGTGCCACGTCCTCCCCACGAGGGTGGTCATGGGAAACATGGGAGCTGTAGCCATAAAGCCCCTCCAATACCTGACCCTATGGGTTTTCTCCCCATCAGCACCTTCTTCCTTAGTTGTTTTTGTTGTCATTTTTCCAATACCCTGGACCAGATGATTCATTGCCCATTTTATGCAATTTCATGGCAGAAACTTTTAGCGGACCAGAGACGACTTAAGCGCGAGCAAGAAGAGGCCGATATTGCAGCTCGACGCCACACCGGCGTCATTCCAACGCACCATCAGTTTATCACTAATGAGCGCTTTGGGGACCTCCTCAATATAGACGATACGGCCAAAAGGAAATCTGGGTCAGAGGTCTGTTTTAGTTGCCTCAGTCTGCTGCTTGACCCAAAGCAATATTTGCCTCCCCACTAGCATTGCCCTCTGTAGGCTAAATTAGTTCTCCAAACAGCATCTTTCATCTTGGCTTCCCTTAGGCTTGCTTTGGCTCTTCTGTGGCTGGTCCATGGACATGATTCCCATCATGCCCTGTGCTCTGTATGTTTAAGCATGCCTGGCTGTGGGACCGGGATCTGCTGGCGCACACCCCTATGCATGCCTTAGAGCATTGGCTGCCTCCATGCGTCCAGTTCTCTGCGTCTTGCATTTTATCATGATCCTGTGTTGCCTGCGCATTCTGCCTGGAAACCTACCTTAATCCATATGCATTAGTAGCTATGGTGTGGGCAATGACAAGATTCTTCTTTGAAGAGATGGTTTAGGGGAACATATCTTACAAAAGTTAGCTACAATACGTTATTTACACCTATCCCTCAAATTGAGTGACATTAATGTTGAACTATCAGAGAACAATAATGATGCTCAGTGTTCTACAATGAATTAATTGAATAAAGTATACAGTAATGCTGAAACCTCACTGAAGAGTTTTGAAACCCAGAATTTTGTAGTTAGGATAAACTTGTGGAGGGTAAGGGAGCTCTCTGAGACATTTCATTTGTTACTTCTATTTTGATGTTTCTCAGCTGAGATTGTAAAACTTAATGTTATAAAATAAACTAAGCAGCACAAATCTTTGAAGTAATTTTGTTCGGGCCTTGGCCTCCTGCACTAAGGCCAACGTGTTGAAAATCTTGTGCCAGCCAAGGGCTGAATCTTGCATCAGAGTTTGCTTTGCCACATAACCCTTAAGTAGCCCTTCCCTGCTGAAGATTAGCTCTTTTGGGGGAAATGTTTGTGTCTGAAGGTTGGGGTGGGGGGTGGCAGAGGGGATGGAAACAAGTGACACTCAAAGCAAATACAGTTTTATAGTCTTTCAATATAATAGTAGATTAATATTTTTCTATCTTTTGAGTGACAGAGACAACACTAGTCATCAAAAATTTTTCTTAAAGAAATAGAAGTTATCTGGGGAGAAGTTGTAGAGAAAAGGAGAAACCAGATTAAACAAAGGGAAGGTAGAGAGAAGATGAAGACTCTAATGTGATGGAAAAAAAGAAAATAATAAAGAAGAGGCTGAAGTTTACAGGTGGTAACCAGTTGCAAGGGAAGAACAGCCCCTCAATCCTCAGCATACTAGTTCCTTCTCCAAACCACCCTGTTCTGAAGGTTCCAGTGATGGGTGATCCTCATACATAGGTCTTCCTGCTTGCAAGTGATGGAAGATGGAATCATGCAAAGGCACCCTAGGGCTACATACTCACACATATAGACAATACATGCAAATAAAAATGCAACTGGGGCAGATTAGCCATGGACAAAGGGAAGCAAACTCTGCCTAACCTGCCCTGCCTCCCTTCTAGAGCAGTGGTTTTCAAACTTGAGTGCATCAGAATCCCCTAGGGGCTTATTAAAATACAGATTGCAGGGCTCTATCCACAAAGATTCTGATTCTGGGATGGGGCCTGACCGGTTCCCAGGGGATGTAGATGATACTAGTTTAGGGACCATGCTTTGAAAATCACTGTCCTAGATGTTGGCTGATGGATATAAGAAAATCGACACTAACAAGTCCCAGGTGCACTGAGCTATGTAGACATGCTTCAGTCTCATTCAGTAGATTTTGACCACTAGCTCTGCAGGACCCAATGGAGAGGCAGAAACAAAACTCAGACTTCCCTTGAGAAGCTGGTAGTCCAGTGGAAAAAGAACTCGGAAATGTTATCTTGTTGAAGTAAGACGAGATGCTGTGGGAGCCAGGAGATTGATGGATTCTGCCACAGGGAGATCAAGGAAGAAAAAAGGAGATGATGCTTTGTATAAGCAATGGTGACTCATATAGTATGTATTAAGAAATCAATGAAATCAGTGTTTCTCAGCTTTGAGTAATGTATGTATGGATTCCCTTTAATGAAAAAGAAATTTCACCCCCAATATAGACCTTAGCCAATTCATAAATTAAATAGTAAACTACACAACTTTATTAAGTTAATTGAAGCTCATATCAGTTTTTGCCTAAACTGTGTTGCCACTCAAAGTGTGAATATGGTGCTATTTTGGTATAAATTATTTAAAGTTCACACAGTTCTATAGATAGATGGCTGTTATGGGATGACCACTTTTAATGGAATCACTGAGATGTTTGTACAATTTTGATCATTTGGCATTCTCTTGTGAACTTGTCATTTACCATTAACTTCACATTTATTCTTATTTCCCCTACAGCTATTAAATTGTGCTCTCTGGTCACAGGCAGACACAATGCAGGCATTGAAGTTGTGTGGCACTGGGTATAAGAGAGTTATTCAGTTGACCTCTAATATGTATGTGTGTAGACAGGTAGATGGAAATATCAACATGAAAATGCAGATTAAAAATTCCTGTGGAGAATTCATGGACCTTAAGAAGATCCCTACAAAATGCAGCTTGAGAAGCTGGTCATATGGGGGATATCTCTGAAGGATTAGGATCTAAAAATAAGCTCAATGAAATTTCTCAATACCTTTTTTTCCCTTCACTTAGAGTCTCCCATTTTTCCCTTTTACTATGGTTATGCCCTCTAATATAGAAGAGGATGTGTACAATTTAATTTCCATCATGTTGTTTTTTTAGACCAGAAAATCATAGCAGTTGAAGAAGTTGGAGCTACTCACGCTGGGATCAGAATTATATTGGCAGCTGTAAACAGCTTGCTCACATGATTTCTCTCCCCTATCTTTAAAAAAAGTTAGTTAAAGTAACTACTTTTAATTGTGGGGAAGAAAGACGTACAAATAAATATTGTAAGTAAAGGTGAACTTCTTGTTGAAATTGAAGATGAAGAAAATCCGAATAGGATTTAGACAAAGTGTAGCAAATAGACTTGCCTGTCAGGAACAGGAGTGTAATAAGAGATAAAGGTGGTTAGGTATGAGTGGAGAGAAATTACCCAAAGGTCTTAACCCACTTCAGGAACTGAGATTTGATCTGAGGGACAGTTGAGAGACTCAGCCAACTTCAAAGCAAGGAAGTGATGTGATGGAAGTATTTGAGGAATGTTATTTGTGCTCCTGAGTGACAGTAGATTAGAGTGAAGAGAAGTCAAAGGAAGCTTTGTGCCTGTAGGAACTAGAGGTCAGACCTGAGAGGGGTTGTGGAGGGAGAGACTACGGAGGGAGGAGGGTTGGCATGACTTAATGACAGACTTGATAAGAAATGGGAGACTAGGTCTGAGGCGTGACCTCTAGGCCTGGCATTCCAAAAGGTAAGGGCTACCCACCAGGAATGCAAGGCTTAGAGAAAGAATGAGTTCAGGGCTTACCTTATCTGGCTTTTTGGATGATCTCACAGACCATGAGAAATACATGGAGTCAAAGATGACGTGAGGGGTGAATCAGGGTTTCATCTACTTAAAGGTTGTAATTTAAGTCAGGCAAATAGAAAACGTAAGAGTACAACAGTGATAATTCCTAAACAGGCTCCTGGCTAACAACTTTGTTTTTGTTTTGTTTTGTTTGTTTGTTTTAATAGCCGTAGTTAGCCTTGGGGAACTAGCACTTTAGCTTTGGGACTTTTCTAACCATTTCTGCCCCAGATCGGGCCCTCCTTAGGGAGATTCTTATGCATGACATCAGTGGCCAAACATCCACCTAGTGTTCTGCTAAGGTCAGACAAGAGGAATCTTGCCCAGATTTGTATACCATAATGAGATGGTTAAATTGAATTTTTCTGCTTTGCTTTCTGGAAACTTGTGAAAATGTGTCCTTTTCATTGTATACGAATTGTGACTCTAACTTGACATTGTTTCTTGTATTTAGATGAGACCTGCCAGAGCCAAATTTGACTTTAAAGCTCAGACATTAAAGTAAGTACCACCAGTTATTTGTCATTTTAGCTGCCTCTTTTAAGCACAGAAGCTAAAGCTCACTGATAAAGTTGGAGAATTAACAGTGATAAAGAAAAAATAGTAGCTTATGGAGTTCTCTATGTGCCAAGGATTGTTCAAAGCACTTTACACTGCATTACAGTGTTACATAGCTTATACTGTAATCCTGTAAGGTCAGTACCACTGTTATTCCTTTGTACAAACGGGGAAACTGAGGGACTGCAAGATTAAGGAACTTGCCCAAGCTGGTCAGTGATGGAGTCAGGATTCAAACCCAAGGCATCCCAGTGCCAGATCCTGGGTTCTTTCCACTGTGCCACCCACTCTCCTCCTTTGTAGGGACTCAGTTTGCTTATTTTAAATGGTGGTCCGATCTGACTCACCCTTTCTATGAAAGGAGCCAGAACCAGTCTCTAAGAAGATAATATCAGTTTTGCTACCACATCCCAAGAGATTAAAGGCTTATGGGAACGTACAGAGGACCAGCATTTCTCTAAGTACCTTTGGGAAACTAGGATTCCTCAGAGTGCTAGGTCTGTAAAATATTTATCAGAATGAGTGTTCTAGTATAGAAATGAGTCTGGGGACCACTGCATACTATGTCTGTACCCCCCACTTGAAGAGATACTTTTCCATTGGCATTACCTAATTTTAGATGACCAGGAAAACTTTATATTTTCCATGGAATGAAATGTGGGAAATTCTACCAAAGACTGGGTTCCAAAGGTACCTCCTCACTTTATATCTAATTATGGGTTGAAACAGACCACGAGTTTTCATTGGCAGCAGTGACCAGTGGGCATCCGTTGTCTTGCTGGTGGGAGGCCCCACGTCTGATGACGAGAGGGAGACACTGGGAACTACTGTGTGGAGGAGGCTGCTCAGCCATGATCTCCTCCAACACAGAACCAGGCCATGGTTTCTAGAACCCAGGTACAAATCTGGTGCACTTGGGTACGCTTGTAACTACTGCAGCCTCTTAGCTCATCAGCTAACAGGAGGTGGTGGCATCATGTGCCGGGAAGATGATGGGCTTTAACGTCCTGACTATGCCACTTATTATCTCTGTAACTGGGCAAGTCACCAATCTCTCCACCTCAGATTTCCTCATCTGTAAAAATGCCTCTCTCTCAGGACAGCTGAGATAATACATAAAACATTTTGCACAATTTAGCAAAAGTTTTTCAACCAGAGAGAGGATAACAAAGATATATAATATTTAGTTTAATCAAGTAGTTACCTTCTTTTTTTTCTTTGAATTGAGAAAGGTCTGTGTAATATTTATTGAATGGTGTTGTCTTGACAGTATTACATTTCCCTAAATTTCATTTTTTAAAAAAAACCCATTTTTTTTCTTTAGAGAAACCCTGTCAAATAGAATGGGAGAACGCTGAGGTAGAAAGAACTTGTCACCAGGTGCCAACACTGCCAATACTGGAGGGGTTCCTTCCTCCTGGCGCAGTGCTTACGTCATGCCATTCTGTCTCCAAAGAAAGTTGATAAACCTTTTTTTAAAAGAGTAAATGACAGATCCACGGATGTGAGTCTTTTAAACATCTTCAGTCACTAGGTTCTGTTTTTTCCCATATAATATATATTGCTTTAAAAAATGTTCTAGGAGAGTACTTGATTCAACAAAATATAACATGTTTCTTTCCCATGGGACTTCTCTGAGCCTCTACTGTGCTGATGTATACGGTGACACTCCAGGAAAGATCTAAAATATATATTATCATTATCGTGTGTCAAACCTCGTTAGCACCAAACCTTGTCACTTGTTCTTTTGGGGGATGTGAATGGTCCACAGCATGGGCAGGAAGGCAGCCCCAGGTACCCTGTGGTGCATCTCCTGTGGCTATGACTCCAGACCTCTCACTCACAGGAGCTTATCTCCTCCTGTACTAAGAGTGGGGCCATTATGACTCTCACCTGCCTGAACAGCTGCAAGTCACTTAGAGTGATAGGGCTGGAGCCTACAGACCTCCAGCAGGTTGCATGTGCTGAGGGTCTGCTCGTCTGTGTGTTGTGGCTGGGAAAAGGGAAGGGGGAATTCAAAACACACCCAAGGAGGGCTACGGCAAAAATTTGACCAAAAACATTCCTTCTTATGGAAACATGCCCTGGATCCCCCTCACGGGCCTCTTTAGGATTAGAATCCTATCTACCAATGTGAGACTCACAAAGGTTCTTTTATTCAACAGTGCTGACTTTGTGTAAAGTTTTCCAGATGTGCCTCTGTTGTTTAGCCAGCATCTCTCACTTACCGTGGGACTTGCCGACACACTCAAAGCATTCATACCCTCTCTATATTGCCATCAGACACCTGTCTTTCCAGGCTATTGGTTTGGCACAAATGGAAAAGATCTAGGTCTTTATTATGATTATGATTATTCAAGAAAATTTCAAGTTACAATTTTTGTTCTTTTAAGTTCTGTTTTGTTATCTTCTTGTCTCCTTTCTTTTTCTTAAAAGGAATCCTGAATAGAGGTTAACATCATCATTACTGAGTCAAACAAAGGGGATGGGTATGGGTATGGACATGAAGAACACTTTTCTATCCCAGATTCCATCGTGTTGAAAAGAAGTGAATTAACGTTTACTAAGTGTTAACTGTATGACAGGCACCCTGCTGAGAGTTTTATTTGTAGTTTGTTGCTGAATCCTCCAACTCTTGATTTAGCTCCTATTTTGATTAAGTAGCTCAGAGATACCAAGTATTTTGCCCAAGGTTCCAGAGCTAGTAAATGGCATATAATTAGGTTTGAACCCAGATCTGCCTAATTTCAGAGCCTCTCTACTACACTATGATAGATGGATGGATGACAAGATGTGTGGGTAGATGAATGGCCAAATGGGTGGATTGATAGATGTTAATTCATGAGAAAAAAATTGAGAGTAATTTAAAACAACGAAGGTATGCCTTGCCAGGGCAGAGAAGAGAGTAGTGAAGGCAGTCAGAGTAACTAGAAGGAAATGTTTTTCATCATTCAGTGAAATCAGTTAAGACTATTGAGTGCATTGCTTTGTGTTACATAATTATTCTGAGAATAAGATGACATCTGCAAAAATTACATGGAGAAAACCACAAGGAACTAAGGGAGCCTCTGCGCACTTTTGAGTGTTCTTCAGTTTAAGAGTTAACATCCACCCCACAAAAAACCTTGACAAATTCCAAATGTATTGTAATTTCCTACATAGTGTAGTCCTCACCTCCAAATATAGAGCCCCGCCCCTTGTGTGATTTTCTTCTTTTTGACCTCATTAGAAGTCTCTTTTCACTAAAAAACTTTTTTTTCTTTTTAAGGCAAGGCAACCCTTGGTTAACCATACAGATCGCAAAGACCTTGTGAGCTTACAATCACTTATTTTTTTTATTTTTTACTCCTACAGCACCTGGTCTTCCTAGGTGGTCTTCCATCCAAGTATTAACCAGGCCCAACCTTGCTTAGCTTCCAACATCAGACGGGATTGGGCTTGTTCAGGGTGGCATGGCTGTAGACAAAAACTGTGTGTCTTAATCTTACACATATCAAAACATCTTGTAAAATGCATGACTCTCTGTTGACAGGGAGCTTCCTCTGCAAAAGGGAGACATCGTTTACATTTATAAGCAGATTGATCAGAACTGGTATGAAGGAGAGCACCATGGCCGGGTGGGCATCTTCCCACGCACCTACATCGAGGTACCACAGCTTCTCTTTCTATGGAAAAGCCCAGTCATGCCCCAAACAGCATTGATTTACCAAGATCTTGAGTTTTGTTTCTTCCTCTCTCGTTTCTCCACTTTCTTCTCTTTTACCTCTTCCTTCCTCAGCTTCTTCCTCCAGCGGAGAAGGCTCAACCCAAAAAGTTGACACCAGTGCAGGTTTTGGAGTATGGAGAAGCCGTGGCCAAGTTTAACTTTAATGGTGATACGCAAGTAGAGATGTCCTTCAGAAAGGTAAGCTGCCCTCTGAACCCATGCTTAGGGGCTCTTGGGTGGTGCTGTTCATACTGCAGTGTGGCCCTGCAGTGGCATTGCCGCTCTGGCAATGCTGTCCAAATGTCTTAGGGATGTGAAGGGCAGTAGGAGAATCTTCTGAGGTGAGGTATTTTAAAAATAAATTCTAGGCTGGTGTCAGAGGTTAACTACAGGAATTTCACTGATTAAAGGCAGGATTTCTTGAATCTTAGACATCTTTTATAAACTGTATTTAGTCAACATTTATTGAGCACCTAATGATGTGATAAGCACTGTGTAAGTGACTCAGTTTTCCAACATAGCGATGTGGCCTAGTGGAGAAAAGCAGGTCTTTTGACACCAGGAGAAGTTTGAAAACTTTTAAAGCCAAAAGCCATGGGTTTTTTTCTAGCCACAATTTCCTCATGTAGAAAATGAAGATAAGTGGCTCTCGTAGAGCTGTTGTAAGAGGATTAAATGAAACACCTGTGAAGTCCCCAGCATGACATATGGCATCCTATTGGTGCTCAGTAAACAGGAGACACCAGTTATTATTGTTATTATGGCCTTCAAGGAGCCTGTGCTTATTTTGAACACAGTTAAGCAGAGCAGAGACGCTGTTCTGCCCAGGAATTCACTCTCTTTACATGTCAGAATTCTCTGCCTTGCTAAAGTTATTAAAGTCACTAATTTTATTGAGGATTGAGGGAAATGAGCACATGTTGTAGAGAAATATTGGAGGCAACCCAATTGGAAAAGAGAAATATTGGAGGCAACCCAATTGCCTAACATCAGGAGACCACTAATTATATCATTGTATGTCTGTGCAACAATATCCTGTAGTGGTCTATATTTCTTGATAAAGAAGGACCCTCAGTGTATGTGATAAAGTATTTAAAAAAGCAAGTTGGAAAAGGGAAAGATAGCACATACTCAGTTTTTATAGGAAAATATGTGTGAGTCTAATCACATGTATAGAATTCAATCTGGGAAGTAAAGTACATCAAAATATTGACAATAGCTACCCCTAGTGATCATATTATGGATAATGATTATTTTCTGCTTTATGCTTGTGTTTTAATTTTTTTATAATTATACAGGAAAAAATTAAGTTATGAAAAGGAAAGGAAAAAAAGAGAACCCCCAAAACCTTTGCCTTAGAAAAGAATTTGGGATATCTGTTTGTTTTGCTCAAAAACACTACATTTACCTGCTAGCTTGGGGGAATGAATGAATTTGACCTTCCCATTTATAGAAATGTTTTAAGACTAGGCTTAACTCCCCAGAATCCAGATAGCTCTATTGCTGTTAGTTTCTCTATCCCAGTGAAATTAATTTCACCCAGGTCTAGCCAGGAAGGTTTTTCTGAGCAAAGAATATGATAAATAATGCAGGATAGAAGAAAGTACAGGCAGGAGCCTCAGGCCTGCTGAGGCATCGTGGGACAAGGACCCTTGCCTTGCCATGTCTTACAGGGTGAGAGGATCACGCTGCTTCGACAGGTGGATGAGAACTGGTACGAAGGGAGGATCCCAGGGACGTCCCGGCAAGGCATCTTCCCCATCACCTATGTGGACGTGATCAAAAGGCCACTGGTGAAAAACCCAGTGGATTATATTGACCTGCCTTTCTCCTCCTCCCCAAGTCGTAGTGCCACCGCGAGCCCACAGGTACCTAAGCTTCTTGTCACTGGTTTTCATACTCAGCATGACCTACAGTGCTGATGGCACACAGCTCCTTGGGTGGTTCTTCAGCACTGTGATGAAGAACCGTTCTCAGCAATGCAGCATATACACACCGGGACCTGTGGTCATGCATACAAATAGCATTTTTCACACACTTGGAGAAATGCTATCGCAAGGGAAAGGAAAGAGCATAAGGTGATTGCTCTGGGGGTAACAGAACTAGCAAAAGAGAAATGAGAGCCTTTATTAGTTGGTCCAAAACTCTACTGAGAGCGTCCCATCCTGGGTAAGGCTGGTGGTCTAGGTGCCACCACCACACCGTACATACCATGGCCCAGTACTGTTCTCTTAGTCATCTTTCCAGTCAGGATTGGCCTACAGAAAGCAGAAACCAGGTTCGAAAAGGAATTTACAGCATCTCTGTCTACACTGGGCTGAAAGGAAGTAACTTTATAGTAAAATGTTTGCTTTCCTGAACATTAATTATGAGCAAGATTGTTTTAAAATATAATTGTTCTAACTTATCCCGACTTTCCCAAAGCAAAGAAAAAATTAGGACATCGGGCTCAGAAGAGGCATGGTGGGGCGACTTCCTGTGAAAGAGATGGATTATACCACCATTGTAGGTTGTGGGGAGGATGGCCAGAGGGCGGGAGCAGGACTGGGGCCCCAGGAGGACACTTGGATGGTGCCTGTTTTCTCTCATTCTCTGGTCATTTCCTCCTCTTAAACTGCCCATCAATGACCCCAGGAGTTGCTTCTTGGCAAAAAGCACAGAAAGATTCATATCTTGTGATCTTAGGGGAAGAGAGTATGAGGTGGGCACAGGGCATTCTGCTTTGTAATAATATGGGGAACTCAGCTAGATTTTTTGTATGACCAACCAAGTGTGACTATGAAACAAAATGACTACGCTGTTCATACTCCTCTCTGGAAGGCTCTTTGCTGAGCTCCCTAGAGAGAGTAAAAGCTCAAGGAAAGGAATGGCAGGCCACCGTGTTTTCTCTTGTGATTCTGGGTCACGGCTTCGGTTGCAGAGGTGTTTGGGTGGGGCGTGGTGGAGAGCTTCCACTGTGTCCCTTTGAAAGTCTGATTCTGTAAACCAGGCCAGCACCATGTGTAACTGCCCTGATGGGACCCTTTCTTCCATCTCCACACAAACTTGCTTCTTCCGTCCTGCTCCTGACTGTAGAAGTGCATGTACACACACACACACACACACACACACACACATGCACACCAGTTTCTCTCCCAACCTAATTGGATGATTTCCTTTTTGACACCAGACCGTCCTGCTTGTCCTCTCCATTTCATTCCTCTCTGTATATCTTTTGTGATTATGTCCCTCCTTTCTTCTTTATGCTGACCCTTGTACCTTTTACTTTTTTTGTTTTCCTCTCTCTCTCTCTCTTTAAGTTTCCCAGTCATAGCAAGCTCATCATACCAGCCCCCTCATCTCTCCCTCACCCCCACCGAGCCCTGTCCCCTGAGATGCACGCTGTCACCTCTGAGTGGATATCACTGACTGTAGGTGTCCAAGGCAGGCGTTCTCTGGCCCTGACCCCACCCCTGCCTCCTCTGCCAGAAGCTTCTCTGTACAGCACTGATCACCTCTCCCTGTTGGGAAGGCCCAGTCCCTCCCTGTCCTTCAGGCTCCCCCATTCAAGTTGGTCAACACCACGCTCAGTGGTTTCCCCACGGGCCCTACCTCCCCCCCACAAAGCCTACTCCCTGGCACCCAGTGCCCAGGCCTCCCTTTATGTCAACGGAGACAGTGGTGTCCACATGCCACCTTCAGGAATCCACCAGGATTGCTTCTCCCAGCCACTGCTTGAGAGCTCCGACAGGGTCATCTCGGAGCTTAGCGATGCCTTTAGCAGCCAGGGCAAGCAGCAGCTGTGGCGAGAAGGAAGCAGACAGTATGATAGGAAAGCAGAGAGGGAGGCAGGTGAGAGATACCCTGGTGGACCCAAGATCTCTAAGAAGAGCTGCCTGAAACCGTCAGACGTGGTCAGGTGCCTGAGCACCGAACAGAGACTCTCAGATCTCCACACCCCCGAGGAGAGCCGGCCCATCAAGCCCCTGGGTAGCCCTTTCCCGGGAAGGGAGGCTGAGCAGACAGAGCTGCATAGAGATGGCGAGCAGGCTGAGAGGAAGGCCGCTCGGAGAGGTGTGAGCCAGGTAGGCCTGCAGCATGACACGTGTGCTTTGGCGTCTCAGTTGGCAGGGTGGGCCAGATGTCTCACCCACGGTCCACCTACTGAGGCTGCGTGGATGCCGGTGAGACTCACACTTGCTTGCCTTGGGAATAAAAATATCACCCAGGAGGGAATGGAGTCATAACTGTTTCAGGGCTGGAGACAGTTGGAGGCAAAAGATAGGCTCTATTCTGGCCTCTTGAGGAAATTCAAAAGTTAATCCCCACTTTGGGTATCTCCTGGCCTGGTACTGAAGCCCTGAGAAAAGGCCTTCCTCATGCTCCCTTCATGCTGTTGAGAGCATCTCGGTTCGCTTGGACTAACAGCTGAGAACACCAGGCTTCAGTTTGGCTCAGTGTGGTTTGGTTTTGTGCGAGATACACCTTGTTACCATAACCCGTGGCGCTCCGCCAGTGCTCAGCTCCGTCAGGTGTTCGTCCTGTCTCATGTTTGTGTGGGTGCACGGGGCCTTTGTTCTCTGATGAACAAATGCATTTTGGTTCTGGGAGGATTATGCAGGCCCAGCACTGGGGCCCTGACAGATATGGGGTCCCTGAATGGGCCCATCAGGTTTTTAAGTGACTATCCCATCTTCTCTCTGGGTCAGCTACAAAGATTTCAGGGTTTGGATCAAGGTGGCCTTAGGGTGTTTTGAAAACTGAAAACTTTGGGACTGGGGAGACGTGAACTTGGCAGTTAGACCATGATTGTGATTTTGCTATGCTGTGTTATACCCCAAGTCACAGACTTTGGGCAGTTTCTACAAAGGAGGTAGGTTTAAATGCCTGCTCACCTCTTTCTGTCTAGTGACTTGGGAGTTACTTCCCCTCTCTGAGCCTCAGTTTCCTCATCTGTAAAACATATAATAACTCCTACCTCATAGAGTAGTTGAGAGAACTCCACAAAGTAATGCATGAGAAGGGCTAAGCATAAGGGTTGGGAATGGAAGATGGTCAGCACTTTGTAAATGAAAGCTGTCCATTTTAGGTGATCTAGAGCCGTTCTGGAACTGAGAACATTCTAGATGTCTATAGAACCAGATGGAATTCTTAACAATGCCTCTCCAAACCATGTATTGTCTACTGTGTACAATGCCCACAGTAGGCTGTGCTTGATCTCAGACCTACAGTCCCACTTTCCCTTTATAGTTTCATTTGTTCACTCAACAAATCTTTATTCAAGACCTGCAGACAGCAGCCTCTGGTCAGGGTTCATTGCTCCCCTTCTCCTGAGGAGCCTGTGTTTCCGGCTGTGAGACTGCTGGACACAGCAGCATCGTGGCAGCAAAAACAGAGGCATGCTTGGAGTACATGGATGCAACCAGACTTCCAGCTTCATCCTAACAGTCGAGAGTGGGGGGTCATTTGTTGTGGGAGGGACAGCGTGAGACATTGATGACTACTAGTCAAGGTTGGCCTCTCGCTAGCAAGCCACCTGACTTTCCCCAACCACAGTTTTCTCCTGTGCAAAGCAGGGAGAAAAGTGGCCCCTCCCTTGTAGGGTGGTTGTATAGGATTAAAGGAGGAGGCGTGGTGCCTGCTGTGTGGGAAGGCTCCATAAAGTGAATTGTTGCTCTGGCTGCAGTGTGGGGCCAGGGAAAATAATACCAGCGGAAGGCTTTGCCCGGCCCTGGAGCAGGTGTTCCCAGAATGTGTTCTTTGAGAAAGAAAAAGGTGTTCATTTAAGGAAAGGACAGTTCGTTAGGGAGAGGTGAAGTGGCTACTTGAAAAAAATTCACTGTCTCTGACGCAGGAACAGTTGTGTAAACATTCTCAGTCAGTCGTGGTGCCTGGAGACCTTGTTGTCAGCAGTGAGTCATAGCGCCCTGATCCCAGGACCTGTGTGCACAGGATGCGAGTGTGGGGCCGGAGTGTGGGGCCGGAGTGCCGGGTGAGGTTGGGGTAAGCGCTTCCCGCTTCCTAACCCAGGGCAGCAGGGCTGGGGCGGGCAACACAGAAAGCCAGGCTTGTGGACCCCACGTGTACCACTTCGTGCTCCCTCCCTCTCGCCTGCTCTCCCAGCACAAACCCTTCTCCATGGATACACCCAGGCTGTGCGCTCCGTTGAGAGCCAGAGGGCTGTGTGAAAGGGGCTCACCTCCCTCTTCACCCCCTCTTCGTTCCCTTCCTGTGCCTGGGAGCAGGAGCTGGCAGCTCGAGAAGCAGGGGCCTTCAGAAGAGGTTTCCTGCCTCTTGAGGCCCTTTTTGGGTGACAGCTAAAAATGGAAAGGACTTCAGGGACGACTATTCTTTGGTGGCCCCTCAGGATGATGTGACCTCAGGCTGTGTCACTTGTTTACATCAATGCATTCCAGACCAGTTTATGTTATCAGGAAACTTGTTGGCCACTCTCCTCCTTGCTGTGGAGAGCTGAACCAGAAGTTCCACTTTATGATAGTTGTTGGGAAGCCACGTTGAGTATCTGACAAGGAAATAGAGGGAATTTTACTCCAGAGCCTTAAAATAACAGACATTCTGAAATGCTGTGATCATTTACTCTTCTATTCGAGCACGAGGGTGTTCCAGGCACTGAGTGAGCTAAGTGCTGCGAGAGTTGGGGACGAGCATTGTCAGGGGCTTCCTGCTGCTCTCAGGAAGGTCCATCTTCCTTCATGGGCTCAGAGGCACCTTGTGATTTGGCCATTTAGATGGCAACCCAGCCTCCTCTTCCAAAGCCTCCCATGCTTGTTTGCCTGGATAATTCCCACCTGTCCTCGACTGCTCTACTTAGATGCTATTTCTTCTAGGAAGCTTTTTCTGACAACGCTGCCCCCATCCTGCAAGACCAGGTGCTCCGACTTTGTGCTTCCCTGCATCTGACCTGTGGGAGCCATTGCCAGCTCCATGGTATTCATTTGCCCCTTTGCTTGTCTGTGTCACAGTTGGAGTATTAGCACCATAAGGTTAGGGAGCATGACACCAAACATATGGAAGGTACTCAATAAATATTTGTTGAGTGAAAGAGAAGATAAAAAATGACTGACCCCACTTAAACGAGTATGTGATCTTTATTGGGAAATGACATGTTCACACATAATTGTAGAGACAGAAGGAGAGTCACAAAGAGCTTACTCTGAAACTTCAAAACTGGGAGAAATAATAAGCAACGGGAGAAAGAAGGTGGCCATTTGGAAAGAATTCATGAGAAAAGGGGTATTTGATCTGGGGCTTATAGAACAGGGAGTTTTAAGATAGGCCGACAACAGAAGGGTAGTATTAGGCAAGCAAATAGTCCAGACTCAGCCCAGAGGTGCAAATGTGAATGGGGAGTGCGGGGAATGCAGAATGGTGAGCTCCTGGTTTGGGTGAGCTTCAGGGTGTCTGCAGGTGGGTAGTAGGGGCAATGTGGAGAGCAGAGCATAGAGGGCCTCGTTGGTGCCATGGTGGATATTCATTAGTACCTCCTAACAGCATGTCTGTTCATCTTCCTCACAGTCACGTGACCCTGTGACTCGGTTGTCAAACTTCCCTGTTTGGTACTAAGTCCCTGCTTTTGCCACTTTTCTTCCCCCTAGTCACCTGTCCACCCCACCCCACCTCCCCCAACTCTGCAGATGTACAGAACACTTCTTGTGAAAGTTTTGACTTTTTACTTCTTTATAGCCTCCCAGACTGATATCACATTGGGTCCATTGTTCATGTTTTTAGGTGTGTTTTCCCTGAACAGCAGAAGGGGGTGAGTCAAGTGAGGGGGTGTCTAGCGGGTATCAGGGTCGAGCGGGAAGAGCACTGCATTCCAGCTCCAGCTCTGCCATTAGCCTGCCGCGTGTCTTTGGATGAGTCACTTCCCTTCTCAGGCGGCAGCTTCCCAGTATGTAAACAAAAGATTCTGACAAGAAAACTAAAGTTCTTTCTAGCTTTATTATTCTTGATTAGCTGGAAATCCTGTATGGATTTCAGTTTAAAAAATAAAAGAGCAAATATAAAATTTAAGTAGGGGGTTTACTATAGGCCTGTAGACCTTCTCAATTTAAAAAGGAATTTTTTTTCCTTTTATTATTTGAGGGACAGTTTAAGTAATTGGATAAAACATACATATAAGATGCCCAAGAGTTCAGAATCATCACTCAAGGTCTTGGATTTTATTGGGCGAATTTTGGCCAAGAAAGTTTAGAGTGATCAATCAAGAAAGTAAAGGGGAAGATCACCTTAGAAATTGTTATCATTAGCATCATCAAATGTTTACTGAGCTTCCCCAAGATAGAAGCACTATTGCTGACTGGTATCCATCCTTGGATTTGAGTCCCTACAGTTGTTGAGAGAGCCTTACTGAGTTTTAAATTAAAAGACTCTTTAAAGATCATCAGCTCCAGTTTTCCAGGCATGAAACTTGTGAGAATCTGGGGTCAGCCAAGGACTCTAGGCCAACACATACAGTATTGCATAAAGTTTCAAGAGACTTGCACCTGAGTCCATCTGAGAGCTGAGTTTATAGACCCCCCAGGAAGAATTCCCAGTCTATTTGACTTTTGTGATGAGATGAAAAAGGTGAGGCCTGAGAAAAGTGACAAAACTTTTGTGATATCAGTTTGGTTTCTAAAGGAAAGGAAGCCAGTCAAACAATAAAATCAGAGAGCATGAAGTTTAAAAAAATGTTCAAGGAAAATATTCAGGAAAGCTACGTGTCCTCCAAATGTCTGAGAAACACAAGAACAAACTATTCTACAGCCTTAGGGAAAGGAGAGGAGAGAAAGCTACTCAACTGATGACAGAAAGATATGCTTTGGTGACATCAAGGGAACATCCTTTTCTACGTGAAAACTAGGTTAGTTTCCAGAAAGATAAGAACAAAGGCATAGGCCTGCTCTGAGCATGGACATCAGAAATAAAAGGAAAGCATGTGACGTGACTCAGAAGAACAAAAGGATGTTAAAGATGTTAAGACACCCAGCTAAAAGTGGGAAACATTTTCCTTTGACTCACTCAGACGGGAAATCTCTAAATAAATACAGAAGGTGTTTAACAATTTACGGGCTGGGAGAGACATTGGCTGCAGTTCTTACAGCAGTAACCAGGAGGTATCGTCTCAATAAAAAAGGTAGGGAACTTAGACCCAGAGTTGAAATGTCCACCCCTAAAAAGGTATCAGGAGGAATGGTAGACAATAGAAACCCTAACACCAGCTACAGAACACTGAGAAAGCTAAGGAGACCTCTTGATCAGCACCCCTCTCCAGCTGCCTGGCATTTCCCTGGTAGAGCCTGGAAGATCCCAGTGTAGTAGGATGCTCAGGACTTGGAGTTAGAGAGACCAGGGTTAAAATTCTGGGTCTTCAAATTCCCAACTCAAATATATTAGGTCCTACTTTTATAAAATGAGGTACATTAGGGCCACCTTATTGAGTTATTATGAGGATTAAGTGAAATGTCATAGAGATGAAAATGCTTAGCCCTAAGCATATGGTTAGAACTCACTAAATACCTGTTGTGTGATACCAAGGTAACAGGGAGGAGAAACAGAAGCAGTTAGCTGTATTCTGTCTACCCCATTCAGCTAATGAGAGGAAGATGGAAGAAAGAGAAAAAGTTGATATGGGTGAATCCTTTTATTTGGGGTTACACAAATCCAGAATTTAGAAAATTCACAATTTGTACTCTGCCAGTTAGTGCTTCTCCTTATTCTCTCCTGTCTTGCATACAAGGTCATCTTCTTGGAGAGCTTTCGGTTTCTTCATGCCTGAGTACACATTTGCCATTACTCTGCTTGTTTTAGGAAAGAAACAGAAGACCACATCACGTACGTACTACGATGAGATAACCGAGTGTTCAAGTTTAGTGTTGTAATCAGGTTCAAATTACAGCAAAGCTGATGTGGTATCTGTCCAGTAGCCTGCAAGGAGATTAAGTCTAGGTGATAGTTGAACTAATTGGTTTTCATTAGTTTTATGTTTAAGCCAGGACCTTTATCCCAATAAACTTAAGATGAGAGCTCAGTGGGATCAGAGACTGTGGAGAGTCCTGTGGCTGTTTCCTAGAGTCAAAACCCAAGAGCCCGAATCACTCGTGTCTTCCAGCTCCTATGACAGAGATTGCTCATGGTGTTCAGGACCTACAAATCTTCTGTCAATGTCTGGGCAACCCCTCGCCTCCCACACTGTCAGAGCTCTCCCTCCACATCTGGAGGCTACAGCCAGAAGCTTCCTCTGCCCAGACTTCAGTGGGCAGTGGGTAGGGTTCTGTCTCCCTTCAGTCAGGTCATTCCTGCCCAGTCCTAATTCTCAATTCATAGGGTATGCACACTCCAGTTATGGAAAATTAGTGCCAAAAGGACATTTATTTAAATCATGTTCAATTTTACGAAGATCTTTATTTTACAAAGATCTTGAAGTCCAAAGAAGTTAAGCATTTTACTCAAAAGATAATAAATTAGTGTCAGATTTTCTCACCCTAGTTCAGTCAGTGTCTCCCTGGGAGACCAGTGCAGGTCACCAGAAAGGTAGGCTAGGGCCTGAGGAGTTGGGAAGATATGGGACATAGGATGGGTAGAGGAATGCCATCTCCGAGGGACTCGGGCAGGTTGAGGGAGCAGGAGAGGCTGGTGATAACACTAGAGCCATTTGAGGCCACGCTGACCTCGAGATCCTCTATCCTGTCCGCATCTCCAGGACTTCCTGCTGTTCTTAAGCCTGTGGACAATTTATTTTGGTTTCAAGACTTTGGCACATAGCCAAAGCTGGAAGAGAACGCCTAGTAACTCCACAGTAGCACCAGGTGTTTTGTGGATCCAGAGGGATTAAGAGCTCCAGGGAGGCCAGGGTCAGATTTCTGAGGGACTTCTGTGAACTGAAGACAGAAGGGCAACAGGACAACTGGGCAAGGATGCCTGCAGGATCGCTCACTCGGAAAGAATGAAACAAGGGCTTCAGGCCAAGAGGGGCGAACCTATGTCTAGTCTGCAAATATGGAAGAAAAGCGGCTTCTGGATCAGCAACTGTCACCTGCTATACTGTTATAGGGGGTAGGGAGGGGAGGGCAGTGCATGCATGTGTGTGTGTTGGGCCAGTTGCTGTTTTTCTAAACACGTGAAAAACTGCAGTGCATCTCCAGGAGTCCGCAATGTACTGAGCATGAGATAATACTCCCTTTATTCTTAACCCTGGATGTAGTCCTGGTGAGAACTTGTATCTACTTTTAGGCTCAAGTAAGGGCAGACTGTGAGGACCCAGGGAGGGTTCAGAGGGTTACATGAGCCCCACATGTACTTTTAAATTTTCTGGTAGTAAAATGAAACAGGTAAGATTAATTTTAAGGATATATTTTATTTAACCCAATATATCAAAGTAGTATTGTAACATATAGTCAAGATAAGGATTAATGAGGTAGTTTATATTCTTTATTTTATAATACATTTTTGAAATCTAGTATATGTATTTTCACTTACAGCACATATACTAGCTACATCTAAAGTGTTGCATAGATACATATGGCTACTTGCTACCATATTGGACAGCATAAGTTCAAAGGAAAAGAGATATAAAACATACACAATTAGAAAATGGGGCCTGGGAGAGAAAAAACATATGCCTAGAGGGAAAAAAAGTCTGAAGGTAAACAACCTTTGACTCTAAGGGCAAATCCCTGTCATGGATATTAACAGTTTCTCTCTCCACCAAGGGCTCACCCCCATGCCGCCGCCACCACCACCACCGCCAAAAAAAACACCTGTGGTTTATATTTTAGTTATATGAGATGTTTGATTTAAGTCTAAGGAAAGCATTTCCAATAGGAAGAAATTGAATCTTAGCTAATAGGATAAATGTTTATCTTACCTTCTCTCTTACTAATAAGATAAATGTTTATCTTACTTTCTTCCTTCATTTTTCCACAAATGTTAAGTAAGGAGCAAAGTCTTTCCTACCTCTCAGGGATGACTTAAGTTTCTACTGGTTGGTAAGTTTGTCCAGATGTGAAGGCTATACTGACAATTACCATCTGATTTGAATAGGAATTTAGACCAGGGAAGACTGGGCCATCAATATACTTTTCAGTATTGGGGACCCTTGGGTTAATAATTGAACAGTATATATGAGTGCACACCATACTTTTTGCATCAAGACAATAGAAACCCTAACACCAGCTACAGAACACTGAGAAAGTCTTTCCTTAAGTCAAAATCTGCCCGGAGGTATCACCCACTCAGGGTGTTCAGAATAAGTTTCATTCTTCTTCCATGTGAAAGAGAGCAGAGTAGGTGCTTAGAAATATCATTACCTTGTTACCCAGAAACCTTGATCCAGAAGCTGGATGGGTACTGAGTGGGGGCCACACAAGGTCAGCTCCCACTCACCTGAAAAAGCCCTGAAAGTCCTGAGAAGGAGTGTGAAATGGCCACTTCCAGTTCTGTCTCTTCCTTCACTCCTGCCAGAGTCCAAGGGAAATAGTTTAAGTGATTGCAGTTCGAAAGGGGTTTGGCGAATTTGAGGTTTCCAAAAAGGACAAGAGTGTAAAAGCGATGTCTGGGATGGATGTTGGTCCCGCTAGGCATGGTAAAAGATGAGGTCATTTACAGTGGCAGTGAACAGGAGGGGTGGAGTGGTAAGAGCAGCCTAGAAGCTTCATCCTCTACCTAGCTGTGTGACATTGGAGAATGCACAAAACCCCTTTGACCATCAGCTTTCTTGGTTTTTAAAAGGAAACAGGATGATAAACTCTGTCCTGCCTGTTTCTAGTGTTTCTCTGGGACTCGAGTGAAGATAATGTCAGTGAACACATATGATATTATGGGAAATGGTCCAAGGATAAAAGAGAAGGTCCCGTGGGACAGTAGGTGAATCCAGGAGACAAGTCTACCACTAACTTGCAGTGTGACTTCAGGGGAGGCCCTCACCCTCTGTGCCTCTCAGTGAAACAAGTGAGTCATACACAAAAGATCTTTGAGTGCCCTTCTAGAAGGCCTTGGGGTTGCTGTGGTTTATTGCTATTATGGCAGGTTACCTCTGGGATTTCTGTAAGGATGGCTCTTCAAATTTTTATTTAGAGAGCATTTTTAGAGTTTGGAATTGATTCCTCCCCAAGATAAATGATTCTAAACACCCTTCCATGGAAGGTCTTGCCCCTACTATGGGGGACCCACTTAAAAGATGGGTTTGCTTGATCACACCTGTGTTCCCATATTAGCATGTGGTATTCAAGCTGGTGAATGATAAGTACTGGTTTTATATCTACAGCTGCATCGGGACACATAGTCCTATTTCTGAAGCAGGCTCTTTTCTATGGGATATCTGAATTCACGTCATACCTAGCTGGAGTGTGTCACGTGCAGATTTTTCTAGGGGAACAATCTTGTTTGATACATCAAATATTACCAAGGAGCTTTTCAAAAGTATAACTCTCTTTTACGTTTTTATGAGTACCCAAATATGACAGACTGGTCGTTTTATAAGCTTGCTTTTCCCTAGGAGTCTCCCAGTTAACAAGATAACTGAAACTGGCTTTTGGTCCAGCAGCCCATCCATAGAAGCTTGTCAACTGAGAGGGAGGGGCCAATGTGTATGGTTATGAAGGGACATAACTATTCCTTAAGACAGCTCTTCTGTGTCTCTTTCCCGCCAATCTGGGGACCCTGTGTTGTTCATTCTCACTTCACTGCAACCATGTTTCCAACTTCCCATTTCATTGCCTGGTTGCTTGCTTCTAACTCTATACATTGCATTTTCTCCTGTGCACCCACTGTGTTGTCATGGAAACTTGGTGGCCATAGGCTGCGAGTATCCAGTGTCATCGAGTGTGATGGTGTGATACATGTATTTGCTCACGCTTTTATTTTGAATTCTTTCCAATGTGACATCTGCTAAACCGTCTCCCTTATAATTTGCTTGGTGATCACAGCCTTCTCATCATTCATTGAGAGCAGGACCTGATCTCACAGAATCTGAAAAGAGCTATGTGGTAAGATGCCTGTTGAATAAGACTGTAGCTTTTCTAAAGAGAATCCTTACTGACTTCTAGAGTCTAGACTGAAGTAATTAATGCCTGGTTAACTCACAGAGACATTATTTACAAGAATTATGTGTCAATTATAGTAGAGAGAGATGTTAGGCCATGCCTTTTCCTCTCAAAAAAAGCAGAGAAATTTAGAGATGGTATTTCTACTCTGCCTACATGTGGGGTTATATTAATGTATTAGTGCATGATTGGGGATACATACTTGCATTTCTATCCTGAAGTTATTCCATTTGTAACAGTTACTCACTAATTAAAGGCTTTTATGCTGCTGCCTTTTTTTTTTTTTTAATATTCATACTAAATTCCAAATTCTTCTGTATCTTACCTGTTTTTCCATGCTTACGCCTGGATCCTTCCTGCACTCCACTACTGGAATATCTATTTTTTTTAACCTGGATCTTCAACTCTGTTGTTTCCCTGGACTTATGTGCTCCGTCTGGAATGTTACATCTCTTCCTCTCTTTCTTTTTTTTTTTTTTTGTCCCCATGTTGACTGTTTTATGGGGGTTTCTGGATATCTCGGGGCCACCTCCCAGGAAGCAGTTTGCAATGAGATCATAAACATTGCCGAAAAATCTGTTCATTACTGCAGCACTGTTTCTCATCCCCTTGACTTTCATCACAAGGTATCCCCTTCTGACAATAAATCATCTTTAATCATTTCTCAGCAACCTCAAGCCCAGCAGCGAAGAGTCACCCCAGACAGGAGTCAAGCCTCACAAGATTTGTAAGTACACTTGGCAAACTTCAGTTCTCGTGGTTTTAGTAGGCTCTTGGTGGGCTTAGGAAGTAGATCATTGACTCTCTGCAGACAGGGGCAGCCGTGAATGAATCACACCCAGCTTCCATGTTCCCCATCAGACAGTATGAAAACAGGTGATGGGTAAATAAAGGAAGTTGTGGACTACTGGGAGAGAAATACAAGTAAAAAATGAACTGCCACACAATGGCTGACTGGTTTCAGTTCTAGTATTGTGGGACTAGGGAGGAAGGAATGGTTAATTCTGACTGAAGCTGAGTGAATAGGGTTGATCCATTTATTTTCTAAAAGTTATTAGCTATCTTCTATGTTTTAAGCACATAGTAGTAAGTTCCATTCACAGAGGAAGAGGATTTGGAATGAGCATTGAAAGATAAGTTGGATTTGGGCTAGAACAGGGGTCTTCCCAGCTGAAGAAACTACACGTGTAAAAATGCCTGGGGTAGGTAGAGTATTTAGACAACTTCAAAAATGCCTGTGTGATCACAGGATACAGTTCAGGGAGGAAACAGAGACAAGACTCAAGAAAAAGATTGTGGCCAGATTGTAGAATCCGTAATGCAATTGAAATAAGTTTGGATTATATTCTGCAGTCATTCAGGAGCCGGTAGAGGATTTCGAAGTGAGGAGGAGCATATTGATTATATTTTGCTTTTAGGAGATAACTCTGACACTGACGTCAATGGTGGATTTCAGAGATGAGGGACAAAGATATTGGTTAGGAGATATTAATCCAGCAAAGAAGTGATGGAAGCCTAAGCTAGGACGGAGGTAGTGCTTCATGACCATGGAAGTATATAAGATTACCCAAGGAGATTCAAAGTAAAGGGAGAAGGGAGATGAGGGTAGATTCTTGGAGAACCAACTCTTAAGGCAACAGAGAAGTAGCAGTGAAGGAAACTGAGGAGCAGCAGCAAGAGATACCGAGAGGGTCTAGGAGCCTTCATTTGCATAGAACAGAGCAGACAGTGTTTGATCAGCACTGCCTCCTGCTTCAGAGAGGCCTAGGAGTGTAGGAAATGAAAACTGTCCTCCAGGTGGTCTTTTGGCAACTGAAAAAAATCATTGGTGACCTCAGACAGCAGTGTTAGCGAGGTGGAGGCAGAGGCTATCTGAGAAAGGGTTGATGAGTCAGTTTGGGTGAGTGGAAGGCATGGTGGCAGGGGGCTATAGATTAAAGGAGTGGCAGAGACAGAGGAGGTATTTTGAGATGGTTCATACCAGACAAGGAGTTGACAAAGTCAAAAGATGTAGGAGAGCAGACATAACTTAAGGAAATAGCCCAGGGGAGGGAATTCAAAGTGGCCAGAGGAGGAACCCTTCCTCATGCAGGGGAACAGCGTTGGGCAGCAGAGATGGACCAGGCACAAAGACTTAACCCTGAAGCAGAGGAAAATCAAAGTGCTGTCCACAGCCAACTTCATCTCAGGAAATGGGGGTGAAGTGAAGAGCCCTCTACTGAGAGTTGGACTCCAGAACTGACAGTGGAGGTGGGACAAGGACTCAATGGAACAGTGTCCTGAGAAGTAAGGTGATAGGACTTTCTCCAACTGGTATCCACTATCTGGGAGTGAGAACAGAAAAGCAGAAATCAGGAGTTACTTCCCAGAGCTGAGGTTAGCAAAGCATCCACAGTGGAAGTGAAGGGGATAAGGCATTCGAAGGATTCCAGACTGAGTAGGAGACAGGAGTCAAATACAGAACATCGAAATGTGTTCATTTACCAACTGCAAATCTACCTGCATGTCTCAGTTCCTCATTAGAGATCTTCCTCTGGCAGACAGATCCATCTACCAAAATATCCATACTTTCAGATAAATATATAAAATTAAATTGTTCCTTTGGTTTTAGAAGAGAATGAACCTCTTGTTTCTGGGAACTGACTTCATTTACTTGTATCTAGTCTCTCTGCCCACACGCTGGAAATCACTCATCTCCTAGAAATGGTAGATGATTGGCTTATTTGCAAAAATTTGCCTGCTGCTGTTGTGTTTCAAAGTAGTGAGTAAAAAGAATTAGGAACTGAATGTGCCTAGTATGTGCTCCTTATTTGTCAAAGGAATAACTGGAAACAATAAGTAAAAACTTTTCCTTGTTGCCAAAGCAGATATCCAATTTCACCACAGTTTTCTCCAGCGGCTGTTGTTAGAACAAGCAGAACAGCACACACCAAATTGCCGTAGGCCAGTTACCAAGTAAATAAAAATCTTAACCCCATACATCACTGGGATAGAAAAAAAGGCAAAACGCTTTCAAGAGTTACAGAAAAATGACATCCACATTTAAAAGCAATTAATAAAATGTGTGTTGGCATATTAAGAAACTCAAGGTGGATTTGCTAAACCTTGAGGCAATTTGTACTTTTTATATTTTTATTTGACTGTGACAAATATATATATGACAATTGACTTACATTCTCCAGTGTAGATTGGAATGTAATGTCTGTCTCTAGACCTAAGTAACTTCTGATTATTCTTGATAATCGACATATGTGTTGAATGGATCTCTCCAAATGCTAAGTTGGTTGAGAAATAGCCAGTAAAATACTTTTATCCCCATGATGAGTGGGAAACTCTGCTAAATGTTGATTTAACTGAAATGGGCTTGAAACTTTTGTTATCGGTGTTTGAGTTACTTAATATTTCTTTTTCTCATTTGTAGATTTAGCTACCAAGCATTATATAGCTATATTCCACAGAATGATGATGAATTGGAACTCCGAGATGGAGATATTGTTGATGTCATGGAAAAATGCGATGATGGATGGTTTGTTGGTAAGTGATCTCATCATACTTTTCTTACTAGTTGTGTATTGAAGGAATAAGTAGGAGTGATGAGCCGTGCAAAAAGCACTGTTCTTTGCATAGGAAGAAGAGTCTTCTTCCTGCACCACCATTAGGAATGCTGGGGCACCCAGTTTATGTTTGCTCTTAGAACTGTGTGGGTGACACTAATGTTGGACCTAAAGAACAGATATGCCAGTGTCGGCTGCATGGGAAGGCAGTTGTCAAATTCATTAATTAGGTTCTGTCAGCTTTTCTATTGTGTATCTATCTGTCCTACATTTGGAAATTTTATTTCTAAAAACTCTTATGAAGTAACACGAGAAAATTTGACTAAGCCTAGGTCTCTAGCATGAAACCTAAGTATATGTGTGGCTATTCTAAAGATATTATTTACTCCAGGTTTCTAATAACTTTAATCAAAACAACTTGCTTAATTAAAACAATTCACCTTTATAAAACAGGGGAGAGAAATATCAACGTTACTGAAATTCTGTTAAAAAGCAGACACTTAATATACTTTTTTTATTGACGTTCTGTCAACAAACAGCCCATGAGACAAGAATTATTCTTATTTCAAAGATTTGAAAACTGAGGCCCAAGGAAATTAAATATCTAGCCCAAGGTCACCCAGATAGCAAATAGTGGGGCCAATATTTGAACTCAGGCCCATCTCTTCCCAAGCCTCTGTTCTTTCTGTTCAGACATGAATATGATGGTAAGAGCCACTAACCCGCTCTTTGCCTCATTTTTCCCCTGATACAAATAGTTTTACCTTTGTCTTTTCCAAAGACCAGCTCTTTCCTGATCTCTGGAAAACCTTTTCTAAACTGAAGTGATATTAGGGCTTGGGGTAGTGAGAACAGCAAAGCCTCAGCATAAATGGGAAGCCAGAAAGATTTGCCTTGGCCTCGCTAGCCTCTTAGAAAGTTACCTCATCTTCCCAAAGCCCCCAGAAGCCTGCAGCCTTCACTACCTTAAGTTGTTTTGTTCAGAATGAAACCAGATCAGAGAAGTCAGCAGTGTGGTCTGGTAGAAACATAATACAAGCTTTGAATGAAATTTAAAGTTTCCTGGAAGCTATGTTGAAAAAAAAATAAAACAAAACCAGTGAAATTTATTTTAATATGTTTTATTAAATCCAGTGCATTCAAAATATTGTCATTTGAACATATAATCAGTATAAAGGAATTGTGAAATATTTTACATTCTTCTTTTCATACCAAGTCTTAGAAACCCAATGTATATTTAGTTATAGCTATAGCACAGCACAATTCAAAATAGCCATGTGTCACTTGCTCAGTGATCAAATGTGTATCATGTTTGAGGGCAGCTCTCGTATACGTTAGCTGATAACCTCTTCCAGAAGCACTTACTTTTTTGTTGTTGTTGCATTTACATTTTTTATGAGAACTACGGGTGGGATAAGGGGCACCAGTTCTCTAATGGGGCATCCCCAGCAGCTAGGTAAAGGAAATGTTCCTCAATTCCTCAAACGCTTCAAAAAGTAGCCTAATATTCAGACTAAGAATAAAGTAACCCAGCAGAGCTCATTCTTCTTGTGCATAAGGAAAGCGCTAACCAGCTATGTGAGCGCATCTCTGTGCCTTACTATCTCAGAACTCTGCGACCTCCTTGACCAGTCCCCCCTAGGGCTTCAAATGGTCGTTTCACATTCTTTTCGCTTAGAAGTTTCACTTTGCTCAACAGCTCCAACCCACTGGTGGTGGTGGCTGCTTGAAATACTATGTTCAGTAGGATTCCAAAGCCACATCCAAGCCAGCTGGGAAAAGGATGCAATGATTAAATTGTGATGTCTGCTAATGAGAGGGTGATAATAACACAGCGCACCACACACACACCAACCCATCCCACCCCACCCCCCGCCAGTTTTAGAGGGAGAATCCCAAGGAAAGGAACTGGAGGAGGGAGGGATCCAGGAGTTCTGGATGTGGAGCAGCCTAGAAAGGGCTTTAATCCCAGCTGGCTTAATGTTTCTGGCTCAGCCGGAACCCTAATGAGGTTGGTAGCAAAGACAGGGAGTTAATTTGGAGTTTAGTCAGGCTTATGAATTTCCTTTTGATGTGTGGCCATATCCAGTGGACTTGTAGAAATCCAACAGGTCAGAAATTTTATCTTGTGTTAAATAAATGTGCTAGTTTTTCTAAAAAGAAGTACTGGAAAGAGCAGTGGGCTGGGAGTCAAAAGACCTGGGTTCAAAGTCTGCTTCTGATGCTTATTAAGCTATGGGACCTCAGCAGTTACTTCAGCTCTCTAAGCTTAGGTTTCCTCATCTGAAAAAATGGGAGTATTAAAAATGCCTGCCTGGCTTACCACCCAGATAAGGGAAAGTGCTTTGGAAGCCATGTGCTATCCTACAGGATTATGATCAAGGGCTGTCTTCGAACTCACATGGGTGAATCTTCTCATTGTGCATGTTTTTTTATAGGTACTTCAAGAAGAACAAGGCAGTTTGGTACATTTCCAGGCAACTATGTAAAGCCTTTGTATCTATAAGAAGACTGAAAACCACAGAGATGATTTTTATTGGAGGATGAAGTATAATTCATGAACCGGTCTCTTTATTTAAATATTGAGTCAGTAGGAAAACTAATGAGGTGGAGAAAGTAAGAAGCAAAAGAGCGGGACGGAGAAGTGTGTTGTGTTGAAAACCGGAGCCTGTGTAAGCTTATTGTGTGTCAGACAGGCCTGAACCATGCTCTGAGAAGAAAGGAATGAGGCAAATCTGTATCTACTTAGCTGCTCTGGGAGCTACTCCAGCCTTTCCCCCCTCCCCTCCCATCTTAGGTAATCTAACCTGCAACACAGTCCAGGAGCAGTTAGGCCAGAAATGCCTCCTGCTGTTGTGGCCTTGACCAGCCTCAGCTCAAAGGAGTCTCGGCATTTAGCCTGAGGCAGCCCTCAGAGTGCCAGGCAGATCCCCAGCCATTCTCCAGAGGCTCCACAGAGACACCCAGCCTTAACCCGCAGCTACCCTGGAGCCCGCTAGTCCCCCGACACTGCTGGAGATCAGTCTGGGCTGCAGAGACCATCTCTAGACAGTGGTGGAGGCCCACAAACTACCCAAGACCAAGTTCCCCACTGAGGTTTTGTGGGGAAATGGAGGCAAAATGTAGGCACCCTGTGTGGATTCAACCTCCTTGCAGCTTTGCCACTGATGCCTCTGGCGTTTAGACAGAAAAGCACACAGGTTTGCCCACGGGAACCAGATGGCCAGGCAGATAGTTAGGTTTGTATGTCAGAGTGATTTAAGTCAAGAAGCCCTGGAGCTCTTGAGGTCACATGCAGTGTGTTCCATTCCCATATCACTGGCTTTCATAACATTTACCCTCAGGGCAGCACAGTTTCATTGATCTGAATACCATTGCTAACCTTTCTTTTCCGAATTTTGTTTTGGCCAGGCTGGTTAGTTGATAGGTTTGTTCTCAGAAGCAAGGATGCTGTTTAGTGATTCGTTTAACAGGTACTGATGTACACTATATGCCAGGCTACCAATGAGCAAGGTGTGCTCCGAGCCTTAAAAGACTCACAGTTGTCTCCATTTTTACTCCCCAGAGGAGTTCAAGGGCCACTCAAAATGTAGTCACCCACAGTTATGAATCCTGGTGCATTCTGGTGACGCTTCTCTTCAGAACAGAAGGTGCAGATGCAGTGGCTCTAGTTGTGAGGCAAGGATTCTGCCACTTACTCCCAGGTGGTCTGTCCTTTGTGAGGCCAGGTCCAAGGTGGGAGGCCCCTGTGACACCTGGAGTGTTCGGTCACAACTCTAATTCAGGGATGTTTATTGGCCTCTGTTAGACCCCTTGGAGAGAAAGATAGAAATGACCAATTTCCTGCCTGCCAAGAACTCAGAGGTGATTAGGGAAACAGACACACAAAAAAGTGCTAAATCAAGAGAGCCTGTGATATGTGCTAAGAAGGGTGTGAGAGAGGAAGAAATGAATTTTTCCTAGAGGGATTCTAGAAAGCAGTGTCATATTTCTGTCTCCATTAGCTCACTTTTGAACGACTAGGATGCTGGAAGAGCCTCTGCTTGAGGGTACTTTACCAATAAAATATTTGGAATTGTTTCCATAGTCTTCAAACTCTGTCCCTCCCCACAAATACACTTCCATGGTCACAAATAAAAGTAGCAATCCGAGATGGCTGGATGTGTAAAAGATCCTTGGCTTTCTGTAGACAGCTCAGAATTGCCTTAGGATCATTGTCCCTAAACAGGCAAAGTTTGTCCTCAGTGCCTCTGCCTCAGTTTTTGTCTCGGCTACTCATCTTAGGATCCCATCAGCTTCCCACCCTCTGTCAGACAGCCACAGTACACTGTACTCGCACTTCTCTCCTTGTTCTTGATTCAAATCCCGCTCACAGGAAAGAAACTGCTACTGACTCCTTCACACTAAAGTGTAAATGATAATGAGGAATGTGTTACCTCTTCCCAGAGACCTTTGCTTTTAACTAGGACAGAACATAGCCTTAATCCCAAGAGAAAAGGTTGTGGCACTAATGGCAGAGGTGGGGTTGCGGGTGGGGTGGAGGAGTTCCTGGGTAGAAACTCCTTAAATAAGGTTTATTGCTTTAGGAGGTCCACTCCACCAGCCAAGGGCGCTGTTTGTTTGGGGTTTTTTGACTCTGCGGGAATATAGTTCAAGTGCATATGTACGTGCATTTGCACAGCAGCATTTCACCCATTTTGAAATGTAATTCTTGTATTGGCTAATGTGTTTCCTGGTCTTTCTTAGATGTAAACCATTGATTACACGATCTTATCTAATAGATTTTTGAGGGGTGCTTCGTGATTAAGTAGGTAATTTTGAACACCTCGTTAAATACAGCTAGAAAATAAAACCAATTTGTAAAGCCACATTTGCATATGATGCCAGCCTCATACGTTTGTATATCTCCAGAAACCCAGGTATGCCTCACCAATTCGCCCATCTTTAATAAAATCATGTACAAATTTGCCTCAAATTCAGCTTCCTGTATATGACAAAACAAGGAACCAAGATTTCCAATGGCTCTTCTGTCGTCAGACATTTAGTAATATGAAATACCTATTTTTGTGCCGAGATATTTATACAGGTTTATTAATAGTAAGTGCAACTAACTGACGGCATGCCTCACAACCCGTTTTGATATGTTAGCCATGCTTCTGGGGAAAGGCAAGCCCCAAACTACTCTCCTTTTTCAGTCTCTCTGGGATCAGTAAAAGAAAAAATCATATGCTTAAGTGGGAGTGTATATATGTATATTTAACTTTGTATAGCCCATGTACCTACTTTGTATAGAAAAATAATTTTAAAAATTTGAAGGAGTGGTAAAATAAGAAAATCATGAAGTGTTTTGCATTTTTATTTAAATGAAGGAATTCCAAATAACCCACTGGCAGATTTTTATCACAAATATAGTCATTGTAAAGTGTTAAAAATGTTAAATATTCTTCCTGGGAAAGAAGGTAACATCTCAGCAGCAGTTTTTTGATTTGAGGAAAGGGTGTTTTTGTTTTTGTTTTTGTTTTTGTTTTTGGCAGTTCTGTTAATCTGAAATAGTATTAAGGCCTATTGTTAGAATAGGTTACTACAAAAAAAAAGATGATATTCTGAAAGAAAAATAACTGACATATATAACCAATTAATTTAAAGTATTGCCATTTAAATTACACACCAGGAGCATGGACTATGCTGACACAGGTTTTTCTGTTCATTTATTTTTCTTTATTGCAGTGGATTGATTTGATAGAGGTGTTGAATTACTACATTTGCTGTACATATTATTTAATAAACTTTATTCAGAATTGCGTGGCATACGTTCTTACCATTTATTTTTTCCTTTGCCAAGCTTCTCAGAGGAGGCTTACATTCACTGCATCAACTTCTTCCACTCTCTTTTTCTGTTGTTCTTAATTCCTCACCATATGACCGCCATCACACTCTTTGAAGACACCACTTCTTATTTTACTCGTTTCTCAATAAGCTAACTCCATGACCATTGCACCATTCTATGTTCATATTTGTTCTGATTACAAAAATAATACATATGTCTTTAAAAGCAAAATATTACAAAATATATAGAATGAGTCTTGATTTACTCCACAAGACATGGGTACGGGAAATAACACTGCACTTAGTTCTTCTAAATCAAGTTAAATCTGACCATAAGACTTCTCTTGTTATGGTGGACGAAAAAGCATTCTGCCCTTTTTTTCCCTCCCAAACCGACTGTGTCAAGGCCATGATGCTAAGCATCCAGCCTCCCTCACACCCCATGGCTAGGATCACCCCTGTCACTATTTGGGTTGTGGCCTGCCCCATATGGAGCATGGGTCTATTCCATAACAGAAAACCCAGAACCTCCATCCTCTCTTCTGTAGTTCTGTCCTTCTCCACTTCCTTCAACTCGAAGCGCCAGTTGCACTGCCACCTCTTTGGAGTGACTCAGTGGGATCTGCCCCAGTGGGCTCCAACCTCAAACAGTCCTGGGAGAAAGATTGTCTTCCACAGGTCTGACAGCGCCAGTACTGGGCCCTGAGTCACAGGCACTGCTTCCTCTCACGCCTTCCTCCTGGTCCAACAAATCCCTTAGCTGTACCTTCAAAATACATTTGCAACCCAACCACTTCTACCACTACAGTCCAAGCCATTTTTTCCTCACCTGGACCATTACAATCACTTTCTAACTGGTCTCTCTGCTTTCACCCATGGCCCCTCTACTTTAGTCTTAAGGGCGCAAACCAGAGTGCTCATTTGTAAGTTGGTTCCAAAACCCACTAATGGCTCCTCTCATTTAGGGTAGTCTAATGGCCTCAAGGCCATAGACACTGCCCCGCCCTCTCCCTTACTTTGCCTTTGTTCCTTATTTCCAGCCACACAGTCCTTATGACCTCAAGGTCATCAAGCACACTTCAGCTTTCAGTCTTATATATGCTGTCCCCTAGAAGACAATTTCCCCCAGAACTGAATGGTTTTCTTCCTCTTCCTTTAGGTCTTTATGTCACCTTGGTGAGGATTTCTCACCAAGGACCCTACTGTTTCCACCCCAGCATTCTAGTCCTGTTCTCTTCCTCTGTGCTTCTCCATACCATTCATCATCATTTGATGTTTGTTTTCACAATCATATCAAATCTGTGAGGGTCATGATTCTGTTTTGCTATTATAGGCCCAGCACCAATAAGAGCATATACCATGGTTGGCACTCAGTCTCTCAACCCTTTATTGGTAAAATAAATGAGTGAATAAATGGATGAATGAACCCATGGGGCCAGAGATCCTAGAACTCTGAATACTAATAGGGAAAGAAGGAAAACATTTGGCCATTTTCATACAGCAGCAGAAATAGAACAGAAATTAATCTCAAATTCTGGGCTCATACAAACCTAGAAAGTGAAAGTTCCCCGTAATTACACTTATCCCCCCGGAGAACACCAGTGCCAACTAAACTATTTAATGTATGGTCTTCTGAGCTTCCTTCTTTACACATATGAAATATACACAGCTATAAACATGCTTGTCTTATACACTTTTTCCCCTTAACAATAGAACTGAGACATGTTTCCACCATTTACTTAACCAACTCTCTATTGATGAGGCAAATATTTGAAATTATTGCCAGCTTTTACCACAACAAACAATGCTGCACTGAGTACAATTATTGGCACAAAGAAAAGGAACATTTCAAATCTTGAGATACTTCCAAATTGCCTTACCGGAAAACACACACACACACACACACACACACACACACACACACACACACAAAGTATGCTCCCACCCGGTACCTGGGAGTGTCTGTTTTCCCAATTAAAACTAGTCTATTATCTGCTTCTATGAAATGCTGTTTCTTGGTTCACTTGTCTTTTTCTGACCAGTCTTCTGTCTTCTTGTCTCCTATCTTCACTGAATTCTCAGCTCTGTTATTTTCTCTCAACACATGTTCCTTCAGGAAGCAGATCTCACAGTATAATTTGAGGCCAAAGAGTCAACCTAATACTATTAACCATTCTTGAGTCACATCATTGGAAGAAAGGGAGTTGGAACTAACCTCACGCAGGAGTGAATCCAGAGACTCAAACTTCCTGTCGGTATTTGTCTTATTCTTGGTGTTTTTGGTGGTGTTTAGCTATATTTTCACTTACTGAATGAAGCAATAGGAAACAAGGCTGCAAGCAGCTCCGGCCTCATTCTTCTAGTCCTCTGACTAGACGAAGCAAAAAGGTCTTTCTGTTTGGCTCATCTGAAGATAATTCCAGACCCTGCAGGTTCAACTTGAATATTTACCCTTGGACTGACCATTTTGGCTGAAGGGGTTGGAATATGATTGGCAGTCACACCAGAACATCATGGAATGGGGAAGAAGAAAAGGCCAGGGGAGGGGTGTACTCCTGAAAGAAGAGAAGAAGGCAGCTGCATAGATAACTCAATGGTCCACTGTGCAAACTGGACTTTGAATGTTATTGTGACAAACTGGAAAATGGAGCACGATTGCCCTCTCGCAGTACAAACGTCAGTGCAGCTGAATGCAGGGTACGTGCTGAAGCTCTGTTAGCCAAGGTCTTAAGAAGAACACAGTGGAGGATGTCCAACCAGAGGAGGGAGCTGATGTGACCAGGAGAGTATGACCCAGCTGTATCACATCCTAAATGTATTAGGACTCTACTGATAAGATACAAAGATTAGAGTCTCAAAGTCATGATTATGTGGATGAGTTGTATGTATTTGCCAGGTCTTAGCATGAAGAAATCAAGCCTGTCTTGGGACACTCAGCTGAGGCATTTGAGGACACGTGAAAAAAGTTCCTACTTGATTCAGGTAATTTGTAGACTGCAAGGTGGTTCAGATTGAAAATATTCCAAAAAAATGTAAGATGAGTTCATAGATGCAAAAGGCCTTGTGATACTGTGAAGGACTACATGGCATGTTAGTTTATGAAGTCTTTGAACAACTGCTCTGCTCTTCCAGCACCCTCACTCCAGCATCAGCAGAAGCAAAATGCTGCATACATTGAGTCTCTCTGGAAAAACTTTTTAAAGTGAGATCTGACAAACTGAGATGAATCTGCAAGAGAGATCTGAGAATCATCTTTAGAGGAGTAGTATAAATCATATAGATTGATAAGAGCTTATATTACCAAGAGCAGTGGAGTTCAAAGTATGATCTATGGACTCTTGGATTCCCCAAGCTCTTTTGCGAGATTCATAAAGTCAAAACAATTTTTAAGATGCTCATGGTAGCCAGCTTCCAAGAAGGTCTTCAGCAATTCTCACCTCCCCTAATTCACAGCCTTGGGTGGTCCCCTTCCGCATTCTGTCAGGGTTGGTCTGCATGACCAGTGGACTATGACAAAAGAGATGGTATGTCACTTCTGAGTCAAGGTCATAAAAGCCACGTGGCTTCTGTCCCTTACTCTTGGGGAGAAACAAACTACACTTTAGAACCTCTAAGTCCCAGGTATCTTGTTGTGTTAGATAAATGTGCTAATTCCTCCAAAAATGAGAGGTATTAGAAAAATGGGCTGGGAGTCAGAAGACCTGGGTTAAGAATACCTGCTGCCTCTGATACTTGTTAGGTTGCATAACCTCAGAAATTGCACTTGAGCTCCCTTAGCCAGAGTTTCCTCAACTGATGGGATGAGATGACTGGACCAAAGTGGAGTTCTGTCAAGAAGGAGGGAGAGGAAGTGATGTTTAGAATGGAACCCAAAATTTTCCCCACAGAGCTCTTCAGTTATTCCAGCACCTCCTGTATACCATGCATTACCCCATTTCTTATACCAACCCTACAAGGTAGGTATTCTTATCTCTATTTGCAGATGAGGAGCCTGAGCCTCAGAGGAATTCAGTACAAGTGTATACCCCAAGGAAGTGGATTCTGTCTGACTCTAAAGCCAGTGTCCTTTCCATTGATCACACTCCACTGCCTCCAGAGGACAGAGAGCTGCAGACCCGTATACCTCTGGAACATCTCCAAAAAAGACCTCATGGAATAATAATAGTGATAATCATTTGATGAGCACCTACCATGTACTTGATCACTGAAGGTTCAATAAAGGATCTATATCCCTCCTCAGTCTTCTGTCAGAGCCAAGGTAGCAGCAGTGACATAGAAGAAATCTTCATATACTCCTGCTGATTTCCTGTCATCCTATTTTTTACCATTCCACCCTTGCTGCCTGTACTTCCTCACTAATCCTTTATCACCTGCATTGTGGCTCTCATACTCAATGTCACAGATCTGCAAAACGCAAAGGCCATCCAAAACTGGTATTCCTCTGTATTTTCTGTAGCAGTTATGAATGACTTCAACTGCAATAACAGGTGGCCCAAGTAACAACCAGTGTGACACAGAGGTGTCTCATATTTCACACACACAAAAAAAAGAAGACAAGCCTCTGGGTAAGTTTTTCTAATTCCTCTGACCTTCCTCTCTTGGTTACAAGCTGGCTGCTACCATGCATCACATCCTCATACAACTGTATTTAAAGGCAGGAAGCTGGGAGCAACATAAAACAGGTTTTCTCTTTGCATTCTTCCCTCATTAGGGAAGAAAATTCTTTTCTAAAAGCTCCCTGCAGACATCTTCCCACAACTCATTGACTGGAGCCGGTCACATGGCTACTCCCAGCTGTAAATAAATTGCTGAAGGGAAGTGGGCAAGGCAGAGAGGGTGGGAATGGCTTGGGGTAACCAACTAGCAATGGGTATCACAAGCAAATCCCTTCCTGGGAATTCTTTTTTCCTTGGCTTTTGCAAGATCTTCCTACCTTTCCCCTCACTATTTCTTTTAATTCTTTCTAGGCTTCTCATCCTCTCCTCTGCCCTACAATATGAATGTTCCCCAAGCTTCTCTTTCTAATCTGTTGCTTGGGCAATCTTACCTATTCTCCTAACATTATGACCCCTGTTTTCTACATGTTAGTTTTTCTACATTTTAAATCAAGTAATATGAAGTTATTGAAGACAAACAGAGAAGTTACATAGTTACTACCACTGAGATGTACTTTCCTTAAGAGTTCTACATGCATGTGTGTAACCTCTATTCATTTATCATAACCGCCTTTCTTGACAATACATATTTATCTACATCATTATTTGGATGATTACATGATATTTCACAGTCTAAATATGCCATGAGATCTCTAGCAGCCCCCTATTGTTGCTACTTGGATGTTTCCAATATTTTGCAATTATGGATAAGTCTGTGATGAACAACCCTTTATATACTCTTAGTAACTTAAATACCTACTTTTTCTAGCATAAATTTCCTAGAGGTGGAATTGCTGGATCAAAGTTTATGACATACCGAAGGCTTTCAATACGTACATATTGGGAGTCAAGGAAAAAACGGTCTTTGTAAAGAGTTGGATGCACCAGAGCCATTGGCGTGGAACGTCTTGAAAATTATGGGAGAAACAGGCCAGACTAGACAGGGGAAAGGGGAACTTTAAGAAGAGACTAAAGATTTCAAAAAGAGCTGTAAGAACTGACAGAGAAGCAGTTAAACTTTAATCCAGGGGGGTTTAGAGGGTTAGGCCAGAGCAGGGGCAGCCAGAGAGAGAATGGGAGTAACAATAGCATCTCATTTACCTAGAAACAATGAAGTCCCTTATGTACAGCCACCTTTCCATGACCGTGCAAAGGACACCTAGTCCTACTTTTCAGTTAAGAAAAAACCCTCAGTCCTGTTCCTCTTCCAGCTTCTGCGTAGTTTCTCTCGTTCCCTATGCAGCAAAACACCTCAAAAGAGCCATCTGTACTTGCTATCTCCAATTCCTCTCCTCTCACTTCCTCCTGAAGCCCCTCCATTCAGGAATGTGCCCCCCACACCCTCTCAAAATTCTTCTCAAAAGAACTTCATGCCACTAAATCTTGTGGTAGATATCAATTCTCAACTTCTTCAACTTTCAGCACCCTTCAACACACCTGATCACGCCTTTCTCCTTGAAACCTTTTTCTTCCCTTGGCTCCCAGGATGCCACCCTCTCTTGCATGTTCTCCTATCTCACTGGCTGCTCCTTCTCAGTTACCTTCGGAGGTTCCTCTTCATTTTCCAGGCCACCATCTTATGATTGGGGTTCCCAGGCCCAATCCTTGGCCCTCTCTTGTTCTTCTACTCCTTGGTGCCCTCATCCACTCTTATGTCTTTAGAAATCCACTATATGCTCCTCTCTTGCCTGAGTCCCTCCCGTGGACAGCAGACTCCTATATACAACTGCCTGCTCCACGTCTCTGCTGAAATATCTAGTGGGCATCTGAAACTTAAATATGCCCAGAACTGAATTCCTCAGCATACTCCCAAAGCTGCATCTCTCACAGGTTCCCCCGTTTATGGCAATTCCATCTTATAGCTGCTGCTCAGGCTAAAACACTTGTGTCATCCTCGAAATCCCTCCTATACCTCACTTCCTATCTATCAGCAAATGCTGTATAATACAGCCAGAGTCTGAACACTGCTCACAGACTCCCCTGCTCCCACCCTGGGTCCCAGCCAATAATCATCTCTTGCCTGGATTATGACAACGACCCACTTACTTGCTCCCTGCCCTGCTCTTGCTTCCTCTTCCAGATGTTTCAACACAGCAAGCAGAGTGTTGAAAACAAAAGGCAGATCACGTTAATCCTCTGTGTAAAGCCCTCACGACCTTCGACCTTCGCTCTTACTCAGAGTGGTTCTCAAATGCCCTGTCAGGCTCTCTGATTTCTCTGACCTCATCTCCTTTTCCTCCCCTCACCCACTCAGCTCCAGCCCCACTGGCCACCTTACCAGTGAATGTGCCAGGAGATCTCATCTTTGAACTTACTATTTCCTCCTCCTGAAAGCCCTGCCCCCAGACACCTATATGAACTCCTCACTCGCCTGGTTCAGGCCTTGACTCAAATCACTTTCCTGGACAAGTCTTCCCTCATCACTTTTATTTTTGACATTTGCAGCTCTTCTTTATTTTTCTTCATGGAACATAACACCGTCAATCATACCATATTTTTTTTCCTTTTTAAAAAACATTTGGAAATAAATTCAAGATCACTGAAAATTTCCAAGAATAAGGACAGTACAAAGAATATTATATATTTTTTCACCTATTGTTAACATTTTATCCCATTTGCTTCATTTGTGCCCTTTTCCTCTCTCTCTCTCTCACACACACACATAACTTTTCTCTAAACCATTTGAGACTTAGTTATACACATGCAGCTCTTTATCCCTAAATACCCCAGTGTGCATTTCCTAAAGACGGGAATATTCTCTTACACAACTACCATCTAGCTATTAACCAGTACATTCAACGTTAATACAATACTTTATTTAACCTATCATGTGTATTTATTTATTCCTTCTAGTATAGGGGTGGGTCTACCATCAGATATGTTTCATTTGAATTGTCTGACTCTTTTTTTTTCCTTTAATCTGAAACATTTCCACAAATTTCCTTTGTCTTTAATGTCATTGCCATTTTCAAAGAACGTAGTCCCTTTTATTTAATAGTCTGATGTTTCCCTGTGATTAGATTCAGGTTATGCTCTCCTGGCTGGAATGTTACATAGCAATGTTGTGTTCTCAGGATGTCATATTTGAGTCACATAATATTTTGCTTTTCCCTGGTGAAGTTAATTTTGATATCCTGGCAAGGTGGTGTTGAGCTTTGTCCTGTAGTTATTTTTTTCCTTACATCTAATAGGACTGTACAGACATCCTGCTTCTCAGATTTTGCACCCTAGCTTTTTCACCCCTGAATTAATCTTTACTACGATAGTTGCAAAGCGATGGTTTTCAAATTCTCGTACTCCCGCTACATTTACAAGCTGACATTCAGAATTCTACTGTAAGTAGGAACCCTCTTTCTACCTCCCTTCCTTCCTTTTTTCATTCATCCATCTGTCCATCTATTGACTGTGTGGACTTGTAGATTCTTGTTTTTTCCAAGAGGCTAGAATTCCTCATCATTTTAATGCTTATATATTTTCAAATTTGGCCGGTGGGAGCCCCTTTCAGCAGGCTTCTGTACCTACCACTTTTTCAAGCACTTTCTTACTTGCTGCTTAATCAGCTATTCTCGGCTCATCTTGTACCTATCGTGCTGCAACCCTAGAATTTCCTTGTGAAGTCCTGGGACCTTTTATGACATTAAGAAACCAAGATTAGGATACCAGGTATACTCATTGCCCTGGAGTATTTTTGCTTCTAGGCCCTTTTGGCAAGAAAACATGCATGCAGATACACATATACACACATACTTATTTAAATACACACACGTCTATATAAAGGTGCATACATAAAACATACCATAAATGGCTTGCCAAATACAGCTGACAAATGGCAGACAGAACTCTATTTTACCTTGCTTCAAAGACCCAAAATAGGAGTTAACATCAGGCTAGGATGATAGACATTTTCGTCATTTTCTCACCTTATTTTTTCCTGACCTCTTTTACCTCCAGACTGTATAATTTGTATCCTCTCTTCCAAAGCTCTGGAGTTTATAACCTCAGGTAGTCAATGAGTAGGAGGTGAGGCTAGGTGGCTAAGACTGTGGGTAGCAGAAGACCCCACACCCACAGCACGCAGTGGTGATGGCAGGAACCCCTCCTCAGCCTAGAATGTGGCATAATAGGGAGAGAAGGTCAAGGGGGACTGATGGTGGTACCTGGAGTCAGCATTGTCATTATTAGCTGCTGTCCTGCTCTGTTTTCACCCAGCAGCAGTGGTGATGCTACCCCAGGAATAACCACATGGAAGAAGAGTGTTAGAGGTAATCGTGGGAGAGAAGAAGGACCCAGAAGGGGCGGGTGGGGACCCAATAGAGAGGAAGCCACTCTCTAGGAGCCTTGGTGTCATGGAAACTGGCCCTGCTGCTCCATCTGTCCCCAAGTTCTATAAATAGTCAGTTTCGGTATCAGCCATGGCCAGACCAGGCCAGCAGCACAGGCTAACCCTGAGAGGAAATGGATTGGGGTGGGGGTGGAGGGTCACAGAGAGAGAGCATGGGTGGAATGGGTGGAATGAAGCTAAAGGAAAGAAAGCCTTTGCCTGTCCCCAGTGCATACCACATCAGATCACTGATATTCAGAGCCCTCTCCACAGACTTTTCCAGCCTGTCTATTATCCAATAATGTCATTTCAGCATACCATGTGCCATCCCTGCTATCTTGTTTTGTTTCTGTGGCCTGTTACGGCCTTTCTGCCTTTATATTTGCTGACATTTTTAAAGCATATCTCAAAAATCACCTCCTCCAAAGAGGAGGTCAAAAAAGACATCCACTAAAAGATTTAGTCTAGTCCAGTTGCTGACACTTGGGCTGTGGTTGTCCCTGCCAGTGGAGCAGGGAGATCTGGCCCTTGGGACCTCCATGAATTATGGACCTGAGGGGTCTTCTGGGATCCTAGGAGGCTCTGAATAACCTCCTGCCCCTCCCTCTTCTCTTATAAAACCCTCCAGACCCTACAGATCTTCCTCTGCCTCCCCAGTCCAGACTTTGCCTTGTTACTTGGTTACTGAGTGATTTTAGGGAAGTCTCTTAACTTCTCTGCACCTATTGCAGGGTGGTTCCCTGCTGCCAGAGAGAGAGAGTATAGCACATGGATATTCATCAAGAAGGGTCCTTGGTGTCAAGGTCTGTGGAAGAGAGTGAGGAGGAAGCTGGACTGAGCAGAGGAAAAGGTTGAGCTGCCATATAGGCCTGACAGCCTCAACCTATTCCACCTATTCCACAAGGAGCTCTGGAACCAGAATGACCCATCAGAGTTTTCCTATGTCAGGCCAACATGGCCCGTCTTTACCCTCACTTAGATCAGTCAGTGAATGCGGGCAGCCTGGGGAAGGGCGTGCCCTTGGGCAAGGCTGCTCTGTGCAGTAAAGGCGATCCCTACAGGGACTCAAAACTGACAGCTCCTAGCATCTGGGACACATCCCTCCATGAAGGGGGATCTGGATTGTGCATCAGTGCCTCAGCTTTCTTCCGTAGCAAGAGTATCATGATTCTTCATTGGGCTCTTGTGTCAATGAAATGCAACAAAACATGTCACGTTCCCAACACACTCTGACCCACAGTCACTGTTAAGTAATAAGGACAGTGTTTATTGCCTGGTTATTGGGCTAGGATTCTTTGGGTAACTCTGACCCCAAGCCACTTTTCTCTTCTAGGGAGGGGTCTAAGGGCTGGCTCCATGTGAGCCAAAGACTTAGATTTAGACTTTCAAAGTTTCTCTAGATGAAGTTACATATAAAGCCACAGAAATGAAATAATAGAAATAAAATATGTTCATCACACAAATTTAGGAGGCCTCATTCACAGATAGATTACATTTTTGAAAAATTAATTCATGACCTTGTGAACAGTACAATTACATTGTGTGTGTGTGTGTGTGTGTGTGTGTGTGTGTGTGTGTGTGTGTGTCTTAACTTCTCCAATATAAATGTTAAAATGAACCACTTTATCTATGATTCTATTTTGGAATTTCTTCTTCTCAATGTCCAGGCATGCTTGAGAAATGGTAGTCCAGGTCCAGGTTTCTCGCTGCCTTGGAGAATTCTGATGCCATCTGTCCAGGTGGGGGCTAGGCGGCAGGTGGGCGTTATGATTGCGGCTCTTGAGCTGCCCCCTCAATTTCTTGTCTACTAGGCATAGGACCAGCCTCAGACTCATCTGCCCACACCTTTACCAGCCCCGAGGGGGTTCTAACCAGGTGCAGTGCGCAGGTGTCCTCATGGGCCGACGCGCCATGGAGCACGCTATGTGCTCACTGGGATCCCAGGGGCACCTGATCCCGAGTGGCCACCTCAGGATTTCCTCTGGGCCAGAGCAGGAAGCAGGAGAAAAGCCAAAATCAGGAGCTGAACTCCCTGCCCCAATACCTGGCTCAGATGGGGGCACCTCCCCCAGCGGGTCCCACCTGGACTGCTCTGGAACGACCCGCAGACGAGCCGCGCAGGGGACCCCGTAAAGGACGCGCTGCCCCTGGGAGCCTGGTTGGGAGTGACTAGACCGCAGGACAGGACAGGACGGGGCGGGAACAGCTGTCTTTGTTCTGCGAGCCTCCTGAGCTCGGGTTTCGGTTTGCTTTGCATAAAAGAGAAAGCAAACCGCTCCGGTGTCATTTGACCAAGGAGCCCCAGGCTGTGGCGCAGGTTTGGGGACGTGGAAGCCACTGTGCTCCCGGCCTGGCCCTGGCTGCCACCAGGCCAGAGCTTCGGGCTGTCTCCCGCCGCTGGGCAGAACCAGACTCAGATCTTAGCCTTGCCGCAGAGTCTGAGAGTTACCTGGCTCCCACTGTTGCTCAGCCCCAGAGGGAGGGGTCCTGGAGCCGATCTTTAGGAAAAAAAGCCCTGCAGTCACCCGGGCGAGTCCAGGACTTGTCCTGAAGATTAAATAAGACCAACCGTGTGTTAAGCTTAGCAAAGTCATAGTCTCTGTTCTTAAGAAATGGGGCTGTGTTTTCAGGAAGCAAAGTCTTGAAAGAGTGGCTCTGGAGGGTCCTGGCAATGGCACTCTGGGTGTGAACATGGCCAGATTTGCAGAAGCCAGACAGAGAATCGGCCTGCAAACACCCTCACCCTGCCCACACTGTAAATCTGGATTGAGATTTGGAAAGACCCTATGTTCCTGCTGACTCCTTTGTCCTTTTCCTGCCCTCCTTGCTTCTATTTCTCCAGCATTCTCCTGCACCCCTTGATTTCCCTACTCCTCCTCCCCTCATATCCAGATAGTTGATGGAGGCTGTTTAGGTCCACAAACTTTTATGGAATGCATTATAACAATAACAAGGCAACTGAAGTTCAGAGAGGTTGCTTAAGGCCTTGGCAGAAGTCAAGAGTCTGAGGGAACTATGGAGTATGGGTAAATAAGCAATAGTGTTTAAAATAGGACAGGATTGCTTGTGTTTAGGGGTCAGAGATGTTAATTCGTCTGGGTATTTTCTGATTACATGCTATGTGCCCAGCTCAGAGCTAGCTGCTGGCGGAGGTTAAAAAGAGATGAAGTTCTCTACCCCCAGAAAGACTGGCATTTAGTCTGCAATCCAAGGACCTGAGAACATTTTACTGATTTTAACATCATCATTAGAAGAAATCATTATTTTTTAATTCCCTAATTCTATCTCCCAATATAAAGTTAGTTTTGGTGCTTTCTCCTAATTTCTATCAATAAGAATACAGTTTTTATTTTTAACATAAAATGAACAAATAATAATAATATTTGGTTTGCAAATAATTTTATTCCACTCATTTTATTTCCCTGTCTTCTCAGTCTTCATGGTCATCATTTTATGCTGCATATGATTCCCTCATATGGCCATACCATATTTAGCCACTTTTCTGTTACTGGTTGACTGCAGTTTTTTGTCATTATAAATAACGAGGCTATAAATATCTTTGTACATATAGCTTTTTTTCTGTTTTTAAATTATGCCCTTGGAATCAGTGCCCATAAAGGAGATGACTGGGTCAAAGGGTTGATGTTTTATAGTTCTTGCTATGTAGATCCAGACAACTGAGAACATTTAACAACTAAATGAAGCAACTGAGGGCTCACAGCCCTCAAGAATGTACTAATGCCCTATATTTGTAAAGAATATTGTGTCGAATAAGCACTGTTGGGGATGTAACCTGATTCACTGTAAGACACATGGGGATGAACGAGAGGCAGCCCCATTCCTCATGGGGCACAGAAGTCATGGCTTTTCAACTTTAGTCTCCTCCTAGGACACAAAATATTCAAAACTGTTTCACATTTAACACCAGACTCAGAAGTTGGGAAGTCCCCAAAATTCTGCCAGGACTTGAAACTCTAACATGTTTTCTAATCAGCAGAGTCTTAATCAAAATGTGTGGATTTGGGGCTTTGATGAAGCAGGAGGCTGGTTCTTGGCTATAACTCAATATATTCCTTTCTCTCAGATTCAAGAAAGCATATCAGGATGCAAGGGGATGGGAGGGATATACAGATAGCACAAATCCACTTGGATTTCTAAATCCAAGCAAACCATTCCTAAAATAGGCACTTGTGCTGTGATAATCAGACAAATAAGATGATCTATGTGTAAATCTGTGCACAGGACTCCTCTGTAGGTCAGGATCACAGCGAGACAGTCTTGCTTTTAACTAACATCTTAAACTGGGTTCCTGGACCCAGTTCCTACAGGGGTCCCTCAACCCCAACAAACAATTCTGACACCAGCATGGTGTCCAAGAATTCAACTAAATCCTGACACTACCTGACCACCATGAGATAGCATCAGATTCTATAGGTTAAAGATTTGGTCCTATAAGACTGCCCCCACCCCACCCCCACGCACACACCTCAGAAGCCAGCGGCAAGCTGGGGCCTATACCTGTGCTTCTGACCAACCAGCTGTAGTTGGTGGTTTTAACGACCCCCTCTAACTCAGAATGCCAATCACAAGTCCGGGTTGTTACCTGCTGGCTATAAATTCAAGGTTCTCACAAACTCCTCTTTGGGTTTGATTTATTTGTTAGAATGGCTCACAGAACTAAGAGAAACATGTTACTTACTAGATCACTGGTTTATTATAAAAGGATATGACTCAGGAACACCAGATGGAAGAGATGCATAGAGTAAAGTTTGTGAGAAGGGGTTCAGGGCTTCCATTCCCTCTCCAGACACACTGCTCTCCCTGAACTTCCACCTGTTCACCAACCTGGAAGCTCTCAGAAGCAAATTCATCAAACCCAAGGAGAAGGTTGTGGGAATTTCTGAGTTACAGTCTGTTTTTATGGAAGTTTCATTACAAAGGCATGACTGATTAAATCATTGGTCTTGGAGGCTAATTCAATCTCCAGCCCCTCTCTCCATCCTGGAGGCGGGGATGGGAGGGAAAAATTCTGAAACCTCTAATCACATGGTTGGTTCTTGTAGCAACCAGCCTTCATCCTTAGGTACTTTCTAAAAGTCACTTCATTCCCATAACAAAAGACATCTTTATCATTCTTGACATGTGGGAAATTCCAAGGTTTTTAGGAGCTGCGAGCCAGGATTTGTGGCTGAAATATATATGAGAAGTTTATTTTTGGTCATATGAATGACCAAATATGTGTTTTTTATAAATCACAACATTGCATACATTGAGCACGTGCTCTGTGCCAAACACTGTACTGGGGCACTGGTGCCAGGATGAATGAGTGCCAAGAAACTCTGAGGAAACTGGGCCAGAAAGGGTTAAGTGGTCATAAGAATGGCCATTGTATTGAATTCATTAAATACTATGTGCTAGGCACTATTCTAGGCACTGTGACACAGCAGCCATCAAAATTGATAAAAATCCTACCCCCATGGAACTAATGCTTAGAGGTGGGGGTAGGACAAATAGCAAGTGAAATACTGACTATATCAGATGGTGATAAATGGAGAAAAATAAAGCAAGTGAAGGCGCCAGGGTGTTCTAGAGAAAAGGTTTTAAGGAGGGTGCTCAGAGATGATGACATGTGAACAAAGAGAGAGCCACGGGAATGTCTGGGAGAAGAGCATTCCAGACAGAGGCCCTGAGGCAGAAGCAAAGAGGCCTCAGTGCGGTGGGGACAGGGCAGCTGGAAATAAGGTCAGAGAAGGAGTTGGCATCATTGGGGGCCTTGTAAGCATTTCAAGTATTTTGGCTTTAATCGGAGTAAAGTGGGGACCCAAGAGACAGCGTGACACATGGTGTGGTCTGGCGCGGAGAAAGTACTCCAGGGCGAGGGTGGCAGGGAGGCCAGCTGGGAGGCTAGTGGAAGGCTGGGAACTCGGGTTTTCCTACTCAACCCCGTGCCCTTTCCACGAACTTAGTCCTTGGCCCGCCGCAAACCTGCAGTCTGAACTGTAGGAAAAGTCGGAACCTACAGCGAAATCCAGCCTGGAGGAAAGGTTTCTAGGAAGGGTTTGAAGTCCAACGATAACAGCTGTGCGCTGGGCTCCTTAGCATTAAAAAGAGTTCCCGTGAGAGCTTCCTTAGCACCTGGAGGCCAGGACCGGGGAGCTGCGTGGCCTCGGGCGAGTCTCCTCACCTCGGGCTGACCCAGTGACAGCCGCTGAAAAGTGGGGCTCGATGCCTTGCCTGCTTCGTAGCACGGGACGAGGTCCTTCGCAAGCACCTTTTATAGCCAGACAGACAGCCAGACAGACATCATTCCCGCTCCCGAAAGCACGGGAGCCTGGAGCTGCCATCAGAGGGCGGGTGGCCCTGGCACGCCGCACTTCCAAACTCGTTTGGAGAAAGGGCCCAGCCTCGGTCTGTCGGGACCTGCGTGGCTCTCTCTCACCTGGAGGGTGGCCTCGGCGGTGCCGCGGTCCGGGGCGGAGCTGCGGGGACCGGGCCCGCCGATCCGACTCGGGCTGCAGCCGGGGCTCCCCGCGGGCCCCGGGGCGGCAGCGCGGGCGGGGCGGGCGGCCTCCTCCGGGCCTGGGCGGAGCCGCCCCCGCCCCCGCCCCCGCCCCCGCGCCCCGGGCTCCCAGGGGCGGCGCGCGCTCTGTCTCCGGGAGCCGCCGGGGAGCCCAGCCGCGTCCCGCCGCCGCTGCTCCCCTCGCCACGCCATGACCACCCAGCAGATAGTGCTCCCGGGCCCGGGGCCCTGGGGCTTCCGCCTCGTGGGGGGCAAGGACTTCGAGCAGCCTCTCGCCATTTCCCGGGTGAGCGAGCCTGGGGCGCGCGGGCAGCGGGCGCTCCCGGGCTGGAGGGGATCCGGGTGCGGGGGTGCGTGTGCGTGTGGGGGAGGCTGGGGGCTCCGAGGGCGCGGTGGGAGGCGGCGGCTTTGGGAACCCGGTCCGCAGCTGCGACCGCCAGGCTCATCCAGGTGCGCCAGGTGCGCTCTCCGCGCTGCCCCGGCCTCCGCCCGCTGCCGGGCGAGCCCGGGGCAAAGAATGGGGGCCCCTTTGGGTCCTTCGCCCCGGGGGCGCGGCGCTTTGTTAGGCGGCGAGGGTCTGGGGGTGCCCGCAGGTCCCGCACGCGGGGGGACGGCACTTTCCGCCTCTGCCCAAGTCGCACTGTGGCCGGACGGCGTCTGGCAGCCCCGAGACCACCTGGGACGCGGAGTGGGTGTGTGGGTGGGGAGTGTACTGGGGCGGGGTGGGGGGGGGACGAGTGGAATTAACTTTAAACACGCCACCGAAACAAGTCGTTGCCCACTCTGGGGATCTCAGCCGTGGCCAGGTCCCACCTCCCGAATGTCTTTTGGAGAAAAGGCAGACTTTTGGAAACAAAAAAGGCCGCATAAATACTCTTGGACATTCCCCTTCCCCTGCGGGAGGTGGCCATGGCCATATTTCTTCCTGGCATTCCCGGATTGTCAACCAATCGGCCCTGTCCCGCCAGGAATACTTGAATCAAAGGAGTAATTGAAAACTTAGAAGGACCTCATCTCTTTGGAAGAGCCCAGGTTCAACTGGAGACCGCTAGAAACCATAGGGAGACCCAGGCTCAGTCATCTGGTTTGGTCTAAAGACCAGGTTGATGTCCAACCGAGAGTCTCCACATTCAGTGCCTGCACCTAGAAGGCAGCCAATAAATATTTTTTCACTGAATGGAAAAAAGGAGCCAAAAGCACTCCCTGGTGTCCATGCTTTACCTCACGTTCCATTCTTGGGCCCATCTACTTGCTGAAGGTGACCCTAAACTTCCCTCCGCAGCGGTCTGAACATCTCTATTTTTTTTTTCCTGGAGAGGGAGATGAGGGAAAGAGAAGATCCCTATGGATCCTTTTGACTTAGGTCCATGCCTCCAGCAGCTGAAGGAGTATACATGGTGGGAGGTGCAGGAGGAAAAGAATTGGGGGCCTCTTCTTGCCTTCTCTGCCACCTACAGTTACAGTCCTACTCACATTTCCTTCCCCGTGGGTCTAGAGGACTGAGGAGGTCTTCTCTGACCATCTCACACCCCCCAAAAGGCAAGTGCCTCACTCAGTTTTTAGGCCCTATCTTCTCCCTGTCTTCTACCTGTTGTCCTGATGAGATCTCTTTGATTATTCTCATGGGTACAGGTTGTCTTCCCAGCCACCAAATTCCTCAAGTGCAGAAAGTGTGCTTTCCCTTAATCTGGACCCCTGGCCCCAGTCCTGACATAGAGTTGAACCTGGCTGTGCACAGTAAATCTTTGAAAGCTTATTAATAAATGCTTGTCCAGGGAAGGCACATTTAGACTCAATTACCTCATAGTCCATTTATCTCTGCTCTTTGTTTCTATAATTAACCTGTCAGCCCTCTCCACATCTGAATTTATATATGCCACGAAACCTTTTATTAAGAAGTGGAAGATACATTGGCAATCTGTTAAAAAGGCAGTTACCACCTGGCATTTTGACTGCTTTAAAAAGTCTTAATGCACTATGTAGAAATGACGCTATGGGATGGAAAACAACTCTGTAAATTCATTAGTTTGTACTTCATCTATTCATTAATTCATTAATTTATCTATTAGCACATATTTAATGAGCATATACCAACCATGCTTCAGAATGGTAAAATCCTGGGGTCTTAGAAATGAGAGGACACAACTTCATTCTCAAGGTGTTTATGGTCTAGTAAAGGAAGCTAATCTTTATAATGTCCTTGGCAGGTGCTTTAATTAAAAAATGAAAGTGACTCAGAGAAGGTGACATTCTCATGCTGACAGTAGTTTGCTTGTTTCTTCATCTCATTTCCACATGAGAAAAATATGGGCCTCATCCTGGCAATGGGAAAGTCATTGTCATAAAGAGGCCTTTGTCATAAAGTGGCTTTCTGAGATCTGGTGCTGGTCTGTTTTCTGATTCTTGCTTGAACTGTGCTGGGATGAGCTTTCTATTGTCTGAGGCTGTCTTTATCCTGCAGTGAGTATACTGGCTGTGAGTTAAGGAATGTGAGTGCTCTGTAAACAGTGAACAATAGTGAGGAGGTGTGAGCGCTGAAGAGTGTTATAATACACCTTCTGGTTGGTAGGTGTGCTACATTTATCATCCTGGGCAGATGGAGTTTGCTAGTATGGTTTTATATATGTAGACTTTGAGTCTCCACACCAAAGCAAACCATAAAATTAGGCTGGGAGAGGAGCGCCTTTTATTTTAATAACTGTGTTTGCTTTCTCTTGCCTGGATTATTCTGGTATTAGCTCTAGTCTTTTGTTAAACTGCTAAAGCTTCTGAGTATAATTCTGTAATCTATGTATTTGAAATTGTTTTTTTCTTTTTAAACTTATTTTTCATTTGAAATAACAAGGTCATAAAATATGAATGCATAGCAAATGATTATAAAGTTAATACCTGTTTAATTGCCACCCAGGGCAAGAAATAGAACATTGCCAGCACCCCGGAAGCTAGCTACACATAATGTTATCTTGATTTATGGTGATCACCTCCTTTTTCTTTATAGGTTTACCACCTAAATAGGCATCTGGAACACCACAGCTTAATTTTGCCTGTTTCTGAGCAAAATTATACAGAACACATTGTATGTGCGTGTATAGCTACTTTCACTCTTTAGCATTTTCTATGTTATTGTGATAAAATTTCAATCTAGCTTTCTTTCCAATTTTTTATTGAAGGCCTCTACCTTGGACTCTCCCTAATGATCCAGAGGCACAATTCCCACCATCCCCTGAGATTTTTTTCTGTCAGTTCCTGCTCCAAATCTACAGTTGTAACTCTCCTTGAGAGTTTTCTTTCCCCCTAAGTCAATTTTTTATTTCCTCTAGTTGCTTTCAAGGGAAGCCTTCTGAGAATCCATACCCAGGCCAAAATTGCTGCTCAGTTTATGTTGACTGTTTTTCTCTCCCAGCAACTGACAAAAGACAGGAAGGGGTGGGGTCAGAGATAAGGGGATGCTCTTGTGGGGAGGAGCTGCTCATTTGCCTTTTGAGTCCTGGGGGAGCCTTTGCTAAGAGCAGTGTGGTTTTCTGGGGGGAATTGCTTAATATCCTAAGTGGAGCTTAATAATAAATATTCTGTAGCCAGAGGGTCTTCTCTGATTTTTTTAAAGAGTGTTATTTCCAGACTCAAGTAGGTTTACATCATGTCCTAAAGGTCTAAAGAACAGGGCTCATCTGTTAGATTATGAAAAGTAAAAAATGACAGTAAAGACTCATCATGCATTAATAGCCCTTGCTCTACACTTCCTCATTCTGTGAAATCGATCACCTGGGAAGTATTAGCTACTCCAGCTGATCACTGCTGGTCTAAGGAGAAAGGAGAAAGAGGATGAATGAAAGGGAATAGAATGTAAGTGAACACTTGAGCCTACTGGTCAGAAATTCACCAAGCCATGTTCTGACCCCCTGACCAGAGCCCTTCACTTTCCCCAACCTTCTGGCCAACAGTGTTGATTTGCCTTTGAGGAGAAGAGAGGGGAGAAGAATGGCTTTAAGGTGTTGCAGTGTGGCAGATGACCAAGAGATTATCGTATAACCATTGAGGTCACACTCCTAGGCTGATTGAGACTGGAAGAAGCACCAAGAAATTGCTCTCGTGCAGGGACCAGGCTTGGACTGGTTTCCAAGTTGTCCTCACTCCCTGGGCTATGCCTTGCAGTGCTCCACAGAGGAGAGAAAAACTTGTCATCTTCATTTACAGAGAGGAAGCTCCAGTCCCCATAGGTTAGGTAATATTTTGTGAATTTACATAATTTTTCGTTGGTTGAACTACTTAATGTCCTTGTAAAGGAAAGCATAGAAACCTGTTAAAAGGAGCAAAAGTGGCTGTGTCAGAAAATTAATTTTTCAAGGATGATTTGACTTGTAGCATGTCTCAGAGGAAAACCTGGGGAAGCTGCCAGAACTTCTGTATGGAACCTGGGAAAGTGTCCAGGGCAGCGACTCAAGCTGAGCTCCAGTCTGGAGCACCACACAGAGTGACCCTGAGCAAGTGACATACCTTCTTTAGGTTTCAGTTACAAAACAAAACAAAATAATAAAGAAACAGGCAAACCCAATGGTCTTGTACCTTTTGAATACACAGGCTCACTTTTTATTGTTAAAAAATGTCCCAGCCTCTCATATGGCATTAGGTGTACTTTCAACCTTGAGTTGATTCAGAAAACATTATGAATTCAGAAATGTTTTCAGGTGAATTTGTGTTGTGTTATTCATCTGTGAATAGCTGTCTGTGTCCAGGTGACTCTTGTGTTAATCACAAGTACCTCCGTTAACACTTGAAAGATTTGTGTGAGAAAATTTGTTTGATTGGCTTGTGACAATGACCATAGTCAAAATGTATATAAGACTTTTTATATGCCAGGCACTGTTCTTAGTGCTTACTGTATTCTCTGTAATCCCTACAAGTATCTTCTAAGGGAGATACAATTAAGATGCCCATTTTACAGGTGAGAAACTTGAGGTATGGAGCTGTTAAGTAGTTTGCCTGGATCTCGTGCATCGTACAGTAGTGAGTGAGAGAACTGGAATTTGGCTGAACACTCTGGCTTTAGAGCCCATGGCCTTAATCTCTATGTCATACTAATATTTTAATGGCAACTAACATTTTTGAATGCCTTCTCTGTGCTAGGTGTGCACTTGAATTAGCTTCTGTATTCCCCACAACCCATGACATAGGGACACTGGACACACGGTCAGTAAATTGCAGAGCTGGGGTTTGAAGCCGGGCAGATTGACTCCCATGCCAGCTTTAATCACTATATTCTGCCTCCCGATTAGCTGTAACTGTCAATATTTCATTGGTGGTAATATGTTGCACACAGGTCCAAGAAGTGCTAATGGTGGTACAGGCATCAGCACGAGGGATAAGACCCTCTTGGGACCCCCAAGCCTTTTGTGCCTGTGAAGGTTGTTGTCCAGGTTGCCTTCCAGCTGCTTTGTGGCCTCAGCCTGAGTGTTCCTGGAACTCAGAGCATCCCAGAAAGCAGTACCTCCCCTTCCCGTACCTCCTGAGAAGCCAGAAGCCCTGGCTCCACCTGGGGGAATTGACAGTTCAGCTTTGCGATTCTCTGCCCACGTGAGTAGTGAAGAACAGAAGAGCAGAAGGGATGGCCAGAGAAAAAGCCTGTTTGGGTGGCTTGGAGGGCACTTGGGGGCAATTTTGGGGCAAATGAAGACAATCAGGTAGTAGACAGATCTACCTTGCCCAGCCAATGACGGGCCTAGAAAGTGGCAGCCAAAACAAAATATACCCCTGAAAACTTAAGACAAAAAAGGTGATTTCTATGTGATGCTTAGCACCTGTATGATCGTTGCTGCTGTTATGAGCCTCATTGTTGGTGAATGAGAGTGAGAGCTGGTCTGTAACTGAGGCCTGTGTTGTGATCCCTCACACACAGTACACCGCCTTCTTGATAATGTCGTGAATGTCGATCGTGATTTTCTGAAGAATGACACTCTGGTCTTGTAGGCCAGATTCCTTACCAAGGACTCAGGGCCTAATTTTTTATAGACATGACTGCTCCTATCAAACAAGACAACAGGGACATAGATGTGACATAAGTAAGATAAAGAAGACTAAAATGCATAGCGACAGGTTCAATTTACCTCCATTTCTTCTTTTAAAAAATTATAAAAAATACTCATGCTCCTAAAGCTGAACACACTAACACGCTATGACCCAACAGTTCTAGTTAAAGACTCAATAGAAATGTGTCCACATGGGCACCAAAAGCCATGCCAAGAATTTTCAAAGCAGCACTATCCACGGTAGCCCTAAACTCAACTCAAATATCTAACAGCAGTAGAATGGACAAGTCAATGGTACAGTTGATGACGTCAAACACCACAGCAATGAGAGTGAAGGAATTATAACCATGATCAAGGATATGGATGAGACACACACACAGACACAAATACGATGAGGGAAAGAAGCCAAACATAAAAGGATAAACATGTATTCGTATATTGTATTATAGCAATATGTAATATAAATATATCAACATAAATATTATAAAATTAACCAAGCAAAATTAATCTTTGGTGTTGGAAGTCAGTATCATGGTAAGTAACCTTTCCAGGAAATTAGTGATGGGAAAGAGGCACAAGGGGGCTTCAGAAGGTCAGTTCTAGTGCCAGTTTTGATGAACGTGTTGGTTTCATGGGTTTCATGGGTGTGCGCTCTTTGTAAGAACACATCCATTCCACACCTAAAGGCTTACTGCAGAGCTGGGTTCTGCTTTGTCCCCCAGTTCAGAATCTTTTAAATTTACATCTAAATACTTTGACACAGCTATTAAGTCAACTGAAGTTGTCTCTAAAGCCCCATGGCACTGAGATTGAACTTGAATTCCAAATTTCTTCATTCCAATCTTGTATACTATTTTTATTAATGCTCTCTCACCTAATTGTAAGGATTTAAGGTGATTTACAATACAAAAACAAACAAACAAACAAAAACAACTTCAACCCTCTCCTACAAAACTCCCCACCTATTTACAGTATTTAAAACATAAGAACACATATAATAAGATTTAACAAAAAACTGGAACATTGAAGCAGAAAGAGATGTGCCAGGGACTTTAAGTCAGGTGATTTCTGAAACTCTAAGTTTCTGTGAGTTTTCTGGCCAAGGCAAAATAGGAACCATGTTGAGTTATGTAGACATCTGGAATGAAATCACTTCTATTTTATTTGCATAGCACCTTTAAGGGACTTTATTTATTTATTTTTTTAACTCTATTTTGGTAAGAGAGAAATACTGGTCTAATACTAGTCTAATGGACCTTTTTTTTTTTTTCCTTTTTAGGTGAGGCAACGCTTGGTTGACCTCACAGATTGTAAGGACCTTGTCAGTTTACAATCCCTTATTTGTTTCTGGTCTTCCTAGGTGGTCTCCCATCCAGGTACTAACCAGGCCTGACCTAATGGACATTTCTTTCAAGAGCCCTCCCTGTAATTTAATAGGAGTATAAGCCCTTGAAGTTGTTTTTGAAGGAGCTGAGAGTTAAGTCTAAGTATTTTTTGTTTACCTGGTGACTTAATGTCATTTAGGAATAGTCACTATCCCCCTGGAAGTTTCCAAAACTGGTGAGCATCAGAATTTTCTGGTCTGGGAAGCTTTAAAAAAATATAGATTCTTGGGTCCCACTGTGTAGACCCTCTTTAGTAGATCTGAGGTGGAGTGTGGAGATCCATTTATATTTTTAAAACCACCAGGGGTTCTGATGACTGACTTGTTTGGGAAACATTGCCTCATCCTTGTAAATATCAAAGTTTTCAGTGAGCTGAGTCAATTTCTCGCCTAAATTTTAGGTGCCCGTTCCAAGGGGCAAGGTTAACAAGTCTGTGAACATTCAGGAAGTTGACCTGTATTTCTGTCCACAGGTGAAAATCAGAGAACCTTCTGAATAGACAGTTTTTCCCAGTGGGGTGGGGGGATGGTGGTGGTGGTGGGACAGGAGCTCTGCAATAGAACTGTGTAAACGCTTCAACAAATATTTGGTTAAAACTCCCATCTGTCATAAGGATGACAATACAATTTGTCAAACAGACTAGACCACTGTTGAGAGTAAATGAGAGTGCTTTTGATAATTAAGATGGAAAAATAGATTATTGTCCCAAGCAAACCAGGGGGTTTTATAATCCTGGTCATAAAATGTTTCTACGTTTACTTTTGTTTTATACAACTTTTTAACTAAGCCAGTGGTTGGTTACAAACACATTTGCATGGAGGAGTCAGGAGGCAACATAAATGAGTTTTGACTCAAGTGTGAGGTAGTAAGAAAATTAGATTAATAACTTCAAGAATGAAAATAAATGGCAGCTGATACCAGGTTTCTGTATAGGGGGTAATAGAGCGTGGCTGTGTGGGGGACTGTGGTTAAGTGGAGAGTATGTGCCTTATCTAGTGAGGACAGAGGCTCTGCAGCTGGTGCTGATTATCACCATATGAGAATATAGTTGTAGAATTGCTAGATTTTCTGATTTTTCATAAAAAGCTGAGAATATAGGATTTTGTATTAAATTACCAATATGTAACTATTACAAGTAATTTAAATTTAGGAAAAAACAAGGTTGTGGGCTGGATTTATTTCACAGGCCATCAGCTTTCAATCTTGAGCATAGGGAGTTGGAGGAGCCCCATCTAGCTGCCAACGGAATATGTAATTTTAATGGAACTGCTTTCTGAAAGGTCTACTAGGGGAAGCCAGCCTCCCAGTGGTCGGCCCATAGGCTAACGGGGTGACCCTCTGAATGGGTCTTCTCCTTTAACTGCCATTACTAAAGTGTTGTCAGAATCAGTCACCTTAATCTCAGTAGAACTAAGACTCAGTGGTTGTTTCTGGACAAAACTGAGCAGACATATTAGATGTTATGTTTAAATTTTTTGTTGTTCCCCATTGTTTTCCAGATAAAATGCAATCTTAGCAGGAAAATAGCAGGGCTCTTACAACAGTCTGATCTGTGTTTACGTCTCCAGCCTCATCCTCCTCCTTTCCCTTCACTTACTGTGTTTTATCCATGCCAGTCCACATGCTGGTCCCGTAGCTTGTCACGCTCTTTCCCACCTCTTGTAGTGCTTTTGCACAGTTTTAAGCAACACCTCCTCCAGGGAGTATTTCCTGATTCCACCCTTAGGTTCTCTTGCCTCTTGGCTTGCTCCTAACACAGCACTCATCAGCTGTTGTACATGTCTGTCTCCCCCAGGATTTTGTGAGCAACTTGATGGCAGGCACTACCCTTTTCACATCTGTATTCCAGTGCCTTGTGTGGTTTCTGGAATCTACAAACAATAGCTCACATTTCTAGAGCTCAACAGTGCTCTGCCTGAATCATCTCATGTAATCCTCACAGCAGCCTTCTGATGTCAGGACTATTATCCTGTTTCACAGACGAGAAGAGTGAGGCACACAGAAGTGAATATCCCACCCAAGGATATTTGTCGTATAAGTGGCAGAGATAGGACTTGAACCCTGGCCATCTGACTTCAGAAAGCACATCTTAATCAACAAGCCACACTGTCTGTCTTTCTTTTCAGAATGTAGTTAAGCAATGGCTGCTTGGTGAATGAATACATGAGAAAGAGGAAGAGACAGGGGAGCAAGGTTACCTCTTCATTTCTTGTGGCTAGTGACTACAGATCTAGTTTAATATAATAGCAATATTTAGTTATTTAGATATAAGTTGAGAGTGGGAAAGCTACATCATCATAGTCCTCTTCTGTGCCATTTAGAAGTGACATGAAACTCTTCAAAAACCTTATGTGGTCAGGAGTCTGGCACTTTAAAAATGCATTAGGAACTTGCAGCATAGGGCAGGTATACAGGTTGGCCTTTGAGCAAAGTGCCCGGGGTAGGGAGCAGGGGTGAGGGAGACAGGAATGAATTCTGCAGAAAATGGCAGGTTGTTCATCAATGTAAATCATTGCGCCTAAACTCGTTTATTCTCATGCACCAAGAGTCGTGTGGTTATGTTGTGTGGTCTCTGGGGATGAAAGCGAGAAGGTTTTTGAGGATGTCCATTGAACTGGGTCTGTTTCTTTAGAGGAGAGTATAGGATTTCTTTTTTAGAAATCGAAGCTGACTCCATTATGAGCCAATTCTGATTGAATTTGATGGTCAGGAGGAAATTTGAATAGATCTTGTGGTATGCTGGGTTAAGTGGATGGACTCTGGAGCCCCAGAGCCTGCCACTTCCCAGCTATAAAACCACTTAACCCTGTTCCTTCCTTTCCCTACCTATAATGATGCAATAATATTGCCTACCTGATAGCATCACGTGAGGACCGGTAAAGTTAATCCTTACCAAATACTTAAACCGTGCTTGGAGCATACTGAGCACTCATTAACTAATGGCTGTGATTGTGATGAATTGTTAGAGTGTAGTAAGGATTGGAGTCTACTAGTCAAGATGGGAACGAACTAATGTTGGAGACACAGGGCTTCTCTTGTGAGGCCCTTACCAGTTGACATTCTGAGCTGGGTATTTTATAAGGGGTGAGGTTACTGGGCCCCAGCTCAGGACAGAGCAGTTGAGATGATTGTCCTAGGTTGGGGGGCACCCAGACAGCATCAGGAGTCTGTGACACTCCATGTAGAAGAATACAGCAGATGAAGCCACTTAATTTCGGATTGGAGTTGGAGCATCTGCTTGTGGCATCGTGGTAAAGCAGAAAGTGGAATTTAGAATAAGAGGATCTGGTGTCAAGTTTAGGCTCAAGCCTTTTAGCTCAGTGAACTTGAATCAGTCACAACTTCTGAGTCAATTTCCTCATCTGTAAAATTTTCTTATATGTTGGTGGTGAAGTCCTCATTATTGAAACCTCGAATAGGAGATTGTATGTGAAAGGATTTTATAAAAGGCAGGTTCACAATTTGTTTAAATCAATTTAAAGAATGTGAATTTAATCTGTTTATGTATGATTCTGTCTAAACCTCACCTGATGATATTGTCTTGTAACTTTCTGAGATTTTCTTTGGCTTCCCATTAGTTTGGCTTAAAAAAATGAAAATCAGACTGAATGATAGGATGGCCAGGCCTCGATTACTCAGGCTCAGGGCTTTTAAGACTGGTTTTAGCTTGTCCAGGACCTGTAGGGACATACTTAGCAGAAATGCCTCTCCCACAAGACAGTTTGAACCAAATGCTGGAAATTACAGAGTTCTTAGCATGAGCATATGAAATTAAAAAGAAACTTCTATTTTTATCTTTTCAAACCTTTCCCCCTATTCCCCATCTCATCGTTTTAATTTTGTGAGTGGTGATATTCCAAGATAGTGATGTTGAGGGAAATGACTGTTTGATCCCTCGTGAAATAGTTATTTTTTAAAGGATAAAATGAAGTATCATGATTATATATTTAACAACACTAGATAGTCTAGATTCAATCATTGGTTGGACAAATATTTATTTAGTACCTACTATATGCCAGTCACTGTTCTGGGCACTGGGGGTACCATGATGCCAAGGGCAGACAAAATCCTGCCCTCATACTATCTTTAGTAGGCCCTCAGACATTAAATAAATTCACAAAATTGATTTACAAACCTAATGTTACAAGTGCCACAATGAAGAAGAATGACGGGGTGATGTGGGGGAATCTAACTAAGATTAGAGGTCAGGGAAGACCTTTGAGAAGAGTCATTTAAGCAGAGACCTAAAGAATGAGAAGTTAATTGGGCAGAGGTTATAGCAAGTGCTAAGGTCCTGAAATGGGAAAGAACAAGGAAGACCTCTACAGCTAGAGCTTAATGGAGGAATGGCAGGATCAGGGTGAGGAGGAAGGCAATTTTGTTGGTGAGTTTGAATTTTATCCCAAGGGGTTCTTTAACACTATTAGATTTGGTCATGATAAATGTGTTCCATCTGGTTGCTCTTTCTGGAAGTAGTTTGCCAACCCAGAAGCATTGCCAATCCCAAATAAAGTGATGCTTAAGGCCATTGTTAAAACAAGGGGTCCCTATTGTTCTTTGAAAAAAAGCAAAATATACATGAAGTCACTTCAGATCGGTCTTCTCAGGAAATGGGCAGAAAATGAGAGGCATTTATTTTTATTGTATATGACTCAGAGTCTCCCTCTACCACATTGACTAAAAGGAGAGCATCTTTCACTTGTCTGTATAAATGTCTTTTCCCAGTGGCTGGATGAGAAGAAGGTCTGACCTTGGATCAGGGCTTTCGAAAGGCTAGCTCTTTGCTAGACAAATGATGGGAAAGCCAGAAAGGAGGGTTAGGAGGTCAGGGTCTCTGCACTGTTTTCCACATCCTGCTACATTCCAGGAGAGTTTTTCCTGATAAAGTCAAAACATGTCTGAGCTAGAGGGACCTCAAAGATCAAGTCACCCACCCCTTATTTTATGGTCAGGATGCTGATGAGATGGGTCATGATTGCACCCCAGCCACCTCAGAAGGGCCAGCATCTTCAGTTTGGTGAAGGCTGATTGGAAACTATGGCTGCTGAAAACTGCGTCAGATACAGAGGTTTAGGGCATATGCCTGTGTCATGGTTGGGGCCTTGAAGGGCCTCTGAGCTATGGTTCAGCCTTACAGAGACACCCAAGTGTTCACAAGATCTTCAATTGGCTTCCAGGAGTCAAAGGCCTTCTCCAAGGGGAGGCCAGAACCCGCTGTGGACTGGGCATCTGGATACGTTATTGTCACTCTGCTCCTGGGGAGGTTGGAATTCCCATTGAAGAAGGTCTTCTATGTCAAAGTCATGGACTGACCCTTTGATGACTGTCATATTTTTAGTATACTTTGGTTTAGAAAATACCTAATAATGAAAATGGCTTTGAGGTTAGTACTACTTCAAAGTGAGTTTGTATTTCATTCATTGCAACAGCACTTATAGTCACTCAAAAGATAGTTGTACATCTGTGTGTGAGACATGATATTTATTCAGTCCACACGTAATACCCAGTAGGGTAGGTGGATTTCGATGACCCACTGCAGTAATTGGCTATCTTCCCCTGAGCGCTGGTGGTCCATAATTTGGAATTACAGGTCAGAAACATCGGCCTGCAGAAAACCTGCCACCTATAGGGGATGACCCACTTCTTGGGTGGGAGGAAATGAACCAGTGTAAACCCACACTGCCAGATTTTAAACTTTTTTATTGCTTTTTCTGATGACAGAAGTAATTTAAGCTCATTGTAAAAACCAAAAACATTACAGAAATGTATAACTGAACAATTTAGTGAGCGATGTTCCAGGTTTTTTCTGTGCATAAATAACATTATGATTTTTATAGCAATAAGATATTACTATACGTGTTCTGTGTGTGTGTGTGTGTGTGTGTGTGTGTGTGTGTGTGTGTGTGTGTGTGTGTGTGAAGTATGACTGGTAATTCAGTGTGAAGAATATTGGGTCTGATTTCAGGGTTTGAGTTCTAGCTCTGTAATATACTGGATGGATGACTAGATATATGGTAATATACTAGTTTGGGTGGTCCCAGGTGAGTGACAGATCTTTCTAAGCCTGAGTTTCTAGGTCTATAAAATGAGGACTGATATTTGTCCTCCTTTCTCACAACGTTGTAAGGATCCAATGAGATGGTATATAGAAAGGACTCTTTGTAAACCATAATGCATTCCATAAATATAAAGGATTGTCACGATTGACACTTATGATTTTGATCCTCTTTCCTTTTTAAATGTATTCATTCACATGTGTGAATACTTATTACCCCAGTAGTAACTTACTCAGTGGTTGCCTTGGAGATGAGTAATAACTAGCCTGTTCTTTCCCTTTTTCCAGGTCACTCCTGGAAGCAAGGCTGCTGTGGCTAATTTATGTATTGGAGATATAATCACAGCCATCGATGGGGAAGATACCGGCAATATGACTCACTTAGAAGCTCAGAACAAAATCAAGGGCTGCGTAGACAACATGACTCTCACAGTGTCCAGGTACGTCCTCTGGAAAAGTTTCTTTCTCATCAGCTGATAGCTGTTTGTGGGCAATAACTGCCTCACCCATCTCAGAATGCCCTATACCCCTGCGCCAGGAGATTACAATGACAGAGGAAGATGACAACACACTAGACAAAGTGCTGAATGTAAGCTTAAGTACACTACAAGAAAGGAGAGCTGGATGTTCTCCACAGGGTGACGAGAGGAGAGTGCACTGGGAGTTGTAACTGGAGTTGAATTCCCGTTCTTCTTTCATGGAGTCTTGGAAGGGGCCCTGCCAGGGCGTGATTTCCGAAGTGATTTGGTTCAACCTTGATGGCTCCCTATTTCCTGTTGGATCAAGTTCACATTCTTTATTTTAATCTCCTGTTATGTAATCTGCACTTTAATGTCTCATTAACCTTAGCTTTCATAGCTCTTTATCACGAACCTTTTGCTCAGGTTCTTACCTGTGCAGTTGGCTTTTGGATTTTCTTTTTCCTGGTGCTGCAGGACTAGTAGGAGGACCAAGTATGGGGCAGGATGTGAAAATATTTTGTATACTTCAGGGTCCCATCTCTATGGCAAGTGCATCATTTTATTACCACCCCCTCAAAAACACATTTACCTCTCATTCTCATCTCCATTTCTATCTCAGGCCAAATCTTCTTTTTCAAGCCTTAGTTCAAGACATTCATTTGCTCATTTATTCATAACTTAATTTATTTTCAATTCATTTACTAAAAATTGAATAGGTTCACCTTGTATATATCTGGCACTGCTAGGGACTCTGACAATCCAAAGCTAAGTACAATTATTCTCCACTTGTAAGAGAGAAAAAGAAAACTAATTAAAACTGAAACTAGACTGAGATAATTGCTGCGTGATAGGTACGAAGAAATCCTTTGTTAGCTCAATGAAGGAGGCATCACTTTTTATTGGGTCCAGATAAACTTCACAAATAAGTTGGTTATCTGGTGTGGATCAAGAATGCTGGGAGAGAGAGAGGAGAAGCTTGTTCTGTCCTGAGCAGAGGTAGGCAGCATGAAGCATGCTGAGGAGCAAGGAGGCCAGTGCAGCTGGGGGTCAGCAACATAGAATGCAGAGTGTGGGAGGACCAAGCTGGGAGAAGTCCCGGGAGCTTGGGAAGCCTCTCATGGCAGCCATTGAACATGATGTCATCAGATTAGTGCTTCTGAAAAATCACCCCGGTGACAAATGGAGGGGAATGCGGGGGTGGGGGTGGGGGGTGGGTTGCAGGGGCAGAGTACTAGTTCAGAGGCCAGTAGTCAGGCAAGGGAGTGCATTTTCTCACCCTGTTTTTAGTGTATATTATTAGCGTGAATGAAACAACAGCTTTGTCCATCTCTTGCAGATCTGAACATAAAGTCTGGTCTCCTCTGGTGACAGAGGAAGGGAAACGCCATCCATACAAGATGAATTTAGCCTCTGAACCACAGGTAAGTACTTGTTCACCATTACCACTCCTCTCACTACCAGGGTCTTTTCTCCTTTTGACTTAGCTCTGTATACTCCCGATTTTTCCTGCCCTGGAGCCCTGGAGATAAGACAGCAGGGAGAGCCCTCCACTGTCATTGCTGGATCTTGACTCTGGTTCACTTCCCGTAAGGGAACTGTAGGAGGAAAGGGCTGGAAAACCCCAAGTCAGTGATGCTATGGCCTGGGCTGGAAGCAATGGGTAGGAAGGCAATACAGGAAGCGGGTGGAAGCCTTTCTGTGCAGAACAGGGTGGCGGGACCCTGTAAAAGAAGGGAGCTGACTCAGCTCATTGTGGATTTCAGACACAAGTATGAAAATAAGTTTGGGTTCCCAGGCCCAAAAGCTAAAGCTGCTGAGGGGAAATTAAATAGGAAACTCCGTCTCTCCTCCTAGTATCCCACTCTCTGGTTTCCATGATTCTTAGGGTGAAAATCTCTGTTTTTTTCTATGATGAGACTCATAGTGAGACCTTAAAATTACTAAGATGAAGTAATAATTCATATTGAAAAAATGTGGTAGGAAGTCAGTACACATTTGTCAGTCAAAAAGAATTTCCTGGCACAGTAGACTGTCCTAGGATCTCATATTTGTAAATAAATCTCTCAGCACTTAGAATATAGGTGATTTTATTTCTTTCTTCCTTAATTGCATCTTCTAAGTAATTTTAAGTGAATGGGTATTCCTTAGAATAAGGAAAATTAAAGAAGAATGTTTAGAATATCTTTGTAAAATTGCTCATGTTTGACATGCTGTTTTCACAAAGTATATGTCTGTTGGATAAATCAATAAATTATTAATGATAAGTCAGTAAGTAAATTGATAATGGCTTTTTAAAACTTTTAGACTAGGTTGTGATTGTTATCCATTTCATCCCAATTAAAGATTTGGACTCTAATTTTTTTCTAGATTTGGGACACTCAGTTTTTTTGGTGAATTGAGATACAATTCACTGGGTATATTAGTGTGAGTAAATCAAGTGGTTGTATGTAAATCATATTTTCTCAGGTGGCTTTCATTAAAATGTCAGAAAAAAATTTTTCCCATTAATAAAAATCATACTTATGAATCCTAAGAGTCACATTTAAGTACCGTTTTGCATCTGATGTTTCAAAACTGATATGAACATATGATTCTGGACAGCTCTTGTTAGGAAAGTTCATAAAATAGTGCTCAGTTTATAAACTGGCAGTTGTGCAAAACTAATTTAAAACATGCCACAGTTAATTTCAATTTCCCGGGGAGTTCTCAGCCACTTCCTTAAATTTACTATAAATGTTGTGTTTTAATGTGTTAAGTTCTTATATTTTATAATGCAGAAGGAATGATTTTTGTTTTAATTCGGTCTAAAATCCTAGTTTTCACTTTAATAAGGTAATTCTTAAATTTCAGTTATACTTTTTATATGTATTATATTTGAATTTTCATCTTAACCATATAATCTGGTTACCTTTGTTAATATTTTGAAGGTAGCTCTCATCAGATTAAAAAAATTCTCAAATACTTTAACATCTAACGAGTATATTTTTCATTTGATTCCAGTAATTCTTTTTATGAAAAATTTTCCTCTTCTCATTTTTCCAAAATCTTACACTTCCAGTCATTCTAAAATAGAGAATGAGTAGGAGCAGTGTTCATCTATAAATTAAAAGATGTTAGTTCATGTTATGCCAGCCAACACCCCAGCTTATCTGAGGTCAGAGCAGTTACACACCTAGTTTATGTTTCCTCATTATTGAGTTTCCTAGGCGACTGATAAATACAAAGCCCAAACAATTACATCATCCCTTCCAAAAGGCAAGCTCTGAATTACCCTCCTGATTTCTGGAAAGACCAGTATTCACATGGGGTTAGAGATATTCCTTTTATGTACAAAACAGATATATTCTTGGACAATCTCTATAAAATGAAAACCAGAATTTCCAACCTGAATTTTCTACTGACTTCCATTCTAATTGAAAATGTATTTTTATGGGGAAAGAAGGGAATGAACACTGGTAGAATGTTTGCTATGTGACAGGCTTGGCATACTAATATTTCACACCGAGTCCACGTGCAAGAGGCTTTATTTACTTCATTTTAGACATGAGAAATGGGCTAAGAGAGAGAGATAATGTGCCCAAAGCTGAACAGGAAGCGGCAGGGAAATTTGAGTCAAGACACAACCATAAGAGCTCTTCCCTGGTGCTCAGCATCCTATGCTGCTCCTAGGAATTGTTGTGGAGAAGGAGAGGAGAGAATTGCAGTCGTGGCTGCAGTGCTGTGTCGGTCCCACAGTGCTGTTGTGTAGCCACTAACATGGGCCAAGTTCCCTAGCCAAGGCCGTCTCCCAGTCTACTGCCGTTAATTACTACATATTATTCCTTGGGCTAGTTGTGTCATAAAATTTACTTAACTGTTCTTTGATTACTGCTAAAGTTATTTTCTTAACTAATTACACTTTCCTCTTTGTGAATAACCTTTGTATTCTTAGCTTTTGTCCAATGTGGACCAAGTCAGCTCAACCTAATTTATGCAGTAAAACCTCACTCGTTCCTACTTGTTGAGGAGGATGCCCATCTGAATAGTGAAAAAGAAATCGTAATCATAAGAATATGTGTATGTTATCTTTTATTTTAAATTAGCACACAGTAAAATAAGGTGTTACTTTTCATCATGTTTCCTAAGAACACATGAAAGACTTGAAGGTTTAATGTAAAAAGATAAAAGAAGAGTAACAGAGCACAGGAACTCTTTGGGGGGCAGTTGTTCTAGGCCTGGGTTTTAAAAAAGAGACCAGGGTTGAGGAAGTTTTCTGGGGAACCCAGGAAATATGGTGCACATTGAGTTTTTAGTAGGCTGCACAGAGCATGCTGTGTCTCCTGGGAGCCAGAGTTGACCCAAAATGCCTGTGTAGAAAACACTTTGTTAATTGAGTCATCAGAAATGCCGTAATTTTTTTTAAAAGTCATGTTAGTTTAAAAAGTTTTGACTGTTTGTAAAGAAGCTCTGAGATGCCGTAGCTATAGTAATTATCCTAGACTCCTGGCTAGCCAGCCAGCGTGGGGGTGGAGGGTGCTTTTCTCCAATTACAGAAGGAATGGAATGAGCACAAGATGAACTCCAGGTCCTCCTCTGTGTCTCCCCTGGGCACTGCCCCTGTGAAGGTATCCCCTAGCCTTCCATCTGATTAGCCTTGTCCTTCTGCCACAAGAAACAACAGATCCTGAGTTCCCTTTGGCCCCCTTCCGCTGGAGCGTTGAGGCCATCTCTGCCTAGTCAGCAGCTGCCTCATCCTGTCACACCACAGCCCTTTTATCATGTTTGTCCAACCCTCTCCATTCTGGAGCCTTCGTCTCCCCTTTTTATCATCTCTTGCTCTGTGCTGACTGAAGTGACTGCCCGTTCTTCTCTTCCTGGGACCTTAATTCCTCTGGAGTTTTGCCCTGAAAGGTGTTTCAGCTCCGACTTGGTTACTGACAGCCCAGAGCAGTTGGAAGTGTCCTGCCCAGGGCTGCCCAGCAGGGGATCGGGGTTCACTGGGTCTCAGGGAAGAACCTGAAGACTGAGCTGGTGTGAGACACATGTCCACACTAGTGAGACTTCCCCTGTTACTGCCCTTTGTTTAGTGGGTATGTCAGAGCCCTTTAGCTAAAGTCTGGTGTTGAGCCAGGGCCACTGTCGCTCATTAGAACTCTCTCCCTGGCTCTCAGTCTGCACTATCCATTGAAGAATGTCCACTGGACACCTCCCCACTCCTGATTTCTCCTCTGATCTCTGCTTGCAGGAGGTCCTGCACATAGGAAGTGCCCACAACCGGAGTGCCATGCCCTTCACTGCCTCGCCTGCCTCGAGCTCTTCCCCCAGGGTCATCACAAACCAGTACAACAACCCCTCTGGCCTCTACTCCTCTGAAAACATCTCCAATTTCAACAGTGCCTTGGAGTCAAAGACAGCAGCCAGCGGACCGGAGACAAATGGCAGAGCGTAAGTAGGCCTGTGAATTCTCCTCCAGGCCAGTTCTGGAAGAGGCTTTTTACACCAGGACCAGGCTGGTCCAGTCAGGGGAAAGAAGATTGAGCCACTAACCCAGGGAGAAAAAGGTCTATTTTAGCACAATTCTTTCTCTCTTCATTTTCTTCATCAGTAAAAAGGGGATAATACCAACTGCCTTGTAGGGTTATTGGGAAAATAAGAAGTCATCAATAAAATGCCCAGTACTGCACCTGGCACAAGTTAGTCGATTGTTCGCTGAGACCCATGTTATTATTGTCCTGATTTCCGGGGTTGTTGTCACCTGCTAACTGACCATGTTCCTTCCCTGACAGTCCTGTTGCTTCCTGAGAAATTTTTCAGTATTTACAATTTTGGATTTCTGCTCACATTCACCATCCAGTCTGAACAAGGGAGAAGTACTTCATGATGCAATTTTTGGTGAAGCAATGTTTGCTTTTTCCCCCAGAGTGGCCAGTGGAGATAATAGAAAGAAAAGAAGTCCATAAAGATATAAATGTGTGTCTGTAGGAACAGGTTCTGATCTGTGGGAGGAGGGGACTAGGAGGGGGACACCATGGAGAGGTCTTAAGGAAGCCTCTTGCTCAGGACTAGGGAGGCCTGTCCTTTCCTGTCACTGACGATGTGGCCATGGCTGCCTCCATGTCTTCATCTGAAGTATCCTCTGGATCTTCTCAGGAAGGGGACAACATCTGCTCCATTTCATACTCTTTGAAGATAAATCCAGAAACACTGGGAATACCACAGCTCGTGGTAAAGAACTGGGTTTGAGGATGGAGAGTAAGAGATGGTACCAGTTTTCTGTGGGTGAAAGGGGAACAGACTAAGTTGCCAGCTGCTGTGGCAAATGCCCAAAGGTGGCAGTGATGATGGGACCATGAGGGCAGAGCTCTGAGTGTATACAGGGGAGCAGAGTGGCCCATGGCAGCTGGCCAGTACATGCCCCTTCCAGAAGGGCCATTGCTCCTGGGCTCTAGTCAGATACCTCATGCTGGCCAAGAGTCCCATTTCTACTGATTATAATTTCATTGAAACGGAAATTGGAATGCCTCTTTTTATCTGAAATTCCCTGATCTTTAAATGTTGATGACAGTCAAATTTGTTGGAAAATACTGTGTGGTCAAAACTGGTCTGATCCCTGAGGATCTCTCCCGCTTGGAATCCACAGTTCTTAGAACTCTGAAGCCCATTTTGCTGTTCAGTGTCTCCCCAATTCACCTTTAATAAGAATCTGCTCAGCTCTTAGGGTGATTAAATTGCAAACCCATTGCTTTAGAGGCAGGTTAGGAGAGACTTAGGGCATGAGGGGTTCCAGGTGACTTCAGTGTTTGGAAAGGGCTGTCATGGGGATGTCTTGAGGACTCCTGAACCACACCGTGCATATAATCCCTCTCCCCTTGGAAAAGAGGGACAGACATTATTGGGTGCCCACTGCATAGGTCCCCATGCCCAGCACTGAAAGGCACTGTGATTTCCTTTAAGTCTGCTTGGGGAGATGTTGCTATGTGACTTTGGCTTTACAAGATGTTAAAGGTCACTGCATTTATGGCCGTAACCAAGGCAAAGTGGCTACTAATACTCCTTTCCCCAAATGCTGATTCCTAATGGCTTGAGATGATGGTGTCCTTCAAGGTGACTGGGGGAATTTGGAGCCCCTGAGAAAGAACGCCATGCTGGGCCCCCCAAGCTTTCCACAGACACACCCTGAGAGAAGTTTCCCTCCAGCAGCTCGGTGTTGAGGGGAAGGGGAGTGGGTGCGGGGAGCTGAGTGGTGGAAACACCATGGGCTGTGATCCCTGTCCTTTGTTGATTTGGTGCCAGGGGAGGCTGAGAATGTGACCCTCTTTTACTGTCCCAGAGTGGAACGTTCTATTCTTTGGATTTAATAACCCAGGAAATGACACATCCTTAATTGAAAGAGCTGCTATGCCTTGGGAGAAATATGTGCCTGGGAAGTATTTTTAGTGTGGCCTTGGCTGTTATTCCTTCATTAATGTCTTCTTTCTTCTTCTCTCATGCTCCCTGCCTGCTCCCTCCCCTCAGTCTGAAATAATTAAATTCAAAAATGTCTGGACGTTGTGCAAGCCTTTCCTCCAGCCCCTGTCCCCTCCTGTCGCAGACTTTTTGGCTGCAGCAGTCTCTGAGTCTTTATCAAGAGTCTCCTTCCAGATTTTCTCAGCAGAAGGCCTCAGGTTCTGCTCCATCCCAAACTCTGAGGAGATTGAGTCAAGAAACAGTGGGAACACCAGCAGCCCCCACAGCAGAGAAACTGCCCAAACAGGCTGTGCCGCCTGCATGTGGGTCCGCTTACTACTGGGCCATTCCTAGAGAGGCTGTTTGTGCACTCTCAGCAAAGGAAGATTCTCCTGCAAACCCAAGCCACTGGTAACCTTGCTGCTCCGTCAGCAGAAGTCCCAAGTGCTCACTCACCCCCACTGTTTAGTCTAAAATCCGCTGAGATTCCAGAATTGGCTCACTTCATACTTTGCATGAAGTCATCACTGATTTCCTGGGGCTCCACTCTGAGTTTCTTTGTCCTGTCCTTAAAAGCGGCCTCGTGCGTGTGTGGCTCTTTGTCTTGTAGGACATCCCGGGGCCATGTCCCCATCAGACAAGAACACAGACAGCATTGTCATTTCCTAACTTAGCTGGGAAGGCAGGCAATCCGGTGTTATCTGCCTATCGGCCGCCTGTCCTCCCAGTGTTTACACGGCTGAGTGGGAGGGCTGTAGGGTCACTTCAGCTTAACAGTCACTTATTGAGTGCCTGCTGTGTACCAGGTGAATAGAAGAAATGCTACTCTGTTTAGCATTAAGCTTTCACCTGCCCCCCTAGCTCTTGCAATTGAGTTTAGGGGCCCTGGTCATTTTCTGGTGTTTTGGCGTTTGGGATATATGCGATGCTCCTTGAGACTTTCTTAAAGGCATAGGCTTTGTAGGTAGAGGGGCCTCAGCTTGAATTCTCACTCTGCCTCTTACTAGCTGTGTGATCTTGGGCAAACCGAAAACTCTGAAACTCAGTCTTGTTATCATGAGGTGCAGATAATATTCATCACCTTACCAACCAGGTTATGGAGAGAGTGAAATGATATATGTAAAAAGCACGGAGTGTGGTTCCCGACGCCTGATGGGTGCTCTGCGAATGCCAGTTAGTACTGATTTTACAGAATACTAGGGGTTTCCCCCCAGGAGGCCGGAAGCATGTAGACAGATGTCATGGAAAAGACTTTGCTGTGACTTATGGTAACCTCCTCTTTTTCCCAGCACTGTAGCTTAAGTTCAGCTACCAGTGCAATTAGTCACCTTCCTGATGCGGCGGCCTCTTCATGGAATTATTGGTTGGGCTCCATAACCAACACAATAGTCCCAAGACACTGGTTCGTTCAAGTTGTGTTCTCAAGCAATCCCTCCATCTACTCGAGGCAGATTTCTAAGCAGGTGCAGAGGAAATAAAGAGAGGCATTGTTCTATTCGAATGATATGAGGGATTATATTAAGCTTGACTCTTTCGGAGCCAGATCAGAAGAAAACCTCCTCATGAAAGTGGCTGCTCACTCCTTCAGCTAAACTTGCCCACAGCCCACAGAAAACTGGCCTGGAGCCTGGCTGTTCCTCCCTCTTCTCCAGGTACCCACGATTATGCCTCTTATTTCTTATTACAGGCCCAACATCTAGGCCTTTGAACACTGAAACGCAGGGAGCATTCTGGCCAGGCTCCCTTTCTTACAGTGATTATGTAGGGCTACCCAGAAGTGCAGTGTGTGTGTGTGTGTGTGTGTGTGTGTGATAGAGAGAGAGAGAGAGAGAGAGAGAGAGAGAATGAGAGAGAGAGAGAGAGAGAGAGAGAGAGAATGAGAGAGAGAGAGAGAGAGAGAGAGAGAGAGAGAGAGAGAGAGAGAGAGAGAGAGAGAGAGAGAGAACGAACATTGGGGTGACCAGGTTGGGACATCTCACACATGAAAGGTTCTTCTGAGTCGGCCTCCCTCCTTTGCCTCCTCCTACAGAAAAATCAGGTGCTAAAATCTATGTCATTTCCAGTTAGCTCTTAACTTCCAGCATTTGGGGAAAGGACTTTTTAAAACTAAACTTTTTATTTTGAGGTAATTGTAGATTCGCATGCTGTTATAGGAAATAATAGAGAGGTCCCATATACCCCTTCCCCAGTTTCCCTCCATCATAATTTTTTTTTTTTTTGCTCAGCATAGTTCTCTAGAGATTTATTTGATTTATTGAGTTATGTATCAATAGTTCTTTTTTTCTGTTCTAATGATTTATTTTTATCGTGGTAAAAAACACATAATATAAACTATACCATCTTAACCATTTTTAAGTGTACAGTTAAGTAGTTTTGGTAACAATATGCAGATTGTTGTGCAACAGGTCTCAAGAACTTTTTCATCTTGCAAAACTAACACTCCACACCCACTGAACAGCTTCCCTGTTCTCCTCTCCCAGCCCCTGGCACCCACATTCTACTTTCTAAGAGTGACTATTTTGGTACTACCACATATGAGTGGAATGGACAGAATTTGTCTTTTAGTGACTGGTTTATTTCACGTAGCATAATATCCTCAAAGTTCATTCATTTTGCAGCATGCAACAGGATTTCTTTTTACGTTTTTGAGGCTGAATAATATTCTGTTGTCTATATATACCACATTTTATTTGTCCATTCGTCTGTCAGTGTCCATTTAAGTTGTTTCCACCTCTTGGCTGTTGTAAATAATACTTCAGTGAACATGAGTGTGCCAGTATCTCTTTGCGATAATGATTTTAATTCTTTTGGATATATACCCAGAAGTGGGATTGCTGCATCATATGATAATTCTATTTTTAATGTATCAAGAAACTTCTATAGTGTTTTCCATAGCACTGCAACATTTTACATTCCTACCAACAGTGCAAAGGGTTCCAGTTTCTCCATCCTCACCAATATTTGTTGTCTTCTGGGTTTTTATTGTTGCTGTTGGTCGTGTTGACAGCTATCTTAATAAGTGTAAGGTAATATTTCCATGTGGTTCCCTGATGATTAGTGATGTTGAACATCTTTTCATATGGTTTTTGGCCATTTTTGTATCTTTTTTGGAGAAATGTCTATTTAAGTCCTTTGCCCATTTTTAAAAATTATGTTATTTGTTTTGTGTTGTGGAGGTGCAAGAATTCTTTATAAACTCTGGATATTAACACCTTATCTAGTATTTGGTTGGAGATATTTTCTCCCATTCCATTAATTACCTTTTCACTCTGCTGATTGTTTCCTTTGCTGTGTAGACTTTTAATTTGATGTAGTCCCACCTGTCTACTTTCGGTTTTGTTGTCTGTGCTTTTGGTGTCATTTTCAAGGAATCATTGCTAAGACTAATGTTATGAAGCTTTTCGCCTAGGTTTTCTTCTAGTAGTTTTATGTTTTCAGATCTAACATTAAGTCTTTCATCCATTTTTAGTTGATGTTTATATATAGTGAGCTAAAGGTCTAATTTTATACTTTGCATGCAGGTATCCAATTGTCTCAACACCATTTATTGAAGAGACTGTCCTTTCTGCATTGTGCATTCTTGGTACCGTTATTGAAGATCACTTGACTATATGTGCTAGGGTTTATTTCTGGGTTGTATATTCTGTTCAACTGGTCTCTCTGCCTGTTTTATACAAGTACCTTACTGGATTACTGTAATATGTTTTAACATCAGAAAATCCAGTTTTGTTTTTCTTTCTCAAGATTGTTTTGGCTATTGGCATCCTTTGAGATTCCATGTGAATTTTAGGTTTTTTTTCTATTTCTGCAAAAAATGCCGATGGGATTTTGATAGGGATTGCAATGAAGATTGCATTGAACTTGTAGATTGCTTTGGGTAGGATGGACATTTTAACAATATTAATTCTTCTAATCCATGAACATGGATGTCTTTTCATTCATTTGTGTCTTTGCTGTGCAGATTCAGGTCCCAGAGCCATAGGTGTGCTGTTCCCTGTTCTTGACCTTCTGACCATGTTACCTTCACGTCAGCTGCTCCTTTGGCTGGAGCAGGACTGTGTTTCATAAGGTCTGCAGGCTCAGCCTCCAAAATCCACCTCTGGGAGACAAGCTCAAAAAGAGTGTCTTCTTAAGTTCTAAAGACTTTTAAATGCCTGGACATGTCAGCCACATCATCAGACAGGGCATGACCTGTCTGTAATGTCCTTGGTGAGACAGGCCTATGGTTGGTACCAAAAAGCATGTAAGAAAATATTAAACATTTAAGTAAGTAATGTATGTTCAGCACCAAGTGTGACTCGGGAAGAAACAAGAACCAGGAAACACAAAGAATGTAATGTATAGTTACTCCAAAGGAGTTGAATTTGATTAAACTCTTGCATTTTGCTATTAAAATTGTAAAGAATGGGTTTAGAAGAATGATTACTTTTAGCGTCTCACCCTCACAATTTTCCTCCCAGTGACTCAGTCATGCATATTATATTTTTTGAAGGCTTATCACTGTGGAATTCTTTCCTTCATTATTGTTACTATATATAAAAATGACAGAGCTTTTTTTTTTTTTTGCTCTATTTCTAATGCATATTATTTACCTAGATTTTTTTTTTAAAGATATGGTGCTGTTATTTATTAATATCTTAGTCTAATGTCTAAGACTTAGATTTTGTGTTTTAGGATATTTTTGAATTAGGTGTGTCAGTGCTTCAAATAAGGTAACGAAAATTGAAAGTGCTTTATAATTTGTCAAGCAGTAGCAAGATATTACCATTTTTTGAGAATAAATAGTAAATTTTTTTTAATCATGAAAATACTTTTACAAGACTTTGCTGGAAGAATATGTGATGACTTTGTATATGTGATGACTTTGTGGTTTGGGTTCTGTCATTTTTAGCGTTCCCTTGGTGGCATAATAACATACACCAAAGCAAGGAAAAATTCTCAAGAACATTCCATGGTCTGATCTTGATTTTAAAATAGTTCTAAGTATAATAGGAAAAAGAATCATCAAAAATACTATAATACATTTATTATAAAGCCAGCTCAGAATTCAAGACCCAAAGAAAGAGGCAGGCATGTAACTTCAGAGGACAGGGCTGGGTAGGTGGGCCAGAGGAAGACAAGGTCCTTGGTTAAAACCACTCCTCAAGGTGGCCTCTTTCCTGTGGGATGGGGATGGGAGACTTACACAGTTCTCAAGTGGGGGTAGGGAGAAAGACAAGGGCAGGGACCAGCAGTGTCTGGATGGGGCAGGGATGGCTGGCTTCCCTTTCCTCCACTACAGCCAGCACAAGTGATGAGTCTTTCTAGTTTAATTTTGACTTTCTCTGGCAGCATCAAAGTATTTGTCACTCTTTGAGGGCTTTGTCCTCTATTGTGAGAACCTGATTGTAGTCAAAGGGAAAACCTGGAGCTCCAGTGATGCAAGTGACTCTGCTTTCAGCTGTGGACTTGAGTTTATCACGTGCCCCCGAGAAAGAAGAAAGAGAGAGGCAACTTGGGGAAAAATACCCAGGGAAAACACATACCTTCATTTCCTTTATAAAATGGAATGTGAACTCCTTATACAATGGGTGTATGGGAAGGAAGTGAGTAAAGGTAATTGGCATAATTCATTTGCACCTGTAAAAGTGGCTTCTGCCTTAAAGACAAAGTGGTTAGACTAGCTGAGGAAACTGTTGGTAGCCACTGCCTGCATCCTCACACCTGAGAGGCAGACTGGTGGATGGGATGGCATGTAACTTTGTTATAATTCATAACTTGTTTACATACAGACTTATCCATCTGCGCTGATAAATTGCATCACCTTCTGGTATTTTCTCTTTGGCTCCCTGGGCACACTGTTCTTCTTTCCTAGGGGGTGGTAGCTTCTGAAAAAGCCGTGGAAGCAGGCAGTGAGCTAGGCCCTGAAGGCTCCCCATCTTCCCGGTACGGCCCTAGGAGGTCCCCCTGTCCTAGAAGGTCCCTTGTGACCCGACTGGAGCATGGAGAGGCAGTGACATGGAAGAGAGAGGGACTTGGCCCACTTGGCAATTTTCATTCACTTCCTTAATGCCTGCTGAGGCCTGACACTGTGCCAGGCTCAGGAAGACAAGAGAGAACAAGACAGACCGAAGTCTTGCGTTCGTGGGGGTTACTTTCTAGACAATAAAGAGACAGACAACTGTACGTGTAATCTGTGGAGAGAGAAGAGAACACATGAAGGGAGCTGCAGAGAGTAAGGGGATAGTTATGGGGATGGGCCAGCTGTTCAAAATGGAGGGTCAGGGAGCCGTCTGCGAGGGTGACATCTGAGCAGAGAACTGAATGAAGTGTGGAAGCCCTGGGCTCTGGGAGGAGAGCATTCTGGGCAGAGAGAGCAGTGAGTGACAGGCTCTGAGGCTGGTGGGTTCCAGAAGCAGCCCTGAAGGCTTGTCTGACAAGAGTGGGGTGTCCGAGGGGGAGCAGGTGATGTGTTTGGGGAGGAAATCAGAGCCACATCTGTTAGAGCCTTTCTCCTTTTTGTAATGAATATTTGCTTCAAAGAGACGATTTTGATTAAACTGGCATTTTGTTATTAAAACTATAAATATTTGGTTCTAAGTCAGATGAGAACATTTTGAGCCACATCACAACAGTCTAATTCTTATGTTAAATACCACTCTGGCCTCTGGTAGAAAATAAGACTGTCCTGAGGCTGAAAATGGCAGCAGAGGGACAAGTTACGAAGCTGGTCAGTTGTGCTGGTACATGATGGCATGGCTTGGACAGGTGGTGGAAGTGGGGGTGCTGAGAAGGGGTGGGATTCAGGATAGTCTTCAGGTTAAGCTGACTGGGCGGAGGCTACCTCCCTTTCTCCTTCCTGAGACAAGGCAGCAAAAGCTCCTTCTTTAAAAATGGGCCCTGTGGGAGAGAGCCCTCAGCTCTGCCTGTCCCATCCTATCTGGGGAACCCAGACAGACCAGGCGGGTGTGGGAGGTAGGGCCTCGAGGCTTCTGCTCAGCCCTTGCAGTGGAACAGTACGTCACAGTTGAAAGAACACTTGCCAAGTTCATCCTCACCACCCATCCTGTGAAGGAGGCAGGGCAGATGCTGTTATCTGTGTGTTGTAGGAGAGGAGACCAGAGCTCCTTGCCATGAGAGAGATAAGAGTTTAGAGAAACAGAAAACACTTGGATATCTTCAGGAATAAAGAATACTGACTTCTGCTTTGTGAAAAGAACACGCATGGCCTGTCCTGAGGGCCTCCGGCTGAGGTTTTAGTGGTCAAGTTGTGGTTGACATTTTCTCTTTTCTAAATTTTCTTTTCACATAATGTTGTTTATGTAATTTAAAAAGAAGCAAAGCATTTCCTGTTCCATGGGTTCAGGCCAGAAAGTAATTAAATTACTAAAACTATTTGGAAAAATAGCTTCTGACTGTCTTACAGCAACAGCCAGCTCTAACTTTGGCACACGTAAGGGAGGGCTTTATCTGTAGGTAACATTTCTACCCACTGTGATTCAGAGGTGTCTTCATTTGGAAGGTGTGGTGTCTGTGGATTTCTTTTTTTTTATCCTTCTGACTTATCCTAATGAATTTCCAAATATTTGTTACAGCTTAGAGCATTCTCAGCCTCCAAGTGGACTCGTCATCGACAAGGAATCTGAAGTTTACAAGATGCTTCAGGAGAAACAGGAGTTAAATGAGCCCCCCAAACAGTCTACTTCATTCCTGGTTTTGCAGGAAATCCTGGAGTCTGAGGAGAAAGGTAATCAGCTCTCTGTGTGGTCAGAGGCTCTTGTTTAAGGCCTGGGGCAAGGTCAATTGGTGCTGAAACACAGGTGAAGGAGCACTGGGCTTTGGATTTGATGCCTTTTAAAGTGAGAGATAGAAAGGGGGAGAGAGAGGGAGAGAGACAGAGACAGAAAGAGAATGTGAATGTGATCCCAACCATACCTGGCTAGCTAGTTCCTTCCTGTCATGTGAGCATTAGGAAGCTGAGGTCATGATGAACTTGACTTTTGTGGGATTCTGTTGGTCTGTCATTTGGCCTTTTATTTGGTTGGTGCCCACGTAGCTCGCTTCTGCGGTAGCTGACACGTGTGAGTAGGTGAAGATGATGACAAACGGAATGAAAATGAATCAGCAGCACAGTGAAAACAGACCCTGGGCTTTCACTTTGGGACCATTTTTTTTTTCTTGCTCTAGGGTGAATGGCCCCCTGGGGACCAAGAGTCCCATTTGGCCACGCCCTCTTCCTGTGACCTTAGGCACGTCTCTGAGCATTTCCAGGCCTGTTTTCTCATCTGTCAGTTGAGGATAAAAATCCTTTCCTGTCAGATGGGTGTGAGGATCAAATGTTATAAACTGCACAGAACACCCATCACTGCAGCAGGCACTCAGTAGGTGCCTCATAACTATTATGTGGTTTGAAACCTTGGCAAGAGGCTCCAGGCCAGCCTTTGCTTGTTCACGGTGTGAGCTCAGGCCCAACACCCCCAAGGCTACCCTACATGGTTCCTCAGGTTTCAGGAGAATGTCTTCGCACTGTAGACATCATCGTTTACTGTGTATTTATTATAGTAATTTTCAAGCGGATAATGGTAAAACTACCTTAATGGAACAACGACAGTGTATTATGAGAATTTTTGACAGTTGAGTGTGTTGAAGAAGGAATTCTTTTCCTCATCCTCACAGAAGGGACCTGTAAGCAGCTGCCCTCAGGAATCCTACCTCCCACGTGGTTATTCATAAACGCCTTTTGATTCTGATGAGCAGCCTCGCTAGAAAAGACTTTTCAGAAGAGTTGGGGTTTGCCCCTCTTTCTGGTCTCTGTGATGCCCAGCCTTCCATATTCTGCCATTGTCTCTTTTTCTGAGGCTTCGGTAACTCACAGGAGTCCTGTTCTTTCCAGCTCTCTCCAGTGTGCCCACCTGTCAAGAGAGAATTGTTACTCCTGGGAAGGACACCTAGAGTTTCTGATAGTGAGACCTGCTTCAGCCAGGCTCAATTGGGGTTGACATGTTTGCCCAGTGCAGCCAGTGAGGGTCAGAGTTGAGTGTCCCCTGGAAGATGAGCCCCCTCCTCAGAGTCCTTAGCTGCAGAGTCTGCCTCCTCGGATTCCTTCCTGAGCTGGAAGTTCCCTACCAAACACACCCAGCACCCAGGCTTTCTCCCCATTTGGGTGGGTTCTTCAGAGAAATTGGCAGTTTACAAGCACAGGAAGTCAGGAAATAAGTTTTTCTTTTATGCTAAAAGGATATGGTTCAACCAGTAATTTACCTTTTTCTTAGAGTACCTGTGCAGTTGGGAAGTAAGGAGCCCCACTCTGTAATAAGTTATGGTGGTAGGCCCGCCTGATAGATAACTTGTGGGTCAATCCTAGAGATGACAGTTTGGTCAAAACATGTGAGACACCACAGCTTGTTCCACTCTGAAGAGGTGGGTAAAAAGGCCTTCAATTAAGAGAGAAAGAGCCAATCTATTCTGGCCCAAAGTAGGACATAAACGTACAGAGGTCATCTAGTTGAATGCCCTCATTTCAGAGAACCCGAAGTCCAGGATCACTGAGCTGCCCTGAGGCAGCAGCTCCATGCTCATCGATATCTGGACTCCTTCCATCTTGTGCTCCATCTGCCAAGTTTGTGGCTTCCATTCTCAAGGTTACCTTATGTTCCCAGTTGGCAGTTGGTCCTCCAGCCATCATGCCCACTTTTAGGCACCAGGAAGGAAGAAGGCAAAAAGAGTTAATGGGGGAGTCCTCCTTCCAGATGAGCCAGCTTTCTCTTTCCCAGAAGTCCCACGCTATTATTCAATTTCTGTTTTGACCAGAATTTAGTCCCGTGGCCACATCTAGTTGCAAGAGAGTCTGAGAATAATAGTTTCCTCCCCTGGGCTGAATATCTTCTAGCCACAAAGAAAATAAAGCTTTTCCTAAAAAGGAAGAGGGAGATAATGGATCTAGTAGTCTCTCTTATATCTCTTAATATGTGCTTGCATTAAAGTTTTACTGAATAAAACAGCATAAATTCCAGTCCAAACATCCCCCACATGCAGAAGGCTCTCAGGGGAGGGGCTTGAATGCCTCTTTTTATTTGATATGAAGTGGTCAAAGCTTGGGCAGTGTCTGGTACAGCGGAAAAGCACTTGATGAGGGGTTCTGTCATTCATGCAGTCTGGTTCATAAAGCAAGGTTTCACGGTAGAAAGAGCACTGACATCCAGGATCTAGCTGTGACCTGCCATGAGACCTTGAGACCTAGTTTTTGCACATGTCCAGGGGGACTAATCATGGCTGCTTCATGGATGGTTTAAAGCATTATGGGAAAGAAAGGGCACGTGTGTAAAGTGCCAGGTGTACAGTTGGTGAGGCCCCCAAGGGTGTTTTGGCTGCAGCGGAGTTTGGTGGTAAATCCCCAAAGATGCAAAGTAGGTCTTCTCAATTTGGGTGAAATTCAGTTTCTGGTCTGGGAGAAAGGGTCTTGGGTCCTTCAAGCTTCCTCTTGTTCTGAATCAAATTCCAAAATTTTTAGGGAGAAGGAGGCTTTTTTTGTTTGTCATTTAATTCCAGTGAAATAACACCTAACATAACATGTACTGACTTAACCATTTTAAAGTACATAGTTTGGTGGCATTGAGTCTATTTGTATTGTGCTACCATCACCACTGTCACCACCATTCACCACAGAACTCTTCATCTTGCAGAACTGAAACTCTACCCATTAAACATGAACTCCTCATTGCCTGCTCACCCCGCCCCTGGAAACCACCATGCTCCTTTCTGTTTCCATGAGTTTGACTTATGAGTGGAATCCTACAGTATTTGTCATTCTGTGACTGGCTTATTTCAGTTAGCATGATGTTGTCAAGGTTCATTCATGTTATAGCATGTGTCAGCATTTCCCTTTTAAGGCTGAATAATGTTCTATTATATGTACATACCACACCTTGTTTATTTATTCATCTATCCTTTGAAGGATATTTTTAACAAGAAGAAACTTGGAGGGAGATATGGGCTGAGAAAACAGAGAAATCAGAGGATCCGAGATAAGAAAGCTGGACTTGCTCAGGAAGTATCAAGGCTCATTTTGTCTGGAGAATCCTCAGATGGTCTGGAGTCAGATCATGAGGACCACCAGGTATTAGGTTAAGGAACATGAGTTTGATTTCTAGGCAATGTGGAGTTATGGAAGGTTGTTGAGCAGTGAAGGAGAGAGAAAGCTGTGCTTTACTCAACTCATTTTCACTTTATTTCCAGAAAGCTTTGAGATGGATATAAGGTTCACTGGAAGAAGAGAAATTTGGAGATGTTTTTAGCTTCCCAGAGTCAGAAGGGAGCTGATATTTTTACTGTAAGCTAGTTGAGAGGGAAGGAAGAAGTGAAACTTGGGTTTGTTTGCAGGGTTGGCTGAAAAAGGGAAAGAAGAGAATGTAGCCAGCAGGTGGCACTGCAGGAACGAGCAGGCCACACAGCCAGCTTTGTCCTGCCCAAAGCCGCCTCTGCTCCTGCTGGGCTCAGTTTTAGAGAGTTCACTTCTCTTCATTCAAAAAGGGATGTGGATTCTTCTTCCACTGAGTGAGGCTTGCATGTCCCTCCTTCCTTCTCTTCTTTTACCCTCTTGCACCCCCTACGCTTTCCTGGTAATTTTTCTGTGGATTGAATGAATGAGTCATGTGAAAAAAAGAGCCCATCACATTAGAGACCCTGACCTCACTGAGTTGGTTCCTTTCACTGTCAGTTTTCTTTCTGACCTGTCCAGATGTGCAGAGATGCTGCCATTTTCTGCTTTCCACAAAGGATAGGCAGCCAAGGCGGCTACAGTGCCAACCAGCCAGAAGATGAGGGAGCCTATTTGGGATGCTTGGAGGCATGAAACTGCCTACCTAGGCCCTTCTGAGATTCCTGTAAGCGGCCAGGATCAGGGTGAGATGAGGAAGGCATCCACTTTGGGTAATAAAATTTAAGGGGAATATCAAAAACTCAATAATCAAAGACATGAATGATACTTTAATGCAATATTTTTCAAAAAAATCAAAATTAAGGCAAAAAATAACCTATAATGAACTAAGTTGCGACTGTAGCCAAAGAAGGGAGGAAGGTTTGGGGTGGCAGAGCACCAAGGTGTTTTCCCCTGATGCACCTGCTTTCGGAATAGCACCAAGCCTCTCCAAGCCTGTCTGTAGTGCTCATAGCTGAAAATGGCAGAAAATGCAGAGCCACCTAATCTCTGCCCCTTCTCATGTGTTGCCAATTGGGCATCTATTTTTATCAGCTCCCCCATGTAGCATGTTCCCAGCCCTGCTGGGGGAAACCAGAGAGACTGTGTCATAAACACCCATGTCAGTCCAGGCTGCTTTGAAATATTCCCTCTTATTCTCCATAACGCAGCCAAGTACCTTAAGCTAGCTCTCTCGTGCTAGTCAGCAGTGTGTTGTGTTGCAGCAACAAATGCATTTCTTGCTCCTGTTTTGCAGGGCTCCTGGTCAGCGGTGGCTTCACTGGGTTTGGCAGGCTCGGGCCTGGCTCCATGAGTCTTCTCATTCAGAGCCCAGCAGAGGGAGGCATCACTCTCCAGGGCTTGCTATTCTTGTGGCAAAGGGCAGAAGCTCAATGGAGACCAAATCACATGAGTGCAGTTTGTGACTTTGCTTGAACAGGGGTCACATCTACTCACATTACTTTGGCCAAAGCAAGTCATGTGGCCAAATCCCAAGTCTGTGTAATAGGGAAGTACACTCCACCAAGAGCAGGCTTTTTCAGCCTAAGTTCTGTTGACATTTTGGGCCAAGTAAGTGATTGTGCTAGGGCTGTCCTGTGCATTTTAGGACATTTAGCAGCATCCCTGGCCTCTACCTACTAGACACCAGTGGCACTCCCCTCCAGGTGTGACAAACAGGATAGTTCTTTCAATAATGAAATCATCCCCAGTAGAGAATCACTAATGTACTAGAAAGCATGGCAAGGGTGGGAGGGTATCAAGAATTGTGGATAAAATATATAATCTGCCATGTCCAGTAGATTGTAAATGCCCCTTATTTGAACATCTCAATTTTTAGTTTAGAAGCACCAGTCAACATATGGGGACTTGATTTCAAAAAGGAAATGAGAGCCAAGATCCTCATTTGTCAGCCTCAGGATTGACCAGCATGGCTGCAGTCATGAATGACACTGCCCTTACCCCCTCACCTTACACACAAAGCTGGCTTTTGTTTGTTTGTTTGTTTGTTTTGTTCTTATTCAGTGTTCCTCAAAGTGTGGTTTCCAGACAGAGCAGATCAGCAGAACTTGAGAATGTGTTAGAAATGCACATTCTTGGGCCCTACCCCAGGCCTGCTGCCTCAGGAACTCTGGCATGAACTCAGCGATCTGTGTTTTAATAAGCCCTCCTACTGGATCTGATGCACAGTAAAGTTTGAGAACAGTTGCTCTTGTCTAAAGAAATGGGTTTTAACCAGGAGTCTAGGACAGGATCTCCTGGGGCCTCTGCACTTGGAGGTGCTCATTTAGCAGGCTTGGGCGAGAGCCTCTTCTGAAAATTTTGTGAATCTCTCCTGTTGCCTGGGATGCTCTTAGGTGCCTGGTCAGAACCATTATTGTGGAGGTTTCCCTAGCTTCTTGGGCCAGAGCATGTTGGACTAAGGTAGGGACCATCATGCATTTGTCATGGCATTTCATCTTTCATTTCTGTGTATTTGTTGAGTCTATTGTTTGCTAAGCCCTGTGCTAGGCTCTGCGGAGTACTGAAAAGTATATGTTACAAGGCTCTTGTGTTCCAGTCATTTGCAGTCCAGACAGAGACTTGTGTAAAAAGCTGATGAATGTAACAATACTGCTAGGCCACAATTACATAGTAATAATAGTAAAATTAGTAGCTTGCCATTTTAATAGCTGCTTCAATATTGTGACACAGGGCTCTGAAGATTTGATGAACTGAGCTGCAGTCAGTTTAGTACCCAGGACCTAGGAACCTATTTTGTACACATGAAACTACCAGAAGAATGCTGATTTTCCTCTGGCTGCTTGTAGCCTGTTCTACTATAATGATTTTGTTCTTGTGTATTGGGTTTCTTCTGGCATCTCAATACACTGTTTTTGGATGGTCAGATCATATTTGATTCATTCATTCATTTCATCTGTATATGGCAATTTTAAGTTCCCATGAGTGTTTGCATGTATTTAACCAGAATGTAATGTGTGTTTTGAGAGCCAACCAGGTACTGTGGGAGGGCTTCGTGTGTTTATTTTAATCTTTTGGATGTTCTGTTTTATTGACAAGGACACTGGGGACCAGAGAGATTAAGTAACTCCCCCAGGATCACGCAGCAGAGTCAGGTGTCTTTGACTCCAGTGCCTGTGACCTTGCTGGAACATGTGTATAACTGCGTCTGAAAGAACTAAGTGATCCTTAAGTTGCAATCTTGTACTTCCTGGCCAACCTTTGTTTTCCTCATTTTAGGGGATCCCAACAAACCCTCAGGATTCAGAAGTGTTAAGGCTCCAGTCACCAAAGTGGCCGCATCAATTGGAAATGCCCAGAAATTGCCCATGTGTGACAAATGTGGCACTGGCATTGTGTAAGTATCTGCCTTCCCCAGGCACTGGGGCCCTGCAGGCTGGGTAAACCATGGAAATATGGAGAGTGCTGTATGTTGCGCATTTTTGGTGTCATGGGGAAAACATGCCACCTAGAAAGTGGAGCAGAGAGGCTGGGTAGGTCCTGTGTCGAAGAGCTGGGAGGCGAAGGTGTTCCTTGGCCATAGTATCCTTGGGATGCGAACATGTAAAACCAGAAATAGGGCTACTCTGTTGAAATGGGAGAGACTTCTGGGAGGTTTCAAGGCTAATGGCCTTGGACCCAAAGAATGAGAGGCCAGTTAGGAGACCCCAATCTGCCCTTTGAGGGGCCTCTTGAGAGGAGCCTTGGCCCCCATGCCACTTCTGTGTGCTCATCACTAACGGAGCCACTTTCCTCCCTCCCTCCTGCAGCGGTGTGTTTGTGAAGCTGCGGGATCGTCACCGCCACCCTGAGTGTTACGTGTGCACTGACTGTGGCACAAACCTGAAACAGAAGGGCCATTTCTTTGTGGAAGATCACATCTACTGTGAAAAGCACGCCCGAGAGCGGGTCACACCGCCTGAAGGCTACGACGTGGTTACTGTGTTTCCCAAGTGAACCCGCAGATCCGCACCAAACTCTCTTCTGCAACTCGCCCCTGTTGCAGTTTGTTCTCTAAATGCTCCACCCCTCTTCTCTCTGGGAAGTTCCTGCTTAGTCTGGTTTTATCCCTGCTCGATAAACATCGTGTCCGCCTGCCTTTGCTAACTGACTCACACTGCTGTGTGATGCCTGTGGTTGTAATTAATGAAAGATCATTTCGTTTGGTGTCCCTGTGCCAGCATTACTGTGCTTCTCTTCACCTCACTTCATCTCTGTGGCAAGTGGACATCAGCCAAATTTGAACCAAACTGAATTTAATATAGCTGACATTGATTTTGTTTTTACTCAATAAATTTATAGACTCTCGGGCAGTGTGGTGTCCTTTATCATGTTTTTTTTCAATTACAGGGATGTTCAATATTATTTTATATTAGTTTCAGCTGTGCAGCATATGGATTAGACATTTATGTAATTTATGAAGTGATCCACCTGGCACCATTCACAGTACAGTATTATTGACTATATTCCCCTACACTGTACTTTAAATCTTCGTGACTATTTTTTAACTACCAATTTGTACTTCTTAATCCTTTCACCTTTTTGACTCAGTCTCCCTACTTCCATCCCATCTGGCAACTATTAATTTGTTCTCTGTATCTATGAATCTGTTTCCATTTTATTTGTTTATCTTGTTACCTAGATTCCACATGTAAGTGAAATCTTATGGTATTTGTCTTTCTCCGTATGACTTGTTTCACTTAGCATAATACACTCTAAGTCCATCCGTGTTGTCACAAATGGTCAGATTTCAGATTTTGAAGCCAAGTAATGTTTCATTTATACCACATCTTTAATCGTCTGTTGATGCTTCCATATCTTGGCTATTGTAAAAATACTTCAATGAACATAGGGTGTGCGTGTGTCTTTTCAAATTAGTGTTTTGGGTTTCTTCAGATAAATACCAAGAATTGGAATTGCTGGATCATAGGTAGTTCTATGTTTAATTCTTTGAAGAACCTCCATACTGTTTTCCATAGTGGCTGCACTGATTTGCAATTTCACCAACAGTACGCGAAAGTTCCTTTTTCTCCACATCCTCGCCAACACTTGTTTGTTGATTTATTGATGATAACCGTTCTGACAGGTGTGAGGTGATATCTCTATGCTTTTAATTTGCATTTCTCTGATGATTAGTGACAGGCATCTTTTCATATATCTATTGAACATCTGTATGTCCTCTCATTTGCCATTTGACCATATGTCCTTTTTCCTATCTCAAGCCACATGAGATTTCTGAGGCTTTTCCTCTTGTTCTGGGCTTCCCACTTATCTGAGATTTGCAGGCCTTTTCCTCCAGGTGTGAGAAAACTGGTATCCATGAGCCATGTTCTTATATTTTTTTAAACTTGCTCCAAATTATTTTTCTTTGATACTGATAAAAGGTATTTAGATGTAAGGAAATGGTCATTCTGGGATTTATCTTAGTATATGAATGTTTTCCAAATAATCAATGATGAGCATTACCAGTTGGTCTTAAAATATTCCTGGTAAGTGTTTCTCTAGGCTGGTTACTACCATCATACCCCCCTCTTTTTTGAATTAAAGCAAACTCAGGAACATGGTCCTAAACCTGCAGACTATTACAGGAAATGGCAAGTGTGTCCTCTTCACAGAAGAGACTGGGGACCCTGGCTGTTAAGGGGTCTTGAGTCAGAGCTCTGAAGTCACCATAGATCATCTCCTGGTGACTAACTTCTAATGAAATCATTTGCTCAAACAGTGGCATCCTCATCATTCGAGACAGACTAAGCAATCTGTTAAGAGAGGTGGACAGGGCACTCCAGCTAACTCTCCTTCTGAAAGAGCAAATCATCCTTAAGCAGTGCTCACCATCACAGGTAATAGGTTATGCCCTTTAATGATAAAGGAACCAACTTGGCAGTGCTTATTCCAATATTAAAGATTTTAATTAGATAGCAGTGGTAGGATTTCAAACCACAGATCTCTGAAATTAGAACATGCCATGCGCAGTTTAGATACAAGCAGTTCTGGTCTACAAAATTCAGAATGATCCTTCTAGACAGAAAACTACTTCATGTTAAATCTCAATGTTGGTTGGTTAGTTGGCTTTAACAATTGATCCTTACTTTAAACTCCACCTGTTTCTGAGTTTGTAAAAGGCAAGGTGGCTTAAACATTGCAATTTGGGGAAATCACGTGAAATGAAAGCTCTCTAAACCACAACTTGATTCACTTACAAATACAGTAATAGCTATGATTTGGGTTTATTGATTGGGAGGGGATGGATGGGTGATAGATTCTTAGAACTTTCTCCATTTCTTTTTCTCATTTTACTCTAAAATGAAGGCAGAACGGAAGGCATGTACTGGAATATCTCTGATCTGACCTGCATCATTCTTTAATTACTAAGCTTTTAAATAAAAACTCAGAGTTACACAGACTTTGGTCAAACTATTCTGAGTTGGAACTCTCTTCTTCCATTTCTTAATTTAGTTAACATCAGTGGTCCTTCAAGATTAAGTCCCAGTGTCCCCCATGAGCCCTGCTCTCTAGATGAAAGAGTAGCATCTAGAAAGTACATTGGACATAATGCTCACTTACGCTGATGGGAATTTACAGATTACAAAATGCATTCATATCCATTGGATTATCTGGTGAGTATTACAAACCCTACTAACAGGCAATTTCATTGGTGGGAAACCCAGGACTCAGTGCAAATGAGAATTGGAATGTATAGCCACATGAACAAATAGAAGCTGTAAATTGTAAAGAACACCGTGAATTGTGCCCTGTGGAAGAATGCTGACAGCATCCAGGAAATTAATTGTTAAGAGTGGTTGGGTTGTGATCGACTTCTCCTTCTAAATATTCTCTAGACTCAATGTGGTCAAATCAATTTAAAAGAAATAAAGTATTTCCATCTAACAGGATTAAGCCAACAAGGAATTGAAATGCAGAAACTATTTGGCAGAAGACACTCATTGCAGCAACCAGTTCTGATGACAAACAACTTCCAATAGTGGAACATCTACTATTGACTTATGAAAGGACTTACTCCACTGTGATTACATTTATATACCCTGTGATCTGTGGATAATATTTGCTGAAGGCAGGTGGCATGTGAATTTTTTCTGACTTCTGACACATAATGAATTTTCACACATTCTTTGTAGCTGAAAGCCTTCTTAGCCTCTCAGCCGCTATAGGAGAAATAGCAGTTAAAAAAACTGTAGTCCACTTTATTTCTGCGTTCACAAGAAATCCTGGAGTCTGAGGAGAAAGGTAACCAGCTTTGCACATGGTCAGAGGCTCTTGTTCAAGGACTGGGGTGAGGGTCAGTCAGTGCTGAAACACAGGTGAGCACAGCCTAGAAGCAGGAGGAAAGAACACGGCGTGGGCTTTTAAACACTAATAACTAAAATAAAAGAATCTAGCAATAGTACCTTCTCGCCTTGGCCTGAGTTATAGAAGCTGATCTATTTCCTGTCATGTGTGCATTATATGGCTAAGGGCTGGGTAAATTTTTCTTTTGCTGAGATTTTGTTGGTTTGTGCCCCAGCCCTTTTTGATTTGCCCATGTGTCTCCTCCTGGAAGTATTGGTGGGTGCAGGTAGGTGAAAGCCAAGGGTAACAAACAAAGTGAACCAAAATGAGTACCATCAGAATGAATCTGGGCTCTTGGCTTCACTTGGGGCTGAAGAAATACCCTTTTATTTTTCTGCTCCAGTGTCATCAGGTATATATCTGCCACGTTGGTGTTAATTTTATCTTAGAGTCCTGCTCTTACTGTTCTCCCCTCTATTCCCTGCTGTACCTATCCGCTAAGGAGAGTTGTCCCTCCTGAGAGGTTTCTGAATACCTGGTAACTGATGGGGAGAGACTTGCCTCAGCCACGCTTCCACTCTCTGAGAGTCATCCTACTCTGAAAGGAACTGAGCTTGTTTTTTTTCTGGCAACTAGTTTCACTACTTCCTAGCTGTAAGAACTGCCAAATCACTTACCATCTTGTAGGGAGAACTTTGCATTCATCCTTGATGTTGGTAACTTATGTCTTCTCTTTTCTTGATGAATCTGTTTACTTTTTGTATCTATTTAATAGATTTCTGTAATTATCTTTATCATTTCCTTTTTTTTTTTTTGCTTTAGGCTAGCTTGTTCTTTTACTAGTTATTCTAAGGTGGATGATTAGATCGTTTATTTGAAACCTTTTCTTTTCTAATATAAGTATGGTTTGCTATAAATTTCTCTATAAACACTCCTTGGTGGCATGCCAAAAATTTGATATATTGTGTTTTCATTTTCATTTATTTCAAAATTCTACAATTTTTTTTCTCTGACCCCTAAAATATTTAGAAATATTGTGTTTAATATCTAAATATATGGCAGCTTTCCAGCTATCTTTCTGTTATTGATCATCTAATCAATTCCACTGTGACTTGAAATTAAATCCTTTTTAATTTATTAATTATCTATTTCTTTTGTAGCCCAGAGCATGGTGTATACTGCTGAATATGTACTTGAAAAGAATGTGTATTCTGTTATTTGGGATAGAGTGTTTTATAAATTAGGTTAATTAGGTCAAGTTCATTGATAATGATGTTCAAGCCACCTATCTTCTGACAGATTTTTTATCTACTTGTTCAATAATTTACTGAGTGGACACTTGAAATCGCTAGCTAACGTCAAAAATTGTCTAGTTCTTTCAGTTCTATCAGTTTTTGTTTTATATATTTAAATCACTGCTTTAGTTGGGTATATATTTAAGATATTTACATTTTGTAATGAATTGACACATTTGTGATTATGAAATGAACATCTTTATCTCTAGTAAAAGTCTTTGTTATGAAATCTACTTCATCTGATATTAATGTAGCCATCCTAGCTTTCTTTGATCAATTTGCATATTAAATCATTTTTTATCCTTTTCATTTTTCTATGTTTTTATATTTAGGGTTGTTTTCCTATAGAAAGCATATAATTTGGTTGGGTTTTGCTTTTCCATTCAGCCTGACAATCTTTACCTTCTAGTTTTGACCATTTTTATTTCATTCAATTTTTGATGTCATTTAGTAGGTGTCTGCAGTCTTGCTGATAGTTTTCTTAGTCATTTTTTTTGTTATTGTTGTTATGGTGACATTGGTTAATAAAGTCCAGGACATTTCAGGTATACAATTCAACAGTAAGGCATATATATATATTGCATTGTGTGTTCATTGCCCAGAGTTAGATTTCTTTCTGTCACCACATATTAGATCACTTTTACCCCATCTACTTCTCCCTGCCCGCCACCTTCTGATAAACGCTAGTCTATTGTCCATGCCCATGAAGCTCTGTTTATTTGTCTTGTTTGTTTGTTGCTTTTAGGTTTGTATTCCACATAAAAGCAATATCACATGGTTTTCAACTTTTTCTATCTGGCTTACTTCACTTAGCATGACTATCTCAAGGTCTATCCATGTTGTCACAAATGGCAGTACTTCATCTCTTCTTATGGCTGAACAATATACCATTGTATATATGTGCCACAGCTTCTTTTTCCAGTCATCTCTCATAGGACACTTCACTTGCTTCCATGTTCAGGACACCATGAATAGTGTTGCTCTGAACATCGAGGTGCAGATACATTTTTGGATATGGGTTTTCAAGTCTTTGGGGTAAATACCCAGTAGAGAGATTGCTGAATCATGTGGTAGATCAATTTTTAGTTTTTTGAGGAACCTCCATACTGTTTTCCATAGTGGTTATACCAATCTGCTGTTCTGCCAACAGTATACGAGGGTTCTTTTTTCTCCCCATCCTCTCCAACATTTGATATTGCTTGTCCTCTTGATAACAGCTATTCTAAGAGGGGTGAGATGCTATCTCAATGTGGTTTTGATTTTAATTTCCATAAGAGCTAGTGATGTTGAGCATCCTTTCATATGTTTTTTGGCAATTTGTATATCTTCTTTGGAGAAGTGTCTGTTCAGGTCCTCTGCCTGTTTTTTAATTGGATTGTTTGTTTTGTTGTTGTTATTGAGTTGTATGAGTTCTTTGTATATTTTGGATATTAGGCCCTTATCGAAGGCATTGCTTGTAAATATATTTTCCCATTCAGATGGTTGCCTCTTTATCTTATTGATGGTTTTCTTTGCTATGCAGAAGTTTTTAGTTTGATGTAGTCCCACTCATTTATTTTTGCTTTTACTTCCCTTGCCTTTGAGGTCAAATTCATAAAATCCCCTTTATGAGTTTAGTATTTATGTTTTCTTCTATGTTATTTTTTGTTTCAGGTCTTATATTCAGGTACTTAATCCATTTTGAGTTAATTTTGGTGTGTGGTGATAGACAACAATCTAGTTTCATTCTTTTGCAGGTGGCTTTCCAGTTTCCCCAGCACTGTTTATTGAAGAGGTTTTCCTTTCTCCATTGTATGTTTTTGGCTTTTTTTGTTGAAAATGATTTAACCATATAAACATGGGTTTACTTTAGGACTCTCAATTCTGTTCCACTGGTCTCTATGTCTGTTTTTCTGCCCAAACTATGACATTTAGTGATTATAGTTGCTGTATAGTTACTGTATTTGATTTACCAGTATCTTATTTAGGATATTTGCATCTGTGTTCATGAGAGATATTCGTCTGCAGTTTTCTTTTTTCCTATTCTATTTACCAGATTTTGGTATCAGGGTAATCATATTGGCCTCATAAAATGAGTTAGGAAGTATAACCTCTTCTATTTTTTGGAAGAGTTTGAGAAGAATAGATATTAAATCTCCTTTGAATGTGTGGTTGAATTCACTGGTGAAGTCATATGGTTCTGGACTTTTACTTTTTTGCAGGTTTTTGGTGATTATTCAATTTCTACACTGCTGATTGGATTATTTAGACTATCAAGTTCTTCTTGATTCAGTCTCCGAAGGTTGTATCTTTCTAAGTACATGTCCATTTCTTCTAGGTTGTTAAATTTGATGTTATATACTTTTTCATAGTATTCTTGTGTGATCTTTTGTATTTCTGCAGTGTTTATCATAGTTTCTCCTCTTTTATCCCTGATTTTGTTTACTTGTACACTTTCTCTTTTTTCTTTAGTGAGTTTAGCCACGGGTTTGTCAATTTTATTAACTTTTTCAAAGAACCAGCTCTTTGCTGCATTTATTTTTCTATTGTTTTTTTTGTTTTCAATTTCATTAAATTCTGCTCTAATTTTGATGATTTCTTTCTTGCTGCTTACTTTAGGCTTCAATTGTTCTTCCTTTTCTAGTTTATTAAGATGAAACATTAAGTTGTTTATTTGGACTCATTCTTGTTTTTTGAGATAGGCCTGTAATGATATGAACTTTCCTCTTATGACCACTTTTGCCATGCCCCAAATGTTTTGTTACATTTTACTAGTGTTATAATTCATTTCTATGTACCTCTTTTTATTTCTTCTCTGACCCAGTCATTCTTCAGTAGCATGTTGTTTAATCTCCATGTATTTTTGCTTTTTCCAATCCTTTCTTTTATAGCTGATCTCTAGCTTCAGAACATTATGATCAGAGAATGTGGGTGATGTGATTTTAACCCTCTTATATTTGTTGTGGCTATTTCTGTGTCCCAATATGTGGTCAGTCCTTGAGAATGTTTCATGTGCACTAGAGAAGAATGTATAAACAGCTGTTTTGGGATGAAAGGCTCTGTAAATATTAATGCCCAGTTGGTCTAATGTGTCATTTAAGAATGTTATTTTCTTATTGATTTTCTGTTTGGATAATCTGTCCATATCCGACAGTGGGGTATTTAGGTCCCCCACTACGATAGTGTTTTGGTCTGTTTCTCTCTTTAGCTCTGTTAGTAATTGCTTTATATATTTCGGGGCTCCCTGATTGAGAACATAGATATGAATAACTGGTATGTCTTATTGGTGCATGATTCCCTTTATTATTATGAAATGTCCCTCAGTATCTTTCTTTACCTTTTTTATTTTGACATGTATTTTGCCCGATATTAGTACCACTACTCTTGCTTTTCTCTGAATGCCATTTGCTTGAAATATCATTTTCTACCCTTTTACTTTGAATCTATATTTGTCTTTGGAACTGAGACGTGTCTCCTGGAGCAGCAGATGGTTGGGTTTTGTTTTTTGATCTAATCTGCAACTCTGTGCCTCTTTATTGGTGAGTTCGGTCTATTTACATTTAGGGTGATAATTGAAATATGAGGTTTTTCTGTAGCCATTTTATCTTTTGCTTTCTGGTAGCTTGGTGTTTCCATTGCTTTCTTGTGCTTGTATTTGTTGTTGTTGTTGCTGTGTTTTGTGGATTTTTTTTTCTGGTCCTTCTTGTTTTATGTTACATACTTCAGTTCTGAATCTTTGGCATGTGGTTACCATTATGAATATGTAAAGAAGTATATATACAGTCAATCCATTTTTTTTCTGCATGTGCCTTATCTTCATTCCCCTTTGTGAATTTGAATCTTTGAATCCTACCCTTTTCTGTCATTGTTGTCCAAATTTGTCCCTGCATACGCTGAATGTTCATTACTATCTTGCTATAGCAATTCTCTTCTTATTGTTTAAGCTTATAATGCCCTGTTCTAAGTAAGGGTTGCACTCCCCTGTTTCTATCTTCCTGCTAGTTGCCTTACTCATAGTTATGTATTTTTTGTCATTTTGTTTTAGGTGAGCTGACTCCTTTCAGTATTTCCTATAATGCAAGCCTTGTAGTGAAGAATTCCCTCAATTTTTGTATGTCTGGAAAGGTCTTTATTTCTTCTTCACATCCAAAGGAGAGCTTTACTGGATACATTATTCTTGAATAGTAGTTCCTTTCATTTAATAGTTTGAATATTTGATACCACTACTTTCTGGCTTGTAAGGTCTGTGCTGAGAAGTCCAATAATAATCTAATGGGTTTTCCTTTTTAGGTTTCCATCTACTTTTCCCTGGTTGCCCTGAGAATTCTTTCTTTGTCAGTATTTTTTGATAATTTTAATATAAATTTTGTCTTGAAGAAGACCTTTTTGGGTTGAGATAATTGGATGTTCTGTTGACTTCTCGAATTCCAAGCTCCAGTTTATTCCTTAGATTTGGGAAATTCTCCTCAACTATTTGTCTGAAAATGCATTCTGGTCCCTGCTCCTTTTCCTCCCTCTTCAAGAATGCCTATTATTCTTATGTTTCCTTTCCTGAGGGAATCAGCTAGTTCTTGTATTTCTCTTTCATTATTTTTCATTCTTCAGTTTCTATCTTCTTCCTTCAGATTTATTTCTAGATTTCTGTATTTGGTATCACTGATACTTTTTTCCACTTGGTCAACTCGATTTTTCAAGCTTGCTATTTCATTCTTAATTTCTTTTAGTGTGTTCTTCATCTCCAGAAGTTCTATTTGGTTCTTTTTGAAAGTTTCAATCTCCTTGCTAAAAACTCATTCAGATGATCTAGTTGTTTTTTCAATTCCTGAAGTTGTTGATATGCCTTGTTTTGGAACTCACTGAGCTTTTTCAGAAGTTCCATCCTGAATTCTCTGTCATCTGAGTCTCATATTTCTATGTTGTAAGCTTATTTTATGGAGATTTTTCTCTTTCTTTCTGAGCTGTCTTGTCACCATGGATGTTCATGGTGTTTAATGAACTATTTCTCCACCTGGGGATTAATGAAAGTGTATTCTGCCCCCCCCCCACGCCAAAAGAAGATATATTATATAAGGATCTCTCTACTTAGCCTGTTGCAAAGAAGGCATTTTTCTTTTGGTTTTCAGTAGGTGGCGTCCAAGCCTTTTGGATCCCTGCTTTATATAAAGTCTTAATAATGTCTTTTTTTTTCTCTTATAGATATTTAATCACACTCACTACCCTCAATCTCAGTTCCTGTTAGTGTTAGTGACAGTTTTGGTAGCATTTCTCAGATTTCCCTGAGGATCTGCAATATTCAGTCTTGGAGGATATGGGTGGAGTTCCCATTTCAGTTGTAGAATGGGGGCCGCAGCTCAGCCTCACATTTTGCAACCCTGGCTAGTAATATTCAACTGTTGCTTTTATGCTGTCCCCATTTCTCTGCTGTCCCCATTTCTCTGCTTTCTGCCCTGATCCTTGGGCACTGCTGCTGTGTGAAGCTCACAGATCTATCAGGCGGGGCTGTTAGGGAAACCCACCACACTTTCCTCTCTCCCCCTCCTCCTGCAGGAAGCTCCAGCTGCAAGAGAAAGCTTCTTCATTTCTCCCAGTCTATACCACCTGACTCCCAAGGTTCTGACTCATAGTATCTCTTATTTGCATATCCTTGGCTCAGACTTGCTTGTGTTCTGGTTGGTATTTTTTTGCTGAGTTTTACATGTTCAATTTACTGTTGTTTCAAGGGGGGAAGATCTGGGGACCTCTCTCACTCTGCCATGCTTCTCCTCTTAGTCATTTTTGTCTTTGTTTCTGTTTTCCTTTTTACCTGAATGATTTTTGTTCAACTGTGTATTTTTTATAGTTTTGTTTTATCTAAATTTTTTGTATATTGGGTCTATATTTTCTTTCTTTTTTAGCAATTTACAGTTTATATCATCAACTTACTGTAGTCAGTGTCTAAATAATATTATATCAAAACCTTACAATAGCATAGTTCTATTTCCTGCCTTTTATCTTTTATGATATTGTTATATTTTATTTCTACATATATAGTCTTTAAAGAATATCAAAAGAAAAAATTAGTCTATAACATTCTAAATAATTTTATTTAAGTAATTTTCACATTACACTTTCCAGTGGTCTTTATTTCTTCTTGCAGATCCATGCTTTCATCTAGGATAATTTTTCTTAAGCATAAATAATTTCTTTTAGTCATAATTTTTGTGTGATCTGCTGGTGATAACTTTATTTAGTTTTGAATTGTTTGAAATCTTTAAATGTAGCCATTTTGTTGAGGCTTATTTTCAATATATAATTTTATGTAGTTTTAGAACATCAACTATGAAAGTTTTCTACACTATTTTTTTTCAAATATTTTTTTTCCTCATTATGTTTCTCCTTTCTTTTAAAGACTCCATTAAACATATACTAGACCATGTTTGTACTGCAAGGCACTGAGGTATTTTTTCTTTTTCTTTTTGTTTATTCATTTTTTTCCTCTGTGCTGTAATTAGCATAATTTTTATTGATACTTTCTTCTACTTTGCCCAATCTACTGTTATGTCCATCCAATGCATTCTTTACTCCAGATATAATTTTAAATTTGGAAGTATTCATTTGGTTCCTTTTAGAGTTTTCTTACTCTGCAAAATTTTTTAATCTTTTCATCCATTATTGCTATTTCCTCCATTTTTTTACATTTTAAAGGTATTTATAGTAGGCATTTTAAAGTCTTTGCCTGATAATATCAACATCTTCCTCATCTTGAGTATGTTTTTTTTCTGATTTATTTTTTCTTAATTATCTGTTATATTTTCTTGCTTCTTTATGTGTCTCGTAAATTTTTATTGCATACTAAAGACCCTATATAAAACAATAATCGAGACTGAATATCTTCTTCCCTGAAGAGGCATGCCCATTCCTCTATATGGCAGAGTGAAGGGCTAAATTCTTTGCACTAATCCCAAATTGGGCCTTTTTGGGGTTAGGATTCAGTTTGGGTTAGTTTCAGTCAATCGTTAATTTCACTGTCTTGAGAGTAGGATTAGGCATCCTTTTCAGCAGGGCTTGGAGTCTAAGCATCTGAAACTCTTTGTTTACCAGCACAACCCGCAGCTTTTTATAACAATGGAGAGCTCTTCTTCCAGCCCTGCCCTGCTATATTCCATACTTGGCTATGTGTTTGATAAAAGTCTGGTGGGGAAAACTGGCTGGCAGTGAGGAATAGCTATATTTCTAAGGCTCCTCCAGATTATCAACTGCCACTTTAGCCCAGCAGGTCTTTCAAAATTCCACTGATTTCTCTATACTTCCTTGGGGGGAAAAAGTGAGTGACTCATCAAGGAAGGAGCTGTCCTCTAGAATTGAGTTGTAACCTGAACTCTTCTGCTAGATAAATATAATCTTGTTGCTTATCTAGTGTTTTCTTGATGTTCCTGTGGCAACCATGGTCCTTATGACCATCTACAATCTGAAAAGCAAAACTTTACTTTTTAGTCCCATTCAGACCCATGAATTTTCCCCCCAGTATAAACAGAATGTTGTGATGATACAACATTTTGAATGCATTTTCACAATCAGTTAAAGTAAATGTTTTTTTTTACAGAATAATTGCGTGTTAGCTTTCTGTGAATATTTTATGTGGAAATTATTAGAATTACACAAAACAAGCATATCCAGAAGGTGCATTTGCCACTTAATAAAATTGTATTTGTATAACCAGAGATATATTTGCTTGTTTCTCCCTGAATCCATGCCTATGATGATTTTGTGTGATGACACCAATTATAGTGCCTTTTAATGGGTTTAGTTGTTTAGGTGCCTGTTATAGCAAACCTTATCAAGTGTGGTTTGTCTTTAAATAAAAATTGAAAACATAAATTTCTTTAATTGCTAATTGTTGTTTTGTTGTATATATTCTAAGTATAGATATACCACAGAACAATTCTGAAATATACCCAGATACCAGGGTATATATGTATATATTTAACTGTCACTGTTTCTCCTTTGCTCACTGTCAATAATTTAGTTCTAGTCACAGGATTGCTTATCTTAAAACAAATTCATGTTGGATAATGGGTTAAAACTTTTATGGTAATGATTTAAGCCCCACTGCCAACTCTAATGACTTATGGTGTTTGCCTAGAATCAACTCACACAATGACTTTGATTGTTGTCTTACATTCCAAATTGTTCCTTCACTTTGTTTTTTCTTTTATTGGCTTATTCTTCAATTTAAATAAAGAGATAGGGTAAAAATTAGATTTTAGCCTGTCATAATAGTTTTACTTTACAAGTGCACCTCTCCAAAATAAACTTTCTTGTTCTTTATAAATTCATTTGTAAAATAAAGGAGTTGAGCTACATTATGGTCAAAATTTAAAATGCACACAAACTCTCTGCATTCTGGTAATGGCAATATCCAAATATGCCACAGGATGGTGCAAGTAGAATCTTAGGTCTGAACGGACAACTTTTCCTTGAAATGTGATTTTTTTTTTTGCTTCATTGAAACAAGGAAACAAGAACGTTTCTTCCTCCTCCTTTCCTTACTTGTGTATGAAAACCAAACTAAAGAAAACATCTTATTCCTTTATCCAAAATATGACAATAAAAATAAACTTGCCTTTAGTAGTTTCTACTCGTTTTTTTAAGTTTGTGTGTTTTTTTTTTTTTTTACAGTAATGTGGACTTTTTCTTTCTTACTTGTAATCTTTCAAATATCTGGCCTCATCTTTCTTCTCTCTTTCTCTTTGCTTTTCTCTTCTCTGCACCTACACTCAGTCATTTCAGCTTCTCAATATATAAAAGGATTTCACCATTCTTAACTCCTCTGTTCCTTTTTATATCAGTGCTTAGTTATCTTCAGACTTTGCAAACAACTATAAGTCTGTGATGATAGCTGTAATTACTAGGTATAAGAATTTAGAAGTCTATCTTCCTTTCATTTCTGAAGAATAGCTTCACTGAGTAAAGTATTTTTTGTTGACAGGTTCTTTATTTCAATATTTCAAATATATCATCTCATTCTCTCCTGGTCTGCAGAGTCTCTGTTGAGAAACCTGCTAATAACCTTTCTCTTTTATGAGAGAATTTTCTCTTTTTCTTTTAAAATTCTTTGTCTCTGATTTTAAACAGTTTTGTTATATGCACTTTGAAGAAGATTGCTTTGGATTGAATATTTGGAATGACCTATTAGCTTTATGATCTTGGATGTCTAAGTCCCTTGCCAGGTTTGAGAAGCTGTCAGCTCTGATTTCTTTAAAGAAGCCCTCTATCCCTTTTCCCCTCTTCTCCTAGGACTCCAGTGATGCATACATTATTTTTCTTGGTGGTGTCCAATAAGTCCCATAGGCTTTTTCCATTTTTTTCTCCTTTGCAATGATAATTTCAATTGACTTGTCTTCTAGCTCACTGATTCTTTCCTCTGCGTGTTCCAGTCAGATGTTGAAACTACTGAATTCTTTGGTTTAGTCATTGTATTCTTCAGCTCTAAAATTTCTATTTGGTTCTTTTTTTATGTTATCTATCTCTTTGTTGAAATTCTCATTTTGTTTTTTCTATTGTTTTTCTGATATCACTAAATTGTTTATTTATACTCTCTTGTAGCTCTCTAAGAATTGTTAGAACAATTGTTTCTAATTTTTGGTTGAGCAATTCCTGGATCTTTATTTGTTTGGTGCCAGTTATGAGAGGTTGACAGTAGTCCATTGGTGGAGTCATTTCCCCCTTATTCTTCATGATCCTTGGAGACTTCCAGAGGTGACTGCAGATTTGAAAAAACAGTCACATTTTTAGTCTTTATGGACTGACATCAGTAAGAGAAAATGTTAAACTGTGAGTAAGGGCATGCTGGAATATGCTGTGACCCCAAGTCAAGTGGTGCAAAGGGCAGAGTGTGGGAACATGCAGCAGTACTGGCTCTGAAAAGACATGATGTCTTTGGCTAAAGCTGTTGGAGTTCACAGCACTGATAACTGTGTAGACCTTGGTGAGCACTGCCAGGAGTCTGCAGTGACTGTAAGGGCTGTAAGGGTCCTCAACAGTGCCTCCATGTCCATCAGCTAGGGAACAGGAGAGGAATCATGGGTAGCTGGAATAGTGGGGAGCACACACTCAGCTGCAGGTTCCATGTCAGGGATGGGGCCAGGTGCAGACACATATGTACTATGTAGGGGTCAGTGTAGGCAGGGAAGATCAGGCCAACTGAGGATTCACTGGTAGTTGTGCAGTCCCTGCTAGGGTCCACACTTTTCTTCCAGGTGTGTGCACTGCTGTGAAGGCCAGTGGTGGAGGTTAGGCCATGGGCATGCAGGTGTTTAGCTGGAGGGGCTAACTACAGGTGTGCGTGTTCTGCTGCATGTTCCCACACTTTGCCCTTTGCACCACTTGACTTGGGGTCACAGCATATTCCAGTATGCCCCTACTCACAACTTAAAGTTTTCTCTTACTGATGTCAGTCCATGAGCATGGTGATACTGGCCAGTGTCAGAAAACAGGACCTGATCTGGGCCCACAAGCTCTCTCTCCTCCAGGCATGTACATGTGGTGGAGGCCAGCAATGGGATTCAGGCTAAGGACACTAGTTCCAAGTATGTACTCAGCAGTGGATGTTAATTGACAGCAGATGTGTGTGTGTGTGTGTGTGTGTGTGTGTGTGTGTGTGTGTGTGTGTGTGTCTAGGCTGGTGTTTTACCCTCACAAAGCTGCAGAGGCTTGAGCTGGCTTATGGTGTGGTTCTTGGATTCCAACTGGGATGGGGCCAGAAAGTGGAGAGGGACTCTAGTGGCTGACATCAAAAAATGTGAATATCTATGGGGCAAAAGCTGACGTATTCTTGGGGAGAGGGGATTTCAGGTGGCTCTGCTGGCTATGTTGATTTGTGTCTGTGGTGAAATCTCCTGGGTTTATTTGCTGAGCAGGTCATTGTGGACTGTAATGGTTCCTTCTGTGTGACTGCTATCAGCAGACCCTGATTTTCTTCCTTGTTCCTAGTCATCTCTGTACATCTCGGCTTTGCCAATCTGGGGCAAGGTGTGGTGAAACTGAAGCAGGACCTTTTCGTAGTGACCCCAAAGGATGGAGAAGCTAGTTTCTCACTCTGTTATTCCTTTCCTGGTGATGGGAACTCTTTCAAGTTGGAAGTTCCCTCTTCATGCCAAACAATGCTGGCTTGGAAAATAGAATGATTTTTAACATGAGTTTATGCCTGTCCTTTACCTACCCACAAATTAGAATCCTGGCCAGGGTATCCAGGAAGTAGATTCCCATTTATCTTTGTTAAAGATTTTGATGGTCACCAAGAGCAAAGAAAAAGATATCATGTGTCTTGGATTATTAGTCCAGTTTCTTTTTGAGCTCTGACTGAGGGTTTCAAGTTAAAGGATACTTCTTCCTAACCTTTGATGTCTCTACCATTTGAGGTAAGACAGGTTATTACAAATTTTTAGACTTTAGGCTAGCTCACATTTGTGTAGAAGAGAGTTAAACTTTAAAAGCAAGTGTTTCTTACACTCAATATTATGTTAAAATTTCTTCAGATTCAAGTAATTTTAAGAATCTTATATTTGAGGAAATAAAGACCCTTCAACTAGCAGCTAATGCCTCTTTGAACCATTATTACATTGCTCTTAAAATAAAAAGTAAGTAATTTCTTTAGATGATTTATAAGATCAATTCCAGCTTAATTATTTCTGTTCTCTTCGTTCCACAAAGAGTAAAATCCCTAAGCATATGACATAGGAACCTCCAGAAAGATAGACGGAGGTAAGACACAAGTTTCTTAGGCAAAGGAATTGCTCTGGAGAGAGAGAGAGAGAGAGAGAGAGAGAGAGAGAGAGAGAGAGAGGAAATTATTTGAAAACAATTTATATATGTAATTGTTTTAAAATCTACCCATCTTCTGGAATTTGAGGCAGTGTACATCAGATGTGGAATTGGACAGTTAATAACTGCATTTCATTTGAAATCAAGTTCTTTGAATCTTTGAACCGTAGCTTTCAGAAGTTCTAAAGATTAGAAAGGTACAAACTTTACTGAACTCTCATTTTTATTTATCCATGATAATATTATTGACTCTGTTTAATTTTGAATCAAAATTTTATTGCCAAAGCGAGACTGCAAGATACAGAATAATTACTCAATAAACATGTGAGAAATATAGTTAATTGGAAAAACTTCTCAATGCAGAATTCACAAGTTATAAAACCAGAACTGGAATCTTTACTCAATCTTAGAAGTTGAAATTTGGGTGAATTCCTTCAGTTCTCATTCTCATTTTCCACATTTATAAATTGGATTTAAAAATACCTGTTTCATGAGTTGATTATGAGACTCAAATAATAAGATATTCACAAAAGTGCTTCATTGACTTCACGGAATTCTATAGATACAAAGAATTATTCCTCTTGAATTTAATTTATTTTCTTTTTAAAAAGCACTTTAAGATTCTAGGCACTTTATTTAAAAATATAATAGTGGTTTGACAGAAGACTTTTAAAAATAGATTCCTTTATGTGATATAAAGTGGTATTTTTATTTTATTACACTTAGAAGCTGATGTAAATATATTATGTTCTTGTCTGTGGAATCTGGATGTGGTGGTCTTTCCAGACTGAGATATTTTTAATGTAGTTAGTTCCCCACCCTCCATCCTAAGCTTGAATAGCTGGTGACTGTTAGCCTTGTTTCTGTGCTGCTACAGAAACTCTGGAGGGAAGCTCCTGACTCTTGGGAACTTCCTGCTGAGTTCCTCTAAGGTTGACTCTGTTGCAGGACCATGAACACTTTGTCTCCAGTAGTGTAGAAGAGTAAAACATTGGGAATCCTGTGTTGTCCTCCATATATACAAGGCTCCTAAGACTGGGACTTTTTTCCCTCCAGGCTGCTGTATCAGCACTCACTTTTTTAAAAATTATAATTATCATATGTGATGTGTCAGATGTCCTAGGTTCAAATTCAAGTCTTGCCCTTCATTAACTAAGCAGGGAGGTCTCTGGATCATTTGTTAATAACATTATGTGTATTTTAGGTGTATAATTCTACAATACATCATCTGTATACTACATTGCGTGCTCACCACCCAAAGTCTAGTCCCTTTCCATTACCATATATTTGACTCCCTTTGCTTTCTTTGTCTTCCCCCACCCCCTTTCCCCTTAATAAAATAACCATTTTATTGATTGTACCTAATGAGCTTATTTAACTTTTTGTTAGTTCATTTTTGTTTTAATCTCTACTAGTAGGCCAAAGTACACTGAAGATTAAATAATATTTATCCACAATTTCAATGACATTAAATTTTTGATAATTAACTCACACCTAGCATTTATAAAATCTTTGAATTATATTTTCAATTGCACTTACACAAAGCACATAAATGGATCTCTTCAGTCCTAATGATTTATCTCTCTTGTTTGATTCTCCTTTTCCTATGGAACCGAAGCCATGCTCAAGGGAAGCTGCCACCTGGCCCCACTCCTCTCCTGATCATTGGAAATATTCTGCAGATAAATACTAATATCAACACATACTTAAACAAGTTTAAATATGATTAATTTTCTCCTAATTGTTTGCAGTGAGTAAATAAGACAGGCCTTCTATCTAAATAAAATACGGTCCCAAGCATGAGGTTTTAGAGAAATAGTTTTAAAGGGAAGTGTCCACTGGACTCCCAGAAATTATTGTAAATGGTGTATAGCTAGTAGGCTGCCAGACGGAATGAGGTCCATAAGATGATTGTTGAAATTGCACATATTGTGATTGAGGTCCCCTTTGTAGTAATTATTCTTTGAGGAACTCGAATGGCAATGAAACTGATTTCAATTGTAAAAAAGAATTTACTGATTTGCAGAATCATGACACTAAAATTTTCCTAGAAGCACACATTGATGTGAAGTTGAGGAAATAACTAAATGTTTAGGAACTTTCAAAGTGTCTGTTATATTTGCTCAATGAATGAGTGAATAGTATTTTACTCTTACTTATTTATATAGCAATAGTTCTCTAAATCTCAATGGAATTATCTGAAATCTACCTTCCCTGAGATGGTTGGTTATCAGAGCACTGCCCCTGGAAGCTCCTTTTTCCTGTGTTTTGGGCTCTGGATTCGAAGAGATTGTGTCAGGACCTCAGTGCATCCATATTATTAATTTACAACCTTGGTGAAGTTTTAAAAATCTCTCTAAGCTTTAATTTCAATTTCTTTAAAAGCTAAATAATAATTATTTTGCACAAGTCATTAGCATATTGCATATTCAAAAAGTTATTGAATGCCTACTTTGTGTTAGACACTATGTTAAATGTTGGGAATTTTCAATGATGAATGAAAAAAAGACCCTGGCATTATGGAATTTACAGTCTAGAGGATGGGCATGTAGTTATGAAATAATCATATGAATAAGTGTGTGATTGTAAACCATCTATCAGGGATATGGTATAAAGAGGCCATGTAGCTTGGAGGAACAGTCAGTGAAGGTTCTCTGAGGAAATGAAGTTGGAGCTGATATCTAAAGAATGATTAGTCAACAACCAGGCAAAAATCAGACAAAAATTTCTTCTAGGCTTTTTTTAATCTGGAGAAGAATTCCTTGTTAGACTATCTGAAAAAAGACCAATTTGGTTGTAGCCCAGACAGTAAGTAAAAACATTGTATGAGATGAGATTGAAGAGGTAAACAGGGGCTAAACTTGTAGGTCTTACAAGAATTTTAAGAATATTGGTCTTTGGCATAAAAGCAATGTGATGCCTTTAACGTGCCTAAAAGATTATCATGTTAACATTAGCCTTGTGAAAAGATCACTCTGGGTGCTTTATAGAGAATGAATTATAAGGTAGTGGAAGGATTCAAACATTGGAAAAGATGAAAGAGTATAAGTCCTATCTAATTTAGTATACTGAATAAGTTGCCCTGAGAGGAAGACCCAGATAAGACAATGGATTAAAGAAGTTGGGGGTGTATTTTCATCTCACATGATAGAGAGGAGTGCTGGCAGGCTGCCTCTCTTCCATGAGAACCAATTTTTCTCAGACTTGTGGTTTACTATCCTGCTCCTAAGCTATTGTTTTTATTTGCATGGTCACAGCGGGGCCATCTCTATGCTGTCATTTCAGTCCATGGGTAGGGGTAGAAAAGGAGCACATGCCGTTACTGTTTATGCAACAGTATAGGATCTGCATACATCATTCTGGTAACATTAGTTCATGGAAAATTGGTTGCATGGCCACACAAGGAAGCTGGAAAATGTCCTTATGTATTAGTAAAACAGAGTTCTCTGGTACTAAAAAGAGTATGTAGAGAATGAATAATGAGGAACGATTATTAGTCTACATGTGGGGCAAGATGGAGGAAGTTCCCTTCAACAGGAGGAGAAACATACTTATTTTAAGTATAGGAAGGAAGGAGAAATTTGGAGCAAGTATAGGTTTTGTAGGAAAATTTAATAATATGAAGAAAATTAATGATATAGCCCCTGTCACATAATAGGAGTTGAATAAAGCATAACTATTGATGGTGATAATAGCAGTATTGCTAATAATGATAATTATCACTTAAGTAATGTAATTTTTATTAGATTACTAAACCTAGAAGTTAAAATTATTTTTTAAATTTCGATATAGTGACTTTTATTATTTTATTTTATTTTTCCAAAGTATACATTTTTTTTTAATTTAAGTATAGTTGGTATACAATATATTAGTTATATTTGTTTCAGGTGGAAATCTTTTTTTAAAGATTATTGTTAAAATATAGTTAACATACAATATTGTATTAGTTTTAGGTGTACATCGTAGTTATTCAACATTTTTTTTACCTAAGGAAGTGATCACCATGATAAGTCCAGCAACCATTGACATTGTATAACACTATCACAGTATTACTGATATATCCCCTATGCTGTACACTACAACCCATGACTTACTTGTTTTATACCTGGAAGTTAGAACCACTTATTCCCTTTACCTTTTACCTGCTTTTTGACTTTTTAATTACAACTGACATTTAATATTATTTTATGTTAGTTTCATGTGTACAGCATAGTGGTTAGACATTTATATAATTTATGAAGTGATACCCCCAACTAGTTTACTATCCCCACTATACATAGTTATTACAATATTATTGACTATATATACCCTATGCTTTACTTTACATCCCCATGATTATTTTGTAACTACCAATTTATATTTCTTAACCCCTTTAATTTTTCACCCAGCCCCGCAAAACCCCTTCTATCTGGCAACCATTCTCTTATTCCTGGAATTTGTGAGGCTGTTTATGTTTTGTTTGTTTGTTTATTTTGTTCTTCAGATTCGACATATAAGTGAGATCATCTGGTATTTTTCTTTCTTTGGCTGACTTATTTCCCTTAGCATAATAATACCTTCAAAGTCCATCCAGCTTATCACAAATGGTAGGATTTCATTTTTTATGGCCAAATAATATTCCAATGTACATATATACATGTACATGTACATGTACATCTATATCTACATATACATATATATATATATATATATATATATACAACACATCTTTATCCAATCATGTATTGATGAGCACTTAGGTTGCTTCCATATCTAAGCTATTATAAATAATGCTGAAATGAACACAGAGGGTTCATATATCTTTTCAAGTTACTGTTTAGGATTTCTTTGGATAAATACCCAAAAGCGGAATTGCTGGGTCATAGGTAGTCCTATTTTTTTATTTTTTGAGGAACCTTCCTACTGTTTTCTATAGTGGCTGCACAAATTTGCAATCCCACCAACAGTGCACAACAGTTCCCCTTTCTCTGCTTCCTCACTATCATCATTTATTCGTTGATGATAGCCTTTCTGATAGGTGTCAGGTGGTATCTCATTGTGGTTTTAATTTGCATTTCTTGGATAATTGTGGCTTTAGACATTTTTTTTCATATGTCTTGACCACCTGTATGTCCTCTTTGAAGAAATGACTAATCAGGTCCTCTGCCCATTTTTCTTTTGGATTTAGTTTTGTTGTGTATTCAATTGCATGAGGTTTTTTTTTTTTTTTAATAAATTTTGGATATTAACCCCTTATTGGATGTGTCATTGGCAAATATCTTCTCCCGTTCAGTAGACTGTCTTTCTGTTTTGTTGATGGTTCCCTTTACAGTGAAAAAAAACTTTTTGTTTGATGCAGTACCATTTGTTTATTTTTTCCTTTGTTTTCCTTGCACAAGGTAATGTATCAGGAAAAAAATATTACCAAGAGCAATGTCAGACAGTTTGCTGCCTATGTTTTATTCTAGGAGTTTTATGGTTTGGGGTCTTACATTTAAGTCTTTAATTCATTCTGAGTTTATTTTTGTATATTGTATAAGAATGTGGTCATTTATTTTGCATCTTATATGTCCAGTTTTCCCAATACCATTTATTGAATAGACCGTCTTTATCCCATTGTATATTCTTTTCTCTTTTGTCATAGATTAATTGACCATATAGCTGTGGGTTTATTTCTGGGCTTTCTATTTGGTTGTTTTTATGTGTCTGTTTTTATGCCAGTACCATGCAGTTTTGATTACCATACCTTGTACTATAGTTTGACATCAGGTATTGTGCTACCTCCAATTTTGTTTCTTTCTCAAGATTCTTGTAGCTATTTGGGGTCTTTTGTGGCTCCATATAAAATTTATAATTATTTGTTTAAGGTCTGGAAAAATTGGTATTTTGATGGATATTGCACTGAATCTGTAGATTGCTTTGGGTAATATGGACATTTTAATGATGTTAATTCTTTCTATCCATGTGCATGGTATGTACTTCCATTTATTTAATCTTCTTCAATTTCTTCAATGCCTTATAATTTTCTGAGTATAAGTCTTTTGCTTCTTTGGTTAAATTTCTTTCTACGTATATTGTTTTTTTTTTTTTTTTTATGCAGCCATGAATGGTATTGTTTTCTTAATTTCTCTTTCTGGTAATTCATTATGGTATATAGAAATGCAACCGATTTCTAAATATTAATTTTGTATCCTGCTACTTTACTGAATTCATTTATCAGTTCTAATAGTTTCTTAGTGGAATCTTTAGGGTTCTCTCAATGTGGTATCGTGTCATCTACAAATAACGATAGTTTTACTTCTTTCCCAATTTGGATGCCTTTTATTTCTTTTTTTTTGTCTGTTTTTTTTTTTTGGGGGGGGAATGCTCTAAAAATATTAATTAAATCTATCTGATCTCATGTGTCATTTAAGGGCATGGCTTCCTTGTTGATTTTCTGTCTGGAGGATCTATCTCTTGAAATTGATTGGGTGATAAAGTCCCCTACCATGACTTTTTTGCTCTTATGTTGGGTGCATACATTTTTACAAGGGTTATATTTTCTTCTTGGAATAATCCCTTTATCATTATCTAATGTCCTTCTTTATCTTTTCTTATAGCTTTTGTTTTAAATTCTATTTTCTCTGATATAAATAATTTGCTACCCAATTTTTCTTTTGTTGATTTTGTTTGCCTGAAATATCTTTTTCTATTCCTTTACTTTCAGTCTGTGTATGTCTTTCAATCTGAAGTGGGTCTCTCGGGGACAGCATATGTATGGGTCTTGTTTTCTTTTCTATGCAGCTACCTTATGTCTTTAGATCAGAGCACTTAATCTATTTACATTTAAAATGACTATTGGTAGGTACATAGTTATTGTCATTTATTATTCATACTTATGTTCTTTTTTTTCCTTTTCTCATTCTTAGAGAAGTTCCCTAACATTTCTGGTAATACTAGTTTTTTGGAGACAAATTCCTTTAGTTGTTTTTTTTTTTCCATCTGGGAAGCTCTTTATATTTCCTTCGATTTTAAATGATAGTCTTGTGGGTTTGAGAGGTCTCAGTTGTAATTCCTTGCTTCTCATCACTTTGAATATCTCTTGTCAATTCCTTGTGGCTTGGGAAGTTTCTGTTGCTAAGTCAGCTGACAGTCTTACAGGGGCTCCTTTGTAGGTAACTAACTGCCTTTCTCTTGCTGCTTTAAAGATTCTCTGTCTTTAACCTTTGACATTTTAATTATGATGTGTCTTGTTGTGGGCCTCTTTGGTTCATCTTGTTTGGGACTCCTGTGCTTCCTGGTCTTTTATGTCTATTTCCTACACCAGGTTAAGGAAGTTTTCCAACATTATTTATTCAAATAGGTTCTCAATCCCTTGTTCCCTCTCTTCTTTTTTCTGGTACCTGCTATGATGCTAATGTTGTTCCACTTGAAGGAGCTCCTGTGCAGGCCAAGGACCCTTATACTATCCTCATTAAAAAAAATTTATGTGTACGTATGTGTTCTGATTGGGTGTTTTTTACTACCTTGTCTTTTAAATTGCTGATTTGATCTGCTTCATGTAATCTGCTGTTGATTTCTTTTAGTGTATTGTTCATTTCAGTTACTATAGTCTTTATTTCTGACTGGTCTTTTTTAAATAATTTCTGTCATTTTCAATGTTTGCCATCTCCTTGTTGAAGTTCTCACTAAGTTCCTTAAGCATCCTTATAGCCATTGTTCTGAACTCTGTATCTTGTATATTGCTTATTTCCATTTTGTTTAGTTCTTTTCTGGAGTTTTTTGCCTCTTCTTTCATTTGGGGCATGTTTATTTGTTTGTTTGTTGCTTCTTCATTTTGGCTGCCTCTCTGTGTTTGTTTTGATGCATTAGGTATAACTGTTATGTCTCCTAGTCTTGGGAAGTTGGTCTTAGGTTGTAGGTGTCCTGTGAGGCCCAGTGGCGCAGTCTTTCTGGTTACCTGAGCTGAATGCTCTAGGAGTATCCTTTGTGTGGGTTGTGTTTGCCTTCCTGTTGTAGTTGAGCCTTGATTGCTCTTAGTACATCAGTGGGTGGGATTAACCCTCAAGGTTCCTGGCTGTGAGGACTGGCCATAACTACAGCATATGTGCTGCTATGTGATGGAGTGGGATTTACCCCAGCAGGCTCTGGTGCCTGCTGAGACCCTCTTTGGGTGTGCTACTTGTGGGCTAATCACTGATGTACTGCTATGGTTTGAAGCCAGCTATCATGTATGTTGGTTCTGAGGTCTCATGGAAGAGGTTCCTCTGCAGGCCAAGGTCAGCTGCTGCCTGTGCCTAGTTGGTCTGGGGCTATCTGGTAGGAGCTATCAAGTGTTCTATGGTTTGTTACTGCATGTGCTAGATCTGGAGGTGCATGAGAGAGCCATGCTCATGCAAATTGAAGCCAGCCATTACCAGTACCAGGCTTGGGGAAGCAAAATTCCCAGGCAACCCCTAGGCCTGCCACTGTTTGCTATCTGTTCATAAGGCTCAGTCACTTTAAGAGCGTCAGTGGTATAAATGGTATGGGAGTTAGTTGGGGCAAGGTCTCAGGGAATCACCAGTATGGGCAAATGGTGCTCAGTGGGTTAATGCCGATTCAGATTTGGGACTAGTGCTGAGCCTGGGACCGCTCCAGAAAACTCTCAGAGCCCACTGAGGCCAGCTGCCATTTGCCTGGGGCCCGTGCACCCCCAAGAGTTGTCCAAAAAAACTTCAGTAGGAGCCAGTAATGGCTGCCTGTCAGTCACTAAAAAGTCTCTGGTGTTGTGCAAGTCGAAAGAGGTAGAATCCCAGGGAGTGACCAGGGTGGAGTGAGCAGGGCTCATCAGGCCAATGAAAATTCAGACTGTGCTGTGTAGTGGCAGGGCTCAACACAGGAAAGATAGTGGCTTTCTCTCTAGCCCTTACCCTGGAGCCACACAACTCAGTCTTGACTTGTATGTCTCTGGTACCCTCCTAGCTGTTGTCCTTCTGTTGGAGCCCAGGGCAAATGCCTGGAAGCGAAAGAGTCTGTGTGTGGGCCCTTTAGGAGGAACACTTGGGTTTTCAGGTGCTTTCCATCACACCTGGATGGATAGGATCCTCACTGAAGTTGTGGGGCCTGCTCTTCCCAGCACTGATGCCCCAAGCTGGGGAGGGTGGTGTGGGCCTGGGGGTCTTTGCTGTTCAGAGGGGACCTCTGCAGCTGAGATATCCCTTTCGATTCTTGGCCGCCACATGTGAGTGAGGTGCCAGCCTGTTTCACATCTCTGCTCCATCTACCAGTCTTGAGGTAGCTTCTTTTATCTTTAGTTATAGGACTTCTGGTCATCTAGTTTTCAGATGGTTCTCCAGGTTGGTTGTTCTATATTTTAGTTGCAATTCAGTGTGGTCCTGGGAGCAGGTGAGCACAGTGTCCACCTACTTCACCATCTTGACTGGAACTCACACAGCTGGAAATCTTTTATAACAGCTAAATGAATACTAAAATGTTTTCAGTAAGATTAAAAATATTTTCCTCACTTATCTCCATTTAGTTTTGAAATTCTCACTATACTTGTATCTTCTGTTCCTTTTCTAGCCAGCAGAAGATTATGGCCTCGTGTTCACTATGTATTTTGGCATGAAGCCCACAGTGGTGCTGCAGGGGTATGTAGCTGTGAAGGAATCCCTGATTGATATAGGAGAGGAGTTTTCTGGAAGAGCCAGTTACCCAGCAGTAGACAGAATCATCCAGGGATCAGGTATGCTTCAATTTGAGTACTGTGTGTAGGTTTGTAAATTGCAAAGATTCCAGATAGGCTAAGGAATTGAGAAATTTTAAATATTTAGAAAAAATTATGAAAATATAATAATTCCAACATTTTTATAAAGGATTATTAATCCATATTTAAAATTATGAAGGTGACACAATATCTTCAAAAATCATTAAACTCACTGAGAGCAAACTAACTAACCACTGATGTTCTATCAATCTGTGACTAAGCCATGTTTATTTTAAATTATGGTCTGTTAAGTAATGAGAAAAAGACAGAGATACAAGGGGGAAGGAAATTGACTGTATTATTCTATTCACCAAATATTTTGCTTTCTATCCTGAGTCATAGTTACCAAGAAATTATTTTAGGAAGCTTGCACAGTATGAGTGAAACCAAAATAAGTTTAGAATATTTTTAAACTTGCCTTCAATCCTCTCTTAAAAGAAAGTATAATAAATATTTAAAATTTTCAGTAGAATATTAAGCAAAGAGCACAAATGTGCTCTTAAAAGAGGATTATGGAGAAACATAGTGAGTATAAATTGGAATTGATAGTAGAAAAAGCTTTTAAGTAACTTAATTACTTGAACTATCTTCCATTTGTTTTTGGAGCTGGCATTAAATTGTCCAGTCCTTGGAGAGTCACTGGGTTCTGGCAATAGAGATATGGCCTGAATGGGATCTTTTCCTCCTGTTTACTGTTCTCTAAGATCTTCTTGGACAAGTTTCCTATGAGCATTGTTTTGCTCCCTGGTTTTGTCCTTGACTCTGTAAGTCTGATTTTGAATTTCCTTGGTGTTAAGACCACATTTGATAAAAGAGACTTAAAAGATAGAGGGGAAATGTTAAAATGAGAAGGGCTGTGGCTGTGTTCCTTATCTAACAAATAGATTTTCATGAGCTTCCTTTGCATGAGAGCTGTCTCATCTTCTTTTGAGAATTGACTCTATTTGTTGCTCCTCCTAAAATTCACTTATAATGCACAAAAGTTGGTCCTGAAAATTTAATCCATTACTTGAACTTACCATAATTTATCTGCTGTGTGACCAGAGAGCAAACATTTTGCCTCGATGATCTTCAGTATTCTCACCAACTATATAAGGGAAAATACTTGGTTCATAGAGGTTTAGAGGACTTAATGGATGAAGAGTAGTTTAGTACTATGTAAAACCAAAAGTCTTGACAGTAAGATAGTAGGCTGAGTTAAGAGAGAAAGCAGGTGAAGAAGGGCTCAATGGGAATTTCTGAGGCTGGCATAATGCTATATTTATATTCCTGCTTAAGTGTCATTATTATTTCCTGAGGTAAAGACTCTCAGCTATAATTAATAGCAATGGAAGTTATTTTTCTTCATTTTTTTTGCATTTATAGAAATTATTTTCAGCAATGAATCAGACCTAGTGTTTCTCTCTCATGACTTTGCGAAATATGGGAATGGAAAAAAAGACTCTTGAAGACAGAGTTGAGGAGGAAGTCTTGTGTCTGGTGGAAACACTAAAAAATAAAAAACCCAATGGTGTATATTTATGTAATTAACAGTAATAGTTTGGGTAGACTAAATCCTGTTACAAATAGACTACAGGGGAATATGATGGCTCAAGTACAACAGAAGTTTACTTTAAAAAAATTTTTATTTTATTAGTTTCAAGTATACAGTACATTGGCTAGACATTTATATAGTTTATAAAAGCATTCCCTTCATTGCTTGTTCTCTCCTCTGGTTCTCCACCTAGCCAATACATTGATACTAACTACATTCCCTATGCCATGTTCCCCAACCCCATGACCATCTATCAACTACCAATTGTACTTTAGCCCTTCACCTCATTCTCTCAACCCCAACCCTCACCTCTGTCTGTCACCAAATTGTCCTTTAGAGTCTGTTTTTGATTCATTTGTTCTTTTTGTTCCTTAGATTCTATATATAAGTGATTTCACATGGTATTAATCTTTCTCTGTCTAACTTATTTCACTCAACATTATAATGCCTAGGTCTGTCCACGTCATTACAAATGGTAGGTTTTAAAATTTTTTTGGTATTTTTTTTAAATGCCTATGGCACCTGGTATTCCTAGGTGGTCTCCCATCCAAATACTATCCAGGCCTGACCCTACTTAGCTTCCAAGTTTAGACAAGATAGGGCACATTCAGAGTGGCATGGCCATAGATGGATTTAATATTTTTAATAGCTGGGTAATATTCCATTGCATATATGTACCAAGCATCTTTTTTAAATTGTATGTATGTATGTATGTATGTATGTATGTATGTATGTATATATGTATGTATTATGGTGACATTGATTAACAAAATTCAATGTTTCAGCTGTACACTTTTAGCAGTAAGGCATATATGTATTTACATTGTGTGTTCACCTCCCATAGTTAGATTTTTTTCTGTCACCACATAGTTGAACCCCTTTACCCTGTCTACCTCCCTGCTCCTGTCTCATCTCCTACCACTCGGTAACCACTAGTCTATAGTTCATGTCCATGAGTCTCTGTTTGTCTTGTTCATATATTGCTTTTAGGTTTATATATCACATATAAGTGATATCATGTAATTTTTAGCATGATTATCTTGAAGTTCATCCATGTTGTCGCAAATGGCAGTATTTCATCTCTTCTTATGGCTAAGTATTATTCCATTGTATACATGTACCACAGCTTCTTTAGACAATCATCTATAGTAGGACATTTCAATTGCTTCCATGTGCTGGCCACCATGAATAATGCTGCTATGAACATTGATGTGGAAATATCTTTTCGGATATGGGTTTTCAAGTCTTTGGGGGTAAATGCCCATAGAGAGATTGCTGGATCATATGGTAAACCAATTCATAGATTTATGGGGAACCTCCATACTGTTTTCCATAGGGGCTGTACCAATGTACAGTCCTACCAGCAGTGTATGAGGGTTCCTTTTTCTCCACATCCTCTCCAACATTTGTTATTATTTGTCCTGATGATTACAGCTATTCTAACAAGTGTGAAATGGTATCTCATTGTGGTTTTGATTTGCATTTCCCTAATATCTAGTGATGCTGAGCATCTTTTCATGTTTATTGGCCATTTGTATGTCATCTAGGGAGAAGTCTCTGTTCAGGTCCTGTGCACATTTTTTGATTGAATCGGTTTTATTTATTATTATTGAGTTGTATGAGTTCTTTGTATATTTTGGATATTAGGCCCTTATTAAAGGTGTTGCTTGCAAATATATTTTCCCATTTGGATGGTTGTCTCTTTACCTTGTTGACAATTTCTTTTGAAGAATGGAAGCTTTTTAGTTTAATGTAGTTGCATGCATTTATTTTTGCTTTTACTTTCCTTGTTTTTGAGGTCAAATTCATAAAATTCTCTTTTAGTCCAAGGTCCTTGAGTTTAGTTCCTATGTTTTTTTCTATGCATTTTTTAATTTCAGGTCTTAATTCAGGTCTTTAATCCATTTTGAGTTAATTTTGGTGTGTGGTGATAGACAACAGTCTCATTTTGTTCTTTTGCAGGTGGCTTTCCAGTTCTCCCAGCACCATTTATTGAAGGGGCTTTCCTTTCTCCACTGTATGTTTTTGGCTTTTTGTTGAATATTATTTGCCCATGTAAATATTGGTTTACTTCTGAATTCTCAATTCTGTTCCACTGGTCCATGTGTGTTTTTTCTGCCAATACCTTGCCTTTTTAATTACTGTCACTTTGTAGTATAATTTGAAGTCAAGCAGGGTGATGCCTCCAGCCTTTTTCTTTTTTCATAGGATGGCTTTGGCAGTTCAGGGTCTTTTGTGCTTCCATACAAATCTAATGTTTTTTTTCTATTTCTTTAAAAAATGCTGATGGGAGTTTGATGGTGATTGCAATAAATCTGTATAATGCTTTAGGTAATATGATCATTTTAACTATGTTGATTCTTCCCATCCAAGAACATAGAATATCTTTCCATTTCTTTCTATCTTCTTCAATTTCTTTTAATAGGATCTTATAGTTTTCACTATATAGGTCCTTATCATGTTTCTTTAAATTTATTCCTAGGTATTTGTTTCTTTTTGTTGCAATTTAGAAGGAATTATTTTTTCCACTTTTTCCGACATTTTATTATTAGAGTATAAGAAAGCTATACATTTTTGAACATTGATTTTATTCCAGAGACTTTATTGTATTTGCTTATTGTTTCCAGTAGTATTCTTGTGGACTCTTTAGGGTTTTCTATATAGAGAATCTTATCATCTGCAAATAGTGACAGTTTAACTTCTTTGTTTTCTATTTGGATGTCCCACAAGTTTTGATATGCTGTACTATCATTATCATTTGTTTCTATGTATCTCTGGATTTCTCTTTTTATTTCTTCTCTAACCCAGTTATTTCATGTTGTTTGATCTCCATGTATATGTGGATCTTCCTGCTTTCTTTCTGCAGTTTATCTCTAGTTTCAAAGCATGATGATCAGAGAATATGGTTGGTATGATTTCCACCCTCTTCTATTCATTGAGGCGATCTCTGTGTCCCAGTATGTGGTTTATTCTTGAGAATGTTCCATGTGCACTAGAGAAGAATGTATAAGCAGCTGTTTTAGGACAGAAGGCTCTGTAAATGTCAATTATATCCATTTGGTCTAATGTGTCATGTAAGGATGTTATTTCCTTATTGATTTTCTGTTGGAATGATCTGTCTATATCCAACAGTGGGGTGTTTAGGTCTCGTACTAACATAGTGCTTTGGTCTGTTTCTCTCTTTAATTCTATTAGTAATAGCCTTACACATTTCAGGGCTCCTTGATTGGGAGCGAAGATATTTATAAGTGTTACATGTTCTTGATGCATAGTTTTTTATCATTATGAAGTGTTCCTCAGTATCTTTTTTTAACCCTTTTTTATTTTGTAGTCTATTTCCTCTGATGTCAGTGCTGCTACTCTTGCTTTTCTCTGAATGCCATTTGCTTGAAATACCATTTTCCACCCTTTCACTTTGAGTCTATTTTTGTTTTTGGAGCTGCAATGTGTCTCCTGGAGACACCATATGGTTTTCCTTTTGGGTTTTGCTTTTTGTTCCAATCTGTAACTCTGTGTCTTTTTATTGGTGAGTTTAGTCCATTTGCATTTAGGGTGATGTTTGAAATATGAGGTCTTCTTATAGCCATTTTATCTTTTCCTTTCTGGTTTCCATTGCTTCCTTGTCTCTGTGTTTCTGTTTTCTTTATTTTGTTTGGCTTTTATGGGTTTTCCCTCTGGTCCTTCTGAATCTTTGCAATGTAGTTACCACTATGAATATGTAAAGGTAGTTACATATATACAGTCATTCATTTTCTTCTGCATGTGCCTTATCTTCATTCCCCTTTGCGAGTCTGGATCTTTGAATCCTCCCCTTTTCTGTCATTGTTGTCTCAATTTGTCTCTATGCCTGCTGAACTTTCATTACTATCTTGCTATAGTAATTCTCTATTTAATGTTTTTGTTTCTAATGCCCTGTTCTTAGTAACATCGCACTCCTCTGCTTCTATTTGCCTGATAGTTACTTTACTCCTGACAATGGGGAAATGCTGAGGGCAGAACTGAAAGCCAGATAAATCAGCAGCCACTCCCTGTTCCCAGTGGCTCCTAATAGGGCAGGAGCTGTGGGGCTGAAATGGAAGTTGTTCCCATAAACTTGAGTCCAATGATGAGGTGAACTTAATGTTTCTGGTAATGATGGAGAAGCTTGATAAGTCACATTTTCCCATGGATAACAGTGGGTTGATCTTGAGAAGTTACACTCAAGAAAACAGTTCATTGAAGTCACAGGACAGTGACCCAGGTATGGTAGACCCTGGAAGAAATAGTTGTGAAAAAATCTGTAAAGGCCTGATTCTCTGAGGGTGGAACTGTTCAGCCAAGAACAGGCTCCTGACTGGTTTCACTTTTTTTTCACTTTGCAACGTGACTCTATTACACTTTTCAGAATAGTTTCTCAAGCAAACGCCTTTTATACTGTTATTATTCTATTATACTATCTAAGTAATACAAAGTGCAAATCTTGATCCGACAGGCCAGTTACTTTCCCTAAGGAATATATTTCTGTGAGAAGTTCAGCCACTAGAATCCCTTGAAATATCAACATATTTTGCCCTCTTTCATGTTTTCTGAAACACTGTGGCAAGAGAAAGCAAACGATACTTCTGGGCCTTAATAAATATCTGCTGATTTAAAGAATAGTTTTGAATGGAATGTTGAGTGGTGGACAGTTGTGAAAAGACCGGGGCTGGTGCCCTGGCAATGCAGAGCCCCAGCAGCACGAGGCCTTCCTCAGCAGTGTGAGTGCTGTGGTGAGCGGGCTTGGAAATGACATTCCTCACATGGACTCCACCTCTGCAGGGGTTTCTCTTCCCCATTCAGAGGTGGCTCCATTTCTTGGAAGGTTCCAAGGTGAGGTGCTCTCAGAAAAGCCCTGTCTCTCACGCTATTCATGTGTTTCCCTTGAGGACCTAGAAGGATTCAGGATACCCTTCAATCAGCCATCAGAGCAGCCCCAACATCCCATTCCTGGGAATCTGGGGCTGACCTCTTTTGCCTCCTCTTTCCTGAGCCCGCTCTTTGGGAGCTGCCACCTTGAGATGGGTCATCCCTCCCCTCACACTGGGAGGCTCTGCACAGAGGATGTGTGATTCAGTTCTAGATGAAGGACTCCTTGAACTTTCCACCAGCGGGAACCACAATGTATCATGAACACTACAAAATTCTTCGTTATTCCACATCCCTCGTTACTCTGTTGTGTGCTCACTTCTGAGGTAGCACTCCAGTCACACTTGCCAGTTGTCCAACTAAAGCCTGAAGTCCCTAGGGTTCCCTCAAAGGATTCCATTCCCAGCCAGGTATAGATGCCAAAATCTATGAATTCTGCTCCAATTGACACAGGGCCATCAACTATGACCCTATCCCCTACTTCCTCTGCCTCCACGTTTGATGACACCGCTGGTTGCACCCGTCACCTAAACAGAACTCTCCAGAACTCTTTGGCACTAACTTTTTTCCATTTTTTTTTTGTAAAATGATCACTCTGTCACATATGCTAAAGAGGTATGTGACAGAGTGATCATTGTACAAGAGTGATCATTATATTTGAATGCAGTAGAAATAGATGTTGAAAAATTCCTTGGCCAGGCATGACATTGCCAGTGAGATTTACTCCTTGGATAAAAGAACGTGGACATAAATAATGAGTCATGGACAAGAGTAATTCCTTGTCATCTGCACCAATGGTGTTCCTATAGATAGCATGGCCTGATTTACAAATACAAATGCAGGGCATTGACTTAAAGCTAAGTTCAGATAAAAAATGAAGACCTTCATATTTTTTTAAGTATGTCCTATAGAGATGTACTTATTTCACAAAATTGTGATTGTGTGTCCTTGGCTTTCTCATCCTCTAGATAGGGCATTTGATCCTTTTGTTTATTCACTTTGTTTATTTCTTTGCATATCTTATTTAATAGACTTGTCATCTCAGATCCTGTGTTCTTCATTTCAGACTGGTTCCCTTTGATATGTTCCATTTACATTTCTATATTTTTTGCTGTTGATTTTATCTGCACTTCCCAAAAGTTCATTGAGCTACTTTATAACCAGTGTTTTGAACTCTGCATCTGTTAGATTACTTGACTCCCTTATATCTAGATCTCTGTTCTGTTCTCTCATATGGTTTCTGCTTCTTTGACTGCCTTTGTGTGTCTGTTTCTATGTACTAAGCAAAGCTCCTAAGTCTCTTGGCCTTATTAGTGTGGATTTATAAAATAGATGTCCAGTGGCACAGTCCTGAGATGGGTTCAGCCTCAGGCCAAGTTTAGCCCAAGCCTCTGCCCCTCTGGGGATACCTGTTAAGATTCAGCAAGCATGCACAGATGCTGTGCTTATAGTTTCCTCAAAAGGCCATACTAGAAACTGAGGACAGCTGCCTCCAGTGTGAGTCTAGGCGCTGCTCAGGAAGGAGTACCTGACTCACTGAGGCTATACTTGGATGTGGTTTGGGTGGGTCCGTGAGCGAGCGAGGTGGGGTTTCTCGGAATCCTCTGGGCAGAGAGACCTCTGTTATCCAGTTTGATGATGTCAGTGTTATGGTGGCACTTTGTCCTGAGCACTGGTGGGGGTAGAGCTCAATAAGGAGCTATGGATCCTGACAGCACTTCTGTACACGGTGCTTCTCGTTGAGCCCCCTCTCCAACATTGTCTCCCTGTAAGTTCCTGGTGCCCTCTGTGTGCAGCCAAATCAGCACTGGTATTCAGAGGGAGTAGGCCTATCACCATGATAATCTGCTAGAGGATGTGATCCCTTTAAGAGACGTCTGCCGCTTTCGCAGCCTCCATCTCCCTCAGCCTATTGGGATAGACAGCCCCGCAGCATCGCCCCAACCTACATTCTGCCATTGCAGGGTGCTTTCTTGGATTTCTCCTTAGTTGTGTGGCTTGTTCATCTAGATCCCAGGCAATGATTCCTTGCTACTGCTCCTTTTCCATTACTACTTTGATTTGGTCTCCATAGGGATGAACAGAGCCTCTATCTCCTGTGCCATTTTTTTTTTTTACCTCTCCCAAGACTTTTATCTTCTAAGTATGTCCAATAGAGACATACTATATCACAAAATTCCTGGTGTCAAGATGTTTACATTTGGAACACATTATAAGACATGTACTTTAAAGTTTTTAGGCTCTGGTGTGGGCAAAGAAGTATTTCCATCTCTGGAAGATGTAGTGTATGAGATAAATTGGGATGGGGTTTAAGTTGTGAAATGTGAAATAAGTTGGAGTCACTTATGTTAAGGGACTTTAAAATGGAGTTTGAATCCATTAAGCAAGTGGGTCTTCTGCCGGTCCTCATCGAACAGAGCATGGTCTTTCAAAGTGGGCCAAACAGTAAGTATTCTGAGAACACTGTAACAACAACTGCAACTTGTCACAGTGATGGACTTTTACTTAGCGATGCCTCAGCCTAACCAAGGCAGGCTCTGTCCTACCAGCACCAATTAAATTTCAGTGAATGACTTCTGCAAACCTCCCTGTTTGCCTTTTTAAAAACCCTGACTTTTGTACCCCAGGAGGACACTGTTTTGGCTGCTACCTGAAGCTGCTTTTCCCAAATTGGAATTCTTTGATCCCAAAGAAATGTTTTTCTTTCTTCTTTCATGACTATTGTCTCCAGACAATTTGGCATAAGCAAAAGTGGGTCTCAGGCAGCTGCAAATCATTTCTAGGAACTGGGGATGAGAAGGCTCAGAATTTGCATCAAATGATCCATTTTGCTTTCCTGCTGCTACCTGAAAACCACTGAGGCTTCTCCAGGGAGCTACACAGGGCCATTTCCAGGAATAAGTCATGGGATCTAAACACTGAGTGCTACAAGGTAAGACCCAGAAACATGAGAGAAGGAAAGGACCACGTGTGCCTGGCCTATCTGTTAGAAACCTGTAGGCACTCTCTACAGGGATACTGGCAGCTGCTTCACTTTGACCTTCTAGGTCTTGTGCAGGTACCTCTTGGCCAAGTCCAATGGAATTATGAAGGAAATTCAGTTCCAGCTTCAGCTAGCTGACATCATACAAAAGCAGCACTGCCCACCCTTGTCAACTTTGCATCCCACTCATCTCTTCAGCCAATTTAACGTTCAACAGCTAAATCTTGCTTCTACACAAAATGACTCAACTATTCCTGGGACAACTGAGAACACACTAACCCTCTCCCCAAAAGAGAATAATGACTTCCCTTTAATTACTTTATCTTCCTGGGAGAATGTTTAGCCCTTTTCTAGCTGAGTTACACACTCCTTTTAACATCCTGACATATGAGCTTAACCACTATTAACACATTTAATACTGCTTGTGCAGGTGAAAATGAAACAGATATGGAAAAAGAGGTGATATCATAAAACATGTGCAAACAAATTCATATCAAATTAAAGAAATATAGGTAAAACTACTACAGTTCTCCCTTCTGTGACTGGTCACATGGTATTAGCTCACGTGTCTAACATCCTTCTACCGTCCATTCCAATTGGACATCGTGATTCCTTGCGGTTATATACATGGTGGGCAAGGTGACCCACATATTCATTCCTGAAGGGTCAATGCCATTAGCAGCCTTGCTAATGCTGTTTTTGTTTAGCGGCCTCAAAATTTCTAGGGTATGCTGACTCTTATCAGTGCTCCAGAAGAGTAAGACAAAAGACTGTTCCTCATGCTTTGTGGAACGTTGTGAAAGTTTGGGATGCCAGATGTGCAGTCTCATTGTTTTGCTTCTCAGGGTGAAGCTGTAAGGTCTTGGGTTCCTGCCCAACTATGAGCACTTTGCTAGTGTTGGTAGTCTGGCCAGATGCATCTCTGCTTTTCTTTGTGGCTTTCAGGTGGCTAGATTTACATTCGCTCAGGGTACAGGAGTCATTCAACTACTTTCTGGATTTTTACAAGGTAAATTGATTCACTTCTCACCATCAGTCAGTGTGTCCACTAAAGAACAAGACTTCAGGGCTTCCTATTATGACATGTTGCTGATGGTACTTTCCCTTGTGTTATTTTAACAGATTGTGTACTTAAGGAAATGACCCATTTCATCTAAGTTATCAAAGTTCTCGGAATAGAGATGTTCATACTATTCCATTATTATCTTTTTAATGTCTATAGCATCAAAGCAATAGACTCTCATTTACCTTGGTTTTTATTTTTTTCTGATCTCTTTTTTTAGGGGTAGACTGGCTGTGAATTTATTAATTTTATGAAACTTTTCAAGAAAACCAGCTTCTTTTCTCATTGATTTTTTAAATTAATTTTCTGTTTAACACTTTAAATTTCAGTTCTGATTTTCATGTTCAATTTCTTTGGATTATTTTGCATCCAATTCCTCACTATCATTGTTCTTAATGTTTCTCTATGTGATGAAGCTGCTCCTGCACACAGTTTTTCTCTATTTACATCCAAACTTCAAGAACTTCTAATTGACACAGAGCCAAGAAGCTTTCCTCCCTCATCCCCTTTGTCTTTCTCTGTAAGTATCATTATGAGGACGAGCCTGGTGCTGTTGGATTTTTTTTTTATTTCTTACCTAAACTATGCAGAAAAAAGAAAAGTCTGAGATCTCATTCTGCAAATTATGCTCTTTAGAACATACAGGACATGTTTAGAAATTAGGTTCGCGTTGGCAAACACAAATCATCTTGTTCTATCTCACGGTGGCTTCAGTACCACTCAGGATTATATAAGTTTAGCATATGTGATGGCCCACACAAACATTTTAGACAATAGGGAATAGCATTATATTCTGCAGAGACACTTAGCAAATTCTTTCTTCATGGAGAATGAATGTTTCTGGATCTTGAGAGAATGGGTGATGAGAAGAGAAGAGGTCAGAGAGGAAACTCCATGGAAGGGAATGAAGAGCAAAGCAGGTAAATGATGCCCAGATGAGAGAGAGTTGCAGACAGCATCTCAAAAGAAGACTCATGGTTTCTCCTTTCTCACACAGGAATGAAACAGAGCTGGTAAGGCGGTGGCACAGACATAAACCCATTGAAAATTGCTGTAGTTTCGATGTCCTTTGGGTTCACCACAGATTTCAGGGTAAAATTCTGTAAAATGGTGGTCAGGAATAAAAAAATCTCCATGCGGGCCAGGGCCTCTCCTACACACATCCGTTTACCTAAAAATAGCAAACACAGAGACACTGAGTTTCTGGATTCCAGAAAAAGAATATGCAGTAAATATTTGATTAATGTTTGAATAATGGACAGAAGGTAGAATGGTTGATAAACAGATGGACAAAGGTTGGATGTACATGCTAGCCACCTAACATCTTATCCAAATGAGTATTCTCCTTTAAAAAATACTATTTAGTATCAGCACTACGCCATGCACTCTATTAAGTATTCTCACGATATAACTGCTCTTTCGTGTTTCCAGCAAGCTTTTTGTGGAATCATACAGATGTTAGCTGTACGTTCCATCCCTGGTCTGATGTTTCATGAATTTCTTCTCATTTTTCATAGCCTTTGTTTTCAGTCTCTGTATACCTAGTCTTTATCAATAACCAATACACCACGAACTTTCAACTTTTATATAACACTGTTACTTTTTGCCTAGGACACCCTTCTCTTATTTGTTCAGGACCTAGTTCAAATTTTATTTCTGAGTTTGGAAATCCCGAGTCAACTTTCCAAAGCTCCAATGATCTGGTCTCTATCACGAGGTGGGAAAGTGCATGGGCGTTGGTATCAGGTGTCGTGGCCCTGGTCATGGATGAGTGATTCTACTAGTTCCCAAGTGATGATTACAAAAAATGCAGCTGATCCCCAAAAGGTATTCTGTCTTCTGATGTACTTAAGGAAATAAATTTCTATTACCTGCTGAGAAAACCATGAAGTGATCACTCTTCTTAAAATTGCCATACTCATCCAGAAAGTGCCCGGGGTCAAACACCTCTGGGTTAGGGAATTCTTTGTCATCATGCAGCACAGATGTCAGAGATGTTAATATGGCTGTGCCCTGGACAGAACAGATGAGGATAAAGTGGGTGATGAAAAAGTCATGGGGCTGGAAGTAAAGTTGGAAGTCAATTAGTCTGATCTTATGATCTATATGTGAAGGACTCCAGGTCCAAAGAGAGGAACTGTCACCTTGAATCAGAGAGAACAAGTAATAAACAAGGACAGGTTTAATACCAGCAGGAACGAGGTTGGTAAAGTGGATGCCAAAATGTTTGAAGTTCCGAGTCTATAGGTCCTAGGGTGCTAAACCTTCTCAATCCATCCTGCTTATCACCTTGTTTGTACATAAAGAAATAAAAGAAGAATGACCATCACTCTATACCATATGTAAAAATTCGCTTGAATGGATCCATGTTCCAACACAAGTGCTAAATTGTAAAGTTTTCGAAATAAAAAAGAATCAAGATTTGATACCTTGTTCTGGCAAATACTATTTACACAGGCAGGATTCCCTCACTCCTTCCCCCAAAAGTTCTGTTCAACCTTACTTCATTGCAAAGTGTTCTTAGACAAATAACCACGTATGTGTAAATACAGCATTCCACCTGTTTTTGTACAGCCCATGAACTAAGCATTTCAAACTGACAAAATCAAGGAAGAGTAAAATTTTGTAACACACAAAAATTATATGAAGTCTAAATTTCAGTTTCAAAACAAGTGTGATATTGTCATTCCCATTTGTTTACATATGCTCTATGACTACTTCCACGGTATGATAGCAATTTTGAATACCACATTAGACATTGCAAAGCCCACAAAGTCTAAAATAGCTACACATTCACACTTTGCAACAAAGTTACCAACTCCTGTCTTAGGACATGATGTCTACCTAGGTAAGTGGCTCCAGCCTTTGGTAGAAGATGTCGCTTATTTCATTGGAGAAAAGTTCGAATCCACCATCCACTATGGCATATTTCTGCACCAGAGAGTCCTGTGCAGAAGGAAGTGATCATTTCCACATCCTATGCAGTGGGTAAATGGTCAATTCTATTCTGATTCCCAGTCCTTTATTTCTCATTTACTTGGAAATAGTAGACACAAGTTTGAAAAATTATTATGCTGAGACCAAAATATTCAAATAAAAAAGTTTTCCCTTCATTGTAATTTTTGTGGAAAATACAGTGGGTGAACTTGAAGTCTTAGTCCCTGTACCAAATTTGTGATCATTGAGGCAGTCCCCATCCCTCTTTAAAGTCATCAATTCTGTCTTCTCCAAAGACTGGCATTAGTACTTGGAGCCATACTAATCTCATTACTTTATTTCCTCAAAAAACTATAAACTTTGTTATGTTATTTGTAAAAATGAGGTAGTTATAGATTATGGCTTCGAGTGGAATATAGTATCATGTAGTATACGCAATAGAAAATCTAAATATAATCAAAAATTTTGAGTTAAAAAGCATTGTAAATATGCAGAAACAAAAACTGGTCTCAAGGTTTCAGAGTTGGAGAACTTCAGAGAAGGAAGCTGACACCCAAAGTTAATTTTAGTCTGTGTCTATGTCCAAATTATAATCAAAAGAACATGTTGCACCATTACTATTGCCTCATAGGAGAGCAATGAACCCTTTCTGGGAAAAGATAAATGCCATCTAAAAAATAATATAATCAAAAATTATTTAAAAAAATATTGTACAGGAAGTTATTAGGATTTTGAAGACACGACTAAGGGGCCACAGGTAGAAGAGGGGAAGATACCTACATGCCTACCTACTTTCATGACAACAGCATGACTTTCATATCACAAGTTGACAAGAAAATTTAGAGCCCCCAAAATTGTAGACCAAAAATCTCTTATGAAGATAGAGAACTAAATGTGGGAAATCAAATCCAGTTGTGTATGTATACTCATAATGTATACCTTTAGAGGAAAAAGTGAGGCCTATCTATATAACCATACCAATAGCTGCAGAAAATCAGTATGAAAATATTACATACACATGCATGAACAACTCATGAAAAATAAGAAAAGAGGGTAAACTTATTAATCTGATAAAATTTACCAAATGTACAGAAAACATCATTCTCAGTAGGTGGATGTTGACATTCCCCTCTCCTGAAAATCAGAAATGATACAAGGATGAAGAAAAGCTATTGACCCAGGTAGCAGGATGCTGTATGTAGAAACTGAAGATGAACCTATAGATAAATTATTAGCATAATTTTATTTTTAAATATTTTTAAATTAAGTTTATTGAGGTAACAATGGTTAATACAATTATATAATTTTCAGGTATACGTTATCATTTGACATCTGTATATTCTATTGTGTGTTTACCATCCAAAGTCCAGTTTCCTTTGGCTACCATATATTTGATCCCCTTCCACTTCACCCTCCCTCTAAACGCTATATTAATCTCCTTTACCTTGTCTACCTTCCCCCTCCTGCCCCATACCACTAGTAACCACTAGTCTATAGACCTCTGGTAACCATAGGCTATAGTTCATGTCCATGAGTCTCTGTTTGTTTGTCCTGCTCATTTGTTGCTTTTGGGTTTATACCCCACATATAAGTTATATATGATTTTCAACTTTTCCTGTCTGTCTTATTTTGCTTACCATCATTATCTTGAGGTCCATCTATGTTGTCACAAATGGCAGTATTTAATCTCTTCTTATGACTTAGTAATAATCCATTGTACATATGTACCACAGCTTCTTTAGCGAATCATCTACCATAGGACACATCGCTTGCTTCCATGTCCTGGCTACTGTGAATAATGCTGCTCTGAACATCGGTGTGCAAATATCTTGTGGGATATGGTTTTCAAGTCTTTGGGGTAAATATCCAATAGAGGGATTGCTGGATCAGATGATAGATTCATTCTTAGTGTTTTGACGAAACTCCATACTGTTTTCCACAGTGGCCGTATGAATTTGCAGTCCCACCAGCAATGTATGAGGGTTCCTTTTTCTCCACATCCTCTCCAACATTTGTCATTACTTGTTCTGTTGATTATAACTATTCTAACAGGTGTGAGATGGTATCTCATTGTGATTTTGATTTGCATTTCCCTAATAGCTACAAATATTGAGCATCTTGTCATATATTTGTTAGCCATTTATGTCCTCTATTGATTAGATCATTTGTTTTGGTTGTTATTGAGTTGTATGAGTTCTTTATATATTTTGGATATTAGACCCTTATCAGAAGTGTTGCTGAGAAATATGTTTTCCCATTCAAATGGTTATCTCTTTACTCTGTTGATGCTTTCTTTTGAAAATCAGAAGCTTTTTAGTTTGATGTTGTCCTATTTATTTATTTTAGCTTTTACTTACCTTGCTTTGTGGTCAAATTCATAAATTCCTGTTGAAGTTCAAGGTCCTTGAGTTTAGTTTCTCTGTTTTCTTCTATGCACTTTATTGTTTTGGGTCTTATATTTAGGTCATTACTCCATTTTGAGTTAATTTTTGTGTGTGGTGATAGATAACAGTTTTGTTTCATTCTTTTGCCAGTGTCTTTCCAGTTTTCCCCGTGCCATTTATTGAAGAGACTTTCCTTTCTCCACCATATGTTTTCGGCTTTTTGTTGAATATTATTTGCCCAAATAAATATGGGTTTAGTTCTGGACTCTCAATTCTATTCTACTTGTCCATGTGTCCATTTTGCTGCCAATACCTTGCCTTTTTAATTGCTGTCACTTTGTAGTATAATTTGAAGTCAGGCAAAGTGATGCATCCAGATTGTTTTTTTTCTCAGGATGGCTTTGGCAATTCGGGTCTTTTGTGCTTCCATACAAATCTGAAAATTTTGGTTCTATTTCTTTAAAAGAATGTCGATGGTAGTTTGATGGTGATTGCATGAAATCTGTGTAATGCTTTAGGTAATATGGTCATTTTAACTATGTTGATTCTTCCCAACCAAAAACACAGAATATCTTTCTATTTATTTGTCTCTTCTTTCAATTCTTTTAATAGGGACTTACAGTTTTCATTATATAGGTTCTTCACTTTTTTTGTTCAATTTATTCCTAGGTATTTTATTCTTTTTGTTGTAATCACAAAAGAAATTATTTTTCCACTTCTTTTTCTGACACTTCATTATTATAGAAAAGCTATGAATTTTTAAACATTAATTTTGTATCTAGATACTTTACTGTATTTCCTTTTGTTTCTAGTAGTGTTCTTGTAGAGTCTTTAGGGTTTTCTATATAGAGAATCATGTCATCCAAACATAATGACCATTTGACTCTTTGTTTAATATTTGAATACCTTTTATATCTTTCTCTTGTCTGATTGCACTCACTAGGATTTCCAATGTTATATTGAATAACAGTGGCAATAGTGGACAGCCTGGCCTTGTTTCTGATCTTAGAAGGTTTTTAGATTTTCACCATTAAGTAAAAGGCTGGCTGAGGGTTTGTAATAGATGGCCTTTATTATGTTAAGGTGCTTTCCTTCTATACTGATTTTGTTAAGTGTTTTGATCCTAAGTGCATGCTGTATCTTGTAAAAGACCTTTTCTGCATCTATTGGTATGATAGGATATTATTTTTTAAATTACTTTATGTGGTGTATCACATTGATAAACATATGTTAAACCACCCTGTGCCTCTGAAATGAAGACCACTTGATTGTCGAGTATAATCTTTTTAATGTGTTGTATTTAGTTCACTAATATCTTATATAGGATTTCTGCATCTGTGTTCATGAGAGATATTGGTCTGTAGTTTTGTGTGTGTGTGTTTATGTGTGTATGTGTGTGTGTATATGTGTGTGCTATCTTTACCAGATTTTGGTATCACAGCGATACTGGCCTCAATAAACGTGTTGGGATGTATTATCTTCTCCTTGCTATTTTAGAAGTGTTTGAGGAGAATAAGTATTAAATCTTTGAATATTTGGTAGAATTCACTGGTGAATCTATCTGGTCTTGGACTCTCCTTTTGGGTATCTTTTTTGAAGACTGTTTTTATTTTTATACTGCTGATTGGTGTATTTAGATTGTCCAGTTCTTCTTGATTCAGTCTAGGAAAGTTGTATTTTTCTAAGGACTGGTTCATTTCTTCTAGGTTATTAAATTCAGTGTTATATACTTTTTCATAGTATTCTGGTATGATCCTCTGTGTTTCTGTGATGTCAATCATAATTTTCCCTCTTTCATCCTGATTTTGTTTATTTGTGTCCTTTTTCTTTTTTCTTTAGTGAGTCTAGCCAGGAGTTTGTCGATTTTATTAACCTTCTCAAAGAACCAGCTCTTTGTTGCATTTATTTTTTTCTGCTCTAATTTTGATGATTTCTTTCCTTCTGTTGATTTTAGGCTTCATTTTCTAGTTTTTTAAGTTGAAGCATTAGGTTGTTTATTTGGGCTTCTTCTTGTTTTTAAGGGTAGGCCTGTAAGAATATAGACTTTCCTCTTATGATCGCTTTTAGCCTGTTCCACAAGTTTTGATATGTTGTACTATCATTACCATTTGTTTCTGTTCATCTCTTGATCTCTCTTTTTATTTCTTCTCTGACACAGTTATTGCATGTTGTTTAATCTCCATGTATTTGTGGATCTTCCTGCATTTTTTTTGTAGTTTATCTCTAGTTTCAAAGCATGATGATCAGAGAATATGGTTGGTATGATTTCCACCCTCTTCTATTCATTGAGGCTCTCTCTGTGTCCCAGTATGTGGTTTATTCTTGAGAATGTTCCATGTGCACTAGAGAAGAATGTATAAGCAGCTGTTTTGGGACAGAAGGCTCTGTAAATGTCAATTATATCCATTTGGTCTGATGTGTCATGTAAGGATGTTATTTCCTTATTGATTTTCTGTTGGAATGATCTGTCTATATCTGACAGTGGGGTATTTAGATTATCTACTTATTAGCATAATTTTAAATTTAAAAATGTTGTACATGTGAGTCACCAAAATGATAAAATAAATTATATTTGCATGTTCCAGAGTAAAAACATGGAAAAAGGATTTTTAACAATTCCAATGAAAATAATAAGTACCTAGTAAAAAATGAACAAAAGATTCACAAGCAAGAGCACTGGGACAACATTACTGAGAAAATTATAGAAAGACCCTAAACTGGAAGCCTTTACCATATCCTTAATGGAAAGATTATGAATCTTTATAGTCTAATTTGAAAAGAACACAGTCTATTAAGCTGCCACACATATGATTTTTGTACTTGTCTCATCTTTTCTTCATAAAGGACTAGACCCATGCCGTGAAAATGGGATCTTCAAGACCACTGAGGTCAGTATAGAGAAGCAAATGTTACCTTGGGGATGAGGTAGTTTCTGAAGTTCACATCGCAGGTCACTGCGTGAGGCAGGCTGATGGGGAGGAGGTCGATGTATCTCTGGATCTCGTGAATCACAGCATCTGTGTAGGGCATGCAGCTCTTGTCCTGCATGCAAGGGCTCCGGTGTCTGCCAATCACATGGTCAATCTCTTCCTGGACTTTAGCTGAGAAGGCACAAGTAACAGTGATGAAAAAATGGAAAAACACACACCACATTTACATACCAATTCAGGGATGCATGAAACATGAATGTATCCCAACATCATTATAAACATCAGTTATATGCCCAGAAATACACCTAGACACAGGGAAATAATTGCCATAATAGTTACATATAACTCCCTACAAGTTATGCTTCAGATACATTGACATATCTGAATATCATACATTATAATGCAAAAAGAAATGATAGAATATTTCAAAAAATAAACAAAACATCCTTGTCAAGAAACTACAGTCCTTCATTAAAGGAGTTAAATGTTAATTTTATATTGATATGTTTCTTGAAAAATTTAATTACAATAATATATGTGTATTGAGTACTTTGTGACTATGCGTGTATCCAACTTGCAATGGTACTTTATTTTCCAAGTTTCCAATGTTATTACTTTGAAACTTCTAGTAATTCTTTGGCAGTTTGTGATATATTTCTTAACAGTGACTGTTTCTAAGTCTTACCTAATTTTAGGCAATATCTGATTTACTGGTATGGTAGGTGAGAATTTACTTCTCCATATGCTCCTTATACAGAATATACTCAGGCAAACAATTCCCATTATGTCATTTGCCCCAATAGCTGGGTCACAACTTCTGACTCTTAGAAAATTCATGTTAACATCATTCTGACTATGGAAACAATGCTCCCTGGTAGAACAATGATGATTATGTTTCATTTTTGTTTTTTCTTGGACTGAATCATGTCTCTTTTATTCAATTCATAATTTGCTATATCTCCATTTAGTAATGTTTCCAAATACTGAAGTAGACATTTTAACCTCCTAAGAATAACTTCCCTACAGTTAGGAAACCTCTGGTAAATAGTCACTTCTCTTTTATTCCTGGTGCCTCCTTCACACCTGCCTTATCCACATAATCACTTGGTGGTGAATATTTTCTAGGCCTGGTATCTAGCAACCACCCCTACACTTTCATTCTCCAGAAAGCTCCTAGATTCCTCAAGCCCATAACTTGTTCTGACATGACTTCAGATATTTGGATGAGAAAGGGAAAAGAGGGGGCAAAATTTCTGTCAACATACATGTTTTTCATTGACACACAATGGGAATGCTGCTCTTGAGAAGTCTATGGCGTTCTGAATTCTAACCCTTGTACATGACATGACGTAACTCTCCTACAGTTTTTGTGATTTTTTTTTAATCCTGGTGTTCTGAAATTCCACGACCTTGTGGCTGAGGGTGGATGTTTTTATTTCATTCATCTCATAGAAACGTCAAGAGAATTTCCTATCTACCTGGCAAAAGGCAGAGTCTTTCCTCCAGAGCTGTTAACTCTCTGGAGTTTCCTGTATCTGGCTGCTGAATTTCAGGAAGCTGGACAGAGAAAGGAGCTAAGAGATTCTGAATTCAAAAAACAGATGCCTACTTCACCTTTCTCTTCAGCCCTACAGCTCACTCATTCTCTGTCACTGCCTGGTGTCCCTGAGGGTGGGGTTTCTAAGGTTCAAGTTCTGTAGAGAGTAAACCTCCTTCTTTCTGTGGGGGAAAAAATGGGAACTGGTAAAAACAAGTTGTTAAAGGGACCTGAGCAAGGAGAGCTACCTTTTTTCAGCCTATATTCCCGTTTACCTTCTTTGTACTTGATATTTTTAAATCCAAAAACTTATAGTGATGTATGAGCACAAAGGCTTTTCCTCAACATGTAATCCTCTTCTGACATTGAGTCTACAATTTACTCCTCTCTTCTGAGTTTATCCCTTCCCTTAATCATTTCTCTTTGTTTCAGAAATTTGTTAAAGGTTTGTTTGTAGTGCTCTGACCTCCTCCTATCTGGCTTTAAAAGACGAATTCTTATTTGTAAGACATTAGTGGGATGTTGACATACATAATGGATATTTCCAGGCTGCGATGAACAACTCTAATTTCTTAAAGAGAAATTCCTGACATTAAGCATGTTATAAAATTAACACCCTTCTCAGAAATTCACATTGTGACAAACAACAACTTTATGTAAACAGACTCCTGAAATAACAAAATTCCGTTATGTAACACCTTAAGCCTGAATATTTAAATTTGGTTGTGAATATAGTTTTCGTAATATTTCATAGACATGGAAATTATCTTAAGCAGCATCTCTAACTCTAAGGTTTCCACTTATGCTTCAATAAGGAGAGTTTCCATTAGAACCCTGCATGTTCAGAATGAGAAGAGATGCCTAGGAGAATACAACTATTGTTCAAAGTGAGTCACATTAAGTCATAAAGGCCAGTACATGCCAGCCGTGCATGGCACAGGTATCATCTCACAAAACAGAGACACTGTTTTCCTTTTTTCCTTTTGCTAGTTCCCACAGTCTCTTTGCTTCTCTCAGACATCAGCCTGTTTTTACATAATGATGTCCCATAATTAACCCTTCTTTAAATTTGGAAAATTAAGCAGGTCAAACAGAAATTTCAATATTGAAGCTTCTCTAAGAGAAACAAGATAGAATTCACTAGCAGTGTCTCCCCAGCATTTTTTCTGAAATTCAGCCTGCATGCCATGTTGGACATACCTGTGACCTCTGGGTACTTCAGCAACAGGAGAAGAGCATATTTCAGGGTGGTGCTTATTGGCTCTGTCCCAGCTGCAAAGATATCAAATGCGGTGATAGCCAAATTTTCCACAGTAAAGGTCAAATGTGGATTGTCTTTTTCCTAGAATGATTTGATGAAATTATTTGACAAATTAATTGGCTGGAATTACAGTTAGTACAAAATAAGCCATTATTATAAAGTTAGGCCAACACACAACCTGTAAGGTACAATTTTGGAAAAAGATACAATGTACTATTGTAAGAGACTATAAGTTAGTTGATTCTTCAAGCATCATTTCCTACTGCCTTATCCCTCACTTGCTTGAAATTACATTCATCAGCCTCTTGGCATTAGGTAGCCATGTAGTATCGTTTCTGACAGTGAGATAGAAGCAGAAGCCTATTGGAGCCACTTCCTCTCTTTCTTCCTCTTTACTTAAAAGAGAGATGTGAAGGAGGTGATAGAGTAGACACCATCTTGGGTAAAGAGATTTAATCATGAAGTGTGAGGCCCATATACTAAGTATGCATGAAAAAGAATGGAAAATATTTCACTCTCTGAATCTTAGGACCTCTGTACCCTCCCTAAACTGACACATCAGAAGGCTCCTTTCATGTGAGGTAAATAAACCCACTATTTGTTAATGTTAATAGGTTTTCTTTTATTTGCAGACAAACACAATCTTAATTAGTGGGTATAGGTTAATTTGGGCCTCATTATGAAAGATGTTAGAGTTGTCCTATATTCCTATTAATTATTGTTCTTAATCTTTTAATGTGCCTAATTTATAAATTAAAATTTATTATAAATATGAAGGTACAGGAAAAACACAGTATAATAGGGTTCTGCATTATCTGTGGTTTCTGACATCCGCTGAGGGCATTGGAACATATTCTCTGTGGAGAAGAGTGTAGTACATACCTGGCAGCTGTTGATCACAGCGGTTGGTCCTGTCAGGTAGGGAAGGAATTTCAAAGTCCTGGCTATCTGGAAATACTCAGAAGCCTCAGACAGAGCACACTGTGTAGCTTGCTTGCACTAGTTGGAAAGGAAGTTAGCAGCCCTGCCCAACTGCTGAGCATCTCCTTTGATATACATGTAGAAAATTGATATGCTGTGTACTTTATTTTTAATTAATTAGTTAATTAAATTATTATGGTGACATTGATTAACAACATTCAGGAAGATTCTGGTGTACAATTCAAGAGTGTGTACACTTTAAACATATAAAATTTTAATATGTCAATTATTTTTCAACAATGTGGGAAAATAGGAACCTCTGTGCATTTTTGGTGGGAATGTAAATGTTGCAGTCACTCTGAAAAGTCTGGCTGTTCCTCAAGTGTTAGACGTAAAATTACCACATGTCTCATCAAGTTCACTCCTAGAAATTTAACCATCAAAAAGAAACATCTATAAAGAAACTTGTACCCAATGTTTATAGTGGCAGTATTTGTAAGTGTCAAAGGTAGACACAACACAAATGTCTCTCAGCGAATAATGAATAACCAAATCATGGAACATACATAAAGTGGAATATTATTCAGCCATAAATCATAACAAAATATTGAAATATAGTACAACTTAGATGAGCCTCCAAAATATCATGCTATGTGAAAGAAGCCAGAAACAGAAAGTCATAATGCTATGGGTCATTTATATGATACTTCCATAATAGGCAGATACATAGAGACATAGAGCTTTTTACAGGTTACCACATGATGGGTTAGAGAGAATGAGCAGTGAGCATTTAATGGATGTGGTATGTGTTAGCAGAGTGATAGAAAAGTTTTGAAGTTAGAGCTAGTGGTTGCATACTAGTGTGAATGCACTAAACTCCACTAAATTATATACTTTAAAGTGATAAAGGTGTGGTATATTAATTTCATCTTGATTTTTAAATTGTCATCACTCTATGAATTGATTCAGATATTTAATGCAATCCTCACTGTTTCCTTTGCAGAAACTGCCCAGTTTATCCTTCAATTCATATGAAGATTCAAGGTTCCTAAAATAGCCAGTACAATCTTGAAAATCAAAAACAGTCTTGGAGGACTCACACCACTTGACTTCAAAACTTATAAAAAAGCTGGTAATTGAGACAGCCAGATGGTGTGCTACCGGCATAAGGACCGACATATATGTTAATGGAATAGAACTGAGATCAAAGAAATACACCCTCATGTATGCAGTCAAGTGAATTTCGATGATGGTGTCAAAGTAATTCATGTGAGAAAAATAGTCTTTTCAACAATGGTGCAGGAGTCATGCTTACAGACACCAACTTCCAACTCCAAACCTTTGACAATTTGGTTTATTTTACACTCAATTAAGTGTTCTCCCCCAACCACCAGCCTTTTTAAATATAATAGACAATTACTTGCTTGTATTTACATTGTACAGTTTAATGAGTTCTTTTCTAAATTATAATTGGCACACAAAAATATATCAGTTTCAATTGTACAGCTTAGTGATCAGAGATCTATATAACTCACAACGTGATCACCCCACTAAATCTAGTACCTCTTTTCCTCTTTAAATATTTATTACAACATTATGAACTGTTTTCCTTTTGCTACAATTTATATCTTTATGTCTATTTTGGAACTATCTATTTGTACCTCTTCATCCCTTTGTTCTTTCTCATTGTCCCTCCAACTTCCCTTCCCATCCAGTTGCCCTCAAAATAGTCTCAGTATCTATGAGTTTATTTCCATTGTTGTTTATGTTGCTCTTCAGATTCCACATGTATGTGAGGTCACGCGATATTTGTCTTTTTCTATCTGACTTATTTCATTCAGCACCATACCCTCTAAGTCTATCAAGGTAATACCTTTCCATCCTCTTTCTTTTAGTCTGGGTGTGTCCTTCAATCTGAAGTGAGTCTCTCATATGTAGTATATGATATGAAGAAGGCTTGTTTCCTTATCCATTCAGCCAAATTTGTCTTTTTTTTGGAACAGTTCATTCTTTTCCATTGAGGTACTTGTTGTCAGGCATGTAATTGTTACCATTCTTTATTTGTGTTTTTGATACATTTTTTTCTTTTTAATCTCCATGTATTTGTGGTTATTCCTGATTACTTTTTACAGTTGATCTCTAGCTTCAAAGCATTATGACCAGAGAATATGTTTGGTATGATTTCAACCCTTTTCTATTTGTTGAGGCTATCTCTGTGTCCCAGTATGTGGCCGATTCTTGAGAATGTTCCACATGCACTAGAGAGGAATGTATAAGCAGCTGTTTTGGGATGAAAGGCCCTATAAACGTCAATTATGCCCAGTTGTTCTAATGTATCATTTAAGGATGTTATTTCTTTATTGATGTTCTGTTTGGATGATCTGTCTATGTCCAACAGTGGGGTATTTAGGTCCCCTACTAAACAGTGTTTTGGTCTGTTTCTCTCTTTAGTTCTGTTAGTAATTGCTTTATATATTTCACGGCTCCCTGATTGAGAACAATGATATGAATAACAGTTATGTCTTCTTGTTACATGATTCCCTTTATCAGTATGAAGTGACCCTCAGTATCTTTCTTTACCTTTTTTCTTTTGAAGGGGATTTTGTCCAATATTAGTACCTCTATTCCCGCTTTTCTCTGAATGCCATTTACTTAAAATATTATTTTCCACCCTTTCACTTTGAGCCTATATTTGTCTTTGGAACTGAGATGTGTCTTCTGGATGTAGCAGAGGCTTGGGTTTTGTTTTTTGATCCATTCTGCAACTCTGTGCCTTTTTATTGGTGAGTTCAGTCCATTTGGATTTAGGGTGGTTACTGAAATATGAGGTCTTCTTATAGCCATTTTATCTTTTGCTTTCTGGTAGCTTCGTGTTTCCATTGCTTCCTTGTCCTTGTGTTTCTGGTGTTTTTTTTTTTTGTTTGTTTGTTTGTTTTTTTAATTTTCGGTTGTGTTTTTGTTGTCTTTTCCTCTGGCTCTTCTGTTCTATGCTATACACATCTGTTCTGATCTTTGGCATGTGGTTATTACTATGAATATGTAAAGGATGGTTACATATATACAGTCATCAATTTTTTCCTGTGCTTACCTTATCTCTATTCTCCTTTGCAAATTTGGATCTTTGAATCCTACCCTTTTCTGTCATTGTTGTCTCAGTTTGTTCCTATGTGTGCTGAACATTCATTACTATGTTGCTATAGCAATTCTCTTCATAATGTTTAAGCTTATAATGCCATGTTCTTAGTAAAAGTTGCCTTCCTGTGCTTCTGTCTGCCTACTTATTGCCTTGTTTCTAGTTATGTATTTTTTTCGTCATTTTGTTTTAGGTGAGCTAATCTCTTTCAGTATTTCCTGTAGTGCAGGCTTCTCAGTAGAGAATTCCCTCAATTTTTGTATGTATGGACAGGTCTTTCTTTCTCCTTCGTATCTAAATGAGAGCTTAGCTGAATACCTTATTCAATGCTGGTAGTTTCTTTCATCTAATAGTTTGAATATTTGATACCACTGCTTTCTGGCTTGTATGGTTTGTGCTTAGAAGTTCAATGATAATTTAATGGGTTTTCTTTTATAGGTTACTGTTTTCTTTTTCCTGGCTACCTTGAGAATTCTCTCTTTGTCATTGATTTCTGATAATTTTAATACAATATGTCTTGGAGAAAGCCTTTTCTGAGTTGAGATAATCGAGGGTTCTTTTCACATCTTGAATTCGAAGCTCCAGTTCATTCCTTAGATTTGGGAAATTCTCGTCAACTATTTGTCTGAAAATGGTTTCTAACCCTTCCTCTTTTTCTTCCCCATTGAGAATGCCATTTATTTTTACATTTTCTCTCCTGATGGTATCAGCTAGTTTTTGTATTTCTCTTTTATTATTTTTCATTCTTTGGTTTCTCTCTTCTTCCTTCTGATTTACTTCTAATTTCTGTCTTCGATAGCACTGATCCATTTCTCCATTTGGTTGACTCTATTTCCCAAGCTTGCTATTTCATTTTTCATCTCTACAGTGTGTTCTTAATCTCTAGAATATCTATTCTATTCTTTATGAGGGTTTCAATATTATTTCTCTTCTTATCTAGTTGTTTGTTTAATTCCTAAAATTGCTAATATGCCCTGTTTTGAAAGTCACTGAGTTATTTCAGAAGTTCCATCCTGAATTCTCTGCCATTTGAGTCACATATTTCTATGTGTGTAAGCTTATTTTCTGGAGATTTTTCTCTTTCTTTCTGAGATGCTTTGTTACCTTGGATGTTTGCGGTGTTTAATGGACTATTTCTTTACCTGGGCATTAATGGAAATGAATTCTGCTTTTTCTCCAGAGAGATTTATTATATAAATTTCTCTTTAGCCTGTTGGAAAGAAGACATTTTCCTTTTGCTTTCCAGTAGGTGGCGTCTAAGCCTCTTGGATCCCGGCTTTATTTAAATTCTTACTAATGTGTTTTTTTTTTCTTCAATCACGCTTGCTACCCTCACTCTCAATCTCTATCAGCATTAGTGACACATTCAGTAGCGTTTCCTCAGATTTCCCTTGGGCTTCATGGTGTCCAAACTGGAAGGTATGTGGGGAGGAGCCCTCTGGTTCAGGGGATGCTGTCTGCAGCTCAGCTTCATGTTTTGCAGCCACAGCTGATAATAATCAACTGTTGTTTCTCTGATGTCACCACTTCTCTGGCATCCCCACTTCTCTGCTTTTTGCCCTGATGCCTGGACACTGCCACTGGCCTTGTGGAGTTCATGGCTCACCCAGGCAGAGCTGTTCAGGAAACCTGTCACACCTTCGCGCCTTCTCCTTCTCCTGCAGAGAGCTCCAGCTGTAAGAGGAAGCTTCATAGTTAGTCCCAGTATACTGTCCATCTCCCGGAGTTCTGATCTGTAGAAGCTCTTATTCGCAAGTCCCATGCTCACACGTGCTGGTGTGCAGTTTGGGTGTTTTTTCTTGAGTTGTAGATGTTCAATTATTGTTGTTTCAAGGGGCGAGATCTGGGGACCTCTCTCACTCCAAATGTTTCTGATGTCACGCCTACATTTTTTTCATCTTAAAGAATTCCCTCCAACATTGCGTGTGCTGGACAAGCTTGGTGTTGATAAATTTCTTTAGCTCATTTTTGTCTGGGAAGATCTTTTCCGTCCTTCAACTCTAAATGATAACTTTGCCGGCTAAAATTTTCTTGTTTGTAGATCCCGGGTTTTCATCTCATTGGACTTTGTGCCAAGCCCTTCTTTCCTGTATTGTTTCCTTTGAGATATCGCCTGCCAATCTTATAGGTGTTCCCCTGTAAATAACTAATTGCACTTCTCTTACTGCTTTTAAGATACTCTCTTGGTATTTAACCTTTGGTATTTTAATTCTGATGTGTCTGAGTTGGCCCTCCTTGGGTTCACATTTCTGGGGACTCTCTGAGCTTCCTGGAATTGTATGTTTATTTTCTTCATCAGTTTAAAAATGTTTTCCATCATTATTTCTTCAAATAGCTATTCAACATCTTGTTTTCCTTCAAGTAACACTATGATACAAAAATTTTTAATTTAGTTGTGTCACATAGGCTCCTTAAATTATTATTAAAGTCTTAGCTTTATTTTGCTTCCCATTCTGATTGGATGTCCTTGGCTTCCCCATCCTCTTTATCAGTGGTTCAGTTCTCTAATTTATCTATTCTGTTTACTCCACCTAATACACTCTTCATCTCAGATCATGTGTTCTTAATTTCTGCGTGGTTTCATTTTGTAATTTTTATTTCCATTTTTATATTTTTTATTTCTTTGTTAAAGTTCTCTCACTGAAATTATCTATGCTTCCCCTAAGTTCATGCTGCATCTCTATAACCAATGTTTGGAACGTTGCATCTCTTAGATTGCTTGACTCCATTATTCCTGGACCTCTGTTCTGTAACCTCATATGGTTTCTGTTTCTTTGTCTTCCCATTTTGGCTGTTTTTCTGTGTCTGTTTCTATGTACTAAGCAAAGCTCCTAAGTGTCCTGGTCTTATTAGCATGGCTTTGTTTAATATGTGTCCAGTGGCAGAGTCTTGATAAGGGTTCAGCTGCAGGTCAATTAGGTCCAGCCTGTGCCCCTATGGGGCCACCTCTTAAGATTCAGCAAGCAATCCACAGATGCTGTTGCTTCAAATACCACTTCTGTCTGGGAGAGATACTGGCCTCTGGCCCTCAATCCAACAACTCATTATCCCCCTTTAAGTCCCTGGTGCCTGCCCACCCTCCCCCGCTCCCCCTTGGGAACTGACTTGGTGCTGGTGCTAAGAGGAAACATGTCTATCACCATGAAAGTCGCTCATGCACACAGAACCTTTAGGAAGTGTCTGCAGCTGCTGGATGCAGCTGCTGTAGCCTTTGTCCCACTCAGACACTCGGGGCCTGCAGCCTCCCAACTTCAACTACTTCTACCTTCTACTCTTGCAGCTTGACTATTTCTCTCTCTAGTTTTAGTGCTTCTGTTTTTATTATCTCAGGCAATTTTTCTTTCCTTTTTTTCATGTGTCTTGACCACTTTTGGGGGGTCTAAGAGGGATGAATAAAGCCTTTATTAAGTACATCATTTTATCTGAGGAAGGCTTCTATTGTTTATTGAATTATTTTTTTCTACAACAATCCATGAACCTCTACATGCCTCATTTACCCATCTGAAATTCCTGCCCCTATCTATCATGGCAAATATGCTAAGGTTTATCTCCAGACCATTGGACATGCAGAAAGCCCAGCTAGGTTAAGCCATTCTTTGCCATTATTTTACACATTGTGTACAATGACCATGTCCGTGCTTATACTGCAGCATTCTACTGTGCATTTTCTAACTCTTTGAAATTGTTTCCATTTCAACTGAGATGTCATTCTTTCTTTCTTCAGGTAGATTATTAGTTACCTGAAGAATGAGATTAATGTACTCCATTTATTTAACATTTTAAAAATTTCAATATCTTCCACAATAGTGTAGATTCATGCACACAATAGCTCTTTAAAATACTTGTCAGTATTTCTTGCCTGACCACTAAAATGTATCAGGTAAATACAGAAATTGTCAATGAGCCACAAAATAAACAAGTAATCAAGTAACTGAGCTCTTGTTAACATTTTACCTGTTCCATTTTGATGAGGAAACAATCAATAAAGTCCTGAGGATTGTTAATGTCCAAGAATGCTTGATGTTCCCTTGTTTTCTCCATAATATAAGTGTTTAAATAAGCTTCATTTTCCCATATTTTTCTATGCTTCCCTGAGAAATAATGAAGAAGAACAGGAAAAGCATTGCAGAGCTAGAAGAGAAAACAATATTTTTTAGGTAAAAATATACATAATGAAAATATACCATATGCCAAGCTATGATGAGAAACTTTACTGTAAATATTAATAAAGATTTATAAAAAATGGTCTCTGTCATGAGTGGAATTTTTAAAGACATACTTTCTACACTGATAAGTCTATTTCAGGGAGAAAATTCTAACCAGGGGAGCACAGATGATAATCATGTTCTATACTCAGACATCATGTTTAAGTAGAAAACCATCTTTTTACTAATTCTTTCATTTTTACATCAGTTCTTCCCTATAATCTTGAAATATAGGGTGGCATATAATATTATAATTTACATTTTGTAGGAGACAGCAGAGGCGAAGTAATTTGGACCACCTGATATAGAGCACAAAGCTAACCTTGGTTTTTCTAGTCTTGCCTATTGGCCTAGACATTGAATCAGGTTTTCAGACTTGGAGGGTCCTGAAGATACCATGAAACATAACTGAGCATTTTATATATAAAGAAACTGGGCACCAGAGCAGGGAAGTGACTTCTCTAAGATCTCATCATTACCTTTAGGCAGAGTATAGAACATGTCAGCTCAGCAGAGCTAGAATTGTGATTTTTGTTTCTGGTTTGTACACTGCAATAACTGATCATTATGTCATTCTGAAAATACCTTGTCAACTAGGATTCCACCTGAATCATCTAACACTCCAACCCCTAATTAGTGTTCCTTGGGAGCATCTGTGGTCCCAAATAGTCTCTCTTCTTGAAGATATTCTTTTCTTTCCTAAATGCTTATATTACTGCCAACTAATGTGCCAAGAAGTCACTAAGTGTTGACTGGATGACAACTTTTGTAAGTAATGAAGACCTTCCAGAATAATCCAGAAGTCCGTTAGCACTCTAGTCATACTTTTGGAAAGTTACTAAAGTACTTTACAGGAAACAGAGCTTTAGAATTTAGTGGAAAAACAACTGGACAGGGTCAATGAGATTGAATTCTTGACATGTGTTTTCTAACCAAATGTTAAGAAATCAGCCATATTTCCCAGATGAGCACTTCAAGGTGCTAACCTCTGGGAAGGAACGTTATGCTCACACATTCACTTCACAGGTCAGTGCACCCAGAATTTTGGATTTTTGGAGTAAAGGACATAAAGTATTTCTCAGGAAGAAATGATCTTGGCCTCACCTGTACCCATGGAGAGCTCAGAATCTTGGCATTCTCATTCAGTCTTTCCATTAAGTTTAGAAGAGTCCCATCATTATAATCAAAACGTTTCTTGAAAAGAATGGAGCAGATCACATTGCAGGGAGCACAGCCCAAGATAAAAGTGGGATCACAGGGTGATGCTGAAGGATCAGAAACAATTTTAAAATACCATTGAAATGTATACATCTGTTTATGAAATAATGGTTAAAAGTAATTTTAGAATCTTTAAAGCAAATCTTTCAAAAAAATTTCCTTAACATCAAAGTATCCAACATACATAAAATGAACAAATAACTTATACCTTAACTGAAGCAGGTATTTGTATCCCTCTAGTTAAATACTGATTTTCTTAAAATATATATTCAATTCATATTCACTGCCATTATTTGTACTTTTTCCACCCAACGTGCCTATTAGTTTGGAGAGGGAAAAGGAAGAAAACTTTTAAAGAGGACATTTTGACATCCTTTCGTAATGAAAGTTATCAGTGCTGAACATTATCTGTCTGCAAAGCCTGTAGAAAATTAAAGGCTGATATATAGAAAGAATACTTAGGGACCTCAAAATGTGTTCCATATAATAAATACTTGGAAGAATCTTGGGTAAAAGCAGCAGATGCGAAGTTAAAAACAGAGAGATTGCTGGTAAATTTATATATTTGAAGGAATATGTCAAAAAAGCAGGAATTACCCATGTTGTATGACTGGTAAAACTAATATAGGTGAATAATTATTATAAGACCAATTTTTTGTCTAAGGTAAAATTATATGAGAAATTTTATTTCAAACAACAATCCCAGGATATTCACACAAACAGTAAATTGGTAAATGCCATTCTTTTATTTTTCATTTCAATGTTTTAAAAATTCTCCTTCCTTTGGAAGAAAATGTCTGTCATTTACAATCATCAGCAAAAACAAATTTACTTGAGAAAAGCTGCCCTATTGGGACTTCTGGTGTATTGTTCTGTATTGCCATCAATAGAATTATATAATTTAATAAATGAATGTTTCTCTAACATTTAAAATAAGTATATCATATTTTTGTAAAGAAATTAAAGTAAATTTTCTTTCTTTGTAAAGAATCTATAAATATAAATATGTAATCAAATGATCAATGAATGATCATTATATGCAGAGGTTCAAAATTCACATCTGTAGATGTCATTACGATGACTTGAATTAAAAGCGTTGTGCAAAACGACATTGGGAAGATGGTGGACTAAGAAATCCCAGCCCTTTTTCCACCATGGAAACATTGATTTAGCAATGATTAAACTAAAGTTTCTTTCTGAGATTTCCAGATTCCAGTTAAGAAGTTGCAGCAACACAGTAGAGCAAAGAACTGAGGATAGCCACATTAAAACTGGTAACTAGCAATTTCACTTTTCCTCCTCAAATCAGGCACAACTCAATTGTGGAAGAGAATGCCTCAAATTGTGATAACTCCATCACAGGAAAGAGAGGGAGGAAGCACACCTCCAATGTACTAGCTTTTCAGTGGGCTGCCTGAGGAATTGGTGTTTGTCTTACATTACTTGAAGTACTGTAAAAACTGGCAGAGTCTGAATGTCTGAGACCACTGAGGATAAAGGAGGGGAGTAGTGGCTTGCTTAGGTCAGCTTGGCTTGGCACAATCTAGAGAAAGTGCGTAATTTGAGGAGGCTCTTTTTTTTTTTTTAAGGAGAAAGCAGAGAAGTGGAGCACACACATGATGTTCTGGCTTTTTGGAATGCTACCCAAGAAACTGGCACCTCTCTCTCACCTGACTCAGGGCTCAGAGGCAGAGTCTACCAAGTTTGGAGAAAAAGGACAGTGGGGTAGCTTGCTTATGTTGAGTCAGAGAACTTTCAGTACTGCAAGTAGACAAAATCAAGAGATTACTAGCTCCTGAAAAAGAAATTGGCAAGCTTCTCTAGTTGTCAAAATGTACACAGAGGACCAAGAATTTGTTACAAAAAAGGAGGGGGAGAAGAAAGTGAGGTGTTAGAGTCCCTAGACAGGATGACTGGTGATGGTTTTCCCCTGTACCAAGCCAGTCCATAAAGTCTGGAAGAGGTGTGTATTTGTTCAAATTCATGGATACCAAAAAAAAGTTAGGAAACAAAGCAGGAGGAAACATGATTCAAACAAAAGTACAAAACAAACATCCGGACAATGATCCTAAAGAAACCACTTGCCCAAAGAAATAATTTAAAAGTGATAAAGATATACCACCAGCTCATGAAAATAATGCATAAAGAAAATAAAAATGTCAACAAAGAAACACAACATGTAAAAAAGTAACCAGACAGCTAAAATTTGGGGTACTTAAGAAGACAATAACTTATTGACAAATTGTTAGATAGCTTCAATGGTAGACTTGAAAAAAAAAAAACAGAAGAAAAATCAGCACACTCAACAAAAGGTCATTTGATATTATTTGATCAGAACAACAAAAGGTAAGGAATCAAAAAATTCAGTAATCCTAAGGGACTTCATAGGCACAGAGAGAAGGGGCAGAAAACTTACTTCAGAAATGATGGCAGAAAATTTCTCTTCTGTATAGAAAAAATGAACGTCTATCTAAAGAGGGCCAAAGCACTCCAACGAAGATGAACAAGAGAAATCCACATTGAGCTATATTACAGTGAAATTGTCCACAGGTAGGAGAGAAAAAAAATGGCATCCATGATAAATTATTTGTTCATCCTTCTTGTGACCAAATAAAAGTTGTGACAAAAACATGGAGCAAACAGCAAGGAAAGCTGTCTAGGACTAAACAAGCAAGCCCTACCATTAGGGAGAGAAATAAGATACCACCTTGCAATGGGAGGAAATAGGACGGGGTGAAGACGCTAGGCTGCTGGGTCTTGGCCATAAGAGCAGTAGCTGGCAGCAACAGACACCTCTTAAAGGAGCCGTGTCCATGAGTGAACAGTCATAGGAATGGACCTTTTCGCTGTGAGCACCAGCATCAGGTCAGCTGTGCAGGGGGCACCAGCGACTTACAGGGGGAAATCAAATTGTTAGAATGTGGGCCGGAAGCTAAGATCTCTCCCAGACAGAAGTGCCGGTGGTATCCATTTTTCCTTTTTTGAGCCCTTGCCTCTTCTCAGTATGTTTGTGCAGCACCACCATAGCTGAGACATCATCTAACTGGATAAGAGAGTTTGATTGCCCAAAATAATTCCCTGACAATTTGAGTTCCCCAAATTGTGGTCCTACCCGAGCCACAGCCAGGTGTATCCTTGGTGAGTCTGGTGCTCCTTGCTGAGTAGAGCCAAGGCTCACAATAGTTGACGGTGGCCTCAGATTAGCCATGGTTTCACGAAGCAACTATAAGCACAGCATCTGTGAATTGCTTGCTGAACCTTAACAGTGGCCCCAGAGGGACACAGGCTGGGGCTGAACTTGGCTTGCAGCTGAACCTTTCTCAGGACCGTGTCACTGAACATACCACAGAAACCATGCTAATAAAACTGGCACATTTAGGAGCATTGCTTAGTACACAGAAACAGATACAAAAAAGCAGCCAAAATGGGAATAAAAAAAAGAAGAAAGCATATGAGGATACAGAACAGAGATCCAGGAATAATAGAGTCAAGCAAACTAAGAGATGCAGAGTTCCAAACACTAGTTATAAAGGTGCTCCATGAACTTAAGGAAAGTGCAGATAAATTCAGAGAGAAAGAGATAAAATACATGAAAACTAAAATGGAAATTATAAAGGGAACCAGTCAGAAATGAAGAACACATGATCTGAGGTGAAGAGTATATTAGGTCTAATAAACGGAGTGGATAAATAAGAGGATCAAACCACTGACATAGAGGATGGGGAAGCCAAGGACACTCAATCAGAATGGGAAGCAAAATGAAGCCAAGACTATAATAATAATTTAAGGAGCTTATGTGACACAATTAAATGGAAAATATTTGTGTAATAGTGTTACTTGAAGATGAAGATGTTGTAGAGCTATTTGAAGAAATAATGATGGAAGACATTTCTAACCTAATGAAGGAAATAAACATATAATCCACGGAAGCTCAGAGAGTCCCAAAAAAGGTGAAATCAAAGAGGGCCACACCAAAACACATCAGAATTAAAATGCCAAAAGTTAAACACAAAGAGAGACTCTTTAAAGCAGTGAGAGAAAAGCCTTTAGTTACCTACAGGGGTACACACATAATATTGGCAGGTGATATCTCAAAAGAAAGAAAAGAGGTCAGAAGATCTAGACACAAAATATTTGATGTGATGAAAGCCTAGGATTTACAACCAACAATACTTTATCCAGCAGAGCTTTTGTTTACAGTTGAAGGACAGATAAAAAGCTCTCAAGACAAAAATGTTCTAAAAAAATTTATCATCATTAAGACAGTATTACAAAAAATATTGGAGGGACTTTCTTAAGAAAAAAATATATGTATAAAAACATAAATAAATAATGGTAATAATAATTCCAATCAACAAATACCTCAAATAGAAAAGAATTTAGCGCTCGTACCAAAAGATAGTATGTCCGAATAGATAAGAGAACAAGATTCCTACATATGCTACCTACAAGAGGCTCATTCAGATTAAAACACACACACAGATTAAAGAAAAGGGGATGGGAAAAGATATTGCCTTAATGGACCTAGAGGATATCATGCTGAATGAAATGGGTCAAATAAATACAAATCTCACATGATTTCACATACATGTAGAATCTAAAGAACAAAATAAACAACAACAAGAGCAGTAATAAACTGATAGATACAAAGAATATTTTGAGGACATATGTGAAAGGGGATTTGTGGAGGATGGGAAATATTCAAAGGGGTTAAGAAGTACAATTGGATAGTTGCAGAATAGACATGAAGATGTAGAATGTGATATGGAAAAGATGAATAATAATGTTTTAATTAATATGTAATGGTAAGATGGGTACCAGATTTAGTTGCATGATTACTTTGTGAGGTACGTGGATCTCTGAAAAACCTCATTGAATTGTACAATGTAAATATAAGCAATGAATTGTTTATTATATTTCAATAAAACCAGAGGAAAAATTATAAAAGGCAAAGGCAAAGAAAGTATTTTGAGAGCAGTAAGACAAGAGTGACTTGTCACATACAATAGGACCACCATAAAACTATGAACAGATTTTGAAGCAGAAACCTTCAAGGCCAGAAAAAAGTGGGACCATGTACTCAAAGTACAGAAGGACTAAAGCTGCCCACCAAGATCACGGTTTTTGGCAAAACAATCTTCAAAATTGCAGGACAAATATTTCCCAGATAAGCAAAAGCTGAAGAAATTCATCACCACAAGACATTCTAAGAGGTTCCTTAAAGTTGAAACATTGGGACACTGAACAGCAACACAATAGTATACCAAAGCATAAAGGTTGCCAAGATAGGGAATATAGAGACAAACACAGAATACTGTAATAAAATAAAGGTGGTAAGAAACTATGATTAATTTTAGTATAGAAGTGAAAAGACAAAATTGACAAACCTTTATATAGACTAAGAAAAACAAGAAGATTCAAATAAAATCAGAAATCAATGAGAAGACTTCATAACCGAACTGCAGAAATACCAAAAAAAAAAAAAAAAAAAAGACCATGAGAAATACTATGAACAAAAACACCCCAACAAATTGGATAGCTTAAAAGAAACGTGAAAACTTTTGGAAACATAGAATGTACAGAACTGAATCATCAAGAAATAGAAAATCTGACAGATCAGGAGGAGTAAGGTACATGACTCAGATACTCAAAACCTCCCAACAAAAACAACAAAAAGCCCAGAAGCAATGGTTTCGCTGGTGAACTCAACCAAATATTAAGGATTGGTAAATATTGCCAAATCTTCACAAACATTTTCAAACATATACAAATAAATGAGTACGATGTACCACAGTAATAGAATAAAAAATTAAAATAATATAATCATTCTAATAGATGCAGAAAAAAAAATTTGACAAAATTCAACATTCTTTCATGATAAATGCACTTCTATATTCCGTTACTCAACATAACAAGAGACATATATGTCAAGCCCACAGCTAACAACATAGCCAAAGAAAGATTTTCCTTTAAGATCAGAAACAACAAGAACGTGTCCACTCACACACTCTTGTTCAACATGGTACTGGAGCCCTAACCAGAACAATCCATCTAGAAAGCCCTAACGACTCCACTAAAAGCTATTAGAACTAATTGATGAATTCACTAATATTGAAAGATATAAAATCAACATGCAAAAATCAATTGCATTTGTATACAATAAAGTGAACTCTCTGAAAAAGAAATAAAGAAAACAATTCCATTTAAAATAAGAAAATAGATAGAATACTTAGGCATAATTTCAACTAAGAATGTGAAAAATCTGCACGCATTGATGAAAGGAATCACAGAAAGAACAAATGAATGCAAAAATATCCCATGTTCATGGATGAAAAGAAGTAAGATTGTAAAATGTCATTGTTACCCAAAGCCATCTGTTAATTCAGGGAATCTATCTCAAAATTCTCATGGCATTTATTTTACAAAAATATTAAAAATCATAAAATTGGTATAGAACCACAAAAGACCCCAAATACCCAAATCAATACTGAGAAAGAGAGAAAAAGTGAAAAAATTAAACTTCCTCTTTTCAAATTACACTACAAAGCTAAGAAGTCAAAACAGTACCATACTTTCATTTAACAGACACAGACAGCTGAACAAAAACAAGGGCTCCAAATCAGCCTGCACATTCACTATTGATAAATATTTGGTAAGGGAAACAACAATACTCTCTTCAATTAATGGTGTTGGGAAAACTGGATATTCACATAGAAAAAAATGAAACAAATCACTATCTTATACCATTCACGAAAGTAAACTTGAAATGGATTAAAGGCTTAAATGTAAAACCTCAAATCAAACACTCCCAGAAGAAAACTTACAGACATGGATCCTGGATATTGGTCTTGGCAATCCCTTCTTGGATATGACACAAAAGCACAAAAATAAACAAAAATTTTAAAAGAAATTTTAAACAGTGAAGCTGCTGCAAACTAAAAACTTTTCTGCACAATAAAACAAACTATCAAGAAAATGAAAAGCAACCTATCAAATGGCAGAAAATACTTGCAAACCATGGTTTTGAGAAGTGGTTAATATTTAAACTATATACAGAACTCATGCAACTCAACTGAAAAAAAAAAAAAGGAACATGGAGAGAGGCATTGAAGAGACATGTTCTCTAAAGATGACATACAGATAACCAACAGGTACATGAAAAGGTGCTCAACACCAGTAATCATCAGGGAAATGCAAATCAAAACCACAATGAGATACCAACTCACATCTCTTGGAATGGCTATAAGAAGTCAAAGGAAAACAAGTTTGGCTAAGATGGGGAGAAAAGGGAACACTTGTGCACTGTTGGTGAGAATGTAAATTGGTACAGATGCTATGGAAAACAGTGCAGAGATTCTTTAAAACATTAAAAATAAAATTACCCTATGATCCAACAATCCTACATCTGGGTATATATATATCCAAATGGGGGTGGGGAACCAGAATATTGAAGAGATTTCTACACTCCCATGTATATTGCAGCATTATTCATTCACAGTGGCCAAAGGGTGGACAAAACTAAAAGTCCATCAATGATAAATGAGTAAATATTGTGGTAATACATGCACTGAAACATTGTTTAGCCATATAAAACAAAAGAAAAAAGTCTTGTCATAGGCTACAATATGGATGAACCTTGAGGACATTTTGCTAGTGAAATGAGCCAATCATAGAAGGAGAAATATGGCTTGATGTCAGTTATATGAAGTATCTGAAGTAGTCAAACTCATAGAAACAGAAAGTAAAATGGTAAATGCCAGGGCCTGGGAGAAGAAGAAATAGAGATGATGGTTCAATGGGAACAGTCTCAGTTATGCAAGTTGGAAAGGTTTCGAGACCTGCTGCACAGCAGTGTGATTATAGCCAACAACTTGAATGTATACATAATAATGTTAAGAGGGTAGATCTTATTTTATGTGTTTGTTCACTATAAATTTTATTTTTAAGTGCGGAAAAATGGTAGGGCATGGAAAGAAATGTGTAGTGAGAGGCTTTTAGGCCAGGCTCCTTTAAATGTTCAGGGTCTAAGTTTTAAGACAACTTTTATTTGAGATAAATAGTTTAATTTAGATTGAGGATCATTTGAAAAGAATTGGGGATTTGTCTGCATGTGATTCGAAGCTAAAACATGATTTTCAGTCTTTCCTTTCACTTAATATGAAAGAAAGAATTAAAAAAAACAGTGGAATTTGTAACCCAAGCTGAAAATCAGTCACTTTGACAAGCACTTCACAGGTCATTACACCTGACAGTGGAAGGTAAATAATTACCATATACTACTTACCAAAATGTAATGAAGTTGGAAGAAAGTGTATCAAACTGAAAACAAAGCAAATAACACTAGAAGGAGATGGGCTAAATACTTATGGATAATGGTTCACATATCATTAAGTAAAACATTCTTTACCTTGGTATTTCAGTGTTTTGAAAAGTTATCATGTAGCACATTTTCAAAATACATAATTCAATGCAGCAGGTATTTGGTAACAAAAAATAATGAATGCCCATATTATTGAAATAGTGCTGACATTACAGAGAAATCACAATTGATGAGACTAATATGCCTAAACAATTAAAACCATAATGGCATTATTATTGGCATTATTACTGAATGCCTGGTCCCTGGAAGTAACTCTCAGCTATGTTGGTGGGCTGACTGTATAAACATAATACAGTTAAGTAAAAGCACATGTCACTTGTTATATGCTCCTTAAGAGTGTAATGAGCTCATTTCCACCAGGTTCACTTGACAAATATCACCTGATGCAATGCTCTGGTTTAAATAATCCACATTTATGCTATAGGAAAAACATCACTCCCTAACTCTTTCAGAAAATGACTCAAAACTATTCTTCATGATTTCTGATTTGAAAACACTCAAACAAAGTTTAAGACAAAATAGGATTAAGTGACATTTATACCCACACTGTGTACCCAAATGACCATGGAAGTACACCAACTACTAGCATAGATAAATGAAACCTCCCTTGGCTCTGCTTCACAAAACCTCCCTCCTCCACATGAGGACTGATCACCACTACCCAGATGAAACACTCGGGCCCCATGAACCGTTGTCAGGGATGTCATTAGAGAAGAAAACAATCTGTTAAATCAGAGTAAGAGGAGAGAATCACTCACCATTGGTTTTCCTCAGCTCCTCCACAAGGCAGAGGGCTTCCTTTTGCACGCGGTCCTCAATGCTCCTCTTCCCCATCCCAAAATTCCTCAGGGTCATGAGGGAGAAGCGTCGTATCTCCTTCCATGTGGTTCCATTGCTAAAGAGGATTCCTACCAGGAGGGAAAAAAGAAACTGGCAGGGAGGTCCTAGGCCAGAGAAGTAAGCTGACACTTGATTCACACACATATGGGCCCAACTCTGCTGAAGAGAATTCAAGTTTCTATTTCTATCCTTCCCATTCCCATTACCAATGCTGCCCACACAGACACTCACACCTACCGTGCCCCTTGGTATCTTTATTAGGCACTGGGTTACTGCCTCTTCCAGAAAACGTTTTTCCCAGATCAATCAGGGCTTCCTTCACTGCTTCATACCCATACAGCACCACGGTTGGCTTCATGCCAAAATACACCATGAACACAGGGCCATAGACTTTTGAGAGCTGGGAAAGGAGATGCAAATATTAGCAAAAGATGTTACAATTTAATAATATATCATGCCTAATTAGAAATGTTATTATCCTATAATTAAGTTTTCATTTTGTGCCCCACAGCTCAAAATATTTCTAAATTGAATAATTAAACATGAGGGTGGTGGTGAATGACTACCACCTATGTGCCAGGCAATGCCCGGCTAATTTGTACATGTCTTGCAATGAATCCTCAAAACAGCACCTTCAGCAGGTTTATTTGCCCCACTTACAAATAAGGATACTGATATCAGTAAATTCTAATTTATCCCCAGCATCCCATAGCTACTACATAGAACTCTGAAATTTGAATTCCTTCTTGTTTGAATTCTGATTTTTGAGCAATACATCCATTCTCAATGCTCACCTTTGGGCCAATGCCCCGCTCACCACTTCACGGTCATGTGTAGAGCTCTTGCTTTAAGATTTCTGATTCAGTAGCCCTGTGATAAATACTAAAATTTTATATTTTTAAAATTAGCCCATGTGTTTCTAATGCCTAGTCAAGTTTATGATCCACTGGCTTTACTGGTGTAGAAGGAGAGTGAGCACCACAGAGGCAGTGCCAGGATGTGCGGCATCTCATGGAAGAGCAATTTCTTTCACCTGCAGCATTTACAGTATGCAGATGGCAGCTTTGAGCAGAATCCAGACACATCTGTTGTCATCAAGGTGGCCCAGACAGATTACTTTTTTCTTTTATTTGCTTGTGCTAGTCCTTATCAAAGGACTATTTCCTTGATATCAGGCATAACTGGCTACTTCAGAGAAGTTTAATTTTCATAATTGGCTATTCCAAGCAAAACGCTCTGTTTATATAGTAGATGACTTCTTGAATAAAGTCTGTAATCAAAAACACACCCTTTGTCGTGATGTGCCGTTCTCCCATCATTTGCCACTTTATTATTTTGATTCTCTGTACAAAGACCTAAATGTATCTTCCTCACACAATGCATTACTTCACTCCACTATTCTTGACAATGACAAATCAAAACAATGCTGCATGGGGAGTATTTTCTTCACAATGATATATTTTAAGTTTGATTTTCTATGTTATAATTTATGTAAATATATTTTGATAAGTACATTTTATTTAAAAGTAGATATTAATTTACTTATCATTTGCAACCTGGTGGAGGAACGTAAGAGATACTTACATTGCTTAAGGATTTGCTTATGTTCTTCAGATCTAGCTGGAGCATATTTCCAATAATTGGCAGAGGCGTGGGACCAGGCGGGAGGTTTCCTTTCCCCATGCTCTGTTTCCAAAGGGAAAGCAGAAGCAAACAGGAGAGACAGAGCCCCAGGACCACAACTGGATACATTACAGCTTCCTTCTTTCTTAGGCAACTGGGTGTTTAAAATCCAAACTTTTATAACACTCTCTACTATTCACCCCGTGCCTATTTGACTCCTAAGGAGATTAATCAGCTTGATCTATGTATTTTAATCTCTTTTCTGAAGGGACTTTGGCCCACTTGTCTCCCTCTTTGTAATGTTTCACCCCAGAAATGCTGATTTGACAAATTTGAAGTGCAGCACAGATACTGGTTTTATTTTATTTTATTTTAACATCTCATGTCATTGAAAATCAGCAAGGTAAATAAATGACTCAAAAAATTGCTCAATATTTTAGATTCTCATATTTATGACCATTTTAGAATTTATAACCTGTGAGGCAATTCTTGTATATAAAAAATGTTAATCCTTTAATGTTTTATGAAATACTAGTAGACTTTGTTCTCCATTATGAAAGTCTTACAGTTAGCTAAATGTAAACTAGGAAATGCAACTCATTAATTTTGAATATCTAAACATGAATCAAGTAATTAGCTAATTTACACACATTTAAACATCAAACTCTCCCCTATCAAGAAGAAAAAACACTGAAAAAAATTACTTTTACTTTCAGATTCAGAAAGGGAGTCTCAGAGAGAACAGGATACCATTCAGTGTCATGCAGCTCATAAGTTAGAAAACTTGGTTGCAACTTATTTTCTCTACTGCCCATCATGGCACACTGTGGCTTACAATTTAGCTGCCTCTAAAGCAATTTCAGGAAAACAAACAAAACTCTCAAAATATTATTTTCTCTGAATGGGCACTCCATCGAATGTTCACAAAATAACGGGCTCCACATTAAACAGAACCTCTTATTATTTTACTCCAAGGATAAAAGGGCCATCGATTCTCAAGAGAAGAAATAAAAGATGAAGGTTCCCATCTCTCCATTAATGCAGTAGTGAAACTTGTACAGGTCACTGAGGGAAGAGCTCATGTCACAGAATTCAGAGAGAGAGCTTGATAAACCATGGCTTCCTCCACCTCCCTACCTTCAGACAACCCCCACCTTCAGGCACAGCCTTCTTTGTTGGGATTCTGGCCTATCATTGTCAGAACCAACAAATGAAGTATCCACAGGAAACAAAGATTTTAGACGGGACAACAGGCAAAGATTCTGTGGGGGACAGAAGAGAAGGGACTTAACTAAGAGACTTCTAGCACAAAACTAGCATCACATGCAGACCTGAACATGAGACGACACTTAGTGTTCATAAGGATCCGAATATCGCTGGAATGATATCCACTACTAGACTGCTGTACAAAGATGTATTCTGTAAAGATGTCATCTTATGTGTTCTAAATTGATTAGCACACTTCACTTATTTCAAAGCACTTTGAGAAGGAAAACTAAGATTTGTCAAGACCCCATTTACAACACATACTTTTGTCCCTCATGTTACCAGACAGAATGACACATCCATCATATCTCTTTTGACATACTCAGTTATTTTTGCCTAAGGTAAAATTATGTACATTTTAATGATGAGGCAGCTGGCCTGAATGTTTTAACACCTCGGCCAAGGACAAACATCCTGCAGGTGTTAGAGCTCTGGCCCCACATCCCCTGAGTCATGCATCTTTCTTTACCCTAAACACTCAGTTCAGGCAAATTCCCTAGCATTTACTGAGTTGTCTGGGACTTAGCTTCATCTGTGACTATCAAATAAACATTAACCGTGTTAATATTGCTTCATGAGCTGACTAAAGCGAGGGTCAGAAAAGTTTAGTTATGTAACTTTTAGAAGTTCAGTGAGTCCAGTTTTGGTATTCCCTTTATCTAGGATATAGAACAGCATGACTTTGCTGCCTGACTCACACAGCTCTGGACTCTGACAGAGCAGCGCTACTTTCTCTTGCATGAAATGAACTCAATGGCTCTCTTTAAGTCAATCATTTTATTTCTTGAGAGATGGGTGTCCCTGCTCTTCTCCTCCCTTTTCTTGCTGAGGCTCCTACCTGGTCCTTTCTCCTTCTGTAGAGTGAAAGAGTCACAGATAACTAGAGAAAGAGGGATCAGAGACCTTTAGTCTAATCCTAACTTTAGATTTCAGATTAAGGAATTGGTGACTCGATGAGGTGCAGTGTTTCTACATCATCAGTATAAGACCTTGACTTAAAATACAGGTTTCCAATTCCAGGGTTGGTGACATCTCACATCAAAGGAATTTCCCATTACTTTCCAGATGGATGCTGAAAGGGTATCAGAATGAAGCCCTCCACAGTTAAAGGGTAGTGCAGTGAGGGAAGAATTGTGAAATATGTATATATATGTATATATATATATGCGTATATATGCATATACATACATACATATATATGTATGTGTGTGTGTGTGTGTGTGTGTGTGTGTATGCACAGTGTGTTCAACACCCAGAGATGAAATTCTTTCTCTCACCACATATTTGATATTCTTGACCCAGTCTACCTCCCCCTCTTCCAACACTCTGGTAACCACGAGTCCACTGCTCATGTCCATGTGTCTGTGTTTGCTTGTCTTGTTTGTTTGTTCCTTTTAGATTTATGTCTTACATGTAAGTGATATCAACTGATTTTCAAATTTTTCTGTCTGGTTTATTTTGCCTAGCATGATTTCATCAAGGCCCATCCACGTTGTTGCAAACAGCAGTATTTCATCAATCTGAGTAATATCCTCTTGTATATATGTATCACAGCTTCTTTAGCCAGTCATCTCTCATAGGAAACTTTGATTGCTTCCATATCCTGGCCACTGTGAATAATGCTGCTATCAACATCAGTGTGCAAATATCTTTTCAGATGTGTGTTTTCAAGTCTTTGGAGTAAATACCCAGTAGAGGGATTGCTGATCATATGGCAGATTAATTCTTTGACTTTTGAGGAACCTCCATACTTTTTCCATAGTAGGTGTACCAATTTGCAATCCACCAGTAATGATCGAGGGTTCCTTTTCTTTGCATCCTCTCCAATACTTGTTATTAATTGTCTTTCTGATAACAACCATTCTTACAGGTGTGAGATGCTATTTCACTGCAGTTTTGATTTGCATTTCCCTAACAGCTAATGATGTTCAACATTTTTTTTTTTACATATTTGTTGACCATTTGTGTATCTTCTTGGAAGAAGTGTCTGTTCAGGTTCTCCGCCTGTTTTTTAATTGGACCATTTGTTTGTTGTTGTTGTTATTGAGTCATATGAGTTCTTTGAATATTTGGGATATTAGGTTTTATTGGAGGGGCTGTTTGCACATATATTTCCCCATTCAGATGGTGGTCTCTTTACCTCATTGACAGGTCCTTTTGCTGTGCAGAAGCTCCTTAGTTTGGTGTAGTCTCATTCATTTATTTTAGCTTTTACTTCCCTTGCATTTGAGGTCAAATTTATAAAATCCTCTTTAAGTCCAAGGTCCATGAGTTTAGTTCTTATGTTTTTTTTCTATACAAGTTATTGTTTCAGGTCTATATTCAGGTCCTTAATACAGTTGAGTTAGTTTGGTGTGTGGTGATAGATGGCAGTCTAGTTTCATTGTCGTGCAAGTGGCTTTCCATTTTTCCAAGCACCATTTATTGAAAAGGCTTTCCTTTCTCCACTGTATGTTTCTGGCTCATTTGTCAAAAATTGTTTGCCCATATAAATATGGTTCACTTCTGGACTCTTGATTCTCTTCCACTGGTCCATGTGTCTGTTTTCTGCCAATACCACGTGGTTTTGACTGTAGGCACTTTGTAGTATAATTTGAAGTCAGGCTGAGTGATACCTTCAGCCTTGCTCAGTTTCTTGAAATGGTTTTGGCGATTCTGAGTCTTTTCTGCTTTTTACCAATCTGATGATTTTTTGTTCTATTTCTTTAAAAAATGGAGATTGGTATTTTATGGAGATTGCATTAAATCTGTATAATGCTTTAGGTAATATGGTCATTTTAACTATGTTGATTTTTCCCATCCAAGAACACAGAATATTTTTTTCATTTCTATGTATCTTTTTCAATTTCGTTTAATAGGCTCCTATAGTTTTCACTATATTTGTCCACCACATTTTATTTGTAAAATTTATTCCTAAGAGTATTATTCCTTTTGTTGCAATTGAAAATGAAATTATTTTTTTCCACTTATTTTTCTGACACTTCATTAATAGAGTATTAGAACGCTATGCATTTTTCAACATTGATTTTGTATCCAGAAATCTTAATCTTAATTTTTATGCTTATTGTTTCTAGTAGTGTTCTGGAGGAGTCTTTAGAGTTTTCTATCTAAAGAATCATGTCATCTGCAAATAGTGACAGTTTGACTTATTCATTTTCTATTTGGATGCTTTCTAATCTTTCTCTTGCCTGATGAACTCGCTAAGTCTTCCAATGTTATATTGAATAACAGACTGAATAGTGGACAACTTTGTCTTATTCCTGATCTTAGAGAGAAAATTTTTAATTTTTCACCGTTCAGTATAATGTTGGCTGAGGGTTTGTCTCATACGGCCTTTATTATGTTAAAGCACTTTCCTTCTATACCCATGATGTTAAGTATTTTGACTAGACTCTTGTACATCACCACACTACAAAATTAACTCAAAATGGAGTAATAACCCAAATATAAGAGCAGAAATAATAAAATGCATAGAAGAAAACATAAGAACTAAACAAAAGGACCTTGAACTTTCACAGGATTTTATGAATTCGACCTCAAAGCAAGGGAGGTGAAAGCTTAAGTGAAAAATTGGACAAATAAAACTAAAAAGCTTCTGCCCTGCAAAAGAAATTGTCAACAAGGTAAAGAGACAATCATCCAAATGAAAAAATATATTTCTAAGCAACACCTCTGATAAGTGCATAATATCCAAATAAACAAAGGACTCATACAACTCAATAACAACCAAAAAACAAATGATCTAATCAATAATTTGCAGAGGACCAAATAGACACTTCTCCCTTTGGACATACAAATGGCCAACAAATACAAGAAAAGATGCTCAACATTGCTACCTATTAGACTAATGCAAATCAAAACCACAATGAGATATCATCTCACACCTGTTAGAATAGCATTAATCAACCAGACAAGTAATAACAAAAGATGGAGAAAAGGCCACTATGCAAGTCAGTATGGAGGTTCCTCAAAACACTAATAATTGATCTCCCATGTGATACAGTAATCCCACTACTGGGTATTTACCCCAAAGACTTGAAAACCCATATCCAAAAAATATTTGCAAACTGATGTTCATAGCAAAGAATCTGGAAAAATAAATCCCTCTGACAATATTGTGAAATTTTGAAATATTGTATCCACTTTTACATACATATTTTTTCAAAGAGTCTTATGGTTTTAGTTCTCATGCTTATACATGTTTCATACAGCCAGTTTCTGAAAGGTTAAATGAAAAGGTGCCATGTGGCCCAACAGTTTTACTCCTTGATATATACTCAAAAGAAATAAAACCCATGTTTACATAAAAACTTGTAACTAAGTGTTCATAGAAACATTATTCAAAACAGCCAACAAATGGAAAAACTAAAACGTGCATCAACACCTGAATGAATAAAAAAATATTATATCTGTACAATGAAATATTATTCAACTATAAAAAATGAAGTATAAATACATCTTTAAGAATGATGAATTTTGAAAATATTATGCTAAGTAAAAGAAGCCAGTTATAAAAGCCTACATAGTATAAATTCTACTGATGTAAAATGTCCAGATTAGGAAACTATACAGAGACAGAAAGTAGATTATGGTTTCCTAGGACTGGGCTAGTTTCAGGGAAATGAGAGATGACAGCTAAAGGATGTGGGATTTCTATTCAGGACAATGAAAATGTTTTAGAATTCATTGTGGTGATGGTTGTACACTTCTGTGAATATACTAAAACTCATTGAATTGTACACTTTAGTGGGTAAATTGTAGGGTGAATTTGAATGTGAATTAAATCTCAATAAAAATCTGTTGCAAAAAAAAAAAAAATTAGCCAGACTAAACACAATAGTAAGTCCCAGAACGAATGTTATTTTTAAATACTGTATTCAGGAAATAGCTGTTTGAAATTGGAATTCTGTAGATCTTAGATCCCTCCTTGACTAATGAAGAGGCTTTATAGCATTAGGGAAATCCTTCTAAATGTGTGCAAAATATAAAGAACTCATGTAGGTGCATTCTTCTGGAAAGAAGTTCACACATTGGATCAGTTTCTCAAATTAAAAACACCCAGAAAAAGATAAGAATCATTGTCCTAACGTAAAAGAAGGCAGACCACAGAAGTAATTTTTTTTCTTCACTCTTCCAGTTTCTTTAAACTATTCCAGCTTCTTAATGGTAGTCATCTACAACATATGCAACACATGAGTTGAAGATCCAGCTCAAATTCTATAGATAGTTATTTTAAAGTTATCTCCTTCAACATTTTGGGTTCCTTGCCCTTTTGGGCTACTCCATGATTTTTCATTTCTGCCTTTTTACAATGTGGCTGAATTAAAAAAAATGTGGCCTCAAAGAAGAATTTTCTTCTCTGGACCTAGCTCTGAAGTGTGTTCTGGATTCTGCCTCAGTTCAATGAGAATCCATCGCCTACTCTACTGTCTTTATGGCACCTATATTTCCCCTCTCACACATATTTTCAACACAATCCTACTGCTATTCAAATTCATAATCTAAATTTTTCCTTTTTGGTTAAACTTTTCAAATAGGATATCTGGTCTCATTACTGAAATTTCCCACATGAACACCTATAACTTGGCTCTAATCACCCTCTCTACTAAAGCCTTTCTCTACAGAGCTGCTCTAAAACATTCTTAACCACTTTAAGAGGCCTTCCCAAGTGTAGCTTTTTTACTTCCAAATTTTATCTAATATCTGATTTTTTTTTTCTAAAAGGTTGCTGCTTCTTTGACTTCCATGGACTGCATACTTGATGAGACTATGACAAGAGGGAAAACTTTGGTTTTGATTTTCCTGCATTTCCATGGTCCAGTCTCTCATAAGAACTGAGTTAAAAAAATAAGTATTTCTCAGCTTGTCCTTAGGCTTCATTCTTACTGTATGGATTATTGTACAGAAAGAGAATAGCTTTCTCTATTATCTACATTCTGTTCTTGTTCTGGTTTATGCATCTACCTGATCAAATCAAAAGTATCTATGCCAGCATTCAACCTCACATTTATCCAAATTCATTTTTGGTTCCATTCAATTAAGTCTTCTCTCGACAACCCACCTAAAATGTTTTCCATCACACATCTCTGAAACTTTACTTGCAATCACTCAGCCCACCTGAAATTCCCTCCACTGTCCACCACTGCAAATATTTTAATATCTACAAACCTCATGATACGCAGGAAGTTTACCTAAGTTAAGCCATTCCTTTTCATTCTTCCACATACCATATGCATCGATCGTATCCATTTTCATATTAGAGTATAATATTTTATAATTTATAACTTGTTTGTATTTGTTTCATTGCATCTGGTATATGCTTTCTGTCTCTTGGGTAAATTATTATTAGTACCTAAAGGACAGGGTCTGTGTCTTCTAGTTAGATAATAATTCAGTTTTATGTCTTCCATGATGCTTAGTGCAGACTCATGCATACAATAGGTACTAAAAATGCTACTAAGGCATTTCTTGCCCTGCTATTCAAACAACCCTATTTACTACAGAATTAAATAATAAACCAGAGAGTCACAAGAAATCAAAATTTATCCTATCCATTTTGATCAGAAATCAATAAATACAGTCTGAGGATTTGTCTTGGTGATCTTTCATTTTCTCTCAAACATAACTTTTATTAAGTTCACTATAAATTTTAATTCATGAGAGAAACATTAACTGAAGACACAATTGAACATATATTAGAAAATAAAATATAATAATCAAATTGCATTGTGTGAATACTTCTATGGTACAAAGATTTTCCTCAGATCCAACCTTATATTGTGTTGTTTGCTTTCAGAGAACATATTATATATGATTGTCCAAACATAACATTTTAAGTAAACTTATTTAAATTAGTTTAAAGTATACAGTACATTGGTTAGATATCTACATTGATCATAAAATGATTCCCCCAAATGCCTCTTCCCTCTCCTTGGCTAAGTGAAGGCACTTAGCCAATATATTAATGCTAGCTGCGTTCCCTGTGCCCTGCTCCTCATTCTCGTGACCATCTATCAACTACTAATTTACACCTCTTTAATTTTTCACTCGTTCTCCCAGCATCCAAACCCCCCTCTGATTGTCACCAAATTGTCCACTATTTTTGTGAGTCTGTTTTTGATTAGTCTCTTCTTTCTGTTCCTTAGATTACACATATAAGTGAAATCATCTGGTATTTCTCTTTTGCTGTTTGACTTATTTCACTCAGGATAATAACCTCTAGCTCCATCAATGTTGTTGCAAATGGTAGGATTTCACTTTTTTAATGACTGAGTAATATTCCATTGTATATATGAACCATAATTTCTTCATTCAATCATCTGTTGATGGGCATTTAGGTTCCTTCCATATCTTGGCTATTGTAAATTGTGATGCCATGAATATTGGAGTGCATAGATCTTTACGAATTATTGTTTGGGTTTTCTTTAGATAAATACCCAGAAGTGCAATTGCTGGTCAAAGTTATATCCATTTTTAATTTTTTGAGAGTCCTTTATACTTTTCTCCATAGTAACTGTACCAATTTGCAATGTATAATCACTCCAACAATGAATAAGTATTTCATTTTCTCTGTATTCTCACCAACAGTTGGTGTTTTTTGATATATTGATGATAGCCATTCTGACAGGTGTGAGGTGATATCTCATTGTGATTTTAATTTGCTTTCCTCTCAAACATAACTTTTTAAATAAGCAATTTTTAAAATAAGTTGTTATGAATTCCTGGAGAATAATCAATGAGAGCAGGGAAATAGTTATAGACCTAAAAGAGAAAAAGTATATTTATTAAATAAATATTTCTTGAAGATATATACACCATATGGTTAGCCCTGGTTAGATACGGGAGGTACAAAGATGCATACAAAATATTCTCCTTCTTTAGAAGGAACTTTTTACTCTACATATAAACAATTCTCTTTGCTGGTAGAAACATTGAGGAAGAAGATTCTAGCCAGAGGATGAAGGATGATAATCATTTCCTATACTCACACATAATTTTGTAGTACAAAAGCATACATATTTATACCAATTATATTGGTTTATTTTACATCAATTATTTCTTAACATCTTGTAAGAGGATGACATGAAGTACTATCTATACATTTTGTAGATGAAACAGAGATTGAGTTTGGGCAACCTGATAGACAGCACAAAGTTGGTCCCTACTCTTTTTACTTTTATCAAGCAGCCTCAGAAATGAAATCAGTATTTTAGAATTGCATGAGACTTGAAGACAACAAAAATTCAATTGATCATTTTATAAATAAAGAAACTGTGCACAAGTTAAGTGATTGCCCTAAGATCACATAATTATTTTTTAGACATAATACAAGACATGCCAGCTCAGCACGGGGTAAAACTGTGATGTTCATTAAAGGTTAATATGTCTTAAAACCCATTGATTTGTCATCCCTAACCCATTTACCTTATCAGCTGGAATCCTAGCTGAAGAATCAAACACTCTTGTTCTGGTCAGTGTTTCCTGGCAGTATCTGTAGTCCCAAACACTCCCCCTCTTTGATACCCTGAATTCGGATATTTCTGCCAAGTGATGTGAAGAAGAGGTCTCCATGTGTTGATTGTTGGGCAGCCTGTGTGGGTAATAAAAGTCTTTCTGAAAGGACCTGGATGTCCATTTAGCACCATAGCCAGGCTTCTAGGCAGCTATTAAAATACATCATGGCATCTGGGCTTTGAAAGCTGCACTTAGGTGGAAAAACCACTAGACAGGGAGTCAGTTGGCTTGAATTTCAGCTCTGTATTTCAACATTCATTTTGTGTGTGTGTGTGTGTGTGTGTGTGTGTGTGTGTGTGTGTGTGTGAAGTAAATAGATTAGCCATCTTTCCTATATGTGCAATCCATGATACTAAGCTCTGGGTAGGATTGTGGTCTTCAAACACTCCCATCACAACTTGGTCCATATACAAATTTGACTTGTCAGAGAAAAGCGCATTAATGGTATGTCAGGAAGAAAGAATCTTGGCTTTAACTGCATCTATGAGGAGCTTCATAATATTGAAGTCTTCATTGACTTTTCGCATCAAACTAAGAAAAGTCTGATCTGTTTAATCAAAATAATTTTGGAAAATAATGGAGCAGATCACATTGTAGAGAGTACATGCCAGGATAAAAGTGGGATCACAGGGTGAGGCTAAAGATTAGAAACATTGTTTTTTAATTCATTAAAGAAACAAAGAAAAAAGTCTTTTTCTTTGACATATCACGTAAAAGATAACTTTAGAAACTTCAAACAAATACCTACCTATCAATTCCCTTATCAGAAAATTTCAGCATGCTTAATATCAGCATATTACTTTCTCCTTAAACTTGAGCTGAACACACATCCTAGGAAAATAAGTATTTTTTCAAATACATTATTCACATCCATAGCCTTTATTTATACCCTCATGCTTTGTAGGATTTTTTTTGTAAAGATTAGTAATTCAAGTTATCAGCACAGAGTCACATCCTACTGCAAAACTTGTAGGCAATTAAACACTGACAGAGAAAGAAAATATTTAGTGACCTGGAAACTTTTTAGAGTTAATGAATAGTTAAGGAATCCATGTGTAGAATAATCAAAGACAAACTTAAATGGCAAGAAATTATCAGTAAATTCAGGTATGTGAAAGAACAAATGTAAAACGTCAGAAGCCACCCATGTAGTATGAGAAAAAAAGAAAAACTAACACAAATGAACAAAAATTAAGACAGAACTGATTGCCTAAAGTAAAAGTACAATGAGAAAATTTTATCTCAAATTCAAGTCATTGGGAAGGCAGACACAAATATTAAATTGATCAATGGAATCCTTTGATTTCTTCATGTCATAATAAGGAAAAAATAATTTTCCTCTCAAGGAGGCAGTGTCCAGCTTCTCAACCTATTCTGGCCTATCATTGTCAGAACCAACAAATGAAGTATGCACAGGAAACAACAAAGATTTTAGATAGGACAACAGGTATAGATTCTGTGGGAGACAGAAGAGAGGGACTTAACTAAGAGACTTCTAGCACAAAACTAGCATCACATGCAGACCTGAACATGAGACGACACTTAGTGATCATAAGGATTCGAATATCACTGGAATGATATCCACTACCAGATTCCTGTACAAAGATGTATTCTGTAAAGATGCCATCTTATGTGTCCTAAATTGATTAGCACACTTATTTCGAAGCACTTTGAGAAGGAAAAATAAGACTTGTCAAGACCCCATTTACAACATATACTTTTGTTTCTCATGTTACCAGGCAGAATGACACATCCATCATATCTCCTTTGATACACTCAGTTACTTTTGCCTGAGGTAAAATTATGTTCATTTTAATGATGAAGCAGCTGACCTGGAAATTTCAACATCGCGGCCAAGGACAAACAGCCTGAAGGTGATGGAACTCTGGTCCCATAACTCCTGAGTTATGCATGCTTCCTTACCTGAAAACTCTCAGCTCAAGCAAATTTCTCAGCATTTACTTAGTCATCTGTGACTTACCTTGCTTGGTGACTATCAAATAAACATTAACCGTGTTAATATTGCTTCATGGGCTGACTAAAGTAAGGATCAGAAAAGTTTAGTTATGTAACCTTTAGAAGTTCAGTGAGTCCACTTTTGGTAATCCCTTTATCTAGGACAGAGCAGTATGACTTTGCTGCCTGACTCACACAGCTCTGGACTCTGACAGAGCAGTGCTATTTTCTCTTGCATGAAATGAACTCAATGGCTCTTTTTAAAGCAATCATTTTATTTCTTGAGAGATGGGTGTCCCTGCTCTTCTCCTCCCTTTTCTTGCTGAGGCTCCTGCCTGGTCCTTTCTCTTTTTGTGGAGTGAGAGTCACAGATATCTAGAGAAAGAGGGATTAGAGACTTCTAGTCTAATCCTGACTTTAGATTTTGGAGCAAGGAATTGGTGACTCGATGAGGTGCAGTGTTTCTACTTCATCAGTATAAGATCTTGTCTTAAAATTCAGGTTTCCAATTCCAGGGTCAGTGACATCTCACATTAAAGAAATTTCCCTTTGCTTCCCAGATGGATAGACATAAGGGCATCAGGGTGAAGCCCTCCACAGTGACTGAGTGGTGCAAAGTTCAGCCAGGCAGGAATTGTGAATTAGAACTGTTTATTTATCTGTTTTTTTTTTATCATAATGCCTTTGGTTAATGAAATCCAGTATGTTTCAAATGCACAATTCAACAGTAAGGTGCGCGCGCGTGCGCGCGCGCACACACACACACACACACACACACACACACACACGGCATTGTGTGTTCAACACTCACAGATGAATTTCTTTCTGTCACCACATATTTGAGACCCTTTACTCACTCTACCTCCCCTTCTGCCTGACCCTTTGGTAAACACAAGTCTACTATCCATGTCCATGTGTCTCTGTTTCCTTGTCTTGTTCATTTGTTGCTTTTAGGTTTATATCCCACATATAAGTGATATCACGTGATTTTCAACTTTTTCTGTCTGGCTTATTTTGCCTCGTATTATTATAGCAAGGTCCATCCACGTTGCTGCAAATGGCAGTATTTCACTGATCATATGGCTTAGTAGTATTCCATTGTATATATGTATCACAGCTTCTTTAGCCAATCATTTATCATAGAACACTTTGATTGCTTCCATATCCTGGTAACTGTGAATATTGTTGCTATCAACATTGGTATGCAAATATCTTTTCAAATATGTGTTTTCAAGTCTTTGAGGGTAAATACCCAGTAGATTGATTGCTGATAATATAGTAGATCAATTTTTAGGTTTTGCAAGAACCTCCATACTGTTTTTTATACTAGCTGTACCAATTTGCAATCCACCGACAGTGAATAAGGGTTCCTTTTTCTCTGCATCCTCTCCAATACTTGTCATTAATCGTCCTTTTGATAACAATCATTCTAACAGGTGTGAGATAGAATCTCATTGTGGTTTTGATTTGCATTACCTTAATATCTAGTGATGTTCAACATCCTCTTACATGTTTGTTGGCCATTTGCATATCTTCTGGGAAGAAGTGTCTGTTCAGGTCCTCTGCCTGTTTTTTAATTGAACTGTTTGTTTTGTTGTTATTGATTCATAAGAGTTTTTTGTATAGTTTGGATATTAGACTCTTACTGAAGGACCTGTTTGCAATATATTTTCCCATTCGAATGTTGGTCTCTTTACCTCATGACAGGATGTTTTGCTGGACAGAAGCTTCTTAGTTTGGTGTATTCCCATTCATTTATTTTAGCATTTACTTACCTTGCATTTGAGGTCAAATTCATAAAATCTTTTTTAAGTCCAAGATCCATGAGTTTAGACTTATGTTTTCTTTTATAGAAGCTATTGTTTCAGGTCTTATATTCAAGCCCTTACTAGATTTGTGTTAGTTGTGGTGTGTGCTGATAGACAACAATCTCATTTCATTCTTTTTCAGGTGCCTTTCCAGTTTTCCCAGCACCATTTATTGAAAAGGCTTTTCTTTTCTACTGTATGTTTCTGGCTCCTTTGTCAAAATTATTGGCCCACACTAATATGGTTCACTTCTGAACTCTCGAGTGTGTTCCACTGGTCTGTGAGTCTGTTTTTCTGCCAATACCATGCTGTTTTGATTGTAGTCACTTTGCAGTATGCTTTAAAGGCATGCTGAGTGATGCCTCCAGCCTTGTTCAATTTTTCAGAATGATTTTGGTGTTTCTGAATCTTTTCTGGTATTGGCAGCAAAACAAACACATGGACCACTGAGACAGACTCAAGAGTCCAGAAGTAATGCATGTTTATATGAACAAATAAATTTCAAGAAAAAGCCAAAACATACAGTGGAGAAAGTAAAGCCTCTTCAGAGATGGTGCTGGGAAAACTGAGAAGCAACTCGCAAAAAAATGAAACTAGATTATGTTCATCACCACACACCAAAATTAACTCAAAATGGAGTAATGTCCTAAATATGAGACCTGAAATAATAAAATGCATAGAAGAAAACATAGAAGCTAAACTCAAGGACCTTGGACTTAAAAAAGATTTTATGAATTGGACTTCAAAGCAAGAAAGGCAAAAGCTTAAATGAATGAATGGGACAACATCAAACTCAAGTGCTTCTGCTCTGCTAAAGAAACTGTCTACAAGGTAAAGAGACAACCATCGGAATGAAAAAAATATATTTCTGAGCAACACCTCTGATAGGGCCTAATAACCAAATATACAAAAAATTCATATAACTCAATAACTACCGAAAAACAAATGATTCAATCAATAATTTGCAGAGGACCTGAACAGACAGTTCTCCCAAAGGACATTCAAATGACCAACAAACATATAAAAAATGCACAACATTGCTAGCTATTAGGGAAATGCAAATCAAAACCACAATGAGATACCATCTTACACCTGTTAGAATAGCATTAATCAACAGGACAAATCATAACGAATGTTGCAGAGAATGCGAAGAAATACTTATAAACTGCTGGTCGGTCTGTAAATTGGTACGGCTACTGTGAAAAACCATATGGAGTTTCCCCAAAACCCTAAGAATTGACCTACCATGTGATCCAGCAATCCCTCTACTGGGTATTTATCCTCAAAGACTTGAAAACCCACATCCAAAGAGATATTTGCAACTCGGTGTTCATAGCAAGGAGTGTGGAGAAATTGAAACCCTCTGAAACTATTGGGAGAATTTAAAATACTCTATCTACTTTTACATATCTATTTTCTTCTAGGAGTCTGATGGTTTTGGTTCTTATGTTTAGGTCTTTGATCCTGCCAGTTTCTCAAAGGTTAAACAAAAAGGTACCATGTGGCCCAACAGTTTTACTCCTTGATGTATACCTAAGAGAAACAAAAACTATGTCCACGTAAAACTTGTAAGTCAGTGTTCATAAAAACATTATTCAAAATAGACAAAAAATGAAAAAATTAAAATGTGCATCAACACCTGAATGGATAAAGAAAATATTATATCCATACAATGGAACGTTATTCAACTATACAAAAAATGGAGTATAGATACATCTTCAACCAGGATGAATCTTGAAAACATTATGCTAAGTAGAAGAAGCCAGTTATAAAGGGCTACACAGTATAAATTACACTTATGTAAAATGTCTAGATTAGGAAGATATACAGAGACAGAAAGTAGATAAGTGGTTGCCTAGGACTGGGCTAGTTGCAGGAAAATGAGAGATGAGTGCTTAAGGCTACATGATATCTTTTCAGGACAATGAAAATGTTTTAGAATTGATTGTGGTGAAGGTTGCATACCTCTGTGAATATACTAAAACTCATTGAATTGTACACTTCAGTGGATAAATTGTAGGGTACATGAATTATATCTCAATAGAAATCTGTTGCTATAAAAAAATTAGCCAGACTAAACACAATAGTAAGACCAAGAACGAATGTTATTTTAAAATACTGTATTCAGGTAATAGCTGTTTGAATTTGAAATTCTGGAGATCTTAGATCCCTCTTTGATTAATGAAGAGGCTTTATAGCATTAAGAAAACCCTTCTAAATGTATGCAAAATGTGAAAAACTCATGTATGTGCATTCTTCTGGGAAGAGTTCACATTTTGGATCAGATTCCCAAATTGAAATCACCCAGAAAAAGATAAGAATTGTTGTCCTAGCAGAAGAGAAGGCAGACAATGGAATTAATTTTTTCTTCACTCTTCCAGTTTCCTTACACCATTCCAGCCTATTAATGGTATGCCATCTACCACACATGAGTTGAAGATCTAGCTCAAAGTTCATAGATAATTCTTTTGAAGTTATCTCCAACATTTTTGGCTCCTTGCCATTTTAGCCTTCTCCATGATTGTTCATTTCTGCCTTCTCACAAAGTGGTTGAATAAAGAAATCGTGGCCTCAAAAAAAAGATTTTCTTCTCTGGAACTAGCTCTGAAGTGTGTTCTGGATTCTGCCTCAGTTCAATGAGAATCCATCGCCTACTCTACTCTCTTTACGGCACCTATATTTCCCCTCTCGCACATATTTTCAACACAATCCTACTGCTATTCAAATTCATGATCTCAATCTTTCCTTCTTGGTTAAAGTTTTCAAATAGGTTATTTGGTCTCATTACTGAAATGTCTCACATGAAGTCCTATAACTTGGCTCTCATCATCCTCTCTACTAATGCCTTTCTCGACCTAACTGCTCTAAACATTCTTAACCACTTTAAGAGGCCTACCCAAGAGTAGCTTCTTTACTATCAAATTTTATCTAATATCTGATTTTTTTTCTAAATGGTTGCTGCTTTTTTGACTTCCCTGAGATGGCATGCTTGATGAGACTATGGCAAGAAGGATGACTTTGGTTTTGACTCCCCTGCATTTTCATAGTCCAGTCTCTCATAAGAACCAAGTTAAAAATAATAAATATTTCTCAGCCTGTACATAGGCTTCTTTCTCACCGTATGGATTGTTGTCCAGAAAGAGAATGGTTTTCTCTGTTTTCTGTATTCTGTTCTTGTTCTGGTTTATGCATCTACCTGATCAAATCAAAACTTTCTATGCCAGCATTCAACCTCACATTTATCAAAATTCATTTTTGGTTTTATTCAATTAAGTCTTCTTTCTACTATCCACTTAAAACCTTTTCCATCACACACCTCAGATAATTTACTTGCATTATTCAGCCCACTTGAAATTCCCTCCACTTTCCACTACTGCAAATAATTTAAGATCTACATCAACCTCGTGATATACAGGAAGTCTACCTAAGTTAAGACATTCCTTTCCATTCTCCCACAAACCATATGCATCGATCATATCCATTTCCATATAGAGTATAATATTTTGTATTCTCTAACAGTTTTGTTATTGTTTTTATTTAATCTGGTATATGCTTTCTGTCTCTCAGGTAGATTATTATTAGTACCTAAAAGACAGGGTCTAAGTATCCTAGTTAGATAATAATTCAGTTTTATGTTGTCCATGATGCTTAGGGTAGATTCATGCATATAATAGGTACTTAAAATGCTACTCAAGCATTTCTTACCTCACTATTCAAAAACCCTAGTTACTACAGAATTTAATAATAAACCAGAGAGTCACAAGAAATCAAAATTTATCCATTCCATTTTGATCAGAAAATAATAAATACAGTCTGAGGATTTGTCTTGGTGATCTTTCATTTTCTCCCAAGCATAACTTTTTTTAAGTTCACTATAAATTTTAATTCATGATAGACTGGTTAACTGAAGACACAATTGAACATCTCATATTAGAAAATAAAATATAATAATCAAATTCCATTGTGTGAATACTTTTATGGCACAAAGCTTTTCCTCAGATCCAACCTCATATTGTGTTGTTTGCTTTCAGAGAATAATACCAAAACAGCAAACGGTTTAAATAATATAAGTAAAGCTATTTAAATGATTGTCCAAGCAGAACTTTTTAAGTAAACTTATTTAAATTTATTTCTGGTGTGAAGTACATTGGTTAGATATCTACATTGTTCATAAAGTGATCCCCCCCCCCACAATTGCTCCCTTTCTCCCCTGGCCCTCCACACAGCCATCATATTAATGCTAACTTTGCAGTGCTCCTCACCCTTGTGCCCAACTATCAACTACTAATTTGTACATCTTTAATTCTTCACCCCATTCTCCCAGCCTCCAAACCCCTTCCCCTCTGTTTGTCACCAAGTTGTGTACCTTTTTTGTGAGTCTGTTTATGATTAGTCTGTTCTTTCTGTTCCTTAGATTCCACATGTAAATTAAGTCATCTGGTATTTTTCTGTCCCTATCTGACTTATTTCACTCAGCATAATAACCTCTCGCTCCATCCATGTTGTTGCAAATGGTAGGATTTCAATATTTTAATAGCTGAGTAATGTTCCATTGAGTATATGAACTATAATTTCTTTATCCATTCATCTGTTGATGGGCATTTAGGTTGCTTTCATATCTTGGCTATTGTAAATTGCACTACCATGAGTATTGGAGGGCATAGATCTTTACGAATTATTGTTTGGGTTGTCTTTGGATAAGTATCCAGAAGTTCAACTGCTGGTCAAAAGGCATTTTCATTTTTAATTTTTTGAGTAACTTCCATACTGCTTTCCATAGTAACTGTACCAATTTGTAATGTATAATCGCCCAACATCATATAAGGATTTCCTTTTTTTCTGCAATCTCACCAACACTTGCTGTTTTTTGATATATTGATGATAGCCATTCTGACAGGTGTGAGGTGATATCTAATTGTAGTTTTAATTTGCTTTTCTCTTTGACATAACTTTTGAATAAGCTATTTTTAAATAATTAGTTAGGAGTTCCTAGAGAATAATCAATCAGAGCAGGGAACTTGTTATAGACCTAAAAAAGAAAAAGTATAGTTGTTAAATAAATATTTCTTGAAGGCATATACACCATATGTTAAGAGACTGGAGCTACAAGATGGATATATAATATTCTCTTTCTCTAGAGGGAACTTTTTATTAGACATGTAAACTTATTCTCTATGCTGGTAGAATGATTTGAAGAAGAAAATTCTGACCAGAGGGTGAAAGATTATGATCATTTCCTATACTCACACATAATTTTGTAGTAGAAATGCATATTTATACCAATTATCTGGGTCTATTTTACATCAATTCTTCTTTAACACCTTGAAAGTGGATGGCATGAAGTACTATGATATACATTTTGTGGATGAAACAGAGATTGAGTTTGGGCAACCTGATAGACAGCACAAACCTAGTTCCTACTCTTTTTATTTTTATCAAGCAGCCTCAGAAATGAAATCAGTATTTTAGAATTGCATGGGACTTGAAGACCTAAAGAAATTCAATCGAACATTTTATGGATAAAGTAACTGTGCATAGGGGCAGTCAAGTGATTGCCCTAAGATCACACAACTATCTTTAGACAGAATACAAGACATACCAATTCAGCAAAGGGTAAAACTGTGAGGTTCATTAAAGTTTAATATGCCTTAAAACCCATTATTATCATCACTAACCCACTTACCTTGTCAGCTGGAATACTAGCTGAGGAATCAAACACTCTTGTTTGGTGAGTGTTTCCTCGCAATACCTGTAATCCCAAACATTCCCCCTCTTCGATACCCAAATTTAGGATATTTCTGCCCAGTAATGTAAAAAGAGGTCTCCAAGTGCTGATTGCGTGACAGCCTGTGGCTCATGAAAGACTTTCAAAACATAACCTGGATATTCATTAAGTGCTATAGCCATGCTTCTGGGCAGTTACTAAAGTACTTCATGGCAACTGGGCCTTTAAAAACTGCATTTTAATGAAAAAATCAGTAGACAGGAAATTGGTTGCCTTGAATTCCGACTCTTTATTTGAGCATTCTGTGTGTGTGTGTGTGTGTGTGTGTGTGTGTGTGTGTGTGTGTGTGTGAAGTAAATGGATAGGCCATCTTTCTGATATGTGCACTCCATGACACTATGCTCTGGGTAGGAGTATGGTGTTCAAATATTCCCATCACAACTTGGTCCATATACAATTTAGGACTCATCAGAGACAACAGCAATAGTGGTATGTCAGGAAGGAAGAATCTTGGCCTAAACTGGATCTATGAGGACCTTCATAATATTGAGGTTTTCATTGACATTACTCATGAAGTTAAGAAAATTCCAATTGTATCATCAAAATGATTTTGGAAAATAATGGAGCAGATCACATTACAGGGAGCACAGGCCATGATAAAAGTGGAACCTTAAGGTGAGGCTAAAAAATTAGAAATATTTTAAAAAAATAATTTAATATACAAAGAAAAAGTCTTTGACTTTGCTATATCAGTTAAAAAGTAACTTTAGAAACTTCAGAAAAATTTCTACCTATAAATTTCCTTATCAGAAAAATATCAGCATGCATAAAATCATCATGTTACTTTTTTCTTAAACTTGAGCTGACAATACATCCTAGCTAAATAAATATTTTTTAAATATATAATTCACATCCATAGCATTTATTTATACCCCGTGCTTTGTAGGCCTCTTTTGTGAAGATTAGTAATTCAAGGTATCTGCACAGAGTCATTCACATCTGTGCAAAACTTCTGGGCAAACACTAACAGAGAATGAAAATATTTAGTGACCTAAAAATGTTTTAGATATAATAAATAGTTAAAGAATTCATGTGTAGAATAATCAAAGACAAACTTTAAAGAGCAAGAAATTATGAGTAAATTCAGGTATCTGAAAGAACAAATGTAAAAGATCAAATGTAGTGTAAGAAGAAAAACTAACACAAATTAACAAAAATTAAAGACAGAACTGATTGCCTAAAGTAAAAGTATAATGAGAAAATTTCGTCTCAAATTCAAGCCAATTGGACGGCAAACAAGAATATTAAATTGATATGTGGAACCTTTTGATTTCTTCTCTTCATTACAAGTAAAACTGATTTCCCTTTTGAGGAGGCAGTGTCTAGCATCTCCAACCAGCTCAGAATTTAATTGATTTGCCTTTTTGTGGACTTCTGTTATATTGCTCTGGATAGCCATCCACAGAAAACAGGTAAAAAAATTAAATTAGTGAAAAGACTTTTTTTATTTGGTAGAAGACCTGTAATATAAAATTGTTGTAGTCAAATGAGCCATGAACTTAATATGTAATAGGTCTTCTGTCTCCTATCAATTTATGTAATTGAGAATAATTTGAATCAAAGTTGATGTGCAAAAAATGAAAAAGCATTGAGTAATAGGAAACCTGTTGAGTGTAGCTCTTACTATGCTCTTCAATTTCCAAGAAGATATTTTTAAAACTTGTTTTCAATTATAGTTGATATATGATATCATGTTAGGTTCAGGAGTTCAACACAGCAATTTGACATTCATATACCTTACAGGGAGTCGCAAAAGAAGTGAGTCCTGTTGCTTGAGAGCTCAGGAGGCTGAAAAACACCTCATCATCTGCAGAGAGGAGATTACAGACTTTACATAAAGAAACTACCGAACTCTGATGACCTTGCAGCTTCCAGACATGGAGTCTCAGATAGTTCATTATCCCATTGGAATATCTGACAGGAAGCAGCACCCCATGCTCCCTGGTCTTTGTGCATGGGAGCCACTTCTCTAACGCAGGAGAAGGGTGTCCTTCTCCTTCAGTTCTAGATGAAAGACTCCTTGAACTTTTCACAATACATCATGAACACCAGCAAATTCTTCATCGTCCCACATCCCCCGTGACCCTGTTGTGTGCTCACATTGAGGCAGCACTCCAGTCACACTTGCCAGATGTCCAGCTAAACCCTGAAGTCCCTAAGGCTCCCCCTGAGGGCTCCATTCCCAGTCAGGTACAGAAGCCAAAATCTATGGATTCTGCTCCAACTGACACAGGGCCATCAACTCTAACCCTGTCCCCTTCTACCCCTGCCTCCACATGGGATGACACCTCAGGTCACACCATTCACCTGTACAGAACTCTCCATAACTCCCTGGTACTAACCTTGTCCTATTTTTCTTGTACAATGATCACCCTGCCATGTATGCTGAAGAGGTATTTGAAAGCACTAGAAATAGATGTTTAAAGATTCTTTGGAGAGGAGGGACATTGCCGGTGAGATTTACTCCTTTGTTGAAAGGACGTGGACTCAAATAATGAGTCATGGACAATAGGAATTTCTTGTCATCTGCACCAATGGTGTTCCTTTAGGTAGCGTTTCCTGGTTTACAAATACAAATGCAGGACATTTACTTAAATCTGAGTTCAGAAAAATAATAAAGACCTTCATTTTTTATATATGTCCTATAGAGACATGCTTATATCACAAAATTGTGATTGTGAGTCTTGGTTTTCTCATCCTCTAGATGGGGCATTTGATCCTTTTTTTCATTCACTTTGTTTATTCCTTTGTTTATCCCATTTAATAGACTTGTCATCTCAGATCATGTGTTCTTCATTTCAGACTGGTTCCCTTTGATAAATTCCATTTCCATTTTTATGTTTTATATCTCTGTTGATTTTATCTGCACTTCTCAAATATTCACGGAGTATCTTTATAACCAGTGTTTTCAACTTTGCATCTGTTAGATTACTTGACTCCATTATATCTAGATCTTTCTTCTATTCTCTCATATTGTTTCTCCTTTGTCTGCCATTGTGTGTCTGTTTCTATGTACTAAGCAAACCTCCTAAGTCTCCTGGGTTTATTAGTATGGATTTCTGAACCCCTGAGAAGGGTTCGCTGCAGGCAAAGTTCAGCCCAAGCCTCTGCCCCTCTGGGGTCACCTGTTAAGATTCAGAAAGCAATTCACAGATGCTGTGCTTATAGTTTCCTCAAAAGGCCACACCAGAAAAAGAGGCCAGCTGAACACCTGACTCACTGAGGATACACTTGGATGTGGCTTCGATGGGTCCGTGAGTTGGGGGAGGTAAGGTTTCAGGGAATCCTCTGGGCAGAGGGACCTCTGTTATGCAATTTGATGATGTCACACCTATGGTGGCTCTGTATCCTGAGCACTGGTGCGAGGAGGGCTCAACAGGGAGCTATTGTTCCTGCCGGCACTTCTATACATGATGCGTCTTGCTGAGCCACAACTCCGACAATGCCTCCCTGTAAGTCCTGATGCCCCTGCATGCAGTTGAATCAGCACTGATATTCAGAGCGAATAGGCCCAACACCATGAAAATCTCCTTGCAGATGCCATCCCTTGAAGAGGCATCGGCCACTGCAGCAGACACCATCTCACTCAGCCGCTCGGGATGGACAGCCCCGCGTCCACTCCCCGTCCTATGTCTGGCCATTGATGGGTGCTCTTTTGGGTTTCTCCCTAGTTGTGTGGCTTGTTCATCTAGATTCCAGGCAATGTTTTTTTCGCCACTGTCTCTTGTTTTCATCACAACTTTGAACTGGTTGCCAGAGAGATGAACAGAGCCTCTATCATCTGCGCCATTATTTTTTAACCTCTCCCAAGACTTTTATCTGTTAAGTATGTCCAATGGAAACATATTTATATCACAACACTACTGCTGTCATTATGTTGACATTGGGACTACATTATCAGACATTTACTTAAAAGAATTTTGGCTCTGGTGGGAGAGAGGTCTTTCCACCTCTGGAACATGTAGTGTATGAGAATAAATGGGGATTGGGTTTACATTGTGAAATGTGAAATAAATTGGAGTCACTTATGTTAAGGGACTTTAAAATGGAGCTGGGAGTAAGAAAGTGGGTCTTCTGCACAACCTCATTGAACAGAGCATGATCTTTCAAAGTGGTCCAAATAGTAAATATTCTGAGAAAATTCCAAGAACAACTGCTACTTGTCACAGTGATGGACTTTTACTTAGTGATGCCTCGTGCCTAACCAAGGCAGGCTTTCTCCTGCCAGAACCAATTAAATTTCTTTGTGAATGACCTATGCTAACCTTCCTGTTTGCCTTTTTAAAACCCCTGACTTTTATACCCCCGCAGGACACTGTATTGGCTGCTACCTGAAGCTGCCTTTCTCGGACTAAAATTTTTGATTCCAAGGAAATGTTTTTCTTTCCTCTTTCTTGATTATTGTCACCCAACAGTTCAGCATAAGCAAAAGTGAGTCTCAGGCAGCTGCAGAACATTTCTACGAATTGGGGATGAGAAGGCTCAGAGTTTGCATCAAATGATCAACTTTGCTCCCCTGCTGCTACCTGGGAATGACTGAGGTTTCTCAAGCAAGCTTCACAGGTCCATTTTTAGGAATAAGTCATGGAATCTAAAGAGTGATGGCTACAAGGTAAGATCCAGAGACAGAAGAGAAGAAAAAGACCACGTGAGCCTAGCCTATCTCTTAGCAGCCTCTTGAGGTGCACGTGTCTGTCAAACCAGGAAGGTTGACTGTGGGCAGCGATGTTTCTCGATGGATCCAATGGTTCTCGCTGAGTACTGGGCAATGGGACATTTGGATCCACACACAGAGTAGAGTTTATGGTCTAGTCATCTATAGAACTAGAAGATATATAGTGATGGGTGAAGATGGGAAAGTAAAGTCCTGACTGAGATGGTAAGGATCTGAGAAAAGCCAGTGATCAGCCAGTATTTGACTTTCCCAAAGCAGTCATGTGAGGGGAACTCATGCTTGCAGGGCAGTCAGAGAAACTGCACATCCAGTAGTAAAAATGGGACACAAGGGGACTTGATGTCAATGGAAGGCTGGTGCCTTTGCATCTGATGATGGACTTGGGGTTGCTCTCGGTGAGTAGGATAGACCAGGAGGAACAAAGAGCTGGTGGCAAAACAGAGGAGAGCAAGGAGAAGTGAGAACCCACTGGCACATCTGCTTCTCACTCCATCTAGGCACTACCTTGGGGATAATGGCAGCTGCTTCACTTATACCTCCAAGTCCAACATGGAACCATAAAGGAAATGTAGTTCCGGCTTCAGCCAGCTGACATCATACAAAAGCAGCACTGCCCATCCTTGTCAAGTTTGCATCCGACTCATCTCTTCAGCCAATTTAACTTTCAACAGCTAAATCTTGCTTCCACACAACATGACTCAGCTATTTCAGGGACAACCAAGAACACACTAACCCTCTCCCCAAAAGAAAATAATGATGTCCCTTAAATTACTTTATCTATCTGGGAGAATATTTAGCCCTTTTCTAGCTGAGTCACTGTCTACTTTTGCATCGTGATAGACAAGCTTAACTACTATTAATACATTTAATACTTGCTCTAAGGAAATGGGAAAGGGACAAATATGGAAAAAGAGTCCCTATCATAAAACATGTGCCCATAAGTTTATATCAAAGCAAAGAAAAATAGGTAAAACCACTACAGTTTTCCCTTCTGTGACTGGTCACATAGTGTTAGCTCATCTGTATAACTTTCTTCTCCTCCTATCCATTCCTATTTGGACATCGTGATTCCTCATGGTCATTTACATGGTGGGCGAGTTGACCCACGTCTTCATTCCTGAAGTGTCAATGCCATTAGCAATCTTGCTAATGCTGTTTTTGTTTGAGCAGCCTCAAAATGTCTAGGATATGCTGACTCTTATCAGTGCTCCAGGACAGAAGCCTGTTCCTTGTGCTTTGTGGAATGTTGTGAAAGTTTGCTTTGCCAGTTATGCAGATCCACTCCTTTGCTTCTCAGGGTGAAGCTGGAAGGTCATGGGGTCCTGCCCAACTATAAGCACTTTGCTAATGTTGGTAATATGGCCTGATGTATCTCTGCTTTTCTTTCTGGATTTCAGGAGGCTAGGTTTACATTCGCTCAAGGTACAGGAGACTTTCAACTACTTTCTGGATTTTTACAAAGAGAATTGATTCACTTCTTGCCATCAATCAATGCGTCCACTGGGGTAACAAGAATTCGGCTTTCTATTATGACATGTTGCTGATGGTACTCCCTCTTGCGTCATTTTAACAGATTGTGTCCTTAAGGAAAGGACCCATTTCATCTAAGTTATCAGAGTTATAGGCATAGAGATGTTCTTTCTATTCCTTTATTATCTTTTTAATGTCTATGGCATCAAAGTAATAGTTCTTCCTTTACCTTGGCTTTTAGTCTTTTGTGATCTTTCTTCTTAGGGCCAGACTGGCTGTAAATTTATTAATTTTATAGAACTTTTCAAGAAAACCAGCCTCCTTTGACATTGACTTTCTCTATTGATCTGATGTTTAACATTTTGAAATTTCAGTGCTGATTTTAATTTTTATTTATCTTCTGTGGCTTATTTTGCATCTACTTCCTCACTATCACTGTTCTTCATGTTTTTCTAAGTGATGAAGCTGCTCCTGAACACAGATTTTCTCTCTTTACATTCAAACCTCAAGTACCTCTAAGTGACACAGAGCCAAGAGAGCTTTCCTGCCTCATCCCCTTGGTGTTTCTCTGTGAGTATCATTATGAGGACCAGCACAGCCACTTTGGATTATTTTCTTAATTTTATTACCTGCACTATGCACAAAGGAAGGAAAGTCTGAGATTTCATTCAGCAAATTATTCTTTTTAGAAGACACAGAAGAGAAATGGCTTAACATTGGCATACACAAATCACGTTTCTCTGTCTCATGTTGGCTTCGTAGTCATACTCAAGTTTATATAAGTTTAGTATATGCAATGGCCCATACATACATTTCAGAGGATAGGAAATAACACATATATTTTGCAGTGAAATTAAGCTAATTCTCCCTTCATGGAGAATAAATGTTTTGAATTTTGAAGAACAGGTGATGAGGAGAGAAGAGGTCAGAGAAGAAACTCCACTGAAGAGAATGATGAAGGAAGCAGGTAAATGATGCCCAGATGAGAGGGAGTTGCGGACAACATCTCAAGAGAAGACTCATGGATTCTCCTTTCTCATACAGGAATGAAACAGAGCTGGTAAGGAGGTGGCACAGAAATAAAACCATTGAATGTTGCTGTGGTGTCAATGTCCTTTGGGTCGACCACAGATTTCAGGGTAAAATTCTGTAAAATGGTGGTCAGGAATAAAAAGAGCTCCATGCGGGCCAAGGACTCTCCTACACACACCCGTTTCCCTGAAAATAGCAAACACAGAGATACTGAGTTTCTCGATGCTAGAAAGACAATATGCAATAAATATTTGATTACTGGTTGAACAATGAATGGAAGGTAGAATGGCGATACACAGATGGAAAAAGGGTGGATGCACATGCTAGCCACCTAACATCTGACTCTAATGAGTATTCTCCTTAAACAAATACTAATGAGTATCGGAACTGTGCCAAACACTGTTAAGTCTTCTCATATTGTAATTGCTCTTTCAAGTTTCCAGCAAGCTTTTCATAGAATCATAGACATTACTTATACTTTCTGTCCCTGGTCTGATGTTTCATGAATTTCTTCACAGTCTACATAGCCTTTGTTCTCGCGCTCAGTATACCTAATCTTTATGAATCTCTAATACATCACGAACTTTCAACTTCTATATAGCACAGTTCTGTTTTGGCTAGGATGCCCTTCTCTTATTTGTTCCCGACCTACCTCAAATTTTATTTCTGAGTTTAGAAAACCCAAGTCAGCTCCCCAAAGCTCCAATGATTTGGCCTTAGAACGAGGATGCATCACGAGGTAGGAAAGTGCATGCGCATTGGTATAGGATATCGTGGCCCAGATCACGGACAATGAGTGATTCTACTAGATCCCGAGTGAGGATTACAAAAGATCCAGCTGATCCCCAAAATGTACTCTGCCTTCTGAAACACTGAAGGAAATAAATTTGTATTACCTGCTGAGAAAACCATGAAGTGATCACTCTTCTTAAAATTGCCACACTCGTCCAGAAAGTGCCCGGGGTCAAACACCTCCGGGTTAGGGAATTCTTTGTCATCATGTAGCACAGATGTCAGAGATGTTAATATGGTTGTGCCCTGGACAGAACAGATGAAGATAAAGTGAGTGATGAAAAAGTCATGGAGCTGGAAGTAAAGTTAAAAGTCAATCAGTCTGATCTTATGATCTATGCATGAGGGACCCTGAGTCCAAAGAAAGGAACTGGCACTTTGAGCCAGAGAGAACAAGTAATAAACAAGGACAGGTTTATGACCAGCGGCAATGAGGTAGATAAAGTAGATGCCAATATGTTTGAATTTCCGAGTCCACAGGTGCCAGGGTGCCCGACGTTTTCAATCATCCTGCTTACCATCATGTTTGAACATAAAGAAATAAAAGAAGCATGACCATCACTCTATACCATATGTAAACATTTACCTGAATGGATCTATGTTCTAGTACAAGTGCTAAAACTGTAATTTCTTCTAACCAATAATATTTACACGGGACTCACGCTGCCACCCCTTCCCGCCCCCCCAAAAGCACTGATCAACCTAACATCATTGCAAAGTGTTCTGTAGACAAATAACCACCTATGTGTAAATGTGGCATACCCCCCATTTTTGTACACTAGGAACTAAGCATTTCAAATTGAGAAAAATCACAGACGAATAAAATTTGCAACACACAATAATTATATGGAGTCTAAATTTCAGTTTCAAAAGCAGTGGGATATAGTCATTCCCATTTGTTTACGCATGCACCATGACAACTTCCATGCTACGATAGCAATTTTGAATACTGCATCAGACATTGCAAGGCACACAAAGTTTAAAATAGCTAATGTTCACACTTTGCAGCAAAGTTACCAACTCTTGTTGTAGGACATGATGTCCACCTAGCTCAATGGCTCAAGCCTTCAGTAGGAGAAGTCACTTATGTCATTGGAGCGAAGGTAGAATCCTTCCATCCACTATGGCATATTTCTACACTGGGGAGTCCCGTGCGGAAGGAAATGATCATTCCCATGTCTGGTGTAGTGAGTAAATGGGCAATTCCATTCTGATTCCCAGTCCCTTGTTTCCCATTTATTTGAAAATAGGAGAAACAAAACTGTAAAAATATTACTCCGAGACAAAAATATTCAAATAGAAAAGTGTTCTTCTCATTGTAATCTTTGTTGAAAATACAGTGGGTGAACTTGAAGTCCTAGTCCCTATACTCAACTTGTGATCTTCGAGGCAGTCCCCATCACTCTTAGTAAATTCATCAATTCTGTCTTCACCAAAGACTGGCAGTACTTGGGGCCTTAGTAATTTCATTACTTCTGTTCAACAAAAAACTACAAACTTTGTTATGTTATTTAAAAAAATCAGATAGTTATATGTTGTGGCTTTGAGTGGCATACATTAGCTTGTAATATACCAAATAGAAAATCTAAATATAATCAGAAATTTTGTATATTTTGTATATTTGTATGTTTTGGATATGAGGCCCTATTTGGAGGTGTTGCTTACACATATACTTTCCTATTCAGATGGTCTTCTCTTTACCTTATTGATGATTTGTTTTGCAGAGCAGAAGCATTCTAGTTTGATGTTGTCCTCTTCATTAATTTTAGCTTTTAACTTCCCTTGCTTTTGAGGTCAAATTCATAAAATCCTATTTAAGTCCAAGGTCCTTGAGTTTAGTTCCTATGTTTTCTTCTATGTGTTTTATTGTTTCAGGTCTTATATTTAGGTCATTCCTGCATTTTGAGTTAATTTTGGTGTGTGGTGATAGACAACAGCCTAGTTTCATTCTTTTGCAGGTGGCTTTCCAGTTTTCCCAGCACCATCTATTGAAGAAGCTATCCTTTCTCCCCTGTATGTTTTTGGCCTTTTGTTGAGAATTATTTGCCCATATAAATATGGGTTTACTTCTGGACTCTCAATTCTGTTCCCTGGTTCATGTGTCTGATTTCTTGCCAATACAATGCCGTTTTGATTACTGTCACTTTGTAGTGTAATTTGAAGTCAGGCAGAGTGATGCCTCCAGCCTCATTCCTTTATCTCAGGATGGCTTTAGCAATTCTGGGTCTTATGCACTTCCATACAAAACTGATGATTTTTTTCTTCTATTTCTTTAAAAAATGTCCATGGGATTTTGATGCAGAGTGCGATCAATCTGTATAATGCTTTATGTAGTATGGTCATTTTAACTATGTTGATTCTTCCCATCCAAAAACACCGAATATCTCTCCATTCCTTTGTCTCTTCTTCCATTGCTTTTAATAGGATCTTATAGTTTTCAGTATATAGGTCCTTCACTTGTTTTGTTAGATTTATTGCTAGGTATTTTATTCTTTTTGTTGCAATTACAAAAAAAATTATTTTTCCAGTTCTTTTTCTGACCTTTCATTACTATAGAACAGCTATGGATTTTTGAATGTGATTTTGTATCTAGATATTTTCCTGTATTTCCTTTTGTTTCTAGTAGTGTTCTTGTGGAGTCTTTAGGGTTTTCTATATAGAGAATCATGTCATCCAAGCATAATGACCATTTGACTCTTTGTTTAATATTTGAATACCTTTTATATCTTTCTCTTGTCTGATTGCACTCGCTAGGATTTCCAATGTTATACTGAATAACAGTGGCAATAGTGGACAGCCTTGCCTTGTTCCTGATCTTAGATGGAAGGTGTTTAGATTTTCACCATTAAGGAAAAGTTTGGATGAGGGTTTGTCACAGATGGCCTTTATTACATTAAGGTCCGTTTCTTTTATATCGATTTTGTTAAGCGTTTTGATTATAAATGCATGCCGTAACTTCGCAAAGGCTTTTTCTGCATGTATTGACATGATATGATTGATATGATATGATATAAATCATAGGATATGATCATATGATTTCTGTTTTTTAAGTTTTTATGTAGTGTATCACATTAATTGATTGCCATATGTTGAACGACCCCTGTGCCTCTTGGATGAAGCCCACTTGATCGTGGTATATAATGTTTTGACTATGTTACTCTATTCAGTTTGCTAGTATCTTGTTTAGGTTTACTGCATCTGTATTCATGAGAGATATTGGTCTGTAGTTCTGTTTTGTGTGTTCATGTGTGTGTGTACATGTGTGTGTGTGTGCGTGCGTGTGTGTTTTCTTTACCAGGTTTGGGTATCAGAGTGATATTGGCCTTCAATACATGAGTTGGGAAATATTGTCTTCTCTTCAATTTTTTGGAGATGTTTGAGAAAAATAGGTATTAAACCTTCTTTGAATGTTTGGTAGAATTCACTAATGAAGCCATCTGGTCCTGGAATCTACTTTTCGGTAGCTTTTTAATGTTTGTTTTAATTTCCATACTGCTGGTCAGTCTATTTAGATTTTCCGGTTCTTCTTGATTCAGTCTAGGAAGGTTGTATTTTTCTAAGAACTGGTCCATTTCTTCTAGGTTATTAAATGGTGTTATATACTGCTTCATAGTACTCTTGTATGATCCTTTGTATTTCTGCGATGTCAGTCATAATTTCCCTCTTTCATTCCTGGTTTTGTTTATTTGTGTCATTTCTCCTTTTCTTTAGTGAGTCCAGCCAGAAGTTTGTCAATTTTATAAACCTTTTCACAGAACCAGCTCTTCGTTGCGTTCATTTAATCTATTGTGTTTGTTTGTTTGTTTGTATTCAATTTCATGTATTTCTGATCTAATTTGATGATTTCTTTCCTTCTGTTGACTTTAGGCTTCATTTGTTCTTCTTTTTCTAGTTTTTTAAGAAGAAGCATTAGGTTGTTTATTTGGGCTTCTTCTTGGTTTTAGAATTAGGCCTGTAAAATGTGAACTTTACTTTTATGGCCTCTTTTGGCGTGTCCCACAAGTTTTGATATGGTGTACTATCATTATTCTTTGTTTCCATGTATCTCTTGATCTCTTTTATTATTTCTCTGACACAATTATCACACGTTGTTTAATCTCCATGTACTTGTGAATCTTCCTGCTTTCTTTCTGCAGTGTACACCTAGTTTCAAAGCATTATGATTCAAGAATATGGTTGGTATGATTTCCACCCTCAAATATTTGTTGAGGCTATCTCTGTGTCCTGGTATGTGGTTGATATTTGAGAATGTTCCATGTGTGCTAGAGAAGAAAGTATAAGCAACTATTTGGGGATGGAAGGCTCTATAATTTTGATTATATCCACTTGGTCTAATGTGTCATTTAAGGATGTTATTTCCTTACTGGTGTTCTGTTTACATGTTTTGTCTACATCGGATGGTGCGGTATTTAGGTCTTTTACTTATTAGCACAATTTTGTGTTTAAAATGGTTGGTACATATGAGTCACCAAAATGATAAAATCGATTATATTTGCATGTACCTGTGTGAACACATGGAAAAGGGCTTTTAAAAATTTTTAATTGAAAATAATATATACATAGTAGAAAACAACAACAAAAAAAGATTCACAAGCACAAGCACTGAGGCAAGAATATTACTGAGAAAATTATAGAAAGACCCTAAACTGAAAGCCTTTACTATATTCTTAATGGAAAGATTATAAGTCTTTATAGTCTAGGTTGTTAAGAACACAGTCCATCAAACTGCCACACATATGATTTTTGTACTTGTCTCATCCTTTCTTCATAAATTATTGAACCCATGCTGTGAAAATGAGAACTTCCAGACCACTGAGGTCAGTATAGAGAAGCAAATGTTACCTTGGGAATGAGGTAGTTTCTGAAGTTCACATCACAGGTCACTGCGTGAGGCAGATTGATGGGGAGAAGGTCGATGTATCGCTGGATCTCGTGAATCACAGAATCCATGTAAGGCATGCGGCTCCTGTCCTGCATGCAGGGGCTCCGGTGCCTGCCAATAACATGGTCAATCTCTTCCTGGACTTTAGCTGAGAAGGCACAAGTAACAGTGATGTGAAAATGGAAAAACACACACCACATTTACATACCAATTCAGGGATGCATGAAGCACCATGAACGTATCCCAACACCATTATAAACATCAGTTATATGTCCAGAAATACACCTAGACACAGTGGAATAATTGCCATATTAGGTACATGTAACTCTCCTACAGGTTATGTTTAAGATACATTGACATGCACCTGAATATCAACACAGATGAAAGCACAAAGAGAAATAATGAAATGTTTCAAAAAATGTACAGAACGTAATTGTCAAGAAATTGTAGGCCTTCACGAAAGAAGTTAAATATTAATTTTATATCAATATAAAATGTTTGTTCAAAACTAAATTATAATATATGTGTATTGTGTACTTTGTATACTATGTGTGTATCCAAGTTGCAATGCTACTCTATCTTCCAAGTTTTCAATGTTATTACTCTGAAACTTCTAGTAGATTCTTGGGCAGGTTATGATCTATTTTTAAACAATGACTCTGTTTCTGTTTCTTACCTAATTTATGCAATATCTGATTTACTGTATGGTAAGTAAGAATTTACGTTCCCATATCTTTCTTATACAGAATATATTCAGACAAACAATTCCCATAATGTCATTACCCTATATAGTTGAGTCACAACTTCTGGCTCTTAGAATATTCAGTTAACATCATTCTGACTACGTAAACAATGCTCCCTGGTAGGACGACGATGATTCTGTTTCATTTTTGATTTTTTCTTGGACTGAACTATATCTCTTTCATTCGATTCATGATTTGCTATATCTCCATTTGGAAATAATTCCAAATACTGAAGTAGATATTTTAACCTCCAAAAAATAATTTCCCTATAGTTAGGAATCCTCCAGTAACTGATCACTTCTCTTTAGTTTCTGGTGCCTCCCCTCACACCTGCCTTATCCACCTAGTCACCTGGAAGTGGATATTGTCTAGGACTGGTATCTAGCAACCACCTCTACACTTTCATTCTCCAGAAAGCTCCCAGATTCCTCGAGCCGATGACTTGTTCTGAAATGACCTCAAATATTTGGATGAGAAAGGGAAAAGAGGAGGTAAATTTTTGTCAACAAACACTCTTTTCATTGACACACAATGGGAATGCTGCTTTTGAGAAGTCTGGTGGCATTCTGAATTCTAACCCTTACAGATGACAAGACGCAGCTTTCCTAAAGTACTTGTGATTTTCTTTTTAATCCTGATGTTCTGAAATTCCATGACCTTATGTCTGAGGGTGGATGTTTTTATTTCATTCATCTCATAGAAACGTCAAGGGAATTTCCTTTCTACCTGGCAAGAAAACAGTCTTTCCTCCAGAGCTGTTAACTCTCTGGAGTTTCCTGTATTTGGCTGCTGAATTTCAGGAGGCTGGACAGAGGAAGGAGCTAAGAGATTCTGAATTCCAAAAATAGATGCCTACTTCAACTTTCTTTTCAGCTCTACAGTTTTATCATTGCCTGTCACTGTCTGCTGTCCCTGAGGAAGAGGCCTCTTAGGTCCAAGATCTCTAGAGAGTAAACCTCCCTCTTCCTATGGGGGAAAAACATCAGTGGATAAAAAGGAGTTGTCAAAGGCACCTGATCAGGGAGAGCTACCTTTTTTCAGCCTGTTTCTCCATTTACCTTCTTTGTATTTAATATTTCTACATAAAAAATCTTATAGGGATGTATGAGCACAAAGCCTTTTTCTCAACATGTAACTCCCTCTTCTGACACTGAGTTTACAATTTCTTCCTCTCTGCTGAATTTACCCCTTCTCTCAATCATCTCCCTTTATTTCAGAAATTTTTGAGGATTTGTTTGCTGTGCCCTGACCAACTTCTATTCAGCTTTATAAGATGAATTCTTATGTGTAAGACATTAGTGGGATGCTGACATACATAATGTATATTTATAAGCTAGAATGAACAACTGTAACTCTTTAAAGGGGAATTGATGATATTGGGCACTTTATAAAAGATAAAATTATTGGCACCCTTCCCAGGAATTCCCATTGTGACAAAAAACAACTTTATGTGAACAGACTCCTGAAATCACAGAATTCCTGTATGCAACACCTTAAGCCCGAATATTTACAATTTGGTTGTCTATTTAGCTTCTGTAACTTTTTGTACACTTAGAAATCATCTCAAGTAGCCTTACTAAATCTAGGGTTTCCACTTATGCTTCAATAGGGAGAGTTTCCATTAGAACCCTGCATGTTCAGAATGAGAGATGTCTAGAAGAATACAACTACTCAAAGCGTGTCACATTTTGTAATAAAAGCGATATCTGGTCCCAGGCCAGAACGTGGTAACTGTGCATGGCACAGATATCCTCCCACAAAACAGAGACACTGTTTTCCTGTTTTCCTTTTGCTACTCTCCACAGTCTCTCTGCTCCTCTCAGGCATCACCCTGTTTTTCATAAAGATGTCCCATTATTAACCATTCCTTAAATTTGGAAAATTATGCAGGTCACACAGAGATTTTAATAATGAAGCTTCTTTAAGAGAAAGATGATAGAATTAGCTAGTGGGGCTCCCCAGCATATTTTCTAAAATTCAGCTTGCCCACCAAGTTGGGCATACCTGTGACCTCTGGGTGCTTCAGCAGCAGGAGGAGAGCATATCTCAGGGTAGTGCTTGTGGTCTCTGTCCCAGCTCCAAAGATATTAGATATGGTGATTGCCAAGTTTTCCAAAGTAAAGTCTAAATGTGGATTGTCCTTTTCCTAGGAATGATTTGATGTAATTATTTGACAAATTAATTGGCTGGAATTTCGATGACTACAAAATAACTCATTATTATAAAGTTAAGACAACACACAACTTGCAAGGTACAATTTTAGAAAAAATACTGGTAATATGGTAAAGAGAGTATAAGTTACTTGACTCAAGCATCATTTCCTACTGCCTTATCTTTCACTTGCTTGAAATTATATTCATCAGCCTCTTTGAATTAGGTAGCTATGCAGTATCATTTTTGCCAGTGAGATAGAAGCAGAAGCCGATTGAAGCCACTTCCTCTCTTTCTTCCTCCTTACTTAAACGAAAATTTGAAGGAGGTGATAGAGTAGACATCATCTTGGGTCAAGAGATTTAATCATGAAGTGTGAGGCTCATATATTAAGTATGCATAAAAAAGAATGGAAACTATTTGACTCTCTGAATCTCTAGGGCCTCTGTACTCTCCCGAAACTGACAAATCGAAGTCTCCTTTTATGTGAGGTAAATACACCCACCATTTTTTAGAGCCATTTTAACAGGTTTTCTTTTATTTGCAGACAAACACAGTCTCAATTAGTGGGAATAGGCAATTTAGGCCATATATTGAAAGATGTCATAATTGTCGTATTTTCCTATTAATTATATTATTGTTTTTAATCTCTTAATATGCCTAATTTATAAATTAAAATTTATCATAAGTATGAAGGTATAGTAAAAACACAGTATATATAGGGTTTAGTACTATCTGTCGTTTCAGACATCCAATGAGGGCCTTGGAAAATACTTTCTGTGGATAAGAATTGACTACACACCTGGCAGCTGCTAATCCCAGCACGTGGCCCATTCAGGCAGGGAAGGAATTTCAAAGCCCTTACTATTGGGAATCCTTGAAAGCCTCACACAGAGCGCACTCTGTGGCTCACACTGACAGGGAAAGAAGTAGCAACCTTGCCCAACTGCTGAGCATCACCTCCAGTATACATGTAGAAATACAACATGCTGTACACTTTATTTTTTATTTTGTTTATGTATATATGTATGAATGTATGTATGTATGTATGTATGTATGTATATATGTATGTACATATGTATGTATGTATTATGGTGGCATTGGTTTACAAAATCCTGGAAGATTCTGGTGTACAATTCAAGAGTACGTTCACTTTTAACATATACAATTTTTATATGTCAATTATTTTTCAATTATATGGGAAAGTATGAACCTTTGTGCATTTTTGGTAGGAATGTAAATGTTGCAGTCAGTCTGGAAATGTTTGGCTGTTCCTCAAATGTTAGCCATAGAGTTACCATATGTCTCATCAATTTCACTCCTAGAAATTTAACCATCAAAAAGGAAACATGTCCATAAAGAAACTTGTACAAAATGTTTATAGCAGAATTATTTATAAATGCCAAAGGTATATACAACATAAATGTCCCTCAAAGAATAATGGACAATCAAATCATAGAACACACATAAAGTGGAATATTATTCGGCCATAAATCATAATAAAATATTAATTTATAGTACAACTTAGACGAGCCTCCAAAATATGCTATGTGAAAGAAGCCAGAAACAGAAAGTCATGATGCTATGGGTCATTTATATGATACTTCCATAGTAGGCAGATATGTAGAGACATAGATCTTTTTACAGGTTACCACATGATGGGGTAGGGAGAATGAGCAGTGAGCATTTAATGGATTTGGTATGTGTTAGCAGAGTGACAAAAAAGTTTTGAAGTTAGAGAGAGCTAGTGAGTGCGCAGAAGTGTGAATGCACTAAATGCCACTAAATTATATACTTTAAAGTGATAAAGGTATGGTATATTAATTTCATCTCAATTTTTAAATTGTCATCACTCTATGAATTGATCCAGACATTTAATGCAATCCTCACTGTCTCCTTTGCAGAAACTGCCCAGTTTATCCTTCAATTCATATGGAGATTCAAGGTTCCTAAAATAGCCAATACAATCTTGAAAATCAAAAACAGTCTTGGAGGACTCACAACACTTGACTTCAAACTTAGAAAAAAGCTGGTATTTAAGATGGCCAGATGGTGTGCTACCGGATTAAGGACAGACATATATGTACTGGAATAGAATTGAGATCAAAGAAATTCACCCTCAATTTGGAGTCAAGTGATTTTCGACAAGGGTGTCAAGGTAATTCATGTGGGAAAAAGTAGTCTTTTCAACAAATGGTGCAAAAGTCACGCTTACACACACCAATTTCAAACTTCGTATCTTTGCCAATTTAGTCTATTTTACACTCAACTAAGTGTTCTCCCCCACCCTCAGCCTCGTTTAAATATAACAGACATTAGTTGCTTATATTTACATTGTACATTTTAATGAGTTTTTTCCCAATTATAGTTGGCACACAAAAAGATATCAGTTTCATTTGTACAGCTTAGTGATCAGAGATCTATAAAATTCACAAAGTGATCACCCCACTAAATCGAGTACCGTATTCTTCCTTACACATTTATTTCAACATTATTAACTATTTTCCTTTTGCTACAATTTATATCTTTGTGTCTATTTTGGAACTATTCATTTATACCTCTTAACCCTTTGTCATTGTTCCTCCAGTGTGCTCTTTATCTCCAGAAGATTGATTCTATTCTTCTTGAGAGTTTCAACCTCCCTGCTCTGCTTTATCTAGTTATCTTTTCAATTTCTGAAATTGATGGTATGCCTTGCTTTAGAACTCACTGAGTTTTCCCAGAACTTACATCCTGAATTCTCTGTCATTTAAGTCACATATTTCGATGTCTGTAAGCTTATTTTCTGGAGATTTTTCTCTTTCTTTCTGAGATGCTTTGAGCCTTGAATGTTTATGGTGTTTAATGGACTATTTTCCCACCTGTACATTAATGGAAATGTATTCTGCTTTTTTTGCAGAAATAAGATTTATTATATAAAGGTCTCTCTTTAACCTGTTGCAAAGAGGCATTTTTCTTTTCGTTTCCAGTAGGTGGCGTCTAAGCCTCTTGGATCCCACCTTTATATGAAATCTTAATAACGCCGTTTTATTGTCTTTTAGGTATTCATTCACACTTGCTACCCTCACTATCAATTCCTATCAGTGTTAGTGACAGATTCAGTAGTGTTTGCTCAGATTCCCTTTGGGATCTGTGGTGTCCAAACTTGGAAGGTATGGGGTGCAGGGCCCTCTGAGTCTGGGATTGGGTTCAGCAGCTCAGCCTTACGTCTTGCAAATGCAGCTGATAATAAATAACTGTTGTTTCTCTGGTGTCCCCTCTTCTGTGCCATCCCCATTTCTCTGCTTTTTGCCCTGATGCCTGACACTGACACTGGCCTTGTGGGCCTTACGGCTCTCCCAGGCATGGTTCTTCAGCCAACCAGCCACACCTTCTCCCATTCACATCCTCCTGCAGAGAGCTACAACTGTAAGAGGAAGCTTCTTAGTTACTCCCAATATACTGGCTGTCTCCCAGAGTTCTGATCTATAGTAGCTCTTATTCACAAGTTCCGTGCTCACACGTGCTGGCATGCAGTTTGGGTGTATTTTCTTGAGGTTCAGTTATTGTTGTTTCAAGAGGCGAGATCTGGGGCCATCTCTCACTCCAACTGGTTCTGACGTCACACTCACATATGTTTCTATTAAAGAATTGCCTGCAACATTTCCTGCGTTGGTCAATTCATTTAGCTCGATTTTGACTGAGAAGCCCTTTATCTGTCTTCAGCTTTGCTGAATAAAGTTTTCTTGGTTGTAGATCCTGGGTTCTTATCACATTGAAATTTTGTGCCAAGCCCTTCCGTCCTGTATCGCTTCCTTTGAGAAATCAGCTGCCAATCTTATGGGTATTCCCCTGTAGGTAACTAACTGCTTTTCTCTTACTGCTTTTAAGATTCTCTCTTGGTATTTAACATTTGGCATTTGAATTCTGATGTGTCTTGGCGTGGTTCTCTTTGGATTTATCTTTTTGGAAACACTTTGAGCTTACTGGGATTGTATATTTATTTCCTTCATCAGGATAGAAATATTTTCCATCATTATTTCTTCAAAAAGTTCTTCAGCTTCTCAGTTACCTTCAAGTAACACTATGACACAAATATTTTTATACTAAAATTTGTCCCCTAGGCTTCTTAAATTATTATTATAGTCTTGGCTTCTTTCTCCCTCCCATTCTGATTGTGTGCCTTAGCTTTCCCATCTTTCATATTGGTGGTTCTGTCCTCTTATTTATCCACTGTGTTTACTCCACCTAATATACTCTTCGTCTCAGATCATGTGTTCTTCGTTTCTGAGTGGTTTCCTTTTATAATTTCCATTTCCATTTTCGTGTTTCTTTTTTTATCTCTTTGTTAAAATTCTCTCACTGAATTCATCTACATCTCCCCTAAGTTCATGTAGCATCTTTATAATCAGTGTTTGGAACTCTGCATCTCTTGATTGCTTGACTCCATTACTCCTGGATCTCTGTTCTGTAACCTCATATGGTTTCTGCTTCATTGTCTTCCCATTTTGGCTGCTTTTCTGTGTCTGTTTCCATTTACTAAGCAAAACTCCTAAATCTCCCAGTCTTATTAGCACAGCTTTGTGTAGTAAGTGTCCAGTGACAGTCCTGAGAAGGGTTTAGCTGCAGGCCAATTATCCCCAGCCTGAGCCCCTATGGGGCCACCTCTTAAATTCAGCAAGCAACCCACAGATAGTCGCCTTAAAAAACCATGTCGCCATCCACATGAGTGTAGACTCTGCACGGGAAGAAGCACAAGATATTTTGAGGACACAACTGGCTGTGGGTTAGGTGAGACCACGTGTTGTAGAAGGTGGAGTTTCAGGCAATCCTCTGGGTGAAACAATCTCTGTATTCCTGTTAGAAGAGCTCTCAACTCTGGTGGTGCTGAGTCCTCAGACATGGAAGGAGTAAAGACTTAACAGAGGGTTAATGGAAATGACCAGCACTTCTGTTCGGGAGAGATCCTGGCCTCTGGCCCTCAATCCAACAGCTCAGTATTCTCCTTTAAGTCCCTGCTGCCTCCCTTCTTCGTGGAACCGACCTGGTGCTGGTACTCAGAAGGAGCATGACCATGACCGTGAAAGTCCACTTGTGAACACAGCCCCTTTAAGAGGTGTCTGCGGGTGCTGGCTGCCGCTGCTGTAGCCTCTGCACCACAGAGCCATTCAGACAATTCCGACAAAGCAGCCTTGCAACTTTAACCCCTCCTATCTTCTACTATTGCAGGTTGATTATTTCTCTCTCTAGTTGTAGTGCTTCTGTTTTTATGATCCTAGGTGATTTTACTTGCTGTTTGTTACATGTTTCTGTCACAACATTTATTGGGTCACAGGAGGAATAAATAAAGCCTTTATCAAACATGCCATTTTTTCTCAGGCTTCTATCGTGTATCGACCTATTCTTTCCTACAACAATCCAGGCACCTCTACATAACTCATTTACCTATCTGAAATTACGGCCCCTGTCCATCACTTCAAATATGCTAATGTTCATCTGCAGACACTGGACATGCAGGAAGCTCAGCCAGGTTAAGCCATTTTTGCCATTCTTCTACACATTGCATGCAATGGCTGCAACCTTTCTTACATTACAGCATTCTACTTTGCATTTTCTAATTCTCTGAAATTGTTTCCATTTCAACTGAGGTGTCATTACTCTCTCCTCAGGTAGGTTATTAGTTAGCTGAAGAATAAAATTAACATATTCCATTTATTTAACAATACTTTGGAATTTAAAAATTTAATACATTCCATAATAGGGTAGATTCGTGCACACAATAGGTCTTTAAAATAATTGTCAGAATTTCTTGCCTGATCACTGAAATATATCAGGTAAATACAGAAATAGTCAATGAGCCACAAAATTCACAAGCAATCAAGTAACTGAGCTCTTGTTAACATTTTACCTGCGCCATTTTGATGAGGAAACAATCGATAAAGTCCCGAGGATTGTTCATGTCCAAGGATGCTTGATGTTCCCTTGTTTTCTCCATAATGTAAGTTCTTATATTATCTTCATTTTCCAATATTTTCCTATGCCTCCCTGGGAAATAATGAAGAACAGGGAAAGCATTGCAGAGCTAGAAGAGAAAACAATATTTTATTAGTAAAAAAAAAACTTAATAAAGATATATACCATATGCCAAGCCCTGACTAGAAACTTTACTGTAAATATTAATAAATATTTAAAAATAATGGTCTCTGTCTTGAGTGGAATTTTTATTTTACAAACACATACTTTCCACACTGATAAGTGTATTTGAAGAAGGAAATTCTAACCAGGGGAGCACAGATGATTAGCATGTTATACTCAGACATCATGTTTATAGTAGAAAACCATCTTTCTACTAATTCTTTCATTTTTACATCAGTTCTTCCCTATAATCTTGAAATATGGGGTGGCACATAGTACTATAATTCACATTTTGTAGGAGACAGCAGAGGTGACGGAAATTGGGCCACCTGATATAGAGCACAAAGCTAACCTTGCTTTTTCTAGTCTGGTCTAGTAGTCTAGGCATTGAATCAGTTTTGCAGAATGGGGAGTGTCCTGAAGACACTATAAAACACAACTGAACATTTTATATATAAATCAACTGAGCACCAGAGCAGCTAAGTGACTTCTCTAAGACCACATCGTTACCGTTTAGGCCGAGGACAGAACATGTCAGCTCAACACAGCCAAAATTGTGATTTTTGTTTATGATTTGTACATCACAGTAACCGATCATTTTGTCATCCTGAAAATACTTACCTTGTCAGCTAGAATGCAATCTGAATCATCTAACACTTCTACCTTAGTTAGTGTTCCCTGGGAGCATCTGTGGTCCCAAATAGTCTCTCTTCCTGAAGGAGATATTCTTTTCTTTCCTAAATGCTTATAGTACTGCCAACTAATGTGCCAAAGAAGTCACTAAGTGTTGACTAGATGACAAGTTTTGTGATTAATGAAGCTTTTTAGGAAGAATCCAGAAGTCTATTAGCACTCTAGGTATACTTTTGGAAAGTTCCTAAACTACTTTACAGGAAACAGAGGTTTATAATTCAGTGTAAAAATGACTAGACAGAGTCAATGAGATTGAATTCTTGGCATGTCTTTTCTAGCCTATCCTTCAGATATCAGCCATATTTCTCACATTCACTTCACAGCTCAGTGCACACAGCATTTTGGATTCTTGGAGAAAAGGACATAAAGTATTTCTCAGGAAGAAATGATCTTGGCCTCACCTGCATCCATGGAGAGCTCAGAATCTGGGCACTTTCATTCTCTCTTTCCATTAAGTTTAGAAAAGTCTCGTCTTTATAATCAAAACGATTCTCAAATAGAATAGAGCAGATCACATTGCAGGGAGCACAGCCCAGGATAAAAGTGGGATCACAGGGTGATGCTAAAGGATCAGAAACAATTTCAAAACACTGTTAATATGTATACATTTGTTTATAAAATAATGGGTAAAAGTAATTTTAGAAACTTCAATGCAAATTTTTTTCTAAAATTTTTCTTAACATTCAAGTTCCCAGCATGCATAAAATCAACAAATCACTTATAGCTTAACTGGAGCAGGCATTTGAATCCCACTAGTAAAATAATAATTTTCTTAAAAAATATATTCATTTTATACCCACTGCCAGTATTTGTACTCTTTCCCTACAAGGTGCCTGTTAATTTGGAGGAGAAAAAATAAGAAATCTTTTAAAGAGGACTTTTTTACATCCTTTTATAATGAAAGTTATCAGTGCTAAATAATATCAATCTGCAAAGCCTGTAGAAAATTAAGTGCTGATATAGAGAAAGGATACCTGGGTAGCTCAAAATGTGTAATGTATAATAAATACCTGGAAAAATCATGGGTAAAAGCAGCAGATGAAAAGTTAAAAATAGAGAGATTGTGGGTAAATATATATATTTGAAGGAATAAGTGTAAAAAAGCAGGAATTACCCATGTCATATGACTAGTAAGACTCATACAAGTGAATAATTATATAAGACCAATTTTTTTGTCTGAAGTAAAAATAAAATGAGGAATTTTATTTCAAACATCAGTGCCAGGGTATTCACACAAAAGGTAAATTGGTAAATGCAATTCTTTTATATTTTAATTTCAATGTTTTGAAATGTCTCACTCCTTTGGAAGAAAATGTCCATCATTTCCAAAAATCAGCAAATATATTATTTATTTGGGAAAAGCTCCTCTATATAAACTTCTGGTGTATTGTTCTGAATAGCCATCAATAGAAAAATAGAATTTAATAAATGGATATTTTCATCCTTTAAATCAAGTGTATCATATTTTTGTAAAGAAATTACAGTAAAGTTTCCTTGTCTTGTAAAGGATCAGTAAATAAACACTTTGCAATCAAATGAGCAATGAATGATCATTATATGCAAAGAGATTCAAAATTCATATTTGTAGATGTCATTAGGATGACTTGAATTAAAAGTGTTGTGCAAAATGATATTGGGAAGATGGTGGAATAAGAAATCCCAGCACAATATCTAACACTGAAACATTGATTTAGCAATGATTAGACTAAAATTCTTTTCTGAGATTTTCAGATTCCAGTTAAAAAGTTGCAGTAGCACATTAGAGCAAAGACCTAAGGACAGCCACATTAAAACTGGTAACAAGCAGTTTCACTTTTCCTCCTCGAATCTGGCACAACTCAATTGTGGAAGAGAAAGCTTCAAGTTGTGATGACCCCATCACAAGAAATAGAGGGAGAAAGCATGCTTCCAATATACTAGTTTTTCACTGGGCTGCCTAAGGAATTGGTGTCCGTCTTACATCACTTGAAGTACTGAAAAACTGGCAGAGTCTGGATATCTGAGACCACGGAGAATAAACGCGAGGAGAATACTGGCTTGCTCAGGGCAGCATGGCTTGGCACAAACTAGAGAATATGCACAATCTGAGAGGCTCTATTTTTAAGGAGAAAGCAGAGAAGTGAAGCACATGCATGATGTTCTGGCTTTTTGGAGTGCGACCTAAGAGACTGGCATCTCTCTCACCTGACTCAGGGCCCAGAGAAGGAGCCTACCAACTGTGGAGAAAAAGATCAGTAGGATAACTTGCTTTAGTAGAGCCAAAGAACTTTCTGTGCCGCAAAGAGACAACAAAGCGACCAAGAGATTACTAGCTCCTGTAAAAGAAATTGGCAAGCTTCCCTAGTGGCAAAATTGTACACACAGGATCAAGAAGTTGATACAAAGAAAGGCAGGAGGAGGATAGTGGGGTGTTAGTGTCTCTAGCCAGGATGACTGGTGAGGGTTTTGCCTTGTACAAAGCCAGTCCATGAAGTCTTGAAGAGGTGTGTATTTGTTCAAATTCATGGATCCTAACACAAATTTAGGAAACACATAAAGCAGAAGGAAACATGATTCAAACAAAAGTACAAAACAAACACCCAGACAATGATCCTAAAGAAACCACTTGCCCAAAGATATAGGTGATAAAGATGTTCCACAGCTCATGAAAATGATACATAAAGAAAATTAAAATGTCAACAAAGAAACAGAACATGTAAAAACAAATAACCAGACAGCTAAAATTAGGGGTACTGAGGAAGATAATAAGTTACCTCAAAATTGCTACAGAGTTTCAATGGTAGACTTGAAGAAAAACAGAAGAAAAACAGCACACTCAAAGAAAGGTCATTTGATTTTCTTTGATCAGAAAAACAGAAGGAAAGGAATCAAAAATTCAGTAATCCTAATGGACTACATAGGCGCAGAGAAAAGGGCCAGAAAGCTTACTTCAGAAGTAATGGCAGAAAATTACTCTTCTCTAGAGGGAAAATTAACATCTAGACTCAAGAAGAACAAAGCACTCCAACCAACATGAACAAGAGAAATCCCCACTGAGCTACATTGCAATTAAATTGTCAACAGGTGGGAGGGGAAAAAATTAATGTCCATGGTAGACACTTTGTCACTCTGGTGACTAAATAAAAGTTGTGACTGAAAAATGGAGCAAACGGCAAGGAAAGGTACCTAGAACTAGACAAGCAAGTCCTACCACTATGGAGAGAAATAAGACAGAACCCTGCAATGGGAGGAAATAGGATGGGGTGAAGACACTTGGCTGCTGGGTCTCGGCTGTAGCAGCAGCAGCTGTCAGTCAGATGCCTCTTAAAGGGGCCGTGTCACCAGTGAACATTTGTGAAATGGATCTGCTCACTGTGAGCACCAGCACCATGTCAGCTGTGCAGGAGCAACAGCGACTTACAAGGGGAACCCAAGTTGTTGGATATGGGGCTGTAAGCTAAGATCCCTCCCAGACAGAAGTGCTGGAGGTATCCATTGTTCCTCTGTTGAGCCCTCATTTTTTCCCTGTCTGTGCACAGCACCGCCATAGCTGCGAAATCATGAAACAGGATAAGAGAGTTTTTGCCCCAGAAGATTCCCTGACACTCTGGTTCCCCCAAATCGTGGTCCTACCCAAGCCACAGCCAGGTGTATCTATGGTAGTCTGGTGCTCCTTGCTGAGTAGAACTAAGGCTCACAATGGTGGCTTCTGGCCTCAGAGTAGGTGTGGTTTCTTGAGGCAACTATAAGCACAATGTCTGTGGATTGCTTGCTGAATCTTAACAGGTGGCCTTATAGGGATATGGGCTGGGGCTAAACTTGGCCTGCAGCTGAACCATCCTCAGGACTGTGTCACCGGACACTTACTACACAAAGCCATGCTGATAAGATTGGGACACTTAGGAGCTTTGCTTAGTACATAGAAACTTGCACAGAAAAGCAATCAAAATGAGAAGACAATGAAGCAGAAACCATATGAGGTTATGAAACAGAGATCCAGGAATAATAGAGCCAAGCAATCTAAGAGACGCAGAGAACCAAACTCTGATTATAAAGATGCTACATGACTTAGGGGAAGTGTAGATGAATTCAGTGAGATAATTTTAACGAAGATATAAAACACATGAAAATGGAAATGGAAATTATAAAAGGGAACCACTCAGAAATGAAGAACACATGATCTGAGATGAAGAGTATCTTAGGTGGAGTAAACACAGTGGATAAATAAGAGGACTGAATCATCAATATAGAGAATGGGGAAGCCAAGGTCACTCAATCAGAATGGGAAGCAAATTGAAGCCAGGATTACAATAATAATTTCAAGAGCCTAGGGGACACAAATCAATGTAAAAATATTTGTTTCAGAGTGTTACTTGAAGGTAAACAAGAAGCTGAAGTGTTATTTGAAGAAATAATGATGGAAAACATTTCTATCCTGAAGAAGGAAATAAACATACAATCTCAGGGAGCTCAAAAAGTCCCCATAAACATGAACCCAAAGAGCGCCACACCAAGGCACATCAGAATTCAAATGTCAAATGTTAAATACCAAGAGAGAATCTTAAGAGCAGTAAGAGAAAAGCAGTTAGTTACCTACAGGGCCCACCCATGAGATGGGCAGCTGATTTCTCAACAGAAACAATACGAGGCAGAAGATTTAGGCACAAAATATTTGATGTGATGAAATCCCAGAATTTACAACCCAGAAAACTTTATCCAGCAAAGCTATCATTTACAGTTGAAGGACAGAGAAAGAGCTTCCCAGACAAAAATGATCTAAAGGAATTTATCATCATTAAGACAGTATTAGAGGAAATGTTGGAGAAACTTCCTTAAAAAATGTATAAAAATATGAATAAATAATGGTAATAATACATTCCTATCAACATTCTTATAATGGTAATAATTCATTTCTACCAAAATAAAAAAGAATTTAGCGCTCAAGCCAAAAGATAGAATGACCCAATGGATAAGAAAACAAGTCTCCTACAAATGCTGCCTATAAGAGGCTTGTTTCATATTATAACACACACAGAGATTAAAGAAAAGAGGCTAGATAAAGACATGGGCTTAATAAACCTAGAGGATATTGTGCTGAATGAAATGGGTCAGATAAATACAAATATCACAGGATTTCACATACATGTGGAATCGAAGGAACAAAATAAACAATAAGAACAAAAAATGCAGGAATAAATTGGTAGACACACAGAATATTTTGAGGGCAACAAGATGGGGCAGTGGTTGGGGGCATCGTAACTATGCAAAGGGATTAAGAGGTACAAATGGATAGTTACAGAATAGTCAAGGAGATGTAGAATGTAGCATAAGCAAGATGGATAATAATGTGGTAACAAATAAGTAAGGGGAAAGATGGGTACTAGATTTAGTTGATTAATCAATTTGTGAATTATGTGGATCTCTGAAAAAACTCATTGAATATATAATGTAAATATGAGCAACTAATTTTCTATTGTTTTAACAAAATCAAAGAAAAAATTATAAAGCACAAAAGCAACGAGAGAATTTTGAAAGCAATAAGACAAGAACAACTTGTCACATACAACAGAACTACAGTAAGACTATGAACAGTTTTCTAAGTAGACACCTTGAAGGCAAGAAAGAAATGGGATCATATATTCAAAGTACAGAAAGACTAAAGCTGCCCACCAAGATCACGATTTTTGGCAAAACAATCTTCAGATATACAGGACAAACATTGCCCAGATAAACTAAAGCTGAGGGAATTTATCACCACAAGACATTCTAAAAGGATTCATTAAAGTTGAAACACTGGGACACTGAACAGCAACAAAACAGCATATCAAAGTATAAAGCTTGCCAACATAGGTAATATACAGACAAACTCAGAATACTGTAATAAAATAAAGGTGGTAATACACCGTTATTAATTTTAGTATAGAAGTGAAAAGACAAAATTGACAAACCTTTACATAGACTAAGAAAAACAAGAAGATGCAAATAAAATCAGAAATCAATGAGAAGACATTGTAACCGATACCACAGAAATACAAGGAAAAATAAAACATGAGAAATACTATGAACAAAAACACTCCAACATATTGGATAACTTAAAAAAAACGTGAAAATTCCTAGAAACATGCAATGTACAGGACTGAATCATCAAGAAATGGAAAATCTAACAGTTTATGAGGAGTAAGGTACTTGAGTCAGATATTTAAAAACCTCCCAACAAAAACAACAAAAAGCCCACAAGCAATGGTTTTGATGGTGAATTCAAACAAATATTAAGGATTGGTAAATATTGCCAAATTTTCAAAACCTTTTCAAACATATACAAATGAATGAGTAAGATGTACTGCAGTAATAGAATGAAAAATTAAAATAATATAATCAGTAATAGATGCAGAAAAGGGATTTGACAAAATTCAACATTCTTTTATGAAAAATGTGCTTCTATATTTCTTTACTCAACATAACAAGAGCCATATATGTCAAGCCCATGGCTAACATCATGTGCAAAGGAAGATTTTCCCCTAGTCAGAAACAACAGGAACCTGTCCACTCACACACTCTTGTTCAACATAGTACTGGAGTCCTAACCAGAACAATCCATCTAGAAAGCCCTAAAAACTCTACTAAAAGCTGTTAGAACTGATCAATAAATTCACTAATGTTGAAGGACATCAAATCAACATGCAAAAATCAGTTGCATTTGTATACACTAAAGTGAACTCTCTAAAAATGAAATAAAGAAAACAATTTCATTTTAAATAACAAAATTAATGGAATACTTAGAAATAATGTCAACTAAGAAAGTGAAAAATCTGCATACTCTTCTCTCACAACACACTGATGAAAATAATCACAGAAAGAACAAATGAATGCAAAAATATCCCATATTCATGGATATAAAGAAGTAAGATATAAAAGGTCATTATGGACCAAGGACATCTGTTAATTTAGTGCAATCTATCTCAAAATCTCATTGCATTTTTTTACAAAAGTACGATATACAATTCTAAAATTGGTATGGAGTCACAGAAGGCCTCGAATACCCAAAGCAATGTTGAGAAGAAAAAAAAAGTGAAAAAATAAAACTTCCTCTTTTCAAATTACACTATAAAGCTAAGAAGTAAAAAGAGTATCACCCTTCCATTGAACAGACACAGACCAACTGAATGGAAGCAAGGGCCCCAAATCAGCCTGCACATTCACTGTTGATAAATATTTGGTAATGGAGACAACAACACTCAAAGGGAAATGACAGTCTCTTCAATTAATGGTGTTGGGAAAACTGAATATTCACAAAAAAATGAATGAAACAAAGGCACTATCTTATAGCATTCACAAAAGTAAACTTGAAATGGATTAAAGACTTAAATGTAAAACCTAAAACCAAACACTCCCAGAAGAAAATTTAGAGACATGGCTGGATCCTGGAAATTGGTCTTGGCAATCACTTTTTGGATATGACACCAAAAGCACAAAAATAAGCAAAAAAATTTTTTTTAATTGTAAAAAATGAAACTGCAGGAAACTAAAAACCTTTTCTGCACAATAAAACAAACTATCGACAAAATAAAAAGGCAACCTATCAAATGGCAGAAAATACTTTCAAACCATTGATCTCAAAAGGGGTTAATATCCACACTATATACAAAACTCATGCAACTCAACAGAAAATAATCCAATTAAACATGGAGAGAGGCTTTGAAGAGACATGTTCTCCAAGATGACATACAGATAACCAACAGGTACATGAAAATGTGCTCCACACCAGTAATCATCAGGGAAATGCAAATCAAAACCACAATGAGATACCACCTCCCATCTCTTGAAATAGCTAGCTATAAGAAGCCAAAGGAAAAGAAGTTTGGCTAGCATGAGGAGAAAAGGGAACACTTGTGCACTGATGGTGGCAATGTAAATTGCTAAAGACACTGTGGAGATTCCTCAAAACATTAGAAATAGAAATACCTATGATCCAACAATTCTACATCTGGTTATATACAAGTCCAAAGGGGGGAAAAAAACAGAATATTGAGATTTTTGCACTCCCATGTTTACTGCAGCATAATTCACTAACAGTAGCTGATGGGTGGAAAAACTAAAAGTCCATCAATGATAAAAGAATAAAGACAACGTGGTAATGCATGCACTGCAACATTATTCAGCCAGAAAGAAAGAAAGAAAGAAAGAAAGAAAGAAAGAAAGAAAGAAAGAAAGAAAGAAAGAAAGAAAGAAAGAAAGAAAGAAAGAAAGAAAAGAAAGAAAGAAAAGAAAGAAAGAAAGAAAGAAAGAAAGAAAGAAAGAAAGAAAGAAAGAAAGAAAGAAAGAAAGAAAGAAAGAAAGAAATGTTGTCATAGCCTACAATATGGATGAATCTTGAGGACATTTTGCTAGTGAAATAAGCCAATCATAGAAAGAGAAATATGGCATGATACCAGTTATATGAAGTATCTGTGGTAGTCAAACTCATAGAAACACAGTGGAATGGTAGATACCAATTGCCAGGAAAAGAGGAAATAGAGAATCACAGTTCAATGGGAACAGTCTCAGTGATGAAAGATATAAAGGCTTAGATACCTGTGGTACAGCAGTGTGACTGTAGCCAACAACACTCGAATGTATGCGTAATGACTTGTTAAGTGGGTAGATCTTATGTGTTTGTTCATTAAAAGTTGTATTTTTAAGTGTGCAGAAAAATGGTAGGACACAGAATTAAAGGGAATTTGTAGTTAGAGGCTTCTATGTCGGGCTCCTTTATATGGTCAGGGCTCTGTTTTAAGACAACCTTTATTTGAGCTAGATAGATTAATTTAGATTGAGGATCATTTGAAAAGACTTGGGATTTTGTCTGTATGTGATGTGCAGGTAATACGTGATTTTCAGTCTTTCCTTTCACTTAATATGAAAGAAAGAATTTAAAAACAGTGGAATTTGTAACACAAGCTGAAAATCAGTCACCTTGCCAAGCACTTCACAGGTCATTAGATCTGGCCGTGGAAGGTAAATAATTACCATATACTACTTACCAAAATGTAATAAAGTTGGAAGAAAGTGAAGCAAACTGCAAATAGAGCAAATACCACTGAAGGAAGACTGGCTAAGTAGTTATGGATGATGGTTCAAATCTTGTTAAATAAAACATTCTTTACCTTGTTTTTGGTATTTTGAAAGTTATGATGTAGCATATCTTCAAAACACATAATTCAATACTGTGGTATTTGAAAACAAAAAATAATAAATTCCCATGTTTTTGAGATAGTGCTGACTTTTCAGAGGAATCATAATTGATGAGACACTAATATTCTTAGGTAATTAAAACCATAGATGGCATTATTATTGGCATTATTACTGTATGTCTTGTCCCTGGAAGTAACTCTTAGCTATGTCTGTGGGCTGACTGTATAAATAAAAGCCAGTTAAGTAAAAGCACAGGTTACTTGTTATATGCTCCATAAGAGCATGATGAGCTCATTCCTACCAGGTCCACCAGACAAATATCACCTGGTGAAAGGCTCTGGAATAAATAACCCACATTTATGCTCCAGGAAAAACATCACTCCCTAACTCTTTCAGAAAAATGACTCAAAACTATTCTTCATGATTTCTCATTTGAAAACAATCAAAGTTCAGGACACAATAGGAGTAAATGACATTTACATCCACATGTGTGTCCACATAACCGTGGAGATACCCACACTACTAGCACAGATACACAAAACCTCCCTTGACTCTGCTTCAAAACATCCCTCCTCCACATGAGGGCTGACCACCACTACCCAGATGAAACACTCAGGCCCCATGAACCGTTGTCAGAGATGTCATTAGAGAAGAGAACAGTCTGTTAAGGTCAGAGGCAGAGAAGAGAATCACTCACCATTGGTTTTCCTCAGCTCTTCCACAAGGCAGAGGGCTTCCTCTTGCACACGGTCCTCAATGCTCCTCTTCCCCATCCCAAAATTTCGCAGGGTCATGAGGGAGAAGCGTCGCATCTCCTTCCATCTGTTTCCATTGCTAAACACAATTCCTACCAGGAGGAGAAACAGAAACTGGGAGTAGGTCCTAGGCCAGGGAAGTAAGCTGACACTTGACTCCCACACACATAGACCCAGCTCTGCTGAAGAGAACTCAAGTTCCTATTTCCAACCTTCCCGTCCCCATTATCAATGCTGCCCACACAGACGCACACACCTACCGAGCCCTTTGGTAGCTTTTTCAATCACTGGGGCACTGCCTCTTCCAGAAAACTCCTCTCCCAGATCAATCAGGGCTTCCTTCACTGCTTCATACCCATACAGCACCACGGTTGGCTTCATGCCAAAATACACCGTGAACACAGGGCCATAGACTTTTGAGAGCTGGGAAAGGAGATGCGAATATTAGCAAGAGATGTTACAAAAGATGTTACAATTTGATAACACATCATGCCTGATTAACAATATTGTTATCCTATTTTTAAGTTTTCATTGTGTGCCCCACAACTCAAAATATTTCTAAGTTGAATAATTAAATATGAGGGTGGTGGTGAATGACTTCCACCTATGTGCCAGGCAATCCTCAGTTTGTACATGTGTTATAATGAATCCTCAAAGCAGCACCTTCAGCAGATACATTTGCCCCACTTACAAATAAGGATACTGATGTCGGTAAATTCTAATTTATCCCCAGTATCCCACAGCTACTGCATAGTACACTGAAATTTGAATTCCTTCTTATTTGACCTCTGATCCTTGAGCAATAAATAAATCAATTCTCAATGCCCACCTTTAAGACTAATGCCCCGCTCACCAATTCAGTCGTGTGCAGAGCTCTTACTTTAAGAATTCTGATTCAGTAGCCCTGTGATAAATACTAAAATTTTATATTTTTAAGTTAGCCGATGTGTTTCTAATGCCTAGTCAAGTTAATGATCCACTGGTATTACTAGTGTAGAAGGAGAATTAGCACCACAGAGGCAGTGCCAGGATGTGCAGCATCTCATGGAAGAACAATTTCTTTCACCTGCAGCATTAAAGGGGCCAGATGGCAGCTTTGTGCAGAATCCAGACAGATCTGTTGTCATCAAGCTGGCCTAGGCAGATTATTATTTTTCTTCATTCATTTATGCTGGTCCTTACCCAGAACTATTTCCTTCATATCACGCATAATTGGTTTCTTCAGAGAAATTTCGTTTTTATGGCTATTCTGAACAAATAACTGTTTATATAGTAGATGACTTCTTGAATGAAGTCTCTAATCAGAAACACACCCTGCATCACGAGGAGCAGTTCCCCCATCTTTTGACACTTTATTATTTTCATTCCACTGTACAAAAACCTAAATGTTTTTCCCTTACAAAATACATTACTTCACTCCACTATTCTTGACAATGACAAATCAAAACAATGCTGCCTGGGGAGTATTTTTTTCACAATGATATATTTTAACAATTTAAGTTTCTATGTTGTGATTCATATAAATATATTTTGATTAATATGTTTTATTTAAAAGAAGATAGTAAAACACTTACCATTTGCAACCTGGTGGAGGAACATAGACATACTTACATTGCTTAAGGATTTGCTTATGTTCTTCAGATCTAGCTGGAGCATATTTCCAATAATTGGCAGAGGCGTGGGACCAGGCGGGAGGTTTCCTTTCCCCATGCTCTGTTTCCAAAGGGAAAGCAGAAGCAAACAGGAGAGACAGAGCCCCAGGACCACAACTGGATCCATGACAGCTTTCTTCTTACTTAGGCAACTGGGAGTTTAAAATCCAAACTTTTATAACACTCTCTACTATTCACTCCTTGCCTCTTTGACTCCTAAGGAGACTATTCAGCTAGATCTACTTATGTTAATCTCTCTTTTGATGGGACTTGGGACCACTTGTCTCCTTCTTTGCAATGCTTCAGCGTAGAGATGCTGTTCAACAAGTTGAAGTGCAGCCCAGAGACTAGTGTTTTATTTTTTTAACATCCCACGTGGTTGAAAATCAGTAAAGTAAATATTTTGACTCAAAAAATTGCTCAATATTTTGGATTCTCAGATCATGACCAGTTCAGAATTTATAACTCGTGAGGCAATCCTCCTTGTATGTAAAAAATGTTTTACTTTTAATGTTTTAGAAATACTAGTATACTTTGTCCTGGAAATTAAAGCCTTATAGTTACCTAAACATCAACTAGGGAACACAACTCATTAATTTTGAATATCTAAATATGAATCAAGTAATTAGCTAATCCACACACATTTTAACATCCAACTCTCCCCCCAAAGAAAAAGCTACTGAAAAAATATTTTTTATTTTTCAGATGGGGAACAGAAATCTCAGAGAGAATGAAACACCCATCCAGTGTCATGTAACTCATAAGCGACATAACTGGGATTGCAATTTATATTCTTTAGTCCCCATTGTGGTGCACTATGGCTTACACCTCAGCTCCCTCAAAAGCAATTTTAGGAAAAGAAACAAAACTCATAAAACATTATTTTCTCTGAATGGGCACCCCATCGAGTGTTCACAAAATAATGGGCTCCACCTTAAACAGAAGCCGTTAATTGACTCCAAGGATATAAAGGCCATAGATTCTCCAGAGAAGAAATAAAAGATAAAGATTCTCCTCTCTCCATCAATACAAAAGTGAAACTTGTACAGGTTACTGAGGGAAAAGCCTGTGTCACAGAATTCAGAAAGAAGGCTTCAAAAACCATGTCTTTCCCCACTTCCCTACCTTCAGACATCCCCTCACCTTCACATACAGCCTTCTCTGTTCCTTTTCTAGCCTATCATTGTCAGATCCAATGGAATGAAGTATGCACAGCAAGGAAGAAAGATTTTGGACAGGACAAAAGGCATAGACTCTGTGGGGGACAGAAGAGAGGGACTTAACTAAGAGACTTCTAGCACAAAACTAGCATAACATGCAGACCTGAACATGAGACGACACTTAGTGATCATAAGGATTCGAATATCACTGGAATGATATCCACCACTAGATTGCTGTACAAAGATGTATTCTGTAAAGATGTCATCTTATGTGTCCTAAATTGATTAGCACACTTATTTCAAAGCACTTTCAGAAGGAAAACGAAGACTTGTCAAGACTCCATTTACAACACGTACTTTTGTCGCCACCTCATGTTACCAGGCAGAATGACACATCCATCATATCTCTTTTGACATACTCAGTTATTTTTGCCTAAGGTAAAATTATGTCCATTTTAATGATGACGCAGCTGGCCTGGTAGTTTCAGCAACTCAGCCAAAGACAAACAGCCTACAGGTGGTGGAGTTCTGGCCCCCCATCCTCTGCTCCATGAATGCTTCCTTACCCGAAAACACTCAGTTCAAGCAAGTTCCCCAGTGTTTACGGAGTCATGCGTGACTTACCTTGATCAGTGACTCTCAAATAAATGTTAACGTGTTAATATTCCAGCGTGGGTTGACTAAAACAAGGGTCAGAAAAGTTTAGTTATGTAACCTTTAGAAGTTCAGTGAGTCCAGTTTGGGTATTAGCTTTATCTAGGACATAGAACAGCATGACTTTGCTGCCTGACTCACACAGCTCTGGACTCTGACAGAGCAGCGCTACTTTCTCTTGCATGAAATGAACTCAATAGCTCTTTTTAAAGCAATCATTTTATTTCTTGAGAGATGGGTGTTTCTGTTCTTCTTTTTTTTCTCCTGCTGAGGCTCCTACCTGGTCCTTCCTCTTTTTGTAGAGTGAAAGAGTCACAGATAATTAGAGAAAGAGGGATCAGAGACCTCTAGTCTAATCCTGACTTTAGATTTGGAGTAAAGAATTGGTGACTCGATGAGGGGCAGTGTTACTATGTCATCAGTACAAGACCTTATCTTAGAATCCAAGTTTCTAATTTCAGGGTCTGTGACATCTCACATTAAAGGAATTCCCCACCGCTTCCCAGATAGATGGCCACAATGGCATCAGGGTGAAGCCCTTCACAGTGACAGAGCAGTGCAGTGAGGGAAGAATTGTGAATCATAACTGTTTATTATTTGTTTCTTTGTTTGCTCTTACTTTTTTATTATCATGACATTGTTTAGTGAAATCCAGCCTGTTTCAAGTGTATAATTTAACAGTAAAGCATACACACACACACATATGTACATATGTACGTACGTACATGCATGCATACATACATACATACATTCTTACATATAGAATTGTGTATTCAAACCTAGAGATAAATTTCTTTCTCTCACCACATATTTGAGACCCTTTACACAGTCTACCTCCCCCTCTGCCAGACCTTCTGGTAACCACAAGTCCACTGTTCATGTCGATGTATCTCTGTTTCCTTGTCCTGTTCATTTGTTGCTTTTAGGTTTATATCCCACATATAAGTGATATCGAGTGATTTTCAACTTTTTCTGTCTGGCTTATTCACTAAGCACAATTATAGCAAGTTCCATCGACACTGCTGAGAAAGGCAGTATTTTGTTTATTACATGGCTGAGTAATAGTCTATTATATATATATATATGTGTGTGTGTGTGTGTGTGTGTGTGTGTGTGTATGTATGTATGTATGTATGTATGTATGTATGTATGTATGTATGTATCACAGCTTCTTAAGCCAATCATCTATCATGGGACACTTTTTTTTATGTCCTGGTCACTGTGAATAATGCTGCTATCAACATTGATGTGCAAAAGTCTTTTCGAATATGGGTTTTTAAGTCTTTGGGGTAAATGCCCAGTAGAGAAATTGCTATATCACATGGTAAAGCAATTCTTAGATTTTTGAGACACCTCCATACTGTTTTCCATAGTAGCTGTACCAATTTGTAATCCACCAACAGTGAATGATGTTCCTTTTTCTCTGCATCCTCTCCTATATTTTTTATTAATTGTCCTTTTGATAACAGCCATTCTTACAGGTGTAAGATGCTATCTCATTGCAGTTTTGATTTACATTTCCCTAATACCTACTTATATTCAACATCTTTTTACATGTTTTTGGCCATTTGTATATCTTCTTGAAAGAATTGTTTGTTCAGGTCTTCTGCCTGGTTTTTAATTAGATTGTTTGTATCATTATTATTGATTCATATGAGTTTTTTGTATAGTTTGGACATTAGGCCCTTATTGAAGGCACTGTTTGCAAATATATTTTTCATTCAAATGGTGGTCTCTTTACCTAATTCACCATTTCCTTTGCTGTGCAGAAGCTTCTTAGTTTGATGTAGTCTTATTCATTTATTTTAGCTTTTACTTCCCTTGCATTTGAGGTCAAATTCATAAAGTCCTCTTTAAGATCATGGTCCATGAGTTTAGTTCTTATGTTTTCTTCTATACAAGTTATTGTTTCAGATCTTATATTCAGGTCCTTAATACATTTGTGTTAGTTTTGGTGTATGCTGATAGGCAACAGTCCATTTTCATTTTTTTTGCAGGTGGCTTTCCAGTTTTCCGAGCACCATTTATTGAAAAGATTTTCCTTTCTCCACTGTATGTTTCTGGCTCCTTTGTCAAAAATGATTTGCCTATATAAACATGGTTCACTTCTGGAATCTTGATTCTGTTCCACTGGTCCGTATGTCTGTTTTTCTGCCAATACCATGCCATTTTGATGGTAGTCACTTTGTAGTATAATTTGAAGTCAGGCTGAGTGATGCGTCCAGCCTCGTTCAATTTCTCAGAATGGATTTGGTGATTCTGAGTCTTTTCTGCTTTTGTACAAATCTGATGATTTTTTGTTCTATTTCTTTAAAAAATGCAGATGGGTATTTTATGGAGATTGCATTAAATCTGTATAATGCTTTAGGTAATATGGTCATTTTAACTATGTTGATTCTTTCCATCCAAGAAGTCCAATGATATATCTTTCTATTTCCATGTACTTTCTTCGATTATATTTAATAGGCTCCTATAGTTTTCATCATATAGGTCCATCACATTTTTTGTAAAATTTATTCCTAAGAATTTTATTCCTTTTTTTGCAATTGCAAATGGAATTGTTTTTTCCACTTCTTTTTCTGACACTTCATTATTAGAGTGTACAAACGCTATGCATTTTTCAACATTGATTTTGTATCCAGAAACTTTACTTTTTATGCTTATTGTTTCTAGTAAGTGTTCTTGAGAAGTCTTTAGGGTCTTTTGTCTAAGAATCATGTCATCTGCAAATAGTGACAGTTAGACTTCTTCATTTTCTCTTTGGATGCCTTTTATATCTTTCTCTTGCCTGATTGCACTTGCTCAGTCTCCCAATGGTATATTGAATAAAAGTGGTGATAGTGGACAACCTTGTCTTATTCCTGATCTTAGAGAGAAAGTTTTTATTTTTCACCATTCACTATAATGTTGGCTGAGGGTTTGTCATATGTGGCCTTTACTATGCTAAGGCTCTTTCCTTCTGCACGCATGTCAAGTGTTTTGTTGGTAAGTGGATGCTGTATCTGGTCAAAGGCTTTTTCTGCATCTATTGATGTGATCATATAATTTTTTTATATAATTTATGTGGTGGACCACATTAATCGATGTGTGTATGTTGTACTATCCCTGTGCCCTGGGGATGAAACTGACTTGATCATGGTGTATAATCTTTTTAATATGTTGTGGTATTCGGTTAGCTAGTACATTATTTAAGATTATTACATTTGTGTTCATGACAAATAACAGTCTGTAGTTTTGTTTCTTCATTTTATCTTTACCAGCTTATGGTATCAGATTACAGAAGCACATAAAGTCGTGAATTGCCAATGCAATCCTGAGAAAGAATAACGAGGCTGGAGGCATTACACTTCTCGACTTCAAATTACACTATAATGGGACAGTAAACAAAACAGCATGGTATTGGCAGAAAAACAGACACAGAGATCAGTGGAACATAATCTAGTGTCCAGAAGTAAACCCATATTTATATGGGCAAATAATTTTTAACAAAAAGCCAAAAACATACAGTGGAGAAAGGAAAGCCTCTTCAATAAATGGTGTTGGAAATAAGGAAAGCCAACGAGCAAAAGAATAAACCTAGACTGTTGTCCATCACCACACACCAAAATTAACTCAAAGTGGAGGAATGCCCTGAAACAATAAAATGCATAGAAGAAAACATAGAAACTATACTCAAGAACCTTGGATTTAAATATGATTTTATGAATTTGACCTCAAAAGCAAGGGAAGTAAAAGCTAAAATCAATGAATAGGACAATGTCAAAGTAAAAAGCCTCTGCTCTCAAAAGAAATCGTCAACAGGTAAAGAGACAACCATCCGAATGGGAAAATATATTTCTAAGCAACACCTCTGATAAGGGCCTCATATCCAAAATATACAAAGAAATCATACAACTCAATAGCATCCAAAATACAAATGATCCAATTAATAATTCACAGAGGACCTGCACAGACACTTCTTCCTAGAGGACACGCAAATGACTAAAAAATATATGAAAAGATGCTTGACATCACGAGCTATTAGGGAAATGCAAGTCAAAAACACAACTCACTCATGTTAGAATAGCTACAATTAACAGGACAGTTTATAAACAATGTTGGAAAGGATGCAAAGAAAAAGAAATCCTCATGCACTGCTGATGGAACTACAAATTGGTATGCCACTATGCAAAAGTATGGAGGCTCCTCAAAACATTGAGAATTGATCTAGCATATGATCCAGCAATCCCTCTACTGAGAATTTACCCCCAACGACTTGAAAACCCATATCGAAAGTGATATTTGCAAACCAATGTTCATGGCAAAGAATGTGGAAAAGTTAGAACCCTCCAACGCAATTGGGAAAATATAAAATATTGTATCTACTTTTAAATACATATATTTTTTTCTAAGAGTCTTATGGTTTTGGTGCTTATGTGTAGGTCTTTGATCCAGCCAGTTTCACAAAGGAAAAATGTAAAGGTACCATGTAGCCCAACAGTTTTACTCCTTGATATGTACCCAAAAGAAATAGAAACTATATACACACAAAAACTTGTAAATAAGTATCCATAGAAACATTCTTCAAAACAGCCAAAAATAGAAAAACTAATACATGCATCAACACCTGAATGGATAAATAAAATGGTATATCTATATAATGGCATATTATTCAACTATAGAAAAAGTGGAGTATAGATACATCTTTAACAATGAGGAATCTTGAAAACGTTATGCTAAGTAAGAGAAGGCAGTTATAAAAGGCTACATAGTATAAATTCTACTTATGTAAAATGTCCAGATTAGGAAGATATACAGAGGCATAAAGTAGATAAGTGTTTGCCTAGGACTGGGTAGCAGCAGGAAAATGAGAGATGATTGCTAAAGGGTATGAGATTTCTTTTCAGAAAAATGAAAATGTTTTAGAATTGATTGTTGTGATGGTTTCGCATTTCTATGACTACACTAAAACTCATTGTATTGGACACTTTAGTGGGTAAATTGTAAGGTAAGTGAATTCTCTCAATAGAAATTTGCTGCCAAAAAGAAAAAAAATTAGCCAGACTAAATACAATAGTAAGACACAGAAAACATTGATATATTAAAATACTGTATACAGGCAATAGCTGTTTGAAATTGGAATTCTGGAGATCTTAGATCTCTCCTTGATTAATGAAGAGGCTTCATAGCATTAAGGAAACCCTTCTAAATGTGCACAAAATATGGAGAACTCATGTAGCTACATTCTTCTAGGAAGGTGTTTACACATTTTATCAGACTCTCAAATTGAAAACACCCAGAAAATGATAAGAATCATTGTCCTAGCATAAGAGAAGGCAGACAACGGAAGTAATTTCCTTCTTCACTCTTCCAGTTTATTTTAACCTTTCCAGCCTCTTATTGATATGCCATCTACAACCCTTGAGTTGAAGATCCAGCTCAAATTCCACAGATAATTCTTTTGAATTTATCTCCTTTAACATTTTTGGCTCCTTGCCATTTTGGCCTTCACCATGATGTTTCATTTCTGCCTTCTTACAGAGTGGTTGAATAAAAAAACTGTGGCCTCAAAGGAAGGATTTTCTTCTCTGGAACTAGCTCTGAAGTGTGTTCTGGATTCTGCCTCAGTTCAATGAGAATCCATCATCTACACTAGTGTCTTTATGGCACCTATATTTTCCCTCTCACACACGTTTTCAACTCAATCCTACTGCTATTCAAATTCATGATCTAAATCTTTCCTTCCTTGGTTAAACTTTTCAAATAGGGTATCTGGTCTCATTACTGAAATGTCCCACATGAGCTCCTATAACTTGGCTCTCATCATCCTCTCTACTAAAGCCTTTCTCTACAGAACTGCTCTAAAACATTCTTAATCACTTTAAGAGGCCTTCCCAAGTGTAGTTTCTTTACTTCCCAATTTTATCTAATATCTGATATTTTTTCTTCCATGAGACTGCATACTTGATTGTGTTCCTAGAACTCTGAGACTCTGACAAGAGGAATAACTTTGGTTTTGACTCCCCTGCAGTTCCATGGTCCAGACTCTCATAAGAACCAATTTAAAAAAAATAAATATTGCTAATCTTGTCCTTAGGCTTCATTCTTATCTTATACATTGTTCTGTACAAAGAGAACAGTTTTCTGTATTATCTATATTCTGTTCTTGTTCTGGTTTATGCATCTACCTGATCAAATCAAAACTTTCCATGCCAGCATTCAATCTCATATTTATCCAAATACATTTTTGGTTACATTCAATTAAGTCTTCTCTCTACCCTCCTAAAACCTTTTCCATCACACACCTCTGAAACTTTACCTGCATCTTTCAGCCCACCTGAAATTCCCTCCACTGGCCTCCACTGCAAATATTTTAAGACCTACCTTAAACCTCATAATATGCAGGAAGTCTAACTAAGTTTAACCATTCTTTTCTATTTTCCCACATACCTTGTGCATTGATCGTATCCTTTTTCATATTATAGTATATTTTGTATTTTCTAACTTCTTTGTAATTCTTTTAATTTCATCTGGTATATGCTTTCTGTCTCTCAGGTATATTATTATTGATACATAAAGGGCAGGGTCTATGTCTTCTAGTTAGTTAATAATTCTATTTTATGCAGTGCATGATGCTTAGTGCAGATTCATGCATACAACAGGTACTTAAAATGCTACTCAAGCATTTCTTGCCTCACTATTGAAACAACCCTAGCTACTACAAAATTAAATAACAAACCACAGAATCACAAGAAATCAAAAATTATCTATTCCATTTTGATCAGAAAACAATAAATAAAGCCTGAGGATTTGTCTTGGTGTTCTTCCTTTTTCTCCCAAATGTAACTTTTTTTAAACTTCACTATGAATTTTAATTCATGATAAAAATGTTACCTAAACACAATTGAACATCTCATAATAGAAAATAAAATATAATAATCAAATTCTATTTTGTGAATACTTTTATGGCACAAAGATTTTCCTCAGATCCAACCTTATATTGTGTTATTTGCTTTCAGAGAACATACCATAACAGCAAACTGTTTAAATAATACAAGTAAAGCTATTTGAATGATTGTCCAAACAGAACTTTTTAAATAAACCTATTTAAATTAGTTTCAAGTATATAGTACATTAGATATCCACATTGTTCATAAAATGATTCCCCCAAATGCTCCCTCCATCTCCTGGCCATCTACTTAGCCATCCTATTAATGCTACCCGCATTCCCTGTGCCATGCTCCTCATCGTCATGCCCAACTATCAACTACTAATCTGTACTTCTTTAATCTTTCACTCTATTCTCCCAACCTCCAAAACCCCTCCTCTCTGTCAGCACAAAATTGTCCACTATTTATGTGAGTCTGGTTTTGATTAGTCTGTTCTTTCTCTTCCTTAGATTCCACATGTAAGTGAAATCATATGGCATTTCTCTTTCCCTGTCTGACTTAATTCACTCAATCAGCATAATAACTTCTAGCTCATCCATGTTGTTGCAAATGGTAGGATTTCATTTTTTAATGGCTGAGTAATATTTCATTGTATATATGAAACATAATTTTTTTATCCAATCACCTGTTCATGAGCATTTAGGTTGCTTCTATATCTTGGCTATTGTAAATTGTGCTGCCACGAATACTGGAGGGCATAGATCTTTATGAATTATTGTTTGGTTTTCTTTGAAAAATTATCCAGAAGCACAATTGCTGAGTCAAAAGGTACATCTATTTTTAGTTTTTTCAGTAACCTCCATACAGTTTTCCAGAGCACATGTACCAATCTGCAATGTATAATTCCACCAACAATGTATAAGGATTCCCTTTTCTCCACATCCCTGCCATCACTTGCTGTTTTGTGATTTATTGATGATAGCCATCTGACAGGTGTGGGGTGATATCTCATTGTGGTTTCAATTTGCTTTTCTCTCAAACATAACTTTTTAAAAAAGCAATTTCTAAAATAAGTTGTTACAGATTCCTGGAGAATAATCAATGAGAGCAGGGAAATTGTTATAGATCGAAAAGACAAAACTATATTTATTAAATAAATATTTCTTGAAGACATATACACCATATGTTGAGCGGTGGTTAGATACTGGAGCTACAAAGATGAATACAAAATATTCTCCTTCTTTAGAAGGAACTTTTTGATAATTCTCCTTGCTGGTAGAAAGAATTGAGGAAGAAAATTCTGACCAGAGGATAAAAGATGATATCATTTTTTATATGCGCACATAATTTTGTACTGTAAAAACACATTTATACCAATTATCTGGGTTTATTTTACATCACATCTTCCTTAACGCCATGAAATAGGATGGCATGATATACTATGATGTATATTTTGTGGATGAAACAGATTGAGTTTGGGCTACCTGATAGCACAAAGCTGTTTCCTACTTTTTTACTTTTATCAAGCAGCCTCAGATATGAAATCAGTATTTTAGAGTTGCATGAGACTTAAAGACCTCAAGAAATCCAATGAAACTTTTTATGGATAAAATAACTGTGCACAGGGCAGTCGAGTGATTGCCCTCAGATCACACAATTATCTTTTAGACAGAATACAAGACATGCCAGCTCAGCACAGGATAAAACTGTGATTTTTGTTCATGATTAATATGTCTTAAAACCCATTGATTTCCCATCTCTAATTCACTTACCTTATCAGCTAAAATCCTAGCTGAAGAATCAAACACTCTTGTTCTGGTCAGTGTTTCCTTGCAGTACCTGTGGTCCCAAACATTCTTCCTCTTCAATACCCTAAATTAGGTATTTCTACCAAGCAATGTGAAGACAAGGTCTCCACGTGCTGATTGCAGGGCAGCCTGTGGGTAATGAAAGCCTTTCAGAAAATAACCCGGATGTCCATTTAGTGCCATAGCCATGCTTCTAGGCAGTTACTAAAGTACTTTGTGGCAACTGAACTTCTAAAAACTGTAGTTTAGTGGAAAAACCACTAACAGGGAGTCAGTTGACTTGAATTCCAGCTCTGTATTTGAACATTCACTTTGTGTGTGTGTGAAGTAAATGATTGGCCATCTTTCCCATATGTACACTGCATGATGCTAAGCTCTGGGTAGGACTGTGGTGTTCAAACACAACTTGTTCCCATCACAACTTGGTCCATATACAATTTTGACTTGTCAAAGAAAAGCGCATTAACGGTATGCCAAAAAGAAAGGATCTTGGCTTAAATTGGATCTGTGAAGAGCTTCATAATATTGAGGTTTTCATTGACTTTTCCCATCAAGCTATGAAAATTCTGATCCGTACAATCAGAATAATTTTGGAAAATAATGGAGCAGATCACATTGTAGGGAGCACAGTGCAAGAGAAAAGTGGAATCATGGGGTGAGGCTAAAGATTTAGAAACACTGTTTTAAATCACTAAATGCACAAAAAACATAGTCTTTATCTTTGATATATCAGATAAAAGGTCACTTCAGAAACTTCAAAGAAATACCTTCCTATCAATTCCTTTATCAGAAAAATTTCAGCATGCATAATATCAGCATATTACTTTTTCTTTAAACTTGAGTTGACCATACATCCTAGCTAAATAAGTATTTTTTTCAAATACATTATTCACATCCATATTCTTTATTTATACCCCATGATTTGTAGGCCTTTTTGGAAAAAAATGGTAATTCAAGTTATCATCACACAGCCACATCTGTCTGCAAAACGTGTAGGTAACTAAACGCTGACAGAATAAAAAATATTTAGTGACCTGGAAACGTTTTAGAGATAATGAATAGTTAAAGAATCCACGTGTAGAATAATATAGACAAATCTTAAACAAGAAGAAATTATGAGTAAAATCAGGTATCTGAAAAACAAATGTAACATATCAGAAGGCACCCATGTTGTATGAGAAGAAAAAGTAACACAGATGAACAAAAATTAAAGACAGAACTGACTGCCTAAAGTAAAATTATAATGACAAAATGTTATCTCAAATTCAAGTCATTGGGAGGGCAAACACAAATATTAAATTGATTAGTGGAATCCTTTGATTTCTTCACTTTATTATAAGCAAAAATGAATTTTCATCTCGAGGTACCAGTGTCCAGCATCTTCAACGAACTCGGAATTTAATTGATTTGCCTTTTTGAGGACTTATGTTATATTGCTCTGTATACCCATCCACAGAACACAGGTTTAAGAAGAGTGGACAAAGAAATTAAGTTAATGGAAAGGCTTTCTTTATTTGGTAGGAGACCTGGAATATAAAATTGTTGTAGTCAAATGAGCCATGAACTTAATATGTTAAAGGCCTTCTGTTTCCTATCAATTAATATAATTAAGAATAATTTGAATTAATGTGCAGAAATGAAAAAGCATTGAGCACTAAGTCATGTGTTGAGTGCAGCTCTTCCTATGTCATTAAACTTCCCAGGAGTTATTTTTAAAACTTATTTTCAATCTCAGTTGACATATGATACCATGTTAGTTTCAGGAGTTCAACACAGCAATTTGACATTCATATACCTTATGAGGTAGTCACCAAAAGAAGTTAGTCTTCTTGCTTGAGATCTCAGGAGGCTGAAAAAGATCTCATCATCTGCAGAGAGGAGATTGCAGACTTCACATGAAGAAACTACCCAACTCTGATGACCTTGCAGCTTCCAGACATGGAGTCTCAGGGAGTTCATTATCCCATTGGAGCATTTGACAGGAAGCAGCACCCCATGCTCCCTGACCTCTGTGCATGTGGAGCCACTTCACTAAGACAGGATGGTTCTATGTCCTTCTCCTGAGACCCTCTCCTTGATTGTCAGGCTGTCCTCATTCTTTCATTCCCAATTTGAAGCTTTCACTGCATCCAAAAAAAAAAATGGTCCTAAAAATTCAAAGAAAGAAAAGCTCTTTCTTTCTGCACGACCCCAACCTGTGTCTCTGTTCTTAGAACCAATCTGGGGATGACCCAGTCCTGGGGGCAGGGACTAAGAGCAAAATGTCCTTGTGCTCTTAACTCATGTCTCAGCTCTTGCTAAGCTCCCACTGGACCCCGATTTCTGATAGTGGGGCATGTGAAGGGCAGAACTGAAAACAAGATAAGCCAGCTGCACATCCCTGTTCTCAGTGGCTCCCCTAGGGCAGGAACTGTGGGGCTGGAATGGAAATGGTTCCCATTCACTTGAGTCAAACGATGAGATGAACTTAATGCTTCTGGTAATGATGGAGAAGCTTCATAAGTCACATTTTCTCATGGATAACAATGGGTTAATCTTGAGAGGTTACACTCAAGAAAACAGTTCATTGAAGTCACAGGACAGTGACCCAGGTATGGCAGACCCTGGAAGAAATAGTTGTGAAAAAATCTGTAAAGGCCTGATTCTCTGAGGGTGGAACTGTTCAGCCAAGAACAGGCTCCTGACTGGTTTCACTTTTTTTCACTTTGCAACGTGACTCTATTACACTTTTCAGAATAGTTTCTCAAGCAAACGCCTTTTATACTGTTATTATTCTATTATACTATCTAAGTAATACAAAGTGAAAATCTTGATCCAACAGGCCATTTACTTTCCCTAAGGACTATATTTCTGTGAGAAGTTCAGCCACCAGAATCCCTTGAAATATCAACATATTTTGCTCTCTTTCATGTTTTCTGAAACACTGTGGCAAGAGAAAGCAAACGATACTTCTGGGCCTTAATAAATATCTGCTGATTTAAAGAATAGTTTTGAACGGAATGTTGAGTGGTGGACAGTTGTGAAAAGACCGGGGCTAGTGCCCTGGCAATGCAGAGCCCCAGCAGCACGAGGCCTTCCTCAGCAGTGTGAGTGCTGTGTTGAGCGGGCTTGGAAATGACATTCCTCACATGGACTCCACCTCCGCAGGGGTTTCTCTTCTCCACTTGGAGGTGGCTCCATTTTCTGGAAGGTTCCAAGGTGAGGTGCTCTCAGAAAAGCCCTGTCTCTCACGCTATTCATGTGTTTCCCTTGAGGACCTAGAGGGATTCAGGATACCCTTCAATCAGCCATCAGAGCAGCCCCAACATCCCATCCCTGGGAATCCTGGGCTGACCTCTTTTGCCTCCTCTTTCCTGAGCCCGCTCTTTGGGAGCTGCCACCTTGAGTTGGATCATCCCTCCCCTCACACTGGGAGGCTCTGCACAGAGGATGCATGATTCAGTTCTAGATGAAGGACTCCTTGAACTTTCCACCAGCAGGAACCACAATGTATCATGAACACTACAAAATTCTTCGTTATTCCACATCCCTCGTTACTCTGTTGTGTGCTCACTTCTGAGGTAGCACTCCAGTCACACTTGCCAGTTGTCCAACTAAAGCCTGAAGTCCCTAGGGTTCCCTCAAAGGATTCCATTCCCAGCTAGGTATAGATGCCAAAATCTATGAATTCTGCTCTAACTATGACCCTATCCCCTACTTCCTCTGCCTCCACGTTTGATGACACCTCTGGTTGCACCAATCACCTAAACAGAACTCTCCATAACTCTTTGGTACTAACTTTGTCCCATTTTTCTTGTAAATGATCACCCTGTCACATGCGCTAAAGTGGTATGTGACAGAGTGATCATTGTACAAGAGGGATCATTATATTTGAAAGCAGTAGAAATAGATGTTAAAAAATTCCTTGGACAGGCGTGACACTGCCAATGAGATTTCCTCCTTGGATAAAAGAATGTGGACACAAATAATGAGTCATGGACAAGAGTAATTTCTTGTCATCTGCACCAATGGTGTTCCTATAGATAGCATTGCCTGATTTACAAATACAAATGCAGGGCATTGACTTAAAGCTGAGTTCAGATAAACAATGAGGGCCTTCATTTTTTTTAAGTATGTCCTATAGAGATGTACTTATTTCACAAAATTGTGATTGTGTGTCCTTGGCTTTCTCATCCTCTAGATAGGGCATTTGATCCTTTTCTTTATTCACTTTGCTTATTCCTTTGTATATCTTATTTAATAGACTTGTCATCTCAGATCCTGTGTTCTTCATTTCAGACTGGATCCCTTTGATATGTTCCATTTCCATTTTAATAGTTTAGCTGTTGATTTTATCTGCACTTCCCAAAAGTTCGTTGAGCTACTTTATAACCAGTGCTTTGAACTCTGCATCTGTTAGATTACGTGACTCCATTGTATCTGGATCTCTTTTCTGTTCTCTCATATGGTTTCTGCTTCTTTGTCTGCCTCCGTGTGTCTGTTTCTATGCACTAAGCAAAGCTCCTAAGTCTCTTGGTCTTACTAGTGTGAATTTATGAAGTAGAAGTCCAGTGGCACAGTCCTTAGAGGGGTTCAGCTGCAGGCCAAGTTTAGCCCAAGCCTCTGCCCCTCTGGGGATACCTGTTAAGATTCAGCAAGCATGCACAGATGCTGTGCTTATAGTTTCCTCAAAAGGCCACACTAGAAACTGAGGGCAACTACCTCCAGTGTGAGTTTGGGAACTGCTCAACATGGAGCACATGACTCACTGAGGCTATACTTAGATGTGGCTTGGGTGAGTCCATGAGTTGCGTGAGGTGGGGTTTCAGGGAATCCTCTGGAAAGAGAGACCTCTGTTATCCAGTTTGATGATGTCAGTGTTATGGTGGCACTTTGTCCTGAGCACTGGTGGAAGTAGGGCTCAATAGGGAGCAATGGATCCTGACCGCACTTCTGTACACTGTGCTTCTCGTTGAGGCCCTCTCCAACATTGTCTCCCTGTAAGTCCCTGGTGCCCCCTGCATCCAGCCAAATCAGCACTGGTATTCAGAGAGATAGGCCCATCACCATGATAATCTGCTAGTGGATGTGATCCCTTTAAGAGACGTCTGCCGCTTTCGCAGCCTCCATCTCCCTCAGCCTATTGGAATAGACAGCCCCGCAGCATCGCCCTGTCTTACATTCTGCCATTGCAGGGTGCTTTCTTGGATTTCTCCATAGTTGTGTGGCTTGTTCATCTAGATCCCAGGCAATGATTCCTTGCTACTGCTCCTTTTCCATTACTACTTTGATTTGGTCGCCATTGGGATGGACGGAGCCTCTATCTTCTGTGCCATGTTTTTTTTTAACCTCTCCGAAGACTTTTATCTTCTAAGTATGTCCAATAGAGACATACTATATCACAAAATTCTTGGTGTCAAGATGTTTACATTTGGAACACATTATAAGACATGTACTTGAAATATTTTAGGCTCTGTGTAGGCAAAGAAGTATTTCCATCTCTGGAACATGTAGTCTATGAGAATAAATGGGGATGGGGCTTAAGTTGTGAAATGTGAAATAAGTTGGAGTCACTTATGTTAAGGGACTTTAAAATGGAGTTTGAGTCCATTAAGCAAGTGGGTCTTCTGCCAGTCCTCATCGAACGGAGCATGATCTTTCAAAGCGGGCTAAACAGTAAGTATTCTGAGAACACTGCAACAACAACTGCAACGTGTCACAGTGATGGACTTTTACTTAGCGATGCCTCAGCCTAACCAAGGCAGGCTTTGTCCTGCCAGCACCAATTAAATTTCAGTGAATGACTTCTGCAATCCTCCCTGTTTGCCTTTTTAAAAACCCTGACTTTTGTACCCCAGGAGGACACTGTTTTGGCTGCTACCTGAAGCTGCTTTTCCCAAATTGGAATTCTTTGATCCCAAAGAAATGTTTTTCTTTCTTCTTTCTTGATTATTGTCTCCTGACAATTTGGCATAAGCAAAAGTGGGTCTCAGGCAGCTGCAAATCATTTCTAGGAACTGGGGATGAGAAGGCTCAGAATTTGCATCAAATGATCCATTTTGCTTTCCTGCTGCTACCTGAAAACCACTGAGGCTTCTCCAGGGAGCTACACAGGGCCATTTCCAGGAATAAGTCATGGGACCTAAACACTGAGGGCTACAGGGTAATACCCAGAAACAGAAGAGAAGGAAAGGACCACGTGCGCCTGGCCTATCTGTTAGAAACCTGTAGGCACTCTCTACAGGGATACTGGCAGCTGCTTCACTTTGACCTTCTAGGTCTTGTGCAGGTACCTCCTGGCCAAGTCCAACATGGAACTATGAAGGAAATGTAGTTCCAGCTTCAGCTAGCTGACATCATACAAAAGCAGCACTGCCCACCCTTGTCAACTTTGCATCCCACTCATCTCTTCAGCCAATTTAACTTTCAACAGCTAAATCTTGCTTCCACACAACATGACTCAACTATTCCTGGGACAACTGAGAACACACTAACCCTTTCCCCAAAAGAGAATAATGAAGTCCCTTTAATTACTTTATCTTCCTGGGATAATGTTTAGCCCTTTCCTAGCTGAGTTACACTCTCCTTTTAACAACCTGACATTTGAGCTTAACCGCTATTCACACATTTAATACTTGTTTGTGCAGGTGAAAATGAAAGAGTAAGGAAAAAGAGGTGATATCATAAAACATGTGCAAACAAATTCATATCAAATTAAAGAAATATAGGTAAAACCACTACAGTTCTCCCTTCTGCGACTGGTCACATGGTATTAGCTCATGTGTATAACTTCCTTCTTCTACCGTCCATTCCAATTGGACATCATGATTCCTTGAGATTATATACATGGTGGGCAAGGTGATCCACGTCTTCATTCCTGAAGGGTCAATGCCATTGGCAGCCTTGCTAATGCTGTTTTTGTTTAGCGGCCTCAAAATTTCTAGGGTATGCTGACTCTTATCAGTGCTCCACAAGAGTAAGACAAAAGACTGTTCCTCATGCTTTGTGGAACGTTGTGAAAGTTTGGGATGCCAGATGTGCAGTCTCATTGTTTTGCTTCTCAGGGTGAAGCTGTGAGGTCTTGGGTTCCTGCCCAACTATAAGCACCTTGCTAGTGTTGGTAGTCTGGCCAGATGTGTCTCTGCTTTTCTTTGTGGCTTTCAGGTGGCTAGATTTACATTCGCTCAGGGTACAGGAGTCTTTCAACTACTTTCTGGATTTTTACAAGGTAAATTGATTCACTTCTCGCCATCAGTCAGTGTGTCCACTGAAAGAACAAGACTTCAGGGCTTCCTATTGTGACATGTTGCTGATGGTACTTTCCCTTGCGTCCTTTTAACAGATTGTGTCCTTATGGAAATAACCTATTTCATCTAAGTTATCAAAGTTCTAGGCATAGAGATGTTTATACTATTCCTTTATTATCCTTTTAATGTCTATAGCATCAAAGTAATAGACTCTCATTTACCTTGGTTTTTATCCTTTTGTGATCTCTCTTTCTTGGGAGCAGAATGGCTGTGAATTTATTAATTTTATGAAACTTTTCAAGAAAACCACTTTCTTTTCTCATTGATTTTTTTATTAATTTCCTATTTAACATTTTAAATTTCAGTTCTGATTTTCATGTTCATTTCCTTTGGATTATTTTGCATCACATTCTTCACTATCATTGTTCTTAATGTTTCTCTATGTGACGAAGCTGATCCTGCGCATAGTTTTTATCTACTTACATCCCAACTGCAAACACTTCTAATTTACACAGAGCCAAGGAGCTTTCCTGCCTCATCTTCTTTGTCTTTCTCTGTAAGTATCATTATGAGAACGAGCCTGGTGCTGTTGGACTTTTTTTTAATTTCTTACCTAAACTATGCAGAAAAAAAGGAAATTTGAGAACTCATTCTGCAAATTACACTCTTTAGAACATATAGGACATGTTTAGAACACAGGTTCGCATTGGCAAACACAAATCATCTTGCTCTATCTCACGCTGGCTTCAGTACCACTCAGGATTATATAAATTTAGCATATGTGATGGCCCACACAAACATTTTAGACAATAGGGAATAGCATTATATTCTGCAGAGACACTTAGCAAATTCTTTCTTCATGGAGAATGAATGTTTCTGGATCTTGAGAGAATGGGTGATGAGAAGAGAAGAGGTCACAGAGGAAACTCCATGGAAGGGAACAATACCAGATGAGAAAGAGTTGCAGACAGCATCTCAAAAGAAGACTCATGGTTTCTCCTTTCTCACACAGGAATGAAACAGAGCTGGTAAGGCGGTGGCACAGACATAAACCCATTGACAATTGCCGTAGTTTCGATGTCCTTTGGGTTCACCACAGATTTCAGGGTAAAATTCTGTAAAATGGTGGTCAGGAATAAAAAAAGCTCCATGCGGGCCAGGGCCTCTCCTACACATATCCGTTTTCCTAAAAATAGCAAACACAGAGACACTTAATTACTGGATTCCAGAAAAAGAATATGCAGTAAATATTTGATTAATGTTCGAATAATAGACGGAAGGTAGAATGGTTGATAAACAGATGGACAAAGTTTGGATGTACATGTTAGCCACCTAACATCTTATCCAAATGAGTATTCTCCTTTAAAAAATACTATTTAGTATCAGCACTGTGCCATGCACTCTATTAAGTATTGTCACGTTATAACTGCTCTTTCATGTTTCCAGCAAGCTTTTTGTGGAATCATACAGACGTTAGTTGTACGTTCTGTCCCTGGTCTGTTGTTTCATGAATTTCTTCACGTTTTTCATAGCCTTTGTTCTCAGTCTCTGTATACCTACTCTTTATCTCTAACCAATACACCACGAACTTTCAACTTTTATATGACCTTTTCCTTTTTGGCTAGGACACCCTTCTCTTTCAGGACCTAGTTCAAATATTATTTCTGAGTTTGGAAATCCTGAGTCAACTTTCCAAAGCTCCAATGATTCGGGCTCATAATGAGGATGTATCATGAGGCAGGAAAGTGCATGGACATTAGTATCAGGTATCGTAGCCCCGATCATGGATGAGTGGTTCTACTAGTTCCCAAGTGATGATTAGGAAAGGTCCAGCTAATCCCCAAAAGGTATTCTGTCTTCAGAAGTACTGAAGGAAATCAATTTCTATTACCTGCTGAGAAAACCATGAAGTAGTCACTCTTTTTAAAGTTGCCACACTCGTCCAGAAAGTGTCCAGGGTCAAACATCTCCAGGTTGGGAAATTCTTTGTCATCATGCAGCACAGATGTCAGAGATGTTAATATGGTAGTGCCCTGGACAGAACAGATGAAGATAAAGTGAGTGATGAAAAAGTCATGGGGCTGGAAGTAAAGTTGTATGTCAATCAGTCCAATCTTATAATCTATACATGAGGAACCCCAGGTCCAAAGAAAGGAACTGGCACTTTGAGCCAGAGAGATAAAGTAATTAAGAAGGACAGGTTTAATAGCAGCGGCAATGAGATTGGTAAAATGGATGCCGATATGTTTGAGTTCTGAGTCCAAAGGTCCTAGGATGCCCAACCTTCTCAATCCATCCTGCTTATCACCATGTATAGACATAAAAAAAAATAAAAGAAGCATGACCATTACTCTATACCATGTGTACAAATTTACCTGAATGGATCTATGTTCTTACACAAGTGCTAAAATTGTAAAGTTTTAGAAATAGAAAAGAGTCAAGATTTGAGACTTTGCTCTGGCAAATTCTAATTACACAGGACTCATCCCGCCCAGTCCCAAAAAGCACTGGTCAAATTTACATCATTGCAAAGTGTTCTGTTAGACAAACAACCAACTATGTGTAAATACAGCATTCCACATGTTTTTTTTACAGTCCATGAACAAAGCATTTCACACTGACAAAACCAATGAAGAACAAATTTTGTGACACAGAAAAATAAGCAAATTCTAGATTTCAGTTTCAGAACAAGTGAGATATATCCATTCCCATTTCTTTACTTATGCTCTATGACTACTTCCATGCTATGATGGCCATTTTGAATATCACATCAGACATTGCAAGGCCCACGAGGTCTAAAATAGTTACACATTTGCACTTTGCAACAAAGTTACCAACTCCTATCTTAGGACACAAGTCCACCTAGCTCAGTGGCTCCAGCCTTCAGTAGGAGAAGTCACTCACTCATTTCAATGGAGAAAACGTTGAATCTGCCGTTCACTATGACATATTTCTACATGGGGGAGTCCTGTGCAGAGGGAAATGATCATTCCCACGTCCGATGTAGTGGGTAAATGGGCCATTCCATTCCAATCCCAGTCCATTATTTCCCATTTTATTGGAAATAGGAGACACAAGTTTGAGAAATTATTATGCCGAGACCAAAATATTAAAACAGAAACGTTTTCTCCTCCTTGTAATCTTTGTGGAAAATACAGTGGACATAAAGTCCTGGTTTCTGTTCCCAATTTGTGATCATTGAGGCAGTCTCCATCCCTCTTAGTAAAGTCATCAATTCTGTCTGCTGCATAGCCTGGTAGTACTTGGAGCCTTACTAATGCCATTACTTTTTTCCTCAAAAAACTACAAACTTTGTTATGCCATTTAAAAAAATCAGATAGTTATATGTTTGTCATTGAGTGGCATACAGTAGCTTGTAGTATATTAAATAGAAAATCTAAATATAATCAGAAATTTTCTATTAAAAAGTATTGGAAATCTGCAGAGACAAAAACTGGTCTCAAGGTTCCATAGTTGGAGAACTTCAGAGAAGGAAGCTGACATCCAAAGTGAATTTTAGTCTGTTTCTATGTCCAAATTATAATCAAAAGAACATTTTGCACCATTCCTATTGCCTCATAGCAGAGTGATGAACCCTTTATGGGAAAAGATAAACACCATCTAAAAACAATATAACAAAAAGTTATTTAACAAAAAATATTTCACAAAAAGTTATTAGGCATTTTGAAGACATAGCTAAGGGGCCACAGGTAGAAGAGAGCAAGGTAACAGTAATACACCCACACCATGGAACATCGCTCACCTACTTTCGTGACAAAAGCATGACTTTCATATCACAAAGTTGACAAGAAAATTTGGAGCTAGAAAAATTGTAGACCCAAAATCTCTTATGAAGATAAATAGAGAACTAAGTATGGGAAATCAAATCCAGTTGTGTATGCATACTTATAATATGTACCTTTAGAGGGAAAAGTCAACCATACCAATAGATGCAGAAAAGCAGTATGAAAATATTACATACACATACATGAGAAACTCATGAAAAATAAGAGAAGAGGGTAAACTTCTTAATCCTGTAAAATTTACCAAATGTGCATAAAACATCATTCTCAGTAGGCGGACGTTAACACTCCACTCTCCTGCAAATCAGAAATGATAAAAGAATGAAGAAAAGCTATTGACCCAGGTAGCAGGATTCTGTATGTAGAAACCGAAGATGAATCTGTAGATAAGTTATTAGCATAATTTTATTTTTAAATATTTTTTAATTAAGTTTATTGAGGTAACAATGGTTAGTACAATTATATAATTTTCAGGTGTACTTTATCATTTTACATCTATATATTCTATTGTGTATTTACCACCGAAAGTCCAGTTTTTTTTAGTTACCATATATTTGATCCCCTTTACCTACAGAGCCCTCCCTCTAAACGCTATATTAATCTCCTTTACCTTGGCTACCTTCCCCCTCCTGCCCCATACCACTAGTAACCACTAGTCTATAGACCTCTGGTAACCATAGGCTATAGTTCATGTCCATGAGTCTCTGTTTGTTTGTCCTGCTCATTTGTTGCTTTTGGGTTTATATCCCACATATAAGTTATATATGATTTTCAACTTTTCCTGTCTGTCTTATTTCGCTTAGCATGATTATCTCGAGGTCTACCCATGTTGTCACAAATGACACTATTTCATCTCTTCTTGTGACTTAGTAATATTCCATTGTATATATAGCACCACAGCTTCTTTAGAGAATCATCTACCATAGGACACGTCGATGGCTTTCATGTCCTGGCTACTGTGAATAATGCTGCTATGAACATTGGTGTGCAAATACCTTTTGGGATATGGTTTTTAAGTCTTTGGGGTAAATACCCAGTAGAGGGATTGCTGGATCATATGATATATCAATACTTAGTATTTTGATGAAACTCCACACTGTTTTCCACGGTGGCCGTATGAATTTGCAGTCCCACCAGCAGTGTATGAGGGTTCCCTTTTCTCCACATCCTCTCCAACATTTGTTATTACTTGTTCTGTTAATTATAGCTATTCTAACAGGTGTGAGATGAGTATCTCATTGTGGTTTTGATTTGCTAGCAATGTAGAGCATCTTTTCATATATTTGTTGACCATTGTATGACCTCTATGGAGGACTGTCTATTCAGGTCCTCTGCAAATTATTGATTGGATCATTTGTTTTTATGTTTGTTATTGAGTTGTATGAGTTCTTTGTATATTTTAGATATTAGGCCCTTATCAAAGGTGTTGCTTGCAAATATATTTTCCCATTTGGATGGTTGTCTCTTTCCCTTGTTGACGATTTTTTTCACAGAGCAGAAACTTTTTAATTGAATTTGTCCCGTTCATTTATTCTAACTTTTACTTCCCTTGTTTTTGAGGTCAAATTCATAAAATCCTTTTTAAGTCCAAGGTCCTTGAATTTAGATCCCATGTTTTCTTCCAGGCATTTTATTGTTTCAGGTCTTATATTTAGGTCCTTATTCCATTTTGAGTTAATTTTGGTGTGTGATGATAAACAACAGTTTCATTTCATTCTTTTGCCAGTGGATTTCCAGTTTTCCTGGCACCATTTATTCAAGAGACTTTTCTTTCTCCACTGTATGTCTTTGGCTTTCTACTGAATATTATTTGGCCATATAAATATGGGTTTAGTTCTGGACTCTTGATTCTATTCTACACATCCGTGTGTTCATTTTGCTGCCAATACCATGGTGTTTTGATTACTGTAGCTTTGTAATATAATTTGAAGTCAGGCAAAGTGATGCATCCAGCCTTGTTCTTTTTGCTCAGGATGTCCTTAGCAATTTGGATCTTTTGTGCTTCCATACAAATCTGATAATTTTTGGTTCTATTTTTTTAAAAGAATGTCGATGGTAGTTTGATGATGAGTGGATGAAATCTGTGTAATGCTTTCGGCAATATGGTCATTTCAACTATGCTGATTCTTCCCAACCAAAAACACAGAATATCTTCCCATTTCTTTATCTCTTCTTTCGATTCTTTTAATAGGGACTTACAGTTTTCATTATATAGGTTCTTCACTTTTTTGTTCAGTTTGTTCCTATGTATTTTATTCTTTTTGTTACATTTGCAAAAGAAATTATTTTTTCACTTCTTTATCTGACACATTATCATTATAGAAAAGCTATGGATTTTTAAACATTAAATTTGTATCTAGATACTTTCCTGTATTTTCTTTTGTTTCTAGAAGTGTTCTTGTGGAGGCTTTAGGGTTTTCTACAATGAGAATGATGTCATCCGAAAATAGTGACAGTTCCACTTCTTTTTATTCCACTTGAATGCCTTTTATATCTTTCTCTTGTCTGATTGCACTCCCTAGGATTTCCAATGTTATATTGAATAACTGTGGCAATAGTGCACAGCCTTGCCTTGTTTCTGATCTTAGAGAGAAGGTTTTTAGATTTTCACCATTAAGTAAAAGGTTGGCTGAGGGTTTGTCATAAATGGCCTTTATTATGTTAAGGTACTTTTCTTCTATACTATTTTTGTTAAGTGTTTTGATCATAAGTGTATGCTGCACTTGTTGAAGGCTTTTTCTGTATCTTTTGGAATGATAGAATATTTTTTTTTAAATTGCTTCATGTGGTGTATCATATTGATTAGCATATGTTAAACCTACCTGTGCCTCTGAGATGATGCCCACTTGATTATCGAGTATAATCTTTTTAATATGTTGCTGTATTTGGTTCAAGAGTATCTTATATAGGATTTCTGCATCTGTGTTCATGAGAGATATTGGTCTGTAGTTTTGTATGTGTGTGTGTGTGTGTGTATGTGTTTATGTGTGTGTAATCTTTACCATGTTTTGGTATGAGAGTGATACTGGCCTCAATAAATGTGTTGGGATGTACTATTTTCTCCTTGATATTTTGGAAGTGTTTGAGGAGAATAAGTATTAAATCTTTGAATGTTTGGTAGAATTCACTGGTGAATCCATCTGGTCTTGGACTCTCCTTTTGGGTAGCTTTTTCATGATTATTTTATTTCCATACTGCTGATTAGTGTATTTAGATTTCCCAGTTCTTCTTGATTCAGTCTAGAAAAGTTGTATTTTTCTAAGAACTGGTCCATTTCTTCTAGGGTATTAAATTCGGTGTTATATGCTTTTTCATAGTATTCTTGTATGATCCTTTGCATTTCTTCGATGTCAGTCATAATTTCCCCTCCTTCATCCCTGCTTTTGTTTATTTGTACCCTTTCTCATTTTTCTTTAGTGAGTCTAGCTAGGAATTTGTCAACTTTATTAAACTTCTCAAAGAACCAGCTCTTTGTTGTATTTATTTTTTCCACTCTAATTTTGATTATTTCGTTCCTTCTGTTGACTTTCAGCTTCATTTTCTAGTTTTTTAAGATGAAGCATTAAGTTGTTTATTTGGGCTTCATCTTGTTTTTAAGGGTAGGCCTGTAAGGATATGGACTTTCCTCTTATGATCTCTTTTAGCCTATTCCACAAGTGTTGACATGTTGTACTATCATTATCATTTGTTTCTATGTATCTCTGGATTTCTCTTTTTATTTCTTCTCTGATACAGTTACTGCATGTTTAATCTCCATGTACTTGTGGATCTTCCTGCTTTCTTTCTGCAGTTTATCTCTAGTTTTAAAGCTTTATGATCAGAGAATATGGTTGGTATGATTTCCACCCTCTTCTATTTGTTGAGGCTCTCTCTGTGTTCCAGTATGTGGTTTATTCTTGAGAATGTTTCATTTGCACTAGAGAAGAATGTATAAGCAGCTGTTTTGGGACAGAAGTCTCTGTAAATGTCAATTATATCCATCTGGTCTAATGTGTCATGTAAGGATGTTATTTCCTTATTGATTTTCTGTTGGAATGATCTGTCTATATCTGACAGTGGGGTATTTAGATCATTTACTTATTAGCATAATTTTAAATTTAGAAAGGTTGTACATGTGAATCACCAAAATGAAAAAATCAATCATAGTTGCATGTACCAGAGTAAAAACATGGAAAAAGGATTTTTAACAATTCAAATGAAAACAATAAGTACCTAGTAAAAAATGAACAGAAGATTCACAAGCAAAAGCACTGAGGCAAGAATATTACTGAGAAAATTATAGAAGACCCTAAACTGGAAGCCTTTACTATATCCTTAATGAAAAGATTATAAATCTTTATAGTCTAAGTTGATAAGAACACAGTCCATCAAACTGCCACACATATGATTTTTGTACTTGTCTCATCTTTTCTTCATAAAGGACTAGACCCATGCCATGAAAATGGGAAGTTCCAGACCATTGAGGTCAGTATAGAGAAGCAAATGTTACCTTGGGGATGAGGTAATTTCTGAAGTTCACATCGCAGGTCACTTCATGAGGCAGGCTGTTGGGTACAAGGTCGATGTATCGCTGGATCTCGTGAATCACAGCATTCGTGTAGGGCATGCAGCTCCTGTCCTGCATACAGGGGCTCCGGTGTCTGCCAATCACATGGGCAATCTCTTCCTGGACTTTAGCTGAGAAGGCGCAAGTAACAGTGAGGTGAAAATGAAAAAACACACACCACATTTACATACCAATTCAGGGATGCATGAAGCACCATGAACGTATCCCAACACCATTATAAACATCAGTTGTATGGCCAGAAATACACCTCAACAGAGGGAAATAATTGTCATAAATGTTACATATAACTCTCCTATAAGTTTTGCTTACGATACATTGACACGCTCCTGAATATCAGCATACATGTAATACAAAAAAGAATGAGGAAATGTTTCAAAAAATAAACAAAATGTCCTTGTGAAGAAATTACAGGCCTTCACAAAAGGAATTAAATGTTAATTTTATATTGATATGTTTCTTGAAAAATTAAATTATAATAATATATGTGTATAGCATACTTCATATACTATGTGTGTATCCAATGTGCAATGGTACTCTATCTTCCAGCTTTCCAATGTTACTACTTTGAAACTTCTAGTAGATTCTTTGGCTGTTTCTGACCTATTTCTAAACAATGCCTCTGTTTCTATTTCTTACTTACCAAATATATGCAATATCTGATTCACTAGTATGGTACGTGAGATTTTACTTCTCCATATCTACCTTACACAGAATATACTCACACAAACAATTCCCATTATGCCATTTCCCCCAATATAGTTGGGTCACAACTTCTGGCTCTTAGAATATTCATGTTAACATCATTTTGACTACGTAAACAGTGCTCCCTGGTAGAACAGCGATGATTCTGTTTCATTTTTGTTTTTTCTTGGACTGAACCATGTGTCTTTCATTCAATTCGAAATTTGCTATATCTCCATTTAGAAATGTTTCCAAATACTGAAGTAGACATTTTAACCTCCTTGGAATAACTTCTCTATAGTTAGGAAATCTCCAGTAACCAATCACTTCTCTTTAGTTCCTGGTGCCTCACCTCACACCTGCCTCATCCACCTAATCACTTGCTGGTGAATATTTTCTAGGCCTGGTATCTAGCAACCACGCCTACACTTTCATTCTTCAGAAAGCTCCCAGATTCCTCAAGCCCATGACTTGTTCTGACATGACTTCAGGCATTTGGATGAGAAAGGGAAAAGAGGGGATAACGTTGTTGTCAACAAACATTCTTTTCATTACACACAAAGGGAATGCTGCTCATGAGAAGTCTGTTGGCATTCTGAATTCTAACCCTTGTACATGACACGATGTAGCTCTCCTACAGTTTTTGTGATTTTCTTTTTAATCCTAGTGTTCTGAAATTCCATGACCTTGTGGCTGAGTGTGGATGCTTTTATTTCATTCATCTCATAGAGATGTCAAGAGAATTTCCTATCTACCTGGCAAAAGGCAGAGTCTTTCCTCCAGAGCTGTTAATTCTCTGGACTTTCCTGTATCTGGCTGCTGAATTTCAGGAAGCTGGACAGAGAAAGGAGCTAAGAGATTCTGAATTCAAAAACCAGATGCCTACTTCCCCTTTCTCTTCAGCCACACAGCTCACTCATCCTCTGTCACTGCCTGGTGTCCCTGAGGGTGGGGTTTCTAAGGTTCAAGTTTCGTAGAGGGGAAACCTCCCTCTTCCTGTGGGGGAAAAATGTGAGCTGGTAAAAAGAAGTTGTCAAAGGGCCTGATCAGGGAGAGCTACCTTTTTTCAGCCTATTTCTTTGTTTACCTTCTTTGTATTTGATATTTTTAAATACAGAAACTTATAGTGATGTATGAGCACAAAGGCTTTTCCTCAACATGTAAATCCTCTTCTGACACTAGGTAACAATTTCTTCCTGTCTTCTGAGTTCATCCCTTCCCTTAACCATTTCTCTTTGTTTCAGAAATTTGTTAAATGTTTGTTTGCAGTGCTCTGACCTCTTCCTATCCAGCTTTAAAAGACGAATTCTTATGTGTATGACATTAGTGAAATGCTGACATACATAATGTATATTTGCAAGCTGCGATGAACAACTCTAATGCCTTAAAGAGGAATTCCTGACATTAAGCACGTTATAAAATTAACACCCTTCCCAGAAATTCGTATTGTGACAAACAACAACTTTCTGTAAAGAGACACCTGAAATAACAAAATTCCTTTGTGCAATGCCTTAGGCCTAAATATTTACAACTTGGTTGTGAATATAGTTTTCATAATATTGCATAGACATGGAAAAAATCTTAAGCAGCCTCGCTAACTCTAAGGTTTCCACTTATGCTTCAATAAGGAGAGTTTCCATTAGAACCCTGCATGTTCAGAATGAGAAGAGATGTCTAGAAGAATGCAACTACTGTTCAAAGTGAGTCGCATTAAGTCATAAAGGAGATATCCGGTCCCAGGCCGGAATATACCAGCTGTACATGGCACAGTTATCATCCCACAAAACACAGATACTGTTTGTTTGTTTGTTTGTTTGTTTTTTCCTCTTGCTACTTCCCACAGTCTCTTTGCTCCTCTCAGGCATCAGCCTGTTTTACATAATGATTGTGGGGAGCTGTTCCTACGAAAAAGCTTACGGACAGAAGAATAACACATGGCAGGAGAGCAAAGATGGGAGTTGTTTCCCAGAGCTCAGCCCAGGCCCTGCTTCTAACCTTTGCACCTCTAACCTTTGAAGTTGCTGTCTGGCAAGAATCTTTACAGCCGCTGTCAGGAAAGCATAGGTAAGGAGAAGAGACTTTGCAGCCACTTTTAGGAAAGTATGGATAAGGAGAAGAGTCAACTTACAGCTAGGTCACATGGCAACCCTGCATTCACAGAAAAAAAACCCCTTCCCCCACATCCGACCCTATATAAGTAACTGCTTGAGCCCTCAATAAAGGAGACTTGATCAGAAAGCCTGTCTTGTCTCCATTCTTTGTGTCTCTTGTCCCCCTTCTTTTCTTGGTTTCTAGGGCCTCGGTTGATCGTCCCGCGGGCCGGGACAACTGGCGCCCATCGTGGGGTCCGAAGATCCGAGAAAGGGAGATGATAAGTCGTCCGCCCCAAAGTGGCTGCGCAGCCCAGATTCACTCGGTCGCCACAAGAGGACCCGGTTTGTGGAAAGCACCGAGGAGGTACGCGGACGTCCCCCTTGGATTAGGGATGTGTAAGGGACAAGACAATTGAGTAGGTTTTAGTGTCTCTAGCACGCAGAGGCGATTGCTAGGACTCCCTTCTGCAAAGAGTAAGGGTTGCATTCCCTGATTCCCCTTTACATAATGGGACAAAAAATCAGTGTCCAAGAAAGATTTATTGAGGGTCTTAAAGACTCGCTCCAGACTCGAAGAGTCAAAGTTTAAAAAAAGAAAAAAAGAAAAAAAAAGATCTGGTCAAGTTTTTTAATTTTCTAAAGGATGTTTGCCCTTGGCTACCCCAAGAGGGGACAATTGATGAAAAACGATGGGGGCATGTTGGTGACACGCTTAATGATTACTATAGCACATTTGGCCCTGAGAGGGTCCCGGTGACTGCCTTTGCTTTTTGGAATTGTATTAATGACTTTTTATGTGTACACCGTCATACTGAAGATATTGATGAGGTCCTTAGGGAGGGAGCTTCTTATTTCGAAAGAGAATTCAAGCATAGTATAGCCTCTTTAGACACTGGGTCACAAAAAGATGTAGGTGAAGGGCCTTGTTGCCCCATGGATGAAGATTCTGTTTCTATCTCCACGCAGACCCTATATCCTAGAAGGACAATAGACCTGTTTGGGTGGATCAGTGGCCATTAACTTCAGAAAAACTAACAGCTGCAAGTCAGTTAGTACAGGAACAACTCGCGGCTGGACACATTGAACCCGGGCCTCCCGCGTGGGAGGCGAGAATTCTACAGCTAGAGGAGGAGGCTGCCAGGTACCAAGAGGAGAATGACCCCCCTCCTCCCTTTGTGGCCTTGGCGGGAACTGAAGCCCCCCTGGGGCGCGATCTGCTTGTGGGCAGAGCTACAGCACTTGCAAAACGCTTTCACTTCATTAGCTGCCCAGATGCAACAGCTACAGCTGCAGCAAGTTCAGGAAAACTTCAGGGCCTATCAGAATAGGTGCCGAGATTAGGTTTTCATAAAACGCCAAGTATTATAGCACAATTACCAGGAATAGAGTAGAAATTGCATTGTGCTTACAGACCACAGAATTCAGGTCAGGAAAAGAGGGTAAATAGGGCTTTAAAGGAAACATTGACTAAATTCGAATTAGAAATTAATAAAAACTAGGTAAGCCTCCTTCCCTTAGCTCTTTTAAGAGAACAATGCACCGCCTACTATCAAAGAAATCATGTTTGTGTGTTTAGGCTTTTTAAAAACTTTATAACAACTATTGGATAAAGGAATTTAGTAACTCACTGTTATTGAGAAATTTTTTTTTACTTGTGATTTCACATAATTGCTATAAAATGTTTACTAGTGTACCATATTGTTAAAAGCCAATTATAAACCCTTTAAACAGCTTAGTTTCAAAATCTGTAAAATGAACTAAGAATCTTGAGTATTAATTCATGCATATAAGACTAATGTGTCCATAAAGCATAGATCTTACTTTGATTGTATAACTTTAAGTAAAGACTGCTGTTTTTATACCAACTACTCTGGCATAATTCGAGATAGTCTAGCCTTAGTAAAACAAAGACCTTTAATATTAGCTTTTCTAGGACTGCTATTTAGGCCATGTATAGTAAATTGCCTTATAAAGGACATTAACAGGGAGTCCAGGCTGTTAAATTAATAGTATTATCTAACAGGGGTATCTCAGTTTCCCCAGTTTATAGGACATCAAAGATTTGATATGCGCCTGAAAACCAATGGGGAATGTGACAGGCTGCAAAAATGTGGAAAGGGTAAAAGTTAATTAAAAGCCTCAAAACTATACAAAAGAAGTCTTTACCTTAGCAATTTTTAATTGAGACAAGAATGCCTAGTTCCTAGAACTTTTAACTGCTTAGTGTCTGCTGTGCAACTTGTGACAACGAGCTCTCTCATATGCTAAGAGCGCAACATTCCAGGGTACAGATAACAAGAACATCTGCAAGGCCATGTTTAAAACTAGCAAATTCCCTGGCTACATTTATCTTTGTAATGACCAGTTTCTGCTAGCTTCGTAAAAGATTAACTTCTGTTCTGGATCTCCTAAAACCTGAAACCCCCAGCCACCTTGAGTAAGGACTTGTTTCGTCCAGGGGGCGGCCGCTGAGAGATGTTTCTCAGCCCGGGACACCAAGCAGCCTTTCTCAGGAGAGCAGGAGGAAAAGAAGTTTTACTTTAACTGTAATTGGGCTCGAGCCACTTAGAGCAGCTTCACCGGTGAGTAATACCGCAGTAGCATCTATCTAGATGCATCAGTTCTGTTCCTGCCTGATTGGGCCCTTGGTTAACTAGTGGAAGGCTGGACGCAGCAATACTTCCCTAGTTCGGTCGGTCTGAGACATCAGACTCTGACCCTGTACATGTTCTGCTTCTGGTTTCTGATGCGCTAGCGTTTTGTGTTATCTGTAGTTTGTCTTGTCTGTCTTCTGTCTGTCTGGGCTGGCCAAATGTACTGCTACCCTCCTATACTTATTTTGATTCTTTCCTTAGGTCTGGCCTCTGTGGCCCCGCCCGACTGGATGCTAGGTGAAAGGCTGATCCTAGCCCTGGCTTAGTTGGCTCTTGTGGGGAATTTCTCTTTTCTTACCTGTTTTCACTAATATGAGTCAGGCTTCCTTCTCAAATCATCCTATGTCCTCTCCCCTTTCAATACTTTTTTAACCATTTTAAGGATTTCAGGAGACAAGCCCAAGCCTACAGAGCTAGAGCGTCAATCCCTGCAAAGGTTCTGCCAGCTAAATTAGCCCACGTTTGAAACAGAGTGGTCATCAGAGGGGCCACTCGACCTGCAAACAGCCTTCCAGCTGCGAGATATTATCTGTGGTAATCATAGGTTTCTTTTAAAACAATGCAGAGAATGTGCATTTGTGTTAGAGATTTAGGTCTGAAGAATGACTAAACATAGAATTGATTAAGTGTTTCCAGAGTGTCTGTGGGGCGGAGTCCTGAAAAGTGAAGTCTCCCTTCTGGCTGGTTCTTCAGTTTAGGTTGGAATTTATTTTTATTGGAAAATAAATTAATAAAAGATCTCTGCTTTAATTGGTTTAGAAAGAAATAAGAACCTTATAGATAAATTACGTCTTCCTAAAATTGTCAGAAAAATAGAAACTAATACAAATGTTCTGTTTTGTTTTATCAAATCTACATGATCTGAGATAATCTTTGGTAATAAGAATAGTTTAATATTATAAGTTAAGTAAAAGTAGTTGTGTCTTCAAGTTATCAGAAACACAATTTTATTCTACCTGTGTTTATTCGTCAGGTCGTGTGTATGCTAATTCTACTAGTTGTTCAAGATTACAAAATTATAAAATTGGTATATTCATAAATTTGCTAATCTATTAAATGCTGATACTTAAAAACTGTCTTCTTAACATTAAGAATGCTAAGGTTTTTTATAGTCATATTTACCTTTGAAATCTTTTATTATTGCATTGGTTAAATAGATAACTAAGTATTGTTTCATAATGACCTGTAATCCTATTTAACCAGGTGATCAAACCTTATGACATTGTGACAGATTTTACAACAAAATCTAACTAGGATTTTTGTTTTATCTCAAAATAACTTTGGGACTTCCCAGAAGGACACTGCTCAAGAAAACAATTGCGAGTGGTACCCCCCAAGGGGTCAAACAACCCCCAGACAACCATGTAATCAGTTGTGAGTTAGATTTAAAGAAAAAGGCAAGACATATAATTGGCTTCCTGGCAAAAATTTTGGCATCAGACAATACCTGTCAGGTACCAATTATGGGGGAATCATACAACTTAAATTACAAATTACTTCCCCTCCAAAACATTCACTAGGACACAATATAGTTCTTGCCCCTAAAAATAAACCCATAACTACTATGCCCACTACTAGTTACATGTCACATGCAAGTCCCACTGCTGTTCCCATTGCTCCTAATAGATCACTAGAAATTAAGACCACTCAAAAATCCATGACTGCCCTTATCCATCGAACCTTCTGTACTCTAAATCATTTCAACCCTGAGCTTACCAAGTCCTGCTGGCTATGCTACGATGCCAGTCCCCCCTTTTATGAGGGGGTAGCTGTACCTGGCAACTACACGACTACCTCTAATCATATCCAGTGCAGATGGACTCAACAAGGAACTGCCCGCTTAACCTTACAGGCTGTGTCCGGTAATGGTCTCTGAATTGGCAAGACACCCGCTAGTCATAAAAATCTGTGTAACACCACTATAGACTTGTCTCTTAAAGACACATATATCATTCCTCCAAATGACACCTGGTAGGCATGTGACACTGGGCTAACACCCTGCATTTATAGTAATCTCCTTAACCCTGATGCCACCTCATTTTGTGTGCTTGTACAATTAATTCCCTGCTTAACCTACTACACTGAAGAGCAATTTTCTCAAGCTTGGGACCCAGAGAGCGATCCTGGGACACTCAGGGTTAAACGGGAACCTGTAACTGCTATTACACTAGCAGTACTGCTGGGCCTAGGCGCCACTGGTACGGGGGTGGGAGTAACCTCTCTCATCCTCTCTAACAGATAGTATTCAGATCTTCGAATATCCATTGATGAAGACCTAGAGCGCCTAGAAACTGCCATCTCCCACTTAGAAAAATCCCTTTCCTCACTTGCTGAGGTAGTCCTTCAAAATAGGAGAGGCCTAGATTTGTTGTTGTTAAAACAGGGGGGCCTTTGTGCAGCCCTAAAGGAAGAATGCTGTTTTTATATGGGTCATTCAGGAGTTGTCAGGGATACTATGGCAAAGGTCAGAGAAGGTTTAGAACACAGATGCAAATTAAGAGAACAAGAACAAAGTTGGTTTCATGGCTGGTTTTCTGCTTCTTCTTGACTAACCACTCTCTTGCCCTCATTACTTGGTCCACTTATTGGACTACTTCTTTTATCTTTTGGGCCTTGGGCATTTTGGAAGCTCACTAATTTTGTGAAACAACAAATTGATGCCATACTGTCAAAGCCCATACAGGTGCACTATCACAGACTAGAGTTAGCCGAGCAGGGCTACTCTGATGAATAGAGGGCTGTTGCTCCCTCACCCGGCAGAGGCTGGTAGTCAGTGACGGGCAAGATCCCCCAGGCCTAGTACCAACCTAAGCCAGGGCATGATTGCAAGACTTTCATGTACCAATGACGGGTAAGGACTATGGCAGTGGGGGTTTCTCCTAAGACAGGCACAGTCATCTGCACCAGAACGGAGATTTCTGGTTTTATTAAAGAAAAAAGGGGGACCTGTGGGGAGCTGTTCGTAAGAAAAAGCTTACAGACAGAAGAATAACAAATGGCATGAGAGCAAAGATGGGAGTTGTTTCCCAGAGCTCAGCCCAGGCCCTGCTTCTAACCTTTGCACCTCTAACCTTTGAAGTTACTGTCTGGCAAGAATCTTTACAGCTGCTGTCAGAAAAGCATAGGTAAGGAGAAGAGACTTTGCAGCCACTTTTAGGAAAGTATAGATAAGGAGAAGAGTCAGCTTACAGCTAGGTCACCATGGCAACCCTGCATTCACAGAAAAAAACCCCTTCCCCCACATCCGACCCTATATAAGTAACTGCTTGAGCCCCCAATAAAGGAGACTTGATCAGAAAGCCTGTCTTGTCTCCATTCTTTGTGTCTCTTGTCCCCCTTCTTTTCTTGGTTTCTAGGGCCTCGGTTGATCGTCCCGCAGGCTGGGACAAATGATGTCCCATTATTAACCCATCTTTAAATTTGGAAAATTAACCAGGTCAAACAGAAATTTCAATATTGAACCTTCTCTAAGAGAAACAAGATAGAATTCACTAGCATTGTCTCCCCAGCATCTTTTCTGAAAATCCGCCCTCATGCCATGTTAGGCATACCTGTGACCTCTGGGTGCTTCAGCAGCAGGAGAAGAGCATATTTCAGGGTGCTGCTTAATGGCTCTGTCCCAGCTGCAAAGATATCACATACGGTGATAGCCAAATTTTCCAAAGTAAAGGCCAAATGTGGATTGTCCTTTTCCTAGGAATAATTTGATGAAATTATTTGACAAATCAATTTGCCAGAATTACAGTTAGTACAAAATAACTTCTTATTATAAAATTAGTCCAACACACAATCTATAAGGTACAATTTTGGAAAAAAATACAATGTACTATAGTAAGAGACTATAAGTTAGTTGACTCTTCAAGCATCATTTCCTACTGCCTTATCCCTCACTTGCTTGAAATTACATTCATCAGCCTCTTGGTAGTAGGTAGCCATGTAGTATCGTTTCTGACAGTGAGATAGAAGCAGAAGCCTATTGGAGCCACTTCCTCTCTTTCTTCCTCTTTACTTAAAAGAGAGATGTGAAGGAGGTGGTAGAGCAGACTCCATCTTGGGTCAAGAGATTTAATCATGAAGTGTGAGGCCCATATACTAAGTATGCATGAAAAAAATGGAAAGTATTTGACTGAATCTCCAGGGCCTCTGTACTCTCCCTAAACTGACACATCACAAGGCTCCTTTCATGTGAGGCAAATAAACCCACTATTTGTTAATGTTAATAGGTTTTCTTTTATTTGCAGACAAACACAATCTTAATTAGTGGAAATAAGTAAATTTGGGCCATATCATGAAAGATGTTATATTGTCTTATTTTCCTATTAATTATTGTTCTTAATCTGTTAATTTGCCTAATTTTTAAATTAAAATTCATCATAAATATGAAGGTACAGGAAAAACACAGTGTGTGTGTGTGTGTGTGTGTGTGTGTGTGTGTGTGTGTGTGTGTAGGTTCTGCACTATCTGTGGTTTCAGACATCCGCTGAGGGCATTGGAATATGTTCTCTGTGGAGAAGAGTGGAGTACACACCTGGTAGCTATTGATCACAGCGGTTGGTCCTGTCAGGTAGGGAAGGAATTTCAAAGTCCTGGCTATCTGGAAATACTCAGAAGCCTCAGACAGAGCACACTCTGTGGCTTGTACTGGTTGGAAAGGAAGTTAGCAGCCCTCCCCAACTGCTGAGTATCTCCTTTGATATACATGTACAAAATCAACATGCTGTGTACTTTGTTTTCAAATCTATCATCTATCTATCTATCTATCTATCTATCTATCTATCTATCTATGTATCTATCTATCATCTATCTATCATCTATCCATCTATTTATTTATTATAGTGACATATGTTAACAAAATCCAGTAAGATTCTGGTGTACACACTTTAAAGATATACAATTTTGATATGTCAATTATTTTTCAACTATGTGAGAAAATAGGAACCTCTGTGCATTTTTGGTGGGAATGTAAATGTGGCAGTCACTCTGAAAAGTCTGGCTGTTCCTCAAGTGTTAAACATAAAATTACCACATATCTCATCAAGTTCACTCCTAGAAATTTAACCATCAAAAAAGAAACATCTATAAAGAAATTTGTACCCAATGTTTATAGTAGCAGTATTTGTAAGTGACAAAGGTAGACACAACACAAATGTCCTTCGGCGAATAATGGATAATTAAATCATGGATGTTTGCGGTGTTTAGTGGACTATTTCTTTACTGGGGCATTAATGGAAGTGAATTCTGCTTTTTTTCCAGAGAGATTTATTATATAAAATCTCTCTCTAGCCTGTTGAAAAGAAGGCATTTTCCTTTTGGTTTCCAGTAGGTGGCGTCTAAGCCTCTTGGATCCCGGCTTTATTTAAATTCTTACTTATGTGTTATTTTGCTTATAGATATTTAATCACGCCTGCTGCCCTCACTCTCAATCTCTATCAGCATCAGTAACATATTTAGTAGCATTTCCTCAGATTTCCCTTGGGCTTCCTGGTGTCCGAACTGGAAGGTATGTGGGGAGGAGCCCTCTGGTTCAGGGGATGCTGTCTGCAGCTCAGCTTCGCGTTTTGCAGCCATAGCTGATAATAATCAACTGTTGTTTCTCCAATGTCACCACTTCTCTGCCATCCCCACTTCTCTGCTTTTTGCCCTGATGCCTGGACACTGCCACTGGCCTTGTGGAGTTCATGGCTCACCCAGGCAGAGCTGTTCAGGAAACCTGTCACACCTTTGCTTCTTCTCCTTCTCCTGCAGAGAGCTCCAGCTGTAAGAGGAAGCTTCATAGTTAGTCCCAGTATACTGTCCATCTCCCAGAGTTCTGATCTGTAGAAGCTCTTATTCGCAAGTCCCATGCTCACACGTGCTGGTGTGCAGTTTGGGTGTTTTTTCTTGAGGTGTAGATGTTCAATTATTGTTGCTTCAAGGGGCGAGATCTGGGGACCTCTCTCACTCCAAATGCTTCTGATGTCACGCCTACATTTTTTTCTTCTTAAAGAATTCCCTCCAATATTTCCTTGCTGGACAAGCTCAGTGTTGATAAATTTCTTTAGCTCATTTTTGTCTGGGAAGCTCTTCTCTGTCCTTCAGCTCTAAATGATAACTTTGCCGGATAAAATTTTCTTGCTTTAGATCTTGGGTTTTCATCTCATTGAACTTTTGTGCCAAGCACTTCTTTCCTGTATTGTTTCTTTTGAGATATCGCCTGCCAATCTTATGGATGTTCCCCTGTAAATAACTAAGTGCACTTCTTTTACTGCTTTTAAGATTCTCTCTTGGTATTTAACCTTTGGCATTTTAATTCTGATGTGTCTGGGTTGGCCCTCTTTAGATTCACATTGCTGGGGACTCTGAGCTTCCTGGGATTGTATGTTTATTTCCTTCATCAGTTTAAAAATGTTTTCCACCATTATTTTTTCAAATAGCTCTTCAACATCTTTTTTTCCTTCAAGTAACACTATGATAAAAATATTTTTACATTTAGTTGTGTCACATACTCTCCTTAAATTATTATTAAAGCTGTAGCTTCATTTTGTTTCCCATTCTGATTGAGTGTCCTTGGCTTCCCCATCCTCTTTATGGTGGTTCAGTCCTCTATTTTATCCATTCTGTTTACTCCACCTAATATATTCTTCATCTCAGATCATGTGTTCTTAATTTCTGCGTGGTTCCCTTTTATAATTTTTATTTCAATTTTTACATTTTTTATTTCTTTGTTAAAGTTCTCTCACTGAATTTATCTACGCTTCCCCTAAGTTAATGCAGCATCTTTATAACCAGTGTTTGGAACTCTGCATCTCTTAGATTGCTTGACTTCATTTTTCCTGGATCTCCGTTCTGTAATCTCATATGGTTTCTGTTTCTCTGTCTTCCCATTTTGGCTGCTCCTCTGTGTCTTTTTCTATGTACTAAGCAAAGCTCCTTATTAAAGCTCCAGCCTTATTAGCACAGCTTTGTTTAATATGTGTCCAGTGGCACAGTCTTGATAAGGGTTCAACTGCAGGCCAATTAGCTCCAGCATGTGCTCCTATGGGGCCACCTCTTAAGATTCAGCAAGTGTTCCACAGATGCTGTGCTTATAGTCGCTTCAAAAAACCATGCTATCACCCAGGCAAGCGTAGACTCTGCTCAGGAAGGAGCACAAGATTCCCCGAGGACACAACTGGTTGTGGGTTGGGTGAGACCACGTGTTGTAGAAAGTGCATTTTCAGGCAATCCTCTGGGTGAAGCAATCTCTGCAATCCAGTGAGATGACCTCAACTATGATGGTGCTGAGTCTTCAGACGTGGAGGGAGTGAGGGCTCAACAGAGAAATAATAAAAACTACCGCCACTTTGGCTGGGAGGGAACCTGGCTTCTGTAGCTCAGTATCCCCCTTTATATCCTTGGTGTCCCCCATGGATCTGACCTCATGCTAGAGCACAGAGGGAGCATGTCAATAACTGTGAAAGTTCCCATGGGAACACAGTTCCTTGAAGAGGTGACTGTAGGTCCTTACTGCCGTTACTTTAGCCTCCGTCCCACTCTCAGCAACTTGGGTGCGGCAGCATCACGACTTTGACCCTCCTACCTTCTACTCTTGCAGGTTGACTATTTCTTTCCCTAGTTGTAGTGCTTCTGTTTTTATGATCCTAGGTGATGTTTGTTTGTTTGTTTGTCTTTTTACCGTTTGCTCCATGTTTCTGTCACAACTTTTATTGGGTCAATAGAGATGAACAAAGTCTCTATTAAATACGCATTTTTTCTCAGGAAGGCTTCTATCATTTATCGACCTATTTTTTTCCTACAACAATGCATGTACCTGTACATACCTTCTTTGCCCATCTGAAATTCCTGCCCCTGTCATCATTGCAAATATGCTTTCATTCAATCCCAGACACTGGACCTGCAGGAAGTCCAGCTAGGTTAAGCCGTTCTTTGCCATTCGCCTACACATTACGGGCAAAGGCATTGTTCATCCTTACATTGCAGCATTCTCTTTTGCATTTACTAACTCTTTGGAATTGTTTCATTTCAACTAAGGTGTCATCCTCTCTCTCCTCAGATGGATGATTAATTACCTAAAGAACAAGATTAACGTAATCCATTCATTTAACACTGTTTTAACTTAACAATTTAATAGCTTCTATAATAGTGTAGATTCGTGCACACAATAGGTCTTTAAAATACTTGTCAGAATATTTTGCCTGACCACTAAATATGTCAGGTAAATACAGAAATGGTCAATGAGCCACAAAATTTACAGGCAATCAAGTAACTGAGCTCTTGTTAACGTTTTACCTGCTCCATTTTGATGAGGAAAGAATCGATAAAGTCCCGAGGATTGTTAATGTCCAAGGATGCTTGATGTTTCCTCATTTGCTCCATAACATAAGTTTTTAAATAACCATGATTATCTAACAGTTTGCGATGCTTCCCTGGGAAATAATGAAGGAGAACAGGAAAAGCATTGCAGAGCTGAAGAGAAAATGATATTTTATTAGGTAAAAAAAAAAAATACTTAATGAAGATGTATACTATATACCAAACCCTGAGGAGAAACTTTATTGTAAATATTAATAAATATTCATAAAAATAGTCTCTGTCTTGAGTGGACTTTTTATTTTGCAAACACATACTTTCTACACTGATAAGTATATTTCAGGGAGATAATTTTGACCAGGGGTGCAATGATGATAATCATGTCCTATACTCAGACATCATGTTTATAGTAGAAAACCATCTTTTTACTAATTCTTTCATTTTTACATCAGTTCTTCCCTATAATCTTGAAATATGGAGTGGCACATAATACTATAATTCACATTTTGTAGGAGACAGCAGAGGCAAAGTAAGTTGGGCCCCCTGATGTAGAGCGCAAAGGTAACCCTGCTTTTTATGGTCTTGTCTATTGCCCTAGACATTGAATCAGTTTTTCAGAACTGGGAGGGTCATGAAGATACCATGAAACATAACTGAGCACTTTATATGTAAAGCAACTGGGCAACAGAGCAGCTAAGTGACTTCTCTAAGATCACATCATTGCCTTTAGGCAGAATATAGAACATGTCAGCTCAGCAGAGCTAAAATTGTGATTTTTGCTTATGGTTTGTACACTGAAGTAACCGATCATTATGTCATCCTGAACATACTTACCTTGTCAGCTAGGTTGCCACCTGAATCATCTAACACTCGAACCCTAGTTAGTGTTCCTTGAGAGCATCTATGTTCCCTAATATTCTCCCTTCCTGAAGGAGATATTCTCTTCCTTCCTAAATGCTTATATTACTGCCAACTAATGTGCCAAGAAGTCACTAAGTGTTGACTGGATGACAACTTTTGTAAGTAATGAAGACCTTCCAGAATAATCCAGAAGTCCATTAGTGCTCTAGGCATACTTTTGGAAAGTTACTAACGTACTTTACAGGAAACAGAGTTTTAGAATTTAGTGGGAAAACAACTGGACAGGGTCAATGAGATTGAATTCTTGGCATGTCTTTTCTACCCTATCATTAAGAAAGCAGCCATCTTTCCCAGATGAGCACTTCAAGGTGCTAACCTCTGGGAAGGAATGTGATGCTCACACATTCACTTCACAGCTCAGTGCACACAGCATTTAGGATTTCTTGGAGAAAAGGACATAAAGTATTCCTCAGGAAGAAACGATCTTGGCCTCACCTGTACCCATGGAGAGCTCAGAATCTTGACATTTTCATTCAGTCTTTTCATTAAGTTTAGAAAAATCTCGTCATTATAATCAAAACGTTTCTCAAAAAGAATCGAGCTGATCACATTGCAGGGAACGCAGCCCAGGATAAAAGTGGGATCACAGGGTAATGCTAAAGGATCAGAAACAATTTTAAAACATCATTAAAATGTATACATTTGTTTGTGAAATAATGGGTAAAAATAATTTTAGAAACTTAAAAGCAAATCTTTTTTAAAAATTCCCTTAACATCAAAGAATTAAACATGCATAAAATCATCAAATCACTTATACCTTAACTGGAGCAGGTATTTGAACCCCACTAGTTAAATAATGACTTTTCTGAAAAAAAATATATTCAATTCATATCCACTGCCATTATTTGTAATCTTTCCACCCAAGGTGCCTGTTAATTTGGAGGGGAAAACAGAAGAAAACTTTTAAAGAGGACATTTTTACATCCTTTCATAATGAAAGTTATCCGTGCTGAATATTATCTGTCTGCAAAGCCTGTAGAAAATTAAAGGCTGATATAGAGAAAGAATACTTAGGAACCTCAAAATGTGTTCCAAATAATAAATACTTGGAAGAATCTTGGGTGAAAGCAGCAGATGTGAAATTAAAAACTGAGAGATTGTGTGCAAATTCATATATTTGAAGGAATAAGTAAAAAAGCAGGCATTACCAATTTCCTATGTCTAGTAAAACTAAAACAAGTGAATAATTATTATAAGATCAATTTTTTTGTCTAAGGTAAAATTCAATGAAAAATTTTATTTCAAACCTCAATCCCAGAGTATTCACACAAAAGGTAAATTGGTAAATGCTTTTCTTTTATTTTTCATTTCAATGTTTTAAAAGGTCTCCCTCCTTTGGAAGGAAATGTCCATCATTTTTAATTATCAGCAAAAAATAATTTATTTGGGAAAAGCTGCCCTATGAGGACTTTGGGTGTACTGTTAGAATAGCCATCAATAGGAAAATAGAATTTAATAAATAAATTTTATTACCATCATTAAATCAAGGGTATCATATATTTGTAAGGAAATTAGAGTGAAGTTTTCTTTCTTGTAAAGAATCTATAAATAAAAATTTTGCAATCTGCTGATCAATGAATCATCATTATATGCAAAAAGATTCAAAAGTCACATCTGTACATGTCATTAGGATGACTTGAATTAAAAGTGTTGTGCAAAATGACATTGGGAAGATGGTGGAATAAGAAATCCCAGCCCTTTATCCACCACGGAAACATTGATTTAGCAATGATTAGAGTAAAATTCCTTTCTGAGATTCCCAGATTTTAGTCAAAAATTTTCAGTAGCACATTAGAGCAAAGAACTAAGGACAGCCACATTAAAACCGCTAACAAACAATTTCACTTGACCTTCTCGAATCTGGCACAACTCAGTTGTAAAAGACAATGCCTCAAGTTTTGATGACTCCATCACAGAAAAGAGAAGGAGAAAGCATGCCTCTAATGTACTAGCTTTTCAGTGTGCTGCCTGAGAAATTGGTGTTTGTCTTACATCTTTTGAAGTACTAAAAAAACTGGCAGTCTGGATTTCTGAGACCACTGAGAAGAAATGAGGGCTTAGGGCAGCATGGCTTGGCACTATCTAGAGAAAATGCGTAATTTGAGAAGGCTCTTTTTTTTTTTTTTAAGAAGAAAGCAGAGAAGTGAAGTATGTGCATGGTGTTCTGGCTTTTTGGAGTGCTACCCAAGAGACTGGCATCTCTCTCACCTGACTCAGGGCCCAGAGGAGGAGTCTATCAACTTTGGAAAAATAGGACAGTGGAGAAGCTTGCTTATGTTGAGCCAAAGAACTGGCAGCGTCACAAACAGACAACAAAGGAGCAAGAGTTTACTAGCTCCTAAAAAAAATATTGGCCAGCTTCTCTCTTTGCCAAATTGTACATACAGGACCAGAGAAGCTGACAAGAAAAAGTGGGGGGCAGATGAAGTGGGCTGTTAGAGTTTCGAGCCAGGATGACTGGTGAGCGTTTTCACCTGTACAAGCCAGTTCACAAAGACTGGAAGAGGTGTGTATTTGTTCGAATTCATGGATCCCAACACAAAGCTCAAGGAGACATGATTCAAACAAAAGTACTATACAACATCCAGACAATGATCCTAAAGAAACCACTTGCCCAAAGAAATAATTTATAAGTGATAAAGATGCTCCAAAGCTCATGAAAATGATACATAAAGAAAATAAAAATGTCAATAAGAAACAGAACATGTAAAAAATTACCAGACAACTAAAATTTGGGGCACTGAAGAAGACAATAACTTATCGAAAATTATTAGATAGCTTCAGTGGTAGACTTGAAGAAAAACAGAAGAAAAATCAGCACACTCAACAAAAGGTCATTCGATATTATTTGATCAGAAGAACAAAAGGAAAAGAACAAAATAAATTGAGGTAACCCTAAGGGACTTTATAAGCATAGAGAGAAAGGGCCAGAAAGCTTACTTCAAGGAATGATGATAGAAAATTTCTATTCTCTATGGGGAAAATTAACATCTAGACTCAAGAAGGCCAAAGCACTCCAACCAAGATAAACAAGAGAAATCCACACTGAGCTACATTACAATGAAATTGTCAATAGGTAGGAGAGAAAAAACTTGGCATCCACGGTAGACTCTTTGTTCATCCTTCTTGAAACCAAATAAAAATTGTGACAAAAACATGGAGCAAACAGCAAGCAAGGTGCCTGGACCAGATGCCCTACCACTAGAGAGATAAATGAGAAACCATCCTACAATAGGAGGAAATAGGACGTGGTGAAGAAACTAGGCTGCTGGGCCTCGGCCATAGCAGCAGCAGCAGCTGTCAGCAAGACACCTCTTAAAGGGGCCATGTCCATGAGTGAACATTCACGGGAATGGACCTGCTTGCTGTGAGCACCAGCACCGGCTGGCTGTGCAAGGGGAACCAGCGACTTACAGAGGGAAATTGAGTTGTCAGATTTGAGGCCGGAAGCTAAGATCTCTCCCGGACAGAAGTGCCGGCTGTGTACATTGTTCCTCTATTGAGCCCTGCACTTTCCCCAGTGTGTGCACAGCACCGCCATAGCTGAGACATTATCAAACTAGATAAGAGTGTTTGCTCACTCCAGAGGATTCCCTGACACTCTCCATCCCCCAAATCATGGTCCTACCCAAGCCACAGCCAGGTTTAACCTTGATGAGTCTTGTGCTCCTTGCTGAGTAGAGCCAAGGCTCACAATAGTGGCCACGGGCCTCAGATTAGGCATGGTTTCTTTTGGCAACTATAAAAGCACAATGTATATGGATTGCCTGCTGAATCTTATCAGGACGCCCCATAGGGATACAGCCCCATGGGGCTAACCTTGGTCTACAGCTGAACCCCTTCAAGAATGCGCCACTGGACACTTACAACATGAAGCTGTGCTGCTAAGACAAGGACACCGAGGGGCTTTGCTTAGTGCATAGAAACAGACACAGAAAAGCAGCTAAAATGAGAAGACAGTGAAGCAGAAACCATATGAGGTTACAGAACAGAGATCCAGGAATAATGGAGTCAAGCAATCTAAGAGATGCAGAGTATCAAACATCGGTTATAAAGATGCTCCATGAACTTATGGGAAGTGTAGATGAATTCAGTGAGAGAACTTTAACAAAGAGATGAAAAACATGAAAATGGAAATGGAATTTATAAAAGGGAATCACTCAGAAATGAAGAACACATGATCTGAGATAAAGAGTGTATTAGGTGGAGTAAACAGTGTGGGTAAATAAGAGGGTCGAATCAGGTATATAGGGGGTGGGAAAGCCAAGGACACTCAATCAGAATGGGAAGCAAAATGAAGCCAAGACTATAATAATAATTTAAGGAGCCTATGGGACACAATTCAATGAAAACTATTTGTGTATTTGTGTTACTTGAAGGTAAACAAGAAGTTGAAGAACTTTTTGAAGAAATAATATTGGAAAACATTCCTAACCTGATGACTGAAATTGACATACAATCCCAGGAACCTCAGAGTGTCCACAAAAATGTGAACCAAAAGAGAGCCACACCCAGACACATCAGAATTAAAATGCCAAAGGTTAAATACTAAGAGAGAATCTTAAAAGTGGTAAGAGAAAAGCAGTTAGTTACCTACCAGGGAACACCCATAAGATGGGCAGCTGATTTCTCAAAAGAAACAATACAGGACAGAAGAGCTAGGCACAAAATATTTGATGGGATGAAATCCTAGGATCTACAACCAACAATACTTCATCCTGCAAAGCCATCATTTACAGTTGAAGGGTAGATAAAGAGCTCCCCAGACAAACATGGTCTAAAGAAACTTATCATCATTAAGACAAATTAGAGAAAATGTTGAAGGGAATTCTTTAAGGAGAAAAAAAATAGAGTATAAAAAGCACAAATAAAGAATGGTAATAATACATTCCTATCAGCAACTTCCTCAAATAGAAAAGAATTTAGAACTTGAACCAAAAGATAGAGTGTCCAAATGGATAAGGAAACAAGACTCCTACATATGCTGCCCACAAGAGGCTCATTTCAGATTAAAACACACACACACACACACACACACACACACACACACACACACACACACAGATTAAAGGAAAGGGGCTGGAAAAGGATATCGCCTTAATGTACCTAGAGGATATTGTGCTGAATGAAATGGGTTGGACAAATACAAATATCACATGATGTCACATACATGTGGAATCTAAAGAACAAAATAAACAACAACAATAACAAAAGCAGTAATAAACTGGTAGGTACAAAGAATATTTCAAGGGCAACTAGATGAGAAGGGGGTAGGGAGGAAGGGAAAAATGCAAATGGATTAAGACTTACAAATAGTCACAGAGTAGACATGGAGATGTAGAATATCGCATGGGAAAGGTAGATAATAATGTTGTAAGATGGGTACTAGGTTTAGCTGGCTGATCACTTTGTGAGTCATGTGGATCTTTGAAAAAAAAAACTCATTGAATTGTACAATGTAAATGTGAGCAACTTTTGTCTATTATATTCCAATAAAGCCAGAGGAAAAAATTATAAAAGGCAAAGGCAAAGAGAGAATTTTAAGATCAGTAAGACAAGAGTGACTTGTCACATACAACAGAACCACTGTAAGACTATGAACAGATTTCTAAGCAGAAACCTTCAAGGCCAGAAAGAAGTGGGATCATATATTCAAAGTACAGAAAGACTAAACTGCCCACAGAGATCACTGTTTTTGACAAAACAATCTTTAAAATTACAGGACAAATATTGCCCAGATAACCAAAAGCTGAGGAAATTCATCACCACAAGAATTCTCAGAGGTTCCTTAAAGTTGAAACAATGGGACAATGAACAAGCAGCACAATAGCATATCAAAGTATAATGCTTGCCAGGATAGGTAATATAGAGACAAACACAGAATAATGTAAGAAAATAAAGGTGGTAATACACCATTATTAACTTTAGTATAGAAGTGAAAAGACAAAATTGACAAACCTTTTAAAAGACTAAGAAAAACAAGAAAATACAAATAAAACGAGAAATCAATGAGAAGACATCCTAACCGATATCACAAAAATAGGAAAAAAAAACCATGAGAAATACTATGAACAAAAACACCTCAACAAATTGGATAACTTAAAAGAATTGTGAAAATTCCTAGAAACATACAATGTACAGAAATGAATTTTACAGAAATCGAAAATCTGACAGATCAGGAGAAGTAAGGTACTTGAGTCAGATATTCAAAAACCTCTCAACAAAAACTACAAAAAGCCCAAAGTAATAGTTTCACTGGTGAATTTGACCAAATATTTTAAAATTGGTAAATATTGCCAAAACTTCACAAACCTTTTCAAACATATACAAAAGAATGAATACGATGTATCACATGAATAGAATAAAAAAATAAAAATAATCAAATCACTGTAAAGATGCAGAAAAAGACTTTGACAAAATTCAGCATTCTTTCATGATAAATTCAATTTTACATTCCTTTGCTCAACATAATAAGGGCCATGTATAGTCAAGCCAACAGCTAACATCGTGCTCAAAGGAAAATGTTCCTTTAACATCAGAAACAACTAGAAAGTGTCCACTCACACACCCTTGTTCAACATAGTGCTTACTGAAGCCCTAACTAGACCAATCCATCTAGAAAGCCCTAGAGACATCACTAAAAGGTGGTTAGAACTAAGCAATGACCTCACTAATGATGAAAGATATAAACTCAACAGGCAAAAATCAATTGCTTTTATACACACTAAAAAGGAACTCTCTGAAAAAGTAATAAAGAACACAACTCCATTTTAAATAACACAATAAATGGAATACTTAGGAATAAATTCAACTAAGAAAGTGAAAAATCTGCACACTCATCTCGCAGAATGCATTGATGAAAGTAATCACAGAAAAAACAATGAATGCAAAAATATCCCATGTTCATTGATAAAAAGTAGTAAGATTGTACAATGTCAATATTACCCGAAGCCATCTATTAATTCAGTGCAATCTATCTCAAAATTCTCATGGCATTTTTTTACCAAAATATTGAAAACAATCCTAAAGTTGGTATGGAACCACAAAAGGCCCCAAATACCCAAAGCAATGCTGAGAAAAAAGGAAAGAGTGAAAAAATTAAACTTCCTCTTTTCAAATTATGCCAAGGTGGAAAGGTTTAGAGACCTGCTGCACCACAGCATGATTATAGCCAACAATACATGAATTTATGCATAATGACTTCTTAAGGGGGCAGATCTTATGTGTTTGTTCACTATACATTTCATTTTAAGTGTGCGGAAAATTCACAGGGCATGAAATAAAAGGAAGTGTGTCGTTAGAGGCTTCTAGGCCAGGCTCCTTTAAATGTTCAGGGCTCTAAGTTTTAAGACAAATTTTATTTGAGCTAGATAGATTAATTTAGATCTAGGATCATTTGAAAGGACTTGGGAATTTGTCTGTATGTGATATGCAGCTAAAACATAATTTTCAGTCTTTCATTTCCCTTAACATGAAAAAAAAAGAATGTAAAAACGGTGTAATTTGTAACTCAAGCTGAAAATCAGTCACTTCGACAAGCACTTCACAGTTTATTACACCTGGCAGTGGAAATAATTACCGTATTCCAGTTACCAAAATGTAATGAAGATGGGGAAAAGTGTAGCAAACTGAAAACAGAGCAAACACCACTGAAGGAAGACAGGCTAAATTGTTAGAGATAATGGTTCAAATCTTGTTAAGTAAAACATTCTTTACCTTGATATTTCGGTATTTTCAAAAGTTATGATGTAGCATATCTTCAAAATATATAAATCAATACTGTGGGTATTTGAAAATAAAAAATAATAAATTCCCATGTTTTTGAGATAGTGCTGACTTTTCAGAGGAATCATAATTGATGAGACTAATATGCTTAGGTAATTAAAACCATAGATAGCATATTATTGGCATTATTACTGTATGCCTGGTCCCTGGAAGTAACTCTCAGCTACGTCTGTGGGCTGACTGTATAAATGAAAGCCACTTAAGTAAAAGCACATGTCACTTGTTATATGCTCCATAAGAGCGTTTTGAGCTCATTCCCACCAGGTCCACTGGAAAAATATCCACTGGTGAAAGGCTCTGGATAAATAACCCACATTTAAGCTATAGGAAAAACATCACTCCCTACTTTTTCAGAAAATGACATTTATACCCACACTGTGTGCCCACACAAATGGGGAGATACACACACACTAGTATAGATACACAAAACCTCCTGTGGCTCTGCTTCAGACCCTCTCTCCTCTACATGAAGGACGACCACCACTTCCCAGATGAAACACTCAGGCCCCATGAACGGTTTCAGAGATGTCATTAGAGAAGAGAACAGTCTGTTAAGGTCAGAGGCAGAGAATAGAATCACTCACCATTGGTTTTCCTCAGCTCTTCCACAAGGCAGAGGGCTTCCTTTTGCAGGCGGTCTTCAATGCTCCTCTTCCCCATCCCAAAATTCCTCAGGGTCATGAGGGAGAAGCGTCGCATCTCCTTCCATTTGTTTCCATTGCTAAACATGATTCCTACCAGGAGGGGAAACAGAAACTGGCAGGGAGGTTGCCGGCCAGGGAAATAAGCTGACACTTGGTTCACAAGCAGATGGGCCCAGCTGTGCTGAATAAACTTCAGATTCCTATTTCCATCCTTCTCACCCCATTACCAATGCTGCCCAAACAGACATACACACTTACCATGGCCTTTTCTTGGTCTTTCAGACAATGGGACACTGCCTCTTCCAGAAAACTCCTCTCTAAGATCAATCAGGGCTTCCTTCACTGCTTCATACCCATGCAGAACCACGGTCGGCTTCATGCCGAAATACACCGTGAACACAGGGCCATAGACTTTTGAGAGCTGGGAAAGTAGATGCAAATATTAGCAAAAGATGTTACAATTTGATAACACATCATGCCTGATTAACAATGTTATTATCCTATTTTTAAGTTTTCATTTTGTGCCCCAAAGCTCAAAATATTTCTACATTGAATAATTAAATATGAGGGTGGTGGCGAATGACTACCACCTATGTGCCAGGCAATGCTCGCCAAACTTGCACATGTGTTACCATGAATCCTCAAAGCCGCACCTTCAGCAGATTTATTTACCCCACTTACAAATAAGGATACTGATGTCGGTAAATTCTAATTTATCCCCAGCATCCCATAGCTACTACATAGAACACTGAAATTTGAATTCCTTCTTATTTGAATTCTGATCCTTGAGCAATACATCAATTCTCAATGCCCTCCTTTGGACCAATGCCCCGCTCACCACTTCACGGTCATGTGTAGAGCTCCTGCTTTAAGATTTCTGATTCAGTAGCCTTGTGAAAAATACTAAAATTTTATATTTTTAAATTAGCCCACCTCTTTCTAATTCCTAGTCAAGTTTATTATCCACTGGCTTTACTAGTGTAGAAGGAGAGTGAGCACCACAGAGGCAGTGCCAGGATGTGCGGCATCTCATGGAAGAACAATTTCTTTCACCTGCAGCATTTATAGCATACAGGTGGCAGCTTTGAGCACAATCCAGACAGATCTGTTGTCATCAAGGTGGCCCGGACAGATTACTTTTTTCTTTTATTTTCTTGTGCTGGTCCTTATCCCAGAACTATTTCCTTGACACCAGGCATAATTGGCTTCTTCAGAGAAGTTTAATTTTCATAGCTATTCCAAACAAGATGCACTGTTTATATAGTAGATGACTTCTTGAATGAAGTCTCTAATCAGAAACACATCCTTTATCATGAAGAGCAGTTCTCCCATCTCTTACCACTTTATTATTTTGATTCCACTGTGCAAAGACCTAAATGTATGTTCCTTACACAATGCGTTACTTCACTCCACTATTCTTGACAATGACAAATCAAAACAATGCTGCATGAGGAGTAATTTCTTCATAATGATATATTTTAACAATTTGATTTTCTATGTTATAATTTATGTAAATATATGTTGATAAATATATTTTATTTAAAAGTAGATATTAATTGATTCACCATTTTCAACCTGCTGAAGGAACATAAGATGTACTTACATTGGTTAAGGATTTGCTCATGTTCTTCAGATCTAGCTGTAGAATATTTCCAATAATAGGAAGAGGTGTGGGACCAGGCGGGAGGTTCCCTTTCCCCATGCTCTGTTTCCACAGGGAAAGGAGAAGCCAACAGGAGAGACAGAGCCCCAGGACCACAACTGGATCCATTTCAGCTTTCTTCTTACTTAGGCAACTGGGAGTTTAAAACCCAAACTTTTATAACACTCCCTACTATTCACCCTGTTGCTCTTTGACTCCTAAGGAGATTAATCAGCTAGATTTACTTATTTTAATCTCTTTTCTGAAGGGACTTTGGCCCACCTGTCTCCTTCTTTGTAATGCTTCACCCTGGCAATGTTGGTCTGAGAAGTTTGAAGTGCAGCCCAGATATTGGTTTTCTTTTTTTTTAACATCTCATGTGGTTGAAAATTAGTACAGTAAGTAAATGACTCAAAATATTTTTAATTATTTTTAATTCTCAGATTTGTGACCAATTCAGAATTTATAACCTGAGAGGTAATTCTTGAATATCAAAAGTGTTTATCCTTCAATGTTTTATCAAATATTAGTATTCTTTGTCCTCCATCACAAAAGTCTTAGGTTAGCTTAACATAAACTAGAGAATACAACTCCTTAATTTGGAATATCTAAACATGAATCAAGTCATTAGCTAATTCACCCACATTTTAATATCAATCTCTCCATTATCAAGAAAAAAAACCACTTAAAGTATTTTTACTTTTCCAATGAGGAAAGGGAATCTCAGAGAAAATAGAACACACCTCCAGTGTCACGCAATTCATAAATGACAAAACTGGGATTGCAACTTATATTCTCTACTGCCAATCGTGGTGCACTATGGCTTACAAGTCAGCTGCCACAAAAGCAATTTTAGGAAAAAAAACAAAACTCCCAAAGCATTATTTCTCTGAATGTGCATCCCATCGAGTGTTTTCAAAATAATGAGCTCCACATTAGACAGAAGCCCTTATTTGATTCCAAGGATAAAGGGCTACATTCTCAAGATTGAGGAAGATTCTCCTCTCTTCATCAATGCAGAGTTCAAACTTGTACGAGTCACTGAGGGAAGAACCCATGTCACAGAATTCAGGGAAAAAGACTGAAAAACCATGGCTTCCTTCACGTCCCTACCTTCAGACATCCCCCACATTTAGACACAGCCTTCTCCGTTGCTATTCTGGCCTATCATTGTCAGAACCAGCAAATGAAGTATGCACAGCAAGGAAGAAAGAGACAGAACAACAGGCATAGACTCTGTGGGGGACAGAAGAGAGGGACTTAACTAAGAGACTTCTAGCACAAAACGAGCATCACATACAGACCTGAACATGAGACGACACTTAGTGATCATAAGGATCCGAATATCACTGGAATGATATCCACTACTAGACTGCTGTACAAAGAGGTATTCTGTAAAGATATCATCTTATGTGTCCTAAATTGATTAGCACACTTATTTCAAAGCACTTTGAGAAGCAAAACGAAGACTTGTCAAGATCCCATTTACAACAGTACTTTTGTCGCCACCTCATGTTACCAGGCAGAATGACACATCCATCATATCTCTTTTGACATACTCAGTTATTTTTGCCTAAGGTACAATTATGTCCATTTTAATGATGACGCAGCTGGCCTGGTAGTTTCAGCACCTCGGCCAAGGACAAACAGCCTGCAGGTGGTGGAGTTCTGGCCCCTCATCCTCTGCTTCATGAATGCTTCCTTACCCGAAAACACTCAGCTCAAGCAAATTCCCCAGCACTTACTGAGTGATCTGTGACTTACCTTCATCCGTGACTATCAAATAAACATTAACCGTGCTTCATGAGCTGACTAAAGTGAGGCTCAGAAAAGTTTAGTTATGTAACCTTTAGAAGTTCAATGAGTCCAGTTCTGGTATTCCCTTTATCTAGAACATAGAGCAGCATGACTTTGCTGCCTGATTCACACAGCTCTGGACTTTGACAGAGCAGTGCTAATTTTCTTGAATGAAATGAACTCTATTGCTCTTTTTAAAGCAATCATTTTATTTCTTGAGAGATGGGTGTTCCTGCTCTTCTTCTCCTTTCTCTTGCTGAGGCTCCAGCTTGGTTCCTTCTCTTTTTGTAGAGAGAAAGAGTCACAGATAACTAGAGAAAGAGGGATCAGAGACCTCTAGTCTAATCCTGACTTTAGATTTCGGATCAAGGAATTGGCGACTCGATGAGGTGCAGTGTTTCTACATCATCAGTATAAGACCTTGACTTAAAATATAGGTTTCCAATTCCAGGGTCGGTGACATCTCACATCAAAGGAATTTCCCATCGCTTTCCAGATGGATGCTGGAAGGGCATCAGGATGAAGCCCTCCACAGTTAAAGAGCAGTGCAGTGTAGGAAGAATTGTGAATTACAACTGTTCATCTGTTTGTTTGTTTGTTTGTTTGTTTTTTCTTATTGTGGCATTGATTAAGAAAATCCAGTATGTTTCAGGTGTATATACACTGTGTGTACAACACCCAGAGATGAATTTCTTTCTTTCACCACATATTTGAGACTCTAACCCAGTCTACCTCCTTCTCTTCCAACACTCTGGTAACCACGAGTCTACTGTTCATGTCCATGTGTCTTTGTTTGCTTGTCTTGTTTGTTTGTTCCTTTTAGGTTTATGTCTTACATGTAAGTGATATCAAGTGATTTTCAAGTTTTTCTGTATGGCTTATTTCGCCTAGCATGATTACATCAAGGTCTATCCACGTTGTTGCAAATGGCAGTCTTTTATCGATCTGAGTAATATTCCATTGTATATATGTATCACAGCTTCTTTAGCCAATCATCTCTCATAGGACACTTTGATTGCTTCCATATCCTGGCCACTGTGAATAATGCTGCTATCAACATCAGTGTGCAAATATCTTTTCAGATGTGTGTTTTCAAGTCTTTGGAGTAAATACCCAGTAGAGGGATTGCTGATCATCTGGCAGATCAATTCTTTGACTTTTGAGGAACCTCCATCCTGTTTCCATAGTAGGTGTACCAATCTGCAATCCACCAGTAGTGATCGAGGGTTCCTTTTATTTGCATCCTCTCCAATACTTGTTATTAATTGTCCTTCTGATAACAACCATTCTTACAGGTGTGAGGTGGTATCTCATTGCCGTTTGATTTGCATTTCTCTAATAGCTAATGATGTTCAACATTTTTTTTACATATTTGTTAACCATTTGTGTATCTTCTTGGAAGAAGTGTCTGTTCAGGTTCTCTGCCTGTTTTTTAATTGGACCATTTGTTTTGTTGTTGTTATTGAGTCATATGAGTTCTTTGAATATTTGGATAGTAGGTTTTATTGACAGGGCTGTTTGCACATATATTTTCCCATTCAGATGGTGGTCTCTTTACCTCATTGACAGGTTCTTTTGTTGTGCAGAAGCTCCTTAGTTTGGTGTAGTCTCATTCATTTATTTTAGCTTTTACTTCCTTTGCATTTGAGGTCAAATTTATAAAATCCTCTTTAAGCCCAAGGTCCGTGAGTTTAGTTCTTTAGTTCTTATGTTTTCTTCTATACAAGTTATTGTTTCAGGTCTTACATTCAGGTCCTTAATACATTTGAGTTAGTTTGGTGTGTGGTGATAGATGGCAGTCTAATTTCATTGTTGTGCAGGTGGCTATCCAATTTTCCGAGCACCATTTATTGAAAAGGCTTTCTTTTCTCCACTGTTTCTGGCTCCTTTGTCAAAAATTGTTTGCTCATATAAATATGGTTCACTTCTGGACTCTCGATTCTCTTCCACTGGTCCATGTGTCTGTTTTCTGCCAATACCATGTGGTTTAGAGTGTAGTCACTTTTTAGTATAATTTGAAATCAGGCTGAGTGTTGCCTTCAGCCTTGTTCAGTTTCTTGAAATGGTTTTGGTGATTCTGAGCCTTTTCTGCTTTTATACCAATCTGATGGGTTTTTGTTCTATTTCTTTAAAAACATGCAGATTGGTATTTTATGGGGATTGCATTAAATTTGTATAATGCTTTAGGTAATATGGTCATTTTAACTATGTTAATTCTTCCCATCCAAGAACATGGAATATTTTTTTCATTTCTATGTATCTTCTTCAATTTCGTTTAATAGGCTCCTATAGTTTTCATTATATTGGTCCATCACATTTTTTTTGGTAAAAATTATTCCTAAGAATATTATTCCTTTTGTTGCAATTGAAAATGAAATTATTTTTTCCTCTTATTTTTCTGACACTTCATTAGTAGAGGATTAGAACGCTATGCATTTTTGAACATTGATTTTGTAGCCAGAAATCTTAATTTTTATGCTTATTGTTTCTAGTAGTGTTCTGGAGGAGTCTTTAGAGTTTTCTATCTAAAGAATCATGTCATCTGCAAATAGTGACAATTTGACTTATTCATTTTCTATTTGGAAGCCTTCTAATTTTTCTCTTGCCTGATTGCACTCACTAAGTCTTCCAATGTTATATTGAATAACAGACTGAATAGTGGACAACATTGACTTATTCCTGATCTTAGAGAGAAAATTTTTAATTTTTCGCCATTTAGTATAATGTTGGCTGAGGGTTTGTCTCATATGGCCTTTATTATGTTAAAGCACTTTCCTTCAATACCCATGATGTTAAGTATTTTGTTCAAAACTGGATGCTGTATCTGGTCACAGGCTTTTTCTGCATCTATTGATGTGATCATATGATTCTTATTTTTTAATTTACGTGGTGTACCACATTAATCAATTTGCATATGTTATACCATCCCTGTGCCCTGGGGATGAAGCCGACTTGATCATGATGTATAATCTTTTTAATATGTTGCTGTATTCGGTTTGCTAGTATGTTATTTAAGATTATTGCATTTGTGTTCCTGAGAATATCAGTCTGTAGCTTTATTTTTTCATTTTATCTTTACCAGGTTTTGTTATTAGGTTATGGAAGCACAAAAGCTGTGAATTGCCAAAGTCATCCTGAGAAAAAGAACGAGGCTGGACACATCACACTTCCCAACTTCATATTATACTACAAAGTGACAGTAATCAAAACAGTGTCACATTGGCAGGAAAACCGACACACGGACCAGTGGAACACACTCTCAAGTCTAGAAGTAAACCATGTTTATATTACCAAATATTTTTTAACAAGAATGTAAAATCGTACAGTGGAGAAAGGAAAGTTCAATAATGGTGCTGGTAAAACTGGAAAACCACCTGTAAAAGAATGAAACTAGACTCTTGTACATCACCACACGCCAAAATTAACTCAAAATGGACTAATAACCCAAATATAAGACCAGAAATAATAAAATGCATAGAAGAAAACATAGGAACTAAACAAAAGGACCTTAAACTTCCACAGGATTTTATGAATTTGACCTCAAAGCAAGGGAGGTGAAAGCTTAAGTAAATGAATGGGACAATATCAAACTAAAAAGCTTCTGCTTTGCAATAGAAATCATCAGCAAGGTAAAGAGACAATCATCCAAAAGAAAAATATATAGTTCTAAGCAACACCTCTGATAAGGGCATACTATCCAAATAAACAAAGGGCTCATACAACTCAATAACAACCAAAAAACAAATGATCTAATCAATAATTTGCAGAGGACATGAATAGACACTTCTCCCTTTGGACATACAAATGGTCAACAAATACAAGAAAAGATGCTCAACATTGCTACCTATTAGAGTAATGCAAATCAAAACCACAATGAGATACCATCTCACACCTGTTTGAATAGCATTAATCAACAGGACAAGTAATAACAAAAGTTGGAGAAACAGGCCACTATGCAAGTCAGTAAGGAGGTTCCTCAAAACACTAAGAATTAATCTACCATATGATCCAGTAATCCCACTACTGGGTATTTACCTCAAAGACTTGAAAACCCATATCCAAAAAATATTTGTAAATCAATGTCTATAGCAAAGAATTTGGAGAAATTGAAACCCTCTGACAATATTGGGAAGTTTTAAAATATTGTATCTACTTTTACATACATAGTTTTTTTGAAGAGTCTTAAGGTTTTAGTTCTCATGCTTAGTTCTTTCATACAGTTTCTGAAAGGTTAAATGAAAAGGTGCCATGTGGCCCAACAGTTTTACTCCTTGATATACACTCAAAAGAAATAAAACTTATGTCCACATAAAAACTTGTAGCTAAGTGTTCCTAGAAACATTATTCAAAACAGCCAAAAAATGGAAAAACTAAAACATGCATCATCACATGAATGCATAAATAAAATGTTATATCTGTACAATGGAATATTATTTAACTATAGAAAAAATTAATTATAAATACATCTTTAAGAATGATGAATATTGGAAACATTATGCTAAGTAAAAGAAGCCAGTTAAAAAAGGCTACATAGTATAAATTCTACTTATGTAAAATGTCCAGATTAGAAAGTTTTACAGAGACAGAAAGGAGATTATTGGTTGCCTAGGACTGAGCTAGTTGCAGGAAAATGAGAGATGACTGCTAGTGTGGGATTTCTTTTCAGGACAATAAAAATGTTTTAGAATTTATTGTGGTGGTGTTAGTACACCTCTGTGAATATACTAAAAGTCATTGAACTGGACACTTTACTGGGTAAATCTAAGGTACATAAATTATATCTCAATATAAATCTGTTACCTTCCCCCCAAATTAGCCAGACTAAATACAATAGTACTTAGTCTGAATGTTATAGAATAGAATGTTTAGTCTGAATGAATAGAACAAATATTATATTAAAATACTGTATTCAGGAAATAGCTGTTTGAAATTGAAATTCTGGAGATCTTAGATCTCTCCTTGATTAATGAAGAGGCTTCATAGCATTAAGGAAACCGTTCTAAATGTGTGCAAAATATAAAGAACTCATGTAGGTGCATTCTTCTGGGAAGAAGTTCACACATTGGATCAGTTTCTCAAATTAAAAACACTCAGAAAAAGATAAGCATCATGGTCCTAGCATAAAAGAAGGCAGACAACGGAATTTTTTTCTTCACTTTTTCAGTTTCTTAAAACTTTTCCAGCTTCTTAATGGTATGTCATCTACAACATATGCAACACATGAGTCGATGATCTAGCTCAAATTCTATAGATAATTATTTAAAAGTTATCTCCTTCAACATTTTTGGCTCCTTGCCATTTTGGCCTACTCCATGATTTTTTATTTCTGCCTTCTCAGAAAGTGGTTGTATAAAAAAAGTGTGGCCTCAAAGGAAGAATTTTGTTCTCTGGAACTAGCTCTGAAGTGTGTTCTGGATTCTGCCTCAGTTCAATGAGAATGCTTCACCTACACTAGTGTCTTTATGGCACCTACACTTCCCCTCTTGCACATATTTTCAACTCAATCCTACTGCTATTCAAATTCATGATCTCAATCTTTCCTTCCTTGGTTAAAGTTTTCATTACAGAAGTTTCCCACATAAACTCCTATAACTTGGCTCTCATCACCCTCTCTACTAACGCCTTCCTCAACTGAGCTGCTCTAAAACATTCTTAACCACTTTAAGAGGCCTTCCCAAGTGTAGCTTTTTTACTTCCAAATTTTATCTAATATCTGATTTTTTTTCTAAAAGGTTGCTGCTTCTTTGACTTCTATGGACTGCATGCTTGATGAGACTATGACAAGAGGGAAAACTTTGGTTTTGATTTTCGTGCATTTCCATGGTCCAGTCTTTCATAAGAACCAAGTTAAAAAAATAAGTATTTCTCAGGTTGTTGTGAGGCTTCATTCTTACTGTATGGATTGTTGTACAGAAAGAGAATAGCTTTCTTTATTATCTATATTCTGTTATTGCTCTAGTTTATACATATACCTGATCCAATCAAAAGTTTCTATGCCAGCATTCAACCTCACATTTATCCAAATTCATTTTTGGTTCCATTCAATTAAGTCTTCTCTCTTCAACCCACCTAAAATGTTTTCCATCACACACCTCTAAACCTTTACCTGCATCATTCAGCCCACCTGCAATTCCCTCCCCTGTCCACCACTGCAAATATTTTAAAATCTACATCAAACCTCGTGATATGCAGGAAGTCCACCTAAGTTAAGCCATTCCTTTCCATTCTTCCACATACCATATGCATCGATTGTATCCATTTTCATATAGAATATAATATTTTATATTTTCCAACCTGTTTCTATTTGTTTCATTGCATCTGGTATATGCTTTCTGTCTCTCAGGTAGATTATTATCAGTACCTAAAGGACAGGGTCTATGTCTTCTAGTTAGATAGTAATTCAGTTTTATGTTGTCCATGATGCTTAGTGCAGATTCATGCATACAATAAGTACTTAAAATGCTAGTCAAGCATTTCTTGCCCTGCTATTCAAACAACACTAGTTACTGCAAAATTGAATAATAAACCACAAAGTCAACAAGAAATCAAAATTTATCTGTTCCATTTTGATGAGAAAACAATAAATACAGTCTGAGGATTTGTCTTGGTGATCTTTGATTTTCTCCCAAACATAACTTTTTTAAGTCCACTAAAAATTAATTCATCATAGAAATGTTACCTAAAAATACAATTGAACATCTTATATTAGAAAATAAAATATAATAATCAAATTCTATTTTCTGTATACTTTTATGGCACAAATATTTTCCTCAGATCAAACCTTATATTGTGTTGTTTGCTTTCAGAGAATAATACCAAAACAGTAAATGGTTTAAATAATATAAGTAAAGCTATTTAAATGATTGTCCAAGCAGAACTTTTTAAGTAAACTTATTTAAATTTGTTTTAAGTGTGCAGTACATGGTTAGATATCTACATTGTTCATAAATTGATCCCCCCCCCATTTGCTCCCTTTCTCCCCTGGCCCTTCACACACCCATCATATTAATGCTAACTATGCAGTGCTCCCCATCCTTGTGCCCAACTATCAAGTACTAATTTGTACATCTTTAATTCTTCACCCCATTCTCCCAGCCTCCAAACCCCCTCCTTTCTGTTTGCCACCAAACTGTCCACTATTTTTGTGAGTCTGTTTATGATTAATTCGTTCTTTCTGTTCCTTAGATTCCACATGTAAATGAAATCATATGGTATTTCTCTGTCGCTGTCTGACCTATTTCACTCAGCATAACAACCTCTAGCTCCATCCATGTTGTTGCAAATGGTAGGATTTCATTATTTTAATAGCTGAGTAATATTCCATTGTATGTATAAACCATGATTTCTTTATCCATTCATCTGTTGATGGGTATTTAGGTTGCTTCCACATCTTGGCTATTGTAAATTGCACTGCCATGAATATTGGAGTGCATCGATCTTTACAAATTATTGTTTGGGTTTTCTTTGGATAAATACCCAGAAGTGCAATTGCTGGTCAAAGGTATATCCATTTTTAATTTTTTGAGAAACTTCCATACTGTTTTCCATAGCTACTGTACCAATTTGTAATGTATAATCCCCCAACAACATATAAAGGTTTCCTTTTTTTCACAACCTCACCAACAAGTGCTGTTTTTTGATTTCTTGATGATAGCCATCTGAGAGGTGTGAGGTGATATCTAATTTTAGTTTTAATTTGCTTTTCTCTCAAACATAACTTTATGAATAAGCTATTTTAAAAATAATTAATTAGGAGTTCCTAGAGAATAATCAATGAAAGCGGGGTACTTGTTATAGACCTAAAAAAGAAAAAGTAGATTTATTAAATAAATATTTTTTAAAGACATACACACCATAGGTTAAGAGACTGGAGCTATGAAGATGGATATAAAATATTCTCATTCTTTAGAAGGAACTTTTTATTAGACATGTAAACTAATTCTGTATGCTGGTAGAATGATTTGAAGAAGAAAATTCTGACCAGAGGATGAAGGATGATAAACATTTTTTATACTCACACATAATTTTGTAGCATAAAAGCATATTTATACCAATTATCTGGGTTTATTTTACATCAGTTCTTCCTTAATGCCTTGAAGGAGGATGGCATGAAGTACTATGATATACATTTTGTGGATGAAACAGAGATTGAGTTTGGGCAACCTGATAGACAGCACAAAGCTTGTTCCTACTCTTTTTACTTTTATCAAGCAGCCTCAGATATGAAATCGGTATTTTTGAGTTGCATGGAACTTGAAGACCTCAAGAAATCCAGTTGAGCATTTTATGAATAAAGTAACTGTGCATATGGGCAGTCAAGTGATTGCTCTAAAATCACACAACTATCTTTAGACAGAATACAAGACATGCCAATTCAGCACAGGGTAAAACTGTGATGTTCGTTAAAGTTTAATATACCTTAAAACCCATTATTATCATCATCACTAATCCACTTACCTTGTCAGCTGGAATCCTAGCTGAAGAATAAAACACTCTTGTTTGGCGAGTGTTTCCTGGCAGTACCTGTAGCCCCAAACATTCCCCCTCTTTGATACCCCAAATTAGGATATTTCTGCCAAGTAATGTGAAGAGGTCTCCAAGTGCTGATTGAGTGGCAGCCTGTGGGTAAAGAAAGCCTTTCAGAAAATAACCTGGATGTTCATTTAGTGCCATAGCCATGCTTCTGGGCAGTTACTAAAGTACTTCATGACAACTGGGCTTTGAGAACTTCACTGTAGTGGCAAAACCACTAGACAGGGAGTCAGTTGGCTTGAATTCCAGCTCTGTATTTCAATATTCATTCTCTCTCTCTCTCTCTCTCTCTCTCTCTCTCTCTCTCTCTCTCTCTCCCTCCCTCTGTCTCTCTCTCTCTCTCTCTTTCTGTGTGTGTGTGTGTGTGTGTGTGTGTGTGTGTGTGTGTGTGTGAAGTAAATGGATCTTTCCCATATGTGCATGAGCTCTGAGTAGGACTGTGGTGTTCAAACATTTTCATCACAATTTAGTCCATACACAATTGAGGAATCATCAGAGAAAAGAGCAATAATGGTATTTCAGGAAGAAAGAACCTTGGCCTAAACTGGATCTATGAGGAGTTTCATAATATTGAGGTTCCATTGACATTACTCATGAAGTTAAGAAAATTACAATTGTATAATCAAAATGATTTTGGACAATAATGGAGCAGATCACATTGCAGGGAGCACAGGCCAAGAAAAAGTGGAATCATAGGGTGTGGCTAAAAACTTAGAAACATTTAAAAAATTATTTAATATACAAAGAAAAAGTCTTTGACTTTGATATATCAGGTAAAAGGTAACTTTAGAAACTTCAAAAAAAAATACGTACCTATAAATTTCCTTATCAGAAAAATATCAGCATGCATAAATCAGCATGTTACTTTTTTCTTAAACTTGAGCTGACAAATACATCCTAGCTAAATAAGTATTTTTTAAAATATATTACTCACATTTGTAGCCTTTATTTATACCTCATGCTTTGTAGGCCTCTTTTTTGAAGATTGGTAATTTAAGGTATCAGCACAGAGTCACATCGGTGCAAAACTTGTAGGCAATTAAACACTGACATAAAAAGAATATATTTAATGACCTGAAAACATTTTAGAGATAATGAAGAGTTAAAAAATCTATGTGTAGGATAATCAAAGGCAAACCTTAAAGAGCAAAAAATTATGAGTAAATTCAGGTATCTGAAAGAACAAATGTAAAAGATCAGTATCCACCCATGTAGTATGAGAATAAAAACTAACACAAATTAACAAAAATTAAAGACAGAACTGATTGCCTAAAGGAAAAGTGTAATGAGAAAATTTTGTCTCAAATTCAAGCCAATGGGAGGGCAAACAGAAATATTAAAATGATATGTGGAATCTTTTGATTTCTTCTCTTCATTACAATCAAAACTGATTTTCCTTTTGAGGAGGTAGTGTCTAGCATCTCCAACCAGCTCAGAATTTAATGGATTTGCCTTTTTGCGGACTTCTGTTATATTGCTCTGTATAGCCATGCACAGAACACAGGTATAAAAATTAAAATAATGGAAAGGTTTTTTTTTTTTGGTAGGAGACCTATAATATGAAATTGCTGTAGTCAAATGAGCCATTAACTTAACATGTTAAAGGCCCCTGTTTCCTATCAATTGATATAATTAAGAATAATGTGAATCAAACTCAATGTGCAGAAATGAAAAAGCATTGAGTAATAGGAAACCTGCTGAGTGTAGCTCTTACTATGCTCTTCAATTTCCAAGAAGATATTTTTAAAACTTGTTTTCAATTATAGTTGATATATGATATCATGTTAGGATCAGGATTTCAACACAGCAATTTGACATTTATATACCTTACAGGGAGTCGCAAAAAAAGTGAGTCCTGTTGCTTGAGAGCTCAGGAGGCTTAAAAACACCTCATCATCTGCAGAGAGGAGATTACAGACTTTACATAAAGAAACTACCGAACTCTAATGACCTTGCAGCTTCCAGACATGGAGTCTCAGATAGTTCATTATCCCATTGGAATATCTGACAGGAAGCAGCAGCCTATGCTCCCTGGTCTTTGTGCATGTGAGCCACGTCCCTAAGGCAAGAGAAGGGTGTCCTTCTCCTTCAGTTCTAGATGAAAGACTCCTTGAACTTTCCACCTGCAGGGACCACAATACCTCATGAACACCACCAAATTCTTCATTATCCCACATGCCCCGTGACTCTGTTGTGGGCTCACTTCTGAGGCAGCACTCCAGTCACACTTGCTAGATGTCCAATTAAAGGCTGAAGTCCCTAGGGCTCCCCCTGACGGCTCCATTCCCAGCCAGGTATAGAAGCCAAAATCTATGGATTCTGTTCGAACTGACACAGGGCCTTCAACTCTGACCCCGTCCCCTCGTGCCCCTGCCTACACATGGGATGACACCTTGGGTGGCACCATTCACCTGTACAGAACTCTCCATAACTCCCTGGTACTAACTTTGTCCTATTTTTCTTGTACAATGATCACTCTGCCATGTATGCTGAAGAGGTATGTGAAAGCAATAGAAATAGATGTTTAAAGATTTCTTGGAGAGGAGGGACATTGCCAGTGAGATTTACTCCTTTGTTGAAAGGACGTGCACTCAAATAATGTCCATGGACAATAGTAATTTTTTTCATCTCCATCAATGATGTTCCTATAGATAGCGTTGCCTGATATACAAATACAAATGCAGGACATTGATTTAAAGCTGAGTTCAGATAAATAATAAAGACCTTCATTTTTTACATATGTCCTATAGAGACATGCTTATATCACAAAATTGTGATTGTGTGTCTTGGTTATCTCAGCCTCTAGATAGGGCATTTGATCCTTTTCTTTATTCACTTTGTTTATTCCTTAGTTTATCCCATTTAATAGACTCATCATCTCAGATCATGTGTTCTTCATTTCAGACTGGTTCCCTTTGATAAATTACATTTCCATTTTTTTGTTTTATATCTCTGTTGATTTTATCTGCACTTCTCAAATATTCATTGAGCATCTTTATAACCAGTGTTTTGAACTCTGTATCTGTTTGATTACTTGACTCCATTGTATCTAGATCTCTCTTCTAGTCTCTCATATGGTTTTTGATTCTTTGTCTGCCATTGTGTGTCTGTTTCTATGTACTAAACAAAGACCCTAAGTCTCCTGGGCTTATTAGTATGGATTTCTGAACCCCTGAGAGGGGTTTAGCTGCAGGCCAAGTTCAGTCCAAGCCTCTGCCCCTCTGGGGTCACCTGTTAAGATTCAGAAAGCAATTCACAGATGATGTGCTTATAGTTTCCTCAAAAGGCCACATCAGAATTATAGGCCAACTGAACATCCGACTCACTGAGGATACACTTGGATGTAGCCTCAGTGGGACCGTGAGTTGGGGGAGGTGAGGTTTCAGGGAATCCTCTGGGCAGAGGGACCTCTGTTATACAATTTGATGATGTCACACCTATGGTGGCTCTGTATCCTGAGCACTGGTGTGAGGAGGACTCAACAGGGAGCAATTGTTCCTGCCGGCACTTCTGTACATGATGCGTCTTGCTGAGCCACAACTCTGACAATGTTTCCTTATAAGTTCCTGATGCCCCCTGCATGCAGTTGAATCAGCACTGATATTCAGAGCCATTAGTCCCAACACCATGAAAATCTCCTTGCAGATGCCATCCCTTGAAGAGCCATCTGCAACTGCAGCAGAAACCATCTCACTCAGCCACTTGAGATGGACAGCCCGCATCTACTCCCTGTCCTATGTCCAGCCATTGCAGGGTGCTTTCTTGTGTTTCTCCCTAGTTGTGTGGCCTGTTCACCTAGATTCCAGGAAATATTTCTTTACCACTGTTCCTTGTTTCCATCACAACTTTGAATTGGTCGCCAGAGGGATGAACAGAGCCTCTATCATCTATGCCATTATTTTTTACCCTCTCCCCAGTCTTTTATCTTTTAATTATGTCTGATTGAAACATATTTATATCACAACATTATTGCTGTCATTATGTTGACATTGGGACTACATTATCAGATGTTTACTTAAAAAATTTTGGCTCTGGTGTGGGCAGAGAGGTCTTTTCATCTCTGGAACAGGAAGTGTATGAGAATAAATGGGGATGCAGTTTACATTGTGAAATGTGAAATAAATTGGATTCACTTATATTAATGGACTTTAAAATGAAGCTTGGAGTTCGTTAAGAAGTGAGTCATCTTTGCACATCCACATCGAACGGAGCATGATCTTTAACAGTGGGCCGAACAGTAAATATTCTGAGAACACTGAAAGAACAACTGCAACTTTTCACAGTGATGTACTTTTACTTAGCGATGCCTTGTGCCTAACCAAGGCAGGCTTTCTCCTGACAGCACCAATTAAATTTCATTGTAATGACCTATGCAAACCTCCCTGTTTGCCTTTTTAAAACCCTTGATGTTTATACCCCCACAGGACACTGTATTGGCTGCTACCTGAAGCTGTCTTTCCAGGATTAAATTTTTGATTCCAAAGAAATGTTTTTCTTTCCTCTTTCTTGATTATTGTCACCCAACAGTTCAGCATAAGCAAAAGTGAGTCTCAGGCAGCTGCAGAACATGTCTAGGAATTGGGGATGAGAAGGCTCAGAGTTTGCATCAAATGATCATCTTTGCTCCCCTGCTGCTACCTGGGAATGACTGAGGTTTCTCAAGCAAGCTTCACTGGTCCATTTTTAGGAATAAGTCATGGAAACTAAAGAGTGAGGGCTACAAGGTAAGACCCAGAGACAGAAGAGAAGAAAAAGACCACGTGAGCGTAGCCTATCTCTTATCAGCCTCCCGGGATGCACCTGTCTGTCAAACCAGGAAGGCTGACTGTGGGCAGCAATTTTTCTCGATGGATTCAATGGTTCTCACTGAGCACTGGGCAATGGGACATTTGGATCCACACACAGAGCAGAGTTTATTGTCTAGTCATGTATAGAACTAGAAGATATGTAGTGATGGGTAAAGATGGGAAAGTAAAGTCCTGACTGACATGGTAAGGATCAGAGAAAAGCCAGTGATCACCCAGTGTTCGACCTTCCCAAAGCAATCATATGAGGGGAACTCATGCTTGCAGGGCAGTCAAAGAAACTGCACATCAGCAATAAAAATGGGACTCAGGGGGGACTTGATGTGAATTGATGTCTGCAGCCTCTCCATCTGATGATGGACTTGGGGTTGCTCTCGGTGAGTAGGATAGACCAGGAGGAAGAAAGGGCTGGTGGCAAAATGGAGGAGAGCAAGGACAAGCTAGAATCCTCTTGCGCATCTGCATCTGCCTCTCGCTCCATCTAGGCACTACCTTGGGGATAATGGCAGCTGCTTCACTTATACCTTCAGGTACGTCTTGGCCAAGTCCAACAAGGAAAGGAAATGTAGTTCCAGCTTCAGCCAGCTGACATCGTACAAAAGCAGGACTGCCCATCCTTGTCAAGTTTGCATCCGACTCATCTCTTCAGCCAATTTAACTTTCAACAGCTAAATCTTGCTTCCACACAACATGACTCAGCTATTCCAGGGACAACCGAGAACACACTAACCCTCTCCCCAAAAGAGAATAATGACGTCCCTTAAATTACTTTATCTACCTAGGAGAATGTTTAGCCCTTTTCTAGCTGAGTACTGTCTCCCTTTTACATCGTGATAGACAAGTTTAACCACTATTAATGCATTTAATACTTGCTCTAAGGACATGGGAATAGGACAAATATGGAAAAAGAGTCCCTATCATAAAACATGTGCCAATAAGTTCATATCAAAATAAAGAATAATAGGTAAAACCACTACAATTTTCCCTTCTGTGACCGGTCACATAGTGTTAGCTCATCTGTGTAACTTTCTTCTCCTCCTATCCATTCCAATTTAGACATTGTGATTCCTCATGGTCATTTACATTGTGGTCGAGGTGACCCACATCTTCATTCCTGAAGGGTCAGGGCATTAACAGTCTTGCGAATGCTGTTTTTGTTTGAGCAGCCTCAAAATGTCTAGGGTGTGCTGACTCTTATCAGTGCTCCAATACAAGTAAGACAGAAGCCTGTCCCTTGTGCTTTGTGGAATGTTGTGAAAGTTTGGTTTGCCAGATGTGCAGTTCCACTCCTTTGCTTCTCAGGGTGAAGCTGGGAGGTATTGGGGTCCTGCCCAACTATAAGCACTTTGCTAGGGTTGGTAGTATGGCCAGATGTATCTCTGCTTTTTTTTCTAGATTTCAGGTGGCTAGGTTTACATTCACTGAGGATACAGAAGTCTTTCAACTACCTTCTGGATTTTTAGAAAGGGGATTGATTCACTTCTTGCCATCATTCAGTGTGTCCACCGGGGAGACAAGAGTTCAGGGCTTTTTATTATGACATGTTGCTGATGGTACTCCCTCTTTTGTCATTTTAACAGATTGTGTCCTTAAGGAAAGGACCCATTTCATCTAAGTTATCAAAGTTCTAGGCATAGAGATGTTCATACTATTCCTTTATTATCCTTTTAATGTCTATAGCATCAAAGTAACAGTTCCTCCTTTACCTTGGTTTTTAGTCTTTTGCGATCTTTCTTCTTAGGGCCAGACTGGCTGTGAATTTATTAATTTTATAGAACTTTTCAAGAAAACAAGCCTCTTTTGCCATTGATTTACTCTATTGATCTGATATTTAACATTTTTAAATTTCAGTGCTGATTTTAATTTTTATTTTCTGTGGCTTATTTTGCATCCAATTCCTCACTATTACTGTTCTTAATGTTTTTCTATGTGATGAAGCTGCTCCTGAACACAGATTTTCTCTCTTTACATTCAAACCTCAAGTACCTCTAAGTGACACAGAGCCAAGAGAGCTTTCCTGCCTCATCCCCTTGGTGTTTCTCTGTGAGTATCATTATGAGGACCAGCACAGCCACTTTGGATTATTTTCTTAATTTTATTACCTGCACTATGCACAAAGGAAGGAAAGTCTGAGATCTCAGTCAGCAAATTATTCTTTTTAGAAGACACAGAAGAGAAATGGCTTAACATTGGCATACACAAATCACGTTTCTCTGTCTCATGTTGGCTTCGTAGTCATACTCAAGTTTATATAAGTTTAGTATATGCAATGGCCCATACATACATTTCAGAGGATAGGAAATAACACATATATTTTGCAGTGAAATTAAGCTAATTCTCCCTTCATGGAGAATAAATGTTTTGAATTTTGAAGAACAGGTGATGAGGAGAGAAGAGGTCAGAGAAGAAACTCCACTGAAGAGAATGATGAAGGAAGCAGGTAAATGATGCCCAGATGAGAGGAAGTTGCCGACAACATCTCAAGAGAAGACTCATGGATTCTCCTTTCTAATACAGGAATGAAACAGAGCTGGTAAGGAGGTGGCACAGAAATAAAACCATTGTGCATTGCTGTGGTGTCAATGTCCTTTGGGTCGACCACAGATTTCAGGGTAAAATTCTGTAAAATGGTGGTCAGGAATAAAAAGAGCTCCATGCGGGCCAAGGACTCTCCTACACACACCCGTTTCCCTGAAAATAGCAAACACAGAGATACTGAGTTTCTCGATGCTAGAAAGACAATATGCAATAAATATTTGATTACTGGTTGAACAATGAATGGAAGGTAGAATGGCGATACACAGATGGAAAAAGGGTGGATGCACATGCTAGCCACCTAACATCTGACTCTAATGAGTATTCTCCTTAAACAAATACTAATGAGTATCGGAACTATGCCAAACATTGTTAAGTCTTCTCACATTGTAATTGTTCTTTCAAGTTTCCAGCAAGCTTTTCATAGAATCATAGACATTACTTATACTTTCTGTCCCTGGTCTGATGTTTCATGAATTTCTTCACATTCTACATAGCCTTTGTTCTCGCGCTCGGTGTACCTAATCTTTATGAATCTCTAATACATCACGAACTTTCAAATTCTATATAACACAGTTCTGTTTTGGCTAGGAAGCCCTTCTCTTATTTGTTCCCGACCTACCTCAAATTTTATTTCTGAGTTTAGAAAACCCAAGTCAGCTCCCCAAAGCTCCAATGATTTGGCCTTAGAACGAGGATGCAACACGATGTAGGAAAGTGCATGCGCATTGGTATAGGATATCGTGGCCCAGATCACGGACAATGAGTGATTCTACTAGATCCCGAGTGAGGATTACAAAAGATCCAGCTGATCCCCAAAATTTACTCTGACTTCTGAAATACTGAAGGAAATAAATTTATATTACCTGCTGAGAAAACCATGAAGTGATCACTCTTCTTAAAATTGCCACACTCCTCCAGAAAGTGCCCGGGGTCAAACACCTCCGGGTTAGGGAATTCTTTGTCATCATGTAGCACAGATGTCAGAGATGTTAATATGGTTGTGCCCTGGACAGAACAGATGAAGATAAAGTGAGTGATGAAAAAGTCATGGATCTGGAAGTAAAGTTGAAAGTCAATCAGACTGATCTTATGATCTATACATGAGGGACCCTGGGTCCAAAGAAAGGAACTGGCACTTTGAGCCAGATAGAACAAGTAATAAACAAGGACAGGTTTATGACTAGCGGCAATGAGGTAGATAAAGTAGATGCCAATATGTTTGAATTTCCGAGTCCACAGGTCCCAGGGTGCCCGACGTTTTCAATCATCCTGCTTATCATCATGTTTGAACATAAAGAAATAAAAGAAGCATGACCATCACTCTATACCATATGTAAACATTTACCTGAATGGATCTATGTTCTAGTACAAGTGCTAAAACTGTAATTTCTTCTAACCAATAATATTTACACAGGACTCACCCTGCCACCTCTTCCCCCCCCACCAAAAAAAAGCACTGATCAACCTAACATCATTGCAAAGTGTTCTGTAGACAAATAACCACCTATGTGTAAATGTGGCATACCCCCCATTTTTGTACACTAGGAACTAAGCATTTCAAATTGAGAAAAATCACAGACGAATAAAATTTGCAACACACAATAATTATATGGAGTCTAAATTTCAGTTTCAAAAGCAGTGGGATATAGTCATTCCCATTTGTTTACGCATGCACCATGACAACTTCCATGCTACGATAGCAATTTTGAATACTGCATCAGACATTGCAAGGCACACAAAGTTTAAAATAGCTAATGTTCACACTTTGCAGCAAAGTTACCAACTCTTGTTGTAGGACATGATGTCCACCTAGCTCAATGGCTCAAGCCTTCAGTAGGAGAAGTCACTTATGTCATTGGAGCGAAGGTAGAATCCTTCCATCCACTATGGCATATTTCTACACTGGGGAGTCCCGTGCGGAAGGAAATGATCATTCCCATGTCTGGTGTAGTGAGTAAATGGGCAATTCCATTCTGATTCCCAGTCCCTTATTTCCCATTTATTTGAAAATAGGAGAAACAAAACTGTAAAAATATTACTCCGAGACAAAAATATTCAAATAGAAAAGTGTTCTTCTCATTGTAATCTTTGTTGAAAATACAGTGGGTGAACTTGAAGTCCTAGTCCCTATACTCAACTTGTGATCTTCGAGGCAGTCCCCATCACTCTTAGTAAATTCATCAATTCTGTCTTCACCAAAGACTGGCAGTACTTGGGGCCTTAGTAATTTCATTACTTCTGTTCAACAAAAAACTACAAACTTTGTTATGTTATTTAAAAAAATCAGATAGTTATATGTTGTGGCTTTGAGTGGCATACATTAGCTTGTAATATACCAAATAGAAAATCTAAATATAATCAGAAATTTTGTATATTTTGTATATTTGTATGTTTTGGATATGAGGCCCTATTTGGAGGTGTTGCTTGCACATATATTTTCCTATTCAGATGGTCTTCTCTTTACCTTATTGATGATTTCTGTTGCTGAGCAGAAGCATTCTAGTTTGATGTTGTCCTCTTCATTAATTTTAGCTTTTAACTTCCCTTGCTTTTGAGGTCAAATTCATAAAATCCTATTTAAGTCCAAGGTCCTTGAGTTTAGTTCCTATGTTTTCTTCTATGTGTTTTATTGTTTCAGGTCTTATATTTAGGTCATTCCTGCATTTTGAGTTAATTTTGGTGTGTGGTGATAGATAACAGCCTAGTTTCATTCTTTTGCAGGTGGCTTTCCAGTTTTCCCAGCACCATCTATTGAAGAATCTATCCTTTCTCCCTGTATGTTTTTGGCCTTTTGTTGAGAATTATTTGCCCATATAAATATGGGTTTACTTCTGGACTCTCAATTCTGTTCCCTGGTTCATGTGTCCGATTTCCTGCCAATACCAAGCCGTTTTGATTACTGTCACTTTGTAGTGTAAATTGAAGTCAGGCAGAGTGATGCCTCCAGCCTCATTCCTTTATCTCAGGATGGCTTTAGCAATTCTGGGTCTTATGCACTTCCATACAAAACTGATGATTTTTTTCTTCTATTTCTTTAAAAAATGTCGATGGGATTTTGATGCAGAGTGCGATCAATCTGTATAATGCTTTAGGTAGTATGGTCATTTTAACTATGTTGATTCTTCCCATCCAAAAACACCGAATATCTCTCCATTCCTTTTTGTCTTCTTCCATTGCTTTTAATAGGATCTTATAGTTTTCAGTATATAGGTCCTTCACTTGTTTTGTTAGATTTATTGCTAGGTATTTTATTCTTTTTGTTGCAATTACAAAAAAAATTATTTTTCCAGTTCTTTTTCTGACCTTTCATTACTATAGAACAGCTATGGATTTTTGAATGTGATTTTGTATCTAGATATTTTCCTGTATTTCCTTTTGTTTCTAGTAGTGTTCTTGTGGAGTCTTTAGGTTTTCTATATAGAGAATCATGTCATCCAAACATAATGACCATTTGACTCTTTGTTTAATATTTGAATACCTTTTATATCTTTCTCTTGTCTGATTATACTGAATAACAGTGGCAATAGTAGACAGCCTTGCCTTGTTCCTGATCTTAGATGGAAGGTGTTTAGATTTTCACCATTAAGGAAAAGTTTGGCTGAGGGTTTGTCACAGATGGCCTTTATTACATTAAGGTCCGTTTCTTTTATATCGATTTTGTTAAGCGTTTTGATTATAAATGCATGCCGTAACTTCGCAAAGGCTTTTTCTGCATGTATTGACATGATATGATTGATATGATATGATATAAATCATAGGATATGATCATATGATTTCTGTTTTTTAATTTTTTATGTAGTGTATCACATTAATTGATTGCCATATGTTGAACCACCCCTGTGCCTCTTGGATGAAGCCCACTTGATTGTGGTGTATAATATTTTTACTATATTACTCTATTCAGTTTGCTGGTATCTTGTTTAGGTTTACTGCATCTGTATTCATGAGAGATATTGGTCTGTAGTTCTGTTTTGTGTGTTCATGTGTGTGTGTACATGTGTGTTTGTGTGCGTGCATGTGTGTTTTCTTTACCAGGTTTGGGTATCAGAGTGATATTGGCCTTCAATACATGAGTTGGGAAATATTGTCTTCTCTTCAATTTTTTGGAGATGTTTGAGAAAAATAGGTATTAAACCTTCTTTGAATGTTTGGTAGAATTCACTAATGAAGCCATCTGGTCCTGGAATCTACTTTTCGGTAGCTTTTTAATGTTTGTTTTAATTTCCATACTGCTGGTCAGTCTATTTAGATTTTCCGGTTCTTCTTGATTCAGTTTAGGAAGGTTGCATTTTTCTATGAACTGTCCATTTCTTCTAGGTTATTAAATGGTGTTATATACTGCTTCATAGTACTCTTGTATGATCCTTTGTATTTCTGCGATGTCAGTCATAATTTCCCTCTTTCATTCCTGGTTTTGTTTGTTTGTGTCATTTCTCTTTTTTCTTTAGTGAGTCCAGCCAGAAGTTTGTCAATTTCGTAAACCTTTTCACAGAACCAGCTCTTCGTTGCGTTCATTTAATCTATTGTGTTTGTTTGTTTGTTTGTTTGTTTGTATTCAATTTCATTTATTTCTGCTCTAATTTGATGATTTCTTTCCTTCTGTTGACTTTAGGCTTCATATGTTCTTCTTTTTCTAGTTTTTTAAGAAGAAGCATTAGGTTGTTTATTTGGGCTTCTTCTTGGTTTTAGAATTAGGCCTGTAAAATGTGAACTTTACTTTTATGGCCTCTTTTGGCGTGTCCCACAAGTTTTGATATGTTGTACTATCATTATTCTTTGTTTCCATGTATCTCTTGATCTCTTTTATTTTTTCTCTGACACAATTATCACACGTTGTTTAATCTCCATGTACTTGTGAATCTTCCTGCTTTCTTTCTGCAGTGTACATCTAGTTTCAAAGCATTATGATTCAAGAATACGGTTGGTATGATTTCCACCCTCAAATATTTGTTGAGGCTATCTCTGTGTCCTGGTATGTGGTTGATATTTGAGAATGTTCCATGTGTGCTAGAGAAGAATGTATAAGCAACTATTTGGGGATGGAAGGCTCTATAATTTTGATTATATCCACTTGGTCTAATGTGTCATTTAAGGATGCTATTTCCTTACTGATGTTCTGTTTACATGTTTTGTCTATATCAGATGGTGCGGCATTTAGGTCTTTTACTTATTAGCACAATTTTGTGTTTAAAATGGTTGGTACATATGAGTCACCAAAATGATAAAATCGATTATATTTGCATGTACCTGTGTGAACACATGGAAAAGGGCTTTTAAAAATTTTTAATTGAAAATAATACATACGTAGTAGAAAACAACAACAAAAAAAGATTCACAAGCAAAAGCACTGTGGCAAGAATATTACTGAGAAAATTATAGAAAGACCCTAAACTGGAAGCCTTTACTATATTCTTAATGGAAAGATTATAAATCTTTATAGTCTAGGTTGTTAAGAACACAGTCCATCAAACTGCCACACATATGATTTTTGTACTTGTCTCATCTTTTCTTCATAAAGGAATAGACCCATGCCATGAAAATGGGAACTTCCAGACCATTGAGGTCAGTATAGAGAAGCAAATGTTACCTTGGGGATGAGGTACTTTCTGAAGTTCACATCACAGGTCACTTCATGAGGCAGGCTGGTGGGTACGAGGTCGATGTATCCCTGGATCTCGTGAATCACAGCATTCGTGTAGGGCATGCAGCTCCTGTCCTGCATGCAGGGGCTCTGGTGTCTGCCAATCACATGGGCAATCTCTTTCTGGACTTTGGCTCAGAAGGCACAAGCAACAGTGATGGGAAAATGGAAAAACACACACCACATTTACATACCAATTCAGGGATGCATGAAGCACCATGAACGTATCCCAACACCATTATAAACATCAGTTATATGTCCAGAAATACACCTAGACACAGTGGAATAATTGCCATATTAGGTACATGTAACTCTCCTACAGGTTATGTTTAAGATACATTGACATGCACCTGAATATCAACACAGATGAAAGCACAAAGAGAAATAATGAAATGTTTCAAAAAATGTACAGAACGTCATTGTCAAGAAATTATAGGCCTTCACGAAAGAAGTTAAATATTAATTTTATATCAATATAAAATGTTTGTTCAAAAATTAAATTATAATATATGTGTATTGTGTACTTTGTATACTATGTGTGTATCTGCAATGCTACTCTATCTTCCAAGTTTTCAATGTTATTACTTTGAAACTTCTAGTAGATTCTTGGGCAGTTTATGATCTATTTTTAAACAATGACTCTGTTTCTGTTTCTTACTTAATTTATGCAATATCTGATTTACTGTATGGTAAGTAAGAATTTACGTTCCCATATCTTTCTTATACAGAATATATTCAGACAAACAATTCCCATAATGTCATTACCCTATATAGTTGAGTCACAACTTCTGGCTCTTAGAATATTCAGTTAACATCATTCTGACTACGTAAACAATGCTCCCTGGTAGGACGACGATGATTCTGTTTCATTTTTGATTTTTTCTTGGACTGAACTATATCTCTTTCATTCGATTCATGATTTGCTATATCTCCATTTGGAAATAATTCCAAATACTGAAGTAGATATTTTAACCTCCAAAAAATAATTTCCCTATAGTTAGGAATCCTCCGGTAACTGATCACTTCTCTTTAGTTTCTGGTGCCTCCCCTCACACCTGCCTTATCCACCTAGTCACCTGGAAGTGGATATTGTCTAGGACTGGTATCTAGCAACCACCTCTACACTTTCATTCTCCAGAAAGCTCCCAGATTCCTCGAGCCGATGACTTGTTCTGAAATGACCTCAAATATTTGGATGAGAAAGAGGAAAGAGGAGGTAAATTTTTGTCAACAAACACTCTTTTCATTGACACACAATGGGAATGCTGCTTTTGAGAAGTCTGGTGGCATTCTGAATTCTAACCCTTACAGATGACAAGACGTAGCTCTCCTAAAGTACTTGTGATTTTCTTTTTAATCCTGATGTTCTGAAATTCCATGACCTTATGTCTGAGGGTGGATGTTTTTATTTCATTCATCTCATAGAAACGTCAAGGGAATTTCCTTTCTACCTGGCAAGAAAACAGTCTTTCCTCCAGAGCTGTTAACTCTCTGGAGTTTCCTGTATTTGGCTGCTGAATTTAAGAGATTCTGAATTCCAAAAATAGATGCCTACTTCAACTTTCTTTTCAGCTCTACAGTTTTATCATTGCCTGTCACTGTCTGCTGTCCCTGAGGAAGAGGCCTCTTAGGTCCAAGTTCTCTAGAGAGTAAACCTCCCTCTTCCTGTGGGGGAAAAACATCAGTGGATAAAAAGGAGTTGTCAAAGGGACCTGATCAGGGAGAGCTACCTTTTTTCAGCCTGTTTCTCCATTTACCTTCTTTGTATTTAATATTTCTACATAAAAAATCTTATAGGGATGTATGAGCACAAAGCCTTTTTCTCAACATGTAACTTCCTCTTCTGACACTGAGTTTACAATTTCTTCCTCTCTGCTGAATTCATCCCTTCTCTCAATCATCTCCCTTTATTTCAGAAATTTTTGAGGATTTGTTTGCTGTGCCCTGACCATCTTCTAATCAGCTTTATAAGATGAATTCTTATGTGTAAGACATTAGTGGAATGCTGACATACATAATGTATATTTATAAGCTAGAATGAACAACTGTAACTCTTTAAAGGGGAATTGATGATATTGGGCACTTTATAAAAGATAAAATTATTGGCACCCTTCCCAGGAATTCCCATTGTGACAAAAAACAACTTTATGTGAACAGACTCCTGAAATCACAGAATTCCTTTATGCAACACCTTAAGCCCGAATATTTACAATTTGGTTGTGAATTGAGCTTCTGTAACATTTTGTACACTTAGAAGAAATCATCTCAAGTAGCCTCACTAACTCTCGGGTTTCCACTTATGCTTCAATAGGGAGAGTTTCCATCAGAACACTGCATGTTCAGAATAAGGAGAGATGTCTGGAAGAATACAACTACTGTTCAAAGCGAGTCACATTTTGTAATAAAAGCGATATCTGGTCCCAGGCCAGAACGTGGTAACTGTGCATGGCACAGATATCCTCCCACAAAACAGAGACACTGTTTTCCTGTTTTCCTTTTGCTACTCTCCACAGTCTCTCTGCTCCTCTCAGGCATCACCCTGTTTTTCATAAAGATGTCCCATTATTAACCATTCCTTAAATTTGGAAAATTATGCAGGTCACACAGAGATTTCAATAATGAAGCTTCTTTAAGAGAAAGATGATAGAATTAGCTAGTGGGGCTCCCCAGCATATTTTCTAAAATTCAGCTTGCCCACCAAGTTGGGCATACCTGTGACCTCTGGGTGCTTCAGCAGCAGGAGGAGAGCATATCTCAGGGTAGTGCTTGTGGTCTCTGTCCCAGCTCCAAAGATATTAGATATGGTGATTGCCAAGTTTTCCAAAGTAAAGTCCAAATGTGGATTGTCCTTTTCCTAGGAATGATTTGATGTAATTATTTGACAAATTAATTGGCTGGAATTTCGATGACTACAAAATAACTCATTATTATAAAGTTAAGCCAACACACAACTTGCAAGGTACAATTTTAGAAAAAAATACTGGTAATATGGTAAAGAGAGTATAAGTTACTTGACTCAAGCATCATTTCCTACTGCCTTATCCTTCACTTGCTTGAAATTATATTCATCAGCCTCTTTGAATTAGGTAGCTATCCAGTATCATTTTTGCCAGTGAGATAGAAGCAGAAGCCGATTGAAGCCACTTCCTCTCTTTCTTCCTCCTTACTTAAACGAGAATGTGAAGGAGGTGGTAGAGTAGACATCATCTTGGGTCAAGAGATTTAATCATGAAGTGTGAGGCCTATATATTAAGTATGCATTAAAAAGAATGGAAACTATTTGACTCTCTGAATCTCTAGGGCCTCTATACTCTCCCGAAACTGACGCATCGAAGTCTCTTTTTATGTGAGGTAAATATACCCACTATTTGTTAGAGCCATTTTAACAGGTTTTCTTTTATTTGCAGACAAACACAGTCTCAATTAGTGGGAATAGGCAATTTAGGCCATATATTGAAAGATGTCATAATTGTCGTATTTTCCTATTAATTATATTATTGTTTTTAATCTCTTAATATGCCTAATTTATAAATTAAAATTCATCATAAGTATGAAGGTATAGTAAAAACACGGTATATATAGGGTTCAGTACTACCTGTTGTTTCAGATATCCACTGAGGGCCTTGGAAAATACTCTCTATGGATAAGAATTGACTACACACCTGGCAGCTGCTAATCCCAGCACGTGGCCCATTCAGGCAGGGAAGGAATTTCAAAGCCCTTACTATTGGGAATCCTTGAAAGCCTCACACAGAGCGCACTCTGTGGCTCACACTGACAGGGAAAGAAGTAGCAACCTTGCCCAACTGCTGAGCATCACCTCCAGTATACATGTAGAAATATAACATGCTGTAGACTTTATTTTTTATTTTGTTTATGTATATATGTATGTATGTATGTATGTATGTATGTATGTTTGCATGTATGTATGTACAAATGTATGTATGTATTATGGTGGCATTGGTTAACAAAATCCTGGAAGATTCTGGTGTACAATTCAAGGGTACGTACACTTTAAACATATAAAATTTTTATATGTCAATTATTTTTCAATTAGATGAGAAGATATGAACATTCGTGCATTTTTGGTGGGAACATAAATGTTGCAGTCACTCTGGAAAAGTTTGGCTGTTCCTCAAATGTTAGCCATAGAGTTACCATATGCCTCATCAATTTCACTCCTAGAAATTTACTCATCAAAAAAGGAACATGTCCATAAAGAAACTTGTACAAAATGTTTATAGCAGAATTATTTATAAATGCCAAAGGTATATACAACATAAATGTCCCTCAAAGAGTAATGGATAATCAAATCATGGAACACACATAAAGCGGAATATTATTCAGCCATAAATCATAACAAAATATTGATTTATAGTACACCTTAGATGAGCCTCCAAAATATCATGCTATGTGAAAGAAGCCAGAAACAGAAAGTCATGATGCTATGAGTCATTTATATGATACTTCCATAGTAGGCAGATATGTAGAGACATAGATCTTTTTACAGGTTACCACATGATGGGGTAGGGAGAATGAGCAGTGAGCATTTAATGGATGTGATATGTGTTAGCAGAGTGACAGAAAAGTTTTGAAGTTAGAGAGAGCTAGTGGATGCGCAGTAGTTTGAATGCATGTTAACTACCACTAAATTATATACTTTAAAGTGATAAAGGTATGGTATATTAATTTCATCTCAATTTTTAAATTGTCATCACTCTATGAATTGATCCAGACATTTAATGCAATCCTCACTGTCTCCTTTGCAGAAACTGCCCAGTTTATCCTTCAATTCATATGGAGATTCAAGGTTCCTAAAATAGCCAATACAATCTTGAAAATCAAAAACAGTCTTGGAGGATTCACACCACTTGACTTCAAACTTAGAAAAAAAGCTGGTATTTAAGATGGCCAGATGGTGTGCTACCGGACTAAGGACAGACATATATGTACTGGAATAGAATTGAGATCAAAGAAATTCACCCTCAATTTGGAGTCAAGTGATTTTCGACAAGGGTGTCAAGGTAATTCATGTGGGAAAAAGTAGTCTTTTCAACAAATGGTGCAAAAGTCACGCTTACACACACCAATTTCAAACTCCGTACCTTTGCCAATTTAGTCTATTTCACACTCAACTAAGTGTTCTCCCCCACCCTCAGCCTCGTTTAAATATAACAGACATTAGTTGCTTATATTTACATTGTACATTTTAATGAGTTTTTTCCCAATTATAGTTGGCACACAAAAAGATATCAGTTTCATTTGTACAGCTGAGTGATCAGAGATCTATATAACTCACAAAGTGATCACCCCACTAAATCGAGTACCCGTATTCTTCCTTACACATTTATTACAACATTATGAACTATTTTCCTTTTGCTACAATTTATATCTTTGTGTCTATTTTGGAACTATTCATTTATACCTCTTAACCCTTTGTCATTGTTCCTCCACTGTGCTCTTTATCTCCAGAAGATTGATTCTGTTCTTCTTGAGAGTTTCAACCTCCCTGCTCTGCTTTATCTAGTTATCTTTTCAATTTCTGAAATTGATGGTACGCCTTGTTTTAGAACTCACTGAGTTTTCCCAGAACTTACATCCTGAATTCTCTGTCATTTAAGTCACATATTTCGATGTCTGTAAGCTTATTTTCTGGAGATTTTTCTCTTTCTTTCTGAGATGCTTTGAGCCTTGAATGTTTATGGTGTTTAATGGACTATTTTCCCACCTGTACATTAATGGAAATGTATTCTGCTTTTTTTGCAGAAATAAGATTTATTATATAAAGGTCTCTCTTTAACCTGTTGCAAAGAGGCATTTTTCTTTTCGTTTCCAGTAGGTGGCGTCTAAGCCTCTTGGATCCCACCTGTATATGAAATCTTAATAATGCCTTTTTATTGTCTTTTAGATATTCAGTCACACTTGCTACCCTCACTATCAATTCCTATCAGTGTTAGTGACAGATTCAGTAGTGTTTGCTCAGATTCCCCATAAGATCTGTGGTGTCCAAACTTGGAAGGTATGGGGTGCAGGGCCCTCTGAGTCTGGGATTGGGTTCAGCAGCTCAGCCTTACGTCTTGCAAATGCAGCTGATAATAAATAACTGTTGTTTCTCTGGTGTCCCCGCTTCTGTGCCATCCCCATTTCTCTGCTTTTTGCCCTGATGTCTGACACTGACACTGGCCTTGTGGGCCTTACGGCTCTCCCAGGCATGGTTCTTCAGCCAACCAGCCACATCTTCTCCCATTCTCCTCCTCCTGCAGAGAGCTACAACTGTAAGAGGAAGCTTCTTAGTTACGCCCAATATACTGGCTGTCTCCTAGAGTTCTGATCTATAGTAGCTCTTATTCACAAGTTCCGTGCTCACACGTGCTGGCATGCAGTTTGGGTGTATTTTCTTGAGTTTCAGTTATTGTTGTTTCAAGGGGCGAGATCTGGGGACATCTCTCACTCCAACTGGTTCTGATGTCACACTCACATTTGTTTCTATTAAAGAATTGCCTCCAACAATTCCTGTGTTGGTCAAGGTTGGTGTTGGTAAATTCTTTTAGCTCGTTTTTGACTGAGAAGCCCTTTATCTGTCTTTCAACTGTAAATGATAGCTTTGCTAAATAAAGTTTTCTTGGTTGTAGATCCTGGGTTCTTATCACATTGAACTTTTGTGCCAAGCCCTTCCGTCCTGTATCACTTCTCTTGAGAAATCAGCTGCCAATCTTATGGGTATTCGTAGGTAACTAACTGCTTTTCCCTTACTGCTTTTAAGATTCTCTCTTGATATTTAACATTTGGCATTTGAATTCTGATGTGTCTTGGCGTGGTCCTCTTTGGATTCATCTTTTTGGAAACTCTTTGAGCTTCCTGGAATTGTATGTTTATTTCCTTCATCAGGATAGAAATATTTTCCATCATTATTTCTTCAAAAAGTTTTTCAACTTCTTATTTACCTTCAAGTAACACTATGACACAAATATTTTTATAATAAAATTTGTCCCCTAGACTCCTTAAATTATTATTATAATCTTGGCTTCTTTCTCCCTCCCATTCTGATTGTGTGTCCTTAGCTTCCCCATCTTTCATATTGGTAGTTCTGTCCTCTTATTTATCCACTGTGTTTACTTCACTTAATATACTCTTCATCTCAGATCATGTGTTCTTCGTTTCTGAGTGGTTTCCTTTTATAATTTCCATTTCCATTTTCGTGTTTCTTTTTTTATCTCTTTGTTAAAATTCTCTCACTGAATTCATCGATACTGACCCTAAGTTCATGTAGCATTTTATAATCAGTGTTTGGAACTCTGCATCTCTTGATTATTTGACTCCATTACTCCTGGATCTCGGTTCTGTAACCTCATATGGTTTCTACTTCATTGTCTTCCCATTTTGGCTGCTTCTCTGTCTGTTTCCATTTACTAAGCAAAACTCCTAAATCTCCCAGTCTTATTAGCACAGCTTTGTGTAGTAAGTGTCCAGTGACAGTCCTGAGAAGGGTTCAGCTACAGGCCAATTGTCCCCAGCCTGAGCCCCTATGGGGCCACCTCTTAAATTCAGCAAGCAACCCACAGATAGTCACCTTAAAAAACCGTGTTGCCATCCACATGAGTGTAGACTCTGCATGGCAAGAAGCACAAAATATTCTGAGGATACAACTAGCTGTGGATTAGGTGAGACCACGTATTGTAGAAGGTGAAGTTTCAGGCAATCCTGTGGTAGAAACTATTTCTGTATTCCTGTTAGAAGACCTCTCAACTCTGGTGGTGCTGAGTCCTCAGACATGGAAGGAGTAAAGACTTAACAAAGGATTAATAGAAACGACCAGCACTTCTGTTCGGGAGAGATCCTGGCCTCTGGCCCTCAATTCAACAACTCAGTATCCTCCTTTAAGTCCCTGGTGCCCACCCCCGTGGAACCGACCTGGTGCTGGTGCTCAGAAGGAGCATGACCATGACCGTGAAAGTCCACTTGTGAACACAGCCCCTTTAAGAGGTGTCTGCAGGTGCTGGCTGCCGCTGCTGTAGCTTCTGCACCACTGAGCCGTTCAGAACTGGCAGCCTTGCAACTTTGACCCCTCCTATCTTCTACTATTGCAGGTTGATTATTTCTCTCTCTAGTTGTAGTGCTTCTGTTTTTATGATCCTAGGTGATTTTACTTGCTCTTTGTTACATGTTTCTGTCACAACATTTATTGGGTCACAGGAGGAATAAATAAAGCCTTTATCAAACATGCTATTTTTTCTCAGGCTTCTGTCGTGTATCGACCTATTCTTTCCTACAACAATCCAGGCACCTCTACATAACTCATTTACCTATCTGAAATTACGGCCCCTGTCCATCACTTCAAATATGCTAAAGTTCATCTGCAGACACTGGACATGCAGGAAGCCCAGCCAGGTTAAGCCATTTTTGCCATTCTTCTACACATTGCGTGCAATGGCTGCAACCTTTCTTACATTACAGCATTCTACTTTGCATTTTCTAATTCTCTGAAATTCTTTCCATTTCAACTGAAGTGTCATTACTCTCTCCTCAGGTAGGTTATTAGTTAGCTGAAGAATAAAATTAACATATTCCATTTATTTAACAATACTTTGGAATTTAAAAATTTAATACCTTCCATAATAGTGAGATTCGTGTACACAATAGGTCTTTAAAATAATTGTCAGAATTTCTTGCCTGATCACTGAAATATATCAGGTAAATACAGAAATAGTCAATGAGCCACAAAATTCACAAGCAATCAAGTAACTGAGCTCCTGTTAACATTTTACCTGCGCCATTTTGATGAGGAAACAATCGATAAAGTCCCGAGGATTGTTGTCCAAGGATGCTTGATGTTCCCTTGTTTTCTCCATAATGTAAGTTCTTATATTATCTTCATTTTCCAATATTTTCCTATGCCTCCCTGGGAAATAATAAAGAACAGGGAAAGCATTGCAGAGCTAGAAGAGAAAACTATATTTTATTAGTAAAAAAAAAAACTTAATAAAGACATATACCATATGCCAAGCCCTGACTAGAAACTGTACTGTAAATATTAATAAATATTTAAAAATAATGGTCTCTGTCTTGAGTGGAATTTTTATTTTACAAACACATACTTTCTACACTGATAAGTATATTTGAAGAAGGAAATTCTAAACAGGGGAGCTCAAATGATTAGCATGTTATACTCAGACATCATGTTTATAGTAGAAAACCATCTTTTTACTAATTCTTTCATTTTTACATCAGTTCTTTACTATAATCTTGAAATATGAGGTGACACATAATACTACAATTCACATTTTATAGGAGACAGCAGAGGTGATGGAACTTGGGCCACCTGATATAGAGCACAAAGCTAACCTTGCTTTTTCAAATCTGGTCTAGTAGTCTAGGCATTCAATCAGTTTTGCAGAATGGGGAATGTCCTGAAGACACTATAAAACACAACTGAACATTTTATATATAAATCAACTGAGCACCAGAGCAGCTAAGTGACTTCTCTAAGACCACATCGTTACCGTTTAGGCCGAGGACAGAACATGTCAGCTCAACACAGCCAAAATTGTGATTTTTGTTTATGATTTGTACATCACAGTAACCGATCATTTTGTCATCCTGAAAATACTTACCTTGTCAGCTAGAATGCAATCTGAATCATCTAACACTTCTACCTTAGTTAGTGTTCCCTGGGAGCATCTGTGGTCCCAAATAGTCTCTCTTCTTGAAGGAGATATTCCTTTCTTTCCTAAATGCTTATAGTACTGCCAACTAATGTGCCAAAGAAGTCACTAAGTGTTGACTAGATGACAAGTTTTGTGATTAATGAAGCTTTTTAGGAAGAATCCAGAAGTCTATTAGCACTCTAGGTATACTTTTGGAAAGTTCCTAAACTACTTTACAGGAAACAGAGGTTTATAATTCAGTGTATAAATGACTAGACAGAGTCAATGAGATTGAATTCTTGGCATGTCTTTTCTAATCCTTGAGATATCAGCCATATTTCGCAGATGAGCACTTCATGGTGCTAATCTCTGGGGAAAATTGATGCTGACACATTCACTTCACAGCTCAGTGCACACAGCATTTTGGATTCTTGGAGAAAAGGACATAAAGTATTTCTCAGGAAGAAATGATCTTGGCCTCACCTGCATCCATGGAGAGCTCAGAATCTGGACACTTTCATTCTCTCTTTCCATTAAGTTTAGAAAAGTCTCATCATTATAATCAAAACGTTTCTCAAATAGAATAGAGCAGATCACATTGCAGGGAGCACAGCCCAGGATAAAAGTGGGATCACATGGTAATGCTAAAGGATCAGAAACAATTTTAAAACATCATTAAAATGTATACATTTGTTTATGAAATAATGGGTAAAAGTAATTTTAGAAACTTAAAAGCAAATCTTTCTTAAAATTTCCCTTACCATCCAAGTACCCAATGTGCATAAAATCAACAAATCACTTATACCTTAACTGGAGCAGGCATTTGAATCCCACTAGTAAAATAATAATTTTCTTAAAAAATATATTTATTTTATACCCACTGCCAGTATTTGTACTCTTTCTGTAAGGTGCCTGTTAATTTGGAGGAAAAAAAATAAGAAATCTTTTAAAGAGGACTTTTTTACATCCTTTTATAATGAAACTTATCAGTGCTAAATAATATCAGTCTGCAAAGCCTGTAGAAAATTAAGTGCTGATATAGAGAAAGAATACTTGGGTACCTCAAAATGTGTAATGTATAATAAATACTTGGAACAATCATGGGTAAAAGCAGCAGATGAAAAGTTAAAAATAGAAATATTGTGGGTAAATTGATATATTTAAAAGAATAAGAGCAAAAAAGCAGAAATTACCCATGTCATAGGACTAGTAAGACTCATACAAGCGAATAATTATATAAGACCAATTTTTTTTGTCTGAAGTAAAAATAAAATGAGGAATTTAATTTCAAACCTCAGTGCCAGCGTATTCACACAAAATGTAAATTGGTAAATGCAATTCTTTTATATTTTAATTTCAATGTTTTCAAATGTCTCACACCTTTGGAAGGAAATGTCCATTATTTCCAATCATCAGCAAATATATTATTTATTTGGGAAAAGCTCCCCTATGTAAGCTTCTGGTGTTTTGTTCTGAATAGCCATCAATAGAAAAATAGAATTTAATAAATGAATATTTTCATCATTTAAATCAAGTGTATCATATTTTTGTAAAGAAATTACAGTAAAGTTTTCTTGTCTTGTAAAGGATCAGTGAATAAACACTTTGCAATCAAATGAGCAATGAATGATCATTATATGCAAAGAGATTCAAAATTTATATTGTAGATGTCATTAGGATGACTTGAATTAAAAGTGTTGTGCAAAATGATATTGGGAAGATGGTGGAATAAGAAATCCCAGCACAATATCCAACACTGAAACATTGATTTAGCAATGATTAGACTAAAATTCTTTTCTGAGATTTTCAGATTCCAGTTAAAAAGTTGCAGTAGCACATTAGAGAAAAGACCTAAGGACAGCCACATTAAAACTGGTAACAAGCAGTTTCACTTTTCCTCCTCGAATCTGGCACAACTCAATTGTGGAAGAGAAAGCTTCAAGTTGTGATGACCCCATCACAAGAAATAGAGGGAGCAAGCATACTTCCAATATACTAGTTTTTCACTGGGCTGCCAAAGGAGTTGGTGTCCGTCTTACATCACTTGAAGTACTGAAAAACTGGCAGAGTCTGGATGTCTTAGACCATGGAGAATAAATGAGAGGAGAGTACTGGCTTGCTCAGGCCAGCATGTCTTGGCACAATATAGAGAACATGCACAATTGGAGAGGATCTATTTTTAAGGAGAAAGCAGAGAAGTGAAGCACATGCATGATGTTCTGGCTTTTTGTAGTGTGACCTAAGAGACTGGCATCTCGCTCACCTGACTCAGGACCCAGAGAAGGAGCCTACCAACTGTGGAGAAAAAGGTCAGTAGGATAACTTGCTTATGTAGAGCCAAAGAACTTTGTGTACCGCAAAGAGACAACAAAAGGACCAACAGATTACTAGCTCCTGAAAAAGAATTGGCAAGCTTCTCTAGTGGCAAAATTGTACACACAGGATCAAGAAGCTGATACAAAGAAAGGCAGGGGGAGGATAGTGGGGCGTTAGAGTCTTTAGGCAGGATGACTGGTGAGGGTTTTGCCCTGTACAAAGCCAGTACATGAAGTCTGGAAGAGGTGTGTATTTGTTCAAATTCATGGATCATAACACAAATTTAGGAAACACATAAAGTAGAAGGAAACATGATTCAAACAAAAGTACAAAACAAACACCCAGACAATGATCCTAAAGAAACCGCTTGCCCAAAGATATAATTTAAGTGATAAAGATGTTCCACAAGCTCATGAAAATGATACGTAAAGAAAATTAAAATGTCAACAAAGAAACAGAACATGTAAAAACAAATAACCAGACAGCTAAAATTACGGGTACTGAGGAAGATAATAACTTACCTAAAAATTGCTACAGAGTTTCAATGTTAGACTTGAAGAAAAACAGAAGAGAAACAGCACACTCAAAGAAAGGTCATTTGATTTTCTTTGATCAGAAAAACAGAAGGAAAGGAATCAAAAATTCAGTAATCCTAATGGACTACATAGGCGCAGAGAAAAGGGCCAGAAAGCTTACTTCAGAAGTAATGGCAGAAAATTACTCTTCTCTAGAGGGAAAATTAACATCTAGACTCAAGAAGAACAAAGCACTCCAACCAACATGAACAAGAGAAATCCACACTGAGCTACATTGCAATTAAATTGTCAACAGGTGAGAGGGGAAAAATTAATGTCCATGGTAGACACTTTGTTTGTCACTCTGGCGACTAAATAAAAGTTGTGACAGAAAAATGGAGCAAACGGCAAGGACAGGTGCCTAGAACTAGATGAGCAAGCCCTACCACTATGGAGAGAAATAAGACAGAACCCTGCAATGGGAGGAAATAGGATGGGGTGAAGACACTTGGCTGCTGAGTCTCGGCTGTAGCAGCAGCAGCTGTCAGTCAGATGCCTCTTAAAGGGGCCGTGTCACCAGTGAACATTTGCGGAATGGATCTGCTCACTGTGAGCACCAGCACCATGTCAGCTGTGCAGGGGCAACAGTGACTTACAAGGGGAACCCAAGTTTCGGATAAGGGGCCGTAAGCTAAGATCCCTCCCAGACAGAAATGCTGGAGGTATCCATTGTTCCTCTGTTGAGCCCTCACTTCTTCCCAGTCTGTGCACAGCACCGCCATAGCTGCGAAATCATGAAACAGGATAAGAGAGTTTTCGCTCAAGAGGATTCCCTGACACTCTGGTTCCCCCAAATCGTGGTCCTACCCAAGCCACAGCCAGGTGTATCTATGGTAGTCTGGTGCTCCTTGCTGAGTAGAACTAAGGCTCACAATGGTGGCTTCTGGCCTCAGAGTAGGTGTGGTTTCTTGAGGCAACTATAAGCACAATGTCTGTGGATTGCTTGCTGAATCTTAACAGGTGGCCTTATAGGGATACGGGCTGGGGCTAAACTTGGCCTGCAGCTGAACCATCCTCAGGACTGTGTCACCGGACACTTACTACACAAAGCCATGCTGATAAGATTGGGACACTTAGGAGCTTTGCTTAGTACATAGAAACAGGCACAGAAAAGCAACCAAAACGAGAAGACAATGAAGCAGAAACCATATGAGGTTACGAAACAGAGATCCAGGAATAATGGAGCCAAGCAATCTAAGAGATGCAGAGTACCAAACTCTGATTATAAAGATGCTACATGACTTAGGGGAAGTGTAGATGAATTCAGTGAGATAATTTTAACGAAGATATAAAACACATGAAATAGGAAATGGAAATTATGAAAGGGAACCACTCAGAAATGAAGAACACATGATCTGAGATGAAGAGTATCTTAGGTGGAGTAAACACAGTGGATAAATAAGAGGACTGAATCATCAATATAGAGGATGGGGAAGCCAAGGTCACTCAATCAGAACGGGAAGCAAAATGAAGCCAGGATTATAATAATAATTTCAAGAGCCTAGGGGACACAAATCAATGTAAAAATATTTGTTTCAGAGTGTTACTTGAAGGTAAACAAGAAGCTGAAGTGTTATTTGAAGAAATAATGATGGAAAATATTTCTATCCTGAAGAAGGAAATAAACATACAATCTCAGGGAGCTCAAAAAGTCCCCAAAAACATGAACCCAAAGAGCGCCAACACCAAGGCACATCAGAATTAAAATGTCAAATGTTAAATACCAAGAGAGAATCTTAAGAGCAATAAGAGACAGCAGTTAGTTACCTACAGGGCCCACCCATGAGATGGGCAGCTGATTTCTCAACAGAAACAATACGAGGCAGAAGATTTAGGCACAAAATATTTGATGTGATGAAATCCCAGAATTTACAACCCAGAAAACTTTATCCAGCAAAGCTATCATTTACAGTTGAAGGACAGAGAAAGAGCTTCCCAGACAAAAATGATCTAAAGGAATTTATCATCATTAAGACAGTATTAGAGGAAATGTTGGAGAAACTTCCTTAAAAAATGTATAAAAATATGAATAAATAATGGTAATAATACATTCCTATCAACATTCTTATAATGGTAATAATTCATCTCTACCAAAATAAAAAAGAATTTAGCGCTCAAGCCAAAAGATAGAATGACCCAATGGATAAGAAAACAAGTCTCCTACAAATGCTGCCTATAAGAGGCTTGTTTCATATTATAACACACACACAGATTAAAGAAAAGAGGCTAGATAAAGACATGGGCTTAATAAACCTAGAGGATATTGTGCTGAATGAAATGGGTCAGATAAATACAAATATCACAGGATTTCACATACATGTGGAATCGAAGGAACAAAATAAACAATAAGAACAACAAAAAAGCAGTAAGAAACTGGTAGACACACAGAATATTTTGAGGGCAACACGATGGGGCAGTGGTTGGGGGCATCGTAACTATGCAAAGGGATTAAGAGGTACAAATGGATAGTTACAGAATAGTCAAGGAGATGTAGAATGTAGCATAAGCAAGATGGATAATAATGTGGTAACAAATAAGTAAGGGGAAAGATGGGTACTAGATTTAGTTGATTGATCAATTTGTGAATTATGTGGATCTCTGAAAAAAACTCATTGAATATATAATGTAAATATGAGCAACTAATATTCTATTATGCTTTAACAAAATCAAAAAAAATTATAAAGCACAAAAGCAACGAGAGAATTTTGAGAGCAGTAAGAAAAGAACAACTTGTCGCATACAACAGAACTACAGTAAGACTATGAACAGTTTTCTAAGCAGACACCTTGAAGGCAAGAAAGAAATGGGATCATATATTTAAAGTACAGAAAGACTAAAGCTGCCCACCAAGATCACGATTTTTGGCAAAACAATCTTCAGATATACAGGACAAACATTGCCCAGATAAACTAAAGCTGAGAGAATTCATCACCACAAGAATTCTAAGAGGTTCCTTAAAGTTGAAACAATGGGACCCTGAACAGCAACAAAACAACATATCAAAGTATAAAGCTTGCCAACATAGGTAATATACAGACAAACTCAGAATACTGTAATAAAATAAAGGTGGTAATGCACCGTTATTAATTTTAGTATAGAAGTGAAAAGACAAAATTGACAAACCTTTACATAGACTAAGAAAAACAAGAAGATGCAAATAAAATCAGAAATCAATGAGAAGACATTGTAACGGATACCACAGAAATACAGGAAAAAACAAAACATAAGAAATACTATAAAAAAAACACTCCAACATATTGGATAACTTAAAAAAAAACGTGAAAATTCCTAGAAACATGCAATGTACAGGACTGATTTATCAAGAATGAAAAATCTAACAGTTTATGAGGAGTAAGGTAATTGAGCCAGATATTCAAAAACTCCCAACAAAAACAACAAAAAGCCCACAAGCAATAGTTTTGCTGGTGAATTCAAACAAATATTAAGGATTGGGAAATATTGCCAAACTTTCACAAACTTTTTCAAACATATACAAATGAATGACTACGATGTATCACAGTAATAGAATAAAAACTTAAAATTATATAATCATTCTAATAGATGCAGAAAAGGGATTTGACAAAATTCAACATTCTTTCATGAAACATGTACTTCTATATTCCTTCACTCAACATAAGAAGAGCGATATATGTCAAGCCCATAGCTAACATCATGCTCAAGGAAGATTTTCTCCTAGTCAGAAACAACAGGAACGTGTCCACTCACACACTCTTGTTCAACATAGTACTGGAGTCCTAACCAGAACAATCCATCTAGAAAGCCCTAAAAACTCTACTAAAAGCTGTTAGAACTAATCAAAGAACTCACTAATGTTGAAGGATATCAAATCAACATGCAAAAATCAGTTGTGTTTGTATACACTAAAGCAAACTCTCTGAAAAAGAAATAAAGAAAACAATTTTATTTTAAAAAACAAAATTAATGGAATACTTAGGAATAATTTCAACTGAGAAAGTGAAAAATCTGCACAATCATCTCTCAGAACACATTGATGAAAATAATCACAGAAAGAACAAATGAATGCAAAAATATCCCATATTCATGGATGAAAAGAAGTAAGATATAAAAGGTCATTATTGACCAAGGACAACTGTTAATTTAGTGCAATCTATCTCAAAATTCTCATGGCATTTTTTTTACAAAAATATGAAAGACAATCCTAAAATTGGTACGTAGCCACAGAAGGCCTTGAATACACAAAGTAATGTTGAGAAAGAAAAAAAAAAGCGAAAAAAAGAAACTTTCTCTTTTCAAATTACACTACAAAGCTACAAAGTAAAAAGAGTATCACCCTTCCATTGAACAGACACAGACCAACTGAATGGAAGCAAGGGCCCCAAATCAGCCTGCACATACACTGTTGATAAATATTTGGTAATGGAGACAACACCACTTAAAGGAAAACGACAGTCTCTTCAATTAATGGTGCTGGGAAAACTGGATATTCACATAAAAAAGAATGAAACAAAAGCACTCTCTTATAGCATTCACAAAAGTGAATTGGATTAATCCATTGAAATGGATTAAAGACTTAAATGTAAAACCCTAAATCAAACACTCCCAGAAGAAAATTTAGAGACATGGCTGGCTCCTGGAAATTGGTCTTGGCAATCACTTTTTGGATATGAAATCAAAAGCACAAAAATAAGCAAAAAAATTTTTTTAATTGTCAAAAATGAAACTGCAGGAAACTAAAAACCTTTGCTGCACAATAAAACAAACTATCAACAAAATGGAGAGGCAACCTATCAAAAGGCAGAAAATACTTCCAAACCATTGATCTCAGAAGGGGTTAATATCCACACTATATACAAAACTCATGCAACTTAACAGAAAAAAATTCCAATTAAACATGGAGAGAGGCTTTGAAGAGACATGTTCTCCAAGATGACATACAGATAACCAACAGGTACATAAAAATGTGCTCCACACCAGTAATCATCAGGGAAATGCAAATCAAAACCACAATGAGATACCACCTCCCATCTCTTGGAATAGCTAGCTATAAGAAGCCAAAGGAAAAGAAGTTTGGCTAGCATGAGGAGAAAAGGGAACACTTGTGCACTGATGGTGGCAATGTAAATTGCTACAGACACTGTGGAGATTCCTCAAAACATTAGAAATAGAATTACCCTATGATCCAACATCTGGTTATATACATGTCCAAAGGGGGGAAGAAGCAGAATATTGAAGAGATTTTCGCACTCCCATGTTTACTGCAGCATAATTCATTAACAGTAGATGATGGGTAGAAAAACTAAAAGTCCTTCCATGATAAAAGAATAAAGAAAACGTGATAATGCATGCACTGCAACATTATTCAGCCATAAAAAAAGAAAGAAAGAAAGAAAGAAAGAAAGAAAGAAAGAAAGAAAGAAAGAAAGAAACAAACAAACAAACAAACAAACAAGAAGGAAGGAAGGAAGGAAGGAAGGAAGGAAGGAAGGAAGGAAGGAAGGAAGGAAGGAAGGAAGGAAGGAAGGAAAGAAAGAAAGGAAGGAAGGAAGGAAGAAAGAAATGTTGTCATAGCCTACAATATGGATGAATCTTGAGGACATTTTGCTAGTGAAATAAGCCAATCATAGAAAGAGAAATATGGCATGATACCAGTTATATGAAGTATCTGTGGTAGTCAAACTCATAGAAACACAGTGGAATGGTAAATACCAATTGCCAGGAGAAGAGGAAATAGAGAATCACAGTTCAATGGGAACAGTCTCAGTGATGCAAGATGAAAGGCGTAGGTACCTGCTGTACAGCAGTGTGACTGTAGCCAACAACACTCGAATGTATGCATAATGACTTGTTAAGTGGGTAGATCTTATGTGTTTGTTCATTAAAAGTTGTATTTTTAAGTGTGCAGAAAAATGGTAGGGCACAGAATTAAAGGGAATTTGTAGTTAGAGGCTTCTATGTCGGGCTCCTTTATATGTTCAGGGCTCTGTTTTAAGACAACCTTTATTTGAGCTAGATAGGTTAATTTAGATCAAGGATCATTTGAAAAGACTTGGGAATTTGTCTGTATGTGATGTGCAGGTAATACCTGATTTTCAGTCTTTCCTTTCACTTAATATGAAAGAAAGAAATTAAAAACAGTGGAATTTGTAACACAAGCTGAAAATGACTCACCTTGCCAAGCACTTCACAGGTCATTAGATCTGGCCGTGGAAGGTAAATAATTACCATATACTACTTACCAAAATGTAATAAAGTTGGAAGAAAGTGAAGCAAACTGCAAATAGATCAACTACCACTGAAGGAAGACTGGCTAAGTAGTTATGGATGATGGTTCAAATCTTGTTAAGTAAAACATTCTTTACCTTGGTATTTTGATATTTTGAAAGTTATGATGTAGCATATCTTCAAAACTTGTAATTCAATACTGTGGTATTCGGAAACAAAAAATTATAAATTCCCATGTTTTTGAGATAGTGCTGACTTTTCAGAGGAATCATAATTGATGAGACACTAATATTCTTAGGTAATTAAAACCTTAGATGGCATTATTATTGGCATTATTACTGTATTACTTGTCCCTGGAAGTAACTCTCAGCAACTTCTGTGGGCTGACTGTATAAATAAAAGCCAGTTAAGTAAAAGCACAAGTTCCTTGTTATGTGCTCCATAAGAGCATTTTGAGCTCATTCCCACCAGGTCCACCAGGCAAATATCACCTGGTGAAAGCTCTGGAATGAATAACCCACATTTATGCTCCAGGAAAAACATCACTCCCTAACTCTTTCAGAAAAATGACTCAAAACTATTTTTCATGATTTCTGATTTGAAAACAATCAAACAAAGTTCAGGACACAATAGGAGTAAATGACATTTGCATCCACATGTGTGTCCGCATAACTGTGGAGATACCCACACTACTAGCACAGATACACAAAACCTCCCTTGACTCTGCTTCAAAGCATCCCTCCTCCACATGAGGGCTGACCACCACTACCCAGATGAAACACTCAGGCCCCATGAACCGTTGTCAGAGATGTCATTAGAGAAGAGAACAGTCTGTTAAGGTCAGAGGCAGAGAAGAGAATCACTCACCATTGGTTTTCCTCAGCTCTTCCACAAGGCAGAGGGCTTCCTCTTGCACACGGTCCTCAATGCTCCTCTTCCCCATCCCAAAATTTTGCAGGGTCATGAGGGAGAAGTGTCGCATCTCCGTCCATCTGTTTCCATTGCTAAACACAATTCCTACCGGGAGGGGAAACAGAAACTGGGAATAGGTCCTAGGCCAGGAAAGTAAGCTGACACTTGACTCCCACACACATAGGCCCAGCTCTGCTGAAGAGAACTCAACTTCCTATTTCCAACCTTCCCATCCCCATTAAAATGCTGCCTACACAGACGCACACACCTACCGAGCCCTTTGGTAGCTTTTTCAATCACTGGGGCACTGCCTCTTCCAGAAACTCCTCTCTCAGATCAATCAGGGCCTCCTTCACTGCTTCATACCCATATAGCACCACAGTGGGCTTCATGCCAAAATACACCATGAACACAGGGCCATAGACTTTTGAGAGCTGGGAAAGGAGATGCGAATATTAGCAAGAGATGTTACAAAAGATGTTACAATTTGATAACACATCATGCCTGATTAACAATATTGTTATCCTATTTTTAAGTTTTCATTTTTGTGCCCCACAGCTCAAAATATTTCTAAATTGAATAATTAAATATGAGGGTGGTGGTGAATGACTACCACCTATGTGCCAGGCAATCCTCAGTTTGTACATGTGTTATAATGAATCCTCAAAGCAGCACCTTCAGCAGATACATTTGCCCCACTTACAAGTAAGGATACTGATGTCGATAATTCTAATTTTCCCCAGTATCCCATAGCTACTGCATACTACACTGACTTGAATTCCTTCTTATTTGACCTCTGATCCTTGAGCAACAAATACATCAATTCTCATTGCCCACCTTTAAGACTAATGGCCCGCTCACCAATTCACAGTCATGTGCAGAGCTCTTACTTTAAGAATTCTGATTCAGTAGCCCTGTGATAAATACTAAAATTTTATATTTTTAAGTTAGCCGACGTCTTTCTAATGCCTAGTCAAGTTTATGATCCACTGGTATTACTAGTGTAGAAGGAGAATGAGCACCACAGAGGCAGTGCCAGGATGTGCGGCATCTCATGGAAGAACAATTTTTTTCACCTGCAGCATTTACAGGGGCCAGACGACAGCTTTGTGCAGAATCCAGACAGATCTGTTGTCATCATGCTCGCCTGGACAGATTATTTTTTTCTTCATTCACTTATGCTGGTCCTTACCCAGAACTATTTCCTTCATATCACACTTAATTGGATTCTTCAGAGAAATTTTGTTTTTATTGCCATTCTGAACAAATAACTTTTTATATAGTAGATGACTTCTTGAATGAAGTCTCTAATCAGAAACACATCCTTTATCATGAGGAGCAGTTCTCCCAACTCTTGACACTTTATTATTTTCATTCCACTGTACAAAAACCTAAATGTTTTTCCCTTACAAAATACATTACTTCACTCCACTATTCTTGACAATGACAAATCAAAACAATGCTGCCTGGGGAGTATTTTTTTCACAATGATATATTTTAACAATTTAAGTTTCTATGTTGTGATTCATGTAAATATATTTTGATTAATATGTTTTATTTAAAAGAAGATATTAAGTTACCATTTGCAACCTGGTGGAGCAACATAGACATACTTACATTGCTTAAGGATTTGCTTATGTTCTTCAGATCTAGCTGGAGCATATTTTCAATAATTGGCAGAGGCGTGGGACCAGGCGGGAGGTTTCCTTTCCCCATGCTCTGTTTCCAAAGGGAAAGCAGAAGCAAAAAAGAGAGACAGAGCCCCAGGACCACAACTGGATCCATGACAGCTTTCTTCTTACTTAGGCAACTGGGAGTTTAAAATCCAAACTTTTATAACACTCTCTACTATTCACTCCTTGCCTCTTTGACTCCTAAGGAGACTATTCAGCTAGATCTACTTATGTTAATCTCTCTTTTGATGGTACTTGGGACCACTTGTCTCCTTCTTTGTAATGTTTCATTGTAGAGATGCTGTTCAACAAGTTGAAGGTGCAGCCCAGAGACTAGTGTTTTATTTTTTTAACATCCCACGTGGTTGAAAATCAGTAAAGTAAATATTTTGACTCAAAAAATTGCTCAATATTTTGGATTCTCAGATCATGACCAGTTCAGAATTTATAACTCGTGAGGCAATCCTCCTTGTATGTAAAAAATGTTTTACTTTTAATGTTTTAGAAATACTAGTATACTTTGTCCTGGAAATTAAAGCCTTATAGTTACCTAAACATCAACTAGGGAACACAACTCATTAATTTTGAATATCTAAATATGAATCAAGTAATCAGCTAATCCACACACATTTTAACATCCAACTCTCCCCCACAAAGAAAAAGCCACTGAAAAAATATTTTTTATTTTTCAGATGGGGAACGGAAATCTCAGAGAGAATAAAACACCCATCCAGTGTCATGTAACTCATCAGCGACAAAACTGGGGTTGCAATTTATATTCTCTAGTCCCCATTGTGGTGCACTATGGCTTACACCTCAGCTGCCTCAAAAGCAATTTTAGGAAAAGAAACAAAACTCATAAAACATTATTTTCTCTGAATGGGCTCCCCATCGAGTGTTCACAAAATAACGGGCTCCACATTAAACAGAAGCCCTTATTTGACTCCAAGGATATAAGGGCCATAGATTCTCAAGAGAAGAAATAAAAGATGAAGATTCTCCTCTCTCCATCAATACAAAAGTGAAACTTGTACAGGTCACTGAGGGAAGAGCCTGTGTCACAGAATTCAGAAAGAAGGCTTCAAAAACCATGTCTTTCCCCACTTCCCTGCCTTCAGACATCCCCTCACCTTCACATACAGCCTTCTCTGTTCCTTTTCTAGCCTATCATTGTCAGATCCAATGGAATGAAGTATGCACAGGAAACAACAAAGATTTTGGACAGGAAAATAGGCATAGATTCTGTGGGGGACAGAAGAGAAGGGACTTAACTAAGAGCCTTCTAGCACAAAACTAGCATCACATGCAGACGATACTAAGTGATCAAAAGGATCCGAATATCACTGGAATGATATCCACTACTAGATTGCTGTACAAAGATGTATTTTGTAAAGATGTCATCTTATGTGTCCTAAATTGATTAGCACACTTATTTCGAAGCACTTTGAGAAAAAAATTAAGAGTTGTCAAGACCCCATTTAGAACATATACTTTTGTTCCTCATGTTACCAGACAGAATAACACATCGATCGTATCTCTTTTGACATACCCAGTTACTTTTGCCTAAGGTAAAATTATGTCCATTTTAATGATGACGCAGCTGGTCTGGTAGTTTCAGCACCTCGGGCCAAGGACAAACAGCCTGCAGGTGGTGGAGTTCTGGCCCCACATTCTCTGCTTCATGAATGAATGCTTCCTTACCTGAAAACACTCAGTTCAAGCAAGTTCCCCAGTGTTTACGGAGTCATGTGTGACTTACCTTGATCAGTGACTCTCAAATAAATGTTAATGTGTTAATATTGCACCATGGGTTGACTAAAACAAGGGTCAGAAAAGTTTAGTTATGTAACCTCTAGAAGTTCAGTGAGTCCAGTTTTGGTATTCTCTTTATCTAGGACATAGAACAGCATGACTTTGCTGCCTGACTCACACAGGTCTGGACTCTGACAGAGCAGCGCTACTTTCTCTTGCATGAAATGAACTCGATAGCTCTTTTTAAAGCAATCATTTTATTTCTTGAGAGATGGGTGTTTCTGTTCTTCTTTTTTTTCTCCTGCTGAGGCTCATACCTGGTCCTTTCTCTTTTTGTAGAGTGAGTCACAGATAATTAGAGAAAGAGGGATCAGAGACCTCTAGTCTAATCCTGACTTTAGATTTTGGAATAAAGATTTGGTGATTCGATGAGGTGCAGTGTTACTATGTCATCAGTACAAGACCTTATCTTAGAATCCAAGTTTCCAATTTTAGGGTCTATGACATCTCACATTAAAGGAATTCCCCACCGCTTCCCAGATAGATGGCTACAACAGCATCAGGGTGAAGCCCTTCACAGTGACAGAGCAGTGCAGTGAGGGAAGAATTGTGAATCATAACTGTTTATTATCTGTTTCTTTGTTTGTTCTTACTTTTTTATTATCATGACATTGTTTAGTGAAATCCAGCATGTTTCAAGTGTATAATTTAACAGTAAAGCATACACACACATACACACACACATGTACACATGTACGTACGTACATGCATGCATACATACATACAATCATACATATAGAATTGTGTATTCACGCCTAGAGATAAATTTCTTTCTCTCACCACATGTTTGAGACCCTTTACACAGTCTACCTCCTCCTCTGCCAGACCCTCTGGTAACCACAAGTCCACTGTCACGTCGATGTATCTCTGTTTGCTTGTCCTGTTCATTTGTTGCTTTTAGGTTTATATCCCACATATAATTGATATCGAGTGATTTTCAATTTTTTCTGTCTGGCTTATTCACTAAGCACAATTATAGCAAGTTCCATCGACGCTGCTGACAAAGACAGTATTTTGTTTATTATATGGCTGAGTAATAGTCTATTATATATGAATAGATAGATAGATAAAGAGAGAGAGAGAGAGAGAGAGAGAGAGAGAGAGAGAGAGATGTATATGTATGTTTGTATCACAGCTTTTCTAGCCAATCATCTATCATGGGACACTTTTTTTTTATGTCCTGATCACTGTGAATAATGCTGCTATCAACATTGGTATACAAAAATCCTTTCGGATATGGGTTTTTAAGTCTTTGGGGTAAATGCCCAGTAGAAGAATTGCTAGATCACATGGGAAAGTAATTCTTAGATTTTTGAGGCACCTCCATACTGTTTTCCATAGTAGCTGTACCAATTTATAATTCACCAACAGTGAATGATGTTCCTTTTTCTCTGCATCCTCTTCTATATATTTTATTAGTTGTCATTTTGATAACAGCCATTCTTACAGGTGTGAGATGCTATCTCATTGCAGTTTTGATTTACATTTCCCTAATACCTACTTATGTTAAACATCTTTTTACATGTTTTTGGCCATTTGTATATCTTCTTGAAAGAATTGTTTGTTCAGGTCTTCTGCCTGGTTTTTAATTAGATTGTTTGTATCATTATTATTGATTCATATGAGTTTTTTGTATAGTTTGGACATTAGGCCCTTATTGAAGGCACTGTTTGCAAATATATTTTTCATTCAAATGGTGGTCTCTTTACCTAATTCACCATTTCCTTTGCTGTGCAGAAGCTTCTTAGTTTGATGTAGTCTTATTCATTTATTTTAGCTTTTACTTCCCTTGCATTTGAGGTCAAATTCATAAAGTCCTCTTTAAGACCATGGTCCATGAGTTTAGTTCTTATGTTTTCTTCTATACAAGTTATTGTTTCAGATCTTATATTCAGGTCCTTAATACATTTGTGTTAGTTTTGGTGTATGCTGATAGGCAACAGTCCATTTTCATTTTTTTTGCAGGTGGCTTTCCAGTTTTCCGAGCACCATTTATTGAAAAGATTTTCCTTTCTCCACTGTATGTTTCTGGCTCCTTTGTCAAAAATGATTTGCCTATATAAACATGGTTCTCTTCTGGAATCTTGATTCTGTTCCACTGGTCCATATGTCTGTTTTTCTGCCAATACCATGCCATTTTGATGGTAGTCACTTTGTAGTATAATTTGAAGTCAGGCTGAGTGATGCTTCCAACCTCGTTCAATTTCTCGGAATGGATTTGGTGATTCTGAGTCTTTTCTGCTTTTGTACAAATCTGATGATTTTTTGTTCTATTTCTTTAAAAAAATGCAGATGGGTATTTTATAGAGATTGCATTAAATCTGTATAATGCTTTCGGTAATATGGTCTTTTTAACTATGTTGATTCTTTCCATCCAAGAAGTCCAATGAAATATCTTTCCATTTCTATGTATTTTCTTCAATTATATTTAATAGGCTCTTATAGTTTTCATCATATAGGTCCATCATATTTTTTTGTAAAATTTATTCCTAAGAATTTTATTCCTTTTTTTGCAATTGCAAATGGAATTGTTTTTTCCACTTCTTTTTCTGACACTTCATTATTAGAGTATACAAACGCTATGCATTTTTCAACATTGATTTTGTATCCAGAAACCTGACTTTTTATGCTTATTGTTTCTAGTAAGTGTTCTTGAGAAATCTTTAGGGTTTTTTGTCTAAGAATCATGTCATCTGCAAATAGTGATAGTTAGACTTCTTCATTTCCTCTTTGGATGCCTTTTATATCTTTCTCTTGCCTGATTGCACTTGCTCAGTCTCCCAAAGGTATATTGAATAAAAGTGGTGATAGTGGACAACCTTGTCTTATTCCTGATCTTAGAGAGAAAGTTTTTATTTTTCACCATTCACTATAATGTTGGCTGAGGGTTTGTCATATGTGGCCTTTACTATGCTAAGGCACTTTCCTTCTGCACGCATGTTAAGTGTTTTGTTGGTAAGTGGATGCTGTATCTGGTCAAAGGCTTTTTCTGCATCTATTGATGTGGTAATATAATTTTTTTATATAATTTATGTGGTGGACCACATTAATCGATGTGTGTATGGTACTATCCCTGTGCCCTGGGGATGAAACTGACTTCATCATGGTGTATAATCTTTTTAATATGTTGTGGTATTCGGTTAGCTAGTACATTATTTAAGATTATTGCATTTGTGTTCATGACAAATAACAGTCTGTAGTTTTGTTTCTTCATTTTATCTTTACCAGCTTATGGTATCAGATTACAGAAGCACATAAAGTCGTGAATTGCCAATGCAATCCTGAGAAAGAATAACGAGGCTGGAGGCATTACACTTCTCGACTTCAAATTACACTATAATGGGACAGTAAACAAAACAGCATGGTATTGGCAGAAAAACAGACACAGAGATAAGTGGAACATAATCTAGTGTCCAGAAGTAAACCCATATTTATATGGGCAAATAATTTTTAACAAAAAGCCAAAAACATACAGTGGAGAAAGGAAAGCCTCTTCAATAAATGGTGTTGGAAATAAGGAAAGCCAATGAGCAAAAGAATAAACCTAGACTGTTGTCCATCACCACACACCAAAATTAACTCAAAGTGGAGGAATGGCCTAAAACAATAAAATGCATAGAAGAAAACATAGAAACTATACTAAAGAACCTTGGATTTAAATATGATTTTATGAATTTGACCTCAAAAGCAATGGAAGTAAAAGCTAAAATCAATGAATAGGACAATATCAAAGTAAAAATCTTCTGCTCTGCAAAAGAAATCGTCAACAGGTAAAGAGACAACCATCCAAATGGGAAAATATATTTCTAAGCAACACCTCTGATAAGGGCCTCATATCCAAAATATAAAAAGTAATTATACAACCAATAGCATCCAAAATACAAATGATCCAATTAATAATTCACAGAGGACCTGCACAGACACTTCTTCCTAGAGGACACGCAAATGACTAAAAAATATATGAAAAGATGCTTGACGTCACGAGCTATTAGGGAAATGCAAGTCAAAAACACAACTCACTCATGTTAGAATAGCTACAATTAACAGGACAGTTTATAAACAATGTTGGAAAGGATGCAAAGAAAAAGAAATCCTCATGCACTGCTGATGGAACTACAAATTGGTATGCCACTATGCAAAAGTATGGAGGCTCCTCAAAACATTGAGAATTGATCTAGCATATGATCCAGCAATCCCTCTACTGAGAATATACCCGGAAGGACTTGAAAACCCATATCGAAAGTGATATTTGCAAACCAACGTTCATAGCAAAGAATGTGGAAAAGTTAGAACCCTCTAACACTATTGGGGAAATATAAAATGTTGTGTCTACTTTTAAATACATATATTTTTTTCTAAGAGTCTTATGGTTTTGGTGCTTATGTGTAGGTCTTTGATCCAGCCAGTTTCACAAAGGAAAAATATAAAGGTACCATGTAGCCCAACAGTTTTACTCCTTGATATGTACCCAAAAGAAATAGAAACTATATACACACAATAACTTGTAAATAAGTATCCATAGAAACATTCTTCAAAACAGCCAAAAATAGAAAAACTAATACATGCATCAAAAACTGAATGGATAAATAAAATGGTATATCTATATAATGGCATATTATTCAACTATAGAAAAAGTGGAGTATAGATACATCTTTAACTTGAGAAATCTTGAAAACGTTATGTTAATAAGAGAAGCCAGTTATAAAAGGCTACATAGTATAAATTCTACTTATGTAAAATGTGCAGATTAGGAAGATATACAGAGACATAAAGTAGATAAGTGTTTGCCCAGGACTGGGCTAGCAGCAGGAAAATGAGAGATGATTGCTAAAGGGTATGAGATTTCTTTTCAGAAAAATGAAAATGTTTTGGAATTGATTGTTGTGATGGTTTCACATCTCTATGACTACACTGAAACTCATTGTATTGGACACTTTAGTGGGTAAATTGTAAGGTAAGTGAATTCTCTCAATAGAAATCTGTTGCCAAAAAGAAAAAAAAAATTAGCCAGACTAAATACAATAGTAAGACACAGAAAACATTATTATATTAAAATACTGTATTCAGGAAATAGCTGTTTGAAATTGGAATTCTGGAGATCTTAGATCTCTCCTTGATTAATGAAGAGGCTTCATAGCATTAAGGAAACCCTTCTAAATGTGTGCAAAATATGAAGAACTCATGTACATGCATTCTTCTGGGAAGGTGTTTACACATTTGATCAGACTCTCAAATTGAAAACACCCAGAAAATGATAAGAATCATTGTCCTAGCATAAGAGAAGGCAGAGAATGGAAGTAATTTCCTTCTTCACTCTTCCAGTTTACTTTAACCATTCCAGTCTCTTAATGATATGCCATCTACAACCCTTGTGTTGAAGATCCAGCTCAAATTCCATAGATAATTCTTTTGAAGTTATCTCCTTCAACATTTTTGGCTCCTTGCCATTTTGGCCTTCACCATGATGTTTCATTTCTGCCTTCTTACAGAGTGGTTGAATAAAAAAAGTGTGGCCTTAAAGGAAGGATTTTCTTCTCTGTAACTAGCTTTGAAGTGAGTTCCGGATTCTGCCTCAGTGCAATGAGAATCCATCTACACTAGTGTCTTTATGGCACCTATATGTTCCCTCTCACACATGTTTTCAAATCAATCCTACTGCTATTCAAATTCATGATCTCAATCTTTCCTTCCTTGGTTAAACTTTTCAGATAGGGTATCTGGTCTCATTACTGAAATGTCCCACATGAGCTCCTATAACTTGGCTCTCATCATCCTCTCTACTAAAGCCTTTCTCTACTGAGCTGCTCTAAAACATTCTTAATCACTTTAAGAGGCCTTCCCAAGTGTAGTTTATTTACTTCCCAATTTTATCTAACATCTGATTTTTTTCTAAAATTTTGCTGCTTTTTTGACTTCCATGAGACTGCATACTTGATTGTGTTCCTAGAACTCTGAGACTCTGACAAGAGGAATAACTGGTTTTGGCTCCCCAGCATTTCTATGGTCCAGACTCTCATAAGAAACAAGTTTAAAAAAATAAATATTGCTAATCTTGTCCTTAGGCTTCATTCTTATCTTATACATTGTTCTGTACAAAGAGAACAGTTTTCTGTATTATCTATATTCTGTTCTTATTCTGGTTTATGCATCTACCTGATCAAATCAAAACTTGCCATGCCAGCATTCAACTTCATATTCATCCAAACACATTTTTGGTTTCATTCGATTAAGTTTTCTCTCTATCACCCACCTAAAACCTTTTCCATCACACACCTCTGAACCTTTACCTGCATCTTTCAGCACACCTGAAATTCCCTCCACTGGCCTCCACTGCAAATATATTAAGACCTACCTCAAACCTCATAATATGCAGGAAGTCTAACTAAGTGTAACCATTACTTCTATTTTCCCACATACCTTGTGCATTGATCGTATCCTTTTGCATATTATATTATATTTTATATTTTCTAACTTCTTTGTAATTCTTTTAATTTCATCTAGTATATGCTTTCTGTCTCTCAGGTATATTATTATTGATACATAAAGGGCAGGGTCTATGTCTTCTAGTTAGTTAATAATTCTATTTTATGCAGTGCATGATGCTTAGTGCAGATTCATGCATACAACAGGTACTTAAAATGCTACACAAGCATTTCTTGCCTCACTATTGAAACAACCCTAGTTACTACAAAATTAAATAACAAACCACAGATTCACAAGAAATCAAAAATTATCTGTTCCATTTTGATCAGAAAACAATAAATAAAGCCTGAGGATTTGTCTTGGTGTTCTTTCTTTTTCTCCCAAACGTAACTTTTTTTAAACTTCACTATGAATTTTAATTCATGATAAAAATGTCACCTAAACACAAATGAACATCTCATAATAGAAAATAAAATATAATAATCAAATTCTATTTTGTGAATACTTTTATGGCACAAAGATTTTCCTCAGATCCAACCTTATATTGTGTTATTTGCTTTCAGAGAACATACCATAACAGCAAACTGTTTAAATAATACAAGTAAAGCTATTTGAATGATTGTCCAAACAGAACTTTTTAAATAAACCTATTTAAATTAGTTTCAAGTATATAGTACATTAGATATCCACATTGTTCATAAAATGATTCCCCCAAATGCTCCCCGCATCTTTTGGCCATCCACTTAGCCATCCTATTAATGCTACCTGCATTCCCTGTGCCATGCTCCTCATCATCATGCCCAACTATCAACTACTAATCTGTACTTCTTTAATCTTTCACTCTATTCTCACAGCCTCCAAAACCCCTCCTCTCTGTCAGCACAAAGTTGTCCACTATTTTTGTGAGTCTGGTTTTGATTAGTCTGTTCTTTCTCTTCCTTAGATTCCACATGTAAGTGAAATCATATGGCATTTCTCTTTCCCTGTCTGACTTAATTCACTCAATCAGCATAATAACTTCTAGTTCATCCATGATGTTGCAAATGGTAGGATTTCATTTTTTAATGGCTGAGTAATATTTCATTGTATATATGAACCACAATTTCTTTATCCAATCACCTGTTCATGAGCATTTAGGTTGCTTCTATATCTTGGCTATTGTAAATTGTGCTGCCATGAATACTGGAGGGCATAGATCTTTATGAATTATTGTTTAGTTTTCTTTGAAAAATTATCCAAAAGCACAATTGCTGGGTCAAAAGGTACATCTATTTTTAATTTTTTGAGTAACCTCCATACAGTTTTCCAGAGCACATGTACCAATCTGCAATGTATAATTCCACCAACAATATATAATGGTACCCTTTTCTCCACATCCTTGCCAGCACTTGCTGTTTTGTGATTTATTGATGATAGCCATCTGACAGGTGTTGGGTGATATCTCATTGTGGTTTTAATTTTCTTTTCTCTCAAACATAGCTTTTTAAATAAGCAATTTCTAAAATAAGTTGTTATGAATTCCTAGAGAATAATCAATGAGAGCAGGGAAATTGTTATAGATCTAAAAGACAAAAACTATATTTATTAAATAAATATTTCTTAAAGACATATACACCATATGTTGAGCGGTGGTTAGATACTGGAGCTACAAAGATGAATACAAAATATTCTCCTTCTTTAGAAGGAACTTTTTGATAATTCTCCTTGCTGGTAGAAAGAATTGAGGAAGAAAATTCTGACCAGAGGATAAAATATGATAATCATTTTTTATACGTGCACATAATTTTGTACTATAAAAACAGATTTATACCAATTATCTGGGTCTATTTTACATCACATCTTCCTTAACGCCATGAAATAGGATGGCATGACATACTATGATGTATATTTTGTGGATGAAACAGATTGAGTTTGGGCTACCTGATAGCACAAAGCTGTTTCCTACTTTTTTACATTTATCAAGCAGCCTCAGATGTGAAATCAGTATTTTAGAGTTGCATGAGACTTAAAGACCTCAGGAAATCCAATTAAACATTTTATGGATAAAATAACTGTGCACAAGGGCAGTCAAGTGATTGCCCTCAGATCACACAATTATCTTTTAGACAGAATACAAGACATGCCAGCTCAGCACAGGATAAAACTGTGATTTTTTGTTAATGATTAATATGCCTTAAAACCCATTGATTTCCCATCCCTAATTCACTTACCTTATCAGCTAAAATCCTAGCTGAAGAATCAAACACTCTTGTTCTGGTCAGTGTTTCCTTGCAGTACCTGTGGTTCCAAACATTCCCCCTCTTCAATACCCTAAATTAGGTATTTCTACCAAGCAATGTGAAGACAAGGTCTCCACGTGCTGATTGCAGGGCAGCCTGTGGGTAATGAAAGCCTTTCAGAAAATAACCCGGATGTCCATTTAGTGCCATAGCCATGCTTCTAGGCAGTTACTAAAGTACTTTGTGGCAACTGGGCTTCTAAAAACTGCAGTTTAGTGGAAAAACCACTAGACAGGGAGTCAGTTGACTTGAATTCCAGCTCTGTATTTGAACATTCACTTTGTGTGTGTGTGAAGTAAATGATTGGCCATCTTTCCCATATGTACACTGCATGATGCTAAGCTCTCGATAGGACTGTGGTGTTCAAACACAACTTGTTCCCATCACAACTTGGTCCATATGCAATTTTGACTTGTCAAAGAAAAGCGCATTAATGGTATGTCAGGAAGAAAGGATCTTGGCTTAAATTGGATCTGTGAGGAGCTTCATAATATTGAGGTTTTCATTGACTTTTCCCATCAAGCTATGAAAATTCTGATCCGTACAATCAGAATGATTTTGGAAAATAATGGATCAGATCACATTGTAGGGAGCACAGTGCAAGAGAAAAGTGGAATCATGGGGTGAGGCTAAAGATTTAGAAACACTGTTTTAAATCACTAAATGCACAAAAAACACAGTCTTTATCTTTGATATATTAGATAAAAGGTCACTTCAGAAACTTCAAAGAAATACCTCCCTATCAATTCCTTTATCAGAAAAATTTCAGCACGCAAAAAAATCAGCATATTACTTTTTCCTTAAACTTGAGTTGACCATACATCCTAGCTAGATAAGTATTTTTTTCAAATACATTATTCACATCCATATCCTTTATTTATACCTCATGATTTGTAGGCCTTTTTGTAAAAAAATGGTAATTCAAGTTATCATCACACAGCCACATCTGTCTGCAAAACGTGTAGGCAACTAAACACTGACAGAATAAGAAATATTTAGTGACCTGGAAACGTTTTAGAGATAATGAATAGTTAAAGAATCCACGTGTAGAATAATATAGACAAATCTTAAACAAGAAGAAATTATGAGTAAAATCAGGTATCTGAAAGAATAAATGTAAAATATCAGAAGGCACCGATGTTCTATGAGAAGAAAAAGTAACACACATGAACAAAAATTAAAGACAGAACTGATTGCCTAAAGTAAAATTATAATGACAAAAAGTCATTGGGAGGGCAAACACAAATATTAAATTGATTAGTGGAATTCTTTGATTTCTTCACTTTATTATAAGCAAAAATGAATTTCCATCTCGAGGTACCAGTGTCCAGCATCTTCAACGAGCTCGGAATTTAATTGATTTGCCTTTTTGAGGACTTATGTTATATTGCTTTGTATACCCATCCACAGAACACAGGTTTAAGAAGAGTGGACAAAGAAATTAAGTTAATGGAAAGGCTTTCTTTATTTGGTAAGAGACCTGTTATATAAAATTGTTGTAGTCAAATGAGCCATGAACTTAATATGTTAAAGGCCTTCTGTTTCCTAACAATTGATATAATTAAGAATAATTTGAATCAATGTGCAGAAATGAAAAAGCATTGAGCACTAAGTCATGTGTTAAGTGCAGCTCTTCCTATGTCATTGTACTTTCCAGGAGATATTTTTAAATCTTGTTTTCAATCACAGTTGACATATGATATCATGTTAGTTTCAGGAGTTCAACACAGCAATTTGATATTCATATTCCTTATGAGGTAGTCACCAAAAGAAGTTAGTCTTCTTGCTTCAGAGCTCAGGAGGCTGAAAAAGATCTCATCATCTGCAGAGAGGAGATTGCAGACTTGACATGAAGGAACTACCCAACTCTGATGACCTTGCACCTTCCAGACATGGAGTCTCAGGTTGTTCATTATCCCATTGGAGCATTTGACAGGAAGCAGCACCCCATGCTCCCTGATCTCTGTGCATGTGGAGCCACTTCACTAAGACAGGATGGTTCTATGTCCTTCTCCTGAGACCCTCTCCTTGAATGTCAGGCTGTCCTCATTCTTTCATTCCCAATTTGAAGCTTTCACTGCATCCAAAAAAATGGTCCTAAAAATTCAAAGAAAGAAAAGCTCTTTCTTTCTGCACGACCCCAACCTGTGTCTCTGTTCTTAGAACCAATCTGGGGATGACCCAGTCCTGGGGGCAGGGACTAAGAGCAAAATGTCCTTGTGCTCTTGACTCATGTCTCACCTCTTGCCAAGCTTCCACTGGACCCCGCTCTCTGATAGTGGGGCATGTGAAGGGCAGAAGTGAAAACAAGATAAGCCAGCCGCACATCCCTATTCCCAGTGGCTCCTTTAGGGCAGGAACTGTGGGGCTGGAATGGAAATGGTTCCCATTCACTTGAGTCAAACGATGAGATGAACTTAATGCTTTTGGTAATGATGGAGAAGCTTGATAAGTCACATTTTCCCATGGATAACAATGGGTTAATCTTGAGAGGTTACACTCAAGAAAACAGTTCATTGAAGTCACGGGACAGTGACCCAGGTATGGCAGACCCTGGAAGAAACAGTTGTGAAAAAATCTGTAAAGGCCTGATTCTCTGAGGGTGGAACTGTTCAGCCAAGAACAGGCTCCTGACTGGTTTCACTTGTTTTCACTTTGCAACGTGACTCTATTACACTTTTCAGAATAGTTTCTCAAGCAAACGCCTTTTATACTGTTATTATTCTATTATACTATCTAAATAATACAAAGTGCAAATCTTGATCCGATAGGCCGGTTACTTTCCCTAAGGAATATATTTCTGTGAGAAGTTCAGCCACTAGAATCCCTTGAAATATCAACATATTTTGCTCTCTTTCATGTTTTCTGAAACACTGTGGCAAGAGAAAGCAAATGATACTTCTGGGCCTTAATAAAGATCTGCTGATTTAGAAAATAGTTTTGAAGTGAATGTTGAGTGGTGGACAGTTGTGAAAAGACCGGGGCTGGTGCCCTGGCAATGCAGGGCCCCAGCAGCACGAGGCCTTCCTCAGCAGTGTGAGTGCTGTGGTGAGCGGGCTTGGAAATGACATTCCTCACATGGACTCCACCTCAGCAGGGGTTTCTCTTCCCCACTCAGAGGTGGCTCCATTTCCTGGAAGGTTCCAAGGTGAGGTGCTCTCAGAAAAGCCCTGTCTCTCACGCTATTCATGTGTTTCCCTTGAGGACCTAGAAGGATTCAGGATACCCTTCAATCAGCCATCAGAGCAGCCCCAACATCCCATCCCTGGGAATCCAGGGCTGACTTATTTTGCCTCCTGTTCCCTAAGCCTGCTCTTTGGGAGCTGCCACCTTGAGTTAGGTCATCCCTCCCCTCACACTGGGAGACTCTGCACAGAGGATGCGTGATTCAGTTCTAGATGAAGGACTCCTTGAACTTTCCACCAGCGGGAACCACAATGTATCATGAACACTACAAAATTCTTCGTTATTCCACATCCCTCGTTACTCTGTTGTGTGCTCACTTCTGAGGTAGCACTCCAGTCACACTTGCCAGTTGTCCAACTAAAGCCTGAAGTCCCTAGGGTTCCCTCAAAGGGTTCCATTCCCAGCCAGGTATAGATGCCAAAATCTATAAATTCTGCTCCAACTATGACCCTATCCCCTACTTCTTCTGCCTCCACGTTTGATGACACCTCTGGTTGCACCAATCACCTAAACAGAACTCTCCATAACACTTTGGTACTAACTTTGTCCCATTGTTCTTGTAAATGATCACCCTGTCACATGCGCTAAAGTGGTATGTGACAGAGTGATCATTGTACAAGAGTGATCATTATATTTTAAAGCAGTAGAAATAGATGTTGAAAAATTCCTTGGACAGGTGTGACAATGCCAGTGAGATTTATTCCTTGGATAAAAGAACGTGGGCCCAAATAATGAGTCATGGACAAGGGTAATTTCTTGTCATCTGCACCAATGGTGTTTCTATAGATAGCATTGCCTGATTTACAAATACAAATGCAGGGCATTGACTTAAAGCTAAGTTCTGATAAACAATGAAGACCTTCATTTTTTTTTTAAGTATGTCCTATAGAGATGTACTTATTTCACAAAATTGTGATTGTGTGTCCTTGGCTTTCTCATCCTCTAGATAAGGCATTTGATCCTTTTGTTTATTCATTTTGTTTATTTCTTTGTATATCTTATTTAATAGACTTGTCATCTCAGATCCTGTGTTCTTCATTTCAGACTGGTTCCCTTTGATATGTTCCATTTCCATTTTAATAGTTTAGCTGTTGATTTTATCTGCACTTCCCAAAAGTTCATTGAGCATCTTTATAACCAGTGTTTTGAACTCTGCATCTGTTAGATTACTTGACTCCATTATATCTAGATCTCTGTTCTGTTCTCTCATATGGTTTCTGCTTCTTTGTCTGCCTTTGTGTGTCTGTTTCTATCTACTAAGCAAAGCTCCTAAGTCTCTTGGTCTTATTAGTGCGATTTTGTGAAGTAGATGCCCAGTGGCACAGTTCTTAGAGGGGTTCAGCCTCAGGCCAAGTTTAGCCCAAGCCTCTGCCCCTCTGGGGATACCTGTTAAGATTCAGCAAGCATGCACAGATGCTGTGCTTATAGTTGCCTCAAAAGGTCATACTAGAAACTGAGGGCAGCTGCCTCCAGTGAGAGTTTGGGAACTGCTCAACATGGAGCACATGACTCACTGAGGCTATATTTGGAGGTGGCTTGGGTGAGTCCGTGAGTTGTGCGAGGTGGGGTTTCTGGGAATTCTCTGGAAAGAGAGACCTCTCTTATCCAGTTTGATGATGTCAGGGTTATGGTGGCACTTTGTCTTGAGCACTGGTGGGGGTAGGGCTCAATAGGGAGCAATGGATCCTGACAGCACTTCTGTCCATGGTGCTTCTCGCTAAGCCCCCTCTCCAACATTGTCTCCCTGTAAGTCCCTGGTGCACCCTGCATCCAGCCAAATCAGCACTGGTATTCAGAGAGAGTAGGCCCATCACTATAATAATCTGCTAGTGGATGTGAGCCCTTTCAGAGACTTCTGTTGCTTTCGCAGCCTCCATCTCACTCAGGCTATTGGGCTAGACATCCCCGCAGCATCGCCCCAACCTACATTCTGCCATTGCAGGGTGCTTTCTTGGAATTCTCCCTAGTTGTGTGACTTGTTCATCTAGATCCCAGGCAATGATTCCTTGCTGCTGCTCCTTTTCCATTACTACTTTAATTTGGTTGCCAGAAGGATGGACAGAGCCTCTATCTTCTGTGCCATGTTTTTTTTTATCTCTCCCAAGACTTTTATCTTTTAAATATGTCCAATAGAGACATACTTATATCACAAAATTCTTGGTGTCAAGATGTTTACATTTGGAACACATTATAAGACATGTACTTGAAATATTTTAGGCTCTGTGTAGGCAAAGAAGTATTTCCATCTCTGGAACATGTAGTATATGAGAATAAATGGGGATGCGGTTTAAGTTGTGAAATGTGAAATAAGTTGGAGTCACTTATGTTAAGGGACTTTAAAATGGAGTTTGAGTCCATTAAGCAAGTGGGTCTTCTGCCAGTCCTCATCGAACGGAGCATGATCTTTCAAAGCGGGCCAAACAGTAAGTATTCTGAGAACACTGCAACAACAATTGCAACTTGTCACAGTGACGGACTTTTACTTAGCAATGCCTCAGCCTAACTAAGGCAGGCTTTCTCCTGCCAGCACCAATTAAATTTCAGTGAATGACTTCTGCAAACTTCCCTGTTTGCCTTTTTAAGACCCCTGACTTTTGTACCCCAGGAGGACACTGTTTTGGCTGCTACCTGAAGCTGCTTTTCCCAAATTGGAATTCTTTGATCCCAAAGAGATGTTTTTCTTTCTTCTTTCTTGATTATTGTCTCCTGACAATTTGGCATAAGCAAAAGTGGGTCTCAGGCAGCTGCAAATCATTTCTAGGAACTGAGAATGAGAAGGCTCAGAATGTGCATTAAATGATCCATTTTGCTTTCCTGCTGCTACCTGAAAACCACTGAGGCTTCTCCAGGGAGCTACACAGGGCCATTTCCAGGAATAAGTCATGGGATCTAATCAGTGAGGGCTACAAGGTAAGAAGCAGAAACATAAGAGAAGGAAAGGACCACGTGTGCCTGGCCTATCTGTTAGAAACCTGTAGGCACTCTCTACAGGGATACTGGCAGCTGCTTCACTTTGACCTTCTAGATCTTGTGCAGGTACCTGTTGGCCAAGTCCAACATGGAACTATGAAGGAAATGCAGTTCCAGCTTCAGCTAGCTGACATCATACAAAAGCAGCACTGCCCACCCTTGTCAACTTTGCATCCAACTCATCTCTTCAGCCAATTTAACTTTCAACAGCTTAATCTGATTCTACACAAAATGACTCAACTATTCCTGGGACAACTGAGAACATACTAACCCTCTCCCCAAAAGAGAATAATGAAGTCCCTTTAATTACTTTATCTTCTTGGGAGAATGTTTAGCCCTTTCCTAGCTGAGTTACACTCTCCTTTTAACATCCTCACATATGAGCTTAACCGCTCATTTAATACTTGCTTGTGCAGGTGAAAATGAAATAATAAGAAAAAAGAGGTGATATCATAGAACATGTGCAAACAAATTCATATCAAATTAAAGAAATATAGGTAAAACCACTACAGTTCTCCCTTCTGTGACTGGTCACATGGTATTAGCTTATGTGTCTAACTTCTTTCTTCTACCGTCCATTCCAATTGAACATCGTGATTCCTTGCGATTATATACATGGTGGGCAAGGTGACCCACGTCTTCATTCCTGAAGGGTCAATGCCATTGGCAGCCTTGCTAATGCTGTTTTTGTTTAGCGGCCTCAAAATGTCTAGGGTATGCTGACTCTTATCAGTGCTCCAGAAGAGTAAGACAAAAGCCTGTTCCTCATGCTTTGTGGAATGTTGTGAAAGTTTGGGATGCCAGATGTGCAGTCTCATTGTTTTGTTTCTCAGGGTGAAGCTGGGAGGTCTTGGGTTCCTGCCCAACTATAAGCACCTTGCTAGTGTTGGTAGTCTGGCCAGATGTGTCTCTGCTTTTCTTTGTGGCTTTCAGGGGGCTAGAATTACATTCGCTCAGGGTACAGGAGTCTTTCAACTACTTTCTGGATTTTTACAAAGTAAATTGATTCACTTCTTGCCATCAGTCAGTGTGTCCACTGAAAGAACAAGACTTCCAGGCTTCCTATTATGACATGTTGCTGATGGCACTTTCCCTTGCGTCATTTTAACAAATTGTGTCCTTGAGGAAAGGACCCATTTCATCTAAGTTCTCAAAGTTCTAGGCATAGAGATGTTAATAGTATTCCTTTATTATCTTTTTAATGTCTATAACATCAAAGGAATAGACTCTCATTTACCTTAGCTTTTATCCTTTTGTGATCTCTCTTTCTTGGGAGCAGAATTGCTGTGAATTTATTAATTTTATGAAACTTTTCAAGAAAACCACTTTCTTTGCTCATTGATTTTTTTTATTAATTTCCTGTTTAACATTTTAAATTTCAGTTCTGATTTTATGTTCATTTTTTTGGATTATTTTGCATCCAATTCCTCACTATCACTGTTCTTAATGTTTCTCTATGTGATGAAGCTGCTCCTGCACACAGTTTTTCTCTATCTACATACAAACTTCAAGAACTTCTAATTGACACAGAGCCAAGGAGCTTTCCTGCCTCATCCCCTTTGTCTTTCTCTATAAGTATCATTATGAGGATCAGCATGGTGCAGTTGGATTTTTTTTTTTAATTTCTTACCTAAACTATGCAGAAAAAAGGAAAGTCTGGGATCTCATTCTGCAAATTAACTCTTTAGAACATACAGGACATATTTAGAACATGGGTTCGCATTGGCAAACACAAATCATCTTGCTCTATCTCACGCTGGCTTCAGTACCACTCAGGATTATATAAGTTTAGCATATGTGATGGCCCATAGAAACATTTCAGAGTATAGAGAATGGCATTATATTCTGCAGAGACACTCAGCAAATTCTTTCTTCATGGAGAATGAATGTTTCTGGATCTTGAGAGAATGAATGACGAGAAGAGAAGAGGTCAGAGAGGAAACTCCATGGAGGGGAATGAAGACCAAAGCAGGTAAACGATACCAGATGAGAAAGAGTTGCAGACAGCATCTCAAAAGAAGACTCATGGTTTCTCCTTTCTCACACAGGAATGAAACAGAGTTGGTAAGGCAGTGGCAGAGACATAAACTCATTGACAATTGCCGTAGTTTCAATGTCCTTTGTGTTCACCACAATTTCAGCATAAAGTTCTGTAAAATGGTGGTCAGGAATAAAAAAAGCTCCATGCAGGCCAGGGCCTCTCCTACATATATTCGTATTCCTAAAAATAGCAAACACAGAGACACTTAATTTCTGGATTCCAGAAAAAGAATATGCAGTAAATATTTGATTAATGTTCGAATAATGGACGGAAGGTAGAATGACTGATACACAGATGGATAAAGGTTGGATGTACATGCTAGCCACCTAACATCTTATCCAAAGGAGTATTCTCCTTTAAAAAATACTATTTAGTATCAGCACTACGCCATGCACTCTATTAAGTATTCTCACGTTATAACTGCTCTTTCATGTTTCCAGCAAGCTTTTTGTGGAATCATACAGACGTTAGTTGTACCTGGTCTGTTGTTTCATGAATTTCTTCACGTTTTTCATAGCCTTTGTTCTCAGTCTCTGTATACCTACTCTTTATCAATAATCAATACACCACAAACTTTCAACTTTTATATGACCTTTTCCTTTTTGGCTAGGACACCCTTCTCTTTCAGGACCTAGTTCAAATTTTATTTCTGAGTTTGGAAATCCTGAGTCAACTTTCCAAAGCTCCAATGATTTGGGCTCATAATGAGGATGTATCATGAGGCAAGAAAGTGCATGGACATTGGTAGCAAGTATCGTAACCCCGATCATGGATGAGTGGTTCTACTAGTTCCCGAGTGATGATTAGGAAAGGTCCAGCTAATCCCCAAAAGGTATTCTGTCTTCGGAAGTACTGAAGGAAATCAATTTCTATTACCTGCTGAGAAAACCATGAAGTAGTCACTCTTTTTAAAGTTGCCACACTCGTCCAGAAAGTGTCTGGGGTCAAACACCTCCAGGTTGGGGAATTCTTTGTCATCATGCAGCACAGATGTCAGAGATGTTAATACGGTTGTGCCCTGGACAGAACAGATGAAGATAAAGTGAGTGATGAAAAAGTCATGGGGCTGGAAGTAAAGTTGTAAATCAATCATTCCAATCTTATGATCTATACATGAGAAACCACAGGTCCAAAGACAGGAACTGGCACTTTGAGTCAGAGAGAACAAGTAATTAACAAGGACAGGTTTAATACCAACGACCAATGAGGTTGATAAAATGGATGCCAATATGTTTGAAGTTCTGAATCCAAAGGTCCTAGGGTGCCCAACCTTCTCAATCCATTCTGCTTATCACCAGGCTTAGACATAAAAAAAATAAAAGAAGCATGACCATTACTCTACACCATATGTACAAATTTACCTGAATGGATCTATGTTCTCACACAAGTGCTAAAATTGCAAAGTTTTAGAAATAGAAAAGAGTCAAGATTTGAGACCTTCTTCTGGCAAATACTATTTACACAGGACTCAACCTGTCTGTCCCCAAGAAGCACTGGTCAAATTTACATCATCGCAAAGTGTTCTGTTAGACAAAATACCACCTATGTTTAAATACAGCATTCTATCTGTTTTTCTACAGTCCATGAACTAAGCATTTCAAACACAAAATCAAGGAAGAACAAATTTTGCAACACACAAAAATTACATGAATTCTAGATTTCAGTTTCAAAACAAGTGAGATATAGCCATTTCCATTTGTTTACTTATGCTCTATTACTACTTCCATGCTATGATAGCCATTTTGAATACCACGTCAGACATTGCAAGACCCACGAGGTCTAAAATAGTTACACATTTGCACTTTGCAGCAAAGTTACCCACTCCTGTCTTAGGACATGATGTCCACCTAGCTCAGTGGCTCCTGCCTTCAGTAGGAGAAGTCACTTATTTCATTGGAGAAAAAGTTGAATACGCCATTCACTATGACATATTTCTACACGGGGGAGTCCCGTGCAGAGGGAAATGATCATTCCCACGTCCAATGTAGTGGATAAATGGGCCATTTTATTCTGATCCCAGTCCCTTATTTCCCATTTTATTGGAAATAGGAAACACAAGCTTGAAAAATTATTATGCTGAGACCAAAATATTCAAATAGAAACGTTGTCTCCTCATTGTAATCTTTGTGGAAAATACAGTGGACTTGAAGTCCTGGTTTCTGTATTTGTGATCGATGCAGTCTCCATTCCTCTTAGTAAAGTCATCAATTCTGTCTGCTCCATAGCCTGGTAGTACTTGGAGCCTTACTAATGCCATTACGTTTTTTCTCAAAAAACTACAAACTTTGTTATGCCATTTTTAAAAATTAGATAGCTATATGTTTCTCATTGAGTGGCAAACAGTAGCTTGTAGTATATTAAATAGAAAATCTAAATATAATCAGAAATTTTGTGTTAAAAAGCATTGGAAATCTGCAGAGACAAAAACTGGTCTCAAGGTTCCGTAGTTGGAGAACTTCTGAGAAGGAAGCTGACACCCAAAGTGAATTTTAGTCTGTGTCTATGTCCAAATTATAATCAAAAGAACATGTTGCACCATTCCTATTGCCTCATAGCAGAGTGAGAAACCCTTTATGGGAAAAGATAAACACCATCTAAAAATAATATAACACAAAGTTATTTAACAAAAAAATTTTTAACAAAAAATTATTAGGCATTTTGAAGACTCAGCTAAGGGGCCATAGGTAGAAGAGGGGAAGATAACAGTAATACACCCACACCATGGAACATCGCTCACCTACTTTCATGACAAAAGCATGACTTTCATATCACAAAGCTGACAAGAAAATTTGGAGCTAGAAAAATTGTAGACCCAAAATCTCTTATGAAGATAAATAGAGAACTAAGTATGGGAAATCAAATCCAGTTGTGTATGCATACTTATAATATGTACCTTTAGAGGGAAAAGTCAACCATACCAATAGATGCAGAAAAGCAGTATGAAAATATTACATACACATACATGAGAAACTCATGAAAAATAAGAGAAGAGGGTAAACTTCTTAATCCTGTAAAATTTACCAAATGTGCATAAAACATCATTCTCAGTAGGCGGACGTTAACACTCCACTCTCCTGCAAATCAGAAATGATAAAAGAATGAAGAAAAGTTATTGACCCAGGTAGCAGGATTCTGTATGTAGAAACTGAAGATGAATCTGTAGATAAGTTATTAGCATAATTTCATTTTTAAATATTTTTAATTAAGTTTATTGAGGTAACAATGGTTAATATAATTATATAATTTTCAGGTGTACTTTATCACTTTACATCTATATATTCTATTGTGTGTTTACCACCGAAAGTCCAGCTTTTTTCAGTTACCATATATTTGATCCCCTTTACCTACAGAACCCTCCCTCTAAACGCTATATTAATCTCCTTTACCATGTCTACCTTCCCCCTCCTGCCCCATACCACTAGTAACCACTAGTCTATAGACCTCTGGTAACCATAGGCTATAGTTCAGGTCCATGAGTCTCTGTTTGTTTGTCCTGCTCATTTGTTGCTTTTGGATTTATATCCCACATATAAGTTATATATGATTTTCAACTTTTCCTGTCTGTCTTATTTCACTTAGCGTGATTATCTCGAGGTCTACCCATGTTGTCACAAATGACACTATTTCATCTCTTCTTATGGCTTAGTAATATTCCATTGTATATATAGCACCACAGCTTCTTTAGAGAATCATCTACCATAGGACACGTCGATGGCTTTCATGTCCTGGCTACTGTGAATAATGCTGCTATGAACATTGGTGTGCAAATACCTTTTGGGATATGGTTTTTAAGTCTTTGGGGTAAATACCCAGTAGAGGGATTGCTGGATCATATGATAGATCAATACTTAGTATTTTGATAAAACTCCACACTGTTTTCCACGGTGGCCGTATGAATTTGCAGTCCCACCAGCAGTGCATGAGGGTTCCCTTTTCTCCACATCCTCTCCAGCATTTGTTATTACTTGTTCTGTTGATTATAGCTATTCTAACAGGTGTGAGATGAGTATCTCATTGTGGTTTTGATTTGCAATTCCCTAATAGCTAGCAATGTAGAGCATCTTTTCATATATTTGTTGACCATTGTATGACCTCTATGGAGGAATGTCTATTTAGGTCCTCTGCAAATTATCGATTGGATCATTTGTTTTCATGTTTGTTATTGAGTTGTATGAGTTCTTTGTATATTTTAGATATTAGGCTCTTATCAAAGGTGTTGCTTGCAAATATATTTTCCCATTTGGATGGTTGTCTCTTTCCCTTGTTGACGATTTCTTTCACAGAGCAGAAACTTTTTAATTGAATTTGTTTCGTTCATTTATTCTAATTTTACTTCTCTTGCTTTTGAGGTCAAATTCATAAAATCCTTTTTAAGTCCAAGGTCCTTGAATTTAGATCCCATGTTTTATTCTAGGCATTTTATTGTTTCAGGTCTTATATTTAGGACCTTATTCCATTTTGAGTTAATTTTGGTGTGTGATGATAAACAACAGTTTCATTTCATTCTTTTGCCAGTGGATTTCCAGTTTTCCTGGCACCATTTATTCAAGAGACTTTTCTTTCTCCACTGCATGTTTTTGGCTTTCTACTGAATATTATTTGGCCATATAAATATGGGTTTAGTTCTGGACTCTTGATTCTATTCTACACATCCGTGTGTTCATTTTGCTGCCAATACCATGGTGTTTTGATTACTGTAGCTTTGTAATATAATTTGAAGTCAGGCAAAGTGATGCGTCCAGCCTTGTTCTTTTTGCTCAGGTTGTCCTTAGCAATTTGGATCTTTTGTGCTTCCATACAAATCTGATAATTTTTGGTTCTATTTCTTTAAAAGAATGTCGATGGTAGTTTGATGATGAGTGGATGAAATCTGTATAATGCTTTCGGCAATACGGTCATTTTAACTATGCTGATTCTTCCCAACCAAAAACACAGAATATCTTTCCATTTCTTTGTCTCTTCTTTCGTATCTTTTAATAGGGACTTACAGTTTTCATTATATAGGTTCTTTACTTTTTTGTTCAGTTTGTTCCTATGTATTTTATTCTTTTTGTTGCATTTGCAAAAGAAATTATTTTTTCACTTCTTTATCTGACACATTATTATTATAGAAAAGCTATGGATTTTTAAACATTAAATTTGTATCTAGATACTTTCCTGTATTTTCTTTTGTTTCTAGAAGTGTTCTTGTAGAGGCTTTAGGGTTTTCTACAACGAGAATGATGTCATCCGAAAATAGTGACAGTTCCACTTCTTTTTATTCCACTTGAATGCCTTTTATATCTTTCTCTTGTCTGATTGCACTCCCTAGGATTTCCAATGCTATATTGAATAACTGTGGCAATAGTGCACAGCCTTGCCTTGTTTCTGATCTTAGAGAGAAGGTTTTTAGATTTTCACCATTAAGTAAAAGGTTGGCTGAGGGTTTGTCATAAATGGCCTTTATTATGTTAAGGTACTTTTCTTCTATACTGATTTTGTTAAGTGTTTTGATCATAAGTGTATGCCGCACTTGTTGAAGGCTTTTTCTGTATCTTTTGGAATGATAGAATATTATTTTTTAAATTACTTCATGTGGTGTGTCATATTGATTAGCATATGTTAAACCACCCTGTGCCTCTGAGATGATGCCCACTTGATGGTCGAGTATAATCTTTTTAATATGTTGCTGTATTCGGTTCAGTAGTATCTTATATAGGATTTCTGCATCTGTGTTCATGAGAGATATTGGTCTGTAGTTTTGTGTGTGTGTGTGTGTGTGTGTGTGTGTGTGTGTGTGTATGTGTTTATGTGTGTGTAATCTTTACCATGTTTTGGTATGAGAGTGATACTGGCCTCAATAAATGTGTTGGGATGTACTATTTTCTCCTTGATATTTTGGAAGTGTTTGAGGAGAATAAGTATTAAATCTTTGAATGTTTGGTAGAATTCACTGGTGAATCCATCTGGTCTTGGACTCTCCTTTTGGGTAGCTTTTTCATGATTATTTTATTTCCATACTGCTGATTAGTGTATTTAGATTTCCCAGTTCTTCTTGATTCAGTCTAGAAAAGTTGTATTTTTTTAAGAACTGGTCCATTTCTTCTAGGGTATTAAATTCGGTGTTATATGCTTTTTCATAGTATTCTTGTATGATCCTTTGTATTTCTTCGATGTCAGTCATAATTTCCCCTCCTTAATCCCTGCTTTTGTTTATTTGTACCTTTCTCATTTTTCTTTAGTGAGTCTAGCCAGGAATTTGTCAACTTTATTAAACTTCTCAAAGAACCAGCTCTTTGTTGCATTTATTTTTTTCCACTCTAATTTTGATTATTTCTTTCCTACTGTTGACTTTCAGCTTCATTTTCTAGTTTTTTAAGATGAAGCATTAAGTTGTTTATTTGGGTTTCATCTTGTTTTTAAGGGTAGGCCTGTAAGGATATGGACTTTCCTCTTAAGATCTCTTTTAGCCTATTCCACAAGTGTTGATATGTTGTACTATCATTATCATTTGTTTCTATGTATCTCTGGATTTCTCTTTTTATTTCTTCTCTGATACAGTTACTGCATGTTTAATCTCCATGTATTTGTGGATCTTCCTGCTTTCTTTCTGCAGTTTATCTCTAGTTTTAAAGCTTTATGATCAGAGAATATGGTTGGTATGATTTCCACCCTCTTCTATTTGTTGAGGCTCTCTCTGTGTTCCAGTATGTGGTCGATACTTGAGAATGTTCCATGTGCACTAGAGAAGAATGTATAAGCAGCTGTTTTGGGACAGAAGGCTCTGTAAATGTCAATTATATCCATTTGATCTAATGTGTCATGTAAGGATGTTATTTCCTTATTGATTTTCTGTTGGAATGATCTGTCTATATCTGACAGTGGGGTATTTAGATCATTTACTCATTAGCATAATTTTAAATTTAAAAAGGTTGTACATGTGTATCACCAAAATGAAAAAATCAATTATAGTTGCATGTACCAGAGTAAAAACATGGAAAAAGGATTTTTAACAATTCAAATGAAAACAATAAGTACCTAGTAAAAAATGAACAAAAGATTCACAAGCAAAAGCACTGAGGCAAGAATACTACTGAGAAAATTATAGAAGACCCTAAACTGGAAGCCTTTACTATATCCTTAATGAAAATATTATAAATCTTTATAATCTAAGTTGATAAGTACACAGTCCATCAAACTGCCACACATATGATTTTTGTACTTGTCTCATCTTTTCTTCATAAAGGAATAGATCCATGCCATGAAAATGGGAACTTCCAGACCATTGAGGTCAGTATAGAGAAGCAAATGTTACCTTGGGGATGAGGTAATTTCTGAAGTTCACATCGCAGGTCACTTCATGAGGCAGGCCGGTGGGTGCAAGGTCAATGTATCGCTGAATCTCGTGAATCACAGCATTCGTGTAGGGCATGCAGCTCCTGTCCTGCATACAGGGGCTCCGGTGTCTGCCAATCACATGGGCAATCTCTTCCTGGACTTTAGCTGAGAAGGTGCAAGTAACAGTGATGGGAAAATAGAAAAACACACACCACATTTACATACCAATTCAGGGATGCCTGAAGCACCATGAACATATCCCAACACCATTATAAACATCAGTTGTATGGCCAGAAATACACCTCAACAGAGGGAAATAATTGTCATAAATGTTACATATAACTCTCCTATAAGTTATGCTTAAGATACATTGACACGCTCCTGAATATCAACATACATGATAATACGAAAAGGAATGAGGGAATGTTTCAAAAAATAAACAAAATGTCCTTGTCAAGAAATTACAGGCCTTCACAAAAGGAATTAAATATTAATTTTATGTTGATATGTTTCTTGAAAAATTAAATTATAATGATATATATGTATAATGTACTTCATATACTATGTGTGTATCCAATGTGCAATGGTACTCTATCTTTCAGCTTTCCAATGTTACTACTTTGAAACTTCTAGTAGATTCTTTGGCAGTTTCTGACCTATTTCTAAACAATGACTCTGTTTCTATTTCTTACTTACCAAATATATGCAATATCTGATTCACTAGTATGGTAGGTGAGATTTTACTTCTCCATATCTACCTTACACAGAATGTACTCACACAAACAATTCCCATTATGCCATTTTCCCCAATATAGTCGGGTAAAAATTTCTGGCTCTTAGAATATTTTTGTTAACGTCATTCTGACTACATAAACAATGCTCCCTGGTAGGACAATGATGATTCTGTTTCATTTTTGTTTTTTCTTGGACTGAATCATGTCTCTTTCATTCCATTTTAAATTTGCTATATCTCCATTTAGAAATGTTTCCAAATACTGAAGTAGACATTTTAACCTGCTTAGAATAACTTCCCTATAGTTAGGAAATCTCCAGTAACCAATCACTTCTCTTTAGTTCCTGGTGCCTCACCTCACACCTGCCTTATCCACCTAATCACTTGCTGGTGGATATTTTCTAGGCCTGGTATCTAGCAACCACGCCTACACTTTCATTCTTCAGAAAGCTCCCAGATTCCTCAAGCCCATGACTTGTTCTGACATGACTTCAGGCATTTGGATGAGAAAGGGAAGAGAGGGGATAACGTTGTTGTCAACAAACATGCTTTTCATTACACACAAAGGGAATGTTGCTCTTGAGAAGTCTGATGGCATTCTGAATTCTAACCCTTGTACATGACATGATGTAGCTCTCCTACAGTTTTTGTGATTTTCTTTTTAATCCTAGTGTTCTGAAATTCCATAACCTTGTGGCTGAGGGTGGATGCTTTTATTTCATTCATCTCATAGAGATGTCAAGAGAATGTCCTATCTACCTGGCAAAAGGCAGAGTCTTTCCTCCAGAGCTGTTAACTCTCTGGACTTTCCTGTATCTGGCTGCTGAATTTCAGGAAGCTGGACAGAGAAAGGAGCTAAGAGATTCTGAATTCAAAAACCAGATGCCTACTTCCCCTTTCTCTTCAGCCACACAGCTCACTCATTCTCTGTCACTGCCTGGTGTCCCTGAGGGTGGGGTTTCTAAGGTTCAAGTTCTGTAGAGGGGAAACCTCCCTCTTCCTGTGGGGGAAAAATGTGAGCTGGTAAAAAGAAGTTGTCAAAGGGCCTGATCAGGGAGAGCTACCTTTTTTCAGCCTATTTCTTTGTATTTGATATTTTTAAATACAAAAACTTATAGTGATGTATGAGCACAAAGGCTTTTCCTCAACATGTAAATCCTCTTCTGACACTAGGTAACAATTTCTTCCTGTCTTCTGAGTTCATCCCTTCCCTTAACTATTTCTCTTTGTTTCAGAAATTTATTAAGTGTTTGTTTGCAGTGCTCTGACCTCTTCCTATCCAGCTTTAAAAGACGAATTCTTATGTGTATGACATTAGTGGAATGCTGACATACATAATGTATATTTGCAAGCTGCGATGAACAACTCTAATGCCTTAAAGAGGAATTCTTGACATTAAGCACGTTATAAAATTATTAACACCCTTCCCAGAAATTCGTATTGTGACGAACAACAACTTTCTGTAAAGAGACGCCTGAAATAACAAAATTCCTTTGTGCAATGCCTTAGGCCTAAATATTTACAACTTGGTTGTGAATGTAGTATTCATAATATTTCATAGACACGGAAAAAATCTTAAGCAGCTTCGCTAACTCTAAGGTTTCCACTTATGCTTCAATAAGGAGAGATTCCATTAGAACCCTGCATGTTCAGAATGAGAAGAGATGTCTAGAAGAATGCAACTACTGTTCAAAGTGAGTCGCATTAAGTCATAAAGGAGATATCCGGTCCCAGGCCGGAATATACCAACTGTACATGGCACAGTTATCATCCCACAAAACACAGACACTGTTTGTTTGTTTGTTTGTTTGTTTGTTTTTTCCTTTTGCTACTTCCCACAGTCTCTTTGCTCTTCTCAGGCATCAGCCTGTTTTACATAATGATGTCCCATTATTAACCCATCTTTAAATTTGGAAAATTAACCAGGTCAAACAGAAATTTCAATATTGAAGCTTCTCTAAGAGAAACGAGGTAGAATTCACTAGCATTGTCTCCCCAACATCTTTTCTGAAATTCTACCCACATGCCATGTTAGGCATACCTGTGACCTCTGGGTGCTTCAGCAGCAGGAGAAGAGCATATTTCAGGGTGGTGCTTATTGGCTCTGTCCCAGCTGCAAAGATATCACATACGGTGATAGCCAAATTTTCCAAAGTAAAGGCCAAATGTGGATTGTCCTTTTCCTAGGAATGATTTGATGAAATTATTTGACAAATTAATTTGCCAGAATTACAGTTAGTACAAAATAACTTCTTATTATAAAATTAGTCCAACACACAATCTACAAGGTACAATTTTGGAAAAAAATACAATGTACTATAGTAAGAGACTATAAGTTAGTTGACTCTTCAAGCATCATTTCCTACTGCCTTATCCCTCACTTGCTTGAAATTACATTCATCAGCCTCTTGGTAGTAGGTAGCCATGTAGTATCGTTTCTGACAGTGAGATAGAAGCAGAAGCCTATTGGAGCCACTTCCTCTCTTTCTTCCTCTTTACTTAAAAGAGAGATGTGAAGGAGGTGGTAGAGTAGACACCATCTTGGGTCAAGATTTTAATCATGAAGTGTGAGGCCCATATACTAAGTATGCATGAAAAAAAAATGGAAAGTATTTGACTCTGAATCTTCAGGGCCTTTGTACTCTCCCTAAACACATCACAAGGCCCCATTCATGTGAGGCAAATAAACCCACTATTTGTTAATATTAATAGGTTTTCTTTTATTTGCAGACACAGCCTTAATTAGTGGGAATAAGTAAATTTGAGCCATATCATGAAAGATGTTATAGTTGTCTTATTTTCCTATTAATTATTGTTCTTAATCTGTTAATTTGCCTAATTTTTAAATTAAAATTCATCATAAATATGAAGGTACAGGAAAAACACAGTGTGTGTGTGTGTGTGTGTGTGTGTGTGTGTGTGTGTGTGTGTGTGTAGGTTCTGCACTATCTGTGGTTTCAGACATCCGCTGAGGGCATTGGAACATGTTCTCTGTGGAGAAGAGTGGAGTACACACCTGGTAGCTATTGATCACAGCGGTTGGTCCTATCAGGTAGGGAAGGAATTTCAAAGTCCTGGCTATCTGGAAATACTCAGAAGCCTCAGACAGAGCACACTCTGTGGCTTATATTGGTTGGAAAGGAAGTTAGCAGCCATCCCCAAATGCTGAGTATCTCCTTTGATATACATGTAGAAAATCAACACGTTGTGTAATTTATTTTTAAATCTATCTATCTATCTGTCTATCTCTCTGTCTATCTATCTATCATCTATCTATCTATCTATCTATCTATCTATCTATTTATTATAGTGACATATGTTTACAAAATTCAGTAAGATTCTGGTGTACACACTTTAAAGATATACAATTTTGATATGTCAATTATTTTTCAACTATGTGGGAAAATAGAAACCTTTGTGCATTTTTGGTGGGAATGTAAATGTTGCAGTCACTCTGAAAAGTCTGGCTGTTCCTCAAGTGTTAGACATAAAATTACCACATGTCTCATCAAGTTCACTCCTAGAAATTTAACCATCAAAAAAGAAATATCTAAAGAAACTTGTACCCAATGTTTATAGTAGCAGTATTTGTAAGTGACAAAGGTAAACACAACACAAATGTTCTTTGGCGAATAATAAATAACCAAATCATGGAACATACATAAAGTGGAATATTATTCAGCCATAAATCATAACAAAATATTGATATGTAGTACAACTTAGATGAGACTCCATAATATTATGCTATGTGAAAGAAGTCAGAAACAGAAAGTCAAAATGCTATGGGTCATTTATATGATACTTCCATAATAGGCAGATACATAGTGACATAGAGCTTTTTACAGGTTACCACATGATGAGGTAGGGAGAATGAGCAGTGAGCATTTAGTGGATGTAGTATGTGTTAGCTGAGTAATAAAAAAGTTTTGAAGTTAGAGAGAGCTAGTGGTTGCATACTAGTGTGAATGCACTAAATGCCACTAAATTATATACTTTAAAGTGATAAAGGTATGGTATATTAATTTCATCTCGATTTTTAAATTGTCATTACTCCATGAATTGATCCAGATATTTAATGGAATCCTCACTGTCTCCTTTGTGGAAACTGTCCAGTTTATCCTTCAATTCATATGGAGATTCAAGGTTTCTAAAATAGCCAATACAATCTTGAAAATCAAAAACAGTCTTGGAGGACTCACGCCACTTATAAAACTTATAAAAAAGCTGGTAATTAAGACAGCCAGATGGTGTGCTACTGGCATAAGAACTGACATATATGTTACTGGAATAGAACTGAGATCAAAGAAATACACCCTCATGTTTGCAGTCAAGTGATTTTTGACGAGGGTGTCAAAGTAATTCATGTGAGAAAAAGTAGTCTTTTCAACAATGGTGCAGGAGTCATGCTTACAGACACCAACTTCCAACTCCATACCTTTGACAATTTGGTTTATTTTACACTCAGTTAAGGGTTCTCTCCCAACCAGCAGCCGTATTGAAATATAATAGACAATCAGTCGTTCTTATTTACATTGTACCGTTTAATAAGTTCTTCTCTAAATTATAATTGGCACACAAAAATATGCCAGTTTCAGTTGTACAGCTTAGTGATCAGAGATCTATATAACTCACAAAGTATTCACTAAATCTAGTACCTTTTTTCCTCTTTAAATATTTATTACAACATCATTAACTATTTTGCTTTTACTACAGTTTATATCTCCACGTCTATTTTGGAACTATTTATTTGTACCTCTTAAAATCTTTGTCCTTTTTCATTGTCCCTTCAAAATCAATTCACATCCAGTAGCCCTCAAAATAGTCTCAGTATCTATGAGTTTATTTCCATTGTTGTTTATTTTAATTTTTAGATTCTACATGTATGTGATGTCATGTGATATTTGTCTCTCTATCTGACTTATTTCATTCAGCATCATACTCTCTAGGTCTATGAAGGCAATATCTTTTCAGTCTCTTTCATTTTAATCTGGGTATGCCTTTCAATCTGAAGTGAGTCTCTCATATGCAGTATATGATATGTAGATGGCTTGTTTCCTTATCTATTCAGCCAAATCTGTCTTTTTGCTGGAGCAGTTAATCATTTTCCAACAAAGTCCTAGTTGACAGGAATGTAGTTGTTACCATTCTTTATTCATGTTTTTGATACATTTTTTCTTCTTAATCTCCATGTATTTGTGGTTCTTCCTGATTTCTTTATACAGTTGATCTCTAGCTTCAAAGCATTATGATCAGAGAATATGTTTGGTAGGATTTCAACCCTCTTCCTTTTGTTGAGGCTATCTCTGTGTCCCAGTATGTGGTTGATTCTTGAGAATGTTTCATGTGCACTAGAGATGGGATGGAAGGCTCTGTAAATGTTAATTATGGCCAGTTGGTCTAATGTGTCGTTTAAGGATGTTATTACCTTATTGATGTTCTGTTTGAATGATTTGTCCATATCTGACAGTGGGGTTTTTAGGTCCCTTGCTATGATCATGTTTTGATCTGTTCCTCTCTTTAGTTCTATTAGTTAGTAATTGCTTAATATATTTCGGGGACCCCTGATTGAGAACATAGATTGAATAACTGTTATGTCTTCCTGGTGCATGATTCCCTTTATTATTATGAAGTGTCCTTCAGTATCTTCCTTTACCTTTTTCATTTTGATGTATATTTCAATATTAGTACTGCTACTCCCGCTTTCTCTGAATGCCATTTCCTTGATATATCATTTTCCACTCTTTCACTTTGAGCCTCTGTTTATCTTTGGAACTTAGATGTGTCTCCTGGATGCAGCAGATGGTTGGGTTTTGTTTTTTGATCCTTTCTGAAACTCTGTGCCTTTTTATTGGTGAGTTCAGTCCATTTACATTTAGGGTGATTATTGAAATATGAAGTCTTCTTATAGCCATTTTATCTTTTGCTTTGTGGTTTCAGTGTTTCTATTTCTTCCTTGTTTTTGTTCTCGGTTAGGTTTTGCTGTCTTTCCCTCAGGCTCTTCTTGTTTTATGTTACAGACTTCTGTTCTGAATCTTTGGCATGTGGTTACCATTATGAATATGTAAAGGATAGTTACATATATACAGTGGTCCATTTTCTTTTACATGCACCTTATCTGCATTCCCTCTTGTGAATTTGGATCTTTGAATTTTCTCCTTTCCCATCATTGTTGTCTCAGTTTGTTCCTATGTATGCTGATAATTCATTACTATCTTGCTATTGCCATTCTCTTCATACTGTTTAAGGTTAAAATGTCGTGTTCTTAGTAAGAGTTGAATTCCTGTGCTTCTGTCTGCCTACTAGCTGCCTTGCTCCTAATTATGTATCTTTTTGTCATTTTGTTTTAGGTGAGCTAATCTCTTTAAGTATTTCCTGTAGTGCAGGCTTCTTAATGGAGAATTGCCTCAATTTTTGTATGTGTGAACTGGTCTTTATTTCTCCTTCCTATCTAAATGAGAACTTAGCTGGATACAGTATTCTAGGCTGGTTGTTCCTTTCATTTAATAGTTTGAATATTTGATACCACTCCTTTCTGGCTTGTAAGGTTTGTGCTTGGAAGTTCGATGATAATCTAACATGCTTTCCTTTATAGGTTACCATCTTCTTTCCTCTGGCTATTCTGAGAATTCTTCCTTTGTCATTGATTTCTGATAATTTTAATACAATATGTCTTGGAGAAAGCCTTTATTGACTTGAGGTAACTCGGTGTACTGTTGACTTCTTAAATTCCAAGCTCCACTTCATTCTCTAGATTTGGGAAACTCTTGTCAACTATTTGTCTGAAAATGGTTTCTAATCCCTGCTCTTTTTCCTTTCCTTTGGGAATGCCCTTTATTCTTACATTTCCTCTCCTGATGGTATCAGCTAGTTCTTGTATTTGTCTTTCATTATTTTCATTCTTTGGTTTCTCTCTTCTTCCTTCTTATTTATTTCTAGATTTCTGTTCGATAGCACTAATCTTTTCCTGTATTTGGTTGACTCTATTTCTCAAGCTTGCTATTTCATTTTTATCTTTGCAGTGTGTTCTCTATCTCGAGAAGATTTATTCTATTCTTCTTGGGGGTCATATAGCTATTTTTTAATTTCTGAAATGTTGATATGTCCCTTGTTTTCAAACTCACTGAACTCTTTCAGAAGTTCAATCCTGAATTCTCTGTCATTTAAGTCACATATTTCTATGTCTGTAAGCTTATTTTCTGGAGATTTTTTCTTCCTATCTGAGATGCTGTGTACCTTGAATGTTTATGGTGTTTAACGTACTATTTCTCCACCTGCACAGTAATGAAAATATATCCTGTTTTTTTGCGGAAAGAAGATTTATTATGTAAAGGTCTCTCTTTTCCCTTTTGCAAAGAAGGCATTTTTCTTTTGGTTTCCTGTAGGTAGCATCTAAGCCTCTTGGATCCCAGTTTTATATAAAGTCTTAATAATGCCTTTTTTTTCTTATAGATATTCAATCACGCTTGCTACCCTCACTATCAATTCCTTTGCGTGTCAGTGACAGATTCAGTAGTGTTTGCTCAGATTCACATTCATGGTGTCTGACCTTGGAAGGTATGAGGGGGCACTCTTAGTCAGGGATTGGGTCCTGCAGCTCGACCTCAACTTTTCCAAGTGTAGCTGATAATAATTAACTGTTGTTTCTCTGACATCCCCACTTTCCTGCCTTGCCCACTTCTCTGCTTTTTGCCCTGATGCCTGGACACTGCCACTGGCCTCGTGGAGTTCAGGGCTCACCCAGGCAGAGCTGTTCAGGAAACCTGTCACACCTTCGCGCCTTCTCCTTCTCCTGCAGAGAGCTCCAGTTATAAGAGGAAGCTTCATAGTTACTCCCAGTATACTGCCCATCTCCCAGAGTTCTGATCTGTAGTAGCTCTTATTCACAAGTCCCATGCTCACACGTGCTGATGTGCCATTTGCGTGTTTTTTTTTTTTCTTGAGGATTAGATCTTCAGTTGTTGTTTCAAGGGGTGAGATCTGGAGACCTGTCTCACTCCAAATGTTTCTGATGTCATGCCTACATTTTTTTCTTCTTAAAGAATTCCTTCCAACATTTTCTGTTTTGGACAAGCTTGGTGTTCATAAATTTCTTTAGCTCATTATTGTTTGGAAGCCCTTTATCTGTCCTTCAACTCTAAATGATAACTTTGCTGGATAAAATTTTCTTTCTTGTAAATTCTGGGTTTTCATCTCATTGAACTTTTGTGCCAAGCCCTTCTTTCCTGTATTATTTCTTTTGAGATATCGCCTGCCAATCTTATGGGTGTTCTCCTGTAGGTAACAAAGTGCTTTTCACTTACTGCTTTTAAGATTCTCTCTTGGTATTGAACCTTTGGCATTTTAATTTTGATGTGTCTAGGGTGGCCCTCTTTGGGTTCACATTTTTGGGGACTCTCTGAGCTTCCTGGGTTTGTATGATTATTTTCTTCATCAAGTTAAAAATGTTTTCCATCATTATTTCTTCAAATAGCTCTTCAACTTCTTGTTTTCCTTCAAGTAACACTATGATACAAGTATTTTTACATTTAATTGTGTCACATAGGCTTCTTAAATTATTATTACAGTTCTGGCTTCTTTTTGCTTCCCATTCTGATTGAGTGTCCTTGGCTTCTCTCTCTTTCATATCAGTGGTTTGGTCCTCTAATTTATCCACTCTGTTTACTCCACCTAATATATTCTTCATTTCAGATCATGTGTTCTTCATTTCTGAGTGGTCCCTTTTCATAATTTTCATTTCCATTTTCATGCTTTTTACATGTTTGTTAATGTTCTGTAACAAAATTCATCTACACTTCCCCTAAGTTAATGGAGCATCTTTATAACCAAAGTTTGAAACTCTGTATATCTTAGATTACTTGACTATATTATTCCTAGATCTCTGCTCTGTAAACTCATATGGTTTCTGCTTTTTATTCTTTCCAAGTGGCTGCTTTTCTGGGTCTGTGTCTACGTACTAAGCAAAGCACCTAAGTGTCTCAGTCTTATTACCATGGCTTTCTTTAATATCTGTCCAGTGGCACAATCTTGATAAGGGTTCAGCTGCAGGCCATTTAGCTCCAGTGTGTGCCCCTATGGGGCCACCTCTTAAGATTCAGCAAGCAATCCACAGATGCTGTGCTTATAGTCACTTCAAAAATCCACGCTATCACACAGGCAAGGGTAGACTCTGCTCAGCAAGAAGCACGAGATTCCCTGAAGACACAACTGGCTGCGGGTTGGGTGAGACCACGTGTTGTAGAAAGTGGACTTTCAGGCAATCCTCTGGGTGAAACAATCTCCGCAATCCAGTTAGATGACCTCTCAACTATGGCAGTGCTGAGTCCTCAGACTTGGAGGGAGTGAGGGCTCAACAGAGGAAAAATGGAAACTACCGTCACTTCTGACTGGGAGGGAACCTGGCTTCTGTAGCTCAATATCCCCCTTTAAGTCTCTGATGTCCCCCGTGGAACTGACCTCATGCTAGAGCACAGAGGGAGCATGTCAATAACTGTGAAAGTTCCCATGGGAAAACAGTTCCTTGAAGAGGTGACTGTAGGTCCTTACTGCCATTACTTTAGCCTCCATCCCACTCAGCAACTTGGGTGCGGCAGCCACACGACTTTGACCTTCCTACCTTCTACACTTGCAGGTTGATTATTTCTTTCCCTAGTTGTAGTGCTTCTGTTTTATGATCCTAGGTGATGTTTTTTTCACTGTTTGCTCCATGTTTCTGTCAAAACTTTTATTGAGTCTAATAGGGATGAACAAAGTCTCTATTAAGTACGCATTTTTTCTCAGGAAGGCTTCTATTGTTTTTCGACCTATTTTTTTCCTACAACAACGCATGTACCTGTACATACCTTCTTCGCCCATCTGAAATTCCTGCCCCTGTCATCATTGCAAATATGCTTTCGTTCATTTCCAGACAATGGACATGCAGGAAGCCCAGCTAGGTTAAGCCATTCTTTGCCATTCTCCTCCACTTTGTGTGCAATCATCGTGCTCATTCTTACATTGCAGCATCCTATTTTGCAATTACTAACTCTTTAGAATTGTTTCATTTCAACTGAGGCATCAACCTCTCTCTCCTCAGATAGATTATTAGTTACCTAAAGAACAAGATTAACATATTTCATTTATTTAACAATATTTTGATTTAACAGATTAATAGCTTCTATAATAGTGTAGATTCATGCACACAATATGTCTTTAAAATACTTGTCAGAATTCCTTTCCTGACCACTAAATATATCATGTAAATACAGAAAAAGTCAATGAGGCACAAAATTTACAGGCAATCAAGTAACTGAGCTCTTGTTAACATTTTACCTGCTCCATTTTGATGAGGAAAGAATCGATAAAGTCACGAGGATTGTCAATGTACAAGGATGCTTGGTGTTCCCTCATTTGCTCCATAATATAAGTTCTTAAATAAACATGATTTAATAAGAGTTTGCGATGCCTCCCTGGGAAATAATGAAAGACAACAGGGAAAAATTGCAGAGCTAGAAGAAAAATGATATTTTATTAGGTAAAAAAATACTTAATAAAGACGTATACAATATGCCAAGCCCTGATGAGAAACTTTACTTTAAATATTAATAAATATTCATAAAAATGGTCTCTGTCTTGAGTGGAATTTTCATTTTACAAACATATACTTTCTACACTGATAAGTATATTTCAGGGAGATAATTTTGACCAGGGGTGCAATGATGATAATCATGTCCTATACTCAGAAATCATGTTTATAGTAGAAAACCATCTTTTTACTAATTCTTTCATTTTTACATCAGTTCTTCCATATAATCTTGAAATTGGGGTGGCACATAATACTATAATTCACATTTTGTAGGAAACAGCAGAGGCAAAGTAAGTTGGGCTACCTGATATAGAGCACAAGCTAACCTTGTTTTTTCTAGTCTTGTCTATTGTCCTAGACATTGAATCAGTGTTTTCGAACTGGGAGGGTCCTGAAGATACCATGAAATGTAACTGAGCATTTTATATATAAAGCAATTGGGCACCAGAGCAGCTAAGTGACTTCTCTAAGATCACATCATTACCTTTAGGCAGAGTACAGAACATGTCAGCTCAGCAGAGCTAAAATTGTGATTTTTGTTTATGGTTTGTACTCTGCAGTAAGCGATTATTATGTCATCCTGAAATACTTGCCTTGTCAGCTATGTTGCCACCTGAATCATCTAGCACTCGAACCCTAGTTAGTGTTCCTTGAGAGCATCTATGGTCCCAAATAGTCTTCCTTCTTGAAAAAGATATTCTCTTCTTTCCTAAATGCTTATAGTACTGCCAACTAATGTGCCAAGAAGTCACTAAGTGTTGACTGGATGACAACTTTTGTAAGTAATGAAGACTTTCCAGAAGAATCCAGAAGTCCATTAGTGCTCCAGGTATACTTTTGGAAAATTACTAAAGTACTTGACAGGAAACAGAGCTTTAGAATTTAGTGGGAAAACGACTGGACAGGGTCAATGAGACTGAATTCTTGGCATGTCTTTTCTACCCTATTTAAGAAAGCAGCCATCTTTCCCAGCACTTCATGGTGCTAACCTCTGGGAAAAAACGTGATGCTCACACATTCACTTCACAGCTCAGTGCACACAACATTTTGGATTTCTTGGAGAAAAGGACATAAAGTATTCCTCAGGAAGAAACGATCTTGGCCTCACCTGTACCCATGGAGAGCTCAGAATCTTGGCATTTTCATTCAGTCTTTCCATTAAGTTTAGAAAAGTCTCATCATTATAATCAAAACGTTTCTCAAAAAGAATCGAGCTGATCACATTGCAGGGAACGCAGCCCAGGATAAAAGTGTGATCACAGGGTAATGCTAAAGAATCAGAAACAATTTTAAAACACTATTAAAATGTATACATTTGTTTATGATATAATGGGTAAAAGTAATTTTAGAAACTTAAAAGCAAATCTTTTTTAAAAATTCCCTTAACATCAAAGAATTAAACATGCATAAAATCATCAAATCACTTATACCTTAACTAGAGCAGGTATTTGAACCCCACTAGTTAAATAATAATCTTCTAAAATAATATATCTAGTTCATATCCACTGACATTATTTATACTCTTTCCACCCACGTGCCTGTTAATTTGGAAAAAAAAACTTTTAAAGAGGACATTTTTACATCCTTTTATAATGAAAGTTATTAGTGCTCAATATTATTAACTGTCTGCCAAGCCTGTGGAAAATTAAAGGCTGTTATATAGAAAGGATGCTTTGGGACCTCCAAATGTGTTCCATATAATAAATACTTGGAAGAATCTTGGGTGAAAGCAGCAGATGCGAAGTTAAAAACAAAGAGATTGTGTGTAAACTCATATGTTTTAAGGAATAAGTAAAAAAGCAGGCATTCCCTATTTTGTATGACTAGTAAGAAAAGTGAATAACTATTATAAGATCAAATTTTTTGTCCAAGGTAAAATAATATGAGAATTTTATTTCAAAGAACAACCCCAGGGTATTCATGCAAAAGGTAAATTGTAAATGCCATTCTTTTATTTTTCATTTCAATGTTTTGAAAATTCTCGTTCCTCTGGAAGAAAATGTCCATCATTTCTAATCATCAGCAAAAAAAATAATTTATTTGGGAAAAGCTGCCCTATGAGTACTTCTGGTGTATTGTTCTGAAGAGTCATCAATAGAAATAAGTAATTTAATAAAAAAAAATTTATTTCCATCATTAAATCAAGGGTATCATATATTTGTAAGGAAATTAGAATAAAGTTTCCTTTCTTCTAAAGAATCTATAAATAAAAGTTTTGCAATCAAATGATCCATGAATGATTATTATATGCAAAGAGATTCAAAAGTCACATCTGTAGATGTCATTAGGATGACTTGAATTAAAAGTGTTCTGCAAAATGACATTTGGAAGATGGTGGAATAAGAAATCTCAGCCCTTATCCACCACGGAAACATTAATTTAGCAATGATTAGACTAAAATTCCTTTCTGAGATTTCCAGATTCCAGTTAAAAACTTGCAGTAGCACAGCAGAGCAAAGACCTGAGGACAGCCACATTAAAACTGCTAACAGCAATTTCTCTTTACCTCCTCAAATCAGGCACAACTCTATTGTGGAAGAGAATGCTTCAAGTAATGATGACTCCATCACAGGATAGAGAAGGAGGAAGCATGCCTCCTCTGTACCAGCTTTTCAGTGGCCTGCCTGAGGGATTTTTGTTTGTCTTACATCACTTGTAGTACTGAAAAAATGGGCAGAGTCTGGATGTCTGAGACCACTGAGAAGAAAAGAGGGCTTAGGGCAGCATGGCTTGGCACAATCTAGAGAATGTGCATAATTTGAGGAGTCTCTTTTTTTTGTTGTTGTTGTTGTTTTGGTTTTTTTATTTTTTTTTATTTTTTTTATTTTTTTTAAGGAGAAAGCAGAGAAGTGGAGCACACGCATGGTGTTCTGGCTTTTTGCAGTGCTACCCAAGAGAATGGCATCTCTCTCACCTGACTCAGGGCCCAGAGGAGGAGCCGATAAACTTTGGGGTAACAGGACAGTGGAGAAGCTTGCTTATGTTGAGCCGAAGAACTGGCAGTGTCACATATAGACAACAAAGGAGCAAGAGATTACTAGCTCCTAAAAAAATATTGGCAAGCTTTTCTATTTGCCAAATTGTACACACAGGATCAGTGAAGCAGAAACCATATGAGGTTACAGAACAGAGATCCAGGAATAATGGAGTCAAGCAATCTATGAGATGCAGAGTATCAAACATCAGTTATAATTGATGGGAGGTGTAGATGAATTCAGTGAGAGAACTTTAACAAAGAGATGAAAAACATGAAAATGAAAATGGAATTTATAAAAGGGAATCACTCAGAAATGAAGAACACATGATCTGAGATAAAGAGTTTATTAGGTGGAGTAAACACTGTGGGTAAGTAAGAGAGTCGAACCAGGTATATAGGGGATGGGGAAGCCAAGGACACTCAATCAGAATGGGAAGCAAAATGAAGCCAAGACTATAATAATAATTTAAGGAGCCTATGGGACACAATTCAATGAAAACTATTTGTGTGTTTGTGTTACTTGAACGTAAACAAGAAGTTGAAGAACTTTTTGAAGAAATAATATTGGAAAACATTCCTAACCTGATGAATGAAATAAACATACAATCCCAGGAACTTCAGAGTGTCCACAAAAATGTGAACCCAATGAGGGCCACACCCAGACACATCAGAATTAAAATGCCAAAGGTTAAATACCAAGAGAGAATCTTAAAAGCGGTAAGAGAAAAGCAGTTAGTTACCTACCAGGGAACACCCATAAGATGGGCAGCTGATTTCTCAAAAGAAACAATACAGGACAGAAGAGCTAGGCACAAAATATTTGATGGGATGAAATCCTAGGATCTACAACCAACAATACTTCATCCTGCAAAGCTATCATTTACAGTTGAAGGGTAGATAAAGAGCTCCCCAGACAAACATGATCTAAAGAAATTTATCATTATTCAGACAGTATTAGAGAAAATGTTGAAGGGATTTCCTTAAGGAGAAAAAAATATACAGTATAAAAAGCACGAATAAAAAATGGTAATAATACATTCCTATCAGCAACTTCCTCAAATAGAAAAGAATTTAGAACTTGAACCAAAAGATAGAGTGTCCAAATGGATAAGAAAACAAGACTCCTACATATGCTGCCTACAAGAGGCTCATTTCAGATTAAAACACACACACACAGATTAAAGAAAAGGGGCTGGAAAAGGATATCGCCTTAATGTACCTAGAGGATATTGTGCTGAATGAAATGGGTTGGACAAATACAAATATCACATGATGTCACATACATGTGGAATCTAAAGAACAAAATAAACAACAGTAACAAAAGCAGTAATAAACTGGTAGGTACAAAGAATATTTCAAGGGCAACTATATGGGAAGGTGGGTTGGGAGGAAGGGAAAAATGCAAAGGGATTAAGACTTACAAATAGTCAAAGAAAAGACATGGAGATGTAGAATATCACATGGGAAAGGTGGATAATAATGTTGTAAGATGGGTACTAGATTTAGTTGGCTGATCACTTTGTGAGTCATGTGGATCTTTGAAAAGAAAACTCATTGAATTGTACAATGTAAATGTGAGCAACTTTTGTCTATTATAATCCAATAAAGCCAGAGGAAAAAATTATAAGAGGCAAAAGCAAAGAGAGAATTTTAAGATCAGTAAGACAAGAGTGACTTGTCATATACAACAGAACCACTGTAAGACTATGAACAGATTTCTAAGCAGAAACTTTCAAGGCCAGAAAGAAGTGGGATCATATATTCAAAGTACAGAAAGACTAAACTGCCCACAGAGATCACTGTTTTTGACAAAACAATCTTCAAAATTACAGGACAAATATTGCCCAGATAACCAAAAGCTGAAGGAATTCATCACCACAAGAATTCTAAGAGGTTCCTTAAAGTTGAAACAATGGGACACTGAACAAGCAGAACAATAGCATATCAAAATATAATGCTTGCCAGGATAGGTAATATAGAGAGAAACACAGAATACTGTAAGAAAATAAAGGTGGTAATACACCATTATTAACTTTAGTATAGAAGTGAAAAGACAAAATTGACAATTTTTTAAAAGACTAAGAAAAACAAGAAGATGCAAATAAAATGAGAAATCAGTGAGAAGACATCATAACCAATATCACAAAAATACAAAAAAAATGAGAAATACTATGAACAAAAACACCCCAACAAATTGGATAACTTAAAAGAATTGTGAAAATTCCTAGAAACATACAGTGTACAGGAATAAATTATCCAGAAATCGAAAATCTGACAGATCAGGAGAAGTAATGTACTTAAGTCAGATATTCAAACACCTCTCAACAAAAACTACAAAAAGCCCAAAGTAATGGTTTCACTGGTGAATTTGACCAAATATTTAAAAATTGGTAAATATTGCTAAAACTTCAGAAACTTTTCAAACATATACAAATGAATAGGTATGATGTATTACATGAATAGAATAAAAAAAATAAAAATAATCAATCACCCTAAAGATGCAGAAAAAGACTTTGACAAAATTCAGCATTCTTTCATGATAAATTCAATTCTACATTCCTTTACTCAACATAATAAGAGCCATATATGTCAAGCCCACAGCTAACACCATGCTCAAAGGAAAGTGTTCCTTTAACATCAGAAACAATAAAGTGTTCACTCACACATGCTTGTTCAACATACTACTGGAGCCTTAACTAGAACAATCCATCTAGAAAGCCCTAAACACGTCACTAAAAGTGCTTAGAACTAAGCAATGAACTCACTAATGATGAAGGATATAAACTCAACATGCAAAAATCAATTGCATTTATACACACTAAAAAGGAACTCTCAGAAAAATAAAGAAAACAGCTTCATTTTAAATAACAAAATTAATGGAATACTTAGGGATAATTTCAATTAAGAAAGTGAAAAATCTGCACACTCATCTCTCAGAATGCATTGATGAAAGTAATCACAGGAAAAACAAATGATTGCAAAAATATTCCATGTTCATGGATTAAAAGTAGTAAGATTGTAAAATGTCATTATTACCCAAAGCCATCTGTTAATTCAGTGCAATGTATCTCAAAATTCTCATGGCATTTTTTTACCAAAATATTGAAAACAATCCTAAAATTGGTATGGAACCACAAAAGGCCCCAAATACCCCAAGCAATGCTGAGAAAGAAGGAAAGAGTGAAAAAATTAAACTTCCTTTTTTCAAATTACACTACAAAGCTAAGAAGTGAAAACAGTATAACACTTCCATTGAACAGACACATTCCCACTGAACAGAACCAAGGGCCCCAAATCTATCTGAACATACAGTGTCAATAAATATTTGGAAAGGGAAACAACAATACTCAAAGAAAATGGACAGTCTCTTCAATTAATGGTGTTGGTAAAACTGGATATTCACATAGAAAAAAAAATGGAACAAAAGCACTACTTATACCATTCATGAAAGTAAACTTGAAGAGTAAAGTAAACTTGAAAGTAAACTTGAAAGACGTAAATGTAAAACCCCAAATCAATCACTCCCAGAAGAAAACTTATAGACATGGCCCCTGGATATTGGTCTTGGCAATCCCTTCTTGCATATGACACCAAAAGCACAAAAATAAGCAAAATTTTAAAAAAAATTTAAAAATATGGACCTGCAGCAAACTAAAATGCTTTTCTGCACAATAAAAAAAACTATCGACAAAATGGAACAGCAAACTATCGAATGGCAGAAAATACTTGCAAACCATTGATCTGAGAAGGGGTTAATGTCAAACCAATATGCAAAACTCATGCAACTCAATGGGAAAAAAGCCAATTATACTTGGATAGAGGCATTGAAGAGACATGTTCCCCAAAGATGACATACAGATGGCCAACTGGTACATGAAAATGTGCTCAGCACCAGTAATCATCAGGGAAATGCAAATCAAAACCACAATGAGATACCAACTCACATCTCTTGGAATGAATATAAGAAGCCGAAGGAAAACAAGTTTTTCTACGATGAGGAGAAAGGGAACACTTGTGCACTGTTGGTGAGAATGTAAATGGGCAAAGACACTATGGAAAACAAGTGGAGTTTCCTCAAAACATTAAAAATAGAATTAGCCCATGATCCAACAATCCTACAGCCGGGTATGTACATATCCAAGAGAGGGGGGGATGGTGAAACAAACAGGATATTAAAGAGATTTCTGCACTCCCATGTTTATTGTAGCATTATTCATTCTCAGTAGTCGAAGAGTTAAAAAAAAAACTAAAAATCCATTAATGATAAACGGGTAAAGAAAATGTGGTAATACATGCACAAACATGTTATTCAGCTATAAAAAAAAAAAAAGAAAGAAAGAAATCTTGTCTAGGGTACACTATGGATGAACCTTGAAGACATTATGCTAGTGAAATAAGCCAACCATCAAAGGAAAACTATGGCTTGATACCAGTTATATGAAGTATCTGAAGTAGTCAAACTCATAGAAACAGAAAGTGGAATGATAGATGCCAGGGCCTGGGAAAAGAGGAAATAGATTATGGTTCAAGGGGAACAGTCTCAGTTATGCCAAGTCGGAAAGGTTTAAAGACCTGCTGCACTGCAGCATGATCATAGGCAACAAAATACTCGAATATATGATAATGACTTCTTCGGAGGGTAGGTCTTATGTGTTTGTTCACTATACATTGCTTTTTAAGTGTGCAGAAAAATCATAGGCCACGGAATAAAAGAAAGTGTGTAGTGAGAGGCTTCTAGGCCAGGCTCCTTTAAATGTTCAGGATCTAAGTTTTAAGACAACTTTCATTTGAGATAGTTAGATTAATTTAGATCATTTGAAAGGACTTGGGGATTTTCCTGTATGTGATTCGCAGCTAAAACATGATTTTCAGTCTTTTCTTTCAGTTAAAATGAAAGAAAAAATTAAAAAACAGTGGAATTTGTAACCCAAGCTGAAAATCAATCACCTTGACAAGCACTTCTCAGGTCATTACATCTGGCAGTGGAAGGTAAATAATTACCACATACTAGTTACCAAAATGAAATGAAGTTGGGGTAGTTGGGGAACAGTGTAGCAAACTGAAAACAGAGCAAAGACTACTGAAGGAAGACAGGGTAAGTTTTTATTGAGAATGGTTCAAATATCATTAAATAAAACATTCTTTCCCTTGATATTTATGTATTTTGAAAGTTATGATGTAGCCTATCTTCAATATACATAAATCAATACAGTGGGTATTTGGTAACAAAAATAATAAATACTGATATTTTTGAGATAGAGCTGACTTTACAGACAAATTGTAAATGATGAGAATAATACGCTTAGATAATTACAAACATAGATGGCATTATTATTGGCCTTATTAGTACATGCCTGGTCCCTGGAAGTAACTCTCAGCTATGTCTGTGTGCTGACGGTATAAATATAATACAGTTAAGTAAAAGCACATGGCGCTGGATATATGCTCTGTAAGAGCCTAATGAGTTCATTTCCACCATGTCCACTTGACAAATATCACCTGATGAAATACTCTGGAATAAATGATGGGAATAAATGATGCATGCTTATGCTATAGGAAAAACATCACTCCCTAACTCTTTCAGAAAATGACTCAAAACTATTCCTGATTTCTGACTTGAAAACAATCACACAAAGTTCACGACAGAATAGGAATAAATGACATTTATATCCACACTGTGTGCCCACACAAACGTGGAGATACACACACACTAGTATAGATACACGAAACCTCCCTAGACTCTGCTTCAAAACATCCCTCCTCCACATGAGGGACGACCACCAGTACCCAGATGAAACACTCAGGCCCCATGAACTGTTGTCAGAGATGTCATTAGAGAAGAGAACAGTCTGTTAAGGTCAGAGGCAGAGAAGAGAATCATTCACCATTGGTTTTCCTCAGCTCCTCCACAAGGCAGAGGGCTTCCTCTTGCACACGGTCCTCATTGCTCTACTTCCCCATCCCAAAATTCCTCAGGGTCATGAGGGAGAAGCGTCGCATCTCCTTCCATCTGCTTCCATTGCCAAACACGATTCCTTCCAGGAGGGGAAACAGAAACTGTCACGGAGGTCCTAGGCCAGGGAAGTAAGCTGACACTTGTTTCACAAGCGGATGGGCCTAGCTGTGCTGAAGAGAATTCAAATCCCTATTTCCATCTTTACCACACCCATTAGCAATGCTGTTCACACAAACACACACACCTACCATGCCCTTTTCTAGTTTTTTCATTCACTGGGGCACTGCCTCTTCCAGAAAACTCCTCTCCCAGATCAATCAGGGCTTCCTTCACTGCTTCATACCCATGCAGAACCACGGTCGGCTTCATGCCAAAATACACCGTGAACACAGGGCCATAGACTTTTGAGAGCTGGGAAAGGAGATGCAAATATTAATAAAGAAGCTACAATTTGATAGCACATCATGCCTGATTAACTTTGTTATTATCCAATTTTTAAGTTTTCATTTTGTGCCCCACAGCTCTGTCCCGACCCACGGGACCTAGTTATTCATGTGGTCCGAGGAGGATATCACCTTAAAGAGGAACATGGGCGAGAGAAAGGAGTGGAGGCAAGACAGTATTCTGATCAAGCCTCAAAATTTTTATTTCAGAGCGGGTATATTTATACAAAAAGAACAAAGGGAGGCAGGATTAGTCGGGCGGGAAAGTATCTGTCTTGAGTTCATTGGTCCTTGGCTGATGGGGTAAGGGTCTGCGGGGGAGGCAGCAGGCAGAGGGTGCTTGTTATAACAGGATTGGTCATAAGCCGGCGGTAGGAAGGGGAAAAAAGCCCTTGGGCTACATTCTTGTGGGTTGATGATAAGGGTTACAGCTGGGAGGAGTAGTTCTCGGAATGTTCCACTGGTGATAATGGACTAAGCCAGCTTCAGTGCTACATTCTCAAGCAGCACTAAGGCTCCCAACACAGCTCAAAATATTTCTACATTGAATAATTAAATATGAGGGTGGTGGTGAATGACTACCACATATGTGCCAGGCAATGCTTGGCTAATTTGTACATGTCTTGCAATGAATCCTCAAAATAGCACCTTCAGCAGGATCATTTGCCCCACTTACAAATAAGGATACTGATGTCAGTAAATTCTAATTTATCCCCAGCATCCCATAGCTACTACATAGAACACTGAAATTTGAATTCCTTCTTATCTGAACTTTGATCCTTGAGCAATACGTCCATTCTCAATGCCCACCTTTGGACCAATGCCCCGCTCACCACTTCACGGTCATGTGTACAGCTCTTGCTTTAAGATTTATGATTCAGTAGCCCTGCGATAAATACTAAAATTTTATATTTTTTAAATTAGCCCACCTGTTTCTATTTCCTAGTCACGTTTATGATCCACTGGTATTACTAGTGTAGAAGGAGAGTGAGCACCACAGAGGCAGTGCCAGGATGTGCGGCATCTCATGGAAGAACAATTTCTTTCACCTGCAGCACTTATAGGGTACAAACGGCAGCTTTGAGCATGTCCAGACAGATCTGTGATTATCTAGCTGGCCCAGAGAGATCATTTTTTTCTTTTATTTACTTATGCTGGTCCTCATCCCAGAACTATTTCCTTGATATCAGGCATAATATGATTCTTCAGAGAAGTTTAATTTTCAAAGCTATTCCAAACAAGATGCACTGTTTATATAGTAGATGATTTTTTGAATGAAGTCTCTAATCAAAAACACGTCCTTTAAAATTAGGAGCAGTTCTCCAATCTCTTACCACTTTATTATTTCGATTCCACTGCACAAAGACCTACATGTACTTCCCTCACACAATACATTACTCCACTATTCATGAGGATGACAAATCAAAACAATGCTGCATGAGAAGTAATTTCTTCACAATGATATATTTTAACAATTTGATTTTCTATGTTCTAATTTATGTAAATATATTTTAATATATGTATATATTATTTAAAAGTAAATATTAATTTATTTACCATTTGCAACTTGCTGAAAGAACATAAGATATACTTAGGTTGCTTAAGGGTTTGCTCTTGTTCTTCAGATTTAGCTGTAGAATATTTCCAATAATTGGTAGAGGCGTGGGACCAGGTGGGAGGTTCCCTTTCCTCATGCTCTGTTTCCACAAGGAAAGGAGAAGCAAACAGGAGAGACAGAGCCCCAGGACCACAACTGGATCCATTACAGCTTTCTTCTTACTTAGGCAACTGGGAGTTTAAAACCCAAACTTTTATAACACTCCCTACTATTCACCCTGTCGCTCTTTGACTCCTAAGGAGATTAGTCAGCTAGATCTACTTATTTTAATCTTTTTTCTGAAGGGACTTTGGCCCACTTGTCTCCTTCGTTGTAATGCTTCACCCTGGCAATGCTGACCTGAGAAGTTTGAAGAGCAGCCCATATAATGGTTTTGTTTTTTTTTTTAACATCTCATATAGTTGAAAATCAGTACAGTAAATAAATGACTCAAAATATTGCTCAATATTTTGCATTCTCAGATTTGTGACCAATTCAAAATTTATAACCTGACAGGCATTCCTTGAATATAAAAGTGTTTATCCTTCAATATTTTATCAAATATTTTGCCCTTCATCACAAAAGCCTTATGTTTGCTTAACATAAACTAGAGAATACATCATTAATTTTGAATATTAAATATGAATCAAGTATTAGCTAATTCACACACATTTTAACATCTACCTCTCCCCCATCAAGAAAAAAACACTGAAAAAATTATTTTTACTTTTCAGATGGGGAAAGGGAAACTCAGAGAGAATAGGACACACATCCAGTGTCACACAATTCATAAATTGTAAAACTGAGGTTGCAACTTATATTCTCTACTGCCCATCATGGTGCACTATTGCTTACAATTCAGCTGCCGCACAAGCAATTTTAGGAAAAGAAACAAAACTCCCAAAATATTATTTTTTCTGAATGTGCACCCCACCAAATGTTTTCTAAATAACGAGCTCCACATTAAAAGAAGCCCTTGTTATTTGACTCAAAAATAAAAGGGCCATAGATTCTCAAGAGAAGAAATAAAATATGAAGGTTTCCCTCTCTCCATCAATGCAGAAGTCAAACTTGTACAGGTCACTGAGGGAAGAACCCATGTCACAGAATTCAGGGAGAGAGCTTGAAAAACCATGGCTTCCTCCACGTCCCTACCTTCAGACAACCCCCACCTTCAGACACAGCCTTCTTTGTTGGAATTCTGGCCTATCATTGTCAGAACCAATGGAATGAAGTATGCACAGCAAGGAAGAAAGATTTTGGACAGGACAAAAGGCATAGACTCTGTGGGGGACAGAAGAGAGGAACTTAACTAAGAGACTTCTAGCACAAAACTAGCATCACATGCAGACCTGAACATGAGACGACACTTAGTGTTCATAAGGATCTGAATATCACTGGAATGATATATGTTACTAGATTGCTGTACAAAGATGTATTCTGTAAAGATGTCATCTTATGTGTTCTAAATTGATTAGCACACTTATTTCGAAGCACTTTGAGAAGCAAAACGAAGACTTGTCATGATCCCATTTACAACAGTACTTTTGTCGCCACCTCATGTTACCAGGCAGAATGACACATCCATCATATCTCCTTTGATACACTCAGTTACTTTTGCCTGAGGTAAAATTATGTTCATTTTAATGATGAAGCAGCTGACCTGGAAGTTTCAACATCGCGGCCAAGGACAAACAGCCTGAAGGTGATGGAACTCTGGTCCCATAACTCCTGAGTCATGCATGCTTCCTTACCTGAAAACACTCAGCTCAAGCAAATTCCTCAGCATTTACTTAGTCATCTGTGACTTACCTTGCTTGGTGACTATCAAATAAACATTAACCGTGTTAATATTGCTTCAAGGGCTGACTAAAGTAAGGATCAGAAAAGTTTAGTTATGTAACCTTTAGAAGTTCAGTGAGTCCACTTTTGGTAATCCCTTTATCTAGGACAGAGCAGTATGACTTTGCTGCCTGACTCACACAGCTCTGGACTCTGAAAGAGCAGTGCTACCTTCTCTTGCATGAAATAAATTCAATGGCTTGCTCTTTAAAGCAATCATTCTATTTCTCAAGAGATGGGTGTCCCTGCTCTTCTCCTCCCTTTTATTTCTGATGCTCCTACCTTATTCTTTCTCTTTTTGTAGAGTGAAAGAGTCACAGATAATTAGAGAAAGAGGGATCAGAGACCTCTACTCTAATCTCGATTTTATATTTTGGAGTAAAGAATGAGGTGTAGTGTTACTATATCATCAGTATAAGACCTTGTCTTAAAATTCAGGTTTTCAATTCCAGGGTCGGTGACCCCTCACATCAAAGGAATTTCCCATTGTTTCCCAGATGGATGGACAAAAGGGCATCAAGGTAAAGCCCTCCACGGTGACAGAGTGGTGCAAAGTTCAGCAAGAAGAGAATTATGAGTTAAAAGTATTTTTTTGTTTTATTCTTTTTATTTTTTATAAAAAAATATATATGTATGTATGTATGTATGTATGTATGTATGTATGTATGTATATGTGTGCCATATAGATATATATACATATATACACACACACACAAACACACACACACATATGCCATTGTGCATTGAACTCCCACAGATGAATTTCTTTCTGTCACCACATATTTGAAACCCGTTACCCACTCTACCTCCCCCTCTGCCCGACCCTCTGGTACCACAAGTCTACTATCCATGTCGATGTGTCTCTGTTTGCTTGTCCTGTTCATTTCTTGCTTTTAGGTTTATGTCCCACATATAAGTGATACCAAGTGATTTTCATCTTTTTCTGTCTGGCTTATTTTGCCTAGCATGATTATAGCAAGGTCCATCCACGTTGTTGCAAATGGCAGTATTCCACTGATCATATGGCTTAGTAGTATTCCATTGTATATATGTATAACAGCTTCTTTAGCCAATCATTTATCGTAGAACACTTTGATTGCTTCCATATACTGGCAACTGTGAATATTGGTGCTATCAACATTGGTATGCAAATATCTATTGAAATATGTGTTTTCAAGTCTTTGGGGGTAAATACCCAGTACATTGATTGCTGATCATATGGTAGGTCAATTCTGAGGTTTTGCAAGAACCTCCATACTGTTTTTTTATACTAGCTGTACCAATTTGTAATCCACCAACAGTGAATAACGGTTTCTTTTTCTCTGCACCCTCTCCAATACTTCTTATTAATAGTCCTTTTGATAACAACCATTCTAACAGGTGTGAGATAGAATCTCATTGTGGTTTTGATTTGCATTACCTTAATATCTAGTGATGTTCAACATCCTTTTACATGTTTGTTTGCCATTTGTATATCTTCTGGGAAGAAGTGTCTGTTCAGGTCCTCTGCCTGTTTTTCAACTGGACTGTTTGTTTTGTTGCTATTGATTCGTAAGAGTTTTTTGTATATTAGGATATTAGGCTCTTACTGAAGGCCCTGTTTGTAATATATTTTCCCATTCGAATATTGGTCTCTTTACCTCATTGACAGGTTCTTTTGCTGTGCAGAAGGTTCTCAGTTTGGTGTGGTCCCATTCATTTATTTTAGCATTTACTTACCTTGCATTTGAGGTCAAATTCATAAAATCTTTTTTAAGTCCAAGATCCATGAGTTTGATTTATGTTTTCTTTTATAGAAGCTATTGTTTCAGGTCTTACATTCAGGTTCTTACTACATTTGTGTTAGTTGTGGTGTGTGCTGATAGACAACAATCTCATTTCATTCTTTTGCAGGTGGCTTTCCAGTTTCCCAGCACCATTTATTGAAAAGGCTTTTCTTATCCACTGTATGTTTCTGGCTCCTTTGTCAAAAATTATTAGCCCACACTAATATGGTTCACTTCTGAACTCTCGAGTGTGTTCCACTGGTCCGTGAGTCTGTTTTTCTGCCAATACCATGCTGTTTTGATTGTAGTCACTTTGCAGTATACTTTAAAGGCATGCTGAGTGATGCCTCCAGCCTTGTTCAATTTTGTTCAATTTCTCAGAATGATTGTGGTGTTTCTGAATCTTTTCTGTTATTGGCAGCAAAACAGACACATGGACCACTGAGACAGACTCAAGAGTCCGGAAGTAATGCATGTTTATATGGGGAAATAAATTTCAGCAAAAAGCCAATACATACAGTGGAGAAAGGAAAGCCTCTTCAGAGATGGTGCTGGGAAAACTGAGAAGCAACTCGCAAAAAAATGAAACTAGATTATGTTCATCACCACACACCAAAATTAACTCAAAATGAAGTAATGACCTAAATAGGAAACCTGAAATAATAAAATGCATAGAAGAAAACATAAAAGCTAAACTCAAGGACCTTAGACTTCAAAAAGATTTTATGAATTGGACTTCAAAGCAAGAAAGGCAAAAGCTTAAATGGATGAATGGGACAAAATCAAACTCAAGTGCTTCTGCTCTGCTAAAGAAACAGACAACAAGGTAAAGAGACAACCATCGGAATGAAAAAATATATTTCTAAGCAACTACTCTGATAAGGGCCTAATATCCAAATATACAAAAAATTCATAAAACTCAATAACAACCAAAAAACAAATGATTCAATCAATAATTTGCAGAGGACATGAGCAGACAGTTCTTCCTAAGGACATTCAAATGGCCAACAAACATATAAAAAAGTGCACAACATTGCTAGCTATTAGGGAAATGCAAATCAAAACCACAATGAGATACCATCTTACACCTGTTATAATAGCATTAATCAACAGGACAAGTCATAACGAATGTTGGAGAGAATGCAAAGAAAAAGAAATGCTTATAAACTGCTGGTCAGTCTGTAAATTGGTACTGCTATTGTGAAAAACCATATGGAGGTTCCCCAAAACCCTAAGAATTGACCTACCATGTGATCCAGCAATCCCTCTACTGGGTATTTACCCTCAAAGACTTGAAAACCCATATCCAAAGAGATATTTGCAACTCGGTGTTCACAGCAAGGAATGTGGAGAAATTTAAACCCTCTGAAACTATTGGGAAAATTTAAAATACTCTATCTACTTTTACATATATATTTTCTTCTAAGAGTCTGATGGTTTTGGTTCTTATGTTTAGGTCTTTGATCCAGCCAGTTTCTCAAAGGTTAAACAAAAAGGTACCATATGGCCCAACAGTTATACTCCTTGATATAGACTCAAGAGAAACAAAAACTATGTCCAAGTAAAAACTTGTAAGTGAGTGTTCATAAAAACATTATTCAAAACAGGCAAAAAATGGAAAAATTAAATGTGCATCAACACCTGAATGGATAAAGAAAATATTATATCCATACAATGGAACGTTATTCAACTATACAAAAATGGAGTATAGATACATCTTCAACCAGGATGAATCTTGAAAACATTATGCTAAGTAGAAGAAGCCAGTTATAAAAGGCTACATAGTATAAATTACACTTATGTAAAATGTCTAGATTAGGAAGATATACAGAGACAGAAAGTAGATAAGTGGTTGCCTAGGACTGGGCTAGTTGCAGGAAAATGAGAGATGACTGCTTAAGACTTCATGGTATCTTTTTGGGACAATGAAAATGCTTTAGAATTGATTGTGGTGATGGTTGCATACCTCTGTGAATATACTAAAACTCATTGAATTGTACACTTCAGTGGGTAAATTGTAGGGTAAGTGAATTGTAGGGTAAGTGAATATCTCAATAGAAATCTGTTGCCAAAAAAAAAAAATTAGCCAGACTAAACACAATAGTAAGACCAAGAACGAATGTTATTTTAAAATACTGTATTCAGGACATACCTGTTTAAATTTGAGATTCTGGAGATCTTAGATCCCTCTTTGATTAATGAAGAGGCTTTATAGCATTAAGGAAACCCTTCTAAATGTGTGCAAAATGTGGAAAACTCATGTACATGCATTATTCTGGGAAGAGTTCACATTTTGAATCAGATTCCCAAATTGAAATCACCCAGAAAAAGATAAGAATCGTTGTCCTAGCAGAAGAGAAGGCAGACAATGGAATTAATTTTTTCTTCACTCTTCCAGTTTCCTTACACCATTCCAGCCTATTAATGGTATGCCATCTACCACACATGAGTTGAAGATCTAGCTCAAAGTTCATAGATAATTCTTTTGAAGTTATCTCCTTCAACATTTTTGGCTCCTTGCCATTTTAGCCTTCTCCATGATTGTTCATTTCTGCCTTCTCACAAAGTGGATGAATAAAGAAAGCGTGGCCTCAAAAAAAGGACTTCCTTCTCTGGAACTAGTTCTGAAGTGTGTTCTGGATTCTGCCTCAGTTCAGTGAGAATCCTTCACCTACCCTAGTGTCTTTATGGCACCTATATTTTCCCTCTCGCACATATTTTCAACTCTATCCTGCTCTTATTCAAATTCATGATCTCAATCTTTCCTTCTTGGTTAAAGTTTTCAAACAGGTTATTTGGTCTCATTACTGAAATGTCTCACATGAACTCCTATAACTTGGCTCTCATCATCCTCTCTACTAATGCCTTTCTCTACTGAGCTGCTCTAAAACATTCTTAATCACTTTAAGAGGCCTTCCCAAGAGTAACTTCTTTACTATCAAATTTTATCTAATATCTGATTTTTTTTAAATGGTTGCTGCTTTTTTGATTTCCATGAGACTGAATGTTTTATGGGTTTATGACAAAAGAGATAAGTTTGGTTTTGACTCTCCTGCATTGACTCCACAGTCTGTCATAAGAACCAAGTTTAAAAAATATATATTTCTCAGCCTGTACATAGGCTTCTTTTTTACTGTATGGATTGTTCTACAGAAAGAGAATAGCTTTCTCTGTTATCTGTATTCTGTTCTTGTTCTGATTTATGCATCTACCTAATCAAATCAAAACTTTCTACGCCAGTATTCAACCTCGTATTAATCCAAATTCATTTTTGGTTTTATTCAATTAAGTCTTCTCTCTCCAACCCACTTAAAACCTTTTCCATCACACACCTCAGAAAATTTACTTGCATTAATGACCCCACTTGAAATTCCCTCCACTTTCCACCACTGAAAATTTTTTAAGATCTACATCAAACCTTGTGATATGCAGGAAGTCTATCTAAGTTTAACCATTCCTTTCCATTCTCCCACATACCATATGCATCGATCGTATCCATTTTCATATAGAGTATAATACTTTGTATTCTCTAACAGGTTTGTAATTGTTTATATTTCATCTGGTATATGCTTTCTGTCTCTCAGGTAGATTATTATTAGTACCCAAAGGAAAGGGTCTATGTCTTCTTTTTAGATAATAATTCAGTTTTATGTTGTCCATGATGCTTAGGGTAGATTCATGCACACAATAGGTACATAAAATGCTACTCAAACATTTCGTGCCCTGCTATTCAAACAACCCTAGTTACTACAGAATTAAATAATAAACCAGAGAGTCAAAGAAATCAAAATTTATCTGTTTCATTTTGGTCAGAAAACAATAAATACAGTCTGAGGATTTGTCTTCATGATCTATCATTTTCTCCCAAACATAACTTTTTTTAAGTTCACTATAAATTTTAATTCATGATAGAAATGTTAACTGAAGACACAATTGAACATCTCATATTAGAAAATAAAATATAATAATCAAATTCCTTTGTGGAATACTTTTATGGCACAAAAATTTTCCTCAGATCCAACCTTATATTGTGTTGTTTGCTTTCAGAGAATAATACCAAAACAGCAAACTGTTTAAATAATATAAGTAAAGCTATTTAAATGATTGTCCAAGCAGAACTTTTAATTAAACTTATTTAAATTTGTTTCAGGTGTACAGTACAATGGTTAGATATCTACATTGTTCATAAAGTGATCCCCCCAATTGCTCCCTTGCTCCCCTGGCACCCCAAACACAGCCATCATATTAATGCTAACTGTGCAGTACTCCTCATTTTTGTGCCCAGCTATCAACTACTAATTTGTACATCTTTAATTCTTCACCCCATTCTCCCAGCCTCCAAACCCCCTCCGCTCTGTCACCAAATTGTCCATCTTTTTTGTGAGTCTGTTTATGATTAGTCTGTTCTTTCTAATCCTTAGATTCCATATGTAAATGATGTAATCTGGTATTTTTCTGTCACTGTCTGACTTATTTCACTCAGCATAATAACCTCTCCCTCCATCCATGTTGTTGCAAATGGTAAGGTTTCATTATTTTAATAGCTGAGTAATATTCCATTGTGTATATGAACCATAATTTTTTATTCATTCATCTGTTGATGGACATTTAGGTTGCTTTCATATCTTGGCTAGCACTACCATGAGTATTGGAGGGCATAGATCTTTACGAATTATTGTTTGGATTTTCTTTGGATAAGTACCCAGAAGTTCAACTGCTGGTCAAAATGCATATCCATTTTTAATTTTTTGAGAAACCTCAATACCGTTTTCCGTAGCAACAGTACCAATTTGCAATGTATAATCGCCCAACAACATATAAGTATTTCCTTTTTTCTGCAATCTCACCAGCACTTACTGTTTTTTTGATATATTAATGATTGCCATTCTGACAGGAGTGAGGTGATATCAAATTGTAGTTTTAATTTGCTTTTCTCTCAGTCATAACTTTTTGTATAAGCTATTTTTAAAATAATTAGTTAGGAGTTCCTAGAGAATAATCAATGAGAGCAGGGAACTTGTTATAGACCTAAAAGAGTAAAATTAGATTTATTAAATAAATATTTCTTGGAGGCATATACACCGTATGTAAAGAGACTGGAGCTACAAAGATGAAAATAAAATATTCTTCTTCTTTAGAGGGAACTTTTTCTTAGACATGTAAATTAATTCTCTATGCTGGTAGAATGATTTGAAGAAGAAAATTCTGACCAGAGGATGAAGGATGATAATCATTTCCTATACTCACACATAATTTTGTAGTAGAAATGCATATTTATACCAATTATCTAGGTCTATTTTACATCAATTCTTTCTTAATGCCTTGAAATAGAATGGCATGAAGTACTATGATATACATTTAGTATATGAAACAAAGATTGAGTTTGGGCAACCTGATAGACAGCACAAAGCTGGTTCTTACTCTTTTTAGCTTTATCAAGCAACCTCAGAAATGAAATCAGTATTTTAGAATTGCATGGGACTTGAAGACCTAAAGAAATTCAATTGAACATTTTATGGATAAAGTAACTGTGCACAGGGGCAGTTAAGTGATTGCCCTAAGCTCACACAACTAACTTTGGACAGAATACGAGACATGCCAATTCAGCACAGGGCAAACAAATGATTGCAAAATTTCTCATGTTCATGGATGAAAAGTAGTAAAATTGTAAAATGTCATTATTACCCAAAGCCATCTGTTAATTCAGTGCAATCTATCTCAAAATTCTCATGGCATATTTTACCAAAATATTGAAAACAATTTTTAACACCCATTATTATCTTCACTAACCCACTTGGCTTGTCAGCTGGAATCCTAGCTGAAGAATCAAACACTCTTGTTTGGTAAGTGTTTCTTCGCAATACCTGTAATCCCAAACATTTCCCCTCTTCGATACCCAAACTTAGGATATTTCTGCCAAGTAATGTGAAGGAGAGGTCTCCAAGTGTTGATTGCATGGCAGCCTGTGGGTAATGAAAGCCTTTCATAAAATAACCTGGATGTTCATTTAGTGCCATAGCCGTGCTTCTGGGCAGTTACTAAAGTACTTCATGGCGACTGGGGTTTTAAGAACTGCACTTTAGTGGAAAAACCAGTAGACAGGGAATCAGTTACCTTGAATTCCAACTCTTTATTTCAACATTCTGTGTGTGTGTGTGTGTGTGTGTGTGTGTGTGTGTGTGTGTGTGTAGTAAATGGATAGGCCATCTTTCCAATATGTGGACTCCATGACATTATGCTCTGGGTAGGAGTATGGTGTTCAAACATTCCCATCACAACTTGGTCCATATACAATTTAGGACTCATCAGAGACAACAGCAATAATGGTATAACAGGAAGAAAGAATCTTGGCCTAAACTGGATCTATGAGGACCTTCATAATATTGAGGTTTTCATTGACATTACTCATGAAGTTAAGAAAACTCCAATTGTATAATCAAAATGATTTTGGACAATAATGGAGCAGAACACATTGCAGGGAGCACAGTCTAAGAAAAAAGTGGAGTCATGGGTGAGGCTAAAAACTTAGAAACATTAAAAAATCATTTAATATACAAAGAAAAAGTCTTTCACTTTGATATATCAGGTAAAAAGTAACTTTAGAAATTTCAAAAAACTACCTACCTATAAATTCTCTTATCAGACAAATATCAGCATGCATAAAATCAGCGTGTAACATTTTTCTTAAACTTGAGCTGACAATACATTCTACCTAAATAAACAATTTTTAAATATATTATTCACATCCATAGCATTTATTTATACCCCATGCTTTGTAGGCCTCTTTTGTGAAGATTAGTAATTCAAGGTATCTGCACAGAGTCACTCATATCTGTGCAAAACTACTGGGCAACCAAACACTAACAGAGAAAGAAAATGTTTAGTGACTTAAACACGTTTTAGATATAATAAATAGTTAAAGAATTCATGTGTAGAATAATGAAAGACAAACTTTAAAGGGCAAGAAATTATGAGTAAATTCAGGTATCTGAAAGAACAAATGTAAAAGATCAGTAGCCACCCACGTAGTGTGAGAAGAAAAACTAACACAAATTAACAAAAATTAAAGACAGAACTGATTGCCTAAAGTAAAAGTATAATGAGAAAATTTCATCTCAAATTCAAGCCAATGGGAGGGCAAACACAAATATTAAAATGATATGTGGAATCTTTTGATTTCTTCCCTTCATTATAAGCAGAACTGATTTCTCTTTTGAGGAGGCAGTGTCTAGCATCTCCAACCAGCTCAAAATTTAATTGATTTGTTTTTTTGTGGACTTCTGTTATATTGCTCTGGATAGTCATCCACAGAACACAGGTAAAAAAATTAAATTAGTGGAAAGGCTTTCTTTATTTGGTTGAAGACCTGTAATATAAAATTGTTGTAGTCAAATAAGCCATGAACTTAGTATGTAATAAGTCTTCTGTTTCCTATCAATTTATGTAATTAAGAATAATTTGAATCAAAGTCGATGTGCAAAAAATGAAAAAGCATTGAGTAATAGGAAACCTGTTGAGTGTAGCTCTTACTATGCTCTTCAATTTTCAAGGATATATTTTTAAAACTTGTTTTCAATTATAGTTGACAAATAATATCATGTTAGGTTCAGGAGTTCAACATGGCAATTTGACATTCATATATCTTACAGGGAGTCGCAAAAGAAGTGAGTCCTCTTGCTTGAGAACTCAGGAGGCTGAAAAAAACATCATCATCTACAGAGAGGAGATTGCAGACGTGACATGAAGAAACTACCCAACTCTGATGACCTTGCAACTTCCAGACATGGAGTCTCAGGTAGTTCATTATCCCATTGGAATATTTAACAGGAAGCAGCAGCCCATGCTCCCTGGTCTTTGTGAATGGGAGCCACTTCTCTAAGACAGGAGAAGGATGTCCTTCTCCTTCAGTTCTAGATGAAAGAGTCCTTGAACTTTTCACCTGCGAGGACCACAATGCATCATGAACACCACCAAATTCTTTATTGTCCCATATCCCCCGTGACCCTGTTGTGTGCTCACTTCTGAGGCAGCACCCCAGTCACACCTGCAGATGTCCAACTAAAGCCTGAGGTCCCTAAGGCTCCCCCTGAGGGCTCCATTCCCAGTCAGGTATAGAAGCCGAAATCTATGGATTCTGCTCCAACTGACACAGGGCCATCAACTCGGACCGTGTCCCCTTCTACCCCTGCCTACACATGGGATGACACCTCAGGTCGCACCAGTCACCTGTACAGAACTCTTCATAACTCCCTGGTACTAACCTTGTCTTATTTTTCTTGTACAATTATCACTCTGCCATGTATGCTGAAAAGGTATTTGAAAGCAGTAGAAATAGATGTTTAAAGATTCTTTGGAGAGGCGTGACATTGCCAGTGAGATTTACTCCTTTGTTGAAAGGACGTGCACTCAAATAATGAGTCATGGACAAGAGTAATTCTTTGTCATCTGCACCAATGATGTTCCTATAGATAGCGTTGCCTGATTTACAAATACAAATGCAGGACATTGACTTAAAGCTTTTTTCAGATAAACAATAAAGACCTTCATTTTTTATGTATGTTCTATAGAGACATGCTTATATCACAAAATTTTGACTGTGTGTCTTGGCTTTATCATCCTCTAGATAGGGCATTTGATCCTTTTCTTCATTCACTTTGTTTATTCCTTTGTTTATCCCATTTAATAGACTTGTCATCTCAGATCATGTGTTCTTCATTTCAGATTGGTTCCTTTTGATAAGTTCCATTTTCATGTTTATGTTTTTTATCTCTGTTGATTTTATCTGCACTTCCAAAAAGTTCATTGACTATATTTATAACCAGTGTTTTGAACTCTGCATCTTTTAGATGACTCGACTCCATTATATCTAGATCTGCTTTGTTCTCTCATTTGGTTTCTGCTTCTTTGTCTGCCTTTGTATGTCTCTTTCTATGTACTAAGCAAAGCTCCTAAGTCTCCAGTCTTATTAGCATGGATTTGTGAAGTAGGTGTTCAGTGGAGCAATTCTGAGATGGGTTCAGCTGCAAGCCAAGTTCAGCCCAAACCTCTGCCCCTCTGGGGCCACCTGTTAAGATTCAGCAAGCATGCACAGATGCTGTGCTTATAATTGCCTCAAAAGGCCACACCAAAAACAGGCCAGCTGAACACCCGACTCATTGAGGATATAGTTGGATGTTACTTGGGTGGGTCCCTGATTTGGGGGAGGCAGGGTTTCAGGAAGTCTCTGGGTGGAGAACCTGTTACTCAATTTGATGATGTTAGGTTTTTCGCAGCTACGTGTCCTCAGTACTAATGGTGGGGGGAGAGCTGAACAAGGAGCAATTGATCCTGCCGGCAATTCTCTACATGATGCATCTTACTAAACTGCAACTCCAACAATATCTCCCTATAAGTCCCTGGTGTCACCTGCGTGCAGTTGAATCAGCACTGGTATTCAGAGCAGATAGGCCCATCACCATGAAAATCTCCTTGCAGATGCCATCCCTTGAAGAAGTGTCTGCCACTGCAGCAGACACCATCTCACTCAGCCGCTCAGGATGGACAGCCCTGTGTCAGCTCCCCGTCTTATGTTCAGTCATTGCAAGGTGCCTGCCTTCTTGGATTTTTCCCTAGTTATGCTTCTTGTTCATCTAGAGTCAGGGCAATGTTTCTTTGCCACTGTTCCTTGTTTTCATCACAACTTTGAATTGGTTGCCAGAGAGATGAACAGAGCCTCTATCATCTGCGCCATTATTTTTTAACCTCTCCCAAGACTTTTATCTTTTAAGTATGTCCAATGGAAACATATTTATATCACAACATTATTGCTGTCATTATGTTGACATTAGAACCACATTATTCCATGTGTACTTAAAAAATTTTTGGCTCTGGTGTGGGCAGAGAAGTCTTTTCATCTCTGGAACAGGTAGTGTATGAGAATAAATGATGATGCGGTTTACATTGTGAAATGTGAAATAAATTGGAGTCACTTATGCTAAGGAACTTTAAAATGGAGCTGGGAGTTCATTAAGCAAGTGAGTCATCTTTGCATGTTCACATCGTATGGAGCATGATCTTTCAAAGTGGGCCGAACAGTAAATATTCTGAGAACACTGCAAAGACAACTGTTACTGGTCACAGTGATGGACTTTTACTTAGCGATGCCTCGTGCCTAACCAAGGCAGGCTTTCTCCTGCCAGAACCAATTAAATTTCATTGTAATGACCTATGCAAAACTCCCTGTTTGCCTTTTTAAAACCCCTAACTTTTGTGCCCCAGCAGGATACTATATTGGCTGCTACCTGAAGCTGCCTGTCCCGAATTAAAATGTTTGATTCCAAAGAAATGTTTTTCTTTCCTCTTTCTTGATAATTGTCTACCTACAGTTTGGCATAAGCAAAAGTGGGTCTCAGGCAGCTGCAGAACATTTCTAGGAATTGGGGATGAGAAGGCTCAGAGTTTGCATCAAATGATCATCTTTGCTCCCCTGCTGCTACCTGGGACTGACCGAAGATTCTCCAGCGCGCTCCACAGGTCCATTTCCAGGAATAAATCATGGAATCTAAAGAGTGAGGGCTACAGAGTAAGACCCAGAGACAGAGAGAAGAAAAAGACCACATGAGCCTGGCCTATCTCTTATCAGCCTCTCAGGGTGCACGTGTCTGTCAAACCAGGAAGGCTGAGGGTGGGCAGCAATGTTTTTCGAGGGATCCAACGGTTCTCGCTGAGCACTGGGCAAAGGGACATTTGGATCCACACACAGAGTAGAGTTTATGGTCTAGTCATCTATAGAACTAGAAGATATGAAATGATGGGTGAAGATGGGAAAGTAAAGTCCAGACTGAGATAGTAAGAATCAGAGAAAAGCCAGTGATCAGCCAGTGTTTGACTTTCCCAAAGCAGTCTTATGAGGAGAACTCATGCTTACAGGGCAGTCAGAAGAAATGCACATCCAGCAGTAAAAATGGGACACAGAGGGGACTTGATGTCAGTGGAAGGCTGGTGCCTCTGCACCTGATGATGGACTTGGGGTTGCACTCGGTGAGTAGGATAGACCCGGAGCAAACAAAGAGCTGGTGGCAAAACGGAGGAGAGCAGGACAAGCTAGAACCCACTGGCACATCTGCATCTGCCTCTCGCTCCATCTAGACACTCCCTTGGGGACAATAACAGGTGCTTCACTTATACCTTCAGGTACATCTTGGCCAAGTCCAACATGGAACCATAAAGGAACTGTAGTTTCAGCTTCAGCCAGCTGACATCGTACAAAAGCAGCACTGCCTATCCTTGTCAAGTTTGCATCTGACACATCGCTGCAGACAATTTAACATTCAATAGCTAAATCTTGCTTCCACACATGACTCAGCTATTCCTGGGACAACCGAGATCACACCTACCCTCTCCCCAAAAGAGAATAATGATGTCCCTTAAATTACTTTATCTACCTGGGAGAAAGTTTAGCACCTTTCCTTGCTGAGTCACAGTCTGCTTTTTACATCCTGGTATATGAGCTTAACTACTATTAATGCATTTAATACTTGCTCTAAGGAAATGGGAAAGGGACAAATATGGAAAAAGAGTCCCTATCATAAAACATGTGCCAATAAGTTCATATCAAATTAAAGAAAAATAGGTAAAACCACTACAGTTTACCCTTCTGTGACCGGTCACGTAGTGTTAGTTCATCTGTGTAACCTTCTTCTCCTCCTACCCATTCCAATTTGGACATTGTGATTCCTCATGGTCATTTACATGGTGGGAGAGGTGACTGACATCTTCATTCCAGAAGGGTCAGGGCATTAACAGTCTTCCTAATGCTGTTTTTGTTTGAGCAACCTCAAAATGTCTAGGGTGTGCTGACTCTTGTCAGTACTCCATATGAGTAAGACAGAAGCCTGTTTCTTGTGCTTTGTGGAATGTTGTGAAAGTTTTGTTTGCCAGATGTGCAGCTCTACTTCTTTGCTTCTCAGGGTGAAGCTGGGAGGTCTTGGGTTCCTGCCCAACTATAAGCACTTAGCTAGCGTTGGTAGTATGGCCTGAGGTATCTCTGCTTTTCTTTCTGGATTTCAGGAGGCTAGGTTTACATTCGCTCAGGAAACAGGTGACTTTCAACTACTTTCTGGATTTTTACAAAGAGAATTGATTCACTTCTTGCCATCAGTCAATGTGTCCACTGGAGAAACAAGAGTTCGGGCTTTCTATTATGACATGTTGCTGATGGTACTCCCTCTTTTGTCATTTTAACAGATTGTGTCCTTAAGGAAAGGACCCATTTCATCTAAGTTATCAGAGTTATAGGCATAGAGATGTTCATTCTATTCCTTTATTATCCTTTTAATGTCTATAGCATCAGAGTAATAGGTCCTCATTTATCCTTGGCTTTTAGTCTTTTGTGATCTCTCTTTCTTACGGGCAGACTGGTTATGAATTTATTAATTTTATGGAACTTTTCAAGAAAACAAGCCTCTTTTGCCATTGATTTTCTCTATTGATCTCCTGTTTAACATTTTAAATTTCAGTGCTGATTTTAATTTTCATTTATTTTCTGTGGCTTATTTTGCATCCAATTCCTCACTATTACTGTTTTTAATGTTTTTCTATGTGATGAAGCTGCTCCTCAACACAGATTTCTCTCTTTACTTTCCAACCTCAAGTACCTCTAAGTGACACAGAGCCAAGAGAGTTTTCCTGCCTCATCCCCTTTGTCTTTCTCTGTGAGCATCATTATGGGAATAAGCACAGCCACTTTCAATTATTTTCTTAATTTTATTACCTGCACTATGCACAAAGGAAAGTCTGGGATTTCATTCAGCAAATTATTCTTTTTAGAAGATGCAGAAGAGAAATGGCTTAACATTGGCATACACAAATCACGTTTCTCTGTCACATGTTGGCTTTGTAGTCACACTCAAGTTTATATAAGTTTAGTATATGCAATGGCCCATACATACATTTCAGAGGATAGGAAATAACAAATACATTCTGCAGTGAAATTAAGCTAATTCTCCCTTCATGGAGAATAAATTTTTCTGTATCTTGAGAGAAGAGGTCAGAGAAGAAACTCCACTGAAGGGAATGATAAGGAAAGCAGGTAAATGACGCCCAGATGAGAGGAAGTTGCGGACAACATCTCAAGAGAAGACACATAGATTCTCCTTTCTCATACAGGAATGAAACAGAGCTGGTAAGGAGGTGGCACAGAAATAAAACCATTGAACGTTGCTGTGGTGTCAATGTCCTTTGGGTCGACCACAGATTTCAGGGTAAAATTCTGTAAAATGTTGGTCAAGAATAAAAAAAGCTCCATGCGGGCTAGTGATTCTCCTACACACATCCGTTTCCCTGAAAATAGGAAATACAGAGACACTAAGTTTCTGGATTTCAGAAAGAGAATACACAGTAAATATTTGATTAATGGTTGAATAATGGACCGAAGGTAGAATGTCTGATACACAGATAGAAAAAGTTGGATGCACTTGCTAGCCACCTAACATCTGACTAATGAGTATTCTTCTTAAACAAATACTATTGAATATCAGCACTATGGGAAACACTCTATTACGTATTCTCACATTGTCACTGCTTTTTCAAGTTTCCAGCAAGCTTTTTGTAGAATCATACAGACGTTAGTTGTACATTGTGTCCCCTGTCTGATGTTTCATGAATTTTTCACATTTTTCATAACGTTTGTTCTTACTCTCAGTTTACCTATTCTTTATCAATTTCCAATACACCACGTACTTTCAACTTCTATATAACCCTATTCCTTTTTGGCTAGGGCACCCTTCTCTCATTTGTTCAGGACCTGCTCAAATTTTATTTCTGAGTTCAGAAGACCTGAGTCAACTCTCCAAAGCTCCAATGAGGCCCCATAATGATGCTGTATCATGAGGCAGGAAAGTGCATGGGACTTGGTATTGGGTATCACAACCCCGACCTTGGACAATGAGTGATTCCACTAGTTTCCAAGTGAGGATTACAAAAGATCCAGCTGATCCCCAAAAGGTAGTCTGTCTTCTGAAGTACTGAGTAAAATAAATTTCTATTACCTGCCGAGAAAACCATGAAGTGATCACTCTTTTTAAAGTTGCCATGCTCGTCCAGAAAGTGCCCGGGGTCAAACACCTCTGGGTTGGGGAATTCTTTGTCATCATGCAGCACAGATGTCAGAGATGTTAATATGGTTGTGCCCTGGACAGAACAGATGAAGATAAAGTGGGTGATAAAAAAGTCATGGAGCTGGAAGTAAAGTTGGAAGTTAATCAGTTCGATCTTATGATATATACATGAGGGACCCCAGGTCCAAAGAAAGGACTTCCACTTTGAGTCGGAGAGAACAAGTAATAAACAAGGACAGGTTTAAGACCAGTGGCATTGAGGTTGGTAAAGTGGATGTCAATATGTTTGAAGTTCTGAGTCCACGGGTCCTAGGGTACTAAACCTTCTCAATCATCCTGCATATTATCACCATGTTTGGACATAGAGAAATAAAGGAATGACCATTACTTTACACTATATGTGAAAATGTACCTGAATTAATCCATGTTCCCACACAAGTGCTAAAACTGTGCAGTTTTAGAATTAGAAAAGAGTCAAGATTTGAGACCTTGTTCTGGCAAAATACTATTTACACAGGACTCACCCCACCCCTCTGCCCAAAAGCACTGGTCAAACTTACATCATTGCTGTGTTCTGTTAGGCAAATAACCAACTATGTGTAAATACAGCATTCTACCTGTTTTTGCACAGCCCATGAACTAAACATTTTAAACTGACAAAATAAAAAAAAAATTGAAATTTTATGATATACAAAAATTATATGAATTCTAAATTTCAGTTTCAAAACCAGTGTGATAAAGCCATTCTTATTCGTTTACATAAGCTCTATGACTACTTCCATGCTATGATAGCAATTTTGAGTACTGCACCAGACATTACAAAGCACACCAATCCTAAAAGAGTTACACATTCTCACTTTGCGCAAAGTTACCAACCCCTGTCTTGGGACATGATGTCCACCTAGTTCAGTGGCTCCAGCCTTTGGTCTGAGAAGTCACTTATTTCTTTGGAGAGAAGGTGGAATTCGACATCAACTATGGCATATTTCTGCACTGGGGAGTCCCATACAGAAGGAAATTATCATTCCCATGTCCGGTGTAGTAAATGGGCAATTCCATTCGGATTCCCAGTTCCTTATTACGCATTTATTTGGAAATAGGAGAAAGAAGTTTGAAAAATTATTACTCTGAGACCAAAATATTCAAATAGAAAAGTTTTCTTTTCATTGTAATCTTTGTTGAAAATATAGTGGGTTTGAAGTCCTAGCCCCTATACCCAATTTGTTATCATTGAGGCAGTCCCCATTCCTCTTAGTAAAGTCATTAATTCTGTCTTCTCCTTAGCCTTGCAGTACTTGGACCCTTACTAATCTCATTATTTTCTTTCCTCAAAAAACTTCAAACTTTGTTATGTCATTTTTAAAAATCAGATAGTTATATGTTGTGGCTTTGAGTGGCATACAGTAGCTTGTAGTGTACCAAATAGAAAATCTAAATATAATCAGACATTTTATGTTACAAAAGCATTGGAAATCTGCTTAGACAAAACCCGGTCTCAAGGCTTCATAGTTGGAGAACTTCAGAGAACAAAGCTGACACCTAAAGTGAATTTTGGTCTGTGTCTTTGTCCAAATAATGTTGAAAAGAAAACGTTTTACCATTCCAACTGCCTCACAGGAGAGTGATGAACCCTTTCTGGGAAAAGATAAACACCATAAAAGTAATATAACCAAAAGTTTTTAACAAAAAATATTTCACAAAAAGTTATTAGGCATTTTGAAGACACAACTAAGGGGCCATGTGTAGAAGAGGGGAAAATAACAGTAATAAACCCACACTGTAGAACATTGCTCACCTAATTTCATGAGAACAGCATGACTTTCAATCAGAAATTTGACAAGAAAATTAGAGCCAGAAAATTGTAGACCAAAAATCTCTTATGAAGATAAAGACAGAACTAAATGTGGGAAATCAAATCTAGCTGTGTAAGTATACTTATAATATACCTTTAGAGGGAAAAGTGAGGCCTATCTATACAACCATACCAGTAGATGCAGAATTGGTATGAAAACATTACATACACATTCATGAGCAACTCATGAAAATAATAGAAGGGGGTAAACTTCTTAATCTGATAAAATTTACCAAATGTACATAAAACATCATTCTCAGTAGGCAGATGTTAACACTGCTCTCTCCTGCACATCAGAAATGAAACAAGTAGTAAAAAAAAGCTATTGATCCAGGTAGCAGGATACTGTATATAGAAATTGGAATGGACCTAGAGACAAATTATTAGCATGATTTTATTTTTAATATATTTTTAATTGAGTTTATTGGGGTAACACTGGTTAATACAATTATATAATTTTCAGGTGTATGGTATCATTTGACATCTGTATATTCTATTGTGTGTTTACCACCCAAAATCCAGTTTCCTCGGCTACCATATATTTGATCCCCTTTACCCACTTCACTCTCACTCTAAACTCTGTATTTAACCCCCTTTACCGTGTCTACCTTCTCCCTCCTCCCCTATCCTACTAGTAACCACTAGTCTATAAACCTCTGGTAACCACAGGCTGTAGCCTATATCCACAAGTCTCTATTTGTCCTGTTCTGTTATTACTTTTAGCTTAGTATCCCTCATACAAGCTATTATTTTTATCTGTCTTATTTCACTTAGCATAATTATATCAAGGTCTACCCATGTTGTCACAAATGGAAGTATTTCATCTTTTCTTATGACTTAGGAATATTCCATTGTATATATGTATCACAGCTTCTTTAGACAATCATCTACTGTAGGACACGTTGGTGCTTCCATGTCCTGGCCGCTGTGAATAATGCTGCTATGAACATTGGTGTGCAAATATCTTTTGGGATATAATTTTCAACTCTTTGGGGTAAATACCCAGTAGAGGGATTGCTGGATCATATGATAGATCAATATTTAGTGTTTTGATGAAACTCCATACTGTTTTCCATGGTAACCATACGAATTTGCAGTCTCACCAGCAGTGTATGAGGGTTCCTTTTTCTCCACATCCTCTCCAACATTTGTTATTACTTGTTCTGTTGATTACAGCTATTCTAACAGGTATGAGATGAGTATCTCATTGTGGTTTTAATTTCCTAATAGCTAGCAAAGTTGAGCATCTTTTTATATATTGTAGGCCATTTTGTGTGTCCTCTATGGAGGAATGTCTGTTCAGGTCCTTGGCAAGTTATTGATTAGATCATTTGTTTTTTGTTTGTTATTGAGTTGTATGAGTTCTTTGTATATTTTCGATATGAGGCCCTTATCAGAGGTGTTGCTTGCACGTATATTTTCCCATTCACATGGTTGTCTCTTTCCCTTGTTGACGATTTCTTTCACAGAGCAGAAACGTTTTCATTTGATGTCATCCTAATAATTTATTTTAGCTTTTACTTCCCTTTCATTTGAGGTCAAATTCATAAAATCCTGTTTAAGTCCACGGTCCTTGAGTTTACTTACTTTGTTTTCCTTTATGTATTTTATTGTTTCAGGTGTTATATTTAGGTCCTTATTCTATTTTGAGTTAATTTTGGTGTGCTGTGATAGCAGTCTAGTTTCGTTCTTTTGCTGATGGCTTTCCAGTTTTCCCATCACCATTATTGAAGATGCTTTTAATTTTCCACTGTATGTTTTTCACTTTTTGTTAAAAATTATTTGCCCATATAAAGACGGGTTTACTTCTGGACTCTTGATTCTCTTTCACTTGTCTGTGTTACATTTTGCTGCCAATACCATGCCGTTTTGCTTACTGTCCCTTTGTAGTATAATTTGAAGTCAGGCAGAGTGTGGCATTGCAAAAGAAGTTATTTTTTTAAATTCTTTTTCTGACAATTTCTGATTATAGAAAAGCTATGAATTTTTGAATATTGATTTTGTATCCAGATACCTTACTGTATTTTCTTTTGTTTCTAGTAGAGCTCTTGTGGAGTCTTTAGGGTTTTCTAAAACGAGAATCATGTCATCTGAAAATGTTGACAGTTAGACATTTTTGTTTCCCACTTGAATGCCGTTTATATCTCTCTCTTGTCTTATTGCACTCACTAGGAATTCTAATGTTATATTGAATAACAGTGGCAATAGTGGACAGCCGGGCCTTCTTCCTCATCTTAGATGGAAGGTTTTTAGATTTTGACCTTTATGTAAAATGTTGGCTGAGAATTTGTCATAGATGGCCTTTATTAAGTTAAGGTACTTTCCTTCTATACTGATTTTGTTAAGTGTTTTGATCATAAATGCATGCTGTATTTTGTCGAAGGGTTTTTCTCCATCTATTGATATATGATATGAATCATATGATATGATCATATGATGCTTATTTTTACATCTGTTTATGTGGTGTCTCACATTAATTGATTAGCATATGTTGAACCACTGTTGTGCCAATGGGATGATGTCCACTTGATTGAGGTGTATAATCTTTTTAATACGTTGCTATATTCACTTTGCTAGTATCTTATTTAGGATTTCTGCATCTGTGTTCATGAGAGATATTGGTTTGTATTTTTGTCATGTTATGTGAATGTGTGTGAGTGTGTGTGTGTGTGTGCACATGCACATGTGTGTTCTCTTTACCAGGTTTTGTTATCAGAGTGATATTGGTCTCAATAAATGTGTTGGGAAGTACTCTCTGTTATAGTTTATTTAGAAGTGTTTGAGGAAAATACATATTAAATCTTTGAATGTTTGGTAGAATTCACTGGTGAAACTTTCTGGTCCAGGACTCTACTTTTTGGTAGTTTTTTGATGATTGTTTCAATTTCCACACTGCTGATTGGTTTATTTAGATTTTCCAGTTCTTCTTGATTCACTCTCAGAAGGTTGTATTTTTCTAAGAAGCGGTCCATTTCTTCTAGGCTATTAAATTTGGTGTTATATAGTTTTTCACAGTATTCTTGCATGATCCTTTATATTTCTGCAATTTCAGTCATAATTTTTCCTCTTTCCTCCCTGATTTTGTTTATTTGTGTCCTTTCTCTTTTTTCTTTAGTGACTCCAGCCAGGGGTTTGTCAATTTTATTAACTTTCTCAAAGAATCAGCATTTTGTTGCATTTATTTATTCAATCTTTTTTTCTTTTTCTTTCTTTTTTTTTTTTTTTTTTTTTTTTGCTTTCTATTTTATTTATTTCTGCTCTAACTTTGATGATTTCCTTCCTTCTGCTGACTTTAGGCTTCATTTGTTCTTCTTTTTCTAGTTTTTTTAAGATGAAGAATTAGGTTGTTTATTTGGGCTTCTTGTTTATGGAGCTAGGCCTTCAATTATATGAACTTTCCTCTTATGACCACTTTTGCCATGTTCCACAAGTTTCGATATGCTGTACTATCATTATCATTTGTTTCTATATATCTCTTGATCTCTCTTTTTATTTCTTCTCTGACCCCCTTATTTCATGTTGTTTAATCTCCATGTATTTTTGGATCTTCCTGCTTTCTTTCTGCACTTTACCTCTAGTTCCAAAGCATGATGATCAGAGAATATGGTTGGTATGATTTCAACCCTCATATATTTGTTGAGGCTCTCTCTGTGTCCCAGTAATGATCGATTCTTGAGAATGTTCCATGTGCACTAAAGAAGAATGCAGAAGCAGCTGTTTTGAGATAGAAGGCTCTGTAAATGTCAATTATTCCCAGTTGGTCTAATGTGTCATTTGAGGATGTTATTTCCTTATTGATTTTCAGTTTGAATGATCCATCTATATCTGACAGTGAGGTATTTAGATCATTTACTTATTAGCATAACTTTAAATTTTAAAAGGTTGTACATATGAGTCATCAAAATGATAAAATAAATTATGTTTTTATGTATCAGAGTAAAAACATGGAAAAGAGATTTTAACATTTCAAATGAAAACAATAAGTACCTAGTAAAAAATGAACAAAAGATTCACAAGCAAAAGCACTGGGGTAAGAACATTACTGAGAAAATTATAGAAAAGACGTTAGACTGGGAGACTTTACCATATTCTTAATGGAAAGATTATAAATCTTTATAGTCTAAATTGAAAACAACACAGTTCTTCAAGCTGCCACACATACAATTTTTGTACTTGTCTCTTTTTTTCTTAAAGGAGTGAATTCATGTCATGAAAATGGGAACTTCCAAACCACTGAGGTCAGTACAGAGAATAAAATGTTACCTTGGGGATGAGGTAGTTTCTGAAGTTCACATTGCAAGTCACTGCATGAGGCAGATTGACGGGGAAAAGGTCAATGTATCGCTGGATCTCGTGAATCACAGCATTCGTGTAGGGCATGCAGCTCCTGTCCTGCATACAGGGGCTCCGGTGTCTGCCAATCACATGGGCAATCTCTTTCTGGACTTTAGCTGAGAAGGCACAAGTAACAGTGATGGGAAAATGGAATAACACACACCACATTTACGTACCAATTCAGGGATGCATGAAGCACCATGAACGTATCCCAACACCATTATAAACATCAGTTATATGCCCAGAAATACACCTCGACAGAGGGAAATAATTGTCATAAATGTTACATATAACTCTCCTATAAGTTATGCTTAAGATACATTGACACGCTCCTGAATATCAGCATACATGATAATACAGAAAGGAATGAGGGAATGTTTAAAAAATAAACAAAACGTTCTTGTCAAGAAATTACAGGCCTTCACGAAAGGAATTAAATGTTAATTTTATATTGATATGTTTCTTGAAAAATTAAATTATAATAATATATGTGTATTGTGTACTTCGTGTACTATGTGTGTATCCAATGTGCAATGGTACTCTATCTTCCAGCTTTCCAATATTACTACTTTGAAACTTCTAGTAGATTCTTTGGCAGTTTCTGATCTATTTCTAAATAATGACTCTGTTTCTATTTCTTACTTATGAAATATATGCAATATCTGATTTACTGGTATGGTAGGTGAGATTTTACTTCTCCATTATCTACCTTACACAGAATATACTCAGACAAACAATTTCCATAATGCCATTTCCCCCAATATAGTTGGGTCACACCTTCTGGCACTTAGAATATTCACATTGACGTCATTCTGACTACGTAAACAATGTTCCCTGGTAGAACAGCGATGATTCTGTTTCATTTTTGTTTTTTCTTGGACTGAATCATGTCTCTTTCATTCCATTTTAAATTGGCTATATCTCCATTTAAAAATGTTTCCAAATACTGAAGTAGATGTTTTAACCTCCTAAGAATAACTTCCCTACATTTAGGAAACCTCTGGCAAACAGTCACTTCTCTTTTGTTCCTGGTGCCTCCCCTCACAGCTTCCTTATCTACCTAATGACCTGGAAGTGGATATTTTCTAGGCCTGGTATCTAGCAACCACCCCTACACTTTCATTCTCCAGTAAGCTCCCAGATTCCTCAAGGCCACGACTTGTTCTGACATGACTTCAGACATTTGGATGAGAAAGGGAAAAGTAGAAGTAAAACTCTTGTCAACACTCTTTGCATTGACACACAATGGGAATGCTGCTCTTGAGAAGTCTTATGATGTTCTGAATTCTAACCCTCGCACATGACATGACATAACTCTCCTAAAGTTTTTGTGATACTCTGTTTAACCCTGGTGTTTTGAAACTCTATGACCTTATGTCTGAGGGTGGATGTTTTTATTTCATTCATCTCATAGAGATGTCAAGAGAATTTCCTATCTACCTGGCAAAAGGCAGAGTCTTTCCTCCAGAGCTGTTAACTCTCTGGAGTTTCCTGTATCTGGCTGCTGAATTTCAGGAAGCTGGACAGAGAAAGGAGCTAAGAGATTCTGAATTCAAAAAACAGATGCCTACTTCAACTTTCTCTTCAGCCCTACAGCTCACTCATTATCTGTCATTGCCTGGTGTCGCTGAGGGTGTGGCCTCCTGGGTTCAAGTTCTGTAGAGAGTAAACCTCCCTCTTCCTGTGGGAAAAAAATTTAGCTGATAAAAAGAAGTTGTCACAGGGACCTGAGCAGGGAGAGCTACTTTTTTCGGCTTGTTTCTCTGTTTATCTCCTTTGTATTTGATATTTTTAAATACAAAAACTTATAGGAATGTATGAGCACAAAGAACTTTTTCTCAACATCTAAATCCTCTTCTGACACTGAGTGTCCAATTTCTTCCTCTCTGCTGAGTTCATCTCTCCCCACAATCATCTCTCTGTTTCAGAAATTTGTTGAAGATTTGTTTGCAGTGCCCTGGCCTCCTCCTATATGGTTTTAAAAGATGAATTCTTATTTGTAAGACATTAGTGGGATGCTCACATACATAATGTATATTTTCAAGCTACCATGAACAACTGTAACCTTTTAAAGGTGAATTTCTGACATTAAGCACCTTATAAAATTTTTTATACCCTTCCCAGAAATTCTCATTGTGACGAACAAAAACTTCTTATAAACAGACTCCTGAAATAAAATTCCTTTATGCAACACTTTAAGCCTGAATATTAACAATTTGGTTGTGAATTTAGTTTTTGTAACATTTCATAGACGTGGAAGTAATTTCAAGCAGCCTCGCTAACTCTTGGGTTTTCATTTATGCTTCAATAATAAGAGTTTCCATGAGAACCCTGCATGTTCAGAATGAGGAGAGAACAACTATTGTTCAAAGTGAGTCTTTTTTTGTAATAAAAACATTGTCTGGTCCCTAGCCAGTACATGCCAGCTGTGCGTGGCCCAAATATCCTCCCACAAAACAAATACACTGTTTTCCTTTTTAACTTTTGCTACTTCCCACAGTTTCATCCCTCCTATCAGGCTTCACTGTGTATTACATAATGATGTCCCATACTAACCTTTCTTTAAATTTGGAAAATTATTAGGTCAAACAGACATTTCAATAATAAAGCTTTTCTAAGAGAAACAAGATAGAATTCACTAGCAGTGTCTTCCCAGAATCTTTCTGAAATTCAGCCTGCATGCCATGTTGGGCATACCTGTGACCTCTGGGTGCTTCAGCAGCAGGAGAAGAGCATATCTCAGGGTGCTGCTTGTGGTCTCTGTCCCAGCTCCAAAGATATCAGATATGGTGATTGCCAAGTTTTCCAAAGTAAAGGCCAAATGTGGATTGTCCTTTTTCTAGGAATAATTTGATGAAATTATTAGACAAATTAATTTGCCAGAATTACAGTTAGTACAAAATAACTCATTATGATAAGGTTAGACCAACAAACAACCTATAAGGTATAATTTTAGAAAAAGATACAATGTACTATGGTAAGAGACTATAAGTTAGTTGATGCTTCAAGCATCATTTCCTACTGCCTTATTCCTCACTTGCTTGAAATTACATTCATCAGCCTCTTTGCATTAGGTAGCCATGCAGTATCATTTTTGCCAGTGAGATAGAAGCAGAAGCCTATTGGAGCCACTTCCTTTCTTTCTTCCTCCTTACTTAAAAGAGAGATGTAAGGAGGTGGTAGAGTAGATACCATCTTGGGTCAAGAGATTTAATCATGAAGTGTGAGGCCCATATACTAAGTATGCATGAAAAAGAATGGAAAGTATTTCACTCTCTGAACCTTAGGACCTCTGTACCCTCCCTAAACTGACACATCAGAAGGCTCCTTTCATGTGAGGTAAATAAATCCACTATTTGTTAAAGCCATTGTTAATAGGTTTCCTTTTATTTGCAGACAAACACAATCCTAATTAGTGGGAACAGGTAAATTTGGGCCATATCATGAAAGATGTTATAGTTTTCCTATATTCCTATTAATTATGGTTTTAATCTCTTAATGTACCTAATTTATAAATTAAAATTTATCATAAATATGAAGGTACAGGAAAAACACGGTATATATATAGGATTCAGCACTACTGTGGTTTCAGACAGCTGCTGTGGGCATTGGAACATATTCTCTGTGGAGAAGAGTGGAGTACACACTTGGCAGCTCTTGATCACAGCAGTTGGTCCACTCAGGTAGGGAAGGAATTTCAAAGTCCTAGCTATCGGGAAATATTCAGAAGCCTCAGACAGAGCACACTCTGTGGCTTGCACTGGCTGGAAAGAATGTTAGCAGTTCGCCCATACTGTATACCTTATTTTTAATTCTTTCTGTCTGTCTGTCTATCTATCTATCTATCTATCTATCTATCTATTATTTATTTATTTATTTATTTATTTATTTATTTATTTATTTATCTATTTATTATGGTGACACTGGTTAATAAAATCCAGGGAGATTCTGGTGTACAATTCAAGAGTACACTTTAAACATATACAATTTTTATATGTCAATTATTTTTCAACCATGTGGGAAAATAGGAACCTCTGTGCATTTTTGGTGGGAATGTAAATGTTGCAGTCACTCTGAAAAATGTGGCTGTTCCTCAAGAGTTAGATGTAAAATTACCATATGTCTCATCGAGTCCATTCCTAGAAATCTAACCATCAAAAAAGATACATGTCCATAAAAAACTTGCACCCAGTGTCTACAGCAGCACTATTTGTAAGTGCCAAAGGTAGACTCAACAAAAATGTCCCTCAGTGAATAATGGATAATCAAATCATGGAACATACATAAAGTGGAATATTATTCAGCCATAAATCATAATAAAATATTGATTTATAGTACAACTTTGATGACCCTCCAAAATATCATGCTATGTGAAAGAAGCTAGAAACAGAAAGTCAAAATGCTATGGGTCATTTATATGATACTTCCATAGTAGGCAGATACATAGAGACATAGAGCTTTTTCCAGGTTACCACATAATGGGGTAGGGAGAATGAGCAGTGAGCATTTAATGGATGTGGTATATGTTAGCAGAGTGATAGAAAAGTTTTGAAGTTAGAAAGAGCTAGTGGTTGCATACTAGTGTGAATGCACTAATTACCACTAAATTATATACTTTAAAGTGATAAAGGTATGGTATATTAATTTCATCTCGATTTTTAAATTGTCATTACTCCATGAATTGATCCACACATTTAATGCAATCCTTACTGACAGGTTTATCCTTCAATTCATATGGAGATTCAAGGTTCCTAAAATAGCCCATAAAATCTTGAAAATCAAAAACAGTCTTGGAGGACTCACACCACTTGACTTCAAATTTACAAAAAAACTGCTTTTTAAGATGGCCAGATGGTGTGCTACCGGCATAAGGACCGATGTATATGTTACTGGAATAGAATTGAGATCAAAGAAATTCACCCTCACATACGAAGTCAAATGATTTTCGACAAGGGTGTCAAGGTAATTCATGTGGGAAAAATAGTCTTTTCAACAAATGGTGCAGGAGTCATGCTTACAGACACCAACTTCCAACTCCATACCTTTGCCAATTTGGTTTATTTTACACTTAATTAAGAGTTCTCTCCCAACCACCAGCTCTATTGAAATATAATAGACAATCAGTCGCTCTTATTTACATTGTACCGTTTAATGAGTTCTTTTCTAAACTATAATTGGCACACAAAAATATGCCAGTTTCAGTTGTACAGCTTAGTGATCAGAGATCTATATAACTCCCAACGTGATCACCCCACTAAATCTAGTACCTCTTTTCCTCCCTAAATACTTATTGCAACATCATTAACTATTTTCTTTTGCTACAATTTCTATCTCCATGTCTATTTTGGAACTATCTATTTGTACCACTTAACCCCTTTGTTCTTTTTCATTGTCCCTCCAACTTCCCTTCCCATCCAGTTGCCCTCAAAATAGTCTCAGTATCTATGAGTTTATCTCCATTGTTGTTTATGTTGCTCTTCAGATTCCACATGTATGTGAAGTCATGTGAAATTTGTCTTTTTCTCTTTGACTTATTTCATTCAGCACCATACCCTCTAAGTCTATCAAGGTAATACCTTTTCCATCCTCTTTCTTTTAGTCTGGGTGTGTCCTTCAATCTGAAATGAGTCTCTCATAGTCAGGATATGTAGGGGGCTTGCTTCCTTATCCATTTAACCAAATCTGTCTTTTTGTTGGAGCAGTTAATTCTTTTCCGTTGAGGTACTTGTTGACAGGAATGTAGTTGTTACCATTCTTTATTCGTGTTTTTGATACATTTTTTCTTCTTAATCATGTATTTGTGGTTATTCCTGGTTACTTTTTACTGTTGATCTCCAGCTTCAAAGCATTATGATCAGAGAATATGTTTGGTATGATTTCCACCCTCTTCTATTTGTTGAGGCTATCTCTGTGTCCCAGTATATGGTCGATTCTTGAGAATGTTTCATGTGCACTAGAGAAGAATATATAAGCAGCTGTTTTGGGATGAAAGGCCCTGTAAATGTCAATTATGCCTAGTTGGTCTAACGTGTCATTTAAGAATGTTATTTCCTTATTTATGTTCTGTTTGGATGATCTGCTCATATCTGACAGTGAGGTATTTGGGTCCCCTGATATGATAGTGTTTTGGTCTGTTTCTCTCTTTAGTTGTTAGTAATTGCTTAATCTGTTTCAGAGCTCCCTGACTGAGAACACAGATATGAATAACTATTATGTCTTTTGGTTCATAATTCCCTTTATCATTTTGAAGTGTCCCTCAATATCTTTCTTTACCTTTTTTATTTTGAAGTGTATTTCATCCAGTATTAGTACCATTACTCTCACTTTTCTCTGGATGCCATTGCTTAAAATATCATTTTCCACCCTTTCACTTTGAGCCTACATTTGTCTTTGGAACTGAGATGTGTCTCCTGGACGCAGCATATGGTTGGGTTTTGGTTTTTGATTCATTCTCCAACTTGGGCCTTTTTATTGGGAAGTTTAGTTCATTTGCATTTAGGGTGCTTATTGAAATAAAAAGCCATTTTATCTTTTCTTTCTGGTAGCTCGGTGTTTTCATTGCTTCCTTGTCCTTGTGTTTATCTTTTCTTTATTTTCAGTTGGGTTTTGTGTTCTTTCCCTCTGGCTCTTCTTGTTTTATGCTATATACTTCAGTTCTGAATCTTTGGCATGTGGTTACCTTTACTAATATGTAAAGGACATTTATAAATATACAGTCATCCATTTTCTCTTGCACATGCCTTATCTTCATTCCCCATTGTGAATTTGGATCTTTGAGTTTTCTCCTTTTCTGTCATTGTTCTCTCAGTATGTTCTTATGTACGCTGAACGTTCATTACTATCTTGCTAATGCAATTCTCTTCATATTGTTTAAGCTTATAGTGCTATGTTCTTAGTCAGAGTTGCACTCCTGTGCTTCTGTCTGCCTACTAGCTGCCTTGCTCCTAATTGTGTATTTTTTTGTGTGTGTGATTTTGTTTTAGGTGAGCTAATCTCTTTTAATATTTCTTGTAGTGCAGGCTTCTTAGAGAGAATTTCCTCAATTTTTGTATGTCTGGATAGGTCATTATTTCTCCTTCGTGTCTAAATGAGAACTTAGCTGGATATGATATTCTAGGCATATTTCTATGTGAGCAAACTTATTTTCTGGAGATTTTTCTCTTTTTTCTGAGGTGCTTTGTTACCTTGGATGTTTACGGAATTTAATGGACTATTTCTTTACCGGGGCATAAATGGAAGTGAATTCTGTTTTTTCTCCAGAAATATTTATTATATAAATTTCTCTTTAGCCTGTTGGAAAGATGGCATTTACATTTTGCTTTCCTGTAGGTGGCGTCTAAGCCTCTAGGATCCCGGCTTTATTTAAATTCTTACTAATGTGTATTTTTTCTGCAATCATGCTTGCTACCCTCACTCTCAATCTCTATCAGCATCAGTAACATATTTAGTAGCATTTCCTCAGATTTCCCTTGGGCTTCCTGGTGTCCGAACTGGAAGGTATGTGGGGAGGAGCCCTCTGGTTCAGGGGATGCTGTCTGCAGCTCAGCTTCGCGTTTTGCAACCACAGCTGATAATAATCAACTGTTGTTTCTCCAATGTCCCCACTTCTCTGCCATTCCCACTTCTCTGCTTTTTGCCCTGATGCCTAAATACTGCCACTGACCTTGTGGAGTTCATGGCTCACCCAGGCAGAGCTGTTCAGGAAACCTGACACACCTTCTCCTTCTCCTGCAGAGAGCTCCAGCTGTAAGAGGAAGCTTCATAGTTAGTCCCAGTATACTGTCCATCTCCCGGAGTTCTGATCTGTAGAAGCTCTTATTCGCAAGTCCCATGCTCACACGTGCTGGTGTGCAGTTTGGGTGTTTTTTCTTGAGGTGTAGATGTTCAATTATTGTTGTTTCAAGGGGCGAGATCTGGAGACCTTTCTCACTCCAAGTGTTTCTGATGTCACGCCTACATTATTTTCTTCTTAAAGAATTCCCTCCAACATTTCCTGTGTTGGACAAGCGTGGTGTTGATAAATTTCTTTAGCTCATTTTTGTCTGGGAAGCTCTTCTCTGTCCTTCAACTCTAAATGATAACTTTGCCGGATAAAATTTTCTTGCTTTAGATCTTGGGTTTTCATCTCATTGAACTTTTGTGCCAAGCACTTCTTTTCTGTATTGTTTCCTTTGAGATATCGCCTGCCAATCTTATGGGTGTTCCCCTGTAAATAACTAAGTGCACTTCTCTTACTGCTTTTAAGATACTCTCTTGGTATATTTAACCTTTGGTATTTTAATTCTGATGTGTCTGGATTGGCCCTCTTTGGGTTCACATTGCTGGGGACTCTCTGAGCTTTCTGGGATGGTATGTTTATTTCCTTCATCAGATTGGAAATGTTTTCCATCATTATTTCTTCAAATAGCTCTTCAACTTTTTGTTTACCTTCAAGTAACACTATGATACAAATATTTTTACATTTAGTTGTGTCACATAGGCTCCGTAAATTATTATTAAAGTCTTAGCTTCATTTTGCTTCCCATTCTGATTGAGTGTCCATGGCTTCCGCATCGTCTTTATCAGTGGTTCAGTCCTCTATTTTATCCATTCTGTTTACTCCTCCTAATATACTCTTCATCTCAGATCATGTATTCTTAATTTCTGAGTGGTTCCATTTTATAATTTTTATTTCCATTTTTATATTTTTTATTTCTTTGTTAAAGTTCTCTCACTGAAATTATCTATGCTTCTGCTAAGTTCCTGCAGCATCTTTATAACCAATGTTTGGAACATTGCATCTCTTAGATTGCTTGAATCCATTATTCCTGGATCTCTGTTCTGTAATCTCCTATGGTTTCTTTTTTTTTTCTTTTCTTTTCTTTTTTTTTTTTTTTTTTTTTTCTTCCCATTTTGGCTGCTTTTCTGTGTCTGTTTCTATGTACTAAGCAAAGCTCTGAAGTGTTCCGATTTTATTAGCATGGCTTTGTTTAATATGTGTCCAGTGGCACAGTCTTGATAAAAGTTCAGCTGCAGGCCAGTTAGCTCCAGCATGTGCCCCTTTGGGGCCACCTCTTAAGATTCAGCAAGCAATCCAGAGATGCTGTGCTTATAGTCACTTCAAAAACCATGCTATCACCTAGGCAGATGTAGACTCTGCTCAGCAAGGAGCACAAGATTTCCTGAGGACACAACTGGCTGTGGGTTGGGTGAGACCACATGTTGTGGAAACTGGATTTGAGGCAATCCTCTGGGTGAAGCAATCTCTGCAATCCAGTTAGATGACCTCAACTATGGTGGTGCTGAGTCCTCAGACTTGGAGGGAGTGAGGGCTCAACAGAGGAAAAATGGAAACTACTGCCACTTTGGCTGGCGGGGAACCTGGCTTCTGTAGCTCAATATCCCCCTTTAAGTCCGTGGTGTCCCCGTGGATCTGACCTCGTGCTAGAGCACAGAGGGAGCATGTCAATAACTGTGAAACTTTGCATGGGAACACAGTTCCTTGAAGAGGTGACTGTAGGTGCTTACTGCCGTTACTTTAGCCTCCATCCCACTCAGCAACTTGGGTGCGGCAGCCTCACGACTTCGACCCTCCTACCTCCTACTCTTGCAGGTTGATTATTTCTTTCCCTAGTTGTAGTGCTTCTGTTTTTATGATTCTAGGTGATGTTTTTTTCACTGTTTGCTCCATGTTTCTGTCAAAACTTTTATTGGGTCTAATAGGGATGGACAATGTCTCTATTAAATACGCATTTTTTCCTCAGGAATGCTTCTATCGTTTATCGACCTATTTTTTTTCCGTGCAAAAACACACGTACCTGTACATACCTCCTTCACCCATCTGAAATTCCTGCCCCTGTCATCATTGCAAATATGCTTTCGTTCATTTCCAGACAATTGACATGCAGGAAGCCCAGCTAGGTTAAGCCATTCTTTGCCATTCTCCTATGCTTTGTGTGCAATCACCCTGCTCATTCTTACATTGCAGCATCCTATTTGGAATTACTAACTCTTTAGAATTGTTTCATTTCAACTGAGGCGTCAACCTCTCTCTCCTCAGATAGATTATTAGTTACCTAAAGAACAAGATTAACATATTTCATTTATTTAACAATATTTTTGATTTAACAGATTAATAGCTTCTATAATAGTGTAGATTCATGCACACAATATGTCTTTAAAATACTTGTCAGAATTTCTTGCCTGACCTCTAAATATATCAGGTAAATAAAGAAATAGTCCATGAGCCACAAAATTTATAGGCAATCAAGTAACTGAGCTCTTGTTAACATTTTACCTGCTCCATTTTGATGAGGAAACAATCGATAAAGTCCCGAGGATTGTTAATGTCCAAGGATGCTTGGTGTTCCCTCATTTGCTCCATAATATAAGTTTTTAAATAAACATGATTTTTTAAGAGTTTGCGATGACTCCCTGGGAAATAATGAAGGAAAACAGGAAAAAAATTGCAGAGCTAGAAGAGAAAATGATATTTTATTAGGTAAAAAAATATTAATAAAGATGTATACCATATGCCAAGCACTGATGAGATAATTTACTTTAAATATTAATAAATATTCATAGAAATTGACTCTGTATTGAGTGGAATTTTCATATTACAAACATATAATTTCTACACTGATAAGTATATTTCAGGGAGAAAATTTTGATCAGGGGTGCAATGATGAAAATCATGTTCTATACTCAGACATCATGTTTATAGTAGAAAATTATGTTTTTACTATTTTTTTTTCATTTTTACATCAATTATTTTCTATAATCTTGAAATATGGAGTGGCACACGTGATGCTCACACATTCACTTCACAGCTCAGTGCACACAGCATTTAGGATTTCTTAAAGAAAAGGACATAAAGTATTCCTCAGGAAGAAATGATCTTGGCCTCACCTGTACCCATGGAGAGCTCAGAATCTTCGTAATTTCATTCAGTCTTTCCATTAAGTTTAGAAAAGTCTCATCATTATAATCAAAACGTTTCTCAAAAAGAATCGAGCTGATCACATTGCAGGGAACACAGCCCAGGATAAAAGAGGGATCACAGGGTAATGCTAAAGAATCAGAAACAATTTTAAAACACCATTAAAATGTATACATTTGTGAAATAATGGGTAAAAATAATTTTAGAAACTTAAAAGCAAATCTTTCCTAAAATTCTCTTAACATCAAAGAATCCAACATGCATAAAATCATCAAATCAGTTATACCTTAACTGGAGCAGGTATTTGAACCCCACTAGTTAATTAATGACTTTTCTGAAAAAAAATATATTCAATTCATATCCACTGCCATTATTTGTACTCTTTCTACCCAAGGTGCCTGTTAATTTGGAGGGGAAAACAGAAGAAAACTTTTAAAGAGGACATTTTTACATCCTTTCATAATGAAAGTTATCAGTGCTCAATATTATTATCTGTCTGCAAAGCCTGTAGAAAATTAAAGGCTGATATAGAGAAAGAATACTTAAGGACCTTTAAATGTGGTCCATATAATAAATACTTGGAAGAATCTTGGGGGAAAGCAGCAAATGCAAAGTTAAAAACAGAGAGATGGTGTATAAATTCATATGTTTTAAGGAATAAGTAAAAAAGCAGGCATTCCCTATTTCGTATGACTAGTAATACTAATACAAGTGAATAATTATTATAAGATCAATTTTTTGTCTAAGGTAAAATAAAATGAGAAATTTTATTTCAAACATCAGTGCCAGGATATTCACGCAAAAGGTAAATTGTAAATACCACTTTTATTTTCTTTTTCAATGTTTTAAAAATTCTCCTTCTTTTGGAAGAAAATGTCCATCATTTCTAATCATCAGCAAAAAAAATAATTTATTTGGGAAAAGCTGCCCTATGTGGACTTCTTGTGTATTGTTCTGAATAGCCATCAATAAAAAAATAGAATTTAATAAATAAATTTTATTACCATCATTAAATCAAGAGTATCATATTTTGTAAATAATTAAAGTTTTATTTCTTGTAAAGAATATATAAATAAAAATTTTGCAATCTGATAATCAAAGAATGATCATTATATGCAAAGAGATTCAAATCACATCTGTAGATGTCATTAGGATGACTTGAATTAAAAGTGTTCTGTAAATTGACATTGGGAAGATGGTGGAATACGAAATCTCAGCCCTTTATCCACCACGAAAACATTGATTTAGCAATGATTAGACTAAAATTCCTTTCTGAGATTTCCAGATTCCAGTTAAAAAGTTGCAGTAGCACAGTAGAGCAAAGGCCTGAGGACAGCCACATTAAAACCACTAACAAGCAGTTTCACTTTATCTTCTTGAATCTGACACAACTCTATTGTGGAAGAGAATGCCTCTAGTTATGATGACTCCATCACAGGAAAGAGAAGGAGGAAGCATGGCTCCTATGTACCAGCTTTTCAGTGTGCTGCCTGAGGGATTGGTGTTTGTCTTACATCACTTGAAGTACTGAAAAAACGGGCAGAGTCTGGATGTCTGAGACCACTGAGAATGAAAAAGGGGAGTGTAGTGGCTTGATTAGTCCAGCATGGTTTGGCACAATCTCAAGAATGTGCACAATCTGAGGAGACTCTTTTTTTAAGGAGAAAGCAGAAAACTGGAGAACACACATGGTGTTCTGGCTTTTTGGAGTGCTACCCAAGAAAGTGGCATCTCTCTCACCTGAATCAGAGCCCAGAGGAGGAGCCTATAAACTTTGGGAAAAAAGGACAGTGGAGAAGCTTGCTTATGTTGAGCCAAAGAACTGTCAGTGACACAAACAGACAACAAAGGAGCAAGAGATTACTAGCTCCTAAAAAAAAATATTGGCAAGCTTCTCTAGTTGCCAAATTGTACACACAGGACCAAAGAAGCGGACAAAAAAAAAAAACAAAAAACAGGTGGGGGTGGGGCTGAGGAAGTGGGCTGTTAGAGTTTCGAGCCAGGATGACTGGTGAGCATTTTCACCTGTACAAGCCAGTTCACAAAGACTGGAAGAGGTATGTATTTGTTCAAATTTGTGGATCCTAACACAAAGTTAGGAAACACACAAAGTTCAAGGAGACATGATTCAAACAAAAGTACTATACAAACATCCAGACAATGATCCTAAAGAAACCACTTGCCCAAAGAAATAATTTAAGAGTGAATAAAAATGTACCACCAGCTCATGAAACTACTACATAAAGAAAATAAAAATGTCAACAAAGAAACAGATCATGTAAAAAAGTAACCAGACAGCTAAAATTTGAGGGACTGAAGAAGACAATAACTTATTGACAAATTGTTACATAGCTTCAATGGTAGACTTGAAGAAAAACAGAAGAAGAATCAGCACACTCAACAAATGGTCATTTGGTATTATTTGATCAGAAGAGCAAAAGGAAAAGAACAAAATAAAGTGAGGTAATCCTAAAGATCTTTACAAGCATAGAGAGAAAGGGGCAGAAGCTTACTTCAAGGAATGATGGTAGAAAATTTTTATTTCCTATAGGGAAAACTAACATCTAGACTCAAGAAGGCCAAAGCACTCTAACCAAGAAGAACAAGAGAAATCCACTGAGCTACATTACAATGAAATTGTCAAATGATAGGAGAGAAAAAAAATGACGTACATGATAGATCTTTGTTCATCCTACTTGTGACCAAATAAAAGTTGTGACAAAACATGAAGCTAATAGGAAAGCAAGGTCCCTGGACTAGATGAGCAAGCCCTACCACTAGAGAGAGAAATGAGAAACCACCCTGCAATAGGAGGAAATAGTCCAGGACAAAGACGCTTGGCTGCTGGGTCTCGGCCATAAGAGCAATAGCTGGCAGCTAGACACATCTTTTAAAGGGACCATGTCCATGAGTGAATAGTCATGGAATGGACTGGCTCCTGTAAGCACCACCTCTGGGTCAGCTGTGCTAGGGGCACCAGTGACTTACAGGGATAAATTGAGTTGTCAGATTTAAGGCCGGAAGCTAAGATCTCTCCCAGACAGAAGTGCCGGCTGTGTACATTGTTCCTCTATTGAGCCCTGCACTTTCCCCAGTGTGTGCACAGCGCCACCATAGCTGAGACATTATCAAACTAGATAAGGGTGTTTGCTCACTCCAGAGGATTCCCTGACACTCTCCATCCCCCAAAATGTGGTCCAGCCAGGTTTATCTTTGGTGAGTCTGGTGCTCCTTGCTGAGTAGAGCCAAGGCTCACAATAGTGGCCACGGGCCTCAGATTAGGCATGGTTTCTTTTGGAAACTATAAAAGCACAATGTACATGAATTGCTTGCTGAATCTTAGAGGACGCCCCATAGAGGTACAGACTGGGCCTAAACATGGTCTGCAGCTGAACCCCCTCAAGAATGTGCCACTGGACACCTACTATACAAAGCTGTGCTACTAAGACCAGGACACTTAGGGGCTTTGCTTAGACATAGAAACAGAAACAGAAAAGCAGCTAAAATGAGAAGACAGTGAAGCAGAAACCATATGAGGTTACAGAACAGAGATCCAGGAATAATGGAGTCAAGCAATCTAAGAGATGCATAGTATCAAACATCGGTTATAAAGATGCTCCATGAATTTACAGAAGTGTAGATGAATTCAGTGAGAGAACTTTAACAAAGAGATGAAAAACATGAAAATGAAAATGGAATTTATAAAAGGGAATCACTCAGAAATGAAGAACACATGATCTGAGATAAAGAGTGTATTAGGTGGAGTAAACAGTGTGGGTAAGTAAGAGAGTCGAACCAGGTATATAGGGGATGGGGAAGCCAAGGACACTCAATCAGAATGGGAAGCAAAATGAAGCCAAGACTATAATAATAATTTAAGGAGCCTATGGGACACAATTCAATGAAAACTATTTGTGTGTTTGTGTTACTTGAAAGTAAACAAGAAGTTGAAGAACTTTTTGAAGAAATAATATTGGAAAACATTCCTAACCTGATGAATGAAATAAACATACAATCCCAGGAACTTCAGAGTGTCCACAAAAATGTGAACCCAATGAGGGCCACACCCAGACACATCAGAATTAAAATGCTAAAGGTTAAATACCAAGAGAGAATCTTAAAAGCAGTAAGAGAAAAGCAGTTAGTTACCTACCAGGGAACACCCATAAGATGGGCAGCTGATTTCTCAAAAGAAACAATACAGGACAGAAGAGCTAGGCACAAAATATTTGATGGGATGAAATCCTAGGATCTACAACCAACAATACTTCATCCTGCAAAGCCGTCATTTACAGTTGAAGGATAGATAAAGAGCTCCCCAGACAAACATGATCTAAAGAAATTTATCATTAAGACAGTATTAGAGAAAATGTTGGAGGGAATTCCTTAAGGAGAAAAAAATATACAGTATAAAATGCACAAATTAAGAATGGTAATAATACATTCCTATCAGCAACTTCCTCAAATAGAAAAGAATTTAGAACTTGAACCAAAAGATAGAGTGTCCAAATGGATAAGAAAACAAGACTCCTACATATGCTGCCTACAAGAGGCTCATTTCAGATTAAAACACACACACACACAGATTAAAGGAAAGGGGCTGGAAAAAGATATCGCCTTTATGGACCTAGAGGATATTGTGCTGAATGAAATGGGTTGGACAAATACAAATATCACATGATGTCACATACATGTGGAATCTAAAGAACAAAATAAACAACAACAATAACAAAAGCAGTAATAAACTGGTAGGTACAAAGAAAATTTCAAGGGCAACTATATGGGAAGGTGGGTTGGGAGGAAGGGAAAAATGCAAATGGTTGCAGAATAGACATGGAGATGTAGAATATCACATGGGAAAGGTGGATAATAATGTTGTAAGGTGGGTACTAGGTTTAGTTGACTGATCACTTTGTGAGTCATGTGGATTTTGAAAGAAAATCTTATTGAATTGTACAATGTAAATATGAGCAACCCTTGTCTATTATATTTCAATAAAGCCAGAGGAAAAGATTACAGAAGGCAAAGGCAAAGAATTTTAACATCAGTAAGACAAGAGTGATTTGTCACATACAACAGAACCACTGTAAGACTATGAACATATTTCTAAGCAGAAACCTTGAAAGCCAAAAAGAAAAAAAAAAAAATGAAAACATATATTCAAAGTACAGAAAGACTAAAGCTGCCCACCGAGATCACTGTTTTCGGCAAAACAATATTTAAAATTACAGGACAAATATTGCCCAGATAAGCAAAAGCTGAAGGAATTCATCACCAAAAAATTTCTAAGAGCTTCCTTAAAGTTGAAACAATAGGACACTGAACAGCAGCACAACAGCATATCAAAGTATAATGCTTGCCAAGGTTGGGAATATAGAGACAAACGCAGAATATTGTAATAAAATAAAGGTGGTAATACACCGTTATTAATTTTAGTGTAGAAGTGAAAAGACAAAATTGAAAAACCTTTACATAGACAAAGGAAAACAAGATGCAAATAAAAATCAGAAATCAATGAGATGACATTGTAGCCAATACCACAGGAATACAAAAAAACAAACAAACAAACAAACAAAAAACAAGAGAAATACTATGAACTAAAACACCCAAACAAATTGGGTAACTTAAAAGAAATGTGAAAATTCCTAGAAACATACAATGTACAGGACTGAATCATCAAGAAATGGAAAATCTGACAGATTAGGAGAAATAAGGTACTTGAGTCAGATATTCAAAAACCTCTCAACAAAAACTACAAAAAGCCCAAAATAATGGTTTTGCTGGTGAATATGACCAAATATTAAGGATTGGTAAATTTTGCCAATCCTCACAAACCTTTTCAAACATATACAAATAAATAAGTACAATGCACCACATGAATAGAATAAAAAAATAAAAATAATCAAATCACTCTAAAGATGCAGGGAATGACTTTGACAAAATTCAACATTCTTTCATGATAAATTCAATTCTACATTCCTTTACTCAACATAATAAGAGCCATAAATGTCAAGCCAACAGCTAACATCATGCTCAAAGGAAAATGTTCCTTTAAACATCAGAAACAAGAAAGTGTCCACTCACACAAGTTTGTTCAACATAGTGCTTACTGGAGCCCTAACTAGAACAATGCAACTAGAAAGCCCTAAAGATGTCACTAAAAGAGGTTAGAGCTAAGCAATGAACTCACTAATGATGAAGGATATAAACTCAACATGCAAAAAATCAATTGCATTTATACACACTAAAAAGGAACTCTCTGAAAAAATAATAAAGAAAACAGCTTCATTTTAAATACCAAAATAAATAGAATAGTTAGGAATAAATTCAACTAAGAAAGTGAAAAATCTGCACACTCATCTCTCAGAACGCATTTACGAAAGTAATCACGGGAAAAACAAATGAATGCAAAAATATCCCATGTTCATGGATGAAAAGTAGTAAGATTGTAAATTGTCATTATTTCCCAAAGCCATCTGTTAATTCAGTGCAATCTATCTCAAAATTCTCATGGCATTTTTTTACCAAAATATTGAAAACAATCCTAAAATTGGTATAGAACCACAAAAGGCCCCAAATCCCCAAAGCAATGCTGAGAAAGAAGGAAAGAGTGAAAAATTTAACTTCCTCTTTTCAAATTACACTACAAAGCTAAGAAGTGAAAACAGTATCACACTTCCACTGAACAGACACAGACCCACTGAACAGAACCAAGGGACCCAAATCAACCTGCACGTACAGTGTCGATAAATATTTGGTAAGGGAAACAGCAATACTCAAAAATAAAGAACAGTCTCTTCAATTAGTGATGTTGGGAAACTGGATATTCACATAGGAAAAAAAAAAAAAAAAAGCACTATCTTATACCATTCACGAAAGTAAACTGGAAATGGATTAAAGACTTAAATGTAAAACCTCTATCAAACACTCCCAGAAGAAAACTTACAGACGTGGCTCCTGCAAATTGGTCTTGGCAATCCCTTCTTGCATATGACACCAAAAGCACAAAAATTTTTAAAGAAATTAAAAGAAATGGAACTGCGACAAACTAAAAAGCTTTTCTGCACAATAAAACAAACTATCAACAAAATGGAGCAGCAACCTATCAAATGGCAGAAAATACTTGCAAACCATCAATCTGAGAAGGGGTTAATATTCAAACTATATACAGAACTCATGAAACTCAATGGGAAAAAGCCAATTATATTTGGATAGAGGCATTGAAGAGACATGTTCTCCAAAGATGACATACAGATGGCCGACAAGCATATGAAAAGGTGCTCCACACCAGTAATCATCAGGGAAATGCAAATCAAAACCACAATGAGATACCAACTCACATCTCTTGGAATGAATATAAGAAGCAAAAAAAAAAATAAGTTTGCCTATGATGAGGAGAAAAGGGAACACTTGTGCACTGATGGTGGCAATGTAAATTGGCACAAACACTATGGAAAACAACGTGGAGTTTCCTCACAGCATTAAAAATAGAATTACCCCATGATCCAACAATCCTACAGCCAGGTATGTTCATATCCAAGGGAGGGGGCGATGGCGAAACAAACAGGATATTAAAGAGATTTCTGCACTCCCATGTTTTTTGTAGCATTATTCATTCTCAGTAGTCGAAGAGTTGGAAAAAACTAAAAATCCATTAGTGATAAACGGGTAAAGAAAATGTGGTAATACATGCACAGAAACATTATTCAGCCATAAAAACAAACAAACAAGCAAACAAAAAACAAAAGAAAGAAATCTTGTCATAAGCTATAATATGAATGAACCTTGAAGACATTATGCTAGTGAAATAAGCCAACCATCAAAGGAAAACTATGGCTTGATACCAGTTATATGAAGTATCTGAAGTAGTCAAACTCATAGAAACAGAAAGTGGAATGGTAGATGCCAGGGCCTGGGAAAAGAGGAAATAGATTACGATTCAACGGGAACAGTCTCAGTTATGCCAAATCAGAAAGGTTTAGAGACCTGCTGCACCACAGCGTGATTATAGCCAACAATACTCAAATATATGCATAATGACTTCTTCAGAGGGTAGGTCTTATGTGTTTGTTCACTATACATTGCTTTTTAAGTGTGCAGAAAAATCATAGGCCACGGAATAAAAGAAAGTGTGTAGTGAGAGGCTTCTAGGCCAGGCTCCTTTAAATGTTCAGGGTCTAAGCTTTAAGACAACTTTTATTTGAGATAGATTAATTTAGATCATTAAAAAGGACTTGGGGATTTTCCTGTATGTGATTCGCAGCTAAAACATGATTTTCAGTCTTTTCTTTCAGTTAATATGAAAGACTGTAAAAACAGTGGAATTTGTAACCCAAGCTGAAAATCAATCACTTTGACAAGCACTTCACAGGTCATTACATCTGGCAGTGGAAGGTAAATAATTACCATATACCAGTTACCAAAATGTAATGAAGTTGGGGAAAAGTGTAGCAAACTGAAAAGAGAGCAAAAAGCACTGAAGGCAGAAAGGCTAAATCATTATTGATAATGGTTCAAATCTTTTAAAATATAACGTTCTTTACCTTGGTATTTAGGTATTTTGAAAAGTTATGATGTAGCCTATCTTCCATATACATAAATCAATACAGTGGGTATTTGGTAACAAAAAATAATAAATACTGATATTTTTGAGATAGAGCTGACTTTACAGACAAACCATAAGTGATGAGACTAATATGATTAGGTAATTACAAACATAAGTGGCATTATTATTGGTCTTATTAGTACATGCCTGGTCCCTGGAAGTAACTCTCAGCTATGTCTGTGTGCTGACGGTATAAATATAATACAGTTAAGTAAAAGCACATGGCACTGGTTATATGCTCTGTAAGAGTGTAATGAGTTCATTTCCACCATGCCCACTTGACAAATATCACCTGGTGAAATACTCTGGAATAAATAAATGATGCACGCTTATGCTGTAGGAAAAACATCACTTCCTAACTCTTTCAGAAAATGACTCAAAACTATTCTTCATGATTTCTGATTTGAAAACAATCACACAAAGTTCACAACAGAATAGGATTATATGACATTTACACCCGCACTGTGTGCCCACACAAATGTGGAGATACACACACTCTAGTATAGATACACAAAACCTCCCTTGGCTCTACTTCAAACCCTCTGTCCTCCACATGAGGGAAAACCATGACCAAATGAAACACTCGGGCCCCATGAACTGTTTTCAGAGATGTCGTTAGAGAAGAGATTTCTGTTAAGGTCAGAGTAAGATGACAGAATCACTCACCATTGGTTTTCCTCAGCTCCTCCACAAGGCAGAGGGCTTCCTTTTGCACACGGTCCTCAATGCTCCTCTTCCCCATCCCAAAATTCCTCAGGGTCATGAGGGAGAAGCGTCGCATCTCCTTCCATCTGTTTCCACTGCTAAACACGATTCCTTCCAGGAGGGGAAACAGAAACTGTCATAGAGGTCCTAGGCCAGGGACTTGAGCTGACACTTGCTTCAAAAGTGCTGTGCTGTGCTGTGCTGTGCTGTACTGAAGAGAATTCAAATCTCTATTTCTATCCTTCCCATTCCCATTACCAATGCTGCTCACAAAGACACACACACCTACCATGACCTTGTCTAGTTTTTTCATTCATTGGGGCACTGCCTCTTCCAGAAAATTCCTCTCCCAGATCAATCAGGGCTTCCTTCACTGCTTCATACCCATGCAGAACCACGGTCGGCTTCATGCCAAAATACACCGTGAACACAGGGCCATAGACTTTTGAGAGCTGGAAAAGAAGATGCAAATATTAATAAAGAAGCTACAATTTGATAGCACATCATGCCTGATTAACTTTGTTATTATCCTAATTTTAAGTTTTCATTTTGTGCCCCACAGCTCAAAATATTTCTACATTGAATAATTAAATATGAGGGTGGTGGTGAATGACTACCACCTATGTGCCAGGCAATGCTCGCCGAATTTGCACATGTGTTACAATGAATCCTCAAAGCAGCACCTTCAGCAGGTTCATTTGCCCCATTTACAAATAAGGATACTGATATCAGTAAATTCTAATTTATCCCCAGCATCGAATAGCTACTGCATAGAACACTGAAATTTGAATTCCTTCTTATTTGACCTCTGATCCTTGAACAATACATCAATTCTCTATGCCCACCTTTGGACCAATGCCCCGCTCACCACTTCACGGTCATGTGTAGAGCTCTTGCTTTAAGATTTATGATTCAGTAGCCCTGTGATAAATACTAAAATTTTATATTTTTAAAATTAGCCCACCTGTTTCTAATGCCTAGTCAAATTTATGATGCACTGGCTTTATTAGTGTAGAAGGAGAGTGAGCACCACAGAGGCAGTGCCAGGATGTGCGGCATCTCATGGAAGAACAATTTCTTTCACCTGCAGCATTGATAGGGTATAGACGGCGTTTCTGAGCAGAATCCAGACAGATCTGTGATTATCAAGCTGGTCCAGACAGATCATTTTTTTCTTTTATTTACTTGTGCTGGTCCTCATCCCAGAACTATTTCCTTGATACCAGAAATAACTAGTTTCTTCAAAGAATCTCAATTGACATAGCTATTCCAAACAAAACGCACTGTTTATATAGTAGATGACTTATTGAATGAAGTCTCTAATCAGAAACACATCCTTTATCATGAAGAGCAGTTCTCCCATCTCTTACCACTTTATTATTTTGATTCCACTGTGCAAAGACCTAAATGTATGTTCCTCACACAATACATTACTTCACTCCACTATTCTTGAGGATGACAAATCAAAACAATGCTGCATGGGAAGTAATTTCTTCATAATGATATATTTTAACAATTTGATTTTCTATGTTATAATTTATGTAAATATATTTTAATATATGTATATATTATTTAAAAGTAGATATTAATTTACTTACCATTTGCAACCTGTTGAAAGAACATAGGTATACTTACGTTGCTTAAGGATTTGCTCATGTTCTTCAGATTTAGCTGGAGCATATTTCCAATAATTGGCAGAGGCGTGGGACCAGGCGGGAGGTTTCCTTTCCCCATGCTCTGTTTCCAAAGGGAAAGCAGAAGCAAACAGGAGAGACAGAGCCCCAGGACCACAACTGGATCCATTACAGCTTTCTTCTTACTTAGGCAACTGGGAGTTTAAAACCCAAACTTTTATAACACTCCCTACTATTCACCCTGTCGCTCTTTGACTCCTAAGGAGATTAGTCAGCTAGATCTACTTATTTTAATCTTTTTTCTGAAGGGACTTTGGCCCACTTGTCTCCTTCGTTGTAATGCTTCACCCTGGCAATGCTGATCTGAGAAGTTTGAAGAGCAGCCCATATAATGGTTTTTGTTTTTTTTTTTAACATCTCATATAGTTGAAAATCAGTACAGTAAATAAATGACTCAAAATATTGCTCAATATTTTGCATTCTCAGATTTGTGACCAATTCAAAATTTATAACCTGACAGGCATTCCTTGAATATAAAAGTGTTTATCCTTCAATATTTTATCAAATATTTTGTCCTTCATCACAAAAGCCTTATGTTTGCTTAACATAAACTAGAGAATACAACTCATTAATTTTTAATATCTAAATTAAATCAAGTAATTAGCTAATTCACTCACATTTTAACATCTACCTCTCTTCCATCAAGAAAAAAAACACTGAAAAAAACACTGAAAAAATTTTATTTTTACATTTCAGATGGGGGAAGGAAATCTCAGATAGAATGAAACACACAAACAGTGTCACGGAATTCATAAATGACAGAACTGGGTTTGCAACTTATATTCTCTACTGCCCATCGTGGCTTACAATTCAGCTGCCGCAGAAGCAATTTTAGGAAAAGAAACAAAACTCCCAAAACATTATTTTTTCTGAATGTGCACCCCACCGAATGTTTTCAAAATAATGAGCTCCACATTAAACAGAAGCCCTTATTTGACTCCAAGGGTCATATTCTCAAGAGAAGCAATAAAAGATGAAAGTTCCCCTCTCTCCATCAACGCAGAAGTCAAACTTGTACAGGTCACTGAGGGAAGAACCCATGTCACAGAATTCAGGGAGAGAGCTTGAAAAACCATGGCTTCCCCCATGTCCCTACCTTCAGACAACCCCCACCTTCAGACACAGCCTTCTCCGTTGCTATTCTGGCCTATCATGTTCAGAAACAATGAAATGAAGTATGCACAGCAAGGAAGAAAGAGTTTAGACAGGACAACAGGCATAGATTCTGCGGGGGACAGAAGAGAGGGACTTAACTAAGAGACTTCTAGCACAAAACGAGCATCACATGCAGACCTGAACTGAGATGACACTTAGTGTTCATAAGGATCTGAATATCACTGGAATGATATACGTTACTAGATTGCTGTACAAAGATGTATTCTGTAAAGATGTCATCTTATGTGTCCTAAATTGATTAGCACACTTATTTCGAAGCACTTTGAGAAGCAAAACGAAGACTTGTAAGATCCCATTTACAACACGTACTTTTTTCGCCACCTCATGTTACCAGGCAGAATGACACATCCATCATATCTCTTGACATACTCAGTTACTTTTGCCTAAGGAAAAATTATGTTCATTTTAATGATGAAGCAGCTGGCCTGGAAGTTTCATCTCGGCCAAGGACAAACAGCTTGCAGGTGGTGCAGCTCTGGTCCCATATCCCCTGAGTCATCATGCATGCTTCCTTACCTGAAAACATTCAGCTCAAGCAAATTCCCCAGCACTTATTGAGTCATCTGTGACTTACCTTGATCGGTAACTATCAAATAAACATTAACCCTGTTAATGTTGCCTCCTGGGTTGACTAAAGCAAGGATCATAAAATTTAGTTATGTAACCTTTAGAAGTTCAGCGATTCATCTTTTGGTAATCTTTTTATCTAGGACAGAGCAGTATGACTGCTGCGTGACTCACACAGCTGTGGACTCTGAAAGAGCAGTGCTACTTTTCCTTACATGAAAGGAACTCAATGGCTTGCTTTTTAAAGCAATCATTTTATTTCTTGAGAAATGAGTGTCCCTGTTCAGTTTTCCTTTCTTCTGCTAAGGCTCCTACCTGGTCCTTTCTCTTGTTGTAGAGTGAAAGAGTCACAGATAATTAGAGAGGGATCAGAGACCTCTAGTCTAATCCTGACTTTATATTTTGGAGTAAAGAATGAGATGCAGTGTTACTATGTCATCAGTATAAGACCTTGCCTTAAAATTCAGGTTTCCAAATCCAGGATTGGTGACCCCTCACATCAAAGGAATTTCCCATTGCTTCCCAGATGGATGAACAGAAGGCCATCAGGGTAAAGCCCTCCACGGTGACAGAGTGGTGCAAAGTTCAGCAAGAGGAGAATTCTGAATTAGAAGTATTTATTTGTTTTATTCTTTTTATTTTTTTTATCATCATGCCTTTGGTTAATGAAATCTAGTATGTTTCAGGTGTATAATTCAAGAGTTAGCCATATACATATACATATATAGATAGATAGATAGATAGATAGATATAGATAGATATAGATATAGATATAGATATAGATATAGATATAGATATAGATATAGATAGATAGATATAGATATAGATATAGATGATATAGATAGATATAGATATAGATAGATATAGATATAGATATAGATAGATATAGATATATGTGCATATACACACGCACACACACACACAAACACACACACACACATGCTATTGTGTGTTCAACTCCCACAGATGAATTTCTTTCTGTCACCACATATTTGAGACCCTTTACCCACTCTACCTCCCCCTCTGCCCGACCCTCTGGTACCACAAGTCTACTATCCATATCCATGTGTCTCTGTTTGCTTGTCCTGTTCAATGGGTGCTTTTAGGTTTATGTCCCACATATAAGTGATATCAAGTGATTTTCAACTTTTTCTGTCTGGCTTATTTTGCCTAGCATGATTATAGCAAGGTCCATTCACGTTGTTGCAAATGGCAGTATTTCACCGATCATACGACTGAGTAATATTGCATTGTATATATGTATCTCAGCTTCCTTAGCCAATCATTTATCATAGAACACTTTGATTGCTTCCATATCCTGGTAACTGTGAATATTGTTGCTATCAACATTGGTATGCAAATATCTTTTCAAATATGTGTTTTCAAGTCTTTGAGGTAAATACCCAGTAGATTGATTGCTGATAATATAGTAGATCAATTTTTAGGTTTTGCAAGAACCTCCATACTGTTTTTATACTAGCTGTACCAATTTGCAATCCACCAGCAGTGAATAAGGGTTTCTTTTTCTCTGCATTTTCTCCAACACTTGTCATTAATTGTCCTTTTGATAACAACCATTCTAACAGGTGTGAGATAGAATCTCATTGTGGTTTTGATTTGCATTACCTTAATATCTAGTGATGTTCAACATCCTTCTACATGTTTGTTTGCCATTTGTATATCTTCTGGGAAGAAGTGTCTGTTCAGGTCCTCTGCCTGTTTTTCAACTGGACTGTTTGTTTTGTTGCTATTGATTCGTAAGAGTTTTTTGTATAGTTTGGAGATTAGGCTCTTACTGAAGGCCCTGTTTGCAATATATTTTCCCATTCGAATATTGGTCTCTTTACCTCATTGACAGGTTCTTTAGCTGTGCAGAAGGTTCTCAGTTTGGTGTGGTCCCATTCATTTATTTTAGCATTTACTTACCTTGCATTTGAGGTCAAATTCATAAAATCTTTTTTAAGTCCAAAATCCATGAGTTTAGACTTATGTTTTCTTTTATAGAAGCTATTGTTTCAGGTCTTACATTCAAGTTCTTACTACATTTGTGTTAGTTGTGGTGTGTGCTGATAGACAACAATCTCATTTCATTCTTTTGCAGGTGGCTTTCCAGTTTTCCCAGCACCATTTATTGAAAAAGCTTTTCTTTTCTACTGTATGTTTCTGGCTCCTTTGTCAAAAATTATTAGCCCACACTAATATGGTTCACTTCTGAACTCTCGAGTGTGTTCCACTGGTCCGTGAGTCTGTTTTTCTGCCAATACCATGCTGTTTTGATTGTAGTCACTTTGCAGTATACTTTAAAGGCATGCTGAGTGATACCTCCAGCCTTGTTCAATTTCGTTCAACTTCTCAGAATGATTTTGGTGTTTCTGAATCTTTTCTGTTATTGGCAGCAAAACAGACACATGGACCACTGAGACAGACTCAAGAGTCCGGAAGTAATGCATGTTTATATGGGCAAATAAATTTCAACAAAAAGCCAAAACATACAGTGGAGAAAGGAAAGCCTCTTCAGAGATGGTGCTGGGAAAACTGAGAAGCAACTCGCAAAAAAATGAAACTAGATTATGTTCATCACCACACACCAAAATTAACTCAAAATGGAGTAATGTCCTAAATATGAGACCTGAAATAATAAAATGCATAGAAGAAAACATAGAAGCTAAACTCAAGGACCTTAGACTTCAAAAAGATTTTATGAATTGGACTTCAAAGCAAGAAAGGCAAAAGCTTAAATGGATGAATGGGACAAGATCAAACTCAAATGCTTCTGCTCTGCTGAAGAAACTGTCAGCAAGGTAAAGGACAACCATCGGAATGAAAAAATATATTTCTAAGCAACAACTCTGATAAGGGCCTATACCCAAATATAAAAAAATTCATATAAGTCAATAACAACCAAAAAAGCAAATGATTCAATCATTAATCTACAGACGACCTGAATAGACAGTTCTCTCTAAGGACATACAAATGGCCAAAAAATATATTAAAAATGCACAACATTGCTAGCTATTAGGGAAATGCAAATCAAAACCACAATGAGATACCATCTTACACCTGTTAGAATAGCATTAATCAACAGGACAAATCATAACGAATGTTGCAGAGAATGCGAAGAAATACTTATAAACTGCTGGTCAGTCTGTAAATTGGTACGGCTATTGTGAAAAACCATATGGAGGTTCCCCAAAACCCTAAGAATTGACCTACCATGTGATCCAGCAATCCCTCTACTGGGTATTTACCCTCAAAGACTTGAAAACCCATATCCAAAGAGATATTTGCAACTCAGTGTTCACAGCAAGGAATGTGGAGAAATTTAAACCCTCTGAAACTATTGGGAAAATTTAAAATACTCTATCTACTTTTACATATATATTTTCTTCTAAGAGTCTGATGGTTTTGGTTCTTATGTTTAGGTCTTTGATCCAGCCAGTTTCTCAAAGGTTAAACAAAAAGGTACCATATGGCCCAACAGTTATACTCCTTGATATAGACTCAAGAGAAACAAAAACTATGTCCAAGTAAAAACTTGTAAGTGAGTGTTAATAAAAACATTATTCAAAACAGGCAAAAAATGGAAAAATTAAATGTGCATCAACACCTGAATGGATAAAGAAAATATTATATCCATACAATGGAACGTTATTCAACTATACAAAAATGGAGTATAGATACATCTTCAACCAGGATGAATCTTGAAAACATTATGCTAAGTAGAAGAAGCCAGTTATAAAAGGCTACATAGTATAAATTACACTTATGTAAAATGTCTAGATTAGGAAGATATACAGAGACAGAAAGTAGATAAGTGGTTGCCTAGGACTGGGCTAGTTGCAGGAAAATGAGAGATGACTGCTTAAGACTTCATGGTATCTTTTTGGGACAATGAAAATGCTTTAGAATTGATTGTGGTGATGGTTGCATACCTCTGTGAATATACTAAAACTCATTGAATTGTACACTTCAGTGGGTAAATTGTAGGGTAAGTGAATTATATCTCAATAGAAATCTGTTGCCAAAAAAAAAAATTAGCCAGACTAAACACAATAGTAAGACCAAGAACGAATGTTATTTTAAAATACTGTATTCAGGACATACCTGTTTAAATTTGAGATTCTGGAGATCTTAGATCCCTCTTTGATTAATGAAGAGGCTTTATAGCATTAAGGAAACCCTTCTAAATGTGTGCAAAATGTGGAAAACTCATGTACATGCATTATTCTGGGAAGAGTTCACATTTTGGATCAGATTCCCAAATTGAAATCACCCAGAAAAAGATAAGAATCGTTGTCCTAGCAGAAGAGAAGGCAGACAATGGAATTAATTTTTTCTTCACTCTTCCAGTTTCCTTACACCATTCCAGCCTATTAATGGTATGCCATCTACCACACATGAGTTGAAGATCTAGCTCAAAGTTCATAGATAATTCTTTTGAAGTTATCTCCTTCAACATTTTTGGCTCCTTGCCATTTTAGCCTTCTCCATGATTGTTCATTTCTGCCTTCTCACAAAGTGGATGAATAAAGAAAGCATGGCCTCAAAAAAGGACTTCCTTCTCTGGAACTAGTTCTGAAGTGTGTTCTGGATTCTGCCTCAGTTCAGTGAGAATCCTTCACCTACCCTAGTGTCTTTACGGCACCTATATTTTCCCTCTCGCACATATTTTCAACTCTATCCTGCTGCTATTCAAATTCATGATCTCAATCTTTCCTTCTTGGTTAAAGTTTTCAAATAGGTTATTTGGTCTCATTACTGAAATGTCTGACATGAACTCCTATAACTTGGCTCTCATCATCCTCTCTACTAAAGTTTTTCTCTACCTAACTGCTCTAAAACATTCTTAACCACTTTAAGAGGCCTTCCCAAGATTAGCTTCTTTACTATCAAATTTTATCTAATATCTGATTTTTTTGAATGGTTGCTGCTTTTTTGACTTCCCTGAGACTGCATGCTTGATGAGACTATGACAAGAAGGATAACTTTGGTTTTGACTCCCCTGCATTTTCATAGTCCAGTCTCTCATAAGAACCAACTTAAAAATAATAAATATTTCTCAGCCTGTACGTAGGCTTCTTTCTTACTGTATGGATTGTTGTACAGAAAGAGAATAGTTTTCTCTGTTTTCTGTACTCTGTTCTTGTTCTGGTTTATGCATCTACCTGATCAAATCAAAACTTTCTATGCCAGCATTCAACCTCACATTTATCAAAATTCATTTTTGGTTTTATTCAATTAAGTCTTCTTTCTACTACCCATTTAAAACCTTTTCCATCACACACCTCAGATAATTTACTTGCATTATTCAGCCCACTTGAAATTCCCTCCACTTTCCACCACTGCAAATATTTTAAGATCTACATCAACTTCATGATATGCAGGAAGTCTACCTAAGTTAAGACATTCCTTTCCATTCTCCCACAAAACATATGCATCGATCGTATCCATTTCCATATAGAGTATAATATTTTGTATTCTCTAACAGTTTTGTTATTGTTTTTATTTAATCTGGTATATGCTTTCTGTCTCTCAGGTAGATTATTATTAGTATCTAAAAGACAGAGTCTAAGTATCCTAGTTAGATAATAATTCAGTTTTATGTTGTCCATGATACTTAGGGTAGATTCATACATAATGTAGGTACTTAAAATGCTACCAAGCACTTCTTGCCTCACTATTCAAAAACCCTAGTTACTACATAATTTAATAATAAACCAGAGAGTCACAAGAAATCAAAATTTATCCATTCCATTTTGATCAGAAAATAATAAATACAGTCTGAGAATTTGTCTTGGTGATCTTTCATTTTCTCCCAAACATAACTTTTTTTAAGTTCACTATAAATTTTAATTCATGATAGACATGTTAACTGAAGACACAATTGAACATCTCATATTAGAAAATAAAATATAATAATCAAATTCCATTGTGGAATACTTTTACGGCACAAAGATTTTCCTCAGATCCAACCTTATATTGTGTTGTTTGCTTTCAGAGAATAATACCAAAACAGCAAACAGTTTAAATAATATAAGTAAAGCTATTTAAATGATTGTCCAAGAAGAACTTTTTAAGTAAACTTAAAAGGTACATTGGTTAGATAACTACATTGTTCACAAAGTGATCCCCCCCACCCCAATTGCTCCCTTTCTCCCCTGGCCCTCCACACAGCCATCATATTAATGCTAACTTTTCAGTGCTCCTCACCCTTGTGCCCAACTATCAACTACTAATTTGTACATCTTTAATTCTTCACCCCATTCTCCCAGCCTCCAAACCCCCTCCCCTCTGTTTGTCACCAAGTTGTGTACCTTTTTTGTGAGTCTGTTTATGATTAGTCTGTTCTTTCTGTTCCTTAGATTCCACATGTAAAGTCATCTGGTATTTTTCTGTCCCTATCTGACTTATTTCACTCAGCATAATAACCTCTCGCTCCATCCATGTTGTTGTAAATGGTAGGATTTCATTATTTTAATAGCTGAGTAATATTCCATTGAGTATATGAACTATAATTTCTTTCTCCATTCATCTGTTGATGGGCATTTAGGTTGCTTTCATATCTTGGCTATTGTAAATTGCACTACCATGAGTATTGGAGGGCATAGATCTTTACGAATTATTGTTTGGGCTGTCTTTGGATAAGTATCCAGAAGTTCAACTGCTGGTCAAAAGGCATTTTCATTTTTAATTTTTTGAGTAACTTCCATACTGTTTTCCATAGCAACTGTAACAATTTGTAATGTATAATCGCCCAACATCATATAAGGATTTCCTTTTTTTCTGCAATCTCAAAAACATTTGATGTTTTTTGATATATTGATGATAGCCATTCTGACAGGTGTGAGGTGATATCTAATTGTAGTTTTAATTTGCTTTTATCTTAGTCATAACTTTTTGAATAAGCTATTTTTAAATAATTAGTTAGAAGTTCCTAGAGAATAATCAATGAGAGCAGGAAACTTGTTATAGACCTAAAAAAGAAAAAGTATATTTGTTAAATAAATATTTCTTGAAGGCATATACACCATATGTTAAGAGACTGGAGCTACAAGATGGATATATAATATTCTCTTTCTTTAGAGGGAACTTTTTATTAGACATGTAAACTTATTCTCTATGCTGGTAGAATGATTTGAAGAAAAAAATTCTGAACAGAGGATGAAGGATTATGATCATTTCCTATACTCACACATAATTTTGTAGTAGAAATGCATATTTATACCAATTATCTGGGTTGATTTTATATCAATTCTTTAACGCCTTGAAAATGGATGGCATGAAGTACTATGATATACATTTTGTAGATGAAAGAGAGATTGAGTTTGGGCAACCTGATAGACAGCACAAAGCTAGTTCCTACTCTTTTTATTTTTATCAAGCAGCCTCAGAAATGAAATCAGTATTTTAGAATTGCATGGGGCTTGAAGACCTAAAGAAATTCAATTGAACATTTTATGGATAAAGTAACTGTGCACAGGCGCAGTCCAGTGATTGCCCTTAGATCACACAACTATCTTTAGACAGAATACAAGACATGCCAATTCAGCAAAGGGTAAAACTGTGATGTTCGTTAAAGTTTATTATGCCTTAAAACCCATTATTATCATCACTAACCCACTTACCTTGTCAGCTGGAATCCTAGTTGAAGAATCAAACACTCTTGTTTGGTGAGTGTTTCCTCGCAATACCTGTAATCCCAAACATTTCCCCTCTTCGATACCCAAACTTAGGATATTTCTGCCCAGTAATGTGAAGAAGAGGTCTCCAAGTGCTGATTGCATGGCAGCCTGTGGCTCATTAAAGCCTTTCAGAAAATAACCTGGATATTCATTAAGTGCTATAGCCATGCTTCTGGGCAGTTACTAAAGTACTTCATGGCAACTGGGCCTTTAAAAACTGCATTTTAGTGAAAAAATCAGTAGACAGGGAATCAGTTGCCTTGAATTCCAGCTCTTTATTTGAACATTCTGTGTGTGTGTGTGTGTGTGTGTGTGTGTGTGTGTGTGTGTGTGTGTGTGAAGTAAATGGATAGGCCATCTTTCCAATATGTGGACTCCATGACATTATGCTCTGGGTAGGAGTATGGTGTTCAAACATTCCCATCACAACTTGGTCCATATACAATTTAGGACTCATCAGAGACAACAGCAATAATGGTATAACAGGAAGAAAGAATCTTGGCCTAAACTGGATCTATGAGGACCTTCATAATATTGAGGTTTTCATTGACATTACTCATGAAGTTAAGAAAACTCCAATTGTATAATCAAAATGATTTTGGAAAATAATGGAGCAGATCACATTACAGGGAGCACAGGATGTGATAAAAGTGGAATCTAAAGGTAAGGCTAAAAAATTAGAAACATTTTTTAAAAATCACTTAATATACAAAGAAAAAGTCTTTGAGTATGATATATCAGGTAAAAAGTAACTTTAGAAACTTCAGAAAAATACCTACCTATAAATTCCCTTATCAGAAAAATATCAGCATGCATAAAATCAGCATGTTACTATTTTCTTAAACTTGAGCTGACAATACATCCTACCTAAATAAATATTTTTTAAATATATTATTCACATCCATAGCATTTATTTATACCCCATACTTTGTAGGCCTCTTTTGTGAAGATTAGTAATTCAAGGTATCTGCACAGAGTCACTCATATCTGTGCAAAACTTCTGGGCAAACACTAACAGAGAAAGAAAATATTTAGTGACCTAAAAATGTTTTAAATATAATAAATAGTTAAAGAATTCATGTGTAGAATAATCAAAGACAAACTTTAAAGAGCAAGAAATTATGAGTAAATTCAGGTATCTGAAAGAACAAATGTAAAAGATCAGTAGCCACCCACGTAGTGTGAGAAGAAAAACTAACACAAATTAACAAAAATTAAAGACAGAACTGATTGCCTAAAGGAAAAGTATAATGAGAAAATTTCATCTCAAATTCAAGCCAATGGGAGGGCAAACACAAATATTAAAATGATATGTGGAATCTTTTGATTTCTTCCCTTCATTATAAGCAGAACTGATTTCCCTTTTGAAGAGGCAGTGTCTAGCATCTCCAACCAGCTCAGAATTTAATTGATTTGCCTTTTTGTGGACTTCTGTTATATTGCTCTAGATAGCCATCCACAGAACACAGGTAAAAAAATTAAGTTAGTGAAAAGGCTTTTTTTATTTGGTTGAAGACCTGTAATATAAAATTGTTGTAGTCAAATGAGCCATGAACTTAATATGTAATAGGTCTTCTGTCTCCTATCAATTTATGTAATTAAGAATAATTTGAATCAAAGTCGATGTGCAAAAAATGAAAAAGCATTGAGTAATAGGAAACCTGTTGAGTGTAGCTCTTACTATGCTGTTCAATTTCCAAGAAGATATTTTTAAAACTTGTTTTCAATTATACTTGACATATGATATCATGTTAGGTTCAGGAGTTCAACACAGCAATTTGAAATTCATATACCTTACAAGGAGTCGCAAAAGAAGTGAGTCCTGTTGCTTGAGAGCTCAGGAGGCTGAAAAACACCTCATCATCTGCAGAGAGGAGATTACAGACTTTACATAAAGAAACTACCGAACACTGATGACCTTGCAGCTTCCAGACATGGAGTCTCAGATAGTTCATTATCCCTTTGGAATATCTGACAGGAAGCAGCACCCCATGCTCCCTGGTCTTTGTGCATGGGAGCCACTTCTCTAACGCAGGAGAAGGGTGTCCTTCTCCTTCAGTTCTAGGTGAAAGACTCCTTGAACTTTTCACAATACATCATGAACACCAGCAAATTTTTGATCGTTCCACACCCCCATGACCCTGTTGTGTGCTCACACTGAGGCAGCACTCCAGTCACACTTGCCAGATGTCCAGATAAAGCCTGAGGTCCCTAAGGCTCCCTCTGAGGGCTCCATTCCCAGTCAGGTATAAAAGCCAAAATCTATGGATTCTGCTCCAACAGACACAGGGCCATCAACTCTGACCCCATCCCCTCCAGCCCCTGCCTACACATGGGGTGACACCTTGGGTGGCACCATTCACCTGTACAGAACTCTCCATAACTCCCTGGTACTAACCTTGTCATATTTTTCTTGTACAATGATCACCCTGCCATGTATGCTGAAGAGGTATTTGAAAGCAGTAGAAATAGATGTTTAAAGATTCTTTGGAGAGGAGGGACATTGCCGGTGAGATTTACTCCTTTGTTGAAAGGACGTGCACTCAAATAATGAGTCATGGACAATAGGAATTTCTTGTCATCTGCACCAATGGTGTTCCTTTAGATAGTGTTGTCTGATTTACAAATACAAATGCAGGACATTGATTTAAAGCTGAGTTCAGATAAATAATAAAGACCTTCATTTTTTACATATGTCCTATAGAGACATGCTTATATCACAAAATTGTGATTGTGAGTCTTGGTTTTCTCATCCTCTAGATAGGGCATTTGAACCTTTTTTTCATTCACTTTGTTTATTCCTTTGTTTATCCCATTTAATAGACTTGTCTTCTCAGATCATGTGTTCTTCATTTCAGACTGGTTCCCTTTGATAAATTCCATTTCCATTTTTATGTTTTATATCTCTGTTGATTTTATCTGCACTTCTCAAATATTCACGGAGTATCTTTATAACCAGTGTTTTCAACTTTGCATCTGTTAGATTACTTGACTCCATTGTATCTAGATCTCTCTTCTATTCTTCCATATGGTTTCTGCTTCTTTGTCTGCCATTGTATGTCTGTTTCTATGTACTAAGCAAACCTCCTAAGTCTCCTGGGCTTATTAGTATGGATTTCTGAACCCCTGAGAGGGGTTCAGCTGCAAGCCAAGTTCAGTTCAAGCCTCTGCCCCTCTGGGGTCACCTCTGGGTTAAGATTCAGAAAGCAATTCACAGATGCTGTGCTTATAGTTTCCTCAAAAGGCCACACCAGAAACAGAGGCCAGCTGAACATCTGACTCACTGAGGATATACTTGAATGTGGCTTCGGTGGGTCCGTGAGTTGGGGAGGTGGGGTTTCAGGGAATCCTCTGGGCAGAGGGACCTCTGTTATGCAATTTGATGATGTCACACCTATGGTGGCTCTGTATCCTGAGCACTGGTGCGAGGAGGGCTCAACAGGGAGCAATTGTTCCTGCCGGCACTTCTATACATGATGCGTCTTGCTGAGCCACAACTCCGACAATGCCTCCCTGTAAGTCCCTGATGCCCCCTGAATGCAGCTGAATCAGCACTGATATTCAGAGCGAATAGGCCCAAAACAATGAAAATCTCCTTGCAGATGCCATCCCTTGAAGAGGCATCTGCCACTGCAGCAGACACCATCTCACTCAGCCACTCGGGATGGACAGCCCCGCGTCCACTCCCCGTCCTATGTCGGCCATTGCAGGGTGCTTTTTTGGGTTTCTCCCTAGTTGTGTGGCTTGTTCATCTAGATTCCAGGCAATGTTTTTTTTTTGCCACTGTCCCTTGTTTTCATCACAACTTTGAACTGGTCGCCAGAGAGATGAACAGAGCCTCTAGCATCTGTGCCATTATTTTTTAACCTCTCCCAAGACTTTTATCTTTTAAGTAAATGTCTGATAATGTAGTCCCAATGTCAACATAATGACAGCAATAATGTTGTGATATAAATATGTTTCCATCGGACATACTTAAAAAAATTTTGGCTCTGGTGGGAGAGAGGTCTTTCCACCTTTGGAACATGTAGTGTATGAGAATAAATGGGGATGCGGTTTACATTGTGAAATGTGAAATAAATTGGAGTCACTTATGTTAAGGGACTTTAAAATGGAGCTGGGAGTAAGAAAGTGGGTCTTCTGCACATCCTCATTGAACAGAGCATGATCTTTCAAAGTGGTCCAAATAGTAAATATTCTGAGAACATTCCAAGAACAACTGCAACTTGTCACAGTGATGGACGTTTACTTAGCGATGTCTCGTGCCTAACCAAGGCAGGCTTTCTCCTGCCAGCACCAATTAAATTTATTTGTGAATGAACTATGCAAACCTTCCTGTTTGCCTTTTTAAAATTCCTGACTTTTATACCTCCTCATGACACTGTTTTGGCTGCTACCTGAAGCTGCCTTTCTCGGATTAAAATTTTTGATTCCAAAGAAATGTTTTTCTTTCCTCTTTCTTGATTATTGTCACCCAACAGTTCAGCATAAGCAAAAGTGAGTCTCAGGCAGCTGCAGAAGATTTCTACGAATTGGGGATGAGAAGGCTCAGAGTTTGCATCAAATGATCAACTTTGCTCCCCTGCTGCTACCTGGGAATGACTGAGGTTTCTCAATCAAGCTTCACAGGTCCATTTTTAGGAATAAGTCATGGAATCTAAAGAGTGAGGGCTACAAAGTAAGACCCAGAGACAGAAGAGAAGAAAAAGCCATGTGAGCCTAGCCTATCTCTTAGCAGCCTCGTGGGGTGCACGTGTCTGTCAAACCAGGAAGGTTGACTGTGGGAAACGATGTTTCTCAATGGATCCAATGGTTCTCGCTGAGCACTGGGCAATGGGACATTTGTATCCACACACAGAGTAGAGCTTATGGTCTAGTCATCTACAGAACTAGAAGATATGTAGTGATGGGTGAAGATGGGAAAGTAAAGTCCAGACTGAGATAGTAAGGAACAGAGAAAAGCCAGTGATCAGCCAGTATTTGACTTTCCCAAAGCAGTCATGTGAGGGGAACTCATGCTTGCAGGGCAGTCAGAGAAACTGCACATCAGCAGTAAAAATGGGACACAAGGGGACTTGATGTCAATGGAAGGCTGGTGCCTTTGCATCTGATGATGGACTTGGGGTTGCTCTCGGTGAGTAGGATAGACCAGGAGGAACAAAGAGCTGGTGGCAAAACAGAGGAGAGCAAGGAGAAGTGAGAACCCACTGGCACATCTGCTTCTCACTCCATCTAGGCACTACCTTGGGGATAATGGCAGCTGCTTCACTTATACCTCCAAGTCCAACATGGAACCATAAAGGAAATGTAGTTCCGGCTTCAGCCAGCTGACATCATACAAAAGCAGCACTGCCCATCCTTGTCAAGTTTGCATCCGACTCATCTCTTCAGCCAATTTAACTTTCAACAGCTAAATCTTGCTTCCAGACAACATGACTCAGCTATTTCCAGGGACAACCGAGAACACACTAACCCTCTCCCCAAAAGAGAATAATGACGTCCCTTAAATTACTTTATCTACCTGGGAGAATATTTAGCCCTTTCCTAGCTGAGTCACTGTCTCCCTTTTACATCGTGATAGACAAGTTTAACCACTATTAATACATTTAATACTTGCTCTAAGGAAATGGGAAAGGGACAAATATGGAAAAAGAGTCCCTATCATAAAACATGTGCCAATAAGTTCATATCAAAATAAAGAATAATAGGTAAAACCACTACAATTTTCCCTTCTGTGACTGGTCACATAGTATTCGTTCATCTGTATAACTTTCTTCTCCTCCTATCCATTCCTATTTGGACATCATGATACCTCGTGGTCATTTACATGGTGGATGAGTTGACCCACGTCTTCATTCCTGAAGGGTCAGGGTGTTAACAGTCTTGCTAATGCTGTTTTTGTTTGAGCAGCCTCAAAATGTCTAAGGTATGCTGACTCTTATCAGTGCTCCAGTACAAGTAAGACAGAAGCCTGTTCCTTGTGCTTTGTGGAATGTTGTGAAAGTTTGGTTTGCCAGATATGCAGTTCCACTCCTTTGCTTCTCAGGGTGAAGCTGGGAGGTATTGGGGTCCTGCCCAACTATAAGCACTTTGCTACTGTTAGTAGTATGGCCAGATGTATCTCTGCTTTTCTTTATAGATTTCAGGTGGCTAGGTTTACATTCACTGAGGATACAGAAGTCTTTCAACTACCTTCTGGATTTTTAGAAAGGGAATTGATTCACTTCTTGCCATCAGTCAATGTGTCCACTGGAGAAACAAGAGTTCGGGCTTTCTATTATGACATGTTGCTGATGGTACTCCCTCTTTTGTCATTTTAACAGATTGTGTCCTTAAGGAAAGGACCCATTTCATCTAAGTTATCAAAGTTCTAGGCATAGAGATGTTCATACTATTCCTTTATTATCCTTTTAATGTCTATAGCATCAAAGTAATAGTTCCTCCTTTACCTTGGTTTTTAGTCTTTTGTGATCTTTCTTCTTAGGGCCAGACTGGCTGTGAATTTATTAATTTTATAGAACTTTTCAAGAAAACCAGCATCTTTTGCCATTGACTTTCTCTATGGATGTGATGTTTAACATTTTTAAATTTCAGTGCTGATTTTAATTTTCATTTATTTTCTGTGGCTTATTTTGCATCTACTTCCTCACTATCACTGTTCTTCATGTTTTTCTATGTGATGAAGCTGCTCCTGAACAGTTTTTCTCTCTTTACCTTCGAACCTCAAGTACCTCTAAGTGACACACAGCCAAGAGAGCTTTCCTGCCTCATCCCCTTGGTGTTTCTCTATGAGTATCATTATGAGGACCAGCACAGAAACTTTGGATTATTTTCTTAATTTTATTACCTGCACTATGCACAAAGGAAGGAAAGTCTGAGATCTCAGTCAGCAAATTATGCTTTTTAGAACATGCAGGAGAGAAATGGCTGAACATTGGCATACACAAATCACATTTCTCTGTCTCGTGTTGGCTTCGTAGTCACACTCAAGTTTATATAAGTTTAGTATATGCAATGGCCCATACATACATTTCAGAGGATAGGAAATAACAGATACATTCTGCAGTGGTGAAATTAAGCTAATTCTCCCTTCATGGAGAATAAATGTTTTGGATTTTGAAGAACAGGTGTTGAGGAGAGAAGAGGTCAGAGAAGAAACTCCACTGAAGGGAATGCTGAGGGAAGCAGGTAAATGACGCCCAGATGAGAGGGAGTTGCAGACAACATCTCAAGAGAAGACACATGGATTCTCCTTTCTCATACAGGAATGAAACAGAGCTGGTAAGGAGGTGGCACAGAAATAAAACCATTGAACGTTGCTGTGGTGTCAATGTCCTTTGGGTCAACCACAGATTTCAGGGTAAATTTCTGTAAAATGGTGGTCAGGAATAAAAAGAGCTCCATGCGGGCCAGGGACTCTCCTACACACACCCGTTTCCCTGAAAATAGCAAACACAGAGATACTGAGTTTCTCGATGCTAGAAAGACAATATGCAATAAATATTTGATTACTGGTTGAACAATGAATGGAAGGTAGAATGGCGATACACAGATGGAAAAAGGGTGGATGCACATGCTAGCCACCTAACATCTGACTCTAATGAGTATTCTTCTTAAACAAATACTAATGAGTATCGGAACTGTGCCAAACACTGTTAAGTCTTCTCACATTGTAATTGCTCTTTCAAGTTTCTAGCAAGCTCTTCATAGAATCATAGACATTACTTATACATTCTGTCCCTGGTCTGATGTTTCATGAATTTCTTCACATTCTACATAGCCTTTGTTCTCGCACTCAGTATACCTAATCTCTCGCGCTCAGTATACCTAATCTTTATCAATGTCTAATACACCACAAACTTTCAACTTCTATATAACACAGTTCTGTTTTGGCTAGGATGCCCTTCTCTTATTTGTTCCAGACCTAGCTCAAATTTTATTTCTGAGTTTAGAAAATCCAAGTCAGCTCTCCAAAGCTCCAATGATTTGGCCTTAGAACGAGGATGCATCACGAGGTAGGAAAGTGCATGTGCTTTGGTATTGGATATTCTGGCAAGATCACGGACAATGAGTGATTCTACTAGATCCCGAGTGAGGATTACAAAAGATCCAGCTGATCCCCAAAATGTACTCTGCCTTCTGAAATACTGAAGGAAATAAATTTCTATTACCTGCTGAAAAAACCATGAAGTGATCACTCTTCTTAAAATTGCCACACTCGTCCAGAAAGTGCCCAGGGTCAAACACCTCCGGGTTAGGGAATTCTTTGTCATCATGCAGCACAGATGTCAGAGATGTTAATATGGTTGTGCCCTGGACAGAACAGATGAAGATAAAGTGAGTGATGAAAAAGTCATGGATCTGGAAGTAAAGTTGAAAGTCAATCAGACATCTATACATGATGTATAGTCAATCATGATCTATACATGAGGGACCCTGGGTCCAAAGAAAGGAACTGGCACTTTGAGCCAGATAGAACAAGTAATAAACAAGGACAGGTTTATGACTAGCGGCAATGAGGTAGATAAAGTAGATGCCAATATGTTTGAATTTCCGAGTCCACAGGTCCCAGGGTGCCCAATGTTTTCAATCTATCCTGCTTATCATCATGTTTGAACATAAAGAAATAAAAGAAGCATGACCATCATTCTATACCATATGTAAACATTTACCTGAATGGATCTATGTTCTAGTACAAGTGCTAAAACTGTAATTTCTTCTAACCAATAATATTTACACAGGACTCACCCTGCCACCTCTTCCCCCCCCCCACCAAAAAAAAGCACTGATCAACCTAACATCATTGCAAAGTGTTCTGTAGACAAATAACCACCTATGTGTAAATGTAGCTATACATCCCGTTTTTGTATAGCCCATGACTAAGCATTTCAAATTGAGAAAATCACGGAAGAATAAAATTTGCAACACACAATAATTATATGGAGTCTAAATTTCAGTTTCAAAAGCAGTGGGATATAGTCATTCCCATTTGTTTACGCATGCACCATGACAACTTCCATGCTACGATAGCAATTTTGAATACTGCATCAGACATTGCAAGGCACAGAAAGTTTAAAATAGCTACATGTTCACACTTTGCAGCAAAGTTACCAACTCTTGTCTTAGGACATGATGTCCACCTAGCTCAATGGCTCAAGCCTTCAGTAGGAGAAGTCACTTATGTCATTGGAGCGAAGGTAGAATCCTTCCATCCACTATGGCATATTTCTACACTGGGGAGTCCCGTGAGGAAGGAAATGATCATTCCCATGTCTGGTGTAGTGAGTAAATGGGCAATTCCATTCTGATTCCCAGTCCCTTATTTCCCATTTATTTGAAAATAGGAGAAACAAAATTGTAAAAACATTACTCCGAGACCAAAATATTCAAATAGAAAAGTGTTCTCCTCATTGTAATCTTTGTTGAAAATACAGTGGGTGAACTTGAAGTCCTAGTCCCTATACTCAATTTGTGATCTTCAAGGCAGTACCCATCACTCTTAGTAAATTCATCAATTCTGTCTTCACCAAAGACTGGCAGTACTTGGGGACTTAGTAATTTCATTACTTCTGTTCAACAAAAAACTACAAACTTTGTTATGTTACTTTTAAAAATCAGATAGTTATATGTTGTGGCTTTGAGTGGCATACATTAGCTTGTAATATACCAAATAGAAAATCTAAATATAATCAGAAATTTTGTATATTTTGTATATTTGTATGTTTTGGATATGAGGCCCTATTTGGAGGTGTTGCTTGCACATATATTTTCCTATTCAGATGGTCTTCTCTTTACCTTATTGATGATTTCTTTTGCTGAGCAGAAGCTTTTTAGTTTGTTGTTGTCCTCCCTCTTCATTAATTTTAGCTATTAACTTCCCTTGCTTTTGAGGTCAAATTCATAAAATCCTATTTAAGTCCAAGGTCCTTGAGTTTAGTTCCTATGTTTTCTTCTATGTGTTTTATTGTTTCAGGTCTTATATTTAGGTCATTCCTCCATTTTGAGTTAATTTTGGTGTGCGGTGATAGACAACAGCCTAGTTTCATTCTTTTGCAGGTGGCTTTCCAGTTTTCCCAGTACCATTTATTGCAGAAGCTATCCTTTCTCCCCTGTATGTTTTTGGCCTTTTGTTGAGAATTATTTGCCCATATAAATATGGGTTTACTTCTGGACTCTCAATTCTGTTCCCTGGGTCGTGTGTCCGATTTCCTGCTAATACTATGCCATTTTGATTACTGTCACTTTGTAGTGTAATTTGAAGTCAGGCAGAGTGATGCCTCCAGCCTCATTCCTTTATCTCAGGATGGCTTTAGCAATTCTGGGTCTTTTGCACTTCCATACAAAACTGATGATTTTTTTCTTCTATTTCTTTAAAAAATGTCGATGGGATTTTGATGCGGAGTGCATTCAATCTGTATAATGCTTTAGGTAGTATGGTCATTTTAACTATGTTGATTCTTCCCATCCAAAAACACCGAATATCTCTCCATTTCTTTGTCTCTTCTTCCATTGCTTTTAATACGATCTTATAGTTTTCAGTATATAGGTCCTTCACTTGTTTTGTTAGATTTATTCCTAGGTATTTTATTCTTTTTGTTGCAATTACAAAAAAAAAAATTATTTTTCCAGTTCTTTTTCTGACCCTTCCTTACTATAGAACAGCTATGGATTTTTGAATGTGATTTTGTATCTAAATACTTTACTGTATATCCTTTTGTTTCTAGTAGTGTTCTTGTGGAGTCTTTAGGGTTTTCTATATAGAGAATCATGTCATCCAAACATAATGACCATTTGACTCTTTGTTTAATATTTGAATACCTTTTACATCTTTCTCTTGTCTGATTGCACTCGCTAGGATTTCCAATGTTATACTGAATAACAGTGGCAATAGTGGACAGCCTTGCCTTGTTCCTGATCTTAGATGGAATGTGTTCAGATTTTCACCATTAAGGAAAAGTTTGGATGAGGGTTTGTCACAGATGGCCTTTATTACATTAAGGTCCGTTTCTTTTATAGCGATTTTGTTAAGCGTTTTGATTATAAATGCATGCCGTAACTTCGCAAAGGCTTTTTCTGCATGTATTGATATGATATGATTGATATGATATGATATAAATCATAGGATATGATCATATGATTTCTGTTTTTTAATTTTTTATGTAGTGTATCACATTAATTGATTGCCATATGTTGAACCACCCCTGTGCCTCTTGGATGAAGCCCACTTGATCGTGGTATATAATGTTTTGACTATGTTACTCTATTCAGTTTGCTAGTATCTTATTTAGGTTTACTGCATCTGTATTCATGAGAGATATTGGTCTGTAGTTCTGCCTTGTGTGTTCATGTGTGTGTGTACATGCGTGTGTGTGCGTGCGTGTGTGTTTTCTTTACCAGGTTTGGGTATCAGAGTGATATTGGCCTTCAATACATGAGTTGGGAAATATTGTCTTCTCTTCAATTTTTTGGAGATGTTTGAGAAAAATAGGTATTAAACCTTCTTTGAATGTTTGGTAGAATTCACTAATGAAGCCATCTGGTCCTGGAATCTACTTTTTGGTAGCTTTTTAATGTTTGTTTTAATTTCCATACTGCTGATCAGTCTATTTAGATTTTCCGGTTCTTCTTGATTCAGTCTAGGAAGGTTGTATTTTTCTAAGAACTGGTCCATTTCTTCTAGGTTATTAAATGGTGTTATATACTGCTTCATAGTACTCTTGTATGATCCTTTGTATTTCTGCGATGTCAGTCATAATTTCCCTCTTTCATTCCTGGTTTTGTTTATTTGTGTCATTTCTCTTTTTTCTTTAGTGAGTCCAGCCAGGAGTTTGTCAATTTTATAAACCTTTTCACAGAACCAGCTCTTCGTTGCGTTCATTTAATCTATTGTGTTTGTTTGTTTGTTTGTTTGTATTCAATTTCACTTATTTCTGCTCTAATTTGATGATTTCTTTCCTTCTGTTGACTTTAGGCTTCATATGTTCTTCTTTTTCTAGTTTTTTAAGATGAAGCATTAGGTTGTTTATTTGGGCTTCTTCTTGGTTTTAGAATTAGGCCTGTAAAATGTGAACTTTACTTTTATGGCCTCTTTTGGCGTGTCCCACAAGTTTTGATATGTTGTACTATCATTATTCTTTGTTTCCATGTATCTCTTGATCTCTTTTATTTTTTCTCTGACACAATTATCACACGTTGTTTAATCTCCATGTACTTGTGAATCTTCCTGCTTTCTTTCTGCAGTGTACATCTAGTTTCAAAGCATTATGATTCAAGAATACGGTTGGTATGATTTCCACCCTCAAATATTTGTTGAGGCTATCTCTGTGTCCTGGTATGTGGTTGATATTTGAGAATGTTCCATGTGTGCTAGAGAAGAATGTATAAGCAACTATTTGGGGATGAAAGGCTCTATAATTTTGATTATATCCACTTGGTCTAATGTGTCATTTAAGGATGTTATTTCCTTACTGATGTTCTGTTTACATGTTTTGTCTATATCGGATGGTGCGGTATTTAGGTCTTTTACTTATTAGCACAATTTTGTGTTTAAAATGGTTGCTACATATGAGTCACCAAAATAATAAAATCGATTATATTTGCATGTACCTGTGTGAACACATGGAAAAGGACTTTTAAAAATTTTAAAATGAAAATAATATATACGTAGTAGAAAACAACAACAAAAAAAATTCACAAGCAAAAGCACTGTGGCAAGAATATTACTGAGAAAATTATAGAAAGACCCTAAACTGGAAGCCTTTACTATATTCTTAATGGAAAGATTATAAATCTTTATAGTCTAAGTTGTTAAGAACACAGTCCATCAAACTGCCACACATATGATTTTTGTACTTGTCTCATCTTTTCTTCATAAAGGAATAGACCCATGCCATGAAAATGGGAACTTCCAGACCACTGAGGTCAGTATAGAGAAGCAAATGTTACCTTGGGGATGAGGTACTTTCTGAAGTTCACATCACAGGTCACTTCATGAGGCAGGCTGGTGGGTACGAGGTCGATGTATCGCTGGATCTCGTGAATCACAGCATTTGTGTAGGGCATGCAGCTCCTGTCCTGCATGCAGGGGCTCTGGTGTCTGCCAATCACATGGGCAATCTCTTTCTGGACTTTGGCTCAGAAGGCACAAGCAACAGTGATGGGAAAATGGAAAAACACACACCACATTTACATACCAATTCAGGGATGCATGAAGCACCATGAACGTATCCCAACACCATTATAAACATCAGTTATATGTCCAGAAATACACCTAGACACAGTGGAATAATTGCCATATTAGGTACATGTAACTCTCCTACAGGTTATGTTTAAGATACATTGACATGCACCTGAATATCAACACAGATGAAAGCACAAAGAGAAATAATGAAATGTTTCAAAAAATGTACAGAACGTCACTGTCAAGAAATTATAGGCCTTCACGAAAGAAGTTAAATATTAATTTTATATCAATATAAAATGTTTGTTCAAAAATTAAATTATAATATATGTGTATTGTGTACTTTGTATACTATGTGTGTATGTGCAATGCTACTCTATCTTCCAAGTTTTCAGTGTTATTACTTTGAAACTTCTAGTAGATTCTTGGGCAGGTTATGATCTATTTTTAAACAATGACTCTGTTTCTGCTTCTTACCTAATTTATGCAATATCTGATTTACTGTATGGTAAGTAAGAATTTACGTTCCCATATCTTTCTTATACAGAATATATTCAGACAAACAATTCCCATAATGTCATTACCCTATATAGTTGAGTCACAACTTCTGGCTCTTAGAATATTCAGTTAACATCATTCTGACTACGTAAACAATGCTCCCTGGTAGGACGACAATGATTCTGTTTCATTTTTGTTTTTTTCTTGGACTGAACTATATCTCTTTCATTCGATTCATGATTTGCTATATCTCCATTTGGAAATAATTCCAAATACTGAAGTAGATATTTTAACCTCCAAAAAATAATTTCCCTATAGTTAGGAATCCTCCGGTAACTGATCACTTCTCTTTAGTTTCTGGTGCCTCCCCTCACACCTGCCTTATCCACCTAGTCACCTGGAAGTGGATATTGTCTAGGACTGGTATCTAGCAACCACCTCTACACTTTCATTCTCCAGAAAGCTCCCAGATTCCTCGAGCCGATGACTTGTTCTGAAATGACCTCAAATATTTGGATGAGAAAGGGAAAAGAGGAGGTAAATTTTTGTCAACAAACACTCTTTTCATTGACACACAATGGGAATGCTGCTTTTGAGAAGTCTGGTGGCATTCTGAATTCTAACCCTTACAGATGACAAGACGTAGCTCTCCTAAAGTACTTGTGATTTTCTTTTTAATCCTGATGTTCTGAAATTTCATGACCTTATGTCTGAGGGTGGATGTTTTTATTTCATTCATCTCATAGAAACGTCAAGGGAATTTCCTTTCTACCTGGCAAGAAAACAGTCTTTCCTCCAGAGCTGTTAACTCTCTGGAGTTTCCTGTATTTGGCTGCTGAATTTAAGAGATTCTGAATTCCAAAAATAGATGCCTACTTCAACTTTCTTTTCAGCTCTACAGTTTTATCATTGCCTGTCACTGTCTGCTGTCCCTGAGGAAGAGGCCTCTTAGGTCCAAGTTCTCTAGAGAGTAAACCTCCCTCTTCCTGTGGGGGAAAAACATCAGTGGATAAAAAGGAGTTGTCAAAAGAACCTGATCAGGGAGAGCTACCTTTTTTCAGCCTGTTTCTCCATTTACCTTCTTTGTATTCAATATTTCTACATAAAAAATCTTATAGGGATGTATGAGCACAAAGCCTTTTTCTCAACATGTAACTTCCTCTTCTGACACTGAGTTTACAATTTCTTCCTCTCTGCTGAATTCATCCCTTCTCTCAATCATCTCCCTTTATTTCAGAAATTTTTGAGGATTTGTTTGCTGTGCCCTGACCATCTTCTAATCAGCTTTATAAGATGAATTCTTATGTGTAAGACATTAGTGGAATGCTGACATACATAATGTATATTTATAAGCTAGAATGAACAACTGTAACTCTTTAAAGGGGAATTGATGATATTGGGCACTTTATAAAAGATAAAATTATTGGCACCCTTCCCAGGAATTCCCATTGTGACAAAAAACAACTTTATGTGAACAGACTCCTGAAATCACAGAATTCCTTTATGCAACACCTTAAGCCCGAATATTTACAATTTGGTTGTGAATTGAGCTTCTGTAACATTTTGTACACTTAGAAGAAATCATCTCAAGTAGCCTCACTAACTCTCGGGTTTCCACTTATGCTTCAATAGGGAGAGTTTCCATCAGAACACTGCATGTTCAGAATAAGGAGAGATGTCTGGAAGAATACAACTACTGTTCAAAGCGAGTCACATTTTGTAATAAAAGCGATATCTGGTCCCAGGCCAGAACGTGGTAACTGTGCATGGCACAGATATCCTCCCACAAAACAGAGACACTGTTTTCCTGTTTTCCTTTTGCTACTCTCCACAGTCTCTCTGCTCCTCTCAGGCATCACCCTGTTTTTCATAAAGATGTCCCATTATTAACCATTCCTTAAATTTGGAAAATTATGCAGGTCACACAGAGATTTCAATAATGAAGCTTCTTTAAGAGAAAGATGATAGAATTAGCTAGTGGGGCTCCCCAGCATATTTTCTAAAATTCAGCTTGCCCACCAAGTTGGGCATACCTGTGACCTCTGGGTGCTTCAGCAGCAGGAGGAGAGCATATCTCAGGGTGCTGCTTGTGGTCTCTGTCCCAGCTCCAAAGATATTAGATATGGTGATTGCCAAGTTTTCCAAAGTAAAGTCCAAATGTGGATTGTCCTTTTCCTAGGAATGATTTGATGTAATTATTTGACAAATTAATTGGCTGGAATTACGATGACTACAAAATAACTCATTATTATAAAGTTAAGCCAACACACAACTTGCAAGGTACAATTTTAGAAAAAAATACTGGTAATATGGTAAAGAGAGTATAAGTTACTTGACTCAAGCATCATTTCCTACTGCCTTATCCTTCACTTGCTTGAAATTATATTCATCAGCCTCTTTGAATTAGGTAGCTATCCAGTATCATTTTTGCCAGTGAGATAGAAGCAGAAGCCGATTGAAGCCACTTCCTCTCTTTCTTCCTCCTTACTTAAACGAGAATGTGAAGGAGGTGGTAGAGTAGACATCATCTTGGGTCAAGAGATTTAATCATGAAGTGTGAGGCCTATATATTAAGTATGCATGAAAAAGAATGGAAACTATTTGACTCTCTGAATCTCTAGGGCCTCTGTACTCTCCCGAAACTGACACATCGAAGTCTCTTTTTATGTGAGGTCCACTATTTGTTAGAGCCATTTTAACAGGTTTTCTTTTATTTGCAGACAAACACAGTCTCAATTAGTGGGAATAGGCAATTTAGGCCATATATTGAAAGATGTCATAATTGTCGTATTTTCCTATTAATTATATTATTGTTTTTAATCTCTTAATATGCCTAATTTATAAATTAAAATTCATCATAAGTATGAAGGTATAGTAAAAACACGGTATATATAGGGTTCAGTACTACCTGTTGTTTCAGATATCCACTGAGGGCCTTGGAAAATACTCTCTATGGATAAGAATTGACTACACACCTGGCAGCTGCTAATCCCAGCACGTGGCCCATTCAGGCAGGGAAGGAATTTCAAAGCCCTTACTATTGGGAATCCTTGAAAGCCTCACACAGAGCGCACTCTGTGGCTCACACTGACAGGGAAAGAAGTAGCAACCTTGCCCAACTGCTGAGCATCACCTCCAGTATACATGTAGAAATACAACATGCTGTACACTTTATTTTTTATTTTGTTTATGTATATATGTATGTATGTATGTTTGCATGTATGTATGTACATATGTATGTATGTATTATGGTGGCATTGGTTAACAAAATCCTGGAAGATTCTGGTGTACAATTCAAGGGTACGTACACTTTAAACATATAAAATTTTTATATGTCAATTATTTTTCAATTAGATGAGAAGATATGAACCTTTGTGCATTTTTGGTGGGAACATAAATGTTGCAGTCACTCTGGAAAAGTTTGGCTGTTCCTCAAATGTTAGCCATAGAATTACCATATGCCTCATCAAGTTCACTCCTAGAAATTTACCCATCAAAAAAGAAACTTGTCCATAAAGAAACTTGTACAAAATGTTTATAGCAGAATTATTTATAAATGCCAAAGGTATATACAACATAAATGTCCCTCAAAGAATAATGGATAATCAAATCATGGAACACACATAAAGTGGAATATTATTCGGCCATAAATCATAATAAAATATTGATTTATAGTACAACTTAGATGAGCCTCCAAAATATCAAGCTACGTGAAAGAAGCCAGAAACAGAAAGTCATGATGTTATGGGTCATTTATATGATACTTCCATAGTAGGCAGATACGTAGAGACATAGAGCTTTTTACAGGTTACCACATGACGAGGCAGGGAGAATGAGCAGTGAGCATTTAATGGATGTGGTATGTGTTAGCAGAGTGACAGAAAAGTTTTGAAGATAGGGAGAGCTAGTGGGTGCGTAGAAGTGTGAATGCATGTTAAATACCACTAAATTATATACTTTAAAGTAATAAATGTATGATATATTAATTTCATCTCAATTTTTAAATTGTCATCACTTTACGAATTGATCCAGACATTTAATGCAATCCTCACTGTCTCCTTTGCAGAAACTGCCCAGTTTATCCTTCAATTCATATGGAGATTCAAGGTTCCTAAAATAGCCAATACAATCTTGAAAATCAAAAACAGTCTTGGAGAACTCACACCACTTGACTTCAAACTTAGAAAAAAGTTGGTATTTAAGATGGCCAGATGGTGTGCTACTGGATTAAGGACAGACATATATGTACTGGAATAGAATTAAGATCAAAGAAATTCACCCTCATTTTGGAGTCAAGTGATTTTCGACAAGGGTGTCAAGGTAATTCATGTGGGAAAATGTAGTCTTTTCAACAAATGGTGCAAAAGTCACGCTTACACACACCAATTTCAAACTCCGTACCTTTGCCAATTTAGTCTATTTCACACTCAACTAAGTGTTCTCCCCCACCCTCAGCCTCGTTTAAATATAACAGACATTAGTTGCTTATATTTACATTGTACATTTTAATGAGTTTTTTCCCAATTATAGTTGGCACACAAAAAGATATCAGTTTCATTTGTACAGCTGAGTGATCAGAGATCTATATAACTCACAAAGTGATCACCCCACTAAATCTAGTACCCGTATTCTTCCTTACACATTTATTACAACATTATGAACTATTTTTCCTTTGCTACAATTTATATCTTTGTGTCTACTTTGGAACTATTCATTTATACCTCTTAACCCTTTGTCATTGTTCCTCCAGTGTGCTCTTTATCTCCAGAAGATTGATTCTGTTCTTCTTGAGAGTTTCAACTTCCCTGCTCTGCTTTATCCAGTTATCTTTTCAATTCCTGAAATTGATGGTACGCCTTGTTTTAGAACTCACTGAGTTTTCTCAGAACTTACATCCTGAATTCTCTGTCATTTAAGTCACATATTTCGATGTCTGTAAGCTTATTTTCTGGAGATTTTTCTCTTTCTTTCTGAGATGCTTTGAGCCTTGAATGTTTATGGTGTTTAATGGACTATTTTCCCACCTGTACATTAATGGAAATGTATTCTGCTTTTTTTGCAGAAATAAGATTTATTATATAAAGGTCTCTCTTTAACCTGTTGCAAAGAGGCATTTTTCTTTTCATTTCCAGTAGGTGCCGTCTAAGCCTCTTGGATCCCACCTTTATATGAAATCTTAATAATGCCTTTTTATTGTCTTTTAGATATTCAGTCACACTTGCTACCCTCACTATCAATTCCTTTTAGTGTTAGTGACAGATTCAGTAGTGTTTGCTCAGATTCTCTTTGGGATCTGTGGTGTCCAAACTTAGAAGGTATGGGATGCAGGGCCCTCTGAGTCTGGGATTGGGTTCAGCAGCTCAGCCTTACGTCTTACAAATGCAGCTGATAATAAATAACTGTTGTTTCTCTGGTGTCCCCGCTTCTGTGCCATCCCCATTTCTCTGCTTTTTGCCCTGATGTCTGACACTGACACTGGCCTTGTGGGCCTTACGGCTCTCCCAGGCATGGTTCTTCAGCCAACCAGCCACACCTTCTCCCATTCTCCTCCTCCTGCAGAGAGCTACAGCTGTAAGAGGAAGCTTCTTAGTTACTCCCAGTATACTGGCTGTCTCCCGGAGTTCTGATCTATAGTAGCTCTTATTCGCAAGTCCCATGCTCACACGTGCTGGCATGCAGTTTGGGTGTATTTTCTTGAGGTTCAGTTATTGTTGTTTCAAGGGGCGAGATCTGGGGACATCTCTCACTCCAACTGGTTCTGATGTCACACTCACATTTGTTTCTATTAAAGAATTGCCTCCAACACTTCCTGTGTTGGTCAAGCTTGGTGTTGGTAAGTTCCTTTAGCTCGTTTTTGACTCAGAAGCCCTTTATCTGTCTTTCAACTGTAAATGATAGCTTTGCTGGATAAAGTTTTCTTGGTTGTAGATCCTGGGTTCTTATCACATTGAACTTTTGTGCCAAGCCCTTCCGTCCTGTATCGTCTCTCTTGAGAAATCAGCTGTCAATGTTATGGATATTCCCCTGTAGGTAACTAACTGCTTTTCTCTTACTGCTTTTAAGATTCTCTCTTGATATTTAACATTTGGCATTTGAATTCTGATGTGTCTTGGCGTGGTCCTCTTTGGATTCATCTTTTTGGAAACTCTTTGTGCTTCCTGGGATTGTATGTTTATTTCCTTCATCAGGATAGAAATATTTTCCATCATTATTTCTTCAAAAAGTTCTTCAACTTCTCAGTTACCTTCAAGTAACACTATGACACAAATATTTTTATATTAAAATTTGTCCCATTGGCTCCTTAATTATTATTATAGTCTTGGCTTATTTCTCCCTCCCATTCTGATTGCGTGTTCTTAGCTTCCCCATCTTTCATATTGCTGGTTCTGTCCTCTTATTTATCCAGTGTTTACTCCACCTAATATACTCTTCATCTCAGATCATGTGTTATTCGTTTCTGAGTGGTTTCCTTTTATAATTTCCATTTTCCTTTTCATGCTTTTTTTAAAAAACTTTTTGTTAAAATTCTTTTACTGAATTCATCGATACTGACCCTAAGTTCATGTAGCATTTTATAATCAGTGTTTGGAACTCTGCATCTCTTGATTGCTTGACTCCATTACTCCTGGATCTCTGTTCTGTAACCTCATATGGTTTCTGCTTCATTGTCTTCCCATTTTGGCTGCTTTTCTTTGTCTGTTTCCATTTACTAAGCAAAACTCCTAAATCTCCCAGTCTTATTAGCACAGCTTTGTGTAGTAAGTGTCCAGTGACAGTCCTGAGAAGGGTTCAGCTGCAGGCCAATTGTCCCCAGCCTGAGCCTCTATGGGGCCACCTCTTAAATTCAGCAAGCAACCCACAGATAGTCGCCTTAAAAAACCGTGTCGCCATCCACATGAGTGTAGACTCTGCACGGGAAGAAGCACAAGATATTCCGAGGACACAACTGGCTGTGGGTTAGGTGAGACCACGTATTGTAGAAGGTGGAGTTTCAGGCAATCCTCTGGGTGAAACAATTTCTGTATTCTTGTTAGAAGACCTCTCAACTCTGGTGGTGCTGAGTCCTCAGACATGGAAGGAGTAAACACTTAACAGAGAGTTAATGGAAACGACAGGCACTTCTGTTCGGGAGAGATCCTGGCCTCTGGCCCTCAATCCAACAACTCAGTATCCTCTTCTAAGTCCCTGGTGCCCCCACCCTCCCCCGTGGAACCGACCTGGTGCTGGTGCTCAGAAGGAGCATGACCATGACTGTGAAAGTCCACTTGTGAACACAGCCCCTTTAAGAGGTGTCTGCGGGTGCTGGCTGCCGTTGCTGTAGCCTCTGCACCACTGAGCCATTCAGAACTGGCAGCCTTGCAACTTTGACCTCTCCTATCTTCTACTATTGCAGGTTGATTATTTCTCTCTCTAGTTGTAGTGCTTCTGTTTTTATGATCCCAGGTGATTTTACTTGCTCTTTGTTACATGTTTCTGTCACAACATTTATTGGGTCACAAGAGGAATAAATAAAGCCTTTATCAAACATGCCATTTTTTCTCAGGCTTCTGTCGTGTATCGACCTATTCTTTCCTACAACAATCCAGGCACCTCTACATAACTCATTTACCTATCTGAAATTACGGCCCCTCTCCATCACTTCAAATATGCTAATGTTCATCTCCAGACACTGGACATGTAGGAAGCCCAGCCAGGTTAAGCCATTTTTGCCATTCTTCTACACATTGCATGCAATGGCTGCAACCTTTCTTACATTACAGCATTCTACTTTGCATTTTCTAATTCTCTGAAATTGTTTCCATTTCAACTAAGGTGTCATTACTCTCTCCTCAGGTAGGTTATTAGTTAGCTGAAGAATAAAATTAACATATTCCATTGATTTAACAATACTTTGGAATTTAAAAATTTAATACCTTCCATAATAGTGTAGATTCATGCACACAATAGGTCTTTAAAATAATTGTCAGAATTTCTTGCCTGATCACTGAAATATATCAGGTAAATACAGAAATAGTCAATGAGCCACAAAATTCACAAGCAATCAAGTAACTGAGCTCTTCTTAACACTTTACCTGCCCCATTTTGATGAGGAAACAATCGATAAAGTCCCGAGGATTGTTCATGTCCAGGGATGCTTGATGTTCCCTTGTTTTCTCCATAATGTAAGTTCTTAAATTATCTTTATTTTCCAATATTTTCCTATGCCTCCCTGAGAAATAATGAAGAACAGGGAAAGCATTGCAGAGCTAGAAGAGAAAACAATATTTTATTAGTAAAAAAAAAAAAAACTTAATAAAGACATACACCATATGCCAAGCCCTGACTAGAAACTGTACTGTAAATATTAATACATATTTAATCATAATGGTCTCTGTCTTGAGTGGAATTTTTATTTTACAAACACATACTTTCTACACTGATAAGTATATTTGAAGAAGGAAATTCTAACCAGGGGAGCACAGATGATTAGCATGTTATACTCAGACATCATGTTTATAGTAGAAAACCATCTTTCTACTAATTCTTTCATTTTTACATCAGTTATATCCTATAATTTGAAATATGGGGTGGCACATAATACTATAATTCACATTTTGTAGGAGACAGCAGAGGTGACGGAACGTGGGCCACCTGATATAGAGCACAAAGCTAACATTGCTTTTTCTAGTCTGGTCTAGTAGCCTAGACATTGAATCAGTTTTGCAGAATGGGGAGCGTCCTGAAGACACTATAAAACACAACTGAACATTTTATATATAAAGCAACTGGGCATCAGAGCAGCTAAGTGACTTCTCTAAGATCACATCGTTACCGTTTAGGCAGAGTACAGAACATGTCAGTTCAACACAGCCAAAATTGTGATTTTTGTTTATGATTTGTACATTACAGTAACTGATCATTTTGTCATCTTGAAAATACTTACCTTGTCATCTAGGATGCCATCTGAATCATCTAACACTCTTACCTTAGTTAGTGTTCCCTGGGAGCATCTGTGGTCCTAAATAGCCTCTCTTCTTGAAGGAGATACTCTTTTCTTTCCTAAATGCTTATAGTACTGCCACCTAATGTGCCAAAGAAGTCACTAAGTGTTGACTAGATGACAAGTTTTGTGATTAATGAAGCTTTTCAGGAAGAATCCAGAAGTCCATTAGCACTCTAGGCATACTTTTGGAAAGTTACTAAAGTACTTTACAGGAAACAGAGGTTTAGAATTCAGTGTAAAAATGACTAGACAAGTCAATGAGATTGAATTCTTGGCATGTCTTTTCTAATCCTTGAGATATCAGCCATATTTCCCAGATGAGCACTTCATGGTGCTAATCTCTGGGGGGAAAAGTGATGCTGACACATTCACTTCACAGCTCAGTGCACACAGCATTTTGGATTCTTGGAGAAAAGGACATAAAGTATTTCTCAGGAAGAAATGATCTTGGCCTCACCTGCATCCATGGAGAGCTCAGAATCTGGGCACTTTCATTCAGTCTTTCCATTAAGTTTAGAAAAGTCTCGTCTTTATAATCAAAACGTTTCTCAAATAGAATAGAGCAGATCACATTGCAGGGAGCACAGCCCAGGATAAAAGTGGGATCACAGGGTAATGCTAATCAGAAACAATTTTAAAACATCATTAAAATGTATACATTTGTTTATGAAATAATGGGTAAAAGTAATTTTAGAAACTTAAAAGCAAATCTTTCCTAAAATTTCCCTTAACATCCAAGTACCCAACATGCATAAAATCAACAAATCACTTATAGCTTAACTGGAGCAGGCATTTGAATCCCACTAGTAAAATAATAATTTTCTTAAAAAATATATTCATTTTATATCCACTGCCATTATTTGTACTCTTTCCCTACAAGGTGCCTGTTAATTTGGAGGGAAAAAAAGAAGAAATCTTTTAAAGAGGACTTTTTTACATCCTTTTATAATGAAAGTTATCAGTGCTAAATAATATCAGTCTGCAAAGCCTGTAGAAAATTAAGTGCTGATATAGAGAAAGGATACCTGGGTACCTCATAATGTGTAATGTATAATAAATACTTGGAACAATCATAGGTAAAAGCAGCAGATGAAAAGTTAAAAAAGGAGAGATTGTGGGTAAATTTATATATTTAAAGGAATAAGAGTAAAAAAGCAGAAATTACCCATGTCATAGGTCTAGTAAGACTCATACAAGCGAATAATTATATAAGACCAATTTTTTTGTCTGAAGTAAAAATAAAATGAGGAATTTTATTTCAAACAGTGCCAGGGTATTCACACAAAAGGTAAACTGGTAAATGCAATTCTTTTATATTTTAATTTCAATGTTTTGAAAAGTCTCACTCCTTGGAAGAAATGTGCATCATTTCCAATCATCAGCAAATAAATTATTTATTTGGGAAAAGCTGCCCTATGTAAACTTCTGGTGTATTGTTCTGAATAGCCATCAATAGAAAAATAGAATTTAATAAATGGATATTTTCATCATTTAAATCAAGTGTATCATATTTTTGTAAAGAAATTACAGTAAAGTTTCCTTGTCTTGTAAAGGATCAGTAAATAAACACTTTGCAATCAAATGAGCAATGAATGATCATTATATGCAAAGAGATTCAAAATTCATATTTGTAGATGTCATTAGGATGACTTGAATTAAAAGTGTTGTGCAAAATGATATTGGGAAGATGGTGGAATAAGAAATCCCAGCACAATATCTAACACTGAAACATTGATTTAGCAATGATTAGACTAAAATTCTTTTCTGAGATTTTCAGATTCCAGTTAAAAAGTTGCAGAAGCACATTAGAGCAAAGACCTAAGGGCAGCCACATTAAAACTGGTAACAAGCAGTTCCACTTTTCCTCCTCGAATCTGGCACAACTCAATTGTGGAAGAGAAAGCTTCAAGTTGTGATGACCCCATCACAAGAAATAGAGGGAGAAAGCATGCTTCCAATATACGAGTTTTTCACTGGGCTGCCTAAGGAGTTGGTGTCCGTCTTACATCACTTGAAGTACTGAAATACTGGCAGAGTCTGGATGTCTGAGACCACGGGGAATAAACGAGAGGAGAATACTGGCTTGCTCAGGGCAGCATGGCTTGGCACAAACTAGAGAACACGCACAATCTGAGAGGCTATTTTTAAAGAGAAAGCAGAGAAGTGAAGCACATGCATGATGTTCTGGCTTTTCGGAGTGCGACCTAAGAGACTGGCATCTCTCTCACCTGACTCAGGGCCCAGAGAAGGAGCCTACCAACTGTGGAGAAAAAGATCAGTAGGATAACTTGCTTAGGTAGAGCCAAAGAAATTTCTGTGCCGCAAAGAGACAACAAAAGGACCAAGAGATTACTAGCTCCTGAAAAAGAAATTGGCAAGCTTCCCTAGTGGCAAAATTGTACACACAGGATCAAGAAGTTGATACAAAAAAAGGCAGGGGGAGGAAAGTGGGGTGTTAGAGTCTCTAGGCAGGATGACTGGTGAGGGTTTTGCCCTGTATAAAGCCAGTACATGAAGACTGGAAGAGGTGTGTATTTGTTCAAATTCATGGATCATAACACAAATTTAGGAAACGCATAAAGCAGAAGGAAACATGATTCAAACAAAAGTACAAAACAAACACCCAGACAATAATCCTAGAGAAACCACTTGTCCAAAGATATAATTTAAGTGATAAAGATGTTCCACAAGCTCATGAAAATGATACGTAAAGAAAATTAAAATGTCAACAAAGAAACAGAACATGTAAAAACAAATAACCAGACAGCTAAAATTACGGGTACTGAGGAAGATAATAACTTACCTAAAAAATGATACAGAGTTTTAATGGTAGATTTGAAGAAAAACAGAAGAAAAACAGCACACTCAAAGAAAGGTCATTTGATTTTCTTTGATCAGAAAAACAGAAGGAAAGGAATCAAAAATTCAGTAATCCTAATGGACTTCATAGGCGCAGAGAGAAGGGCCAGGAAGCTTACTTCAGAAATGATGGCAGAAAATTACTCTTCTCTAGAGGGAAAATTAACATCTAGACTCAAGAAGAACAAAGCACTCCAACCAACATGAACAAGAGAAATCCACACTGAGCTACATTGCAATTAAATTGTCAACAGGTGGGAGGGGGAAAAATTAATGTCCATGGTAGACACTTTGTTTGTCACTCTGGTGACTAAATAAAAGTTGTGACAGAAAAATGGAGCAAACGGCAAGGAAAGGTGCCTAGAACTAGATGAGCAAGCCCTACTACTATGGAGAGAAATAAGAAAGAACCCTGCAATGGGAGGAAATATGATGGGGTGAAGACACTTGGTTGCCGGGTCTCAGCTGTAGCAGCAGCAGCTGTCAGTCAGATGCCTCTTAAAGGGGCCGTGTCACCAGTGAACATTTGCGGAATGGATCTGCTCACTGTGAGCACCAGCACCATGTCAGCTGTGCAGGGGCAACAGTGACTTACAAGGGGAACCCGAGTTGTCGGTTATGGGGCTGGAAGCTAAGATCTCTCCCAGACAGAAGTGCCAGAGGTATCCATTGTTCCTCTGTTGAGCCCTCACCTCTTCCCAATCTGTGCACAGCACCACCATAGCTGCGAAATCATCAAACTGGATAAGAGAGTTTTCGCCCAAGAGGATTCCCTGACACTCTGGTTCTCCTAAATCGTGGTCCTACCCAAGCCACAGCCAGGTGTATCCATGGTAGTCTGGTGCTCCTTGCTGAGTAGAATCCAGGCTCACAATGGTGGCTTCTGGCCTCAGAGTATGTGTGGTTTCTTGAGGCAACTATAAGCACAATGTCTGTGGATTGCTTGCAGAATCTTAACAGGTGGCCTCATACGGATACAGGCTGGGGCCAAACTTGGCCTGCAGCTGAACCAACCTCAGGACTGTGTCACTGGACAATTACTACACAAAGCCATGCTGATAAGATTGGGACACTTAGGAGCTTTGCTTAGTACATAGAAACAGACACAGAAAAGCAACCAAAACGAGAAGACAATGAAGCAGAAACCATATGAGGATGCGGAACAGAGATTCAGGAATAATGGAGCCAAGCAATCTAAGAGATACAGAGTACCAAACTCTGATTATAAAGATGCTACATGACTTAGGGGAGGTGTACATGAATTCAGTGAGAGAATTTTAACAAAGAGATAAAAAAACATGAAAATGGAAATGGAAATTATAAAAGGGAACCACTCAGAAATGAAGAACACATGATCTGAGATGAAGAGTATATTAGGTGGAGTAAACACAATGGATAAATTAGAGGACTGAACCATCAATATAGAGGATGGGGAAGCCAAGGACACTCAATGAGAATGGGAAGCAAAATGAAGCCAAGACTATAATAATAATTTAAGGAGCCTCGGGTACACAAATCAATGTTAAAACATTTGTGTCAGAGTGTTACTTGAAGGTAAACAAGAAGCTGAAGTGTTATTTGAAGAAATAATGATGAAAAACATTTCTATCCTGAAGAAGGAAATAAACATACAATCTGAGGGAGCTCAAAAAGTCCCCAAAAACATGAACCCAAAGAGCGCCACACCAAGGCACATCAGAACTCAAATGTCAAATGTTAAATACCAAGAGAGAATCTTAAGAGCAGTAAGAGAAAAGCAGGGCCCACCCATGAGATGGGCAGCTGATTTCTCCACAGAAACAATATGGGTCAGAAGATTTAGGCACGAAATGTTTGATGTGATGAAATCCCAGAATTTACAACCCAGAAAACTTTATCCAGCAAAGCTATCATTTACAGTTGAAGGACAGAGAAAGAGCTTCCCAGACAAAAATGATCTAAAGGAATTTATCATCATTAAGACAGTATTAGAGGAAATGTTGGAGAAACTTCCCTAAAAAAATGTATAAAAAACATGAATAAATAATGGTAATAATACATTCCTATCAACATTCTTATAATGGTAATAATTCAATTCTACCAAAATAAAAAAGAATTTAGCGCTCAAGCCAAAAGATAGAATGACCCAATGGATAAGAAAACAAGTCTCCTACAAATGCTGCCTATAAGAGGCTTGTTTCATATTATAACACACACACAGATTAAAGAAAAGAGGCTGGATAAAGACATGGGCTTAATAAACCTAGAGGATATTGTGCTGAATGAAATGGGTCAGATAAATACAAATATCACAGGATTTCACATACATGTGGAAACTAAGGAACAAAATAAACAATAAGAACAACAAAAAAGCAGTAATAAACTGGTAGACACACAGAATATTTTGAGGGCAACAAGGTGGGGCAGTGGTTGGGGGTATCGTAACTATGCAAGGGGATTAAGAGGTACAAATGGATAGTTGCAGAATAGTCAAGGAGATGTAGAATGTAGCATAAGCAAGATGGATAATAATGTGGTAACAAATATGTAAGGGGTAAGATGGGTATTAGATTTAGTTGATTGATCACTTTGTGAATTATGTGGATCTCTGAAAAAAACTCATTGAATGTACAATGTAAATATGAGCAACTAATTTTCTATTATGTTTTAACAAAATCAAAGAAAAAAATTGTAAAGCACAAAAGCAACGAGAGAATTTTCAAAGCAATAAGACAAGAACAACTTGTCGCATACAACAGAACTACAGTAAGACTATGAACAGTTTTCTAAGCAGACACCTTGAAGGCAAGAAAGAAATGGGATCATATATTCAAAGTTCAGAAAGACAAAAGCTGCCCACCAAGATCACGATTTTTGGCAAAACAATCTTCAAATATACAGGACAAACATTGCCCAGATAAACTAAAGCTGAGGGAATTTATCACCACAAGACATTCTAAAAGGATTCATTAAAGTTGAAACAATGGGACACTGAACAGCAGCAAAACAGCATATCAAATTATAAAGCTTGCCAACATAGGTAATATACAAACTCAGAATACTGTAATAAAATAAAGGTGGTAATACACCATTATTAATTTTAGTATAGAAGTGAAAAGACAAAATTGACAAACCTTTACATAGACTAAGAAAAACAAGAAGATGCAAATAAAATCAGAAATCAATGAGAAGACATCCTAACCGATATCACAAAAATACAAGAAAATATAAAACATGAGAAATACTATGAACAAAAACACTCCAACATATTGGATAAATTAAAAAAAAAAAAACGTGAAAATTCCTAGAAACATGCAATGTACAGGACTGAATCATCAAGAAATGTAAAATGTAACAGTTCAGGAGGAGTAAGGTACTTGAGTCAGATATTTAAAAACCTCCCAACAAAAACAACAAAAAGCCCACAAGCAATGGTTTTGCTGGTGAATTCAAACAAATATAAGGACTGGTAAATATTACCAAACCTTCACAAACCTTTTCAAACATATACAAATGAATGAGTATGATGTACCACAGTAATAGAATAAAAAATTAAAATAATATAATCATTCTAATAGATGCAGAAAAGGAATTTGACAAAATTCAACATTCTTTTATGACACATGTAATTCTATATTCCTTTATTCAACATAAGAAGAGCCATATATGTCAAGCCCATAGCTAACATCATGCTCAAAGGAAGATTTTCCCCTAGTCAGAAACAACAAGAACGTGTGCACTCACACACTCTTGTTCAACATAGTACTGGAGTCCTAACCAGAACAATCCATCTAGAAAGCCCTAAAAACTCTACTATAAGCTGTTAGAACTAATCAACGAACTCACTAATGTTGAAGGACATCAAATCAACATGCAAAAATCAGTTGCATTTGTATACACTAAAGCGAACTCTCTAAAAATGAAAAAAAGAAAACAATTTCATTTTAAATAACAAAATAAATGAAATACTTAGGAATAATGTCAACTAAGAAAGTGAAAAATCTGCATACTCTTCTCTCAGAACACACTGATGAAAATAATCACAGAAAGAACAAATAAATGCAAAAATATCCCATGTTCATGGATGAAAAGAAGTAAGATATAAAAGGTCTTTATTGACCAAGGACATCTGTTAATTTAGTGCAATCTATCTCAAAATTCTCATGGCATTTTTTTACAAAAATAAGATAGACAATCCTAAAATTGGTACGTAGCCACAGAAGGCCTCGAATACCCAAAGCAATGTTGAGAAAGAAAAAAAAAAGTGAAAAAATGAAACTTTCTTTTTTCAATTTACACTATAAAGCTAAGAAGTAAAAATAGGATCACCCTTCCATTGAACAGACACAGACCAACAGAATGGAAGCAAGGGCCCCAAATCAGCCTGCACATTCACTGTTGATAAATATTTGGTAATGGAGACAACAACACTCAAAGGGAAATGACAGTCTCTTCAATTAATGGTGTTGGGAAAACTGAATATTCACATAAAAAAGAATGAAACAAAAGCACTATCTTATACCATTCACAAAAGCAAACTTGAAATGGATTAAAGACTTAAATGTAAAACCTAAAACCAAATACTCCCAGAAGAAAATTTAGAGACATGGCTGGCTCCTGGAAATTGGTCTTGGCAATCACTTTTTGGATATGACACCAAAAGGACAAAAATAAGCAAAAAAATTTTTTTTAATTGTCAAAAATGAAACTGCAGGAAACTAAAATCCTTTTCTGCACAATAAAACAAACTATCGACAAAATGGAAAGGCAACCTATCAAATGGCAGAAAATACTTCCAAACCATTGATCTCAGAAGGGGTTAATATCCACACTATATACAAAACTCATGCAACTCAACAGAAAAACATTCCAATTAAACATGGAGAGAGGCTTTGAAGAGACATGTTCTCCAAGATGACATACAGATAACCAACAGGTACATGAAAATGTGCTCCACACCAGTAATTATCAGGGAAATGCAAATCAAAACCACAATGAGATGCCACCTCCCATCTCTTGGAATAGCTAGCTATAAGAAGCCAAAGGAAAAGAAGTTTGGCTAGCATGAGGAGAAAAGGGAACACTTGTGCACTGATGGTGGCAATGTAAATTGCTACAGACACTGTGGAGATTCCTCAAAACATTAGAAATAGAATTACCCTATGATCCGTCAATTCTACATCTGGTTATATATATGTCCAAAGGGGGGAAAAACAAAATATTAAAGAGATTTTCGCACTCCCATGTTTACTGCAGCATAATTCATTAACAGTAGCTGGGGTGGAAAAAACTAAAAGTCTATCAATGATAAAAGAATAAAGAAAACGTGGTAATGCATGCACTGCAACATTATTCAGCCATAAAAAAAAAAAAAAAAAGAAAAGAAATGTTGTCATAGGCTACAATATGGATGAATCTTGAGGACATTTTGCTAGTGAAATAAGCCAATCATAGAAAGAGAAATATGGCATGATACCAGTTATATGAAGTATCTGTGGTAGTCAAACTCATAGAAACACAGTGGAATGGTAGATACCAATTCCCAGGAGAAGAGGAAATAGAGAATCACAGTTCAATGGGAACAGTCTCAGTGATGCAAGATGAAAAGGCTTAGATACCTGTGGTACAGCAGTGTGACTGTAGCCAATAACACTCGAATGTATGCATAATGACTTGTTAAGTGGGTAGATCTTATGTGTTTGTTCATTAAAAGTTGTATTTTTAAGTGTGCAGAAAAATGGTAGGGCACGGAATTAAAGGGAACATGTAGTTAGAAGCTTCTATGTCGGGCTCCTTTATATGTTCAGGGCTCTGTTTTAAGATAACTTTTATTTGAGCTAGATAGATTAATTTAGATTGAGGATCATTTGAAAAGACTTGGGATTTTGTCTGTATGTGATGTGCAGTTAATACATGATTTTCAGTCTTTCCTTTCACTTAATATGAAAGAAAGAAATTAAAAACAGTGGAATTTGTAACACAAGCTGAAAATCAGTCACCTTGCCAAGCACTTCACAGGTCATTACATCTGGCCGTGGAAGGTAAATAATTACCATATACTACTTACCAAAATGTAATAAAGTTGGAAGAAAGTGAAGCAAACTGCACATAGAGCAAATACCACTGAAGGAAGACTGGCTAAGTAGTTATGGATAATGGTTCAAATCTTGTTAAATAAAACATTCTTTACCTTGGTATTTTGGTATTTTGAAAGTTATGATGTAGCATATCTTCAAAACACATAATTCAATACTGTGGTATTTGGAAACAAAAAATAATAAATTCCCATGTTTTTGAGATAGTGCTGACTTTTCAGAGAAATCATAATTGATGAGACGCTAATATTCTTAGGTAATTAAAGCCTTAGATGGCATTATTTTTGGCATTGTTACTGTATGCCTGGTCCCTGGAAGTAACTCTCAGCTATGTCTGTGGGCTGACTGTATAAATAAAAGCCAGTTATGTAAAAGCACAAGTTACTTGTTATATGCTCCATAAGAGCATGATGAGCTCATTCCCACCAGATCCACCAGACAAATATCACCTGGTGAAAGGCTCTGGAATGAATAACCCACATTTATGCTCAAGGAAAAACATCACTCCCTAACTCTTTCAGAAAAATGACTCAAAACTATTCTTCATGATTTCCGATTTGAAAACAATCAAACAAAGTTCAGGACACAATAGGAGTAAATGACATTTACATCCACATGTGTGTCCGCATAACCGTGGAGATACCCACACTACTAGCACAGATACACAAAACCTCCCTTGACTCTGCTTCAAAGCATCCCTCCTCCACATGAGGGCTGACCACCACTACCCAGATGAAACACTCAGGCCCCATGAACCGTTGTCAGAGATGTCATTAGAGAAGAGAACAGTCTGTTAAGGTCAGAGGCAGAGAAGAGAATCACTCACCATTGGTTTCCTCAGCTCTTCCACAAGGCAGAGGGCTTCCTCTTGCACACGGTCCTCAATGCTCCTCTTCCCCATCCCAAAATTTCGCAGGGTCATGAGGGATAAGCGTCGCATCTCCTTCCATCTGTTTCCACTGCTAAACACAATTCCTACCAGGAGGAGAAACAGAAACTGGGAGTAGGTCCTAGGCCAGGGAAGTAAGCTGACACTTGACTCCCACACACATAGGCCCAGCTCTGCTGAAGAGAACTCAAGTTCCTATTTCCAACCTTCCCATCCCCATTATCAATGCTGCCCACACAGACGCACACACCTACCGAGCCCTTTGGTAGCTTTTTCAATCACTGGGGCACTGCCTCTTCCAGAAAACTCCTCTCCCAGATCAATCAGGGCTTCCTTCACTGCTTCATACCCATACAGCACCACAGTGGGCTTCATGCCAAAATACACCGTGAACACAGGGCCATGGACTTTTGAGAGCTGGGAAAGGAGATGCGAATATTAGCAAGAGATGTTACAAAAGATGTTACAATTTGATAACACATCATGCCTGATTAACAATATTGTTATCCTATTTTTAAGTTTTCATTTTTGTGTTCCACAGCTCAGAATATTTCTAAAATGAATAATTAAATATGAGGGTGGTGGTGAATGACTACCACATGTGTGACAGGCAATCCTCAGTTTGTACATGTGTTACAATGAATCCTCAAAGCAGCACCTTCAGCAGATACATTTGCCCCACTTACAAATAAGGATACTGATGTCGGTAAATTCTAATTTATCCCCAGCATCCCACAGCTACTGCATAGTACACTGAAATTTGAATTCCTTCTTATTTGACCTCTGATCCTTGAGCAATAAATGCATCAATTCTCAATGCCCACCTTTAGACTAATGCCCCGCTCACCAATTCACAGTCATGTGCAGAGCTCTTACTTTAAGAATTCTGATTCAGTAGCCCTGTGATAAATGCTAAAATTTTATATTTTTAAGTTAGCCGACATCTTTCTAATGCCTAGTCAAGTTTATGATCCACTGGTATTACTAGTGTAGAAGGAGAATGAGCACCACAGAGGCAGTGCCAGGATGTGCAGCATCTCATGGAAGAACAATTTCTTTCACCTGAAGCATTTACAGGGGCCAGACGGCAGCTTTGTGCAGAATCCAGACAGATCTGTTGTCATCAAGCTGGCCTGGACAGATTATTATTTTTCTTCATTCATTTATGCTGGTCCTTACCCAGAACTATTTCCTTCATATCACGCATAATTGGTTTCTTCAGAGAAATTCCGTTTTTATGGCTATTCTGAACAAATAACTGTTTATATAGTAGATGATCTTGAATGAAGTCTCTAATCAGAAACACATCCTTCATCATGAGGAGCAGTTCTCCCATCTCTTGACACTTTATTATTTTCATTCCACTGTACAAAAACCTAAATGTTTTTCCCTTACAAAATACATTACTTCACTCCACTATTCTTGACAATGACAAATCAAAACAATGCTGCATGGGGAGTATTTTTTTCACAATGATATATTTTAACAATTTAAGTTTCTATGTTGTGATTCATGTAAATATATTTTGATTAATATGTTTTATTTAAAAGAAGATATTAAGTTACTTACCATTTGCAACCTGGTGGAGGAACATAGACATACTTACATTGCTTAAGGATTTGCTTATGTTCTTCAGATCTAGCTGGAGCACATTTCCAATAATTGGCAAAGGCGTGGGACCAGGCGGGAGGTTTCCTTTCCCCATGCTCTGTTTCCAAAGAGAGAAGCAAACAGGAGAGACAGAGCCCCAGGACCACAACTGGATCCATTACAGCTTTCTTCTTACTTAGGCAACTGGGAGCTTAAAATCCAAACTTTATAACACTCTCTACTATTCACTTCTTGCCTCTTTGACTCCTAAGGAGACTATTCAGCTAGATCTACTTATGTTAATCTCTCTTTTGATGGGACTTGGGAACACTTGTCTCCTTCTTTGGAATGCTTCAGCGTAGAGATGCTGTTCAACAAGTTGAAGGTGCAGCCCAGAGACTAGTGTTTTATTTTTTTTAACATCCCACGTGGTTGAAAATCAGTAAAGTAAATATTTTGACTCAAAAAATTGCTCAATATTTTGGATTCTCAGATCATGACCAGTTCAGAATTTATAACTCGTGAGGCAATCCTCCTTGTATGTAAAAAATGTTTTACTTTTAATGTTTTAGAAATACTAGTATACTTTGTCCTGGAAATAAAAGCCTTATAGTTACCTAAACATCAACTAGGGAACACAACTCATTAATTTTGAATATCTAAATATGAATCAAGTAATCAGCTAATCCACACACATTTTAACATCCAACTCTCCCCCCAAAGAAAAAGCCACTGAAAAAATACTTTTTATTTTTCAGATGGGGAACGGAAATCTCAGAGAGAATAAAACACCCATCCAGTGTCATGTAACTCATAAGCGACATAACTGGGGTTGCAATTTATATTCTCTAGTCCCCATTGTGGTTCACTATGGCTTACAACTCAGCTGCCTCAAAAGCAAATTTTAGAAAAAGAAACAAAACTCACAAAACATTATTTTCTCCGAATGGGAACCCCATCAAGTGTTCACAAAATAACGGGCTCCACATTAAACAGAAGCCCTTATTTGACTCCAAGGATATAAGGGCCATAGATCCTCAAGAGAAAAAATAAAAGATGAAGATTCTCTCTCCATCAATGCAGAAGTCAAACTTGTACAGGTCACAGAGGGAAGAGCCTGTGTCACAGAATTCAGAAAGAAGGCTTCAAAAACCATGTCTTTCCCCACTTCCCTACCTTCAGACATCCCCTCACCTTCACATACAGCCTTCTCTGTTCCTTTTCTAGCCTATCATTGTCAGAACCAATGGAATGAAGTATGCACAGCAAGAAAGAAAGATTTTGGACAGGACAACAAGCATAGACTCTGTGGGGGACAGAAGAGAGGGACTTAACTAAGAGACTTTTGGCACAAAACGAGCATCACATGCAGACCTGAACATGAGATGACACTTAGTGATCATAAGGATCCGAATATCACTGGAATGACATCCACTACTAGATTGCTGTACAAAGATGTATTCAGTAAAGATGTCATCTTATGTGTCCTAAATTGATTAGCACACTTATTTCAAAGCACTTTGAGAAGCAAAACGAAGACTTGTCAAGATCCCATTTACAACACATACTTTTGTCGCCACCTCATGTTACCAGGCAGAATGACACATCCATCATATCTCTTTTGACATACTCAGTTATTTTTGCCTAAGGTAAAATTATGTCCATTTTAATGATGACGCAGCTGGCCTGGTAGTTTCAGCACCTCGGCCAAGGACAAACAGCCTGCAGGTGGTGGAGTTCTGGCCCCGCATCCTCTGCTCCATGAATGCTTCCTTACCCGAAAACACTCAGTTCAAGCAAGTTCCCCAGTGTTTACAGAGTCACGTGTGACTTACCTTGATCAGTGACTCTCAAATAAATGTTAACGTGTTAATATTGCAGCATGGGTTGACTAAAGCAAGGGTCAGAAAAGTTTAGTTATGTAACCTTTAGAAGTTCAATGAGTCCAGTTTTGGTAATCCCTTTATCTAGGACATAGAACAGCATGACTTTGCTGCCTGACTCACACAGCTCTGGACTCTGACAGAGTAGCACTACTTTCTTTTGCATCAAATGAATTTGATTGCTCTCTTTGAAGCAATCATTTTATTTCTTGAGAGATGGGCATCCCTGCTTTCCTCTTCCTTTCTCCTGCTGAGGCTCTCACTTGGTCCTTTCTTTTTTTGTAGAGTGAAAGAGTCACAGATAATTAGAGAAAGAGGGATCAGAGACCTCTAGTCTAATCCTGACTTTAGATTTTGGAACGTGAAATTGGTGACTCAGTGAGGTGCAGTGTTACCAGGTCATAGGTCATCAGTATAAGACCCTATTTTAGAATCTAGGTTTCTACTTCCAAGGTCGGTGACATCTCACATCTAAGGATTTCTCATCACTTCCCAGATGGATGGTCAGAAGGGCATCAGCATGAAGCCGTCTAGTGACAGAACACAGCAAACTTCAGCTAGGGTAGAATTGTGAGTTAGAACTGTTTCTTTTTCAATAAACCTTTTCGGTGAATCCTAATATACAAAGAGAAAGTCCTAAATGTTCAATAAATTATCACCTGAACATATACTGTGTAAACAACACACAGGTCAAGAAAAATAGTTTTGCCACTTAAATCTCCTCCTACTCAGAACTTTCCCCATTCCTAAATGTATTCAGTAACATATCATAGGTTATTTGGGCCTGATTTTAAGTTTTATATAAATGGAATCATACATTATGTATTTTTTAGTAAATAGTTGCTTCACTTCATGTTGTTAGTAAAATTAATTCCTGTTGTAAACAGCAGTAAAGTTATGCTTTGCATATTGTTTATTTTAAAACTATCCCACAATCTATATTTTTATTGCATTGTATTGGATATATGGATTGATTCTAGTTTGAGATTATTATGAATAATGTTGGTATTAACATTCTTATGCCTATCTCTTTTGTATCCCAAGGTGCTGGTTTTCTCTGCAGTATGTACCTATGAGTGGGATTTTTGGATATGTATGTGTTCAATGTAAGTAAATACTGCCAAAGAAGTATCCAAATTGTTGAACCAGTTAACAATTGTCAGAAATAATGGAATGGAGGAGAGTAAACAGAACAATGAATGGTTGCTTTAATTTCTTGCTAACACTAAATATGTTCAATCTTCTTTCATTTCAACCATTCTGACGAAAGTGGAATATCATTGTAGTTTTAATTTCTATTTCCATGAGGCTTAATGATGTTGAGCTCTTTTTCAGATATCTATTGGCGCTATCAATTTTTCTTCTGTGAAGGGTTTATATAGTTTAGATATGAGCCCATTGTTGCTTTCATACACAAAATATTTTTGTATTTATATAAATGTTTTTTAAATCCTAAGTATATAGAAAAGTTGTAGGTGTATATGAAGAATTTCCCTTATTTTGAACATTTGAGAGTAAATTTCTGACCTGAAGTCCCCTACCTCAAGTATTTTGGTATATATTCCCTAAAAACAATGCGATTCTCCTACATACACATAATATAACTATCAAAAATCAGGACATTACTATTGATGCATTAGGACCACTAAATTCTGATTTTTATTGATGTCTCAACAGAAGTCCCTGTGGCATACATTGTATTCAGAACCCAGACATACGTGTTGCTGTTAGCTGTCATGTCTCCATAGTCAACTTCTGTCTAGAACAGTTCTTCAGTCACTCCCTGATTTCTTGACTTTGTCACTCTGGGAATATAGGCCCAGTATTTGTAAAAGTCTTCCTAAGTGGACTTGTCTGATGTTTCTTCATGAATAAATTCAGGTTATCAATTAACAGGAATAGGACAGAAGCATGAAATTGTCTCCTAATGACTGGATTGTTGTTTTTTTTTTTCACATTTTCCCAGGCTCATCTTGTACTCCTCTGCCCCAGCTCTCCAGTCAGCCATTTCTCCAAAGAACCATATTTCTTAGTTTAAAATGTGGCTTAGAAGTCAAGATCTGTACATTAGTTGTGCTCATTGCTGAGAAGCTCCCAGGCCTTCTCAGTGAATACAACTAGGTAATGTATGCATTGTGTGTGTGTATGCATGCATACAGAGATATGTGTTATGTGTATACATTTTTGTCTATTATTCTATTTATCTACATATACTGATTACCATGAAATCATGCTGATACCTCTTATTTTACTCCAATACCATAGGGTTGTGTCTCTGTATTTACATCTCCTTTTGCAGACAGTGGTAAATTTATCTCCCATCATCCTTGATATATTTATTTGATTAATTTCCCTATGTGTAACCAGTCTTCTGTTTCTGCCACCAACCCCCCTGACCACCACCACCACTTCCCCCAAGGTAAGGATGAGCTACAATAATCAAACCAGGCCATTCTTACTTGTGGATGCCCTCCTTTCCCTGATTAGGTACTGATACTCCATGCCAAACTACCCCTATGTGTGGACACTCCTTAGGCTCTTATATACCACCCTGGGGCACCCAACTGTGAGAAAGCTCTTCTTACCCTGTTTGGTCTCTAACTCCCCATGTCAAGGTGTTACCCTCATGTGGACACTGTCTTCAGCATGGGTGAGCTTTGGCTCCCAAACCAGGAAGATTTCTCACTTATTCTTATAGGTGCCTGCCTCACCTCTCTTGGACTATGACACCCAATGCTTGGCTGTCCCTCCATGAGGATGCCCTCTTTACTCTCCTTGACTCAAAGCAGACTTATCCTCTCAAGCAGACTTATCCTCTAAGGCAATAAATACCCTCCTCTCCCAACTTAAGCTCTGACACCACAATAGATAATAAGTAAATCTCAATCATAAAAATCCAAAAAAATTCAAAATGGTCATTAGACCTGAAAATATAACTCATAAAGAAAAGCAAAATGAAGCACATGAAAAAGTGATTAGCATCATTATACACCATAGAAATGATAATGAAAAGAACAGTGAGATGCTGTTCATAACCCACAAAATAATAAAAACAAGAATCCAAAACAAAGATTTGGAGAAACTAGAACCCCCATGCTCTTCAGGAAAGAATGTAAAAAATTATGCCTACTTTGGAAAGAACAGGTAAACATGTATGTGACCTCTGGGGACCATGGGTTAAAGTTACAGCCAGAGACAGGAGTTCTTGCATCACAGGCTAGTGGGGTCAGCTGTTTGTGGGAAGTGGCTGCACCCACAGGTATGAGTTTCTATGTGGGGGCTGACCCCACTGAGTGGGATTTGCCCTAGCAGACGTGTGCATTGTTGAGATCACCTTTTGTATGTACCATTTATGGGGCTAGCCAGAAGTTGCTCTGTTGTGGTCTAGTGCTAAAAAGCTTTTGCACAGGAAAGAAAACCACCAACAAAACAAAAAGACAACCAACTGAATAGGAGAAGATATTTGCTTATGATACATCTGATAAGGGGTTAATATCCAAAATATATAAAGAACTTCTACAACTCAACAACAACAAAAAAATCCAATTAAAAAAATGGGTAGAAGACCTGAATAGATACTTCTCCAAGGATGGAATACAGATTAAAAGATGCTCAAGTTCACTAATCGTCAGAAAAATGCAAATTGAAACCACAATGAGATATCATTTCACACCTGTCAGAATGACTATCATCAGTAAATCAAAGAACAATAAGTGTTGGTGAGGTTGTGGAGAAAAAGGAACCCTCCTACACTGTTGATGGGAGTGCAAAAAGGTAAATAGTACAGTCACCATAGAAAACAATCCGGAGGCCCCTCAAAAAATTAAAAATGAATTTATCTTTTGACCCAGCAATTGCACTTTATCTAAAGAAAACCAAAACAATAATTTGTAAAGATCTATGCATCCCTATGTTCAAAGCAGCACTATTTATAATAGCTAAGATGTGAAAACAACCTAAATGCCCATCCAACAGACAACTGGATAAAGAAATTATGGTTCATATATACAATGGAATATTACTCAGCCATAAAAAGAATAAAATCCTACCATTCACGATGACATGGATGGACCTAGAGGTTATCATGCTGAGTGAAATAAGTCTGAGAAAGATAAATACCATTTCAGTTATATGTGGAATTTAAGGAACAAAAAGAACAAACTAAAACAAACTCACAAATATAGAAAATAATCTAGTGATGGCCAGAGGGAAGAGGGTTTAGGGGGTTGAGAGAAAGGGTGAAGGGTTAAAGAAATAAAAATTAGTAGTTGATAGAAGTCACAGGGGTGGGGAGAATGGCATAGAGGATGCAGTCAGCAGTAAGGTAATGGCTATGTGTAAAGCCAGAGGGAAGATAAAGTAATCAAGGGATAGTTTAATAAACTATATAAATGTCTAACCAATGTACTGTATACTTGAAACAAATAATAAAATTTAAAAAATTAAATGGTATGAATTTTCTTTACTGAATAATGTTATTTCTATTCTACACAATGTTAGTGTATCCACTATTAGTATTTTTAAGGTATTCTGCAACATCAGTTTTGATGCCTTCTTTGATCTAAAGAGTATTTAGGAGAGTTCAGAAATTTCATGCAATTGTTCTATTTACTTCACACTTTGTTTTTAATTATCTTCAAATGAGATTACAGGAAATTATCTATATTACATTATATAATTAAAAAAAAATTGAGGATATTTTGTAGTCCAAAATGTTGGGAATGACGTCAGAAGCATGGCATAGTGAGGGATCTCCATGAATTTCTCCCCTTGAAATAATAAGCTGAACATCTAAAACTTAACAAATAATACTCGACCTGCACACAGCATGTCTGAGAGATCTGTGCATCAAAGCTTCAAAAGGTCACCTGTGCGAGTCTAGGGGGTAGATTGGGAGGAACCAAGAAGCTGCCATATGCAGATGGAGCTTCCTGCAGAAGAATGGGGAGGGGAGAAATTACAGCCTGGTCGGTTCCAAGAACTCTGCCTGAGGGAACAGCATGTTCTATGCAGTGGAGTCCAGGGATCAGGGCAGAAAGCAGAGTGGGAACTAAGTGTGGAGGGGCAGCGGCTGTGTCTTAGCAGTCACTGTTGGCATGGAGGAGTCTGAGACACGAAGCCTAACATTATGGGCCCCTATCAACTCAGAGTGTGCTCTCCTACCCTACATCCTCCCAGACTTAGCACCGTAAAACCCCAGGGAAATTTGGTACTGAAACATAAACCACAACAGGTAGCACAGACAAGCACTGGGACCAAAGGGATCTGACTGCAAGATGAATATGCACTATATCACACAGAGGAGAAAAAAACATTTTTAGCTTCAAAGCAGAGATCCATGAGGCTTAGATGCCACCTACTGGAAATCAAAAGAAAAACCCCTTCTTATAAACGGAGATTTCTATATAAATCTTTTTGGAAAAAAATAAAGCTGAGTACACTCCCATTAATACCCAGGCAGAAAAATAGTTCATCAAATACCATGAACAACAAAGGTGACAAGGCGGCTGAGAAAGCAAGATAAAAATATCCAGAAAATAAGCTTACAGACTTAAAAATATGTGATTTAAATGACAAAGAATTAAGGATTGCACTTCTGAAAAGACTCGATGAGATGTAGAAAAATTTGACAATTTCAAAAACATAGAATCAAAATAGATCAACAAAATGAGTTTTTTAGCAGGAAGATTGAAACCCTAATAAAGAACCAAATAGCAGTTCTGGAGATAAAGAACACATTTGAAGAACGAAATAGCAAGCTTAGGAAATAGAGCTGACTGGATGGAAGAAAGAATCAGTGATATTAAAGACAGATTTCTGGAAGTGAATCAGAAGGAAGAAGAGAGACCTGAGATTGAAAAGGGAAGAGAAGAGAAGAGAAGAGAAGAGAAGAGAAGAGAAGAGAAGAGAAGAGAAGAGAAGAGAAGAGAAGAGAAGAGAAGAGAAGAGAAGAGAAGAGAAAGAAAAGAAAAGAAAAGAAAAGAAAAGAAAAGAAAAGAAAAGAAAAGAACTATACAAGAATTATCTGACACCATCAGAAAAAGCAACATAAAAATGGGTATACCAGAAGAAGAAAAGGAGAACAAGAAAAGGAGAAGAGAACAAAGAGCAGATTCAAACAAATAGTTGACAAGAATTCCCAAAATTTAAGAAATGAGCTGGATCTTTGAATTCGAGAAGAAAAAGAACAACCAATTATCTCAGTACAAAAAGACCTTCTCCAAGACACATTATATTAAAATTGTCAAAAATTAATGACAAAGAAAGAATTCTGAAGGCAGCCAGGGGAAAGAATACAGTAACCTATAAAGGAAAACACATTAGACTATCTTCAAACATCTCAGCACAAACCTTACAAGCAAAAAAGGAATGGAACAAACTATTCAAACTATGAAGTAAAAGGAATGATCAGAATAATATATCCAGCAAAGCTAGTATGAAGGAGAAATAAAGGCCTTTATAGACATACAAAAGTTGAGGAAATTCTCTGCTACAAGGCTTGCATTACAGGAAATCCTGAAGGGGTACATCTGACCTGAGACAAAAGGACAAAAGTATAAGATGTAAGTATAAGAATAAGATTGTGACCAACAGGAAGACAGAAGCAGGAGAGTGCAACCCTTATTGAAAAAAAAAAAAAAGGTATTATGAGTTTAAACATTAAAAAGATGATTGCTACTCCAAATTAGAAATGAATGTTCAGCATACATAGGGAAAATTTGAGACAACAAAAACAGAAAAGGGGAAGATCCAAATTCGCAAAGGGGAATGGTGGTAAGGCACATGCAGAAAATGAACTATTGTATGTGCGTGTGTATGAATATATATATACTTTCCATTACATAATCTTAATGGTAACCACACATCAAAAATCCAGAACTGAGATACATAACATAAAACAAGAGGGACCAGAGGGAAAATCCATAAAACGCCACCAAATTAAAATAACAGACAGAAATACAAGGACAAAGATACAATGGTAACACTGAGCTACCAGAAAGCAAAAGATAAAATGACTTTAGGAAAGCCCCATATTTCAACAATCACTCAAAATATAAATGAACTGAACTCACCAATAAAAAGGCACAGAGTTGTATAACTGATCAAAAAACAAAACTCAACCATATGCTTATCTGCAAGAGACACATCTCAGCTTCAAGGATGAATATAGACTCAAAGTGAAAGAGTAGAAAACACTATTCCAAGCAAATGCAACCAGAGAAAAGTGAGTGTAACTGTACTTATATTTGATGGAATAGACTTCAAGATAAAAAAGGTAAAGAGAGATACAAATGAATGCTTCATAATGATAAAACGAACCATACATCAAGAAGATATAACATTTATTAATATTTATGCTCCCAATCAGGGAGCCCCAAAATATATACATCAATTACTACCAGAACTAAAGAGAGAAAAAGACCAAAACACTGTCATAGTTGGAGACCTAAATACCCCACAGGAAATAAGAAATAACATCCTTAAATGACACATTAGTCCAACTGGACATAATTGACATTTATAGAGCATCCCCAAACAGCTGCTTATACGTTCCTCTCTAGTGCACATGGAACATTCTCCAGGACTGGCTACAAACTGGGACACAAAGATAGCCTATATAAATATGAGGGTTGAAATCATACCAACCACATTCTCTGATTATAATGCTTTGAAGCTGGAGATCAACTGTAAAAAGAAAGCAGGAAGATCCACAAATACATGGAGATTAAATAACATGCCACTGAGGAGTGACTGGGTCAGAGGAGAAATAAGAGAGATCAAGAGATACATAGAAATGGATGAGAATAAAAGTACAAAATATCAAAACCTTTGGAACCTAGCAAAATTGGTAATAAGAGGAAAGTTCATATCATTACAAGCTGACTTCCAAAAACAAGAACAAGACCAAATAACCTAACACATCTTTAAAAAAAAAAAAAAAGAAGAAGAACAAATGGAGACCAAAATCAGCAGAAGTAAAGAAATAATCAAAATTAGAGCAGAATTAAATGAAATTGAGAACAAAAAGACAGTAGAAAAACAAATGCAACAAAGAGCTGGTTCTTTGAGAAGGTTAATAAAATTGACACCCCCTGGCTTGATTCACTAAAGAAAAAAAGAGAAAGGACACAAATAAACAAAATCAGAAATGAAGAAGAAATTATGACAGATATCACCAAAATACAAAGAATTATACAAAAATATTATGAAACAGTATATAACACCAAATTTAATAACCTAGAAGAGATGGACAAGTTCTTAGAAATATACAACCTTCCTAGACTGAATCAAGAAGAACTGGAAAGTCTAAATAGACCAATCAGCAGTACAAAAAATGAAACAATAATCAAAAACCTTCCAAGAGTAAAAGTCCAGGCCAGATGGCTTCACCAGTGAATTCTACCAAACATTCAGAGATTTAATACCTATTCTCAAACTCTTCCAAAAAACTGAAGAGGCAATACTTCCTAAATCATTTTATGAAGCCAACATTACTCTTATACCAAAACCTGGTAAAGATAACACAAAAAAGAAAACTACAGTCCAATATCTCTCACGAGCACAGATGCAAAAATCCTAAAATACTACCAAATTAAATACAACATATTAACAAGATTATACACCAAGATCAAGTGGGCTTCATCCCAAGGGCACAGGGATGGTTCAACATAAGCAAATCAATTAATGTGATACACCATATAAACAAATTAAAAAATATGAATCATATGATCATATCAATAGATACAGATACAGCATCCATTTATGATTAAAACACTTAATAAAATAGGTACAGAAGGAAAGTACCTCAACATAATAAAGGCCATATATGATAAGCTCAGCTAACATAACAATAAACACTAAAAACCTTTCCTCTAAGATCAGGGACAAGACAATTACTACTATTATTCAATATAATTTTGGAAATCCTAGCAAGTGCAATCAGGCAAGAGAAAGAAACCAAAGGCATCCAAACAGGAAATGAAGAAGTCAAACTGTGACTATTTCCAGATGACATGATTCTAAAAACTCAAGAGTATGCTACTAGGAATAATAAACACATACAGTAAAGTTTCAGGATACAAAATCGATGTTCAAAAATCCATAGTGTTCCTATACTCTAAGAATTTCTTTTTTCAGAAAAAAAGAAATAAAAAAAATAATTCTTTATGTAATTGCAACAAAAATACCTAGGAATAAATCTACTGAAACATGTGAAGGACCTATATAATAAAAACTGTAAGACACTACTTAAAAAAATTCAAGAAGACACAAAGAAACGGAAAGAAATCCCATGTTCTTGGATTAGAGGAATCAACATAGCTAAAATGACCTTATTTCCTAAAAGCATTCTACAGTTTTAATGCAATCCCCATCAAAATCCCATCGACATTTTTTAAAGAAATAGAACAAAAAATCATCAGATTTGTAAGGAAGCACAAATAACCATGAACTGCCAAAGCCAGCCTGAGAAAAAAGAACAAGGCTGGAGGCATCACTCTGGCCAACTTCAAATTATACTACAAAGCGAGAATAATCAAAATAGTATGCTATTCGCAGAAAAACACACACACAGACCAGTGGAACAGAATCAAGAGTCCAGAAGGAAAGCCATATTTATACGGGAAAATAATTTTTGATGAAGGAGCCAAAAATACACAATGAGAAAAAAAAGCCTCTTCAATAAATGGAGCTGGGAAAAGTGGAAAGCCACCTAAAAAAGAATGAAACTAGACTATTGTCTATCACGAAACATCAATTTTAACTCCAAGTAGATCAAGGACCTAAATATAAAACCGGAAATAATAAACTGCATAGTAGAAAACATAAGTACTAAACTCATAGACCTTGGATTTAAAGAGGGTTTTATGAATTTGACCTCAAAGGCAAGAGAAATAAAAGCAACAATAAATGAATGGGACCATATCAAACTAAAAAGCATCTACACACCAAAAAAAAGACGATCAACAAGGCGAAGAAGCAACCATCCAAATGGGAGAATGTATTCACAAACAATGCCTCTGATAAGGGCCTAATATCCAAAATATACAAAGAACTCATACAACTCAATAACAGAAAAACAATCCAATTAAAAAATGGACAGAGGACCTAACAGACACTTTTCCCAAGAAGACATACAAAATGGCCAACAGACATGAAAAGATGTTCAACTTCACTAGCTATTAGGGAAATGCAAATCAAAACCACAATGAGATGTCATCTTACACATGTTAAAATGGCTATCATCAACAGGAAAAGTAATAACAAGTATGGGAGAGGATGGGGCAGGGAAGGAACCCTCATACACTGCTGGTGAGACTGCAAATTGGTACAATTAGTACTAAAGAACACAGTACAGAGGTTCCTCAAAAACCTAAGAATTGAAATACCATATTATCCAGTATTCATCCAAAAAAAACCCCAAAACTGAAAACATCTATCTGCAAGTTATATGCATCCCAATGTTCATAGCAACTTTATTCACAGTGGCCAGGACATAGAAACAACTGAAGTGTCCTGTGATAGATGACTGGATAAAGATGTGGTACATACATACAAGGGAATATTACTCAGCTATAAGAAAAGATGGAACACCGTCATTTGCAAAAGCAAGAATGGATTTTGAGATAATCATGTCAAGTCAGACAGAAAAAGTTGAAAACCATGTATCACTCATATGTGAGATATAAATCTAAAAGCAACAAACATGACAGAGATTCATGGACATAACAGTGGACTAGTGGTTACCAAGGGGAAAGGGAAAGTAGGGAGGTAGATAGGAGTAAAAGGAGTCAAATGTTTGGTGATGGAAAAAAATCTAATTATGGGTGGTGAGCACACAATGCAATATATATACAACACACTGTTGAACTGTACACTTGAAACTTACTCCCTTTTGTTGATCAAGGTCACCCCAATAATTTTTAATTTTAGAAATGGTGAAATTTAATTAGTCACATGGTCCCTGCTATTCATATTTTTCAACATTTTAAATTTCATCACACCTCCATTCTACATTGACAAGGGTTTTAACCACCTGCTAAGTCAGCAGAACATTACGTGCAACACTCTAGCGATCACAAGTAATGGCATTCTCTCCTTCCTTCATAAATTTGCTCATTTATTCTTCCCACATACATGCATGGAGCACTGGGCCCCTAATCTTAGCCAGGCCCTGCCCTTGGTTCTAACCCCCATAGGCAATGGGAGGACAATCATTCCCAGCTGAGAGAATAGAGCACACAGAGGGTTGGGTGGGACTTCTGGGGCCACAGAGGGAAAAGTTTAAGTAGGGGAAAGAAAATGACAAGGAAAGGGTAGAGGGTATGTGAGTTTTTAAATGCTTTAGGCTGTCCAGTCAATCCTCTGCAGGTTTGGTCTGGCCCAGTTACTTGTAACAAGTGATTCTAGACAGAATCCAGCTGTTTTCTCCACCTTGTGTGGTGGTCCAATTGGCTACAGTAGCAGCCGCAGGGCCTTCTGCAGCAGGAGCTCCTATAGGTGGAAGACCTGCATCCTGAGAGGAATGTGTACTTGTGGCAATTGCTGAAGATCTTAAAAGAGCTTACTGGCAGAACTCACCGACGATGAGACACCAACTCTCACTGCTCTGGCTTTTATAGGAGATGGTTGAGTGTTGTGATGGTTCAGGTGCTCATTGCTGTCTTGATCTTAGTATTGCAATTTTACTATTGTATATTATCATCCTTATTTCTTCTCTTTCAGTATCTTCTAGGTCTGTTTCTTCTCATGAGAACTTTGACAAAGATTGTTTTCCACGTGGATCAATGGGTGGCAAACATTGAGGCTTTAAATGCATGAGAATGTTTTTGCTCTAACATTCAACTTATCTGGATATAACATTTTAGATTAAAATATTTAAAATATTATTCCATTACCCTCTTGAATCGTTTTTAAAAGTCTAATGACAATCTCATTCTTATTCCTTTGTAGGTGATTTGCTTTTGCTCTCTGGAAATTGTTAGAATTTTACCTTTGCTATTATTGAATTTCACCATAATGTATCTGGTTTAGAGTTCTTCCTTGTCTTGCATTTTGTACTCTTGAGCCTTTACATTCTAGGATTATTTACTTTAATTCTTGAAAATGTATTTTCATTCCTTTTTTCAAATATTTTGTCATTTTTTCTTTTTACTTCTGAAGCTATTATCCGGATGTAATGACTTCTGGAAGTTTCTCAATCTGATCCCAGAAATCAAAAGACACACTTTCTAGGAGAGGCATTACATTAAAGAATTCAGAAAGATTAGCATAAAAACATGGAATATATCAAACAAATATGAAGTGAAAAAATGCTAATACAGCAATATTAATCGTTTCCCTCAGTTCTGGATAACATCAGACCTAATTCTAAAAGTGTAGGCTGTCTGTTCAGTGACATCAGCTGCTGGCTTCAAACTCATCTACTTCTCCATGTGGTCCTTGGCTATTATAACACTGCCAATAGCACTGCTGCTTATTAAGAACTGCACATGGTCTGAAGTACTGAATAAGATCCTCAGTGGGGTACTAAAAGAGCCACGTCAGAATACATGGATTCTATGCCTTAAAATATCTTTACTGTTTCCTTGCCTGAAAATTTGCTTATTAAAATAAGACATCTGTTGTCTACCTGATCTTTGTTCCTTTGTAGGTGATCTAGTTTTAGATTCTCTTTGCCTTTGATGTTCATATCTGTAGTGCACCCAGGTGATTTTCCTATCTATCGTTTAGTACTTGATAAACTGAGGTCTTTCATTTTTAATTCTGAGTACTTAACCAATATGTTCACCTGGTACTTCTTTATTCCTATTTCATGTTTCCAATATGTTCTTATGTAGTGAATAAGATAGATAAAAAGATTAAGTGCTCAATCTCATGATTAGGAAAGGATGACAAATTGGGAAAAGTAACATCCTTTGGGGGTGGGAGGGAAGGTGTGGAGATCTGAGACCTAAACACCAAGACACTAATTCTGCATGTACCCAAGTTGAAGAATATGACCAAACATCAAGTCTATGATCAATTATGTATTTTTATGATTACTTTTGGCATTACTGGTGCCTTTTCAGGTCTGCTCAGAACTTGAACTTTATAATCCCTCCCATGAAAAAATTAAACCTGTCTTGTGCCAGGTATTACTTCTCTTGCACTCTAGTAGAAGCACAGAGGATTCGATGAAAGATGGAGAAAAGTCGTAACATTGGTGGTGAGATAAATCAAGCTTCCTGCATGCAACCCCACGCTCCCAAATGAGTCTGTCCCTTGTTCCCCAGCACAAGTCATGTCAGAGATCTCATTTTAGTAAAACATTAGGATAAGATTCAACTGATAGCTTTCAAGTACCCAGAGAAATAAACTGGGGCATCAGCAGCCACCTCAATAATCCTTACTTGAAAATCCAGTAACATAGAGAAGGGAAAAAAAAAAAAAAGATAAACATGTAACTGATTTGCTCTCACAAGGTTTCCTTACCATTTATCTGAACCAAGAGAAATGCTATTTTTATTTAACACTTCCCAAATCTCATTAATTCATATATTTGTCATAGATTTTTCTGCAGGACAAATTACAGTGATAAAGGTTAGGAGTGATCACCTTGGAGTAAGTAGTTACTTAAGGCACAGAGAGCCTTCTGAAATGCTAGAAACATGGTTATCCGGGTGGCACTTCTGGTGGATACCCACGCTTACAACAAACAGCACTTGAAACTTTTGCTCTCTTCAGTATGTTATACCTCAGTAAAAAGAGAAATTCACCACGTTTCTGTAATGACTATGGTCTTCTTATATTTCCTTCAATAACTTTTAAAGCTAAAAGAATGAAACCTTTATCTGACCACTTTAATTGGGTACTGAGAGGCATTCATACATTATTTTATGAACATTCTAAAATACTTTACAGAAACAGCTCACATAATCCCCCCATTATCAAAGAGGTGGTTATTTTTGCAAGTCAGGGAAGGATATAGAGAGATCTAAAATTAAGACTCAGGAATAAAAGATCCAGAGACATGACTTTTAGAAAAAATTATGGACAAATTAATCCTTAGGGTTGCATTTCTCAAATTGTGGACATAGCTTAGAAATTTGTTTTTAAGTGTATTCATTTCAATCATCTAAACAAAATTTATAAGAGCATATTTGAGATCACATGAATGATAACCATTTCACAATCACATACAGCTTCTGTAATTTATTTACTGCTCATACTTTCAAATTATATGGATACCAATTAAGATCAAGAGATTGTTTTTATTGTGTGTGGCTGTCAATTACTTGGTACTGTTGTCAAACTCGTGTCCTGGTCCTGTACAACGGGACATTACAACATATGCCATTTTAAGCTTAGTTGCCAATTTTAAGTTAAAAAAATTTGGTAATTTTGCAAAAAAGTAAACATTTGCTTTCATAATTCCTTTAAAAATCAATCAACTATTTAAACATCAGCTAAATTGGGGATATAAAATGTATATAATGAAAAGACCAAGAATTACGAGATTGACAAGCTGAATCTTCTCCAAACGTAGTTGTAAATCAAGAGATCAACAGTGACTCTAAAAAGAAATGAAGACCAAAAGAGGTAAATTTTTATCCATGATTCCTTGAACTTAATTTTCATAACCATAATTGATAGTGAAGTATTAAAAACATAGTATGTTATCTGTGGAAATATACTGGCCAATAAAGCAAACAACCATTAGTAGTATAAACTTAAAAAGCTCAAAACCAAAATAATTCTTTGAAAGAGTATGGAACTTAAATCAACAGAAGCACTTATTTAATTTTTTAAGTTATAAATATAAACATCAGTGCTTTTCAGGCTTCTTAAGAAGTATTACTTCAAACTGCTCAAACTAAAAAGGTCATATATAATTGCTAAGACATGAGTGAGACTCCATCAAACATATTTGCTTGGAAATGTTCAAGAACCACCAATACTATACCTCTCAACACATTTAGGAACTGCCTAATGGAAGAATGACTCAGTGAAACAAATATTTTTCATGACAATTTAATAAAGTGATAGAAGACAAAGTCTGGTTTAAGAGTATTTTTTTATATAAGATGAAGCAGGGAGCATTTGTTTCAATATCATGGAATGAGAACGTCTGTTCCCCTCTGCCACTTACTAAAATCTGGAAACTAATATAACAATAAAATGATGAAATAAAGAAGCATTAAACTCCCAGAACGAGAACAAAAGAGAACACGCAAGATTCTGGAAGGTAAAAATAAATGTATGGGTGGTAATAGCCTCAATAAGCCAGAGACCTACAAGTTCATAAGTTAAGATTTGGGATAATTCAAGTTATTAGGCAACCAAGTAAAAATGTCAAGTAGGCAGGTGAATTTGAGTTCAGGAGAAAGATTCTGGCTAGAGATAAAAGTTAAGTCATTACCACATATTTTGCACTTAAAGCAACGAGAAAACACCGTCACAGGAGCCTCAAGCCCTGCTTGGTACATTCTAATGTTTAGGAGTCAAAGACATAAGAAAACAGCAGAGAAAACTGAGAGTCAGAGAAGTAGATAGAAAACCCAGGAAAATGTATTTGCTAGAAACCTAGCAAACTAAAGAAATTGTTTAGAGGAAAAGACTAAACTATGAAATGCTGCTGAAAGGTCAAGTAAAATGAGGTCATAGAGGTCACTGGAAACCTTCATAAAAAATTCCCATGGAGCAACAGAGATGAAAACACACCTGAGATGGGTTCAGGGGGAAAAACAAGAGGAGAAACAAAAAAGTGAACTCAACTTTTCAAGGGGTTTGCTATAAAAGAAATGGTGTTTTTCTGTTGGTTCTAACCAGGACAGAACATATCCACAGTAATAAGAGAGGAAAATACTTGGGCACAGATACTGGTAGAGTTATAGAGATGCAGTGGTGGCAACTTTCTAAAGCTATTTTCTCATTGTTTTTATTATCGCATTGCAAACAGAGAGCAAACAAAAGGAGGTATGAGATACGAAGACAGAAGTGAGTGAACCCACCATGAATGTTTTATATGGGAGAACGAGAAAAGACTTAGAGGAAAATAGTATAACTACTAAGAAACCAACTACTATTACAATGGTTATTTAGCATGACTGATGGGTAAACATTTCCACTTAAATGAAAAAAAAAAAAAAACAAAAAAAAAACCCTGCTCTGTAGTCTGTTTTTTGACTGGATATTCTCTCAAAATTTTATTTTTTCTTACAAGTCCTAGTTCCACCATCCTAAATTTCAGATAGTCTGATCTACATCTGAATAATATACATAGCGGCAAGAATAACATTTTTCCATGGGATAAACAGCCTATATAATGTATGGTTCAGGAAGTGTTCGGAATTTCTCTTCTTCATAGCCTGATGTATTTAACAGGGCATAAATTGGTGCCATTTTATGCTCCTCTATTATGAATTTTGTATTATATTCTTAGGTCTTGTTTTCTTTCCTCTGATACTATTTTCTCCTCTCTGACAAATTTTTTCCTGTCTCTTACTTTGCATGATTATTGACGCTTCCAGTTTCTGGCCTTTTGTCAAGACCCTACAGTTTCTTCCAGAGCCTTCTCCGCAGTAACTCAAAATGCAGTTGAAATCTTTATATGGCATGTGTATAGCATCAATAAATGAAACCAAGATAAATAATATTGAATCATAGTGCCAATTAAGACTTTTGCTATTATTTCACCTGAGACATTCTTTTCTGAAAAATAATTTGATGAGATCATCTTATAATGAACATTTATTTGGTAAATTATTTTATAGAAATAGACCCTAAAATCAAACAATTTCTTGTTTAAACAGTAAGCATAATCCCAATCTTTCCCCCATCAAAAGCCTACTCCATAAATGAAGTACTAAAAACCCATGAAATGTACTGCTAAAGAGGGGAAATGAGGAAAAAGACATTAAACTTCCACAGGAAGACTGTATAAATCTGGCAGTGGTTAAGTAAGTACACATCAGGCTGAACCCAAGAGTACTACCAAATCTGAAAATTTATCAGGAAATCTAAATATGAATACTTCTTTGTTCTTAATAAGGCTTAGAAAATTACAACCTATTATGCGATGTTACATCATGTGAACAGATATAATCAAAAAGTAAAGTGGACAATATGGATTTTAACACCAATATAGGTAAATCTGCAGATGTAAATGAGAATTCTTAAAAGACAAACTTTAGCTCAATTTAAAACAAACATTCAGGACTGGAATCTTCAGAATTTTCTAATATCTTGAAAATCCCCATCTTCTCTTTTATTGGTCCTGAGGCATTCATTTGATCTAAGAGAAAAATATTAAAACAAGTATTTATTTTTTAAAAAACTATACAAACCTAAAGAGGAACCTTAAGAAAGATATCCAATATATTATGAGAAGTGAGTCATCTATCAAAAATGTTAAAGCCCACACTAATGTGGGCCCCTCTATTCCTTAATCATTAACAGCAAAAAAATAAAGTATATTATTCTCATAACTAGAACTTAGTTTCCTAATCAAAATCATTTCTGCTGAATTTAAGATACACAGATAACAGAGAAATAAAAAGACCCACTTGAATTGTGTTCTCAGAGATGTTTAAAAAAAATAAATAAAAGCTCAAACATGGTTAGTTTAAAAGCTGAATATTTATCTTTGGCGATATGTGCTCTTACACTTTTGTCATTGTGACAGCTGTGGAAGGAAATCTCTGGTGGTTTTATTTTGCATTACTCTGATTTCTAGGGAGGTAGAAATATCTTTGTATGTTCACTAGCTATTTCTCTCCTCATAATCACCTGTTTATATTGTCCATTTTTCTTGATTTATTATTCATATATGATAAAACATTTTGTTATGTGTTGCAAATATTTATGAGTTCTCCCTTATCTATTTATGGTATTATCTATTTTTTACAGAAGTCTTTAAATTATTGTACAAAATCAATGTATTCATTCAGTTTGTGAGTTTTGTTACCTTAAGAATTCTTGCTGCATCTTCAAGTCACACATAAATTTTCTTGTTTTTTAAAAGATTTACTTTCAGTATTTAGCTTTTGACTATTTAAGACTTAATCCATCTAGAATCTGTTCTTAAGTACGGCATAAAGTTTTCTTCTGTTAATTACATACTGTCCCAGAATCACGTACTGAATAAGAAAAATTTCCTCTTACTGGTTGAAACGCCATTTCTGTCATTTATTGATTTTCCATAGAAGTTTGGTTTACTTTCTAGATTTGCCATATCACTGGTTAATTTATCTTATCGTATTCTAATTCAACAGTCTTGATTATTATGACTAATTAAAGACTTAATACCTGGTCTGAACTATTTTATTGTTCTTCAAAATTATCTTGGCTCTTGACTCTTTACTCTTCCATAAAAAATTTAATAACAGCCAGTCATATTTCTTTAAAAAGTCATATTGGGATTTTAATCAGAAGATCAATATAAACAATATAATTTGAGGAATACTGACTTATTTTTAATACTAAATATTTATATGAATAAATTTGGTTAAATGTGTAAATTTATTCAATCCTTCTGTTAAAGTCTTTCAATGTTTCATACTTTTCTGCAGAAGACTTTAAAGAAATTGTTGTATTTAATCCTCAGCATGTTATAGTTCTATAGCTGTTACAAGATCATATTTTCTAAACAATTATTGCTTATACACATAATATTAATTTATAAGCAATCTTTTTGAATTTTGAGGAAGACTTCTCAATTCCCTTGGACTTTCTATGGAGACAATTACACCATCTGCAGATATAAGCAATTTGAAACTCTTTCTTACTATTATTTCTTTAACCTATTTTTATTATTTCATAGCATTAGTTAGAACTGTGTATGCTATATAATGCTGTACACGTTGTACAGTGGGAGTCAGAGCTGTTACTCTTGAAAGTTCTTGGTTTAGTACTAGTTTCCTCAATGTATTGCATTTTATCAGATTAAGAACATCCTTCTCTATGTCTATTTTAAGCATTACAGGTGATTATGATGGTTTTCAGTATCTAGTGGGTTTTCAGTATCTAGTACTTTCTGTAAATGTGAATTGATATTTTCAAACATTACACTATCTGTGCATACCTTCTAAACTGCTGATTTTTATTTGATAATATATATAAGATTTTGCTTATGCTTTATTTTTCTCATATTTTTTTCATGAACTATTTGAATATTAAAATGCATATAAACATACAAGAAACCCAGAATAGCTAAAACTAATTTGTTGAATTCACTCTTCCCAATTTCAAACTCACCATACAGCTACAATAATTAAGACAGAATGTTACTGGCATAGGACTGACAAAGATCAATGGGAAATAATTGACAGTAAAGACATAAACCCTTACATTTATGATCAACATTTTCAACAAAGGCGCTAAGGCAATTCAATGGAAAATGAACACTCTTTCAATAAATGGTGCCCGAAAGTTGGATAACAACAACCAAAAAAGCTGAATTTAGACCTTTATCTCATACCCTACACAAAAATTAACTCAATATAAGAGCGAAAACTATAAAACTCTTAAAAGAACATTGTGACCTTGGGTTCGGCAAAGATTACTTGGATACAACACTAAATTCACTAGAGATAACAACTAAAAAAAAAAGGTAAACTGCAGCTCATCAAAATTAAAGCCTTTTGCCCTTCAAAAGATACCAAGAAAGTATAAAAGCAAACCACAAACTGGGAGGAAATATTTGCAAATCATATCTATAAAAGACTGGTATCTAAAACATGTAAAAAATTTTCAACTCAATAACAAGACAAAAGCCACAAGTTTTATTTTACAAGAGATATTTGAAATAGTAGAAGACATCATGACACTCACTACAACTAGTCTGTGCTAGTAAATGTTTAACAACTAGCTCTTCCCCTACCATCCCAGAAAAGGGCTCTGGTTTGTAGTTTTGTATTTATCTATTTCTATGGTATTATTAAATATTCCTATCATCACTAATATCAAGATGCTTACATGATACTGCTGAACATAGAATTCAGTAAAGCTAGCCAGTAGCAGACCATCATATAGTATTTCCAACTAAAATTTACAACAAATAAAATTGTAATACACATAAGTAATAGTATAGGTACCATAACATGTTATAAAACAATTAGAAAATGTTTTGAATATTATATTTTCAAAATTATGGTCAACATTATAGGCACCAAAATTCATTATTCTAAAAATTGATAAATAAAAGCAATTTATCCTGCTTCACCTGTATAGATTATATCTCAGAGTAGCCAAAGAGTGTATAAGGAAATTTACTCTAAAAAGTAAATTTCAGTTAATAAAGGAATGGTAGAACAAGAAAACCACCATTTTGCAATCCTTAAGGAAATAATACTTCAAAATATTCATCATCAATGAATGCTAAAACCATAAGGTTAAATAAAAGGCAAACAGAAAATTACTATATTAAGGACCAATCTGAATCTGCTAATCAATCTTAGCTCACTAAAAATAAGAAACCCAGATATTATGTGCCTCCCAGTACAATTTAAAATGAGAACCAAAAAGACTGGTGGCCCCCAAAAAAAAGCAGCAGAAGACAGACAGAGAGACAGAAGAGAACAAAGCACTGGTAGTCCTAAGATATGAACCTGAATATAATAAATAAAAATAGCCTACAAAGCTATTTACACAAGCTATTTACCACTTCACAATAATTACCCTGAGGAATAAGACAAAGGACAACACAAAGGAGCGGGGAGGGCAAAAAAAAAAAATCAGCCCATTCTCAAATATAGGTCATTTTATAGGACAAATAACAGGGTTTTCCAACAAATGGCATGAAAAAAATAACGAGGGGAGGAGGTGTTATAGAAGGGACATTAACAACAAAATTTCAATGCTGATTCAAACAAGATGTGAGACAACTGGGGAAATCTGGATATGTACTAGCTATTGGTGCCTCTTCTCTTTAATGTAATAATGACACAGTGGCTATGTTTGAAAATATGTTCTTGGTAAAAGATGCACGAGAAAGTTGTGGGTAAAATGTCATAATTTTAAGATTCTGACAAACCAGAATGGTACCAAAACAAGACTGACTAGATGCTGTAAACTATTACAGTGGAATGAATTATACATAGAGGTAGATTATATTATTCACTTATTTATGTGCATGTTTCAAAGTTTCCATAAAAAAATAAAAGCCTGAGAGATACTTACCAATGAGATCACTTCGATCTAACAATAACTTTAGATCTTCATCACTAATGACCTTCTCTCTTGATCCTTTTACTTCTCTATAAAAAAGAAAACATTTACTTCTATGATAAATCAATGCTATGAACTACACTTTTCTAAAATTAAAAAAAATCTTACCTTTCATAATCCCTAGATTTTAATAATTCCATTAATTCCTTAGGGTCTAAGAAGTTCTTAGATGGATTTAATCCAGATTGACCACCTTTGAAATGATCTAGAAAAAAATTTTCAAGAAATTCAAAACCTTCGAAATTACTTTAAAAACATAATACGTTACAATCCAACCAGAGTTTCTTAAATTAAAAAAAAAAAAGATAAAACAAAGTGTTGGAAAAGAAGAAGGGCAACCAAAACTCTTATATTTTGCTGGTAATAAGTGTAAAATGATATGGCTACCTGGGAAAAGTCTGATGATTTCCTATAGGACATACCTATCCTAAGATATACCTATCCTAAGACTCAGAACAAATAAATGCATACGTCCACAAACACCTGTACAAGAACAATTTATTCATAAGAATCAAAATTTGCAAACTATCCAAACATCAATCAACAGAATATGAATAAAGTACTCAGCAGTTATTAAAAAAAAAAACCAAACCTCTAACACACACAATGTAGACGAATCTCAAAATAATCAACAAAAAGTAGCTCGACAAAAAAAATAAGAACGTACAAATAAGTCCATGTATGAAGTTAAGCAAAAACCATGGACAGAAATCCTAGTAGTTGCTTTCTAGTGAGGGACAAAGAAGTCTGGGAAATGACTAGAAGGGATGCATAAGGCAACTAACTTCCTTGGGCAATGGAAATGTCTGTTACTTTGATATAGAGGATTGTTACACAGATGTATGTATACGTATATCAAAATTCATCAAGATGTACATTTAAAATTTGGATATACTATATGTATGTCATACCTCAGTAAAACACTATCAATATTTTAAAAATTCATTTCATATTGTTCTTCGATATATTAATCTCTCAAAATATTGAAAATAGAACTTGGGAAAATAAAACTATAAACTTTACTTAATTTAAATTATATTTGTCTATTGTCATGCTACCCTGATCAATTCGATCCCGTCTGATCTCGGAAGCAAAGCAGGGTCGGGCCTGGTTAGTACTTGGATGGGAAGACCTGGTACTGTAGGTGTAAAAAATAAGGGACTATAAGCTGACAAGGTCTTTGCAATCTGTGAGGTCAAAAAAAGGTTGCCTCATCTTAAAAAATAAATAAATTATCTTCAATAAACAAAATATATTTCTATTAAATTACTAAAGCAGCACAGGTGAAATTTTTTTAATTTGCACAAAATTTTATTAAAGTTCTTTTTTACACCAATAAAAATTTTCTACAATGCGAATGTTCCATCAAGTCAAATTAAAGATGTCCAAAACCTAATTCATATTTCTCTCAAAATCAGATACCCTGGACAAAGTACAGCAGGTCCTCAAATACTATCATCTTATTATAACATCAATGAGATGCCATAGGAATGAACTTAATTTGTTTTTATCAGTTTATGGAAAAACTGGTTTTATTATACGTCATTTTGCTTAAAGTCGCAGAACCTATCAATGAAGTTAGGCTCATTATATCTGCAAGTAGAAAAGTAGCAGAAAATAAATTGATAGTGATTTTCAACATTATGATGTTCCTAGTTCTCTAGGCTTCACAACCTATATAGATGATTTTCAGCTTTTCTGAAGGTAGCCACCAAGTCATTTATCCAAATATAATTTAATATTTAATAAAAGTAGAACTTCTCCAAGTTATCTCAGGGAATAACATAAAATGCCAAAGCCTCACACACTTCACCTTCTCTACTCAGAATCTTTTCTAGATTAAAAAACTTTTATAGCACTACTACTTCAATATACCTTTAACATTCTCGTATTTAATATAAAGAACTTGGAAGAGGAGGCTTGGAAGTTTTTTTAATCTTTTGGCAGGTAAATCTCTTATCGAGAATAAGCATTGTCATGTCAAAACCCTGTGACATATTTAGAATGTGGCACTTTAAAAAGAGCTTTGATACTTTTCTCTTGCTCCTTTGTTCCTCTTCTAGAGGCTCTCTAATGTTCTTTTATATCTATGGTCACCATCTTTGGTCTTTACAGCTCCAAATTTCCCACTGCCTATTTATCAAAACCTGCACTAACTTATTTTATAAAGAAAATAACAAAAAAAAATTCACAACATGCAATAGATAACAGAAGCAAAAACGTACTAGAAAATGTTATTTACTTTTGTGGATGATCAACTTTTCCAGTTTTCTTTTAGCAGCTGCTCTTTCCACAATTTTCTGATCAATAGTGTTTGCTGTAACAAGACGATATACAACAACTGGCTTTGTCTGACCAATTCTATGACATCTGTCCTGGGCCTGAAGGTCAGACTGTGGATTCTTAAAAGTAAAAAAGAAAAATAATGTTTAACAACATAAGGTTAAAATTACTTAAACTCACTATGAGGATAAAATCAACATGCATGATCTAATTGAAAACTTTTATATAGTGTCTTAACTCAATTTAGACTCAGAAAGGCTTCATTGATAGAACATGTTCAAGTCTTAACAAATGTGACACTTAATAAAGATATGACTTTTACTTAAAATTGACAACTTTTCAAAATAGATAAACAAAACTGCAAAGTATACAATGGAAGATTAAAAATTCAGGATGAAAAGATAATCAGCATATTGCTAAACCTGCAACTTACCCAATCACTATCATATATTATAACTGTATCTGCTGCAGTCAAATTAATGCCCAGGCCACCAGCTCGTGTACTCACTAAGAAGATAAATACATCTGGATTTGTGTTGAAACTATGAATCTAAAAGCAAAAAAATAGGTGAACACAGAAAATTAACAACAAACCATTCCTGCCTAAAATGTGGATATAGTGCTGCACGTAGAACAGCTATACAGCCATGAGTTTCCCAGGAAAGGAAGGGAGAAGACAGTGGTGTACCAAGTTTATAGATATAATAAGCCAGTATTCTTCAAACTGGGTATGAGTTCTTCAGTACCCACAGGACTTTTGATGTGGGGTAATAAACAATTACGAAAAACTCCAGAAGCCATAAAAACTGAAAAAGACCAATTTACTGAAAAGAGATAAAACTGCCAAAGACTTACCTCCCAGAAAACAAAAAATCATAAGCATGCTTATTGTAGCAAAAAAAAAAAAAAAAAAAAACAGGGGCCCTGCACCAAGCTGTACCAATTTAACCTTCCGACGGGGCTTGCAACTTAACAACTTGGGACAGTCACACGGGTGAGGCTCCGTACCTACTTGACTGACCCTCAATAAAAACCCTGGGCACTAAGGCTCTGGTGAATTTCCCTGGTTTACTTCACATGAGTTGTTATAAATTGTTGCTGGGAGAATTAAGTGCTGTCTGCGTGAGTTTCTAGAAGTTCACATCTTGGTTCTCCTGGACTTCACCTATGTAACTTTTCTCTTTACTGATTTTAATCTGTATTCTTTCACTGTAATAAGCCACACACGCATGAAGGACAGGGAGAGGGAAAGCTTTAACAAAAAGGGCTGAGGAGAGGAATTATTTTTAAATACAACTATTAAAGGAATATTCAAAGGAGGCTAGATCAATCATTCAGATCTACAAACAATTCATAAAACATCTGCTCATGTTAACTTCATTAATTATCTAAGCACCAATTTTACTAAGGTCTTAACTTCATCAGCATGCATCAAAATTCAGCAAATGTACATTTTATTCCCTTAAGGATATGTAAATATTACTTACTCCAGAGACAAAATATGTTGAAATAATTAGAAAGAAGGGAATATCTGTATTTATTTTGCAATGTACCAAAAGAGGATGGAATGTTGAATAGATACAGTAATGGATTGATACTCTATCACAAGTATGTGATAAAAATGAATAACAGTTTTAATGGCAGGTTCCAGAAGGATTTACAGGTGGTTCTGTAAAATTCTTTCAACTGATATTATTGAAATTTTCATAGTAAAATGCTAGGAATGGAGGGAATAGCCAAAATGGAGGAAAAAAATTCCTGTTATCCTAATATAGTTACAGTGGTGGTCAAGTAGGATATTTTTAAGTAAGGCTGTGCCAGAAGTCATACTATATTAGAGAAGCAGTAAGATTAAATCATGATGCTTATGTTTTTGATCCTGCTATAGTGTTTTTGGCCTTTTGTATCTATCAACTGTGGGTCTATTTTGAATATTACTTCAGAAACCAAGATAGGAATCACAAAAAATAACATGGTAAATATGATATTAACTTGTCTTACATTTTTTTCTCTCTCTGAATAAGACATGGATCCATCAAGCCTGCTAAAGTTGAAATTTCTAAAGTGGCAGTAATCCATCAAAATGTCCAACATTCTTGTCATTTGTGAAAAAAGGAGCACCTGAAATTTAAATATATCTTAGTATCTAGACTATTTAATACATAATAAACAATGTAAAGTCCAACCAAATGTACCACCTTGTGACCTCTGGTTTTTAGTTCTGGAAGCATTCGATCCAATATTAAGAATTTCCCAGAATTTGTTACCAATTCTTCATCAACCTAAAAAGTGGGCAAAGAAAAAAACCAGAAAAGTCATGATAATCAGTAATAACTGGTTTTGTCAAAATAAAAACCACATGAACAGTTCAATTTTCAAAGACAAATAAATCCCTATACAACTTAAAAATATTTTTAATTGCCCTTGTGTATTTAATCTTTCTTATCAGAAGATAATTCTTCCTCTAGGAGAGACATACTATAGAATTTAAAACCCAAAATCTTGCAAAAAATTTTTTTCAGTTTAAGTATAATCCTTTATCCTCCCTACCCCTCTCCCAAAGCTTTGTATAGGGGAATAAGGTCAAACTTATTGAATATGTGGCAAAATTTCTTCTTTATAACTGAGTATACTTTCAACAATATGTATGAAAATTACTACTAGAATTCTCATCAGAAATCTTAAAAAACATAGGGCTTAGAAGCAACCTAGTATTGAAGATTAAGAAACCTCTCAGCTTCTTAGTATCAATTACCTTGTCAGAGATTACCTTTTTCCTTACTCAAATAAAAAACTGTAGAGCAGTTGTTCTCAAATGAGCAATTCTGCCCTCCACTGCCAGCGTGTACTTGGCAGTGTCTGGAGACATTTTATGTTGTAACAACTAGGAGAGGGAGATACTACTGGCATCTAGTGGCTAGAGGCTAGGGATGCTGGTAAATAGCCTACAGTCCACACAACAGCATCTCCTAAACAATTATATTGGCCCAAAATGTCAAAATCTCCACAGGCCAAAATCCTGCTTTAAACTAGAAAGAAACAGAGTAACTGAAAACAGATTTCTTTAATACTATGCCATTTTTTCATCAACTGCCCAAGAAAGCCATTTCATTTAATCTGAAAACATGCAACTCATTATCAACTTTTTGGTTCTTTTCGTGGCTATTTACTGAGGTTTAAACAATGAGCAGCCAGATGGATATTAATTTAAAAAGAATAACTGAAAAGTTTGACAATTAAAGGTGCCTCTAAAATAGAAAATGAGTAAAATGGAGTGAAAATCAACTGCATTACTAAAAATCAATTACATTTCCAAAATAAAAAATGATACTTTCCACAGTATAAAAAAGCAGAGAAAGCAGAACAGTGCATCATTAAATGGTACTTACCTTAAACTCCTGTGTGACTGGGTCAATAGGGTACTCAATCAAATACGGATGATTACAGCACTTACGAAGTAGCATCATTATATTCTGCAGCTTCAGATTAACTTCAGATTCTAGAGGAATATTCACGTCTACAACAGCTCTACCAGAAACACATAATCCATGATTACAAGAAATATGAAAAATGCTACAGTTTAAATGATATTTTTAAACACACCTTTCTCGGTCTAGCTCCGGCTGAATTTGACTGATCAATTTTTCCAATTCATTAGAAGAATCATCTATTTCACTGTAATTTATTAACTTTCTAGTTCGCCGTTTTGGTCGTCCAGTGGAACTTAGCTGAACTGTTTCTTTCTAAAAGAGAACAAATTAAAGGAACATTTGTTTAAAACGCTATACTCTTAAATCCTAAATATATAAAGTAGAGGATGATATTTTTATGTACAAAACATTTTAAGATAAAAAGAAAAAAAAATTTTGTCTTTCATCATTGTTTAGTAATTTCCAAAGGCAGAAAATAAAGGATCCATAAACTACCAAATGCAAATGTCATGAAATTTAATTGTTGAACACTAATAAGGATACCTGAGAATGAATAAAATGTCTTCATAATTCAGTGGAAAAAATGAAGGGTGGATGAATACTATTTTGAACTTAAAGGTATCTTTGGGTTAATATAATATTGCAATGTAATTCCTCACAGTAGGTAACTACTGCGAGTTTCTAATAGCTAATAAAACAGATCCCCATTTAATTATAAGAAAAATACAACAGAATCTGACAGTTGTACAAAAGAGAAATGCATAATCATAAGTATTTTGAGAAAGAAAATACATAGGTCATGGCATACAGTCAAAAATCTGGACATTTCAATAAAATTTAAGGATCTCCTAATCTTCAGTTTTAAATAGTCACATTCTATACTCCAATCTCTTATTATATGGTGGGTGAGTAAAAAGAAGGTATTTCTTCTTTAGAGTATTCTATTAAATTTTTTGGCTGGCAATAACATCTAGTAAAGGAATTATGTATTTGGGATGAGTCTAGTTGGCAAACCCTTAGTATACTATGTGCTTGTTCAAATATATGTCCAAAGCCATCTCCAGAAAGAATGGTATAGATTAATCTGGGAATAAAAATTCTTAACAAGCATTCCAGACGCTTACAAAGCCATTAAAGCATCAACCATTACTTAAATTTTGGGAGGACCATAGCATTACTAGGAAACTTATGCTACTGCAGTTAGAAATTTACCCCCATATTAAGTCCTGACAACAGGATGAGCCATAAGACTGCAATCAATCATAAAATTTCCTATACCAAATGTCATTTACAGTATATTTCAATTCCACACTCTACCTCAGTGGACCCAAACATGTTTGTAATTGTACGGTTCACAATGGCTGTATAAAAGATCTCTTGTTTCTTTGAAAGTGGTGCATAAACAACTACTTCTCGTTTAGGAGGAACTTCAAGAGCAACATCAGATTTTAGTCTTCTCAGTAAGAAAGGTGTTAAAATCTAAAATTTAAACATAAATAAACATGTGAATATTGAACATTCCCGTATTTCAGGGAATATTCTCCCCCCACAGGCCCCTTTATTCCTTCTCTATTCTTCCTATATAAAATTACTAAAACTCAAAAGGTAAGAAAAAAATATCTCCTTGAAATTTTCTCAGACCAGACCACCACATAACACAAACTCAGTTATTTATCCATAACATTTCATAATTTACTAAGTTTTCTAATATATCTTGACCAAGCTAAAATAGGCAATTATACTATTTAAAGTTAAAGTTATAGCCCATAGCTTTTAAAGTGAGGTTTTGGATTAGTAGAAAACCACTGAAATCAATCAACCAACCAACCCAGAGATGTAAACATGAATGTTTCCTTCTATAAGGTCTAAAACCTCAGGCTTAAAATGACGCTCCTTCAATAGCTATGACGATAAGTGACTTCTATATTTATAAAACAATATAGAAGCAATAGATATCTAGACCATTATTAAACTGCTTAAGTCTTTAAAAAAAATTTGTTTAAAATCATGTTGTCTTTTTATATAGCCTTATCTTTCAATATAGCTGATAATTGATTTACATATACAAAATCCATTTATAGGCCTCTGTAAGTAAATACCCAGAGGTATAGAGTCAAACAGAGACTTTAGCAGAGCAAGAGAGAACATTACTAATAGTTTCAGAAAAAAGTATCTGTAGATATCAGCCTAGAAACAGCTATACCTATAGGAAATCATCTGGAAAAAGGAAAAGATTTGGTAGGATAAATGATCTGGGACATTATTTTTAATTTCCATTTCTATACTGTTTCAAATTTTTATCATGAATATGTATGAACTTTAATAAGGATTTTGAGTAAAATTATCAAAGCACAATAAAGCTTTTCAGGCCCACAAGAAAATGGCTAGGAAACTTCTGAAAGATTATGTTTATCTAAAGTGAAGATAGATTGAATGGGTGGGAGTTGCAGAAAATAACAGATTGTGCCAAGAAGTAAATTATGCAAATATTACTGGCAAGCTGTACATAAAAACCACTCATTTTCATTTTTTTGGCTGACAAACACATTAGTAACCACTAGGGGTCCAAAGAGTATACGTGAATTTCGAAAAGCACTTTAGTTCTTGTAAAGCCATGTGACCTCTGGAGGGAGGGTGGGTAGAGTTGGTAAAGTTAAATTTGGAGGACCCTCATTTTTCAAAACCTATTATAAACAGTTTAATAGTTGATCTTTAGGGTTCCCTTTTAATTCCGAGTCTACAGTAAGCAGAATAAGAAAAAAGTCAAAACCTGGTGCAGCATATGCAATACATTCTGTTCTCTTTCTTTAGCAATAATATCTTCAGCAGTTTCAGAAAGACTAGTGATATCAAACCAAGATTCAAAGCTGTAAGAGAAATGACTACAAGTTAACCTATCACATTAACCAATGATATTAACATGTTTTACATTTTACATTTTATAGTAACCTGAATATTAAGCAGATATTTTTTTAAAGAGGACATTTTTCTGATTTTGCCTTAACAAAATCTTACAATAGTATAAAAATCAAGTAAACATTAAGGTACATATTTTTTTTCTTTTAAGGGAGACTGCCACTTGCAGAACCTCATTTGGATGTCTGGAGTCTTAGAAGCTTGAGTACCCTATGTTCTCTTACAAATTGACCTTTAGAGCTTGTTTGGAGCTTCTAGCAGGGGAAAGGGAGCACACAGCTACCCACATACCAGATACCCATATACTGGTGACTGAAAAATAACCCTCCTCTATTGGGGGAGGCCATCTCTTCCTGTTCAATTTCACGCACAGCTTCAGGAGGGATGAACATGAAGCAGTGAAGCAGAGGACACCCAATTAACCAGCCACATCAGCCACAGCAACCTGACTGTCAACGGGGTGACAGATGTCACAGTCAGATCACCTTCACATCCTATTATTTTATTAAACGTTTTAATAAAGGGAATAGAAATAAAAACTATCTCTGAAAACAAAGGTGGTATGATTTCTCTCTTTAGGTAAAACTACAACCTGCTTGCTATAGCCAATGTTTGAAAAATTCAACATGCATATACCTTGATGATGATATCTACTATGTATCTTTAATTCTTCGAATGTTAAAAAAAAAAAAAAGCTATTAAAATGAGCAAATAAATATAAGCATGCTTTCTAGTGGTCCCCAAACTTTTTTGTACCAGGGATCCCTGCTACTATGAGAATCCAAGGCCTAATGAGCTTAGGTAGTGATGTTAGCGCTAAGGAGGAGCTGCGAATACAGATGAAGTTTCACTCACTCACCTCCAGCTCATCTCCTGCTGTGTGGCCTGGTTCCTAACAGGCCACAGACCAATACTGGGCCAGGGTGTTGGAGACCCCTGCTTTAGTCTATACTAAGTAACACTATATTGTCAACAGATAAAATTGAGAAAAATGCTAATAATATTTATGCAGTAGATTGGAAATCCTCAAACTTTGATCTCCTGAAACATGTCTTATAAATTCATCAAATCCCAGTTCCTATACCTCAGTGTTCTCAGTGGGGATGTGTATGAGCTGGAAATGTCCTCAATTAAACGTTCCCTACTAAAAATAAGACAGCTTGGCCTTGGGTCAACATTTGGTAACCAGAGGTGAAATATATTCACAAAATAAAATAAAAATTATTTTCCCATATTAAATACCAAAGTATATATCTATTATTTTGCCCTTCTGATTTTGATATTTCCATATTAATTATTTTTAGTTTATGTTAAGATTATCTTCTATCTATTCAGAGCATATTAATTATTTTCTGAAAATTATTTTTACTTTTTGGTTTTCATAATATAAGCTAAGATTTAAACAATTCCTAAACTAAAAAACACTATGTTGAAACAGGGAGACTTTGGTTTTACTTTGGCTCTGGCATTAACTGGTTATGTTTTTAATAACTTTATACCTGGGTTTTTTTTACATGTGATAGGAGATATATTAACCTCTATCACTTGGATTGTTTTGTGAGGATAAAATGAGAAAAATCCATATGAAAGTATTCCACAAAGCTGAGAAGAGCCCTATAAAAATATTTTATATGTTAACAAAACATTTTAATTGTTCTTAATTCAAAAGTGTCTTTAATTAATGCAAATAAACATTTAAACAATAATTTATTTGTCCTTATTACTTTGTGTCAAGAGTGGAACATATGGGAGAGGAAATTAGTGAAAGATGATTAAAAGGTACAAATTTCCAGTTATTAGATGAACAAAGGGGTATAAACATACAACATGATGACAACAGTTAACATTGCTGTATGGTAGGTACATAGGGAAGTTGTTAAGATCCCAAGAGTTCTCATCACAAAGAGAAAAACAATTTTTTTACTGCATCTATGAGATAATTGTTAACTAAACCTATTGTGGTAATCATTTCATAATACATGTAAATCAAACCATCATGCTGTACACCTTAAACTTATAATGATGTATATCAATTATCTGAGTGAAATATATAAGATAAAAAAATTTGTCAAAAAGCTATCATTTTAATTTAGCTATCTAGAAGAAAAGAAATTAATTTTACATAAGAACACAGATTTTGAGATTAGGAAAAGAGAGAAAAGAGTTAAATAACTGGCTTACCTACCTTTTCAAGTCATCAAATACATCTGGCAACAAAAAGTTTAGCAATGACCAAAGTTCAGATAAATTGTTTTGCAAGGGAGTCCCAGTCAAAAGAAGTTTGTTATCTGCATTGAATCGTTTTAACTCCCTGATTAGACGGCACTTCATGTTCTTAATCCTGTGTCCTTCATCTACTATTAAGTATTTCCAATAGCAATGCTAGAAAAGGAATTTAAGGAAAAATTTTTAAATGGTACCTCACAATTTTTCCTCAAAATATTCTGAAACAAAACTTCTTTATTAGGGATGAATGTTCAATTTTATCAAATGGCATTTTCATATCAAGATGATCATATTTTCCTTTGATCTATTAAAAGGATAAGTAGATTTCCCAAAATTGATGTATACTTGTGTTCTGGAAATACCTCACTTGGCCATGAACTAATAAAATCCACCTGCTATTATGTATTTAAGATTTTTTCCATTCACATTCCTTATCAAAGCAGTCTGTACTTTTCCCTTCTAACGTACTGTCATTTTGATTAGTGTTATATTAGATAACTAAAAAGTGACTGAAAGATTTTCTTAATTCCATTTGCTCTGAAAATAAGAATAAGAATTTTCATTCTTAATATCTATATATCTGAGATTGATACTCTTTTTAATCTACTGGTGCTCTCCATTTCTTGCGTAATTATTGGTTTAGGTTTTCCCTTTCTTCCGGAGCTAATTTTGGTTATTTGTATCTTTTTGCAGAAAGCCATCCATTTGCTTACATTAAGTTGCCATGAAAATTGTATCAATTTCCTATTACTAAGTCCAAGCTACCCTGAACAAGCCCGACCTCATCTGATCTTGGATGCTAAGCAGGGTCAGGCCTGGCTAGTACTTGGATGGGAGACCATCTAGGAAGACCAGGTACTGGAAGCATAAAATAAAAAATTTAAAAAATAAGGGATTGTAAGCTGACAAGGTCCTTGCAAACTGTAGCCAACCAAGGGTTGCTATGCCTAAAACAAACAAACAAACAAATAAATAATAAAAATAAAATAAAATAATATGGCTACAAGTGAAAGCGTCATAGACCTTAATTTTCTTTTTAGAGATTGCAACCTTTACCTCAATGTTGCTATTAAAATGAACATCCAGTTTCTAAGGAAATATGCACAGTACAACCTATTATTTCCAACAGAAAAAAATATTTAAAGAAATGCTATTACATGGCAAGAAAGCATTATAAAAAAAGTGTGACTTATGGATTACAAAAGAATCCAATGAAGACAGACCATTCATACCTGTAACGCATTTCGGTCTCTCATGGCTATTTCAAATGAAGTGATTACCACAGGATGAATCTGCAGTGTCCCTTTCTGTTTGTGAATATTCTTTACCAATTTTCGACGTTCCTGCTGGGTCCCATGATATAACATAGTAGGAATCTAAAAGATTTGATATTGGTTTATAACAAATTTTAGAACAAAATATAACAAAACTTTGGAAAATATAAAAATAGAAAAAATATAATTTAACCAAATCTTAGTTCTAGATTTCTATGACAAAATGAGTCAATGAATTCTAATAGATTACTGAACTATGGGAGAATTAAAAAGTCCTAAGAACAAATCAAGTGTAAGGTGAGGTAGATGGGAAAGCTACTTCTGAAATATATACTTCTCATAAGGCAAGATGTGGCTAAGACAACAGATATGTATGGAAGACAAACACCATAATGAACATAAACAGAATTAAAAAATATGTTCTACTTAGGTCTGTCTTAGGTAACTCAAACTCTCCAATATACTGAAAGTCATCCAGGGATATTTTTAGCAAGATGTCTGAGATTACAATTATCTATTTTTCTTTATAAACTTAAAGTAGGTATTGATTAGATTGAAAAACAAGTCAAATGAGATTTGTAATGTTTAGACAAATCAATACAATTATAGAAAGATCTACAACTGAATTCAGACAACAAAAAATAAACATTTAAAATTATATAGAAAAAGAAAAGAATACATGTCTTACTTCTGGTGTAAATCTTTGGAATTCAGCCATCCAGTTAGGAAGGGTAGACAAAGGCCCACAGACAAGAAAAGGTCCAGGTACTCCTCTCTGAATCATCAATGCAATTGTAGCAATGCACTGAACCGTCTTTCCCAATCCCATCTCATCTGCTAAAATACCATTAATTCCATTTTCCCAGAGCATCTAGACAAAATAATATACACAGCATTTAAATTCTGATATTCTGATATAAATTCCTATTGAATTAGCAATTTTTTTTAAAACAGTGATAATTAAGATGAGACAGACATATTCATACTGTGAGTTATAACACTTGTGGAAAGTCAGTTATCAAAAGCCATAAAGTTTTACTCTAGGTAAATAATTGAGAAAATTAGTATTTACACATGAACGTTTGTTTGTTCTACACACAACAGTGTAATAATGGAACAACTCAAGTTGTGTTACTTCGCATGAATAGGTTATTACATAGAAATGAACCGATATCTTATATTAAAATTGAGAATTCATTACCCTAAGCCATTCCATGCCTTCTACTTGGTACCATCGCATCACTCCTCCTGTAAAGTGTTTTGGTTGCTGAAAGGGTACTGGTTGTCCATTATACTTCCGAACTGGGTCAAAAAAGAATTTAGCATTCTGCCTAACCGTTTGTGACAACCTATCTTTAATTATACTATTTGAGTCTTTGTTTTTCTCAAGATCTTCTACACAGAGATTAGAAGAGGAGCTTTCATCCTGTAAAGAATAAAGTTTAATTAGAAGTTTGATATATAATGTCGGTACCTTCTACTTACTGGAAAATATAACTACTACTCAAAATTTACCCAGTCCTATATAATCATTGCACACAGAGAATAAAACCTTAGTTAAATAAAACCCTAGAGACAGTTACCTATATTCCCCACCCCAATGTAAAGCCATCAGAGGGGTGGAAAAACCCCTTAGAGATTATAGGTACATACTTTTGAAACAACTTTACAGTTGAACCTTCGAATCTCTAAAAGGTGCTGCCCAATTATTTGTTGAACTACTTCCTTAATAATTTCCTTTACCCACAGCAAATATAATGGATTATGTCTGCAAAAAATTTTTTTAATTTCCTTTCAAGGAACACAGAAATATCTACTTCCAAATAATTACTTTCATTGCAGGGAAAAGAGAAAATAAAGCTTAAAAACTCACTGCATCACACACTAATGACCAATGGTAGATTTTACTGGTTGGCAACCTCTACAACCCTATTTTACCAATGAGTAACAAGGATTCTAAGTCAATTCAAAGGAAAAGACATAACTGGTAAGTCTTATAAATGATGCCACAACTGGATATTTAGCTGGAAAAGCAAATCGGTACTTTTCTTAAAGCTAAGCAATAGGGTAACTTGTAATAAAACAAGCACCCTGGTGATTAAAAGAAAGGGGGTAAAGATCAGAGAAGCAAATATAACTCCTAAATTCAATGTCTATTATATATCACTTACTTCATTCTCCTTTTTATTTTTTTTAGCCACAGACAAGATTTCCTAGAACATTAAGAAAAAAAATAATTTATTTTGTGGGTCATTCATTCATTCATCATTTACTTAACATTTACTGTTCTGATTTTGTGCCAGTAAATAGGGATAAGGCTCTCAAGGCAATAGAAACAAAGGACTCATATTGGTAGACCTCAAGCAAAATTAGTTAGCAACCTGTAAAAATTGAGATATTTACTCCTAAATTTTCTAGTTTGTTTTTTGTTTGTTTTTTAAATCAAAGTTTATCTGAATAGACCAGGTCCAAATTCACACATGCCAAAAAATCCTTTAGTACAGAGGCTGGCCAACTATATATTACGAACCAACTTCAGCTGGCAATCTTTTATAAATAAAGTTTAATTAGAATAAAGTCTCAGGCTTCACTTGTTTGTCTATGCCTGCTTTTGGGCTACAAGTCAAATTCAAGGTTGAGTAGTTACTCACAAAACTACTTGAAGCTAAAAACATTTACTATGTTGGTCCTTTACAGGAAAAGTTTTCCAAACTCTGTTCTAGAATCAAGTTGTGGCCACTTCTGTTACTCAAGAATTGACTCCCGAAAAGTATTATAGTTCCAACTCCATTTCACTTTACACCTCTGTGGAAAGATATGAGTTTGCAATCCTGAGCAAGAGGCAAACACAAATCAATTAAAAATACAGATAAAAACATACTGAAGTTCCTACTAGATGCTAAGGGTATGGAGACAAGCAATACCTGAGTGTCATTTGGTGCCTTAAGAGAGTATCTATTACATTCAATTATCTAAAAATTGTCATCAGGGCATAATTACATTAAAGGTACATTTCAAGCAGACAGTATCAGGTGGAGAGGATAAAGGGGATGAAACAGTATAATACATTCAAGAAACTTTAAGCATATCTCAAATTTAGGATACATAGAGAATGACAGGAGCTGTCAATAAGAGGCTGACACACAAACCCATATATATGTGTGTTGTGTTGGTAAAGTATTAAGTAAAGATATTCTAAGACTAAAGGGATTTTAGATAGGGAACTAATAGTCTTTTTAAATAATCAGATAAAGTGAACCTTTTTGGAGTACAATTTGTAAATCAATCAAAACAGTATGATCTGTGAAGTAATCTTGCTAAAAATTAAACCTTATAACTAAAGCTCTGTCCACGCTTACCTCTACAGCTTCATTCTTCAACACCCTTTCGTTTACACACAAACTGGAGTCTAATATGTTTGTTTTTGTTTTTCTTTTTTTAGGCAAGACAACCATTGGTTGACCTCACAGACTGCAAGGACCTTGTTAATACCTTATTAATTATATTTACACCTACAACACCTGGTCTTCCTAAGTGGTCTACCATCCAAGTACAAACCAGGTCCAACCCTGTTTAGCTTCCGAAATTAGATGGGATTGAGCTTATTCAGGGAGGCATGGCAATATACGTAACTTAAGTTTTTTGAACTTGCCAAGATCTCCCTTGCCTCTGGACATTTGTCAAAGCTTATTATCTCTCCCTAGAACATTTGTCCCATTATCTCCCCTATATCTTACTATTTCTCTATTAAATCTCTCACCCACCATCGTATGATTTAACTTTTATCCCTTAAGGTTCAATTTAGATGCCACACTTCCTAGATGAATAATTTATGAATCTCATATGCCTGAGTTAAGAGCCTTCTATATGCTCAATACCATCCAATTTTCCAATTATAATTGACTATTTACTGCTGTATTTCTCACTGGATACAGGTTAAGGGAAAGTGTTTATCTTTATTTACTAACAGATCTTTTCCACTTAGGAGAAACACCACAAACATCTGATGAATTAAACTGAAAACAGTGTGATCAGCTAAACTTCAATAAATCTCATTAAAAGTGTTTTCCAACTGTAGGCTGAGTTTGTTCCATAATCAACTGAGTGGGTCTTGACCATTATTTTTAAGGGGGGTTGGGAGGAAAGATATCTCTAAAGACAAGAATTATGTGAAATTTTATATTTTATACTTTATGAAGATCTAAGGAGTTTGAATTTCAGGTAAAAGAAAAATGATGTAAATAACAAAGATTTTTTTTTAAGTTAGAACATGATACATTAAAATATGCTGGAACATTTAAGGTTTTTCATAATTGAAGATGTTCTTTAAGTTCTATTATATAGAAACAAGTAAGGTGAAAAAATGACCTGGTCTTAGAAATAAATATGTGATCTTCATTCCCATATACATAAAGGTCTTTCTTCAACAAGGAACAAGAACATTCTTAAGATAAGGATTTGAGGTTTCAAGAGATTATAATCATTTCTGATTCAGCCAAGCTCATACTCCTTTAACAGACAGGAATATGCTTTTTATTCTCTCAAACACTTAACAGGCTGAAAAGCCAAGTAACAGCTATCTTTAGAGCTTTAATTTAGTTTAAATAGGTTTTTAATCAGCACTTAATCTTATATGCCCTTCCCCCTTAATTTTTACCTCTTTTGACATGACCTCTGAAATATTGTATGATTCATCTTCTCTTCCTCTTTTCTTTCTCATAACTATAAAAAAAATTCATTTTATTTTTGATAGTAATTAACATAAAAATATAAACACATATTCTTCAAAACTAGAACAAAAAAATTTACCTGGATTCTCTTCACTTGCATCATTGGAATTTTTACCCTAAAAACAATATTTAGAACATTATTTTTCTAAGGACTACTATGGTATTACAAATTAAATGTTCCCTACAGTGGAACCACATCCACAATTCAACACCATTATACTTACCAACACGTAACCTTTTTCTATACTTCCTTACTTATTTGTAACCATGGCCCTCTTTTTCAAAGACTACATTCTTCCATTTTTTTTCATTTTACAAGGGAAATTTCAAAAAACATATAAGGCATTTATATTTTGAAATTACCACGTACATCTTCTATATCTGTATGTTTATACTAAAGATACTCAATAGGCATGGTATGAAAAATACTCATTTTCAGTAAAATAAGTAAGTTAAATTCAATTTAAAGTAGAAATGAAATACTGATGGAAAAAATATTAGTGAAGGGAGGGAAGAGATTTTCAAAAAGTTTGAAAATAAGATTTGGAAAAGATTGAGAACAGGTAGACAACATATATGAAAAATGAAAATGACAAAGAAATAAGTTTTAAACCGAAGTAAAATGAAAATATCAAAAGGGACCAGTGAGATAGAGTAGGCAGAATTTAATGGTTGGGTTCTTTAGAACCAAGTGGGGAAAAAAACAAAACCCTGGTATAAAAACTTAGCTGGGCAAAAGTGAAGGGTAGATTAAATCAACAGCAAAGAGTGGGGGATAAATGATGAAAAGCCAGTAAAATTATCTTGTAGACATATGTTCTTTAAAAACCCAAATTAAGTTTGTGGAATTAGCAACTAAGTCAAATTATGTTTTTTAATAACTGCTTTTGCTGCAACATTAACATCAAGAACCACATTAAGAAACAAATAACTGGATTTAATGGTACTACCCTATCTTTTGCATTTTAATATTTCCAAATAAAACCAGTTTAGTATAGAAGTGGGTCTGAAACTAATCCTGGGTTCAAATCCTGACATTACTATTTATTAGATGTGTGACCTTCAGCAAGTTACAGTCAATTCTCATTCACAGTAGTTACGTATATAAAGTCACTGCAAATACTGAATTTGTAAAACACTGAATCACTGCCTCTAGGAGAAATACAAGTTGAGTCTCCTGCAAGGCTCTGGTCACATTTTCAACAATCAATCAATAAATAACCCTATTTTTTGTGTGTTGCCATATTCTTTAATACATATTGATTAATATTGACCTCAGGACTAAGAACACTGTAATTTACTCATGAAGGAAGCTTTTCTAACATACAAATTTTCTCCATGAGGCACAACAGGCCTTCTTACATTAAAAACACTAAAAAGCACTTCAGTACATTGTGGATGAAGGCCTTTTTAAACAGCAAAGTCAACAAAAATCACAGAAATGGCATTACATAGTCCACAAAAAGGACCTTTGTTTACAGTATGACAGCTTAAACAAGGCAGATCACTTTATTTGACCTCAGCTGGGAATGTGCATGTTGGGAAACTTAAATTTTTGGCCACTGTGCACATGCACATGTCTCTGAATAATGATAAAAACATGAGCACAGATTTGGGAGTTACAAATAAATTTTAGCCGCAGGCTAATCTGCAAATACGGAATCTGCAAATGAGGATGGACTGTACTTTATTTCCTTGCATCACCTTATTTATATGTTAAATGAGGATGAACAGTACTTCTACCTAACAGAGCTGTTTTGAGAATTAGGAAAAGACATGTGAAGCTTAGAACAAGACCTTACATGTTAAGTACTCAATAAATGTTACCTTTATCATTTCTCTTTTCACTAGCAGTTATTTATATAATTCCCATCAACACATTAAACAGTCTGATGTTAAAATATATTCTTTACAAAGATCAAATCTTATTTAGGCTATCCCTAAACAAATGCTCTATTATCTCAAATGTTTTTAGGAGATGATTATCTGCTCCACTTTTGGTTCCACTGTTGCAGCTATACACGAGATACAAATGTAGATCACTGTTACAGCTCCAGGTTGACAAGATGAGGTTGAAGGCATGAAAGAGAAAGAGTAATCATTACATGCACCAACAGGTTTGGCTACTCACAAAATGCCTTGTGTTATAAAACATGTGCAGATTTTTACCAATTAAGTAAAATTTTGCTTTTATGAAAAATGTCTACAGAATATGAAACTGAAGGGGTCATATTTGAGCTCTCCTTCCATTATCTGAAATACTGAGAAACAGTTTTACATGTTCCCATGCAACTTATAACAAAGATCGGTTATCAGATAAAAGTTAAAATTAAATATATGATCAATAAAATCAAAAACATAAAAAGAATTTCTTCAGCATTTACAGTAAAACATACAATATATCCTAGCTTACTATATATATATTACCTTAGCAGCTTTTGAAGATTCCTTTTTTCTCTCTAATTTTTCTTTCTTCTTCTGTTCCTATAAGATATTTTCTTAATGTCACAAGAGGAAATACAAAGTATAAAACACACATCTCAAATGACTATGTTCATAATGAAGAATATATGTATATACACATATATACATATAAATTAAAAAACAAGGGAGAACTTGCACTTCAAGACTTCATGGAACAATAAGGATTTACCCTTCTGTCTTAAGCAACTAAAATCCAGATAAAATATATTAAACAATGGTTTCAGGCAGCATTCAGCAAAGGACAGTGAACACTGACAGAAGGGAAACAAATGAGGTGAATTCTGACTGTTTAGCTTACTGTCTAGAGGCAAGTTCCAAGGCAAATAATGGTGAGAACCCAGTTTAAGTCTACCTGAGTTGAGGAGACAAAGTGCAAAACTTAGAGCAGCTGGCACACCCAAAGTCAAGTACCAGAGAGGAGGGAGCTGCACACGTAGTCGTATCTTCACTAAGTGTTGATCAGTACATGAGTGCAAAAAAGAAAAAACTAAGACCAGCAAAAGCCACTAGAAAGAAGCAAGGTGGAACAATCCCTGTTCTCACAGGGATCAGAAATAGTTCACATTCCTATCAACCAAAGTAGAAAGGCCTCCTGACATGCAGGCATCAAGAGTTCTCAAAAAAAGGTGATGGAGAATAAGAGGTTCAAATTTCCAGGTATAAAACAAACAAGTCACAGGGACGTGCTGTACAGAATAGGGAATATAGTCAATAATATTGTGACAGCATTGTATGGTGTCAGATGGGTGCTGGATTTATCATGGTGCCTTCTTTAGATATATAAAAGTTAAATAACCATGGTGCCTTCTTTAGATATATGTTAAATAACCATGGTGTACACTCAAAACTAATAAAATATTGTATGTTAGCTATATTCTAATGAAAATCTTTTTAAAAAGTTATAAGAGTGGGGAAGGGACAAGTTATTCCATACTAAAAGGGGTTCCATATGCGCCCTTACCAAAGCTTTAAAAGCAAGACACAAAAGGTTTCGAACCATTCCCAAAAAGTGGTTAAAAAGGGTATCTGCCTAATAATAACTTATTAAGCTTGATATTTGTTTTGATTTGTTTCATTTTACCATATTAAAAAGGGCGTCAGCCAAGGAAAAAGAATTTAGCAAATATAGTAAAGTCTTGATTGATAATTATTCGGTGTAAGAGTAATGGGGACAGAGAAATTTATTATGTCTCAAAATCTGCACAAAATTTAAAATCTTCATACATTTTAGTGGACAATAAATTATATTTATAACAAGAACAGAACAAAGTAAAGGGGATCAGGAGTGTGAGGGTAGAAAATGTGCCAGGTAGCGAGCTACTTTATTTAAGGTTGTCAGGGCAGGCCTCATTGAGAAAATACTCAAGCCAAGACCTGAAGATGATGATAAATTAAGCCATGCAGATAGCTAGAAGAGGTTCCAAGCAGAAAACAGACCGTGCAAAGGACCAAAAGCAGGAAACACACCAGAAATAAGGTATGAAAGGTAATGGGGTTTGAGGGAGGAGGCCAGATTGCTTAGTTTTGTAGGCCATCATTGTCAGAAAAAATGTAAGCCAGAAATCAGTAATAGATCATTAAATTACTATGTGGAGCCCAGGAGGGGAAGGAAGTTCTGAATAAAAATAAATTCTTTACTCAGTAAAAATATCTTCCAAAAATGAAATCAAATGAAGACTTTTTCAAGCACATAAGAGATGAAAGAACATATCACCAACAGAAAATGTAAACTGATCTATAATAACGGAAAGCAGATCAGTGGCTATCTGGTGATGAACACATAAGTGATGAGAAAGAATTAAAAGGGGGCAAGAATTCAGCCATAAAGAGTGAAATCTTGCCCTAACAACATAGATGGACCTAGAGGATATTATGCTAAGTGAAATAAGTCCGACAGAGAAAGAAAAATACTATTATGATCTCACTTATGGGTGGAATCTTTAAAAACAAACAAACAGGCATTCACATATACGAAGAACAGAGAGGCCTATGGTTGGGGAAAGTAGAATGGTTGAAGGTCAAAAGTTACCAGTTTCCAGTTAAAAATAAGTCATGGAGATGTACTGTATAGTGAAACGACTATAGTTAATACCATACTGCATCTTTGAAAGTCGCCGATAATAAAACTCAAAAAAAAAGTTCTCGTAAAAATTTTTTTGTTAACTATGTATGGTGATGGATGGTAACTAAACATATTGTAATCATTTTTGCAATAAATAAAAGATTGAATTAGTAATGCTGTACACATGAAACAGATATGTGTCAATTATACCTCAATTAAAAGGGAGAAACAGGAAGAATTTTTTGGAGTTGATAATTATGTTCATTATCTTGATTGTGGTGGTTCATAAGTGTACACATCAAAACTTCGAAAACGACAATTTAAATATGCGCAGTTTTCTGTATGTCGATTATATTTCAATAAAGCAATTTTTAAAAAGACTGAGCAACATAATATTCACAATTTCCAGTATCTAAAAAATATTACTAGACAGGACAAAGTCAACAGGTGAATAGAAAATAAATGGTGGTATATTCATACAATGGAATGATTCTCAGGAATAAAAATGAGTGACCTACTGAGTAAACACAACATAAAAGTGAATCTCAAAAATACGCTGAACTAAAGCAGCAAAACACAAGAGTACTCAGTATAACTCCATTTATGATATTCTAGAAAAAGGAATATCAATATATAGTGATAGAAAATAATCAGTGGTTGCCTGTAGCCAGGTGTGGGGATGACCAAACTAGAGAATTCTAGGGGATGATGAAAATGTTCTTTATCTCAATTGTGCTGATGGTTACTCAAGTCTACACAGTGATCAAAAGTCATTAAACTATAAACTTAAAATGTGTGCATTTTATTGTAATTTCTATCTCAATAAAGCTGGTTTTTAAAAATTTAAGCTATCAACTGTAATCAAGCACATACACATACCTCTAATTGTTGCTGTTCCATTTTAGTCAATAAAAATTTGGAGTAGATATTACTTTTTTCAAGCAAATGTTGAAGTCTACGGTACCGAATGTCCATGGACTCTCTATCCCAAGACATGCGAGCCTATCCAAAGAGAAAATTTCCACAATTATAAAAGTTTTCTGACATACACTGACCTGCTGCATAAGGTAACAAAACTGACAAAATGAATGCTCTTTGGGTTTAATATATTTCATGTAATTAGTGAAAAGGACTTTTATAATATTGAGTTCATTTACTAAAAGTACTTTATTTTCCAAACCAAAAACTAGCAAATAGATAAAAAGATGATTCTTGAATTCAACAGGCAATCTGGTAATTGTAACTTGTATACCAAAATATCAAAATTTCAGATACTAGACATATGGTTACTGGCCATCTACTGAGGGAGCCTGTTGAAAATATTTGAAATTAAAGTTAGAAAGTAAATATTTAATTCAAGTTGGAGTTAAGGTTTTAAACAACCAAATGATAAGAAAAATTTTATAGACCACTTTTATTTGCAAGAGCATTGGGATTAAAATATAACGTCACTGGTGAACAACTAGAATATCTACTTTCAGAATTTTAAAACTGTATTGTCAAAATATTTTAACATGCTAAATCAGATGATTTCTTACAAGCCTTTTCTTTTCTACTGCAGTACTGTGTTCCCTAGAGGCCTACTCTCAACACTTATTTTTCTTTTACTTTCTCCTTCACCTATGCACAACTTCCAGTTACAAACCTCGGCTTTATTACTTTTAAAATTACTGCACATTACTTTTACACACCATTTATTCACTGTGTTCTGAAAGCCTACAAGTCTAACAAGTTCACAATATAAGTTAATTTTAAAAGAACACCAGAAGGCACAAGATAAAAAACATGAAAGCTATAAATACTATAGTTCAGTGGCCCAAAAATTTTTTATGTAAAAGCCCAAAGAGTAAATATTTAAATATGTAAGCATCATATAGTTTGTACTGCAAATACTCAGTTCTGCCTTTTTACATAAGAGCATTCATACATAAACAAATGAGCATAACTGTGTTCCAACAAAACTAATTAATCAACAGGCTAAATCTAGTTCATAATTTGCCAACCCAGTATGATCTAAATTCAAAGAAAAGTATTAAATGGGCTGCTGAAGTGAATCAAGTGAGTTTAATTATCTACTGAGGCCAAATATATGCAAACCTTACCAACCATTAATTCCACCGGTGAGACAAAGAATGTCAGATCCAACAGCATAATCTAATTAACTTTAATTTAGTGGTTAAGGCTTGAACTTGTAAATCAGGCACCACTGTATATTGACTTGTATTTCCTAAATGTTATGTCATCCCTGTAGCTTTTCTTTCAAAATACATTTATTTTCTATTACAAAAGCAATGACAGATACCTAAGAATAAATCACATGAAAGTAATGCATGCACATTACAGAAATATATTTTAAAACCACCCATAATCTTACCCATGCAGTTAATCTCAACATTTTATCAAATTCCATTTCCAGTTTTCGAATAGTCTTCCTTTTACTATTACCAGTATACTACTGTGATTACCATAGGCCGTCAACAAATGAAAATATTATAAATGAGATGAAATAATTTGACTTTATAAAAATGATTTCCTAAATTTTTTAACTATTTAAATTTGCTTAAAATATTAGTTGAAATCTACTGGGCTTAATTTACATATAACTGCTACCTTAAATCCTGCTCAAAATAAGGTGGCATACATTTTTTTTAATTAAAGCTTTAAGATACCACCATGAATAATTTGTAATTTATATAATTAGAATACCATATCAATAGTTAAGCTTTAAGCCCAGTCTTCCATATTTCAAAACAATTTTGGAGAAAATCTTTATCTTTCATTAATTACTCTTGAATTTAACAATTTCATTATGTTATATTAAGGTAAATTGTAGCTCCATTGTGGAAAGAACTGAGTGCCTAACAGAAAGCATACCTTGATGACCAGCGTGAAATATGCCAATGGAGACCAACAGCAGAAATTCCCCACTGTCTACCCCATTATCTCTCCCAACACCAACCTCAGATCTTGGGGGATGGAAGGGGAGTTATATTACAGTCTATAAAATATGAACTATTTTCCTTTACTGCTCCAAAAAAATCTATCAACTCTCACCTTTCCCCTCCCCCACCACAGACACATTAATGCTACTTTTAAACATTCTAGACTAACAATGACTTCTTTCTAAAGGAAATGAAGGTGAAAAGCCAAATAATATAACTGTAGCACAAAAATGTCAAAGTCATTGTCCAGGCTCTTTACAAATTTTAAAATCTTCTAAAGCCTAATAAATGTTCTCATTAAGACTTAAGTTGGCTCTTCCTCTCTTAAGTACTTCTAAATATATGCTCATAAATATTATATTCTCACAAAAGGAAAGGAATCTGTATAGTGAGTTTTGGGCCCCCAGAAAGACTCATTCTTAAGAATTTCTTCATAATCACGTAAGGTATAATTTATGAATGTCAAGTACAAAACTGAATCAAATTCTTTCAATACTGTACATAAAAAGACAATAATACCAACAGAACACGATACGAAGTTTTTAACAAATAACACCCTTGTATTAGTAGAAGGATTAAAAAGAGCTGTATGCTTTACTCATGTAAGGACTAAAAGTGGATTAAAAATTGCTATTTTAATTGCATAAATGCTAAAGAAGAGCTAGCTGTACCATACCTATCAACAATTCTAAAAACTTTCAGGACTAATTGGAAAATATTTGTTCAAAAGCTTAAAATTTCACTGAAAGAAGTCTTTTTGACTCATAGTTTCATCAGCTATTCTTATGGTACTATAAATTTTGAAGATATTCCAATGTGAAAATGTTTATTCTCTTCTTGTTGTACCTCCTATGTTTCTTCAAGTGGTTATTTCCTTACCCAACAACCTTCACTGGTTATAAAACAAGATACACTACCCAAAATAAAGGCTTTATCATTCTTACCACCTCCGAAGTTGATACTATTCTGGACACTTGCCCCAGGATTCATTCTTCCCTTTATAATTCACCTTGCTACAAGTCGGGTACGTATATTTATTTTATTTATGTAATTGTATATACATTACGTAATATATTACAAAATATTCTTTTACCATACTTAAAAATTCAGTAAACATTTACTGATTGCTTGGTGCACTACCTACAAAAACAAACAGTAAGTGATGTGCCCTCAAGAAACAGAGCGAGAAAAAGTCAAATAAGTTATGCTAACACTCTGTAATAAACAAAATACCACGGGAATTCAGAGAATGAGGAAAAGTGAGGTGGTTCAGGTCCACCTCCTAATTCTATTAAAATCTGTTAACATATTACCTTTACTGATTATGCTCAGCTATGGATAACTAGTAATAACAACCTGTATCACTGGAGTAAAAGTATAGGCATGGGGGTTATCAGGAGTGAATTCTGGAACCACATGGTCTCCTACAGTGCAATCTTGTCTTTGACATTTACTAGCTTATGGGACCCAGGCAACCTAGGTAGGGTGTCTCAGTTTCCTCATCTACATAAAGAGGTGGAAACAGAACTTACTTCATACAATACTTTAATAGAATAGTTTATACTAATAAATAAACTAGTACAGTTAATAATAGCAATAGTGAGTTTAATAACAGTAGCTACTTTATAGAATAGCTGAGGATTCAATAAAATACATGCACAGCATTTAGAACAGTGCCTCACAGCAAATGCAATGAGGTGGTAATAATATCAAAAATCATTACTGCTCATATAAAATAGCAAGGGGCCAACTTTTCTTTGGAGTACATTATAAGCCACTTTAAGTAGTTTTGTAATTACATGGAGTAAATTCAATACTAATGTATATTTCCTTAAAGGGGTATAGAGTTAAGGAAAAGACACTCTAAAGAGATGCAGAGTTCAAATCTGAGTTCATTAGTGTGACCCCAACTACCTGTCTCCTCTTTGTAAACAGATATCAGAAGTACCTACAAAAATCATCGTAATATTGGGAGGACTAAATGAATCATAACAAGAAAACCGCTTGTAATCACAGTAGGTAAGAGCTGTTGGCTAGCTATCATTCTTTTTCTTGCACACACAATGATTAAATAGGGTGGGGACTTGATTATTGGAGCAAAATGTACTTAAGAATTTACGAGGTTAAAAGCTGCTTTTAGTCATCTACAAAACTGATACTCTGTACAAGAGAATCACAAGTATAAATCATTTGTATCTAAAGAATCTTACTTAACAATAGCCCAAGAAAACAAAAAGCAAGTCGATCACTTAGGTGGAAAACAGCGCTTAAAAAATTCACTATCAACTCTGAAAAAATTATATTGGCTAAACAAGCAATTTAAAATGCTCACTTAAAAGAGCTGAGGCCACTTCACTACTTCTCATAGAAGCACCATTCAAAGCACGTGCAAAGGTTTCTCAAAGATAGCATCTATAAATATACAAAGAGATAAAGACCAAAGTCTGTTCTACAGTTTATGAAAAAAACTGGACTAGTAAAGCAAAGAACACAAACTCCACCTGAGTTAGCCTATCAGGTACTACCTGCTTTAACGACGATGACCTCGATTCCTAAATTACCTTTTCTAGCATCTTCCGCTCTCTCTCAAGTCCAGCAGCTTCGAGCTGTTCTTCCTCTTCTAGCATGGCTGGGGTAATCACGGCAGCCTCCGGGTGTTCAACTCCATCTGGGGCTAGGGTCCCTAAGAAGGGGAAGGAGGCTTTTAAATTGAAGTTTAAAAAAAAAATTTTACCAATTACTCAACTCCCACTGAAAACCCCCTTTCGCCTCTTCGCAGAGGCTTTCGAAGCTAAAGTTTAAGACCCACGGGGACGCCAGCATCATCTCGGACGACATCCTAGGTCCCTCGCAATGTCAACAAGGTGCCTGGACCTGAGTTTACAAATCAGGACGCTCGGGAAAAGGCGCGTTTCCCGTGTAAAAACCGCTATCGTGCCAATATGTGCGACTCCGCGTCCTTTCCGGTTCCCCTCTCTCGTCCTCCTCGGGTCCATCTATCCCCAGGGTCGGCGCTCCCCATCGAAGCTCGGCGGCAGCCTCCGCGCTGCGCCCCGCTGTGCCGCGCCCGCAGGACGGGCCCCTCACTCACCGCCGCCGCTCGCGGGCTGCTGCGCTGGCATGGCTGCCACTCTCCCCGGAACCAGGGCCCCGCGTCGCGGAACCGGCGGCGCCGCGGCCGAGCCCCGTCTCCTCCGCCGCTCCCGGGCCAAAGAAAAACGCGCGCTTCTCCTTCGCGGGAAAACGCCGTCGTCTCGCGATACTTCGCGCTCCCCGCCTCCGACCCCGGCGGCGCGAGATTTGGCTCGGAAGACGTCTCCCCACCTGAGTGAAGGTGAGCGAGCTCCACCTGGACGTCTGTCTCGGCGAAGCTGGGTTTGGCTGCCCACGTCAGCGTTTAAGTCGCTCTGACACCTGACGAGTCTGCCTACTGTGGAGAGCCCAGTTTCCTGCTGCGTGGGCGCTCGTCACCGTTTGCGGGGCACCTACCTTCACACACGCCGGGATGAAGCCCTGCCAACCGACGATCCTTTTTAGGTAAAAGAGATGAGTATCAGATGAGGAGGGCAAACAATATTGCCAACCTCGCCTGTCAGCCGCAGTGCGTAGTTTTTTGGGGTTTTTTGAGTTAAAATTCCCCGAGATGATCTAGAAAAAGGGTTAAAGGGGAGAGAAATAGTAAATAAAGGTTATGGTAGAGTGCAAGAGTTGTTTCAGGATCAAGGAGAACTGAATGCAGTGACACACCAAGCAGAGTGCCCAGTGGAAAAGTAAAATTCAGGAATTCAATAGATCAATAATTAGAGTGGGCGCCTAAAGGAAAGAACAGGGCTTTTCGGGTCCCTGGTTTTCTCTTCAGCCTTCAATCTCACCCTTTCTTGTCTGCAGTCCCTTTCAACAAGTTCCTGTTTCTCCCACCCCTTCGCCTCAGATTTTATGGTATATCTACCTTCTGTTTCCCTCATTTCTGGCTCCAACAACTTTTATTCCATTTATACAAAACTTAAGGGCCTACATCTATCATAACCATCTTCAGCAACCTTCATAACAACACTGAAATAGCACAGCGGATTATTTTTAGTCCTATATTATATGTGAAAAAGAACTGATGCTCATAGAAGATAAATTGGCTTGCTTAAAAGCCTACAGTCACTGCGATGAAACATGAGTCAAACCCAGGTCTTTTTGACTCCTAGTTCAGTATTATTTTAAGATAAAATGTAGCCTCGGTTAATTATTATTCTTAAATTCTATCTCCTTCTAATCAAAGACAATAGCTATCAGTCTCACTCTTCATAAGAATTTTGACCTTCACCAAACTATCCTCTAAAATTTCTTCCTCCCTGACTTTTGAACATTAGGGAGTCTTTCCTCTAATGCATTGGAAATACTTCTTTGTTCCTTCTTTTAAACTCAAATTTGGCCCACCTTCCAAAATCTTTCCTCCAGCTGTTTGTTGTTTTTCTCTATATACTTTGTTCCTTATAGCAACTGCTTTACAGGCCTTAAGGGTCAGTTCAAGGCCAGTTCAATTCTAATTCCTCAGACAGAGAGGGAAAGATTTTTCCAAACACCTATGAGATAAAGACAATTTCATCTGATTCTCAAAGAACAGACATCTCATATAATATCTGGCTCCACATTTCTTAATACAAGTGCACTGGTGCATTTCCTGACATGTATGCATTGTGTAAACCTCCCCTAACAGTGGCTGTGGAGACATGGACCTAAAGGCTACTGTGCTGAGTGAAGTCAGACAAAAAGACAAATGCCATATTGCACTTACATGTGGAGTCTAAAGAATGAAATAAAACAGAAACAGACTCAGAACTTTTTGATGGTTGCTAGATGGGAGTCCAGGGTTGGTGAAAAAGGGGAAAGGATTAATAAGTACAAATTGGTAGTTACAAAATAATCATGGGGATGTAAAGCATAGCATAGTCAATAATATTGTGTCAGATAAGTACTGATTTATCAGGGTGATCACTTCATAAGTTATATAAACATCTAATCACCATGTTGTACACCTGAAACTAATATAGACCAACTGAAAATTAAAAAATAAATTATTTTTAAAAAAGGAGTAGCTGTGAAAAGCTTTGTTCATTCACTTTTATTTAAAGGCTTACATTTAAATGTCTCCTGGGTACTAGGAAATTTTCTAGAAGTTGTACAGCCATAAACAATAGTACCGCCATGAACAAGACAGACAAGATTCATGTTGATATGGAACTTATATTCCAGATGTTATGTGTGTACGAGGGGGTGTCTGAGACATACTCTGCAAAATATTAGAGTGCCATGAGAGTAACTGAAGTTACTTGAGACTGGGTAATCAGGTTAAAAGAGAAAGCTGAAAACCAAATGTTGAGCAGCCAGCTAACCCAGAAGAGTGGAGTAGTCCAAGCAGAATCTACAGCTAGTGCAAAAGATTAAGGCAGGAATAAGCTTGGACATGTTTGAGCATCAGAAAGCCAGTGTGAATGAAGCAGAGTTGGCAAGGGGAAATGGCACAAAAAGCCATAGAGACTATCCAGATGAGGCATTGATACTTCTAAGATGTTACAAGTCATTATTTTTCCCTGCACATACAAAAATGTCTTCCTCTTCTAGCCTCCTTTTCATATTTACGGCTTCACCATCCAATCATAGAAAAAAGAAATCCAAAAAACAAAACCACTGCTCCCTCTTGCTTACACTTAGATGGCCCCCATTTCCTGCCTACCACCAAAAGTAAACAACAGCTACAGGACAGGACAGAATCCTTTCAGATTCCCAACACCAAATTTACAAACCTACTTGCATCTGAACACTTTTCCCACTTTCTCTCACTTTATCCTCCGGATCCATCTCCCTGCAGCCTATTCAGGGATCTCAGATTACACATTATCCCATTCTTTATTTCTTAAATCTTTACTGAATACTTTCCATTATTATTTAAGTATTTGAACTGCTCCCATCTTTAAAAAAAAGTTAAGGTGAAAGCAACCTCCTTTCCCCCCACCAGCTGTTGTTTCATTATCTGCTTTCTTCCCTTTTACAGCTAACTTTAAAATTTTCTGCACAACCAATCTTTAATTTCCATGCCTCCTACTGATTCTTCAAACCCTGTGGCACACCAACGTAACTAAGGAAATCAATGACCTACACGTTGCTAAATTTAATGGAAATTCCTTAGTCCTCATCTCAACCTCATCAGTTACTCCTTTAAGGAAATACCGTTGTCTGTTTTTTCTGACCCCCATGCTCTCCTGATATTCCTATTTTTGACCTCTACTAGTTCATTCTCTTCTACCCAACCTTTAAATGTTTAAGTCAAGTTTCTAGCTAAGTAAATGATTTGAGTTTCCAGAGGAATTTGTAATCTAATAGAAATTTTCTAAATAAAAGGAAAGTTCACCGAGGAGTGGCCCAAAATAAAAACTATTCATCTATATCACAGGTAGTGCCAAGCACTATTTCAAGCACTAGCAATTCAGTGGTAGTAAAAAAGAAAAGAAAAAAAGACAGTGCTTCTGACAGTTTACACTTTACTGGAAACAGACAACTATAGATAACAATGTCAGCTAGTGATAAGTAATAGATGCTATAAAGAAATATGAAGCAGAGTAAGATCATGAGAATGATAGATGGCTAGAGAAAACCCGACTCTGGAAGTAACATTAAGCAGGGACCTGAATGAAAAGAGAATACAAGCCATACAAAGACCAAGGCAAAGAACATTTCAGAGGAAACAGCCAGAGTAAAGGCCGTTAGGTAGATAGGAGGTTGGCAGATTGAGAAATTAGGTCTACAGTGGAGTTAATGAGGTTGAGCAGTAGTTGAAATTGTAGAGAGAGGCAGAGACCAGAACAGACAGGACCTTGTGGAGCAGGGTAAAAGTTTGGATTTTTATTTTGACAAATGCTACTAGAAGGTTTTGAGCAAGGAAATGATCATATTTGATATATACTTTTATAAGATCATAATATATGTTGTCCAATTAAAATTTTAATGAGAATTACTTTTTAAGGGCTCTCATAAGTGGCTTTAAAAATCAAAGCAAATGAAATATTACAACAAATTACCTTGCTGCAGCACTATTTAAAAATTACTTAGTATTAAGAATAAAACACTATCATTCAAACATATTCCAATTTATCTTCACAAGTCTAAACACAGGCATTGAAAGCCTTTTATAATCTACAAGGGTTTTAATCAAGTAAATACTTCCTTTTCAAAGTTTCTTATGAATATAGATGGTAAAACTAAAAGCCTTAAGATTTACGTGCTAATCAAGATACATCATCTACTTACAATACTGATGATTATCAATACTGCCTAGACCAGGAAAATTTTGTTTTACTTTCTGCTTTTATAATATTATTGTGTATAGTATTATGCCTAAAGATGAAAAATGAAAACATATATATCTATATCATTGCTGTCAGTTTTATATACTCCTAGTCTAAATTTATCATTTATATTTTTATTACAAAAATGATTTTCCAAATATATTACAATTATACAAGTCATTTTACCTTAAATAAAATCATGGAAATATTGTTCACTTAAATGTTTAACAAATGACACACTTTTGAAATACAATTTTTAAAAAAAGTCTAATTTCCTTCTTGGTGTTTAGTAGAAAACAAACCTAAACTCATGAAATGAAATGCACATAGTAAAACCTCAGTAATTGGAACCAAGGGAAGGAAAATCGATATGAATGGTAGAATATTTAGAAAGAAATGTGATTTTGCTAACTTTTCCAAGCCTTGTAACTTTAGCCTATCAAAATATTAAGAGGCAATGCTTGGCACATAATCCGAGCTCAAAATGTTCCTGCATTCAAAGTCATTAGTAGTTAACTTATTGCAATTACACTGTTAGTAAACTATTTTTAAAAGGCAAGGCTTTCTTCTCTCTCTGAAGTGACTGGTTTCCCTGAAATCTTTTTTAAACTTCTATTAAATTTTGTTTTTACATGTTGTGAAGCAGTGAAGTTCTAATTAATGAAGTTTTATTACATTTGAGAATTATTTTGGGCACTGTTTTGACATCAAAATAATATGAAATCAATATAAAAATCATTTTTTTCCCTAGATTAAGACTTTGTTTTCTAATACTATGTCCAATGATATTGGCAAATTAAAATCTGATTTTTCCAATGTTATCTCACATATTTTTTGCCTCTCTTATACCACTTAATCTCTATTATTTGAAAACACTCATGGAATACAAAATTACCTTATCCAAACAAAAATAGGATATGAAAAAATCAAAATAAACCATACAGCATTATGAAGACAAATTATTCCATGATTATGTGCTTTATTATTATTCCCTCCAACAATGTGGACTCTAAAAAGTTGACTTTTCGAGATAAAAATAGCATTAGTTCCCAAGCTACAATAAAAGCTGTTATCTCGAAGTCAGAGGCTTTGAAAATCTCAATGCCCTTTTACAAATACTGTTTATCTTTTGTAAAGTCAAATACACTGAAACCGGTAACATTATATGAAGGTCATCAATGCAAAATAAATCAGCAAAAACTATGACTATGTTCTATGACTTTAAAAAATTATGCTGGTTACTGGAATCTTCTAGTAACAGTTAAATAATACAATGTAGACCTGAGCTAAAAGGGAGGGAGAAATATATACATTAAGTAGACAAATGAAACAACATATTAAATTTCACATTATCTTGAGGACTATAATGTTAATATTTTAAATTGAAAATACACTTTAACCCTCCCCACACCAAAAAAAAAAAAACCTGTTAGACACTGATCATGTAAATAACTCCATATTGACTCTATGGGAGGTTCCAGAAAAGAAACAGTACAATATACTGTCAGTCTCAAGAGGCTGAAGGCCTAGTGCATCCCTTGGAAATTTGGCAAGATAAGTTCATTCCCTTTTTTCTCCAAATGAAGTTAAATAAACAGGTACCTGTCCCCCCACAAAGTAATGAAGACTCATTTCAAGTAATTACTCTGCTTATTTTTATTTACACAGTTATTGTTAATAGTGGTTTTTAGTGAATTTCTTTTATTTACATTTTATATACACATTTATACTTGAAAGGTAAAGAAACTGCACAGTAATAAAAATGAGAAAAAGAAATACAGCAATTTAGGTCCAACTCAGGAAACAAATACATAAAAGGAAAATTAAATTCAAGCAGGTAGTATAACCTCAATGATATTACTGCCAGGGCTTACACTCCCTCTTATCAGGGCCACCAATATGAAGGAAGTAGTTACCAGAGTTAAAATGTCATCCTAAAACCTGTTAAGACCCTCAATATTTCATGACATACTCGTTTCCACTAAGCAAGCTCCTATGATAGGAGTTAACTTCTGAGGTTTCCAATAGTGGTCCCTAGGCTAGAATGACCCATGGGGTAAAAATATATGGACATCATCTGGTCCCATACTTCTAATGACGCAGCCAATACACTAACAAGTTTCTCAGGCTTGTTAGTTTGAAGACAATATACCACTAACAGAAATAGTGTGCTTAAGTGTTGTTTCAAACCAAACTGCAACACAAAAGCACACTATATATCTAATTATTAACCAGATAGCATGTTATATAGATATCACTCATAACACTCAAGGGATTTACTTTAGGTTTAAGAATTAAACATATAATAAACTTAATGAATATTTACCAATAATTAATAATTTCTTTACTACTATACCATCAAAGTTAGACTCATTAGAAAAAGTTAATTTTATCTTTTTCTTTTACTCTTATTTCCATTAATTAGAAAATTATGCACAGTGTTTTACAAGTCATGGACTTGACTACATATTAAGATTTCAATATTCAAACTGGAATTAACAAATTGTTTCTAAGGACAGTGAAGGAATTTTAACTAAAAATGTAAAGTCTTGCCACATAGCATGCTATTTAAGAACTCTCAGAATTCATAGTTTTTACTCCTACCAGTGAAAAACCTCATTTATATGTACGGACTTACTCCCAAAATCAAGTCTTTAGTCCACTAAAGTGCAAAGAACTTTCCTTTTACCAGTTAGGTTTCTTAATTTATTAGATGAACAATTTCTTAGACTAGAAACAGGCTACAATTCTTCGAGTGATATGAATTCCGTAAGGGAAAGAAACAATTTCCCTCCAAAAAGAAACAGACATGATACTGTGGAAAAACACCTAAACAAATGCAAAACAATTTCCCACCAATATTTCCAGTTCTCAGATAACTCAAATTTGCCCCAACTTGTGAATGAAGATAAACAACTCAGTAAGTTAAATAATTTACAACCAAAGTTGCTTCCTCTTGGTCTATAGTATCTTCAAAAGGTCAGAACTGACCTTTGTCAGTTGGAGATGGGCAATATATGTAGTAAAGTGTTCATTTCAAATAGTATTTTGGAAGTTAAAGTAGTATTTAACAATCCTGCTCTGACCTCCAAAGTGCCTTTATGGTAACTGTTAAAAAAGAAAAGATGTAAAAAATCTGAAGTATCTCTAAACTGTTAAAAAAATTTTATTGCATTACTGTTCACTCCAAATTATGAACTATGAACCAGCTATTTAAATGTTTTTCTTTGTAAATGGCTCTCCCTAAAAAATACTTCTTTTACTAATACTGTCAATAGGTTACTTATTTCATTTACTTCATTCATGGAATTCAGAATCAGCAGTTTTCCATGTCTTGATTCTTTCAGATTTCTCCAACATTTTCTTCCATGCTTTTCACATAGGAAACAAAAAAACTTGTACAAAAAACCATGTTTAGATTCCAATTAGTCTGTTAATTTTGAAGATCAACTTTTCAGAGCAGGACTATTATTCTTGTCTCCTTCTTTAATATCCTTCATTACAGATGCAAAGACCTGGAATTATACAGGGTAAAGATTAATCCTCAAAAAACTATCATGAAGATTAAAGAGATTTAAATACCTATAGTTTATTGACATGAAAAAGATTTAGTATACTTAACTCTATCCCCAGAAGACTGCCATTCTCATATCCTTTGTTTCAACCAAATTTTATGGTATATATTAGATTCCAATTTTCATCACTTGTCAAATATTGTGAAATTATTCTTTGGTAACAGAATACTTTCTGGACCAATATGCTTTCATTTAATATTCCTAAGCAATAAAACTGTGAGCTTATAATACCTACTGTCTATCATTCATGGAGCAAATGACAATGCTTTTGTCACTTAACTTTAGACTGCCAATGTTTGCTCCCCTGCTAAGACCAAGCATCGAAAAAGCCAAGATCACACATTATATTCTTTCTATTGCAAATCTTTAGTACAGAGCAGGTGTTCAATACGACTGTTATCATTTGAAATATCATAATAATTACACATTTGCTCCGGCAAATAGTTGACTATTACAGATGTACTTCACTAAAGATATTACTGAACTTACATAAAAACAAACCTAAAGATTTGGAAAGGTAAAAGAGGAGTAATCTGCTTTAAAATCTTTCTTTATCTTTCTTTTTTTTTTCCAAGCATTTATTTGGGATAACTTTCACTCTTGTGTACTCCTTTATGCTTCTTGAATTTTTTTTAATTTTTAATTAAGTTGATTGGGGTAACATTGGTTAATCCAATTACATAATTTTCAGGTGTAATTACCATTTGACATTTCTATATTCTATTGTGTGTTTACCAACTCTTTTTCAAAGTCAAAAGATTCTTTTGTTAAATGTAAGCACTAACATTTGAAAAATACATATTTTTTCCTTTTTTTTTTTTACAAGGAGTAAACTGTTTTAACATATTAATTGGAATTAGGAAAATGTCACTCTACCTGAGTCCATTTTTTGGTGCTATTTTGCATCTGAATGGCTGCAATACAGCTGAAGAGCTTTTCTGATGTGATGTCTTCTGGTAATTTAGTTAGAAACTGTGCTATATGAATAAAATCCATCTGTAGGAGAATATCTTCATATAATCGGAGGATCCCTAATCCAGTCCTAAATAAAAATTCCTCTCCATCTCTGCAAAATACATCCCAGACTCGACAGGCCAGATCAAGTGGTAGTGATTTGCTATACAGGGTGAAGATCCTAAAATTAAGGGGAAAAGAGTCATTGAAATTGTTCATTTATACCCATTCACTCATTAAACAATATATAAAAAGTGCTTAAGTATGGATACAAAGGCTCCTTGACTCAAAGAGCTTAAGTAGTAGGAAATTAAGTAATAAATAATGAAATTACATGAATTTACAACCTTATGTAGAGATATGGTCTAATACAAACTGGAGTGGTACAACAACCTAATGGTTAAGGGCTCGGCTCTGAAACCAGAATGCCTGAGTTTGAACCTTAGATTTGCAATTTATTAGTTATTTTACCATGAGCAAGATAATTATCTACTATCTCAATTTCCTCGTTAGTAAACAAAAAATAATACCATCTATCTCTCAGGATTGTTTTGAAAATTAAAGGAGTTGATAAATGTAAAGTGTTTAGAACAGTGCATGGCACACAAGAAATGTTCAATAAAAGTTATTGTATTAAAAAACCCAAGTATCATCTTCTTGTAACCTAAATGCAAAATTATAAAGTCTTCTCTTTTCTCATTCCATTAATATCCACTGTTTTATCCCCCTTAACCAAATTTTATTTACTACTTCTTTTAGAACATGTATAATAACTCCAACAGAATCACCAAAATGGTTTTTTTCCTCATTCTTTCTGACAATGTCTAATCATGTAATTCGGTAACCAGTGGTGCTTCAGGGTAGAATTCTGATTGGAGAAGTAGGGAGAATAGGTGCCAGAGAACTTCTCTTAAAGTTGCATTGGCCAAAAAAAGGACACATTTTTTACAGACTGCATTTGTCTGAGGTTAGGGCTGATGAAACTTGAGAAAGAGAACTAGAAGCTTACCTACCAACAACAACAACAACAACAACAACAACAACAAAACCCTTTAGCACTTCCACTTATTTCTGTTTTCTTGCACAAGTGATTTTGGGATTAGTATGTAATAAGTTCAACAGAGGCAGTGAAACAAATACCCTCATCTACTTCTTTATAAACGATGTTTAATTGCATCACAAAACGAATTCTCTTGGTAACAGAGAATACTAGCAGTATTCAAAACAAGAAAGGGTACCTGTAGTGCCTAGGCACTTCCTAGTACACAGTGCTCCCTCATTATTGGCTCCACCCTGCTCCCTCTGGTAATTGTGGTCATTATTTGCCTGATGTTCACATTCCTCAACACTGACAACTGGGTTATTTTTCCCCTCTTCTTTATACATTTAGTGTTTGGTCTTGATCCTCTGGGTCTCCTAATATAAAACCCTTTTTCTCCACATTACCTTGGGCCTTTCCCAGAGGAACTCCAATGTTCCTAGTGGGAATGGAAGAGAATATATTGAAAAATAACATAGCTTAAAAAAAAAATAACTAAATCAAAGAAGCCCCAAACTGGGAAGATATATTTGACCAATGCCGTTATTTATTTTTCTATACTAAAACACAGTATCATTTACATAAAATCAAATGATTTTAAATTATTAGAATTTAAGATTTAAATATTTCAAATGTACTCTTAATCTATCTTAAGATCACTGGTCCATCTCTGGCAAAATTCACCACCACCACCACCCCACCACCCATTCTACAATCAACTGGCTACTGCTCACTAGAGTCTTAGGCAAACCCTTCAAGTTAAAACAGAAGAGCCGGAATTATAAAGTTGAAAAAAGATATCAGCACCTAAATAAGGTATCATTCCTCTCTCAGAAAGCTGGATAAACCTTGAAAAAGCAAAGCCCCAAGTAAAAAAAAAAAAAATACAAGACAAAACATAACTATCACAAGTCCTTGTGTGTTAAGTAAAATAAAGGAATAGCAACTAGCTCTTTTTGAAAGCTTTGTATGTACTAGGCACTAAATGAGATAATCCATGTAAAATACCTTCACTACAACTCAAAATGCAGATATTATCATTCCCATCTTATAGATAAACTAAAACACAAACTGAGAGATTCTGATTTCAACCTGAGTCCATGCTCTCAAACTAATGCCTCCCCCAAAAATGTGAGTTTCTCTATTTGCAAGGGAAGGACTTTTTATATGCATGATCCTGTGCATAAGATTTACTCTAGTTGCTAAAACACACAAAAAGTTATATTTCGTTTCCTTTTATTATATTTTATGTATCTTATGACTTACCAGTCTATCAAGTATATATCTGGTGTAAGACTATAAGATTTGAAATGAAGAAATAGTTTGGAGAGATTTTCTTCAAAAAATACTTCAAATGTTGCAAAATATTTCAACATCTAAAGATAGAAATATCAATAAAATTATTAGAATATATTCCAAAAATAAATTAATCATAAATTAACAAAATCTTGCTTAGCACTTCTGAGTCTTTTAATTAAGCATTTATAAAACTATAATTCAATGAAAAGTTTATTTTAGATCAGATCATTTTAGTCTTCTATTGGTTTTACTCTGAAAAGGGCATTCACACTACTGAAGCTGACAGTCAAAGGAAAACAAAATTCATTCCAAATGTCCATACCATGCTGTGGTCCACACGGAAGAAGGCCAACTGGCATGGCTTATTCAGGAGATTTGCAAAGGCAATGAAGGCATCTGCCTCTTCCAAATTGAGAATGAGAACTGCTGCTATAAAGGACATCCCTTGGACCTTTAAAGGGAAAAAATTAATCAAAATGTGCTTATAATAATTCTATAGTTTATTATATTCCTGAAAATTTCTAAGGTGATAGTACAAGGTAAAATTTAAAAAAAAATTTTTTTTTCCCAACAAAGGTAAATACAGGGAACTCAATAATTATGAAATCTCCTTAATTTAAAATCTCTTGATGATGTGGTATGGATTAAAAAGTATTAGGGAAAATTGGGGGGGGATCAGCTTTTACTTGCTACAAAAGCCTATCTCAATGTACCACCTAGTTTTCATTTTTTCTCAGTCTGAAGTCTTTCAAAGTATAGAATCACAAAGTTTACTGAAAATCAGGAAACTGTTTTCACATCTGTCTGGGGTAGAAAGTGATGAACTAAGAATTAGAAACCTATGAGAAGTACTGTTGAAATTCCAAGAAAGACGAGTTAGTTTGTGGAGGTTGAGAAAGTAAGGTTAGATTCCTGAAAAAGCAGGAAAAGTTAGAAAAAAAATCATTCCATGATGGAAAACGTATGAGTAAAGGCATAGAACCAGCCCAGTTGAAGCACAAGGTTTATAACTGGAATGGGAGAAATTATAAAAAATAGGATATATTTACAAATTGTGAAACATCTTGAATAACATATAGAGCTGTGGGGAGCTTCTGTACATTTCTGAGCAACCAGGTGGTATGGAAGAGCTACTGTAAAAATATTAATTCTTTCACCAGAAAAAGTTTATCCAGCACTTACTTCTGGTAGATTTGTATAACAGAATTAGCACAGAGAGGCCACTAAGAATATTTGCAGTGATACTTCTGTCTCTTTCTACTTTCTCAGCAACCTTTAAACTCTTGAGCACACTTCAATCTGGATTCCTACTCCATTGTATACTATCTTGAAACTTCTCTAACCAGAGTGACCAATGATATTTATCATAAAACCCAACAGGCACTTTCCTACCCACTTAGCAGAATTCCCTTAGCTTCTGTGACCAAGATTTCTTTGTTTTCCTCCTACTTCTCAGGTTTCTCCTGAGTACTCTTAGCAGATTCTACAATGACTGCCTATTTGATTTTCCAGAATATAAGTTCAATGAGAACAGAGCCTGTGTCTGTTCACAATTATATTCTTAATGCCACAATATTTGCTGAATGGATGCAAGGGGCAAACAGTTAACTATCTGTAACAGAATAGTAGCAGAGCAAATAGAAGGGATTAAAAGTATATTTAGTTAAATATAAAATGCTGTTTATTGTTAAGAAACATCATTATTTTACATACCACTAAAAAAGAAAAATGCTGCCAATAAACAATTATGATGCTTACTTAGAATTTTTATTTTATGCATATTCACAGAGCTATTTAAAGCTCATTTAGATTTACCATATATCACTCTTTTGTATACATAAAAAATAAGAAAAAGTTATTTCTACAATATCTTGAGTTCATTTTTTCTGAATATTCTGTATTATTTACCAACTCATGATGCAATAAAATGGGCACATCATTTATGAAGTATTTCTACAAAAAATGTATAACCTAAACTTAATAATAAGGGAATGATCAAAAAATAATACCAAAAAAATTTTTTAAAGGGTCATTGTGAAAACATCAGGTTTGACTCTTCAAAGTGCTGTATGACAGAAAAGGCTAGATTAGGAGACACATGAAAAAGTACAACAAAATGCCACACTTAATGACTGGATACTGGAAGGGTAGGTAGGATAGAGCTACTGCAACTTTTCTGTTAGTTTGAAGTTGTTCAAAATAAAATCTTGAGAAATAAAAAACCACAAACAATTTTTAAAAACAATATATAGACCATCCAGCTTAAGAAATAAAACTTTACCAGTTTAAGCACCTTTGTAACCCACCCACTTTCTGTCACTTAGTCTTTCTCTCTGCCCCTATGACTGGCTAGGACATGGGAGGAGGTCATCTACTGATGTTCCCCATTCTTTATTATCCTTGCAGACACATGCACAGATTTTATTTTATGGGTTTTACTGATAATCACTATAGAGAAACAGAGAGCTATAATGAAAAATAGAAGTGGAAAGTTATAAAGCTTACAAACTTCTTACGGAGTATCTGAGTCCTGGTCTACAGGTTCTGACTCCTGAGATACTAGGAAGTTCCATTGGTCTTCTCACTTCCACTTTTATGATATGTCCACCTTAGAGCTCCACCATAATGCAGGCCCAGTTCATTATGTGTGCCAGTAGATATGATCCAGGCAAAATCTATAACCATTTCCTCACAGTGAAAAACTAATAAAATTTAACAATCTAAACATCAGTAGCCTTAAACTGGGACAAATGTCCCCTGGAGGTACAATGAAGACTTTCCAAAGAGTACACTGTATACTGTCGTGTATTATTTTAAGGGAATCTATTCAAAGAACCTCAATTTACATATGTTTTCTTTCCTAAACATGGTTTGCCTCAGTAGCAAGAGAAAGTCACAGTCCTCAGTTATTACAAAGCTTACAATGGTGAATTTCTTTGAGGTATGAAATGTGAAACAAAAGGATCATTCTAGATACTGTTTTGGGAAAGTCTCGGGCTTCCCTGTCACATATAATAAAAATACGAATTCCATTACATGGTAGAATAGAGATGAGTAATAACAATTTTCATTAAGTGACCATGCCTCTTCCATGCCACACTTTTTTCAAAGACTGCAGAGCCCTTGAGAGAGAGTCCCAGGAAAACAAATAAAGAAAAAAACAACATGGACTGGTCACCTTGGTTCTTTTAAATATAACTGGAATACTAACCATCACAAATTTTTTCAAGATATATTGAATAAATTCCACATATAAAACTTTTGCAAGACTTATTTATAGATTCAGCATGTGTTAATAGTTAATGCAGTTAAAAACCTATTTTTCGAATCACATCATGAAATATCTATTACAATATAATTTATATTATTCTTATCTTATAAAATAAGTCCGGTTTGGCTTACCGGTTTGCCAATGAGGCTTGGCACCACCTGTTAGGTTATACTGTGGTCATTTTATATAAATTCAATTATTTAATAAATGTATATTCTATAAAATGTTAATGAAGAGGTTTTCATATATTTTTCTTCAAATGGATAATGATGATATAAAAAATCACTATAGTGTTTAAATTCCATTGGTTACACTTTTTAAGAGATATCAGTTTTATTTCAAAATAGTTAAATGCTAAAAATTAAACACTTTACGATTAAATTAACAATGAAAAAATTTTAATGTCTACTTAAAAATGTGAAGCAGTTTTATAATGTTTTTTTTTTTTTAATTCTATTACAGAATACATGAACAAGGGAGTTTAGATTCTTTGTTCAAATTTCACTTTCTCCAAAACAACTATCTGACCATATTCCTTAAATACTACAACCAGCACCATCCCCAAATCTGGCACTTTCTCCCTTTATCACACCATAAGTTTTCCATAGCATTTATCACCTTTTAATATGACATACAATTTACTTATTTCCTTATTGTTTATTTTCTGTCTTCTCCTTCTAAACTATAAGCACCTTTTATTCACTGAGGTATCTTGAGAACCTAGAACAATGCCTGGCATATAGCAATATGCACACAATAAATATTTGCTGAGTGAATGAATAAACAAATGTACAAATAAACATGCAACAAAATAGAGGAAGTTGTATCAGGTAGCTGCCCTATTGTGAGATCTCTAAAATTATTTTACTTTTATGACTTCCAGTTAAAAATGGCAAACTGAACACTCACATTTTTCTTTGTTCCTTCCCAAATCCCAATTAAAATGACAGTAAAGAAAAAAATAAATATTAACCTAGGAGGACAAAGAGAACAAAAAATAAATAGATGGAGATGATAGACATCAATAGCATTTACAATTTTTTAAATTTAACTAAATGGAGCAAGTCCAACATAAATATCTGCAGAGGAAAAAGCCAATTAGCAGCAAGCCAATTCAGCCACAAAATCTGGAAGGCTTAGGAACTGAAGTTATCAGGCACCTCTGAAATTGATACGTAGGGCTAAACTAGGATTGGTTGAAAATCTGTAAAAGGAGCAAATTCCCTGCCCTATTCCCTCAGCCTGGCAGAATATGAGAAGTTTATATCTGGAGGCAGAGTCAGGAAAAGGAAGGTTAGGGAGAATGGGTAAAGGCACCAAACTGACAGCAGTGACAACAAAAGTTTAAAATCTTCAGCTGCTCTCCCAGAAAGCTGGCAGCCAGTTTTATAAGCCTCTGGTAGGAGATGGAAAGGAAAGATTCCTCTCTAGCTGGGTAAGTTATAGGCCCAAAAGAAAAGGAGACAGAGATACACACGTTTGGGAGCTAACACAAAAGAATATTCTTAGATAAGATAGATTAAATGTTTATATTCAAAAAACAGATTGAAATACTTACATAACCAACATCAGGTCTATAACATGTATATGCCCCCAAAATACTGTGTAAGACATCATGATATGGACCACCCTTAGGAGAGAAAAGCAAAACGTCAAACTATACAGATAACTGTCTGTAATTGTCTCTAAGTTAATTTTCAAATAACATACTGATAAACTTTAAATTTCCTAAATGACTAGTTTTAAAAGGTATATTTAACCATTGTTAGAAATATTCTAAATGTACTCTGCCAAAATGTTTTCTAAAGAATAAAAAATATTTAATCCCGAACAATAAAAACAAACAAACTCACTTGAAGGATACAAGCTATATATATATATATGGTTAAGTACAATTTTAAAGACTTTTAGACTTGGGACAATAAGATTATGATGAAAAGAGACTGTTTCATTTTATATAATTTCAGTAAAAAAAAAAATACCATAAAAAAATACCATTAACCTATAATAAAAAGGGTGGCTCCATAGTGTAGTGGTTAGCATGTCTGCTTTACACACAGAAGGTCCTGGGTTCGCACCCCAGGTGGAGCCACGGACCATATCCCAGGTGAGTTGGACCCATGTTCTGGGTGCGCCAGGGGTGCCAGGCCTTGGGCGTGCCAGGCCCCAGGTGCACGCGCAAGTATGTGAGAGGAGACAGTTCTTAAGGGGAGACGGCATATCCATAGGTCAGAGGCAGAAGTGGAGGGGAGTGGAATTAAAGGGGAGTTGGGGGGGAACTATGGTAAAATAAGTTTAGCAATTTTAATCTTAATGGTAAAAATTTTTATCTCACCTTATCAATCTAAAGGTAGAGAAATTCCACGTATGAAGATTTGAATCAAATATAAAGTAGACATAAAATATAATCATGTCTCATAAAGTATAAGCAACTTCGTAAGAGCCTCTGCACATACACAAAAAACTTTTCTACTTCAATAATAACTGAAAATTTTTTAAGTTTTGGGACAAATTTCTTTACAATTTAACAATTTACTAGGCAATAATGTTAAAATTCAATTATCTCACTGAATAAAAAGTAAAACAAAGAAATTCAACTTGATGAAATTCATAAAATATCTACTACATCAAAGATATTGTTCTATGCTAACTGCAATGCATTCAGTAAGTGGAATAAAGTTTTAAAAATTCCTTAAAAATTTTCCTACTGTTTCAAACTTTTTATATAAAGTTCCCCAATCTTTTTAGTTTTGACTTTTAAAAAATAATAGCTATGGATTTAAAGAATTTGTTGCCTTGGATTAAAAAGAAAAGTAGTTAAAAACTGGTTAGAAACCCTCACCTTCTGAAAGATGTAGAGAGATGGAAATGTACGGGATATGTCCAATTTAATTAATTCCAGACTGGCCTCGCGATCAGCAACAAATACACCTATATTTGCCAGGCAGATAAAATTAAAATGATTACTTGGCTATACCCAGTGAAATTTTGTAAACACAGAATCACACAGCATCTGTTACTTAAGGAAAGTTAAAAGCTTTATAACCAAGAAATTTAAAGAAATGCCACATAGCTTTTGCTGGAACTTAGAGCCTCTTAAATGAAGAAAATATCTATATATTTATCAGAAAATTACATGGTAAAAGATTTCCATTTCCAGTTTTTATAGAGGTAGGAGTTTTTTGTAGATAGTAGGTAGATTATTGTTCCCACAATAACTAGAGGGAAAAGATACATTTCAAATATTACATGTTTTTCAAAAAGGCAGAAGACAGTTGTGCACACAGAGAGGTCTAGAAAATTTAAATCACAGGAGAAGAGCCTTTCCTAGGTGAGTGGATACCAGTTGCCATTTTTCTTTCTAGGGGCAATTGCCAAGTCTGGGAATGGGCTCAAGATTAAGCGTGTCATAGACAAAGGTACTTTACTTGGGGAAAGAAAAAGAGCTTTTTCGTGGCCAAATAAGACTAATATAATAGATAAAGCCTGAGTGTTTATCGCATTTTCCCTATAGGACTTTTGCTGAGTACTAGTGTAGTAGAGAAAGCCAGCTAGAAAGGCGGACTGAAATCACCCAAAATCACATGGTCCTTAGGAGAGAGTCTCATAGAGGGAGAAGCCTGTAATCAAAAAAGGATAATTCTTACCACCAAATAATTTGAAATCTGAGATGAACTAAGTCTATCTAAACCCTGCCCTAACCTGGCTGTTACTGACTGAATTGAGGCGATAACCCAAATGCCTAACAAAAAAAAGAGCATGCTTCCTTTGCAGGAAAAGTATCTACTTCAGCTTATACATTCTTTCATATACAACAGGCATAAAATTAAAAATTTTAAGATATGCAAAAGAAGCAGGAAAATATAACTTCCAGCCAATACAACAGCCAATACAGCAGATATGCAGATGATCTAGTTTTGAAATTGATAAGAACGTTAGTTATTATATGTTAAATAAAATAGAAGAAAAGATAGGGGGAGGAGAGTATATGGGATGGAAAGATGAAGAATTTCCAGAGAAATAGAATCCATAAAAAAAACAGGTAGACATTGTAGAATTACAAAGTATAATATCTGAAATCAAAGATTCGTGGGACAGATTTAATAGACTGGATATAGGAAAAAAGATTAGCAAACTTAATTATAGGTCAATAAAAATCATCTATATTGAGGAACAGAAAAAACACTTTTTGTTTGTTTGTTTTGTTTTAGCTATAAGAGACTTGTGTAGGACACTGTTAAATGAGCTAATATACATGTAACTGGAGTCCCAGAAGGAGAGGAGATTTGGGGCAGAAGTAATATTTAAAAAGATAATGTCCAAAAACGTTACATGCCAACTACAAATTATACACCCAGGAAATAAGACATCAGTAGTTTAAATAGTACACTACTTCTGATTGAAACAATTCATTTACATTCAATTAATTTCTACTAAAGTATAACTTATACCACTTAATCATGACAAAATATCTCAGAAGTAAATCCTCACATTTTTAATTCTTATACTTTCAATACATCATGAAAATGAGTTTAAAAAGAATGATGAAATAGCTACATCTTCCTTGCACCTCTAGTTTCCCACAAATAGCTCACAAAGCTAACAGGCTTCAGTGATACTTACATGAACCTTCTCAAAATCAAGTCTTATCTCTAACCCTGTTTAGTCAATTTTACCCTACTCTACTGTTCACTTTCCTAAAACAGAAAAAAAGAGTATTTAAGGAATGGAACAGAGTTGTTTACATACTCATAGAAAATCACTATGAGATATGCACCATTTATCTTAAGCTATGTTCATTTTTAGAGTTATGCTCATGGCAAAAGGGTTTGCTTTCCATGAAGTAGAACAAATACAGAAAGAAAAATGACTGGCAGAAAAACAGATTCTTCCCATTTCATTATTCAAGGACAGAGATGGTTGAATAAATTTACCTAAATGTAATAAACTCTGTTAACAGAAAAAAAAAAGTGTTTCTGTTTTATCCAAAATGATTAGGAAAAATATTTCTAAAAGTGGAGGGAAAGGTGTGGGGTCTATGAGTGAAAAGCATGATATAAATTATAATATATTAGGGAGTGAGTGAAAGTCAGTGAGTGAAAGACAGGAGGTCACAAGTGAGGTATGAAGATCATCTACCTTTAAGTTAAATAAGAATTGACCTAAAAAGACTTCAACCATTAGTCTTAACTGTTGTGATTAAATCATGGGCTCTGGAGTCCAACAACTTGGGTTTATATCACAGCTTCACTGCTTACAAGTTAACTACTTATTGCTTCAGTTTCCTCATATCATTCAGGATAATAGCACATACTTAAAATGTGATTAACATTAAAGGAGATATAATACATGTAAAGCAATTACTATAGTTTACTATAGTTCCTGACACCCAATTAAAATCATACTATTATCTTCAGTGACTGGATTCGACCAGAAAATTTTACTAAAAAAATAATCTCACCTTCTGTATCATTCTCTGAACTTGTTTCACTGAAACTTTTCCAACGTTCTTTTGCTCTTGATAGGAAGATTTCATAAAGTTCTAGGGAGAAAAATAATAAAAATTCATAAATAGTAGGAATAAAATATATTCACATACTTTTAACTCTTAAAAATAAAGACAAAAAAAATCTATTATATAGGTCAAGTCTCCCTTATGTAGCAGGCTTCAAAAATGTGGCAAATTGAAGCACTTGATTCTACCAAAACTATACATTACACAACTAGAAAGATAGTAAATAAAAATACTACAGAGTGGTCATCCAAATAGCTATAAAATAGAATGTATGAATGAGGCAGGAAAAGGTGCTTCTGCTAAAGGAGTAAAACTGTAGAATAGCAGAACCATGATTTTTGGAGTCAATCAGACCTAGATTCAAATTCCAGTTTGGCCATGTGAGACTTCAAGAAAGCTACTTGGTAACTCTGGAATTTGGCTTTCTTCATCTGCAAACTGGAGAAAAATAATACCTACTTATGGGGTTACTAATGACTTAAAAAAGATCATTTATGTAAAGCTCCTAACAGCTTATAGATCCTCAATAGATGCTAGTTCTTAAAGCTACCTAAACCAGCCAAAACTACCTAAACTTCACACAGACTTGGTCAGAGGATCTATGTACAAAAAATCTCTACCCCTATGTCTTTTTAAGTGCCTAATCACTTTTTGAGACTACCATGCTATATTCCCATATGCAGGATGTCATCAAAACTTCAAAACTGAAAATTTTTTCTTAATTCTCAAATTTCAATTGTCTCTACCTTCTAACTAACCATTACAGATATTTTAAATTATACAAAAACAGTACCTTTCAATGACAGAGAAATAGCAAAAAAATTTTTCTCGCCCAAACACCAACGATTATATATTGTCCAAAATACCAAGAACGTTTTTGCTTCTAATAATATTTTTAAAATTTTATTTATTTTTAAAGGTAATACATGAAATATGATTTTTAAAAAATTCAAACAGTACAAAACAGTATAATTAAAAATAAATTTCCTTCCCTCAGATGCAAGTATGCTTACCAGAGCTCTAAAGATGAAATATGCATGCACAAGTATGGGCATCTTCATTTTTTCAAACAAACAATGTAGCTACATATTAATTACAGCATTGATCTGTATCTTCCTTTATTATACTGGGAATTGTTCCAAATTAGTAGAATAAATCTGCTTTAGTTTTCTTTTAATTGCACAATATTCCAATATATGATTGTACCATAATAAGTATTCTTATATTGCCGAAAGTCATATCATTATAAAATAACTGACTAGGTGTATTTCAAACATCTAGTTTGAAGTAAGAGATCTTATTCCTCTGATCTCTTCTTTCTTTTGTTCACTTTCCATTATTACTAATGGTTTGGAAAGAAGAAATTTTTTTAAAAAAACGAAACTCGAAATTTCTATTATTTGGGCCCCATTCCATCAATGATTTGGTGGAAGAGGTCAATATAATTTTTAAATTTAGATATACAAATTTTTTTTTGCAGTTATCAGGTACCAAATTGAAGTTCACACTTTTTTTTACTTCAAACTGCTTCTAGGTCCAGCTTCATTATTCTACTCAATTTTTTAAACTATCTTGGAAAAAGAAATGCTGGCCAAACAAATCCACCACCTTTGGAAGCCACAAATTGATCCAATAGTAAAAATGTGATAATGCATTTCAAAACATCAAAGGATATCTCTCCACAGAAGATTTACAGTGCTTATCTATAATAAACAGACATGCACCTCAGTTCAATCCTTGTTGGATTCTGCATGTCATCTTATTTTGAATCTATAAATTAGAGCTTGAAGGAGACAAATATATATCGTGGACTTGAACAGAAAAAACCTTGAGATCAGAATTTCACTTTCTGATTTTTTTACAATGATGTTATTAAATACAGTCTCAGCAAATTTACATTTCACTGTAATATTATATTCATTATCACAAAAAAACTGTTATATCAATCCTATGAAATAGCTAATAATATGACCCCCATTTTCCAGATGAAGAAAACTAAGACTTTTAGATGTTAAGTAATTTGCCCAAGATCATAAACCTAATATATGGTAGAACCAAGATTTGAACCACACTTGACTAACTTTAGAACGCTTATTTTTAATTACTATTCTTTAATGGTTATAAATTTCATGATTAAAACAAATACAACAGGTAAAGAGGCAAAATACTAGAGCCATGGAAAGTAAAAAGGAGGATTACCAAAAGTAAATTTACTTCAATCAAAATTTAGCTTCATTCCTACAACTTATAAAAAAGAAGAGTACCCTTTCCATTCCTGCATATGCAATTGTTTAGTAGAAAAAAACTAAAATTACTTTGAAAATAAATGACCCAGTTATGTAACAAACTTTATAAATTTCAAGCTTAAAAAAGAACTTTTTGCTTTTTCAGTATGGTATCACAAAAGGTTAAAAGCAACTTAACCAATATATTTTAATGTCTAAATTATCAGGATACTCAACATTCTAAAGCCAAAGTTCTCAACAAAACAAGACTGCAAACAAAACAAAACTTCAAATAGCCACCAATATTTTATCACCTCCTCTCTATGTAAAACCAATTCCTTTAAACAATTACACCTAATATCCAGGATTTTAATTCTCTAACTGAAAGTTCTGACTATAATGTAAAAACATTTCCTTTTTATCTGCTCTAAACACAGAAGGCAAAAGAAACATTTGTTTCATTTGGAGAGAACAGTTAAGTCATGTAGAATCTAATCTTTTCTAAGCTAAATTACAAACTTAGTTCTTTCCCTAAATTCTGTTTTTAAAATTTTTTTAAAAATCCAGTTAAAATAACATGTTTATTATGGGCATTTGTGAAAATCAATTTTAAAAATCACATATGATCATGATATTCAAGTTGGCATCACTTTTAGATATAACATACATCTCCTCAAAGAAAAGCTTTGCACCCAATTCTGATTATTTCCTTAGAGCAAATTCTTAGAAATGGAATAAATAGGTAAAAGGTTATGTTTTTTGAGGCTTTTGATAAATATTTCTAAGTTATTTTCAGTCATATTTTATGTAGGTATTTCTCATTCATTTTAATCAATTTTAATTTAAAAAGTAAAAAGCAGTACCTTGATGTTCTTTTAACATACATGTTATTGATTTGGCTATCACTAGAAAAATGGTTAAATTATGGTACAGCCAAACTGTGGAATACAGTGCAGCTACAGAAGGTACACTTGTATGTAGTGACACAAAAGGATGTTCAGGATAAATTATAGTACAAAAAAAGCAAGTCACAGAATAATCTCATGACAAAAACTTTTTGTGGGGGAAAAAATAAAAGGAAGAAAATGAGAAGCTTTAAAAATTATCATATGTAGAAACACACTTTTTTATGTGCACAGAAAAAAGACCAGGACGAACGTATACCAAAATGCTCACTTGTACTTATATAATAGAATTAAAAATTGGAATTTGGGTAGAAGAGGGGGTAGAAACATATAGTTCGCACTTTATTATTCCATGACTCTTTTTCAATAAACACGTAAATAAATATTTTAAGTAATAACAATATATTATTTTTATTATTATACTAGAGTCCCTAAGTCTTTCTGTGGTGCCATCATTGTCTAGCATTACTATTACCACTCAGATCTATTTAACAACTTTTAGTACTATTTCACATTTCCCCCTATTTGATACTATCCTAATTTAAGTTTTTTTTCCTTCATCAAAACTACTCTACTATTTACTTCTATCATTCAAGGTTCTAAGAAACTTAAGAAAACAAAACAATTCCTTGAGAGTCTTCTTTTTCTGTTTTTAAATTTTAAAATTGTCCAATAAAAGAAAAATCCAAAAGGACTGGTTTGGGTACTGATGTAGAAAAAGATATTTCTAGTTTTTTTTATGTTTTATTAAGTAAAGGGGAAACCTTTCCACAATTAGACTATTTTATTTTTCTTTATATATACTTATTTATTCGCTGCTACCTAGAATCTCAGAAGTTTTTGCAGTTACTTATAGTTAAGATATTTGGATATCAAGAATATTGTTGATGGTTGTAAACTAAAGGAAAACCCACAAATCTTATTTTGATGTATGAAATACAGTAACTCCTTAAGTCATACCAGGTTTTAGAAGGGGATGGAGAATGAAGCATGCTCTAAAAATGACATTATATATAGTGATGCCTTTTTAAATGGCCAATCTACTAATCTACTTTGTAACTCTGCAGATGGCTTTTTGTAAGTGTGGGAGTAACTGAATATAGAATACAAACCAGGAGTGATATTTAGTTCATTTCCTACAGCTAGACTCCAAACTTTCCCACGAACACTAGGGGGCAATCCCTGCCACCACAATTCTCGAACTCTTCTCGTACTACGCCTAGAATTAAAGGGGGAGAAAAAAGGAGAAAGTTACTTTTTACACCAAAAATACTAGTTGCATGATGGTTTACCTAGTTTACGGCCAAGTAATTAAATGACTTTTAAAAACGTAGAGATTTAAGTATGTGATGCATTCTTTCCATTAGATTCATGCTTGTAGGCAAAAAAAAAAAAAAGCCAAAAAGATATATAGTTCTAAAGAGAGACAACAGTAGTTTAAAAAGAACTGCCTTCTATATAGCTGCTATTTACACTGATAAAATGAGAGGCTCAGAAATATGTGAGCAAATAAAAGAAACATAACAATCTGTTGTCAATTTAATACCAGAAAGAAAATCTCAAAGTATTTACTATGGATAAGGCCCTAGTCTTTGAAAGGCAGTGTAGTCTGCTGAAAGTGTTGACTTTAGAGTCAGATAGACCTGAGTTCAAATCTCGTTTAACCATTCATTAATGTAGAACCTTGGGCAAATTACTTAACCTCTCTGACCTTGAGGTTCCCTGTGAGATAAGTCAGAGTAAATTTACGGTTTTAAGAATCAAATGCAATTACTTATGTAAAAAGCCTAATATATCTGTCACACTCTCCAATGTTCAGCAAATTCCCAATGCACATCCTATACTGGCATTGCAGAAGACATCTCCTACCCTCCAGTCTAGATTCAAGATAAGGCATGTATAAAAATATCAAAAACTAAAGGTAAAGCAAAAAGTATATTAGTTTCGAAGAATAATGATACATTGCAGAAAGTAAACATTATATATACACATACTATATTCTCTTGACTAGGAGAGAAGCATATTAAAAATCACTTTTGTATTAATATTTAATAAATACATCTTACAATGAATGTACATACTTAACAATTTCTTTGCAAAAACCTACTATTACATCAATAGTGCATCTTGCAACAGATGGTATATTAGAATTTTTAAAATATGGCAACTTATGAAAAATTAAAAGTTTCATGAATCAACTAGCATTTCAGATGGGACACAAAGAATAGGTAAGATTCTAACAGGCATAGAGGATGATCAATAAGGGAAGTAAGTATTAGGGACTGGGGATTTATAAAAGTAAAGGAAATAAGCATGAAATTTTTCAGACCCTGGTTAACAGTATAATTTAGCCAAAGCATAAGTCACATGGTAGAAGTAATAAAAACAGAGAATTAGAAATATCAGATCTTTGGAGACAGACTGAAATTCAGGAAAAGTCTGCTTACTTACATTACTTCCCAATTGGGCAATATTTCATTGATCCAAACTACCATTGCATTTGCAATATTTTCTTCCTGTTTAAATCGTTCTTTCATTATTTTTTTCCTTTTATGTGCTTCTTTAATTTCTGTTTTAAACAAGTAAGAATTATTTCAATGCGAAAGAGCTAGATCGAAATCCCATTCTCATTCTACTAAAGTCTACAAAAGAGGCTTTCTCAAAAAACATTTTGATAACAGGAAGGAAGGAAAAAAGGAAGGGGAGGAAGGGAAAAGGGGGGTAGAGGGAAAAAGAGAAAGAAAATAACTTGATTAATTTTAAAATAACATGTCTTATTCTACGAAATGGAACAAAGACCAGAAAAATCATTTAAATGATTACTGTATCACAGATTCTATTTATACTTAATCAATGAAATGAAAATTGTCATGGATTAACTATGTAAAAAATAAACTGTAAACTAACCAATACCCTTCTTTTCATACCAAGAGGCTTATAAACTTCCTCACATAAAACCACATTAAAAACTGATTTGCCAACAGCACTACTACAGTGAACCCTTTTTAGTATGATGTTTCATTTTACTAATTAGACTGAAATTCTGAAATCCCCCTAACACACACACATGCACACAACACCTCTCTGAAAATCAGAAGTCACCATTTCGTAAGAAGAGATGCCTCAAAAATAGAGAAGTGTTATATATAGTCATATATAATTTCAGAACCAATGAGGACTTCAGAAATCAGCTAGCCAAAGTGTTCTCTAATTGTGTCTCACATGTGCCTCAGAAACTATCTTAAAGGGCAAGCAGAAGGCCAAGTAGGCAGCTCTACTTTCTAAAATTTGTTTAATGTATTAAGATTCTATGTAAGATTTCTTTGGAGAGGGTTCCATTGCTTTAAAAGAAAAAGTGATGATGGGGGTGCTTAAATACCTGAATCTAGTTGACCTGTCCCCACCACTTTACAGATGAAAACTAGATCCATTTAGAGTGTCACATCCAGGTAGTGTCAAACAGAATTAAAGCTATCAACTTCTGATTTCCCAATTCAATGTTATTTCTATATGGTTTTTTCCTACTTATCAATAACTATCTTAAATATTAAATAGTAAAGTCAGTGTTGAGAGTCAATAAAAATTTGTTGGGTAAGTTAGAAATATTTCAAGTTCTATATGGTAAAATAAACTCAACTGATGTTTAAATAATTAGGCCTTTTAGAAAGATAACTAAGTTTACTGTAACATTAAAGAATTAACTTCATTTCCAAAATAGTGCCACAAAATAGAACTATATACTATTATAATATTCCATTCACTTAAGTCAAGGGAAAAAAAATCTGTTACTAAAAAAGCACATGTCTAAAAGTGTAGTATTTCCTAAAACTATATCCTGAACTAACAGTGTTTAGTAAATAAATACTGTTAAATTATCCTTAAGTTATATTTTTTTAAAGAAGAAAATAAATAAATAAATGGGTGAATTTATGCACATGAGTATACATATATGTGCCTGTTAAAATAACACAACTGAAACGCTAGAGAATCCATTAAGTCACAAAAGCATTTTGATTTCGAATCACATTCTCTCAGCTATAAAAGTTATCTTAAATTATAAGAATTCAAAAGCGTAATAACTTTATAAAAGTGATTTTCATTAATAAATCGATGAATATCTTCATTTTTAAGTTATGATAAAAGTAGTCCAAGGTTTATGACTGAAATTACAAAGCCGCTCACAGTCTGCTGCCTTTCTCCTCCACTTAGTTTTGTAAAAGTACCTGCAGAAAAACTATGATTCTAGTATGATATTTCATTTCTCTTTATGAACAAATGTAGTTATAAAAAATAAGAAATCAGCATCATCCTAAAGACAGGCTTCAATTTCATCATCCACCCTCCTCCTGTTGAAATCAGTAAATTAAATTTACCAATTAGAGTTAAATTTTATACCTCGTTTTTTAGCCTCAGCCACCATCTCATCATATTCTTGTCGGTGACGTAAAGCTTCTTCCACAGATTTGGCAGGAAGATTTCTGGAAAAAAAAATTTTAAGCCAATTTTTAAAAGACCAATCTTTAAATGTATTAACTTCTTCCTTTTTATAGCCACATACAAAGAATTACTAACCTAACATCATTTAATACATTAGGAAAATAAAAAGTTAAAAAGAACTCTGCATTTTATAAAAGAATCAGAATCCAGGTTGCTAATATTTGTTATGTGAGTTATGTATATTTGTAAATATTTATGTTATATATATTTATATGCCATATCTATCTATATATATATTATTTCAAATGTCAGATTTTAGCCAATATTTCTAAGTTATCTGTCAAAACCACTTATTAGTTTTTCTTTAAGTAAACTTTTTGGAGGTATAATTTACATTCATGTTAAACATGTTTTAAGAGTACAATTTGACAAGTTTGAACATTGTACATACCTGTGCAACTAATACAGCCATCAAGATAGAGAATATTCCCATCATTCCACAAAGTTTCCTTGTGACCCTCTGCACTCAATACTTACCCAGCTCCTACTTTAGGCAATCACATCTCTGATTTCTATCACTACACATTAGTTGGTTGCCTTTTAAAGTTTCGTGCAGATTCTTTTGTGTTTGGCTTCTTTTGCTCAGCAAATTCTAAAATTCATTCATGCTGTTCTGTGTATTGCTAATGTATTCCTTTTAATTGGGGAACAGTGTTCAATTTATCCATATGGATGAACATTTAAACTATTTCCAGTTCAGGGCCATTATGAATAAATCTACTATAAATATTTATTTCAAGTCTTCTGTGGGCATCTGCTTTCATTTCTCTTTGGGTAAATGCGTAGGCGTAGAATTGTGGGGTCATATGGTATGTGCAGGTATACTTTTCTAACAAACTGCTTTGTACTTTTACAGTTTTAAAATAACATTCTGAATAAAGATTTGATAATCAGCTAATCACTGGTATGTACTTGTATAAAATCAATGGCTTCACAGAGTCAGTGATTTAAACATATGACTATACAAAATGAAATACATTTAAGTATTACTACACATCCAAATGTATCATCATAATAATGTCCAGTTCTGGGAGTCAATTTTTAAAATTATTTTCAACAGCCTAGGATGAGGAAACGTACATGACAAACTTTTAAATTACACATTGCACTTCTTCCTCTTTTCTCAAGTTAGGTTCCTCAGGTATGTTGTAGCAGGGAGGAATAATGGTTAAGATTTCTGCTTCAGACTATAATGGAATAAGAAGGGCAAGGTTTACCCTCTCACCTTAATTAGAAAAATGAACACAGTATATTAAACCTCAGTGTTTAGACACTGGATAACAGGCAGCACCAGACAGTGATCGTTAAGAAAAAGGAAACAAGGTAATCTCACAAGGGCCTGAGCTTATAGCCTGGAGTTTCCAAGTCTCAGTGCTGGAAGGGAATATCTAAAGAGTCCATCAGCCCAGCTGTGTTAAGGAAACAGTTTGGAGTTGGAGAGTTCAAGGTAGTGAGACTTTGCAGATCACAGGACCAAAGAAGCAACAGAGTTCTTTCAAGCAGCAGTCTCCAGCCTTTTTGGTACCAAGGACCTGTGCTTTTATGAGAATCTAATGCCTGATGATTTGAGGTGGAACTGAAACAGTAATGCTAGCGCTAGGGAGTAGCTGCAAATACAGACGAAGCTTCACTCATTTGCCTACCACTCACCTCCTGCTGCACAGTCTAGCTCCTAACAGGCCACAAACCAGTACTGGTCCATGACCTTGGGCTTGGGGATCCCTGCTTTCAAGTCTTCGGCTGTATACTGACCAATGCATGCATGTGATTAAACTACGGTAGTTAGGAAAACACCAGAAAAGAATAAGCAGAACATGCTCAAAGATCACACTGGAGCAGCCAGGGTGGACAGACATACTAACAGGTCATCAGGGTATTAAGATATTACTTATCAGTCATAAGAATAAATTAACCCTACATTAAAAGCTGTCCTGGAACCACTCTAACAATGATTGGATCAAAAGAACAAACCATTTCCAAATAATTGCATACCAGATTCAAGCCTAAAAATATTTAAAGGAATACCAAAAAGTCTAGCACCCAACTACGTAAATTCATAATATCTGGTATCCATAAAAATTATCAGGGATGCAAAGCAGCAGAAAAATACATTATGGTAGCAACTAGTCTAGCACATATGGCTATCTAAATTTAATTAATTAAAATAAATAAAATTAAAAATTTATTCCCTAGGGTACATTAGCCACATTTAAAGTGCTTAGTAGTTACACGTGGCTAGTGGCTATTGTATTAGACAGCACAAAAGGACATTTCCATTATTGCAGAAAGTTTTAATGCTGGTCTAGACCATGTGGGAAGGATTATGGGGATGTGCAGAGAAAGGATCTGTTTAGATCTACAAGTTCTACATTTTCAATAAATAGAAGACCAGATCCCCAAATCTATCCATTGGTGGTTTTTAAAAAATAGTCCTATAAGCCTAAATACTTTAAAAAATATTAAAGTCTCATATCAACATGATCAGCTAGTATGAATGCTCTTATCTTCCTATCCCAGGCTGTTTTTATATTGAAATGGATTAAGATAGGCACAGGGAAAGAGATAATTAACAAAATTATGAAATTATAGATATTTCTATATTTGAAATCCTCTAAACTTCAGATGACTAAATGCTGTAATTACATCATATGTAAAAAAGTTCTGACTATAAAAACTTATGTCAATGATTTTGGATGCTTTTCCAAATTAGAGGCTATGAGAGGAAAAGTAGCACCAATTCAAATTCTCTTTGCAATGGAAAACACATCCTCTCCTCATACTATCAATTTTGACCTATGGAAAAGGATGTTTCCAACATTAATGTCATGCTGAGGAAAAACTCATTCTCCACCTTCTCACTAGTGCCACCTCATAGTTGAAGTAGTGGTGTTATTAGAACCTGCTGCATGCAGAAACAAAAGAAACCTAGATTATACAAAACTCTGCTCCAGCTTCTCAACCTGTGAAGAGGTAGATGTTAGCTGGCCCAAATCTGCTACAAGAGGATTCTGGGGGGGGCGTGGATAAAGTAGAAAGTGCCACTTAACACTCGGGTTGTACCCAGGTATTCTCATCTGGTCTTATCCTCAATAAAACTTAAGTTTTAATTCTCATCTGTTCTCTATATCTGTTTCAAATGCTGAAGTAGGAGGGCTGAGTAATTTGGTACTCCATGGAGATTCCAATACCATGGGAAGCCTTTGTTTGTTGGTTTGTCTTAGTTATATAAATGTAAATCACATAAATCACTTCCCCTAAAAAGACCCCCTCAAATTTAAAAAGGTGGACAAATTTTTAAATTAGATCATAGCATCTTAGAGCTGTGTGAACAGTAGCTATCAAGTTGAATCTCTGTATCACATACATGCAAACTTGCACAGAAACAGCACAAAAGCTACAATATTTATTATAATTAATAAATTAATTTCAGAAAGTCAATACTATAGTAAAATAAGAAAGTACTTTTGTCAGATGTTTACATATTTTTGGTACAATAAGATCTTATAATGTTATTGTGTCTGATAGATTTTTTTCAATACCCATTCACAGAACTACATGTATGAATTACAAGAAAATTTTAAGCAGATATCATTAAAGGTTGAAGATGAAGACTTGCATTGATAGAAATGAGAAAGCAAATTCCTTTAAGGATTAGGTAGGTGAACAGTGTAAATAATAAGATAATTGCATTCCCAGTGAAGGTAATAATATGAGCAAAGGCATGAAGGTGGGACTTAGATAGGTTTGATTATAAAATCGAGGATGGTGTAAAGAAAAATGTGTCCCAAACACTATCTAGAATAGAACTTTTTGCTTAGTGTTTTTATAAACTCCTTCTGGGAAGAAATTAACATTTCTGGTAAGCCATTTCAGATGAATCTTAACAAGTTTAAGAAAACTCTTCAGGTACTTAATTATCTACCTATTAAGCTGTCAGTCAAGAGTCTAAAAGTCTTTAACCAGGTATTTTTTTCTTGCTCATCTAACCAATCTTTGAATCAGCCTGGTTCATTCTCCTCTCTGGCAACAAGACTAAAACTTTGACATGTCCTCATAACTAAATTTCAGAAAAGCTGGGGTTTTTTTTGTTTTTTGTTATTACAATGGAAAAATGAATATGAACATATCCACCAAATCCTAAAAAATGAATACCAGGATTCAATTCTTTAGAAGAAATGTAACAATAATTTAAAAATAATGTGCTTACGTCCAACTTTTCTTCTCTCGCAATGTCTAAAAAATATTCAACCTCCAGATCCTCTTATTATGTTTCTCATGAAAACAGGTAGAAAAAGCTACAGATCAAGAAAATGACTAAAAAAAGGTTAGGAATTTTTATAATGGAAGGAAAATGAAGTCAGGAAGAAAAAAAATACATCCACAGACCCCAAGAAGAGAAAAAGGAGTTAAGAACCAACTGGTCTTGCTTTAAGGAAAGTATGCTTTGTCTGATAACAAACCAGAATCAATATTCTGACGAACAGCAATTCTGTGGAAGGCTGATATGGGAAGGACAGAAATGGAAATAAAAGAATTTAAGATGGTTTGCTGGGTATCAAAACTATATTCTTAATAACAGTAAATCAACTAGTTGACAGTCAATAGTTAATATTTCAAGTTCCAGTTTTGAAAACTGTCTAAAAAGCAAGGATAGATACATCTTATGTACATATTAAATGTCAAGAAAAGAAAAATAATTGCCCTATCATATTAATATAAGGCAGAAGAGGATTGAAATAGGAATAAATACAAAGAGCCAAGATTTTACGTCTCACACACTGGCTCAGAAACTTCTAAAAAACGTCTACATCTTGAACATCAATAATATATTCCTTCCCATTAGTTTTAGGATGCACACCTGGGATTAAAATTTTTTTTAAATAAAACCACTCTGTTTCTAATTTCTTGATATCTTTTGTGTGAAATAGTAAGCACAATTAAATTTAAACTATAAATTTTGTGCTTGATGTTCACTAGAATACTTACGATGGTCGATCCTCAAGAATCAAGGCAGTGGTAGAAAGTGGCTCAAATTCAAAATTCTTACGTCTTGAAGATTGAGGTGGTGGTTTACAGGTCCTCCCTGTTCGTGCTTCATATTCCTAGAAAAGATAAAAATATACTTTATGCAGAGACCTTTCTAATTTTCAGTTTGTATTATTAAATCTGCATTATTAAAGATATTATGCTCTGAAAGGGGCACATTCAATTCACACATTAACCTGGTAAAAATATCAGACAGACCAAAAGAAGTAATTTCTTTTCCCTGAAACAAACTAAATTATGAATTCATATTACACTTACAGTGTCAAGCTATGTCGAGAGGGGAAGACAGAAATGCACTAGATTAATAAGGTTAGGTTTCAGAAACATGTTCTTGACTACCTTCTATCATACCAGCTATCCAAGTCCAACTCTGAATAATCTACAAGTAGATAAGCCTGTTTCCTAAACTTTCAGCTGGATCAATGATGGATACATTGATGTAAAATAATTCCATCGTAAGGTTCTGAAGATCTCTTTCAAGGGTGACACTGAACCTCTAATCAAAAGCTGGTTTTGACTTCTAACCTACTTTGAATTTACTATAAGTCTACCAACTTACTCTAAATTTAACCAATTCACTAATATATCTTATTCAGTAATATGGCCAAAGACTGTTAAATACTTCACCAAAATTAAGAAACTGATACTACAGTGGTCTCCCCTTATCTGTGGTTTTGGTTACCCATGGTCAACCACAGATCAAAAATATTAAACAGAAAATTCCAGAAATAAACGATTTATAAGTTTTAAATTGTACACAGTTGAGTAGCATGAGGAAATCTCATGCCATCTCCATGAGACATGAATCATCCCTTTTAGTCTCTCAGTAGTCCTGTAGGTTATCAGATTATAGTCTCTTACTAGTCTTCTATGATATCATATTGATGTGCTTGTGTTCAAGTAACCTTTTTCATCAGAAAGTCAATAGTAGCCTAAAGCTATGTCACACTGCCTACCTACATCAATCACTTTACTTCATCTTGTCACACAGGCACTATATTATCTCACATCACATGAGAAGGGTGAACATAGTACAGTAAGATATTTTGAGAGAGCATATTCACATAACTTTTATTATAGTATATTGTTATAACAATTCTATTTTATTAATGTTGTTAACCTCTTACTGTGCCTAGTTTATAAATTAAATTTTATCACAGGTATGTATGTATAGGAAAAAACGAACTATAAATAGGGTTCTGTACTATCCATGGTTTCAGGTATCCATTGGGAGTCTTGGATGTATCGCCCATGAAAAAGAGGGTAATTACAATATTATATTGTCCTAATTCATCTGAACTAATAATTTATTAAAATAAATGAAGTTAATTTGACATGGTATGTTCCTGGTGGACACATTTAAATTTCCACATTTGAGCATTTTTTCAGAAATGTTTACAAACTTCTACTAAAATTCTAGAAATTTGCCAAAGATTATTAACAAGTCTTCCAGCTTATAATTTCCAGCACCCAAGTTTTCCTTTCTAAAATAATCAAGCTAGTGTTTGCTCACTGCAAGGTAACATATTTTTTTATAAAATTCACAAAGATTACTCAATGATTTCATAAGCAGATCTGCAATCCCACTGGGAGCTAGAGAAGATATTAATTTAAATGAAGAAAATTCAATGCAGTTCAGGTAGTCAATTGTTTCACTTATAGTGCTTTCTTATCATGGCCTATTATTCTTTTAATATTATTTGCTTTTCCAACTCAAAGACTATTTTTTTCCTACTAAATAAGACAGTTGTAAAATATGAACTGATGGCTTCACCCTTCTTAAAAATTTGATGATCGCGTTGAAGCTTAATCTTATTTGAGATCTTACTTAAAAAATTAATTTATGTTGTCTTAAGCATTTTCTATAAATTTCAGCTTAATTTACGGTTCCTGGTGTTTATCAAGGTTTATACTACCATTGTCTCTTTAGTTCTGCATCTCCCCTTCCATTTACATCTCTGTTGATCTAAGAGTTCCTTGTTTGCATAACTGCACTGGATTTTTAGACTTCTTTCTCAAATCATATAGAACAGTGTATGATCATTTTTAATTCCCATCTCAAAGAACGGTACAGCCTTTCAGAATCAAAAACCATGGGGTCACTCATTTCTTTTTCTCTTTCTCAATTTTCTTTCCTAATAACTAGGACATATGTGTAATTATGATCAATGTTTCTTTTCTTCATTACAATTCAAGTGCAACAAATCTCCCTTTCTGGTAATGTTTTTCTAATTAAAACTCATAGATGACATATGAAGTTTGCTATCATTTAAATAGCACCATATTCCTACAATGTGACCTGGGCTCGCTGCCAGACAGAATACAATGAGTACTAAACAGTGAAGCATTTTCCATGCAAATAAATGCCAGTGCATATAGAGCAAAACAAAATGTCTAAATCAATATACCAATAACTAATTACTAATTACTGACACAACATACCATATGCAGTTTTAAACACTTAACATATTTAATCATTGAAACAATCTTGTGAGGCACCTACCTCACAATTAAAGAAACTGAGGCACAAAGATCACTTGTCAAAGGTCATAAATGGGAGACAGTGTAGCTCCAGAGCCTGACCTTTTAACATCTACATATTAGCTTACTCTGGTAACAGAGTAGCTATCTACGAGGAGAACAGATAGATTTAAAAGAATGAGATAAATAAAATCACTGAGTGAGAGGCTGGTAGATCAGGCTGATAGTACCTCAATCACTGATTCACACATGAAAGACCACCAGACAGTATATGTTTCCTGTTATGTTGCAATATAATGGGGTATAATGTACATACACCATTCTTGAAATATTCTTGACAAAATAAAAATTAAACTAAAATATGATTAGGCCTCTAGAACTATTTTCTCCAATATGGTAGTGAAAAGAAATGATAAGCAAATAAGTCATATATACTTAAATATATACAGAAAAGTATCTAGGAATCAGAACTATTAAGAAGTTCTCCTCTGGAGGGCTGGAGTAGAAATGAGCATTTGTTTTACTTAAAATTATTCAATACCGTTTGACTTTTCTTACAGGAAATAAAAGTAGTTTGCTTGTGAGATTATGTATAGTCATGGTGGATAACTGACAAAGGCTTTACTGAAGAGGTGGAATCAAAACCGGGGCAAGAATGATAGGTATTAATTACACAGGCAGAGAGGACTAGAAAGAACAAGGCAGAGGAAGAAAGAGTCATGGATCAGGGAAAAACATTAATCTCACTGAATATGAAGAAGGGTAAGAAATAAAGTTTGAAAGGTGTAGGCTAAATTATAGGGCTTTCATTGGCAAAAATATTTGGAATTCACAATGAACAAAATGGAGAGCCACTGAAAGTTTGACTAAAGCCTAACTTTGATGAACATAGTCTTCATTAAAAATTAATTGAAAAAGTATACATTTAATATAAAAGGCAACAAAAAAATGAGGTGCCTAAATATCATTTATTTACCTTACAAATTAGCTTTATACACAATTGTCACATGAGAAAAAAAGTGTATTCCAGCATTTCCCATCGTAGATCCTTAGCAGAAAAATGCTTTTAAGTGTCTAGAGGGTAATATTTTAGAAAACTTAAAAACATGGTATCAATCCATCCTTATCTAAAAAAGTACAGATTTATACATCATGAATAACTCAAATATTTGCTGAATAAATTAAAGATCTATTCTAATGTGATTACAATTGCAAATTATATTAGAAATAGTAAAATATTATATATCAGTACTTTCAAAATTGATCACAAGGTGATATCCTATTATTAGTCAGGATGCTTATAAAACAAACAAACAAAACAACTCGAACCAGTTTAGGCAATTTTATCAGATCACAAGACTGAATATTCCATACACAGCTAACTGTGGTCTCTTGCTTAACCAAAAGGTTCATAACATCAGTCAGGCTCCACTTCTCTACTACTCTCTCAGCTATGCCCTCCTCCACGTGTAAGCTTTATCTGGAGGCTAGCTTGCTGCTCAGAGAAATGACTGCAGAAATGCCAGCTGCTCTTCCAGTAACCCCCACAAAAGAGAAACAAAGCATCCTGCCAGGAAGTTCAGAATAAATATCCCATTCTACAAACAATCACAATGACCTGAGAAGTAAGTTTTACAGATGACTTAAAATCAATCAGAGCCTATCTTTGCAGCTGAGGCAAATCACATGACTCTTATTCCTTGAGTTGAGAGTAGAACGAGGTAATAGTACTCAAGTTATTGAGAAGTAGTTAAAATACATAAGACTTCATTTAAAAATATAACCAAACAATATCTCATTGGTGAAATTTCTGAAGTCACTTTCACTTTAAATCTATATGTATCATGTCATAAATCCCCCATGTTTCTTTTATAGAAGCTTAATAATGAATTAAATATTGATCATTTCAAAGACTAAAGAAACTTTACAATATTAAAAAACTAGAAAAATCATAGTCAAGAAAAATCAGTAAATAATGCTAACTACAGTACATTCACTGTTTAAAATATCATCTCAATCTGCCTCGTTTTCTGCCAACGAAGCTAGCTACCTGCCAAATGTGAAACAAGATGCGTTTAGTTTTTAATATATGCATTGTATTTCTATAAGATGCTGTAATGAAGCCTGTTTATTTTTTTTTAATTTAACCTATTCTTCATTTTCCACTCCAAATATTCTGTCCTATGAAATATGTTTACTTTAAATGGGGTAACTAGAATAGTAGATGAAACTATTGCTACGGGCAGGCTGGCAAATATCTGTAGGATATTTTAGCTACTGGAAGAAAGTCTGAATCAAACAGGAAATTAATTCTAAGCCTGATCAAAAGACGGTAGGAAACTGCTGGCAGCTCTGTGAGTGTAAAGTAGAAAAAAATGACTTACAAAACCAAAACAATGAAATACTATATACACATAAAGGGAAAAGATGTTTTTCCTCAAAAAAATTTCTCAGAAGAGGAAGCACATTTGCTTAAAAACATACCTCATATTATGGATGCTTTTTTATCTATTAATTTTGAACAGCAAAGCATTATTTGGAGAGATGTATTATCCTGGAATAATCTCAATCAGTGCTAGTTTGGAAGGTCACTTTTTTATCAGTAGGGTTTTTTGGTTGTTCAGTTGGAATGGAAGAAGAAGAAACGGAACACTAAGTAAGTAAGGATTCCTGAAGGTATAATTGTCAAATTGCAAACTATCAAAAAGAGCCTTTTAAACGTTACCTTAGAAGAAACAACATATTAAGAAACTAGGTTATAGAGATAATTTCATACCCATAGGACAAAAGAAAAAATATAATGCACTGGAAATTTGTGGCATGAGATAAAATTTCTCATAACAAGATAATACACAGAATTAAAAAGCACTGTATCTCCTACAACTTGGACAGAAGGTGAAAAGAATGTGTTGAGTTAAAGACTACAAAACTGGACACAGGGATAATGAACATATTGATGTCAAGAATGTACGGCAACAGTTTGGAATAAATATACAAACAGTTTTACATAATATGTAATAAATATATCAATTATATAATATTAACTTGAGTATATACTTAGAAATTTAAATAAATATTTCATCTATAGCTGCATTTCTAAAAGTTATATATATTTGCCAAAAAGTTATTTGGAAAGAAAGAGCAGATTCCCACTTGGTGGACTGGGTAATCATACCACCTTTCTTGCTGAAAACAACCTCTGTAATCCCTGACAAAAGGGAAACAAACAAGGTGAGCCTAATGATCACTTACTGTTGTGCATGAATGTGATTCTGGACATCAGTACAGAACTTGAAGAAAGCCTGGCTGTTAGTTTGGAAAGGCAAAGATGGGCCAGGAAGAAAGCATTCCATTGAGAAAGAGCTCCGGAAATCTACACAGGAGTCTTCTTGAGTCTTTAGCTGAATACTAATCTCTCTACACGTGCAAGACAAAACCCTACAAAGCTGGGCAAAAATAACTTCTGGCGGAAAAGAATACAATTATAGGGGAGCAGTAAGCAAAACAGTTCCCAGAGCTCACTCAGAGCTGAGAAGTATTCATATTCCCATCAACCAGAATGGAAAGCCGTCACTGAATACTCAGGACATTCATGAGAGATCTGAATGTTCCAACTCATCTGAAATTGTGTAAGTCAGAAGACAGTGAATAAAAATCTTTAAAACAATAAAAGAAAAAAAAAACAGAGTAAAAACAACTCGTGTTGACTTAGAATCCTATACCAAGAGAAAATATCTTTCAAAAATGAAAGCACAATAAAAATTTTTCAGACATACAAAAGCTGAATCCGTTATCAGTAGACCTGTACTGTGAGATATTTTAAAGAAAAATTTTCAGGCATAAAGAATATATCATATGAAAACATGAATCTACACAATGAAATGAAAAGCACCAGAAATAATAAATATGAACAAATCTAAAAAACATTTTAGAAAAGAAATAAATAAAATACAAAAATATAAAAGTAATTTTAAAAGTTTTTAAAGGATATGTGACTACTTAAAACAAAAATAATACCAATATATTGAGGGGTTTATAGCACAAAACTCAGAAGGAAGAGAACTGGCAATATGCTATTGTAAAGTTAATTACACTGCATTCAAAGTGCTATAACATTGAGGGTAGATTGTGATAAACTAAAATATCATAAGCCCAACTGCAACAGTTATCAACAGTATTCCATAGATGTTTTCATGAGGTCTTCATAGTCCAAACTATATTCGAAATAGTGCCAATAGTTTGTCAATGTATTGATATTAGTATTAATAGTGCAAAAACAATGTTGAATAAAATTGTTGGTGCCTAGCACAAATCAGAGAAATGACACCAAAAATCTACTACTAGTCATTGTATTCATCGTGACATGCACTTGTCAAGAATTTAAAAATCAGTTTCACTTAAGGACTATAAAACAGTGAAAATTATTAATTATATTATACCTTGATCTATGAGTATATATCTCTTTAATATTCTATATGATGAATGAAAGAAAAAGTATAATACATAAAGAACTTCTACTACACACCAAAGTACAGCAGTTGACTCAAGAAAAAGCCTCTGTGCAATTACTGAGTGAGCAGTGAACTGAACAAACGCTTTTGATCATGAACACTATTTTTACTTAAAAAAAAACTGGGTGTAGTGAGATCAGAAACATGGCGGAGTGAGAGACATCCCTGGATCTCTCCCTTTAAAACAACAATAAGCTGCTCAACAAAAAAAACACCCAAACTGTACCCAAACTGCACACCAGCACATCTGAACATGGGATCTGCGCATAAGAGCTACCACAAATCAGAACCCCGGGTGTCAGGTGGTAAACTGGAAGAAACAGAGAACCTTTCTCTCACAGGTTCCCTGTAGGAGAACAGGGAAGAAGAAGATGCAGCAATTTCCCTAAACAGTTCTGCCTGGGAGTGCTCCATGAGGCCAGCAGCAGTACCCAGTCATCAGGGCAGAAAGCAGAGAAGTGGGAAGGCAGAAAAACAGTTGATTTTTATCAGCTGTGGCTGCAAAACCAAGGCTGAGCCGCAGCACCAATCCCTTAACCCCAAGGACTCCTCCCCTCATACCCACTGAGATGGAATGCCGTGGATCCCCAGAAGAATCTGAGCAAACACTACCGAAACTGTCGTTAAAACTGACAGGAACTGAGACTGAGGGTAGCGAGTGTGATTAAACATCTATAAGAAAAAAAGACATTACTAAGACTTTTATATAAAGGAGAGATCCAAGAGGCATAGATGCCATCTACTGGAAACCAAAACAAAAACACCTTATTTACAACAGGCTATGGACCATTATATAAATCATCTATCTGTGGGAAAAAATAAATAAATGAATGAATGAATGAATGAATGAATAAATAAATAAATAAATAAAACAGGATACACTTTCATTAATGCCCGGGGGTAATAGCGGTACTAATATCAGGGATGAAAGAGGGTAAATTATGACAACACTGTAGAAACACAAAGGATCATATAAGAATACTATGAAAAAGTATATAATAACAAATTTAATAACCTAGAAGAAATGGACCAGTACTTAGAAAAATACAACCTTCCTAGACTGAATCAAGAACGGGAATCTTTTTAAAAAGGCTGATCAGCCGTACAGAAACTGAAACAATAGTCAAAAAACTACCAAAAAGTAAAAGTTCAGGACAAGATGGCTTTAATAGTGAATTCTACCAAACATTCAAAGAAGATTTAATACGTATTCTCCTCAAACTTTTCCAAAAAATCAAAGAGGGGGAAACACTTCTCAACACATTTTATGAGGTGAATATCACCCGGACACCAAAACCTGGTGAAGATAACACATACACACACACACACAAAATACAGACCAATATCTCTCATGAACACAGATGCAGAAATCCTAAATAAGATACTAGCAAACCGAATTCAGCAACAAAATAGGCTTCATCCCAGAGGCACAGGGATGGTTCAATATATGCAAACTGATTAATGTGATATGCCACATAAAAAAATTCAAAAATAAGAATCTCATGATCATATTAATATATGCAGAAAATGCATTTGAGAAGAAACAACATCCATTTATAATCAAAACAACAAAATTGGTATAGAAAAAAAATACCTTAATATAATAAAGGTCATATATGACAAGCCCTCAGCCAAGATTTAACTTAAATGGTAAAAAACTAAAAACCTTCTGTCTAAGATCAGGAACAAGGCAAGGCTGTCTACTATCACCACTGTTTTCAATATAACATTTGGAGGTCGTAGCAAGTACAATCAGGCAAGAGAAAGATATAAAAGGTATCCAAATAGAAAACGAAGAAGTCAAACTGTCACTATTTGTGGATGACATAATTCTCTATATAGAAAACCCCAAACACTCCACAAGAACACTACTAGAAACAATAAGCAAATACAGTAACGTTTCTGGATACAAAAATCAATGTTCAAAAATCCACAGTACTCCTAGATTCTAATAATGAAGTGTCAGAAAAATAAGTCAAAAAAATAATTTTTGCAATTGCAACCAAAAGAATAAAATACCCAGAAATAAATCTAACGAAACGTGTGAAGGACCTATATAATGAAAACTATAAGACCCTATTAAAAGAAATCGAAGAAGATACAATGAAATAAAAAGATATTCCATATTTTTGGATGGAAAGAACCAACATAGTTAAAATTATCATATTACCTAAAGCATTATATGGATTTAATGCAATCCCCATCAAAATCCCATCAGCATTTTTGAAAGAAATAAAACAAAAACTCATCAGATTTCTATGGAAGCACAAAAGACGACGAATTGCCAAAGCCTTGAAAACCCATATCCGAAAAGAAACTTGCACACCAATGTTCATAGCAGCATTATACATGGTGGCCAGGACATGGAAGCAATGGAAGTGTCCTACAATAGCTGATTGGCTAAAGAAGCTGTGGTACATATATACAATGGAATATTACTCAGCTATAAGAAGAGACGAAATATTGCCATTTGCAACAACATGGATGGACCTTGAAATAATCATACAAAGCGAAATAAATCAGCCAGAAAAAGTTGAAAATCACATAATATAACTTATATGTAGAATATAAATCTAAAAGCAACAAATGAACAGGACAAACAAACAAGAAACTCATGGACATGGACAATGGACTAGTGACTACCAGAGCGGGGAGTGGGGAGGTAGACGGGGGCAGGGGGAGATTTTAAATCATTTCTTCAATTAAAAAAAGGAAACAGTTATATGATTTCTGATCCCACAGTCCAACTTCCCTTTAAGAAACTACTGCTTTTGTCTACAGCCATGCTACCCTGAACAAGCCCGATCCCGTTTGATTTTGGAAGCTGAGTAGGGTCAGGCCTGGTTAATGCTTGAATGGGAGACCACCTAGGAAGACCATGTGCTGGAATAGAACCAAATAAGAATATCCACAATTATCTAAAGAGTCTATTAAAACTTCTTCTCTTTACTATCTAGTATCTTGGTGAAGCCAGGTTTTCTTCACACATTTAAATTAAACCAACATTGTGAGAAACTGAATGCAGGAATAGATATGATAATCTAGTTTTCTTTTGTTAAGCGAAACATTAGAGATATGCAAAAATGTGAAACAATGCCACTCTTCCCACAAGTCTTTTAAATAGAGTTAATGTAAATGTTACTTGTATTAACATGTAAGGAATGACTTTATTATTGTTGTTTTGAATGAATTAATAAAAACTTCAACATTTCAATTTTGGGTTTAGCAATGATTGATAAACACCATAAACTAAAATCCTTCAAGGTCCTTAATAACTAAGAATCCAAAAGAGTTGTGACACTAAAATGTCTGAGAACTGTTGACCAAGAGAAACCACTGAAAAACTAAAACAAAGGTATCTCTAATAAGCTAATAGTGGAGGTAAAATGGAGTACGAAAAATACCAATTTAATAAAAAAAAAAGGCAGAAAAGAAAATAAATAAATACCAAATGGAACAATTTAAAAAGAAATAGCAAGATGGTAAATTTAAACCAAGTCATATTGATAATGACATTGACTGACACTCACTTTAAAAAGTAGAGGGTAGCAAACTCCATGGAAAGACCCAAATAAATGTTGTATCCACTTTGAATATAAAGACCAATAAAACGTTAAAGGATGAAAAACAAATTATCATGCAAACACTAACTGAAAGCAAGCTGCAATGGCTAAATTAAAGTCAGACAAAAACTTCATAATTAGAACTATTAGCAAAGCAAAAAAGACATTACATTAATGGTAAAGAAGTCAATTCATCAAGAAGACATAAAAACAAAGCTTCAAAACATGGAGCAAAAGGAGAAAAAACCAAGTAGATAATGGTAAAGAATTCATTACTTCTTCCTAAGTAATTAATAAGTAGGCAGAAAACCAGCTAAGTTATAGAAGACTTGAACAACGCTATCATCTAACATAACCTAACTGACATTTACACCCAACATCTGCAGAATACAGTCTTTTCAAGAGTGCCTGGCTCAGACGGATTCACTGTTTAATTTTACCAAATAAGAAATGATATGAATTCTCTACAATTTCTTCCAGAAGACAGAAGCAGAGAGAATATTTCCTAATTTCATCTATGAGGACAGCATTACCCTAATATCAAAATAGGCAAAGAAACTACAAAAAGAAACTACAGACCAATATCTCACATGAACACAGATACAAATAACCTCAACAAAGTATATTAGCAAATAGAATCCAACAACAAAGAATAAGGATTATACACCCATGACCAAGGGGAACTTATCCCAGGTATGCAAAGCTGGCTCAGCATTTGAAAGCCAATTAATATAATCCATCACACATTGACAGACTAAAAAAGAAAAATCACAAGATCATATTAATAGATACAAAAAGCTTTTAACAAAATTCAACACCTTTTCATGACAAAAATTCTCACTAACTAGGAATAGGAGGGTACTTTCTCAACTTGATATACAACATCTACAAAAAACCTGTAGCTACTATCATATACAGTGGTGAAAAACTCAAAGTTTTCTTGCTAAGATGAAGAAAAAGGTAAGGATGTCCTCTCCTATCACTGCTTATTAGTATCATATAAAAAGTCTCAGCTAATAAAATAAGACAAGAAAAAGAAACAAAAGGTATATTGACTGGGAAGGAAGAAATAAAACTGTCTTTGTTTGCAGATGCCATATTCATCTATGTAGAAAATCCAAAAGAACAGACAAAAAACTCCTGGAACTAATGATTATAGCAAGGTTGTAGGATACAAAGAAAGTCAATCACATTCCTATAAATCAACAATGAACAAATGGAATTTGAAATTTAAAACGTATTAACATACACATTAGCATCCAAAAAAACAAAATTCTTAGGTATAAATCTAACAAAATACATACAAGATCTATACAAGGAAAACTATAAACTTCTAATGAAAGATATCAAAGAACTAAATAAATGAAGATTCCATATTCCTGCATAGAAAGAGTCAGTATTGTCAACATGTCAGTTCTTAAATTTATAAATTCAAAACAATCCCAATCAAAATCCCAGAAAGTCATTTTGTGGATACTGACAAAGTAAATCTAAAATTTCTATGTAGAGGCAAAAGACTCAGAGTAGCAAACAGTGAAGGAGAAGAATAACGTTCGTGGACTAATATTACCTGACTTCAAGACTTACTATATAAAGCTACAGTAATCAAGACAACGTGATATTGACAAAGGAAAAGACAAACAGATCAATGGAAGAGAATAGAAAGCCCAGAAATAGACCCACATCAATACAATCAAATGATCTTTGAAAAAGGAGCAAAGAAAATATAATGAAGCAAAGACAGTCTTTTCAGTAAATGTTGCTGAATAACTGGACATCCACACATAAAACAAATAAAAATAGACAAGACTTTATGTTCTTCATAAAAATTAACTCAGTAGGCCTAAATGTAAAACAACAAAAAAAAACTATAAAACTCCTAAAACATATGAAAAAACCTAGATGACCTTGGGTATGATGATGACTATTTAGATATAACACACCAAACGCACAATCAATAAAAGAAATAATTGAGAAGTATGACTTTATTAAAATTAAAAACTTCTGCTCTGTAAAAGACTGTAAAGAGAATAAAAAAACAAGTCACAATCTGGGAGGAAATATTTGCAAAAGATACATTTGATACAGAACTATTAAAAAGTATACAAAGAACTCTTGAGTTCTATTCTTACTGTTATAATAAAATTAACAACCCAATTAAAAAATGGCCAAAGATCTGAAGAGACATCTCACTGAAGGCATACAAATAACAAGTAAACATATGAAACATATGAAAAGGTGTTCTGAACATTATATGTTAATAGGGAATTACAAATTAAAACATGATACCACACACCTATTAGAATGGTCAAAATCCAAAACACTGACAACACTGAATGTTGGCAAGGATGAACAATAGGGAACTCCTCATTCATTGCTAGTGTGAATGCAAAATGATACAGCCACTTTTGAAAACAGTTTGGCTGTTTCTTATAAAATTAAACATGTGATTACCATATAATCCAGCAGTCAGGCTCGTTGGTATTTACCCAAATAAAATGAAAACTTATATCCATAAGAAAACCTGCACATGGATGTTTGTAACAGCTTTACTCATTATTGCCAAACTCGTAAGGAACCAAAATGTACTTCATGGTGTGAATAAATAAACTATGGTATAAAATAGTATTCAACACTATAAAGAAATGCTTTCAAGCCATGAAAAGACATGAAGAAAACCTAAATGCACATTCCTAAGTGAAAGAAACCAATCTGAAAAGGCTGAATACTATATATATTCAACTATCTGACATTCTGGAAAAGGCAAAACTATAGAGTCAGTAAAAACATAGTTACCAGGGACTAGTGGGATAAAGAAGGATGAACAGACAGAGCAGAGAGATTTTGAGGGCAATGAAATGACTCTGTATGATGCTATTAATGGTAGGCACATGTCATTTTACATTTGTCAAAAGCCACAGAATGTACAGCACAGAGTGAACCTTAATGTAAACTATGGACTTCGAGTGATAATGTGTCGGTGTAGGTGCACTGATTGTAACAAACGCACCACACTGTGGTGCAAGATGTCAACAGTTGAGTAAGTTATGTGTATGTGGGAACAGGGGAGTATACAGAAATTCTCTGTACTTTCTGCTCAATCTTGTTGTGAATCCAGAACTTCTCTAAAAAATAAAGTTTATTAATTTAAACACACACACACACACACACAAATTGAATCTAGCAAAACAGAATAACTGTGACTAACTAACAGGAATACAAATTGGTTAAGTAATCAAAAACCTTTTACAACGTTTTACAACCCCTTTCCAAGAAAAAAGGTCAAAACAGACTGCATCTGAGCTTTCCCTCATCTGGATGGATGAAGAAAACTAGATAACTAGTGCCACCAAGAACCTAAGATAAATAAATTCAGATCTCTGAAGGACGGCATCACCTTAGCCTTCAAACTGTTTTCTACATGTAATGTTTTAAATATTATATCCAGCACCCAAGCAAAGGTAACTAGGTACATACTGAGATAAAACAGCATCTGCTAACAAGAACTATCAGACAATATTCAATATAAACAGATCTACAAATTTCCAGACAGAATAATCAGACACAGGCTATGAAACAACTATACTTACTATGTTTTAAGGAGATAAAGGCCAAGCTTGAAATTTCAGCATGGAACTGTAAACTGTAAAAAGTGATATAGCAGATTTGAAAATTAAAAAAAAGAGCCAACTAGAAACACAAGAATTGAAAAGCACAAAATCAACAGTAAGAACTCAATGTATGTGGCCAAGGGATATATATTCTTAACACATTCCCTAGGCAATCCACTGTGTTTAGGAACCGGATTCACAGATGACTATAATAAATCTTAAATTCCTCATTTGCACATTTCTAACTTAACTTCTATAATGCCTCCAAAACAACTTTTCTAATACGTGAGTTTTATGTCTCAGCACCTTAATAAAATCCAACTCTCTTGTGACTAATGATCCTTCACCATCTACCCTACATTCCTGATATAATGGCCTACTAACTAAACAAGTCTTATGCATTCTTGGCTTGCTCATTCAATTTTCTCCTTCTGGAATGGTTTTCCCTATCTTGTCTACCTAGTGAACTCCCACTAGTACACTTTAGAATATAAGACTCACATGTGATCTCTGAGCAGAATTAATCATTTTTCTGTACTTTCATTCATCTGTACTCTCATACTTTGCTCACAACTCAACCACAGCACTCACCATACTAGATCAAAATTATGTATGAGCCTCTCTGTCTCCTCTACCCCACCAAACCAGTTATACTAGAATAATTCAAAAGCTAGGCTCACTTATTTATATCCCAAGAACCTGAACCATGACTATTATATCATGCGCAGTAAATGTATATTGAATAAAGTATGCATTTGTTGAAATGACAGCCAATTTCAGAGAAGAATCTAGGATTGAGTCAAGAATTTTATCCTTCACTTTCTGCTGGAGAAAGGCTTAGAGTTTGCTAATATGATGCCAAATGATGAGTTAGTGGCAGAATGGTATTCTACCACACTCTGATGCTTAAAAGGGTCAACTAGAGCAGTGTACTAGGAGAAAAGTGTGAGAAAAGATCAGATTATGGGTTCAAAGGAAGGGTGGCAGGAGTCCTTAAATAGCTTCTTAAAGAAGTAAAATACAGAAACTGAGGAGAATAAAAAATAGAATAGGAGCTTCTCTTCCAAAAGCAATATTAAAACCAAATAGCCACACACACACACACACTTTCTCTCCTCTCCTCTCCTCTCTTCTTCTCTCCTCTCCTCTCCCCTCCCCTCCCCTCTCCCTCCCCTCCCCTCCCTTCTTTCTCTCTCTCTCTCTTCCCTGCTCTCCCTCCCTCCCTTTTTCTCCATCTCTCTCTGACTCAACTTTTAGTTTCAGTGGACAGTGAGAATACTTCTCTTAAAGGGGTTAATGTTAAATCCACAATTAATAAGTAAATTCTCGTATTTCTATATACCGTGAACAGTTTATAGACATCAAGAAAAATATTTCAGAAATGGAAGAAACTCCCCACATGGGCATCTCTACCACTTTAAGACCCTGTCTGCTCAAAATAAAGAGGTTCTTTTACGCAACTTGACTCAAGAGCCACAGAATCCATCATGCTTGCAGTAGAGGGGGTTAAGGCAATTATGGTGCCATTACTAATTCTAAATTTTATTCCAGAATCTACGAATTATGAGAGATAAAAACTCACCCCATAATTCAAGCTTAATTGAAACCTTGGGGTGAAACATTTCATCACTCTCTGGCACATAGGAGTACTTTATTTTGGCAAACTTCTTAACCCAATTTTGTTTGGTCTAATTTGAAGTCTGACATAAAGATAAAATGAATACAACTTTTACTATAACTATGACATTTAAACTGTATTTATGGAATCAAATAACAGTAGTCAGATTATTTTCAAACTGCAACTCCTTTCCAAGTCTGTCTCTAATAATAAGGAAAAAATGTTCCCTCAAATCCTAAGCTGTTCAATTTGAGAACTTTTTCTTTTTATTCTTTTAGTTTTCTTTAACTAATTTAAGCTTCTCTCTTAAGCAGCATTCTTCTTCTTTCTCCCTAAAGATCAGACCCAGAGCTGTTATGAATTCCTCCCTCAATCTTCAGACCAAATTAGCTTTTATAAAATCAATTTATTCTCATACAGAAAAGACATAATAATTTATCATTAATTATAAATAAAGAATACACATTCACCTGGAAAGGTAGTTATGCACTGCCTTTTCAAGGTGACACTACATTAGGTAAATAAAGATGAAAAGAAAACTTCCAAGGGTATAACAATTTTAAGGACTCTTCAAAAATAAATTAGGACATAGTCCAGCCCCTCCACAAGTTTAACAACAGTGAAGAAAGCAGTTAATTTTTGCAGTACTCAGTCAAATTTTACACCAAAGTTATTTATATTTAAGCTTAATTAAAGCCAATGAACTGTTCTCAAATGTTCTAATGCTACACATACCAATGAAGTTAGTAACCAAAAAATTAAGCTCTAACACTTTCAAAATGTTATATATTTAGCTGCTGCTAACAAAGCACATATAGTCTAGTCCTTCCAATAATGTTATTGTTCCTGCAGTAAAAAGTTTTAAAAGCAAAGTCTTAAACTGAGAAGAGGACCTATTCTACCTTTAGACAATTTGAAGCACTGAGATTTAAGAAGTCAGCCAGTGTCTCAACCCTTTGTTCCCTTGGCAGTCAAAAGTTGCATGAAAGTGATTTAACCATGCAACTAAAATTTCACTCAGAAAAAGACATGAGTTATGGAAAAAACAGAAACATCATCTAAGTACTATAATTTCATTTTTTTCTCCTTAAAAAAGTCAATAAAAAACAGTGCCTGGCATAAAAATAAAAATTACTTTCTAAAGCAAGATTGTCGATTTGACATAAATAGGGTATATTGAATCTAGTATAAAATTATACTAGATGGCTCATTTGTAATCATTCTCACTTATAGTTTGGAAGTCATAAGACAAACTATGTAGCTGCTTTACAGCTTAGCCTATTAATTTAGAAAAACCAAAAATTTAGGTCAGTTGAACTAAAATATAACTGAAATACTATTTACAATTAATAAATGCAATTTTTAACATGGCTCACCAACTGGTTCAAAAGGTCACAAGCAGGAATTTCACACCTGCAAGAGAACAAATGTGATAATCCTCAAAAAATAATATTATGAATATTCATGTGATTCGGGAATAGTCAAGTTAAATGCCAAATTTGAATCAGTCTGATTTTGCTCTTATTCTAAAATGATTTTCATGTTTCTTTGTTAACATGGAGAGCACTAAAACTGATCAGACTTTTAGTAAAATTTACTATAAAAATAAAAATTTTAAAAAATATTTAATCTACAAGTATCTTTCACTTATGAACTTCATGCATCTCTGAAAAGCTAAAGGTGTAAAACATGTAAAGATAAATAAGGCAAAACAAAAAATGTACATATAAATGGTGACATTTTGGTTTTGAAACAAGCTATAGAAAAATATATGTAACACCATATGTGTAAAATATACACATGTGAAAATAATTATATGTTTTGCACACAAACAGAAAACTTTTAAAAGCTTAAAAATGAGAAGGGAAAGTGAAATGAGACACTTCCTATGTTTTATATTTTATAGACAGAATATAATCATGTTATTTGTGTAATAGAGAAAGAAGTTTATAAATCAAACCTTACTTTCTCTACTTAGTTTATAATCTTACAGATTATACTCTACTAAAAAAAAAATTTTAGCACAATAATCTAATTACACTCAATAATATAGCAACTGCTTTCTGAATATCTACTTTAAAAAAATAATTATCCTATGAAACAATACTACTACTCTAATCTAATACATCTTACTGTTTTGCCACTTAAGTGTAAGGCATTTAGAAAGTACAAAGGAATTTATTTTTCCTCAGTACTTTTAGTACTGCTCATTTTTTCAGGCAGTTTTACATGGGAATTACTAGTATTACTTCATTTTCTACAGCCTTAATAGTTTAAGATGCTGTCCTAAATGAACATGAGAGATATGTCCTAACATTCTTCAAGACTGGCAATATCTTCATTTTTGATTTCTGATCCCAAACACATAACATCCGTGTGAAAGGAGTGCATTTTATATTCATAATGTTTTAGAAAGTTTAAAAGTCAGAGCTGTGAAAAAAATGTCTTCAGGTGGGTAAAGAGACACAAAGTTGGAAATTTACTACTACTAATAAAAATATCATGCCCACCTTGAAAATGACAATTGCAGGGAAGAAGACAGCAAAGTTAGACAAACGGAGAGTAGAGGACACACACACAGAAGTAGGGAAAGAGAAAGCAGAAAAGAAGAGGCAGAGACATCCCATCACATGATGAAAGAGATACATATTTTTAGGATGGAAAAGGGTCAATGGAACAATGACTTCACCATCCATGACACCTCCCAGAACACAGAGGAAACCATGAAAAAGCCACTAACATAAACAGTAGTACAACTAGAAAGCGCACATATTAAGAGCAGTAGCTGATAGAAATCACCATTTATAAAAGGGGATATAAAGGACAGCAACTGCATTTAAATTCCACTCCCTCTTGATATATATATATATGAAAATAAGTTGTTCTTTCCCTGACCGGTCATCAAATTTGCACACAATACAAAAAGAGAATGTGGCTTTTTAAATAGAAAGCAGATTAAAGACGTATAGTGTATCAATAAACAGATATTTATCCACCCAGTAATTTAGAAACCTACTGTAATAAAATACTGCAGAATGTTAGATTACATAAAGATATAAAAGTATATGCACATGCATATTTAAGGTAAACTACCATAAAGTAGGGATACAAACCTTCAATAGCAAGACCACTGTTTTGCCTCTAGAGGGCGAACTTGGTCTTCTGGAAAACTCTAGACAAGAGAAGTTACTTTCAGACTTTACCAAAAAAAAAAAAAAAAAAAAAAAAAGTTAAACGTTAAGGAGGTAGCAAAAGTTCCCACACTTTCTTGTGTAACAGTGTCTGTCCTTGGTGTCTCAGTAATTATTTTACGGTGCCCCCCAAAACCAATAAAAATACCTAATCATTCTGTTTAATAACTAAGCAGTTATGTCCAATGATCTAACAGGATTTGTGTCCTAACAGTTAGTAGCCATTTGAAAAAATAATATACATAAATTGAAAGAAATGTTTTATTTCATTCTTAAATTACTAATTAAATAACAATTGATTGTACGATTTTGTAAAATGGAGTGTATGCCTGTTGTGCAGTGTGTAATTTCGCAAAACCTGAAATCACATTGAACACCATCACCCTCATTTCCTTTCCACACTAATTTTTCCACATCATCTGATTTTTATCAGAGCAACCTCAGAAAAACCAGATTCACAAAGATATGTTCCCAGAGAAAAGAATACAGTGCCACTTAATGTTGAAATTGCATACTACCTCAAGCTACCAGTCTCCACTATATCCGACAGATGCGGAGAAGCACTGAGTTTGCCATGGTTCGCCCTATGCATGAGATGGAGCACATGGGGTACCTGAGCACACAGCATAATTTTAAGACCCAGTAGCTATTGAAACCAGTCAGTATTTTAATTACTTGTACATAAAATTAACTATAACAAATATTTTTTTTTAAATCTAAGAAGTATTTTCTTGTATTACTTGGGAACAGTAAAAAAAAAACCCTATTAAATACTTAAAGAAAAATATTTTTTGAATTTCAATGACACTTATTGCTTTTATGCAATTATTTTTTTTTAAATGCTGGTTTTGTTAAATCTGATAAACTACAACTGTGGGGAGAAATAGGAAATTTCTTATATGTCTCCTGAGCAACAACTTCTCTTAACTTAAAATGCTACAAATTGATCCAGTCTCACTGCTTTTCAGTCTCACTGATCTCCTCCTGGCAGTGGTAGTAAGGAGCACACATTCAGGAGTCAAATAAGATTCGAAATTCTTAGGAACTCAAGAATATAATATTAAAACAGGTATTAAAATAACTGGCTCCTAAATTACCCATCTCACAAAGTTCTTGGTTAAGGCAGAACATCAGAAAAGTAACCAAAGAAAGAGTTCAACCTCAAAATCTCAGTTTTTGCTTTTTACTGTTTCTTAAGTTCACAACTACCTATATCCATAAAATCTGTGCCACCGGCAAATGCTACCATGTTCAATGGGCAGTCAAAGCATGTGGTACGAGTAGTTAGCTAACAACAACAAAGATGCTATCCAAGGAGTACCTAAGAAACAAAATTAATGTTCTGTTATTTTATAGAACTTTCACAACCACAAAAGACAATTGAAAATATGTGCCGTATTTTAAAAATATAAAGTTACTAAAAATACCCATAATCTCAAAATTTTTATTTAGAAAAATAAGTATGAAAGCGGGACATGGTTAATTATCAAGAAAATAATATTTTTAAAGCTAAGACAGATCACATGGCTGTATTAGTACTTACCTGCTGAATAATTTTAGAAGTTTTCTGAAGATTCTCTCTGGGAGGGACTTTACCAAATAATTTCCAACCAGGGGCACTATGGACAACTGATTTGAGTTCCTTTGTCCTTTTTGGAAAAAGGTTTCTGAAACACAGAAAAATTACATGAATTGTGTTTTTGGTAACCAGGGAAATATTTAATAATAATTTTTAAAGTAGTTTCTTCCCAAAACAAATACAAAATACTTTCAAATAAAATTATTTCTACTGCTTATTCTACTGACTAGTAGACTAATAAGACTCAAGAATACCTAAGAATACAGAAGTAGTAGAAGAATTATCAATACAGATACTAGGGAGATAAACGAATTGAGAAGAAAATGACAGCTATAAATAAAAAGTAAATATTTGCTTTGATAAGCTAAAAAATGACAATAAAAGCCAAGAACTTGAGAATAAAATAAAGAAAGCCTGAATGAAATATGTAAAGGATTATGCAATATAATCTTTTGGGTATTATTTAATTATTTTCAGTAATAACTAGTTGGTAATAAAATGACACCTACTGATCTTCCATTGCTATAATATATGTATATGTAAGTTGTTTTTTCTAGGACAAGAATATACAAAAAAGCTTATTGCAAAAGAGTCAATATATAACCAAGGATGAAAGTGCCTATCACTGAAAATCTAAAAAAAGCCTGTACATAGATCAAGCATTTTACTTATTATCTCCATGCCCATATCAACCAATCATCATATTGAGGTAGTTGCTAAATAAAGCTTTCAATACTAACAGCTCTTGGGGTAGGGGTGGTGGATGAAGGAGAGCCTACAATGAACAACCAGATATTGTAATCTTTACCAAACACATTCTCATATGAAAAACTATAAGCTATATATATTAATACTATACATTAGACCTCTATAAGTTAGAGAACTTTATACATCACAGCCAAAATGCCAAATATACATGAATCTTTGACTGTTAGAAATAATCTTGCATCACATAAAAAAACCTGTTAAGATGTGTTTATATGTAAAATTAATTTATAATATTTTGGACTTCCAAAATTAAGGTCAAGGAATACTAACTTCTTACACCAAACAACAGTAGGTCTTTCAATGGCTGTAGTTCTAACTGTAGTATAAAAGCCTGGTTCTAACATGTAGTATAATATTACAATCATCATAAGTTCAGAATGAAGTTTAAATTATCATTAAATCATTTTTTAAAAAAAAGCAAAACCCTTAAATATCCAAAAAACCTTTTGTTACTATAAGAAATTTCCATAAAATAAGTGGGTATCCAATTATTTAAAAAGGCCATCGGATAATGTTCCACATTAATTTCTTATGCTACTAAGAAATTTGGGATTGGGTTTTCAGGTTATCCCCTGCCATGAAAACTATTTATAATATCTACTGTCATGAAAAACTATTTATAATGCAGCTAAATGGCATATATCTGTAATGAAAAGTAATTTTTAAATATTATTACAAATATATGAAATTGCAGTAAAACAACATTACAGATCACCTGGGCTGCTTCTACCAGTTAGCCTAGGAAGAGAATCACCACTTCATTAAATCTTAAAGAGAAAAACACAATGAAAAGGTACATTAAGTAGGCCAAAAATGTGTCACTCTGTCATTCTTCTCATGCACTATTCCTTGTCCCCCCAAACCGATTTTCAGGGGACTGGTGATGTATAGGGTCCTAATGCAAATAAATGTGTGGGACTAGGTTCCTCTATCACCTTCTCAAACAGCAGACAGGCAGACGGACGCTTCACTCCATAGCACACACCCCCGCCCCAACACACGTACTCTTCCCTTTATTCTATCCCCAAAGATAATCAAATCTTAAATTTAAATCAGCACTAAAGGCTTCTTAGCAAAACAAACCATGTTCAAGTATCCACACACAAAAGAGAGAACAATTTTTTCTTTCTGAATTCTGGAAGTAGCGCTCAACTATATAAAGAAGATTTACATGGCAGTGCTGAAGAAAAAGGTCACTCTTATTCTGTAGTCTTCTAGTTTGGGGGGAGGGGCAGAAAGGAGGAACATTCCTAACTTCTCTCTGCCCCTTTATTCATCTTCACCTATGGGGTTGAAATTTGGTGACAGACACTGCTGCCTACAGCAGAGAAGATTGTTCTGCTTTCCTAATATGAGGGTAAGTTTTCCCTGTACCCATCTGTCCCCCACCCTCACAGGAAAGGCCCTCCTGTGCCAGTAACTAGCTAGATAAATTTAATTCAGATGAAGTATTAGGAGGCTCACTGCAGCCAAGGCACATCTTTCAGTCCAGATTTCATCAGTATTAAAGCTGATGTTTTGAAGGCTCATTTGTCTGGGTCTATGTCTTTTTTTCTACTAATTCCAAACTCAGATGGGCTAATAAAGAGGTGTTATTTACTGGTTCTCCCTAAACCCCAACAGTCAAGTTTTAATCAGGTGAAAATGTCTTACTGCTTCAGAAATGCTGGAAATATTAAAAACTATGTGTTTTCTAATCTGGGTTTGTTTTTTCTCATTCTGTGATACATTTTGTCAGTATGTATAGAGAATAGGAAATATCAGTGGTAATCCATATTTCCCCCCTTAAATCATTTTCTACTCCAATCAACACTACGTCCACACACAACTACCTACACACACATGGAGACACAAACACTTTATCTTTCATCCTCTCCACTGATCTGTGTCCACTCTTTTCAGGAAAAAGGAAATGAGAAAATCTGTTGCACAGTTAAGAAACAGCACCAGTTGAGAAATAGCAGCCTAATGTTTTTTATATTGCTGAAACAAAAAAAGAGAAAAAAATAAGAGGCACACCTAGAAAAAACTGATATGGGGATTAGAGGAGTAGGGGAAAGAAAGCCCTAGTCTTCTCTTAGTGGCTTTATTAATAAAGGTTGGTGAATGAATGATTCTTGCTTGTTAATACCTGTTAATATTTGCTTCATATATCTGTTTCCTTTTCCCAAGATTTATTTTATTTCATCACAAAAAAGAGTTCCATATGATATAAAAGAGCCAGAAAACTTGCTTACTATACCTTTTTAAAGGATAGAGCTAACCAAAAGGGACAAAATTTATTTATGATATGTAAGTTCTCTACTCATGATTTCTAAAGCAGAAGAATCTCCAATGGGTCTTTTAGAATTGGCAAACCCACTTGTAAACTGAGACAAAGCCATGTAATCCATAGTTTCTCAGAACTGGAATTTGGCACTACAGAAAATTGTGGCTGCCTAATTCTGAATCTTTTTACTGCCAACAATGTCAGCTCTAGCCAAAAAATTCAGTTTTTGCCTAACATTTACATCTATATGACTTTTAATTTTCTAGATTAGATAAATTCTAATCATCACTTAAATGGAGTTGTACATTAAAAGAGGGTTAGAATAATTTTCCAAACAGGAAAAAAAAAATCAAACTTCATTAAAAGAGCAAAATTGGTTTAAAATATTTGAAATCATGACCTGATCTTTAAATTCTCTCAGCAGAAACCAGACTGCTTAAAACACATCAACTTCCTGGACTTTGTACTTAAGTTTCTGCAAAGTATAATAGAACACTAAAAAGAAAACATTATCTAGTGATCATGGAATGTCACAGTTGACTACATAATTAATTCAAAGAAGCACTATCTCTTTAAAATACAGTACACTTTGGCTACCCTTGAGTATTCTGGATTAAAGATTTGGCATGAAGATTACTTACATTCCTTCCAAACCTCAATCATTTCTCACTTGAAAAAGCCTTTCAGCTGACTATACACACACACACACACACACACACACACACACACACACACACACACAAAAGTACATTTTTTTTGGCCAAATAACTTAAGTTTTTTTTAATTTCAAGAATTTTCATTTTCAGGCTCTTTCTGGATCTTGTCTTTGTCATTATTATAAATCCTAAAAAATTGTTTTTAAATAGAGAAATTTTGTTTAATACATGCTGCTTAACATAAAAGTTTATTTTTAAAGGATAGAATTCAGTATCATTTACTCTTGGTCAAAAGACAGAATTTCAAGGCTGAGAGTAAAGGTTATAATTTTTTTTTAAGTATTTTAAAGTTGCCAGGGACCTTAGAGAGCAACCAAGTCAAAAGATCTTCAAGAGTCTATGGGCAATGCCATCCTGAACGTGCCTGCTCTCATCTGATCTCTGAAGCTAAGCAGGGTTGGGCCTGGTTAGTACTTGCATGGGAGACCACCTAGGAAGACCAAGTGCAGTAAGCATCATTTAAAAAAAAAAAAAATCTTCAAGAACCAATGAACCTATCTGAACGGACTAGAGGAGGTCCATAAACCTTCTCAAACTATACAAAGTAAACAGTGTGCTTATGAACATTTTATTGGGCAGCTGTCTAGAGTTTTCATCAAATTCTCCAAGGATTCCGTGTGCCATCCCACCATCTCCAAGAAAGGTTCATGAGCCCCTTTCCATGGTCGCATCACTAACAAGTATCTGAGCCAGGTCTCTTGAACAGTTCCTTTTCTTTCTAATCACACTTATCCTGTTCACATCCTCCATAGAACAATCAAGATACAAGAGCTTTCGAAACTATCTGTTTTTTTCATCCCACACATTGTCAAAAGGCCTCTTGATATTCATTTAAACAGTTCAAAAATATAAATTATTTTCTTCTTTCTCCTGTGTTTATATCAGCAAGTCACCTTATGGTATGTCTCATCGATTGTAGAAAATAAGTTTCAGACACTATCTTAAAGATCTTTACAAATTCTTTTGTTGCAGGGAGAGAACAAAATTGAATTAAAAGAAGAAGAAAAAAAATCACAAAAATATTCTTGTTTTTGTGCTGGATACTACTTACACTACTTACATCATGTATCAAATGCTTCATGAAAAGAATCTCCATTGGTTTAACTCCAATGTAGTATCTAAAGATAGACATTCAGAAGGAAGATAGAAACCACCAGAGGAAGAAAAGAGGAAGGGTACAGGAAAAAATCTTTTAGGACAAGAACAGAAACAGTAACAAAGAACAACATCAGCAAAATATGAGCAAAATATTCCAGTCACCAGGATATAAGCTATCTTTTAACCCTAAGAGGAAGTTGTGAAAGAAAAGCAAGAAAATGATGATGATGAATAAAACTAACATGTGTGAATACTTTTTTATTTATGCCTCTTGTATAAATAAAACGAACGATGCTAGTGTTTTTATTTACAATATGAGTAAAATAGCTTCGTATATTTTAACCTTCATAATGGGTACAGAGTTTCCTTCCAGAGCAATAAACATGTTCTAAAATGGATTGTGGTGATAGCTGCACAACTCTGAATATACTAAAAAACACTGAATTATAAACTTTGAAAGAATGACTTGTATGGTATGTGAACTATATCTCATTTTTTTAAGTGAAAAAAAAATCAAAAGTGACAATATGTGAAAGGAAATATAACAAGACCAAGTGGTTTTATCTAAGAAATGCAAGGCTTATTCAATGCTTGAAAGGCAATCAATGTAATTCACTATATTAACAGTCTGAAGAAAACCCATAGAATCACATCAATTGATACATTTGACAATATCATAAATCCATTCCTGATTTAAACAAAATACACAGAAAACTAGGAATGGAAGTTCTTTAGCCTACATAAGGGCACCTACAAAAAAAAAAAAAAAACCTACAGCTAGCTAATGTCATACTTAGTCATGAAAGACAATATGTTTTAGAGATCAGAAACAAGACAAGGCTGTCCACTCTCATCACTTCCATTCAAAATCATATTGAAAGTCCTAGCCAGTGCAATAGGCAGGAAAAATAAGTCTCACAGATTGGAAAGGAAAAAATTACATTTTCTGCATTTGCAGACATTATTGGCTAGATAAATAATCCCACAGAACCCACAGAAAAGCTCCTAGAACTAATAAGTTTATTAAAATGGCTACAAGACACAAGGCAAACAAAAATCAATCATATTTCTATACTAGAAATGAATAATTACAAACTTAAAAATTAAAATTAAAATTAAAAAAATATATCATTTACAACAGTTTTAACAAATATTAAATAGATATAAACCTAACCAAACATGAGCAGGATGTGTGTGCTAAAAACTACAAAAGACTGATGAAGAAAATCACAAAAGACCAAAATAAATGGAGAGACACACTGTGTTCAAGAAATGGAATATTCAATGTAGTAAGAATGTCAAATTCTCCAAATTAACAAGGATTATCTTAGATACAGACAAACTGATTCTAAAATTAATACAGAAAGGCAAAGGAGCTGAATAGCCAAAACAATTCTGAAAATTTATTTAGATATTATCTTCTGCATTAGAATATGAGCTCTATGATGTTACACTACATTAGACTGAACTCTCTGTTCACCTTGTACCTCCAGTGCTGACTTCAGCTCATGAATGAAACAAAGTCAGCTAATTTGGGGGAACTGCAGGAAAAAAATCACTTTTGTTCTCAAACTTAGTTGTCTTAGTAGGATCTGGCTGCTATAACAAAATACAATCAACTTGGTGGCTTATAAACAGAAACTTATTTCTTACAATCTGGAGGCTGAGAAGGCCAAAATCAAGGCAGTGGCAGATTCAGCATCTGGCGAGATACCACTTCTGATTCACAAACCACCAGTTTTTCAATGTGTCCTCATATGGTAGGAGGGGTCTCCTTTAGAAGGACACTAATCCCATTCATGAGGGTCCCACCTTCGTGACCTAAGTGTTTGCCAAAAGCTCCACCTCCAAATACTACAGCACTGGGGATCAGGTTTCAACATATGAATTTGAGGGCTGGGGCAATACCAACATTCAGTCTACAGCATTAGTCTTACGGAGGAGAGTATACTCTGGTGAACCATTATTTCTATGACGCTTTCTCCTCTATAAGTCACTACTTCTAGGAATCATACTCTTCTGATACTTTTCACTTTCTACTTTAACTGATCTGAATACCACTTTTAAACTATAAATGCATTGCAAATGAGATTTGTGTAACCTTCATGATACCCTGCATATAAAGTATTTAAAATACCCAGTAAATTTTTTATTTTTTAAACTAGTGCATCAAAAATTGGCTGTCTTTCTACTGTGTACAGTTCTACAAGTTTTACCACATGTTTAATCTGTGTAACTACCACCACAATTGAGGTATAGAACAGTTCCATCAACCCACAAACACTCCATCATGTTACCTCTTTGTAGTTACCTCTCCCCTAATCCCTGTAAAGCACTGACATAAGTCTGAAGATTGACTTATACAAGCTAAATTTAGTGCCAGAGAAGTAAATCTTGCTTTCCCCATCTCATGTTCCCTGCCAGCATCACATCGTAGCATTTTAATTTATGTTTGCAATGTCGTCATCAGTGGCTTCCCCAGAAAAGCCTTATTCTACCTCCTCCTTTTCCTGCTACATAGTCAGTGCTCAAATATGCTTGCTGAATGAGCCAAGGAAAGAGTCAAACAGAAATTAGAGGAAAAGAATGACAGACAACTCATTCTGGCTAGAATGACAATATACAAGTAGGAAAGAATAGAGCATTTCATTTCCGTGCCTTCAAATCCTCAACACTCCCCAAAATCAATGGAAATGTTTTAATTCCTAATCCTAGCATTAAGGCTCCTCACAATTTGGACCCAAATTATCTTTCCAATATCATTTCCTACTACTCCTTGTACAACTAGGAGAAATATATGAGGCTTTATTATCCCTACAATCCACTCCCATTTCTTTGACAGTGCCTTTGCCCCAACCCCTACTGAAGTAATAACACCAAGGTGACCATATTTATATCTTATGGTATTGCCTCTCAGTGAGTGCTGATTAGATGGGACTGTTGATAAAACAAGGACAAATTCATACATAGGCTGAAATAATCAGAATCTCGGGATTTTTAAATAGAAGACTTAGAGATTGACTCAGTCAAGACAGTAGATGCTTAAACTGATAAATCAGATAAAGCCGGAGCAGCTTTATAGGATTTTTGTAGGTGGAAACCACATATTGAACAACCAGGAGACAGAAAAGAGATCAGAAAAAAAAAATCTCTTGAAAGGCAGAGAAACCAATGCTGCAATTCTGTAGCCAGGGTATATTATATTTTCTATCTTCACAATGTCCACAAGATGCCTAGTACATGCCTACAGCAAACTTTCCTTCATTTAGGTAGCTAAAGTGAGTTTCATTTCCTTACGACAAACGTAAACCCTAATATATCAGCCAAATTGTATTCTTTTTCACAAATTCTGGACTTTCCTGCCTCTGTGTTCTGAACAGCTACATACAAATTTTAGTTCTGCTATTAAAATAAAAACTAAGTTACACATACTTAAAACTATAATAAACCAAATTTAAATCTAGAAAGTATAAAGACAAGATAAAGTGGAGAAAATACTTCCAATTCATGTATCTAATTAAGGTATAGTATCCAGAACATATAAAGAACCCATAAACCACCACAACAAAAATACAAACAATCCAATTAAAAACGGGCAAAGGACTGAAAAGGCAACATTTCTCCAAAGAAGACATGCAAATGGCCAACAAGTACATGGAAAGATGCTCAACATTATTAGTATTAGGGAAATTCAAATCAAAGCCACAATAAAATACTACTCCATACTCATTAGAATGGCTGTAACTTTTCTTAAAAAAGACTATGATATGTGTTAGGGAGGATGTGGAGAAACCAGAACCCTCAAAAAATTCCTGGTGGAAATGTAAAATGGTGCAGTTGCTATGGAAAACAGCTGGAAGTTCCTCAATAAGTTAAACACAGAATTATCATATAACCCAACAATTTTACTCTTAGGCATCACACCCAAAAGAATTGAAAAAAAAAAAGTGTTCAAACAAAAACTTGTTCATAAATATTCATGGAAGGACTATTCATAACAATCAAGATGGAAACAACCCAAGTGTCCATTAACAGGTAAGTGAATAAACAAAATGTGATATATCCATACAATGGAATATTATTCAGTCATCAAAGTAATGAAGTACTGATACGGACTACAATGTGAATGAACCTTATAAACATTATGTTAAGTGAAAGAAGCTGGACACAAAAGGCCATATACTGTAACATTTCATTTATATGAAATATCCAGAATATGCAAATCCATTGAGACAGGACATAGATTAGTAGTTGCTAGAGGGTTGGGGAGTTTCGGGGAAGGAGAGTGACTGCTAATGGGAATGATGTTTCCTTTTGGAGTGATGAAATATTCTGGAACTAAACAGCAGTGATGACTGCACAACACTGAATGTATTAAATGTCACTAACGGTAAATTTTGTTATATGTATTTTACCATAATAAAAAAATTGTAAAAGGTTTCTAATACTGAAATTCCAATTATCAGCTTTAAAATATGGTTGCCAGTTTAACAGATTAAACTCATGTCTTTCAGTAGGAATGAGTATGCCAAACCAAAACTATAGCTAAACCACAGATTTTTATAAAATAAGAGTTATTTCAAGGAAATCTAAGTTTTTCTGGCTGTCTGGTATTAAATATATTAAGCAGAAAACTAAATTCCACTGATTCAGGCTTTTTAAACAAAATACAAAAATGGTCATATCAAAAGCTGTTTATTCTGGATGAGCTGTTTTTAAGTTTTATCAAATCTAAAATACAGGTTAATATATGAAAATTATTAAAAACTTCACTGACAGTAAAAAAAATTGCATTTAGTATGGACTCATAAGAATGAATTAAATGACAAGATGATGTTTGCTATTAATAAAAAGGTCAAACTATAAAAACAGAGTGCAAGAAAAGGTTAGACACATCTACAACTGAAACTGATAATTTGTTTTACTAATTAGAAAAGCTAAAGAAAATATTTACCTCACAAGTGGAAAAGTATAAAGGATATTTCAAAACTAGCAGCAACATTAAGGTAATATTTACAATATAAAGTTCAACACTTCTTTTACATTATAACATTGTCAGTTATAGATGCTATACATGGATTTTAGCCCAAACAATGCCAGTCCTTTAAATATGGACTGCTTTGCAAACTAGTAGCAAGAATTTTAGGCTTCATCAAAATTGAACTGATATAGCTAGAATCACCTAAAGATGACCAAATTTAAGGATGGCAGACCCCAAGTCTCTGACTTTATTTATTCCTTGAAAAGAGCACCAGTGTGAAATCACTCACTTATGCCTGTTTGTACAAACTTCAAGTACTTACATATTATGTCTAACTATTTGCTTGGAGGTGAATCTATTATACATTGGATACTTGAGTTCTTATTACAGTTAATAAACAACTGAACTTGTTTAGTTTGTCTTTCTAGTGTATTTCAGCTATGGTTCCCCATCAACATTCAGTTCTTCAATTCTATCTTTCATTGAACCAACTGATTTCTCTCCTATAGGAACATCTCCCAAAGACATGTACCAAACATACGCTGAGAAATGATACCACTAATAATAAGTAAAGAGACTCTCAGAGTGACCACATCAAAGATTCCGATCATTTGGTTATACAAGTTCTGGTACCTTTTAAAAAAGTTTTTAATCCAATAAATCTTTGTGTTACTAATATATATTAAGCTATTTGTCTCTATGCACAGACAAAAAAAAGCAAAAAAGACATGTTCCCTATGTCCAGGGGATTTGCATCTTAGTAGAAGAGACACATATAACAGAAATAATTATGAAAGCCTCAATACTCTGTCTTAACCTCATTCACTCCTCAAAAATGGCTGATGGGTATACAGCCACCATTTATTTTTACAAAGTAATGTATAGAACTTGTGCATGGAACATGTGCAAGTCTTGGATGTAAAGACCTGATTTTACAATTTTCCCTTAAGTTGTTTCCTTTTTGATCCATGACAGCAAAACAACTAGTCTAACAACTATTCTGGCTCTTTTTCTTTTTCATCAAATTCTTTCAAAAACATGGCAGCCATAATTCATCACATGACTCTATTTTCCTATCATCCCACTTCTCTCAAAACAAAAATCAGATTCAAAGTTTGCCTTCATTAAAGCTTCACAAAAAGGGAACTGGTATAAGAAATTGTCAATTTGTTAGCTATCCCGCAAATAGGGATTAAATTTAATGTTATCTAAATCAATTATCTGGATATCACATATTAATAAAGAGACTGACAAGCACCAATAAACTACCACAAGTGTATCTAAGCCCCAGTTTCTCAAGTTTCGAATCATGTGCTATAAGAGTCACTCTTCTAAAACACAATTTGAAGCATGCTGCCCACGTTTTAAAAACCCATCAAAGGTCCAATGCACTGCCATCTCTCATGGAATCAATTCGAATTGCTTAGTTCTATCATACAAACCCCTTCATTATTTAGTGCCAATCTTTTTGCCTCAGTTTTTGACACTCTACCTCACCTGTCCTAAGGATAGTCATACTAATGAACACCTGCAGTCCCAGAATTGCTATTGCTATTTCATCTAGAAATTTTGCATATGCTGTTGTGTTTACTGACCTCAGTCTTATTCCAATCCAAACCCTCCCCATCCATGAAGAGTTCTCTACTTCCCACCCCTATGTTAATCACTCCTTCAGTTCCACTGATGCATCCTTATAGCCTCTTTTTTAGCACTAATCAGGTAATATTATAAGTACTGATTTATATAACTCCCCCATCTTACATTTGTTAATATTCCATCATCTAATTTCCTTAGTGATTCATTTTCGTAAGACTCAATAGCATTTGTGAATGAATAAATGGTAAGAAAATTGCAAACTAACTCAAAATTGTATATGCTTAGCTAGGAGAGTCCACAAACAAGCAAACAAACAAATAAAAAAAATGGTTCCATAGCAATCTTTAAATTTCTGAAGGAAAATCTGTAAATGAACTGACTTGTTCTTTGTGGCTCTAAAGGGCAAATTAGGATTAAGAACATTACAAAGAGATACACTGTGCTGCGACATAAAGAACCTTCTAACAATTAATAACCACAGTAGGCTGCCTTTAAAAAACTGCGCTCCTTATTAATGAAAGAATTCAAGCAGGCTAAACAATATCCATCAGGTGCCTGAAAGCTCTAAGAATAAAGCTGCAGAAACTTAGCTCTAGGGTTGTTGTTCTTGTCACTTTTTTTTTGTTTTGTTGACATTCTGTTCATGTCAAACCTAGAAGTACTTCCTGAATTGACAGAACCTATGACAGAACCCATGATAGATCCTACCTTCCAACAGCACAGTTGAAATCTTTCTCCTGACCAAAGTAATTGTCTTTTTTTTTCTACATGGTGTTATGATTTTTTTAGCAACGAACAGACAACTAAATAAAAATTAATATTTTGGTGGTCCCATATAAGAGCAAAACAATCATGTATTCATTAAAGCATGTAGCTAGTTAATTTTTTACCCAAGAAAGTTTTATGGTGGTTGTCTTCTAAAATTTTTCCTTCATGCAGCATAATTCTCAGCTATTTTATTAGTATGCCCAATATTAAAAGTTAATCACTGTCCAACTATTTTTGACGGTATTAATGTGCTTCTGGGAGTATATTACAAAGATAGACATCATCCTTTAGTTACACATTTAATTGTTGTGTCAGTTATGCTATATAATAATTATCAAAAGATTTATTTTATTAGTCTTTAGATACAAATTTTGTACTCAACTCCCAATTTGGAATCATAACAAATTCGTTTTACAAACAATACCCAAGAATTATCATTTTTAATTCTAGGTAGTACCAATGAAGTTAAAAAGTCAGTCCAACAGACATAGAATGAGGAGTGTCAGGGTCCATGTAAATAAAAAAAAGCAACATAAATGTTATCACTCTTCCAAAACCCAAAAACTACTTAGTTGAGACCTTTTATTGACTGAAAACTTCAATAACTTACTTCAGAACTTAAACTTCTACACAGTATATCTTTCTGATAATAAACAACGAATTTTCTCCTCATGGGTGAGGGAGATTTCAATTGCTTGCTAGATTTACTATGGTGCTTATAAGAGAAATTTTCCTTTTAGCATTAGAACTCAAGGAAGAATACACTGTGTAAGACTGTATATTGCATTTATTTTGCCCTTTGATACGTGTACTTTCTAATAACCTGAATTTATCATACTAACAACCTAAACTTTTAAAGCCTAAATTAAACCTTATATATACCAACTGGCATTAAAAAATATTTCACTTGCACAATTATAGCCTGTTAAAGGCTGTGAAGGCACCGAGCCATTAGGGAAGTTAAGAGGTAGGGGCATTGCAGATCTCTTCAAGGAAAGAAATTTCCAGAAACATCCACAAAGGCCCTGAAAATAGAAAAAATAAATACAAAGATAATCTGAAGCCCACAGGCCAAAGTACAGAGCTAATTTCCAGCTAACAATTATTCTCTCCAGCATTTTTGCTCTGTACAAACCTCTTCAAACTCACCTCTATTTCTCCTGTCTCTAATCATACCTCCATATCCTTTCTCTTTTTTCTTACCACCTTACCTGAAATAGTATGAAAACAAAGTATTTATCTTTAGTTTTATTTTATATTCCCTGCCTTGCTTTTCAAAAGCAGATAATATGAGCATTTTATGCTTTTCTAACAACAACAAAAAAAATGTTGTAGTGTTTGGATAACTTTTTCCTAGGACAACAGAAAAGCATTTCCCCTACTTGACTAGAAGATGACTACAGTCTAGAAAAAAGCCAGATTTGGAAAATCTAAATAATGCCCAATGTATGATGAGGAGTTGTACATTACAGTATTTAGAAAAAGTATGAGAAAACAGCACATAATTTTATTTCAAAACTATCATGTTCAGTTCCAAACTTAAAATATTTTAATCTGTGTGGGGTTAGAGACAGGCAGATGGAAATATTTTTAACCAAGAAACGTATCCCAAAATAAAATTCAAATTAAAAAGAAACCAATAACAAAATTCAAAAGTAAATTAAACACATTACCAAGTTCACTGTCAAACTAGCTTTAAGGAGGAGCATAACTTATAGCTTGGTTTCCTAAGGTGAACTTCTCTTAATTACAGGAAAGAGCCTGCTGAAAATCCAGACGGTCACATGGGTTTCCCTCTTTCTTCTTTGAGCCACAGAAATAAGTCCAAGAAAGGCTGAAGCAGCAAATTCTTAAGGGGCATAAGCCATGTGTAATGTAATGTGAAGGATTTTTTCTCAAAGGCATGGAAAAGAATTACAACAGCAGAAGGAAGGAAAATTAACACTCTTTTTGATAAGCAATAAATGAGGAGAGGTAAAGTTATGACTGCACATTAAAGAGACCCGAGTAAGGTTTTGTGAGCTAAAGCCTTTTACAGAAAAGGTAAGTATGGCTATCTAAACAGCATAAAATGAAAGTAAAAGACCTTTCCCACCAATAAAAGGAAAGCAAAGATTTAATTAGGCAGAGATAATTTCTCAACTACTGAGGGTTAGCAAAATACTTTTACACTTGTATTTATATCTGTTCTCTACTGTATTTCTATTTATACTCACCAATTACATAGTAAATAAATATGACCCAATTTTTAAAAAATAAAGCAATTTGAGCTATAAAGGTATGTTGTAACTTCCTTCAATTATTACCTGAGAAGACCTGCTTATCAACAATTACTTCAATAATTATAGTCTGGGAAGCATCTGCATCAAAATCACTTGGGAGTACACATGTGGTAAATATTTGGATTCCTGCTAGGCCCCACCCAAGTATCTTGAATCAAAAGGTGGGCAGGGGCTCAAGGAATCTGCATTCTTAACATAACCACAACCACCACCACCACCACAATGCCACAACACCACACTACACCACCCCGCTCCCATAATTTTAAACACTAAAGTTTAAGAATTACTATAGTAGGGTCCAACCAAATATCAACCAGAACTACTACCTGGGAACAACTTTTAGTATAGTTAACAGTGTTCCTAGGACGAAATCTGCAGCCTCAAAAAGGACTAACTTTCCCTTTCTGAATAATACATTAAGAGATGGGTAACAGATGTATCACCTCAAAATCTCCAAATGTTTCCACTCTTCCCCAAAGCTTTCCTACAACATTCTAAGTATGAAATGTATGAGTAAGCCAAGTTAAACATTTCATGAACTTAAACTTAAAAATTGGCTTTGCCTGTCTCTAAGAGTTCCTTAAAACATTAAAGATACAAATCTTTTAGTATTTGTCAACACTCCCTCCTTTCAGTCCCTTCTCAGATTTGTTCTAGTCAAAGCTTTAAGACTTCTGTAAATTTTATATCACTACACCAGAGTCCTCCTTAACACTCATCCAACCCCAGATACAAATCATATTTTAAAATCTACTACACAAACTGTGTAAAGTTTCTTCAGGTCTTACCCAAAATTCATTCTAGTCTTTTCCTTTCTTTAAATCAGTGGATTTCAGTGATGGGATTGGGAAAGGGACTGTAGTGGTCTTGCTGCAGCTTGAATAATATTTGAATCCTCACTAAATGCCACATAATACAAAGTACTTTTATCTCATTTAACCTTCATGACAATTCCAGGAGGTAGATATCACTATTACCTCCTTTTTATGGATGAGCTGCTTAAGGTCTACAGAGGTCAAGTAACTTGTCCATAACTACACAGCTAGTAAGCTAATTCAAACTTATGCTCTCTAATTCCAGAACCAGTCTTTTTTAACCAGTACACTATCCTGCAGTTTTGAAGATGCCATCTGCCAAAAGCAAGTCCCCCGAATCCAATCAGGTAAAGGTTGTGGATTTTGCAGAATCTAATTGCTTTTCATGTGCTTTTAGGAGGCTTTGAAGTACAACAAAGGATAGGAACTACTGCACTAGGCTATTGGTTCACCAAAGTGGAACACTGGTAACCTCTGAGAAATAACTCATGGTCTGAAAGTTAATCTCAAATTCTAGTTCATTGATTAACTAGAACTTACTTATTATCCTAGGCATTCTCTCTCCAACTCCAAAAAAATGTTAAGACTAAATATATATATAATTTGCTAAAGAAAAAAATTAGAACTGCTGGTCTGTACTGTCTGCAGAAACTAAATAAAGATCACTGCTGTTTAGCATGATTACTCTGAGGCAGATTACTCTAAATTAGAACTTACTGAAAGAAATGTTCAAGGTAGAATTTAGTCAAGGGGGATATTTCTACCTCTGGTAACCTTCTCATTTTACAAATGAAATACATCTTGTTCTTTTTTAAGCATCTTCTTTAACTCAGTTCACATCTGTAATATTTGGCCAGCAAATGTCTGAGGTCTACAACAGTATGTGCAAGAAGCTCCTGTAATGCAACATCACAGTATATTAAAGCTGGAAAGGACTCTGAATCTCCTAATTTCACAACTGCTCCTCAACTAAAAACCTTTCAATCAGTAATTCGATACCAAATAAACTGTGAAATTTAATTAAGAGTAATGTACAGCAGGTCCGAGAATAACGTTTCATTCAACATCGTTTTGTTTTAAAGTTGATGAGATGCCGTAGGACTGAACTCACTTATATCTTAGTCTACGGTAAAACTGGCTTCATCACACATCACTTCACGTGAAGTTACAGAACCTATCAACAATGTTAAGTGAGGACTTACTATACAAATGTTGCTTTCCAAGTTGTGACAAATGTACCAAAGTAATGTGATGCTGATAGAGGAAAACTGGGTGAGTGTTATGCGAGAACTTTCTGCACTATCTGTGCAACATTTCTGCAAATCTAAAGCTATTCTAAAATAAAAAGTATTTTAAAAAATAAAAAGTTCTCCACGGCCATGCTACCCTGAACATGCCCCATCCTGACGAATTTCAGAAGCTAAGCAGGGTCGGGCCTGGTTAGTACTTGCATGGGAGACCACCTAGGAAGACCAGGTGCTGTGGGAATAAAAAAAATTTAAACTAAGCAACTATAACCTGACAAGGTCCTTGCAATCTGTGTGGTCAACCTAACACTGCCTCGCCTAAAAAAATAAATAAAAAAAAAAATAAGTAAATCTCTACGCCTATTTCAAATAGCTTAAGTAACTCCAAACAAGGAACTTCCTGTTAATGAGATTGTTTGCTTTGCTTATTACCAGGATACAGTCGTTAAAATATTAAAATTAAAATTATCTTGGTCCAACAAAAATTGAAGTTTCCCAATATCTCTACCTAACTTATATTCACATTGTCACATTGCTAACCATCAACCTTAAAACCACACCACATTTCTACAGTAAGTACTTGAACCAACTGTGGACTTGCAATGGGTTTAGTGTAGATCCCTACAGAGTTTTATGGTTGGCTGGTTTTTCCTTTTTTTTTTTTTTTTAAGAAAATATTTGGGAAAAAATACTGGATCTTGGAATGTGAATCAAAAGCTACAATAGGCTCTTGAGCCATTGGCTCCCTGATCTAAAGTTATAATGGGTTTAAAAGAAATGATATATGATAAAACCAATTTTGCCATTATAATATTATAATGTTTAACAACACTCTACAATCTACACACCTTTTTTTATTCGAGCAATTAATTACACATTCTTTTCAGCTTTTCTAAAATTTTAATTTTAATATTAATATGCAAATAATGCCGAAAGCGTTCCATTGATGACATAAATACTTTTGCATTTATTTTTATAATTCTTATAGTAACAAAAATTTTTAATTTAGATCCAGATGTTTTATCATTCTATTTATAATTATTCCACACCTATATTAAAAAACTGCTTGCTTTGAAAGCCATAAAAATTTTTTAAAACTTACCAGAAGTTTAATATTTTGCCTTAATCAAGCTACTGAAGAAGGAATTTTTAAAGACACAGGTTTTGAAACTGTCATTTTTATTTTAGTCAGCTGGAAGAAAGACACACAGGAACAAATAAGGAAGCCCTATCTGACAGAGGTCTATGATGGTTCAAACGAGTGAATTATGATTTTTGTCAACTACTATAAATTCTGGTGGAAAAAAAAATATGTGTTTGATTTTGTTGTTTCTGAGAACTTTAAATTGAGAAAAATTATTACTTAAGATTTTTAAATGCTCAATATCATAATTAACAAAAAGAATACATATTCTCAACCATTTTCATATTGGGGAGAACAGAGACTACCTAGATGTGAAAAGAAATGACTAAAAGAGTGTCTAGTCTTCCCTATCCAGCCTAATACAAAAGACTCTGTGAATGTAGTTTTTTGCCACAGTTAGAAAGTTTCAAAAGTTAGTAATTAAATGGAAATCTACCTGAATCTATATATTCCAGAATCTGTAAAGTCAATTTTCTTTTCAAAGAAGGAAAGAAATCTTCAATACTTTGTTCTGTACTTTGCTATGCCTGTTAAGACCACCAAATTCCTGTAATTAATCATGAAAACTATAAAAATTATCAAAAATACCAGCGGACACAGATACCTGTGTATTTCTAAATTGCAGTAACTATGCCAGTGCATTTCAAACAAGCCCCAAAAGTAAAAATGCCTTTTAAAAATATACCCCTTTAAAAATATGTATCTACCTAAAATATGATCCATTCTACTTTGAAAACAAGACATAAATTTGCTTTAAGGACCCATGAAAATGGTTCAAAGCTACTTTATTTTTAAAAGAGCAATAAATAGATCACTGAGGACAAAAGCTAGCCTGGAAACAAAAGTTTTTAAGTTTTCACCTCCTCACTGCTGAGTTGGGACAGTGGGGTAGTAGTACCCATCTAGCATTTCAAGACCTTTGTAGACAGGAAAGGGCCAAGGATCTTAGAGAATGTTACTTCTAGAGGTCCCACAATCAAATCACCATAAACACAAAGATGCCTATGTAACGCTGAAGCAAGTCCCTGTTCTGTCCCCAACAGGGACAGAACTACTCAACTCTTCTGGAAGAAAGGGAAAGCAGGAAATCACTAAGGCAGTCCCACCTGAACCAAATCCCTCTCTCTTATTAAATGTCTTTGTCACTCAATGAAGCTCTGTCAATGATGTGTCCACACTGAACATAACTCTGTAATAATAGATTACTGTAAAATGTTTCCCTCTCTTTGCTTATGTTAAAAGAAACATGAAGCTATTCTTTAGAAGTATTTATTTCTATTACAGATATCTTTTTTTTTTTTTTTTTTTTTTTGCCCAGGGAAGGAAAAGAGAGGAAGTGGTAAGGGAAAGATGGAGGATAAACAGGCAGGAAGAAAAGAGGCCACAAGTGAACAGCAATAGTGATGGAATGTAAACCTGGATGCAAAATGAGAAATCCTGGTTTCTAATCGCAGCTCTACCGTTAGCTAACTAAACTAACTACCTTCTTTAGACAGTGAGCTTCTTCATCAAAAAATGAAGCAGGTGTAGGGTTTGCATCCAAGAACAAGAATACATCCTAGAACAAGATACCCCAAAGGGAGCCCTCACCCAGAGCTTTAGAGTTGAGAATGACAACTGCACATAGGAACTAAAAAAACCAAAAACCTCTTAGGCTTAAGGAACGAGGGAAATTTCTGATTACTCTGCTTAGGTGATGTAAGAGTATTCAAAATTATTAGATACAAATTACTACCTAGAGAACAGTAAAGATGGAGGGGTCCATGCAAGTTGCCAATTCAACACGGCTTGAGTGGAGTTCTTCATACCAGCACCAGGCATTGTAGATTCAAAAATGAATGTCGACAGTTTTTGCCGTTAAGGTGTTCAGAATCCAGTTAAGGTTTTGGCTAATGCTAAGAGAAAAACTGTGCCTATGTCAGACTCTGCCTTTTCCCATCAATGTTATGTAAAGAAAGCAATGACACCTAGAACCTTTACATTCAGCTCTCAATTAAGAAAAATGAGGCTTAGAGAAATTAACTTCAGGAACCTTGTTTTCTGACTTCAAACCCAGTGATCTGACTCACACACATCATTAGTGTGGCGCTAGGAGTGTCAATTAGCTATATTAATTAAAGTCCTATTCACCTAAAAGTTAAAGAAAAAATTTCAAACTATATCATAATTCCTGCCTACTGTTAATATTATGAAAGCCTCTTATAATACATTTACCTTGTGGTTACTCATACATTGTAATGCATATATATGTATATCTTCAAACATAATCCCCACTAGCCTGCACTCTGCATCCAACTCAAGGACCATTGTCCAAATCATTTCTATTCCCAATGGGTGGCACAGAACAAGTTCTTTGGGTATACTGGTTGGATTACTGCTCTCTAAAGCCCTTTCTAGGTCTAAAATTGCCAGACATTTGACATCAAAACATAACCAATAAACACCCTAAGGCCACACAAGGTCATAAAGTTATACTTAATTCACCTTAAGAGCTTTTAAAATATTGCCACAAGTTCTAAGTATATTTTTGCAACTACTAACACAAATGCTTATCTCACTATTCTACTTATTTTGTTCTACTAGCACAAAATTAGAATTTCCCAATCTTGATTTAAACAACTTTATAGTTCATTTGTAAATTTTACAAGCAGGAAAAATGAAGGATAATAAAATAGAACAAACAATAAGAACTATTCATTACAATCGGAAAACTGTCTACAATGCACACTAATAGTATAATCCTCTATATCTTAAACTGCAGAATTTGTTGATTTCTGGTTTTTGTCAAGATTCTTGAAAAACGAACAAAAACAACAGAGAAAACTCTGAAAGGGAGCGTTTTAGCATTTCGGGCTACTTCTCTACATTTTTTTTAAAGCACGTCAAAATCTGGCTCAAGGGAGACTGCTCTTACATTTTATTAACGTGCATTACTAGGAGTATTTCCTGACTATTTATTTATCCCAGACACACCAACAAAGCTCCATTTTTAAATCTGCAATGTCCTGCACCATAATTTAATTTCAAGAATAGCAGGTCAGATGATATTTACAATGCCATAAAAAATTTAAAAGTTGCTGAAAAAAGTGGAGGTCTATCCAGCATAAGCAGATAAAAGGATTTTTCTAGATAAACCGCCACTATAATTTGACTTTTTAGGCTGGGATCAAATTCTACACACCAAAGCTGCATACGAATAAAAGCAAATGAAAGAAACGGTTAAACACACCTCTTCTAATTTCAAGAATTCCCAAACGACTTGAATGGATTCAGATTCCACGCAGGCAACTCTGCAAAATGACTTCCCTTTCTCTTTCACAACCACACCCCTGTAACAAACACACCGCCCTCCGCCCTCACCCCCGACCCTAATCCTTATAGCACAAATTCTTCTCTAACTGGGGACGGTGAAGGTTGTCTGCCTTTCCCAAAGAGGCAAAACTGCACACAGACAGGGCACTACCGCGCTGGCAGGACCTGACTGCACAGAAGCCAGGTCTGAATGGCAGGCAGAGCCTGTACGCCGACAGGTGAACAGAAAGAAAGATGAGCTGCCTACGGAGCTCACAACTTCTGCTACAGACAGACCAGCGCAATACGGACTCGGTTCCTCTTTCTCCGGTGACAAATCAAAGCTAAGTCTCGACGCCAGCGAGAGAGCCGGCCCGGGGGCGGCCCCCCATCGGCTCCCGGCCGGCCTCGGCCCGCGCCCGCCCCCGGCCCCCGCGCAGCCCGCGCTGTACCTGGCGAAGAAGTCGGCGAAGCCGCCGCTCCGTCGAGCCCGGGCCGAGGTGCCCGCGGGGCCCTGCTCGGCGGCGGGCGCGGGCGCCGGGGGCGCCGCCGCGGGCTGGTGCTGGTCGCGGGCGCTCTGCGGGCGGCTCACCTCGAACGTGTTCCGAGAGTCCGACAGCACGTCGGGGGCGGCGAGGCGGCGCTCGGCGCCTGCGCCCCGTCTAGTCCTCTCGGCCGCGGGGGCGAGCCACGCGGCGTCCTCGGGACCCCCGGCGCCGCCGTCCGCCCGCTGCGAGTCCTCGCCGCCGCCACCGCCCGGCCGGCGCCCCGCGCCCAGGCCCGCGCCCTCGGGTCCCCCGGCGTCCGCCGGCGCCAGGCGGCAGCTCCGCAGCGGGTCCTCGAGCGGCGCGGCCCAGTCGGACCGGCCGCCCGCGCCGTCGTCGTCGTCGTCGCCGGGCCCCTCGGACCCGAGGCCTCGCAGGTGGCGCGGCTCGCCAGCCTCCTCCGGGTCGCGGCAGTCCCGGCCGGGCAGAAAGCCCGAGTCCCCGTTGGTCATGCCGCCGCCAACGCACCGCGACGAGCCGGCGGCGCCCGCCGCTTCCGCGCCGCGGGGGCTGGAGCCCTTGTCCGGCGGGCGGGAGGAGTCCGAGCGCGGGGCCGCCGCGGGCCGCGGGGCGCGGGGCGAGCCGGCGGGGGGCGGCCCCCCGGCTGCCGCAGGGTAACGCCGAAGCAGCTGCGGGGGCGGCGTCGCCTCCGCTTCCTCCAGCGGCTCCACGGCGCCGACGCGTCCGCCACAGCCGCCCGTGGCGGGGATCGGCCGCCCCTCCCGGCCCGCCGGCTCGGGCGCCCGCACCGGGAGCAGCTTGGGGCTTCTTCCCGAGCAGGCTCCGGCATCCTCCGGACCCACCATCTGGGGCCGGGATGAGCGTCACCGCAGGCGGCGGCGGAGACGCCCCGCACGCAGGATCGGCGCGGGAACGGCGCTGGGTGCTGGGGCCGCGGCGGCCGCCGCCGCCGCCGCCTTCCCAGACCCGGCCCGCCCACCCGGGTCCGGGCGGTTGCGGGAGGGCGGGCGCGAGCCTGGGCTCGCGCACGCGCAGGAGCCGGACGGGTCCAGCGCCGACCTGGAGCTCCCGCGAACCACAGAGACTGCAGCTAGAGAGGCCCGCTCCCCGACACTCCCGCGGCCAGTCTGGGATCCGCCCGCCGGTTGGCTGGCCCACCCCGAGATGACAGTTCCTGAAGAAGCACAGGAATGGCTCCCTGAGCAAAGAAAAAAAGAAATCATTTGACGTACTTACTGTATGGGATTAGACAGAATACAGGATGTTAGATGTATTTCCTTCCAGCTCTTAACTGGTCAGCAGTCGACTTCACACTTCTACATCCCCCTTCTCCACCGCCACGGCCGCAAGTTAGGACTTCATCACCTCGTGTCAACATCACTCTCCTCTTCATCTTCCACAATACTGCTAAAGTTATCTCATCTAATGCCACGTTTTATCACATTGCTCTTCATAAAGATGTCCATGATCACTCAAGGAGGGAGAGGAGAGTCAGACAGGCTACTGAAATAATTCCAGCACCTTGAGATAATGGACTAAAATGGGGTGATCACCGCTGAGTGGAAATGAAGTGTGTTTAACGTAGAAATCAGTGCTCGCTTCAACACGAAAACTGGAATGAAGCAGACAGAGATTAGCATGGCCCCTGCCCAAAGGATGGCAGGCAAAGTCATGAACCGCTTTATATTTTAAGGCTAAGCAAGCAACGAAAAAAGCTATGGCTGCGACTAAGGTTCCCACGAAGGCCACACCAAGGCAAAAGATTGTGACACCTGTGAGGGTTTCTACTCCCTGAGTTGGTGGGAAACGCTAACTTGGCAGATCAGATTTTTTTTAAAAGGTTGACAACTAAAAAAATAAAATAAAAATAAAGTATAAATCACAGAATGTGATAACATTGGTTAGAAGAAGTGATCAAAGAGGCAGGAACCAGTAATTACTACAAAACTCTTGAGACTGAAAAATGTTGTGGTATGAAGAAATGAGGACTGGGATTGGAAAAAACTTGATTAATAGGGGAAATATATCTGGTAAAGTAAAAGACTGGGACTATCCAGGTCTAAAATTTATGGCTTAGGTTTGGAGATGCAGACTGAAGAAGAGTCATCTGCATAATGTAGCTAGCAAAGTCATGAGTGACACAGTTTAGGAAGAAAAAAATAAAGATGGAGACGGGGCACTTATAAATGTATATATAATGCTTAAAAATAAAATTCTGAATTTTTAAAGTAATTTTAGGATGGACAAAGATGTTATATTGCAAGGGATTAAAGAAGCACTAGTTGTGGATAAAATGAAGCAACAAATATAGACCGCTCACTCTAGAACTATGTCAACCAGAGGACAGAAATAGAATGCAGTAGATATTAGAGGAAAGAACATTGTCAAGCCTTTAAATATTTTTTCCTTATAAATACATATACATGAAAGGGTGAATATAACCTATATATGAATAACAATACATATGTAAAAAGAATGGACATCCATATTTCCAGCACCTAGTCATCAAATGTCTATTATAATTAGCATTTTTGAAGGCCCTAAAAAAAGACAAAGTGTCATGGGCATAGATAGCAGTGCATTTATTGTCAAGATCTTCCAGAAGAAGAAATGACTTCCAGAACACAGGTGGAAAAGTTAATATAGGAAGAGAGAAAATACTTGCAAATCATATATCTGATAAGAGTCTGGTATCAGGATATATAAAGAATTCATACAACTCAATAAGAAGACAAACAACCTAATTATAAAATGGGTAAAGGACTTGAACAGACATTTCTCCAAAGAAGATATGCTGTTAATAAACATATGAAGTAATTCTCAACATTATTAGTCATTAGAGAAACACAAATCAAAACCACAAGATAGCACTCACACCTATTAGGATGGCCATAATCAAAATAAGTGTAAAATGGAAATGACCCAAACGTCCATCAACAGAGGAATGGATAAAGAAAATGTATTATATCCATACAATGAATTTTAGACATAAAAAGGAATGAAGTACTGATATATACTACAAAATGAATGAATCTCAAAAACATTATGTAAAGTGAAAGAAGTCAGACACAAAAGGTCCATATTGTATAATTCCATTTATGTGAACTATTCAAGATAGGCAAATTCATACAGAAAGAATGCAGATTGGTGATTGCCAGTGGTTGGGAGAAGGATATGGGGTTTTCTTCTGGAGTGATGAAAACGTTTTGGAAACAAAGGTGGTGATTTCATGACATTGTGAATGTACTAAATACCACTAAACTGTATACTTTCAATGGCTTTATTTTATGTAAATTTTACCTCAGTTAAAAATTTTAAAGTTAATATAGTGTGACATGTCTAGATATAATTATGGTTATATGATGGTAAAGATGAGTCCAATCTCAATCTTTTGTCTGTTCATCCTTTTCTCTCTCTTACTAGAAAATCTATCTTTGTAATTTTCTTCATCCTTTCAAATCTTTCCCAATTACCTTGTTAATTTATTCCTTCATAGCTACTACTCTATTTCTCTATCTATGAAATTATCCTACTTTTAAACTTTAGTTTCTCTAAATGGTTTATTTTGTTCATCTCCTTCCTCTTGCATGGTCAACAGCAGCACAGGTTTTATGAACCACATTAGCCAATACAACCATTTTCTCAGGTCAGACTTCAAAACTGAAACACATTTATTTATATTTTGTAACTTTGTTTACAATAATATGTGTTATGTAATACTAAATTATGTTAATGTTTTTGTTAGTGGTTAGTGGTTTTAGTTTCCACTTTCTGCAATAAAAGTTTCCCTTATCTGTTAAGTAATATATTTCATTTTATAAAAAAAAAATTGATTTTTAAGGTGTAACATATTCTTTTTTGCAGTCCTTAAGAGTTTGACATTAAAAACTTTTGATAACATATTGACATTAAAAACTTTTGATAACATATCAAAAACTTTTAATAACATAGTAGCTTTTAATACCAGTGTAAGGGCTCCTCCTCCAGAGGTGTTGACTAACCTGGGCTTGGGTGGGACCGAGACATCAGCCTTCTAAAAAACTTCCTAAATGTGAAGTTAAATTTGAGGAACATTGCTCAAGGGTATTGGGATGGTGAGGTTGGTACTTTAACACTTTAGAAGATAAAGCAGGTTTGAGTGCTCTTTGGTAATCCGGTATAACAAGAAAAATGTTGAGGATTAAAGAAAGATATGAAGAGTTTTGATGAAACTATTATGATGAGAAAGGATATTTATAATCTCTGGTTTAAAATATTAATTATTTAAAGCGTGGAAAACCATTGATAAAATTAAATTCTTACATTTTCAAAGAAAATTTGGCTTTCACAGAAGTTTTCAAAATACGTATAATTATTCTACATGTATGACCCAATGTATTCTACATGTATGACCCAATCTTCAATATGAAGGGTGAAATATGGTACCATTATCCCATATTATTATTTTGTTATAGTTGTGCTCAGGAAGAGTACAAAGGCCTCAAAGAAAGGGCTGCAAAACTCATCCTATCTTTCTTTAATCCTCAACATTTTTCTTGTTATACCGGATTACCAAAAAGCATTAAAACATGCTTTATCTTCTAAAGTGTTAAAGCGTCAGCCTCACCATCCAAATACCCTTGAGCAATGTTCCTCAAATTTAGCTTCACATTTAGGAAGTTTTTTAAAATGCTGATGTCTCGGTCCCACCCAAGCCCAGGCAAGTCAACATCTCTGGAGGAGGAGCCCTTACACTGGTACTAAAAGCTACTCAAGTAATTCTAATTTGCAGCCAATGCTGAGAAATACTGCCTTATAGCTACAATCTTATCTCTCTGCTTCCCTGAACAAGCAAGCTTCTTGAAAAGATGTTTACACATTGTGCACTTCCAGATGTGATATCATGAGAAAGATACAATGTGGCTAAGAGTGTATAATCTAACTTAATTACACAAAAGCATCAGGCAAATTCTAAATGAGAAAAATTATATTTAAAAAAATGAAATGGGAGAGACTCTATTCTTCCAAAAGTGCCAGTATCATAAAAGGCAAAGAAAAGTTATAGACATGTTCAAGACTGAAGATTAAAACAATATGACAATTACATGCAGTATCTGCCCCTAAACTGGATTTTGTACTAGAGAAAAAAACATCTTATGAAGGACGATATTAGATCAATAGACACAACTGTCATATGCACAGTGGATTAAATAAAGGTGTCAATGTAAGTATTGATATTTCCAATTGATAATTGCTGTATCAGTTCTATAAGAAAATATTTCTATTCTTAGGAAATCACACTGGAGTATTTCAGATAAAAAGCCACAATATGTATAATTTACCACTAAAATTTCAGGAAAAAAAATTAACGTACACAAACACACACACAGCAAGTTACAAATAGGATAAAATGTTAACAGTAGGAAAATCTGAGAAAGATATATGAGTATTCCTTGTACTATTTTTGTGTTTATGACTTTTTGTAAGTTTAATCTTTTTCAAAGAAAAGTTTTTAAAGATGTCTCCATTTTCTCACCTCCCATTTACTCCATTCTAGCTTCTGTTCATAATTCCTTACTCTCAATAATGACTTCCCTGTCCTTAATCCAATAGAAAGTTCTCAGTCTCCATTTTGCTTGATCTTTCAACAGCATTTATACTGTTGATCATTCCCTCCATTTTGAAATATTCTTTCCCCTTTTACGAGAAAAACTCCTTTTCCTTAGTTTTCATTACTTTATTGTCGCTGCTTTCTCTTGGTTTTCCTTCTACCTCTTTGGTCAATATTTCTCAGTTTCTTCAGGGTAAAAGGGATTTCTTCCTCCTTAACCTACATTTCCTAGTAAAATCATTCTGAAACTTCTCTTCTCACTCAACCCACTTTATCCCAGGCAAACAATTCTCATGATCTAGGCAGTCATCTATAAACTGATGACTTTAGAATTTATATCTTCAGCTTCTACATTACAATTCAAATGCCTTCATGGTATTTCCATTTGGATATTTCTAGGCATTATACATAACAACTAACATGAGTTTCTCCTAGTTTTCTTCCAGCATTCTTCATCTTTATACATACCACCACCATTGACTCAGTTTCTCTGGATTCTATATGCTAACCATGTACCCAACACCCAGCTTAGTGGTTTCAAAGTCACCTCAAATTCAATATGTTCAAGTCTAAACTCATAATTACCTCCTCCAAATCTGCTTTTATTATAATATTTCATATCTCACAGAATGATAGTACTGCATATCCACTTGCACAAACATAGAACCCAAGAGTCATCGTTGATACCTCCCTTTTTCTTGTCCAAGGAGCTAAATGTATTGAATTGTGTACCTCAAAAAGATAGGTCCAATTTCTAACCCCTAGTATCTGAGAATGTGACTTTTATTTAGAAAAGGGTCTTTGCAGATGTAATGAAGGTAACGCTCTTGGAATGAGATTATCCTGAATTAGACATACACCCTGTTCTCATAGAGCTCACAAATAGATGTGACAGATATTTTTATAAAAGACATAAAAGGACACACAGAAACACAAGGGTGTCCATGCAAAGATGAGAGAAGAGATTGGAGTGATAGGTCTAAACACAAAGGAGCACAAAGGATGGCTGACATCAATTTAGGAGAGAGACATGAAATAAATTCTCCTTCAAAGACTTTAAAAGAGAGCAATTTTGCCAACACCTTGATATCAGACTTCTGATCTCCAAACTGTGAGAGAATAAGTATCTATTGTCTTAAGCTACCAAGTTTGCAGTAATTTGTTATCACAACCTTAGGAAGCTAATATACCAAGTAGTCGCTAAAGTTTTACCTCCTAAGTATCTTCATTTTTTAATTATGTAATACAGTGTTATCAACTATAGTCACCATGTTTTACATTAGATTCTCTGAAATTAGATGGCTGAAAGTTCCTAAAAACTTTTAGCTGTAAGATGAATAAGGTCTGAAGATCTGATATAAATGTCTTCAAATTTATTCATTTCACCCTATATCCACCCACCTAGACTAAATTACCATCATCTCATTCCTGGGAGACAAAATTAACCTCCCCGCATTCACTTGGGGCCACATCCAACCAACCTCCCATGCTGTGGTCAAAGTGCTTTTTTATAAACACAAATCTGATTGTGTCATTGCCCAGCTTTTTCAGTCTTCATCACATTAATCTTTCAATCTTTTAAGAAAAACAGTTTTTCATGTTATTACCCTATTGCTTCCATTTTTTTCTCCTACATTTTTGGCTGTTTCTTTGAAGTACTCTTGGGGAGGATTCTTCTTTAATCAAAAAGTAGTAGCTTCCTATTTTCTTAAGGCCACAGACAAAATCTTTTTTCATGACCTGCCAAGCTCTTCATGGTCTGCCTGTCTAGCCTCTTCTCCTACTTCTCTCCCAAACTCTCTGAACTTCAGTTACATTGGCCTTCTTTTCATCCTAGCTGCCACAAATCTCCTGTCAGTTTATCTTTCTAGGGCATTCTCCATGATTAGCAGGGTCTTTGTTAAATTGACTTTTATCTTCATCTCCAGCTTCATCTCACATTTAACTTTTCCTCACTTAATGTTTTTGACACATTGCCCTTTATTTCTGTTTCTGAAGTTGTCCTAAGCCCTTTCTCCCTAAGAGTCTTCATGTGTGTTGCTCCCGCTGCCTAGCGGGTCTTTCTCCAATTTGTCAACCTGGCTAACACCTACTCTTTCTTCAGGACACAATTTTAATGTTACCCGCTCAGGAAAACCTTCTCTGATCTCTCCTCCAATCACTTAGACGCCAGTTATATGCTTTTATGCACCATTTTTCTTTTTAGTCAGTATCATAGCTGTAATTTTACGAGGTTTTTTTTTTTTGCTAGCCTTTGTACACACACACACACACACACACACACACTACAATGCAAGCTCTGTGAGGAGAGGGAGCATATTTATTTTGTTCGCCTTCTGAGCAATAGTATCTAGCACAGTGTCAAGCACATAGTAGCTGTTCAAAAAACATTTATTAAAGGAATACTTGAATAAATGGATAAATAAAAGTATCAAAATAAGTGTCTAGTCCCCCAAGAAATTCTCAACTCAACAGATTAATCATATCTGTAATCCTCAAGACCATGATTCAGAAACTGTCTGATGCTGATTTATACTCATAGAATTAGGCAATTTTATCATCTATGGATGAATGTTTAACCTAAACATGATTTGTTTTGTATGAGTATGCACTAGTGATACCTAAAATAATCACAGGTTGTCTTCACTATATACCGATCTGAAAGCTGTCTTTGACAATAAGTTAATTTTTTAAAAAAATTTACTGATTATGTCCATTTGAAATTCATTGACAAGATGTGGAATAAATTTGGCACCAAAAGCCAAAAGAGAATTCTGTAAAACAATGTGAATGAACAATCTTCTGTGGAACTATGCAACTTGAATTGCTACTAAAATCATCTTCAACTTCCACAAATGGTTTAAATTCCAGGCATGCCTGGTAAAGCCTCAGCTGGTAAAAGGATGACTAGGACTAAGGTTGTGGATTATAGTTAGATAACAAGTAGTGAGAGGATGCATATTGCGGATTAGCTCAGCAGGGTGAGATATGTGTGGGAAATGAATGATAGTAAAATCATAAAGCAGCGGCTGTTTGGGAAGCCACAGCTGGATGGCCACAAACCAAGAAACAGATGAAATGCTTTAGAAATGCACACTGGTCCTTTTGGGGAAGCAAACTGATGCCACATGTCAAGAGGTATTGTAATGCTACTCCTAGAAATCTGTCATAGGAAATCATTCAAAAGGATAAAATAAAAACTATATAAAGATGCTTACAGCAAAATCTTTAATAGATAAAAATTAGAAATTACCTAAATTGTTGATAATATTGGAAATGTAGGAAAAACTAGGTCTATCAAATATTTCTAAAGAAATATTTTGACAGTAATTAAAATGATACAAATGCAGAAATATGAGAAAACTTTACAAATAATATTAAATAAAATAGATACACAATTGCATATCATAATTACAATGATGTGTAAAACTATATCAAGCTTGATAAAGGTCATAAAAGATAGACATGAAAAGAGAATGATAGGATTTTTTGAGTTTTTTTATACTTTTCCTTTTATGATGTTTAAAAATGTGATTAAATGGTAACTCTTTAAAAGAATGCTCTGAAAGGCATTTCTAAATATGTGCCATAGATAAGAGCTGTGTAGAAACAAGAATTGAAAATATTTTTTTGTGATGCAGGAGAGCATCTAGCTGGATTTGGAGGAAAAAACATCTATAAACTTACTTTTAAACACTACAGACAAACTTGCAAAAACAATGACAGGTCTGTAAATAGTTGTTACTGCTATAATCTAATGAGAGTTTTTACTTATATTCAGTATAAGGAGGATTAAATTTGTCAAGCATTAGTGTTTTCAGAAACGTTTGGGGCCAGACCTGAAGTAGGCTCAATATATATATAACTGGCCCTCCCTCTGCCCCCAGTGATTACAAAAATATAACAAAAGGCTATTTTGAAATAGAGCAGAATATAAAAAAATTTTAAAGCCACAATCCCATCACCTAGCAGTAGTTGATTTTAATATTAATTAAATATTAATTGATACCTTTTTACAAATGATTTAATTTGCTATGTTGTTTCCCATTCTGTGGATGAAATTAAATATATTTAACCAATCCCATTATTGGACACTTTGATGATTTCCAATTGTTTACTGTTGCAATTTAATTCCTCATATATATATAAATTATAAATATTGTTGCAGTTTAATTCCTCATATATAAATATTTGTAGATGTCTTTGGTTATTTTCTCAGGAAAATTTATAAAAAATGGAATTGAGAGGGGAAATGATATAGATATAAATTTTATTTTTTTGAAAGCCAAAAATTTTGTATTCATTAAATTCTCATTCATCCTTCAAAACCCAGCTTTGAGCATTATTGTCCAGGCCAATTTCAGTGTGTCCCATTATGCTCACTGATCTCCCACATTTTAAATTATTTTTTATTTTTTATTTTGAAATAATTTGAAACTTAAAAATTTGCAAAAGCAGTAGAAAGTATTTCCATATGCTCTTTGTTTAGAGTCTCCAAAAGTTAACATCTAACAAAACCACGATTGTCAAAATAATGAAATTCTCATTGATTTAATACTGTAATCTACAAACTTTATTTGTTTTTCATTTTTCCCAGTAATGTTTTTGTTCTGGTATAAGATCAAACATTCTAAAAGGTTTTCAGTCCCCTTTTACCCGGCCAAGGCAGGACAGTGTCTCAGTCTTCTTTATCTTTCATTACCTCAGGCCACCTTCATGGGCATGCTACTAGTCCAGTCATACAAGGCCCCCTGAACAAGTCTTCTAATGCTCTGCTGTTGTCATCTTGAAATTCTTGATCAGTTTTGAAGAAGGAACCTCACCTTCTAATTTGAACTGGGCCCTGTAAGTTACGTAGCTGATCCTGAATGACCTTGATGCTCTCAGCCAATTATTTTGTAAGATGTTCCTTAGTTTAGGTTGGTTTAATTATTTCCTCATAATTAAATCCAGGTGTTGCATTTTTGGGAAGAATATCACAAAAGCCATGTGTGTCCTCTTCCATGCATTGTATCAGGAAGCTCATAATGTTGTTTTATTTCAATACTGGTGATACTAACTTTAATAACTTAGTCAAGATGATGCCTCCAAGGTTTCTGCACTGTAAAGTTGCTATTTTGTTTTTTGACACATATTTTTAAATTGCTCTAAAAAAATTGCACTACTTTATATTTCCCACATGCACTGTAGGTGAAAGTGTTTATTTTAATAAAATAATATTATATAATTTAATAAAAGGTTATATCAATGAACTGAGAAGAATAAAGATAGGAAAAGAGCATCAAAGTGGAAGAGCTTGCAAATAATGACAAGGTTTTAAAAGTGCTTGCCAGAAAGAAGAAGAGAATGTTTTTATGTTGACCACACCTTTAACATGCCAGGTGCTATATATAGATTATTGTTTTCCCATTTTAAAAACTATGTCTTTCCACCCTCAACATTCATGCTTTTCCTCAAATACCATTTAGGATGTGGGTATTGAGATTAGCAGGATAGAGAGACTTACCAAGAATGTTGACTAGGAGGAAAGGAGAGAGGGAAAACAGGGTGTAGCAGAATGAAGAGGGATACTCACTAAACTAAAAAGGGGAATGGTTACCAAAACAGTTCTTTTGATTTAAAGACAAAAGTGATTTACAGAAAACAGCTTATCCTTGGGATGGAGAGTAAGAATAGGCTGAACTAGAATGACATAGTGTAATCTTATAAATTAAAATCTAGGTGCATGGGTCTCGTACTCAACTGCCTTTAGGGACCAATAAGCTCATAATTATTAGACAACGAAAAGGTGGGGGATGGGCGCTGTGAGGAATGGAGAGTGCATACTGAGCATATGCTCCACCTAAAGGGATTTAAAAAATCAATTAACAATAATATCATGTACATAAACACAATGCTGTTTTAATCAAACACAACAAGGTTACTGGCAAAAGTTAGTCCATGGGCCTCCAGTTTGTACCCTAGTGACTGCTCTAAATTCTAAAGAAGAGAGCTGACTGTATCAAAGAAACAGGTAACAGAAAACACGCAGAAGAACCATGGTACATACCTAGGATTCATCTTAATTCATTGGTTAAAGTTAATTCAACAAACCAGTAAATATTTCTTATTATTTGTAGAGAAAAAATAATGACCTAGGTGTTAGGCATTACAAGATGGAATAACTCACTATCTCTTACTTTGGTATTTAGTTCTCAGTTCCGTTTTATGGGTGGGTAGTACCAAGTTTTATGAGTGGGTAGTTACATAGGTTACAAAATAAGCTTTTTCTTCTGCTTAAAGAAAATCAGTCCCTCACGTGGTTCATGATTTTTTTTTTTAGCAGGGGTACTAACTCTAATGGTGGCAGGAATAGCAACATGATGTTCAGGATTTAAATCTTGCCTTCATGTCCATTTAGCTTTAAACCTATCATATAGTCCCATAATGCCCTGTACTCTAAATTGCTTCTTGTTTACCTACATAAAAATTCTGATTTCTTCAGCCCTGAGTTATAGGAAAAAATTTGTGTTTGAATTACAGTGCCTACTCAGGTATCAATAAAGATGCTCAATAAATGTTCATTGAACATAACACTAATGGTTTTTAAATACGTCCACAAATTTTTAATACTCTTCCTCCAAAAAGTGTACTCTAATTTCCCCATCACTGAATGTGGTCTGAATTAAGTAACTCACTTCTAACAAATTGAATAGCAGAAGACACAACCTCCAAGACTAGATCTTAAAAAGCATGAGAGTGTTCCCCTTGCTCTCTCTTGCATAATGTGCTCTGGGGGAAGCCAGCTGCTATGTCATGAAGACAGTGAGAAATTGAAGCTTCCTGCCAACAGCCAGTAAGGAAGTGAGGCCTCTGGCCAAAGAGCCATATGAGTGAGCCATGTTAGAAGCCAGTCCTTGGGCTTCAGTGAAATCTTTGAATGACCGCCACCTTGTCCAACATCTAGACTGCAACTTCCAGAACCAGAACCATTGTCTAAGCCACTCCTAAATTCCAGACTCACGGGACTGCATGAAATAATAAATGTTTATTATTGTTTTAAGTCATTAAGTTTTAGGGTAATTTGTAAAGCAGAAATGGATAATGCATATGCCCACTGAAACTATCATTATATTATGATGCACACACATCATTATATTATGTTTGAAAGTTAGCTATTTTGGAACCTGGCTCTTTCACTTAACACCCTTCCCTTCCTCCACTTCTCATTTTTGTCACCTCCAGAAGCTACCAATTCCTTTTTTCTCTGAATGTTAAAAATTACTAAATAGAATATTAAAAAGTACTTTTGCTCTTACTGGATCCAAAGAAGAGATACCTTTAGGGGCAGAATTTTATCTTCTTTCTGGTATGACAGATATAGGAGGAGATATTTGGGATCATCTAAACCTCTCATTGATCTATTCAAAAATATCTACTCATTTCACTTATGCATCCATTTATATACCAAATGAATTTTAATTATAATCAGCATGAGTTTGGGGGAAAAAAAAGATAAACAGTCAGAAGTATAAAGCAGGTCTTCAGAGTGTGTGCAGATAAGGCTACGCGTGAAAGTATTTCCAAACTTGTACCTGGAGGAAGGACTCAAGCTTTGGTGATAGACAGAGTAAACATTAGAATAAGCAGGGACAGAAATCTCCAATTAGGGTTCATTTGGAGTGTGTGAGAATGATATGCACAATATCTTAGATGTTAGTTTCATTCTATAGTCTCATCCTTGCTTCGTTATGCTTCCCCAAAGCTTTAGAATAGAGGCCTAGAGACAATGAGTCTTTGTTTTAAAGAAGATTCTTTCAGAGAGCTCCTAGCAGAGTCTGGTACAGAGAGGAGGGTGAGGAACTGTTGCTGCCAAAGGGACTATCAGAAACTGCACATGACTTTGTGTGTGGAATCTACTTCCTCTTCCCTAGAGATTTTGGAAAGCAATGAATAAATAAAGAATGGCTCTGAACAACCAATTCAAGTAAAGAAAGAGGAAATGTCATGTTTTAGAAGTTTAATTTATCAAGTCTTAAATGGAAAAGAACATATATCACAACCTTAGGAAAATTCCTATTTTTTTCTGATCTATAATATTGCAGATTAGGAGAAGAGCTTAAGGCATTTGATCCCTTTTGCTGAAAAACACTCCCATTGGATTAGGACTGACAACTTATATTTCCCATTTGGTATAAACATAGACTTTGCTGCACTGTAATATCTAATCTTCAGATTCATTAACTATAAAATGAAGCTAATATTTATTTTAAAATTATTGAGGATAAAACAAAATAATTTCTATTTAGGGTACTATATAACATGCTTAGTAAGTGATAACTGTCTTATATTGGGGATCCCCAAATTTGACCCTGAGCCAGGAAAGGTGTTATGGGTTGAAATGTGTACTCCTCCAAAAAATGTTAAAATCTTAACTCTCAGTACCTATGAAGATGACCTTATTTGAAAATAGGTCTTTGCAGATATGATTAAGTTGAGATGAGGCATCAGAGTGGGCCTCTAATCCACTATAAATAGTATCCTTACATAAGGGGAAGATGGCCATGTAAAGACACAGAGATACAGGGAGAATGCTATGTAGAGATGGATGCAGAGACTGGAGTGATGCATCTACAAGCTAGAGAGTGCCAATGATTGCCAGCCATTACCAGCAGCTAGGAGAGAAACAGAACAGATTCTCCCTCAGAGCCTTAAAAAGGAATCATTTTTTCCCCACACCTTTATTTCTAACTTCTAATCTCCAGAACTGTGAGAGAATAAATTTCTGTTGCCATAGTCATGCAATTTGTGGTACTTTGTAATGGCAGCCTCAGGAAACTAATACACAAAGATCTGAGTGTAAGAGGTTTGTTTTGAAGGAGAGTCCAGGAACTACTGATAGCAGGATAGAAAAGTGAGGCGTGGAAGAGAAAGACAGTGAAAGAGTAGACTAATGAATAAGTTACCTCTCCAGGTGGGGCTCAATCCTTTTGTGAACCTCTCAGACATAAGGTGGAATGTACCTCAGAATTGTCCTATGTCTGAGGAGTTAGGACATTGGCATACAAATATTTGGGTATTAGTTTTCTATGGCTGCTCTAACAAATTACCATAAAGTTGGTGGCTGAAAACAACAGTTTATTTCCTCAGAGATCTAGAGGCCAGAAATCCAAAATCATTATCACAAAAATCATGTTGTCAATATGGCCTCCCTCTAAGACTCTAGGGGAGAATCTGTTCCTAGCCTCTTCCTTCTTCTGATGGCTACTGGCATTTCTTGATTTTTGGCTACATCAACACAGTCTCTACTTTCTAAATCACACCATCTCTTCCTAGCTCTAATAAAGACACATGTGATTGCATTTAGAGGGCACCTGGATATTCCAGGATAATCTCCCCATCTCAAGATTCTTAACTGAATTATACCTTTGGCTATATGAAGTAATATTCACAGGTTTCGGGGATCAGAACCTGAAAACTTTGGAGGACATTTTTCAGTCTACCAAAATTGGTATATTTATCCTTCATCTTCCATTTTTAATATGTTAAAGGCCGCTTTCAGGGTGAAAATTCCTTGGTACTTCTGGCCTGTCTTGCAGGGGTTGAGAAAAAGCCCTCAGGTGAAAAGTTGCAAGCACTTGGAGAAGACTGTTTTGGGCATTTATGGGATGGGAAGTCCTGAGAGGATGCCAATGGGACACCAATAAGATCCTCTATATTATTATTATTGATTATTATTTGTTATTAGTTTGGATTTTTATTAAAAATTAATTTTAATTTAATAATTAATAATTAGTTATAATTATTATTAGCTATTTTAACCTAATTTCATGATAGACCACAGCATACATTATTTATACTACCTGTGTGACATTGCTTAGAAAATATTATCCCACTTATTTGAACTTGATCTTTTCTTCAAGGGTAACTTTAAGCATACATTGCTCTGTCATTTCCTCCAAAGTATCTTTCCTTCCTTTTTTTTCCTTTCCTTTTTTTTTTTTTTAGGACTTATGCAATCTCTTTTATTACTCTCTATTTGGTCATACATAATTATCTTTCTCAACTCCATATTTTTTCTCAACTATGCTTTAACTATGTTTAAAGTATTTGATTCTGTTATGCATTTTTAGTTTCTCCAAGATCCCTAGTTATAACATAAAAACCTTATGGGACCGGAACATCAGAAGCCTTGTGGTACCATGTCCACTTAGTGACAGTTACAAATCAGTTTATTTTTAGAAAATGGGAGAATTGTAAGACATGAGTGACCTGGCTTGTTTACATAGATCTATGGAATGTGGAGATTCTAGTTGTGGGTAAATGAATGAAATATGAAATGTTGGAGGAGGTGCAAGTGAAAAAAAAATAGTTTGTTTTTAAACATGGTGAACTGAAGCCCATGGTTACCATGCAGAGATGTCTAGGAGGCAGGTGTAGCTATAAGCTTGAGGCAGAGGATGGACAGGACAAAAAACTGGGGAATTTCTTTGCAATAGGTAGATAGATGAAACCATGCTGGAAGAGAAAGAAGAATGAGAAGCAGAAAAGTGGGCCAAGAGTAGAACACTGAGTCTATGGCTATGTCACCCTGAACATTCCTGATCTCATCTGATCTCAGAAGCTAAGGAGTGTTGGGCCTATTTAGTTCTTGGATGGGAGACCACCTAGGAATACCAGGTACTGTAGGCATTAAAAAAAAAAAAAAAAAAGAGTAGAACACCGAGAGTCAGCAAACAAAAGAAAAAAGGAATGGAGGTAGGAGAACCTGGGGAAGAGTCTGTTAGGAGAGCCAAAGGAGTTGAAATTCTAATGTGAGAAAGAAGAAATGCAGTGGAGAGATCTAGTGAGATTAAAAAAAAAAAAGGAAATGATGTAATTCAGTGCATACTTAGAAAAAATTCTCAACTTGGAGGTTCTTGATGACCTTAATGAGAGCTGTTTCAGTGGGATGTTACAGGCAGAGCCAACTGGGTTAACAGATCTTTCAAAAGGGCTCACAGAAATCTCTGAGTACAATCCATGTAAATCTAGTTCTGGGTAGTGCAGTGACTCCTCTCAGCCCAAGTGTCCAGGAAAGCTTTGGAGAATCCAAGAGAATCTAGAGCCCAAATGGAACTTAGCAGTGGATTGAGTGGATGCGCAATGACACAAAGCTGAGAAATCAGCAAGATGAAATTAGTAAACCTCCATTTTTTAAAGTTTGCATTCAAACAATAGATTGCTCAAGTTCAAGATGGAAGATTTTGTTTGGCAACAATTGTTTAAAAATGATCCAAAGACTTCAGTTGATTATACTCTTAAAATGGGCCAAGAGTATGACTTAATTCTCCAAAAAGCTAGCATAGCTTGGGCTGTGATAATACAAAAATGTAAGTGGAGACACCAGGAGAATTCTAATTTTTTTGGAAGTAAGAACAAGGGAAGGAAGAAAATAAAACAGCAACCGAAAGGAGATTAGGTCATTAGAAAAAAAAAATAAAGGATGGAAGAAATTTGAATGTTTATTGGCCAAAGGGAAGGATCCATTAGGGAGAGAGACAAAGGAGACAAGTCATAATTAGTGATACAGGAGTCTGATGAAGCTGGGAGATGTTGGTTTTGAATTGAAATGCAGAAGCCTCACCCTTAAGGAAACTGAAGGAAAGGCTGAAAGGATGGGAGTGACCACAAATAAGTTGCTGTTTGGGAAAGAATTCAAACACTTGGGAAGAGCACGGGCAAAAGTTTTCAGTTTGCTTGATGACGTAATACTCCAGTGGGACAGCCTATGCCATTTCTGAGAGTACGTGGAAGGAAAGAGAGCAATGGGGAAATTGGGAAAGTTGGGAGAGAAAGAATTCCAGATGAAAGTGGGATCCAGAAATTGAGAGATTTCTTCTTAATATCTTTAAGACCAACACCCACAGGAAGCTCAGAATCTTTTGAGTCTGCTGGCTTTTCACAATGGTCTCCACTGCCAGGCCACAGCGCCTGTTCAATAGTGTGCTTAAGACTCAAAAGCTTATTATTATTATTATTATTTTAATATTCAGAAGTTGAATTCTTAAATTTATTCATGATAACAAAAATTCTTTGAGAGACAGTCATTTTGAAAAAAGCATTTTCTTGCAATGCATGCACCTTCCCGTGGAAATTTTGGCAGAATTAACTAAAGTGGACAGTACAGTTTACACAAATACAATTGTAAAGTATAGAAGCGCAGATACACCTCACTAATATGTCACTCTGCATCGGACAATGGTTATTAAGGCAAAGACTGTTTCAAAAGAAAACATCAGCATCAGAGACTTTTGGGTGCCTTCAGTTATGGGAAATCGTTCAGCCGCCCACAAACAGGCCCAGGCGAGGGGCGGGCGTTACACGAAAGGAATAAGCTTTCCTTTGCCCTCCAGACCTGACGGATGGAACACGCACTACAAAATCGGTATCTATAGCAAAGGTGAGATAAGGGGCTTGCGGAGAGACCCAAATTGCGGGGAGGCGATGAAAAAAAGAAAATTAAGTCCCTTCATGCTGAAAGGGGGCGCCCGATTTCCCAAACGCTTCCAAAGAAAGCTCGGAGGAGTCAAAGCTTAAGTAAGAGACCTGGTAAAGCACTGTCCCCGGCCACACGCATTTGCCTCCGCCGTTCTGGGCCCCGCGGGCGCCCACGAGGTCGCACACGTCGGGGACACGCGCCTGGAGCTGCGAGGCCGTCCCCGCCAGAGGGCGCGCGGTGAAGCCCGGCTCCCGGAAGTCCCGCCCCCATTTCCGGCGGCGGCGGATGGGGCGGGACGAGCGGCAGCTTCCGGTCGCGCCGTGTCTAAGTGGCGGCACGTGTGTCGCCCCCTTCGGATTCCTGGGCTACCCCTTCCCCCGGTGAACTCGTGGCGCAGAGACTCCTTTGCCATTGAAGGATGAAGGCGGTAAGCGTCCGCAGAAGCCCGGCCCTTGCGGTTTCGGGCCCCTGTGGCTGATAGAGTCGCTTCGCGGTGTAGTGGCCGGGCGGGTTCTCGCCTTTGTTTTTGGGGGGCGGTGGCCTAGATTCGGAGCTGCCTCTTGGCTCTGTGCGCTGCCCACTTCCTGGCCCTTAGAACTGGCACTTTCATCGTTGTCCACTCGGCTTCAGGAGCTACGATGAGGCCAGTACCAGGCAAGCACCTTGTCTTGCATCCCTAGGATGTCAGCCATTGAAGGATTCTTCAAGACCATTTTTCGAAACCCCCTCCCCGCCTTTTTTTTTCTTTTTTTTTTTTTTTTACAGATGAGAAACAGGGTCCTTTTCTCAATTAGTTTATAGTATTAGTCATGGGACCCGAGACAAGTCAGTTTGTCCCCGTAAAAGGTAAGGAGATAGGAAAGCAAGTGATTTGTTCCAATTCTCACAGAAAATCAGAGCTACTCCTAGGATTTGGAATTTTGAACGAGGGGTGTCACCAGCAAGGGGGTTGGAATTCAAAGACCGGCATTTAGTTTTGTCTTTCTTAGTTTAAAGGTCTTTGACAGGTCAACATTATCTCTCTAAGCCTTAGCTTCATCAGTAATGTAGGATGACGGCAGTCACTGCTTTACTAGGCTGTCAAGTTATGCTGGAACACTTTGTAAATGGTAAGACAATACATAAATGTCAGTTATCGTTAAAGATAGCCAGCGTTTCGCTGAGTATGCTAAACTATAGGTGGTAAGCAAGCCTTGAATAACCATTTACCACAAGATCAATGGTTCTTAACTTTTTGGAGTGGGTGTGGGGGGAGGAGTGTCTTAGACCCTTTTGAGCAGCTGTGGATTTTGGTCACAAGACAACCCTGGGTTGAATAACTGATGCTCTAGTGCCATTCTTTAGGATTAATGCCTTAGTTTGGTTTTAGCTCTTAAATGCACGATCCATGGCTGTGAAACATGACCGTGGCGGAATTGGTGTAGTGAAATCTATAGTCAATTCTCTTTACTCTGGTTTTGAAAATAATATGCATTTCTGGTGTGCCGCATTCCTACTGATGTTGTTTTACAGAGAAGAAACAAAAAACAGGTCCCAAGCTTTCGGAAGTTGATAAAGACTAGTAAAGTAAAACTTGAAAACAAGCTAAAAAATAAGCAATTTAAACAACAAAGCACTCTCAAGAAGTACCGAAAAGAACAGAGGAAACTAAGGCAAGCTGTAAAAGATGCTGTATCTAAGAAACCCATTCCACTGGAGGATCCAAAGGAAAAACGACCAGGTAATTGTGAAAGTATTCACATGCTGTAATTTCCATTGATTTGTTCCAAAATGTTCTTCATGAAATAACTGCTTTCTAGTAATCACTCTTGTTCGCAGATCTTCTTGAGAGTAGGTAAGGATAGTAGTTCTATATGCTTTATTATAGTCAGTATGAGAAAACATTTTAGTACAGTATTCATTGAGAGAAAGAGCTAGCCTCTGCTTGTAGTTTGTCTAGAAAGCAGATCTGAAGATACTGTACTTGGGAATACAAACTCAGAATAGCCCTGTAAATAAATGTTGGGATGAAGGCCAGGGCTTCCACTTTCCCATTCACTGGCAGTTTGCTGAGGGAAGAACATTGCTTTTCTCTAGAGCGTTCTTCACAGTGTTGCCAGAGTTCATTTAGTATCCTAAAAATCTGGCTTTCTTTTCACTTGGAAACTTGGAGTGAAATTGAGTTTTAATTGTCAGGGTTATTTTGTAAAACTATCCAAGAACTCTCAGTACTTAAAACAGGTAAGAAATATGACCACTTTGAGTCAGACTACTTTTAGAGTAGTCATATTTAACTGGATCTGATTATTCAGTCTTCCCATGGCCATCTCATTTCCTTAATGCTGACCTATTTATTTGATCTCTTGGCAGCATATAAAAAGTCATTGGACTGGAAGTCTGGAAACTTGGGCTTTTTTCTTGATTTCATTACTTAATAGTAATGAGGCCTTAGTCTGTCAGTTAATCTCTAGGAATTTAATCTGCAAAAAAACGTGGTGGTTGAGTTACATACCTTTTAAGATCTCTTCCATCTAAATTTCAGGAGAATTTAAAAAGCATGATGTTAATAATTATATATTAAAAATTAGCAAAAGGTTTCATTCTTACATGTTGAAGTCTATCAGGTGTTTGTATATAACTATAACATTTAAGTAAACGATCTGGTTAGAGAATAATTGTGCGAATTATCAGCATACAGATGGTAATTGAAGCCTTAGACTTGGGTAAAATCACTGTAGAGACTGTTGTAGGAGAATTATAGAATCTAAAACAGAATTTTTTTTAAAGGCCTACAGCACCTGTAGAACAGAATTTTAAGGAACCCCACCCAGCATTTAAGAAATGAGTGGAGGAAAGAAACTTGAGGAAGAACCAGAGAATTAGGAAGAAAGCCAAATCGTGCATTGTGTTAGGAATCAAAAGAAGAGAGTTTCGAGAAAGAAGGAAACTACATTCTAGTATGAGAGTCTACAAAATGGTTAATTAAAATGTGAAAAATAGTGTGTATTGAAGCTTTCATCCACTTGAAATTATAGGCTATCACCGCATGTTTGATATGCTTACATCTTTGAATAAAAAAGGCAACACACACACACATTCATAAACGGGTAAACTGTGACAGGAAGGAATAATAAAAAAAAGGTCCTTTGACCCAGCAATACCACTGCTAGGAATTTTATGATTGTATTTGAAAAAATTTGCCAAGAATATATGCCCAAGCATGTTTATTGCAACACTATTAAATATAGCAAAAGAAAAAAGGCCACCACCACCACCAAAACCTAAAAATAATCAAAATATTTAACAATGAATTGTTAAAATATTATATTGTATATAGATGTTGGAATGCTATACAGCTATTAAGAGTGAGGTAGAGCTATATTCTATATGATAAAGTCTATGCAGCAAATGAAATGATTATTATCACTTCCTACTTCACATTTTTTAGCAGCTGCATATTTTTGTCTTGAATGGAAGTTTATTTAACTAGTAATAGAGTCATACCTTGAAAGCTGAGTAGAAAAGTTCACCGAAGGGAGAATTTAAATTTAAATTTTGTCAAGATACTGACAAATTGTCCACTGGAAAATGATATGACCATCTTAAAATGCTAATAGGAAGCAGTCAGTAGATGGAAGAGGTCGAAGATGCAGGGGAGAGCAGGCCTAAATGATAGAACAAAGCAAGAGAAGGCAAGGGTTTTTGAGACCCAGAGCACAAGAGGAGAGGTATGTCTTTCAATGTTATGAAAAAGGAAAATGCATACAAATGCTGTTAAATTCAGTGTGGGAAATTGAGGGTGTTTCTTTCTACCTTATAGCTTTTCTTTTCTCAGTGACTTGGGAAGCTAAATCCTTTAATGATTATGATGTGAGGTGGATGATGGGATTAGAAGTGTGATGATAGATGGAATATTTGAAAAGGCATCCTTGGGCAGAGAGAAAGTTGACCAGGGAAATAATTGCTGGTCAATTTTGTGAAATGGCAGGCTCATTTAAAGTAGATTGGTGTTCTGTTCTGTGCAGTGTGTACATTTATGTAGCACTATTTATGAGTATTGTTGGAGTCAGGGAGAATTATAAGTTCTGTTAGGGAAGATGCTAAGATTATCTTGTTCATGGTTGAATCCTCAATACTTAGGACAGTTTGACATTTAGTTGGCAGTTTTTTTTTTTTTTTAATTAAAAAAGGGAGACACAGAAAGAGCAAAGGACAGAGAGAGAAGGTAGAATAATCCATGGTTGGGGTTTTTCTCTGGATGTGTGTGTCTAAACTGTAGAGAGCAAGTAGTTGAGGATAATGGCAAGAGGGTGGTCGAAGTGATAACCATACAATCTAAATGGGGGAATGAAGATAGAGGACATTAGTAGATAGAAAGTAAAGTGATCAAAGGATTGAAAGTTTGTTGGTTAAATAAGTGCAGCAGAAGTAACTAAATGAGAGTTGGAAGGACAAAAGGTTGTGGGCAGAGAGTGGGGTGAGCACCAAGGTTTGGGATGTGGCCCTTGGAGGAGTAGCTGGGTGGAATGAAAGTGAACAAACATCCTTGGAAGTCAGATGGAGCTCAGAGGCAAAGTCATTGGTTCTCAAATGCTCTGAAAGGCAGTGTAGGATGTGTGGAGATACTTACTTTTTGATCGTTACAGTGACCTGGGAGTTCTAGCATTTAGATTTTGGGAGTCAGAGATGCTAGCATTTTTCCTAGCTCAGGAAACCCCAGTACAACAAATAATTGTCCAACATGCAAGTTGTGCTCTAATTTAGAAACACTGGGTTGAGGTATTAGAAAACATAAGCTTTTCCTATTGTAGATACAAAAATGCAGAGTTCTGCATCTCTGACACTTGTTTCTGATTTTTTTCTTTTTTGTGGAACAGGTAAAAGGATTGAGAGGGAAGAGGAGGAAGAAGAGGAAGCCCTTCCTTTAGATATGTTGGATGAAGACGACTTACAGTTAATGAAGGATTTAGGCCAAAGAGCATCTTTTCTAACCAGAGATCTTTCTTCCAGGTAATACTTCATTTAGATTATTTATTTACATCTTTTCAGTGTTAAAAACTTGATTTTGAATTTTACTTAGGTGGTTGGTGCAAGACTTCAGCTCTGGACACAGTGTTTCAAAGAGTGAACTCTATTATTCAGTTTATTTCCTAAATAAAGGAAGTTCATGAATAAAACAGGCTGATTTTATTTAGTGTAGTCTTTATTTCTTTTGAGTTTGAATAGTAAAGTAGAGTGAATGGGAAAGAATGCTGTTCTTTGTTTTAGGAATTGGCGGAACAGTCCTGAATATGGCTATGATCTCAGTCCTTGTTACCTTATTAGGTAGTTATTATTCCCGTTTATGGAGAGAAACTGTTGTTCCCCCACAATCACAAGTAGTGGATCTGAAGTTTAAACAGACATTTTTAACTCCTAAGTTCATGCTATGCTCTGAAGGTTTTTGAGAACCCAAAATAGCATGTCACTCTTGGTTCTGTGGAATATCCTTCAAAAAGATCCTGCTGTTACTTTGACATTTATTTTGCATCTAAAGGGAAAGTTGATAGCCATAATTTGAGTGTTTGGCAGACTATACAATTTATTTACTCATTTACTGTTTGAGTGCCTGCTGTGTACCGGGTCTAGGTACTATTATCTATGTATGTATTAAAGGTTTGGCTAGTGGTTTATTTTTCTGTGTTTTATAAATGAAAATCTCTAGGTTCCTTTTTGTAATGTTAAAACTGAAAATTAATTTTGTTTTCTGTAGTGAGCCTGTTCACGCCAAGAAACGAAAGCATGAAGATGTTATAGATAAATATGAAAAAATACCAAGAACTCTGCAATATGCACCAGAGAAGGAATTGATTCACTTGCTTCCTATCAAAGACAAAAGTGGCATAATCCCACAGACCAGGGAGAAGCCAGGTGAATCTGATCAGTCTGTGTATTAAAATTTTAGCTCCTTAATAATATCTTTTACTGAAAATTTAATTTTATTTTGACTTTTACCCATATCTAAAAAATAGGGATAGCAACAGTTAGTCATCTGGCAAGCTTGATGATTTTGTCAAAAAATACAATTGATTATCTCAGGTGTCTGTTGTACTGCTAGTGCAACTTAAACTACAGGGTTAAGGTGATTTTTTTTTTCAGGGTATTTCACCAAATTCTGTTTCTAAAATTGGAGCATATTAGTGTTCTTTTATTAGGCTTTTTTTCTTACATGTGCCTTTTGTGAAATAAAACAGAAAAGTTCAGAAATCAAAGATACGAAATTATATGGTTTGTCATCAAAAACACACCCTTAAAACCACCGTCTGGGCAAGGAACAAATACTACCAGCACCCGGAAACGTCCCTTGTGCTCTCCTGAATCACTAATTGCTCTCTCCTCAGAAAAGTAACTACTTTCCTGAGTTTTATGTTAATCACTTCCTTGCTTTCCTTTGTAGTTTCTCCACTTAAATATATTGTCTTATTTTTGATATACACATTTTTCAGTTATTGACTCTAATCAAGATGAAGAGGATCAAGAAGAGTTGGAACTTGAGCCAGGTAATGGGATATACATCTTTATAGTTACTAAATTGTTGATTGAGAATTAACATTTTTTGCATAATTTAAATGTGAGTTCATTTTAGATAAAATCTGGAATGTGCGTTTTGCAATACTGGTAATTTCAAGGTTATTTGGAACATTTTCTTACATTTTGAAGCTTCTACATTGTGCAATTTGTTGCTATTTATTATGGAAAAATTCATATAGTTACATTTGTAATGTCTAGGAATGCATGAAGGTCTTGTTAATTGTTATTGTTTTGAATTCTTTTAAATTGTAAGTGAAGGATCTGCCTACAAATAACTATTATACCTATTTAGCTTAAATTACAAAAATGATTCTGTGCTATGAAATCATTTTGGTTCTTTCTTAGAGCAGTTATACTTTGTATATGTGTTTTAGATCATTAAATGTGGTTTTCTGGATAACACAGTTCTGATCAACATTGAATTGAAAGAACGTATTTTATTGTTTGAAACTGTGCTTTGGAATTTCTGAAAGAACAAACTGGTTAAATTTTACTTCTGCATAGCAGACCTTATTAATAGTGTAAATTAAGTAATAGGTCAACTATTTTACAGTTTTTAGTCATCCTTCATAGGCTTGTTGCAGATTATGGTTGTGTTTTTATTAAATCTAGTTCCCTATGAATTTCTTAAGGTAAACATTTTGTGTAATTCAAACCACTGATGTTTCGCATTGTTCAAAGGACTGTATAGAATTGAAAACAGAATATCTGTACTTAAAAAAACAATCATAGTGTACGGCCTTGCCACCCTGCACATGCCTGATCTCATCTGATCTTGTAAGCTAAGCAGGGTTGGACCTGGTTAGTACTTGGATGGGAGACCACCTAGGAAGACGGGTGCTGTAGGCTTTAAAAAAATCAGATTGCTCTTCCCCTTAATTAATGTGAATTATTGTGGGCTTATTAGCCTAGTAGTTAAGAATATGAACTCTAGAGTCAGACTGCCTGGGTTTAAATCTCATTTCTGCCAGGTTTATGAGCCTAGGCAGTTACTTTCTCTTTGCCTCAGTTTCCTTATCTGTAAAATGGGGTTGTTCATAGTACATGCCTCATAGGATTATTGAGAGGATTATATGAATTATGGTTCTTGGAGACTTGTAAATAAAGGAATGTTTAAGAGAGAAAACCTAATCTGTTTTAGAGATCATTGAAGATCCCATTCGTGAGCTGACCATAGAAGAACATTTACTTGAGAGAAAGAAGAAACTTCAAGAGAAGAAATTGCATATTTCAGCTTTGGCATCTGCCATATTATCAGACCCAGAAAGCAATGTAAGTAGTATTAATTTTTTTTGGTTCTTTACATTAGATGTGGTCCAAATGTCTAATATTTTAAGATTCTCTTGTTAATTATAAGTATACACAAAAAGGAAAAGCATTAGCAAAATACTGTAACTGGGTTAGAATAAGAGAAGAGAACCTTAGCCTAATTATACTTAGATTACATAATTTCTTCTGTAATCTAAGAAAAGTCTCTTAAGTGCTCCGAGTCTTTAAATGAAGATATTGGGCTTAACGTTGTAACTCTAAAAGTGATAAGTCTATAAAATTAATTATACTAGGAAGGAGGAACCTACTTGTAAATTTGCTTTTCTGATCTATAGAGTTTTTAATGAGGAATGTGCTACACAATAGTCCCATTAGTCAGGAATACTTGTAAGTGGAAAATATTTTAAGTGAAATGGACTAGAGAGACAGTAAATTTTTTTTGTGCTATGGGTACAGTAGTGAGGATGATGATAGTTATAACATGGACTCAAGAAACTTGAGGTTTAGTCTTGGCTTTGCTATGTACTATTTGTTAGACTTTGGGTAAGATTTTTGCCCAAGGCTCGTTTTCTTCATTCCTAAAAAGAGATGAGAGACCTGTTTTAAAACTGTTGTGAGGATTAAATGATAGTAGTATACGTGAAGTCATATAAAGTAATTCTGTTATTTTTGTTATCTTTGTGACCTGAGCATCCTACTATGACAGATACTTGTTTGCTGAACAATAAAAGAGGTTGTTTACATTTATAGAAGAAATTTCATGTGGGTATGCTTTGGAGCAGCATTTGTCCTTTTCTAACAAAGTGAGGGGAAGATCTGGAGCAGAATTGGGGAGGGGAATTTGGAATATTTATCACCTGTATTATTGTACTTAATCATTACAAAACCTAGAGACAAGAGCTACTGATCTCATTTTACAGCTAAAAAATCGAACCTTTAAAAACTCAAGTGGTTTGTTTCAGATTTTAATAGCCACTGTATTGAAGCCCAGGTCTTACTCTGGAGCCTCATGCTCATTTCATATAAATTATGGACAGCAAATAGGTAGTGACATACTTGTTCTCTCCCTTTATGACAAACATTGCTAATCAACTAATAATGTTGCTTCTCAAGATACTGTTCCAACAGGCAGTAGTAGCTCATCAAAGCAAGCATGTTAGTTTAAGCCAGTTTTCTACTTCTGCATTGTATCATACAAATGATCTTTGTATGAGGAACTTTGAAGCTAAAGTTAATGTGGATACATTATATTCCTGATTAATTTATATACATCTGATTATATATTTGATTACATACCATTAATATATGTCAGCAAGTGTTTTTAGGGAAATAGGCTACATATGCTTTAATAAAACCCAATTAAAAAGAAATTCTAAAAATAGGTATATTAACAAATTTAAGCTGATTTTTAAGTCTATATCTTTTCTACTAATTTAACAAATTTTTTATTAATTTATAACTTTAATGATTTACCTGTTGGTAATGGGGGCTGTGTCTGGAGTTGTGTATGGCTTGACTAGACTCTATGAGTCATTGTGTGAATTTCACCTACAGTGCTTTTGCTCATAATTGTTTTGCCATGATTTTCTAGCCTTATAAGTTATTTCTTTAACAGGTTAAAAAATTGAAAGAATTACGTTCCATGCTGATGGAACAGGATCCTGATGTGGCTGTTACTGTTCGAAAGCTGGTGATAGTTTCTTTGATGGAGTTGTTTAAAGACATTACTCCTTCATATAAAATCCGGCCTCTAACAGAGGCAGAAAAGTCTTCCAAGGTATGCGAAACATAATTATTATACAAAATAGGCTGAAAATTTTGGAGAGCTAGAGATGGGAGAAATAATATTTTTTTGTTGTTGGGTTGTTTTTACATGACTTGTGTATATACTGGGTATTCCTATTTTGCACTAAGTTTTAGATTTCAGTATTTTGATGTTGAAAAGTGATTGATTTTTTTGGTCTTTTCAGATCCGTAAAGAAACCCAGAAGTTAAGAGAATTTGAAGAAGGCCTGGTTAGCCAGTATAAATTTTACTTGGAAAATCTGGAGCAAATGGTTAAAGGTACATTAAACATACCATAAAAGCATGTAGCATACTTAGCTTTGGTCAGGAAGGTGAATTCTATATTCTGTGCTATGTGTTGACTGTCATAATGTATGGTCAGAAGCAGAGTCTAGAGTTAGACTTCCAGGGTAGTCTAACTACCCATTAACACATACATGTTAGGTACGTCACTTAATCTCTCTTTGTCTCAGTTTTTCTCTCTATAAAATGGGAATAATAGTATTTACCTCATTAGATTGTTGTGTAGAAGTGAATTTATAGATGTAAAGCACTTAGAACTATGCCTAGCCTATATTAGGCACTATGCTTTACCAGTTATTAGTATTGTTGCTACCTGGTACTTAGTTTTATGTTTCTTAAATTTATGAATGGTTGGAATTCTGTTTTTGGAGGGAGTAGTCGGGAGAAGGATGGCTTGTCATGAGTGCTTTGAAGATAGTTTATGAGGCAGTTATACATGCTGAGAAACTCTTTCAAACCCTTGTCCTCTTTTTCTTTGTTCAGAAAAGGAAGGCTATAGGAAAAATTTAGACATGATTAAGGAAGGGGTTCAGTTTCCTAGGCTAGGTGCTTTCACTAACTAGGGTTCCTTTGCTTAGTGCTGGTCAAAGGATTCCCCTGTTGCCCTCTCAGTTGGAACAGGACTGCTGAATCCTATTGGCCCAATAAAGGCATGGATGTGGTAGAGCAAGGAGGTGGTGGGTGTGTGGCATAGGTATTGCTTCTAAGTTCCGATCTCTCAGTTGGAACTTGCTAGCATTTATCCTCCCAGGGATAAGGCCTAGGAGCTTTGTGTAGACCAACACTATCACTAGAAATATAATATGAGACATACAAGTTATTTAAAAAAATGTACCCACCCTTAGAAAAAAGTAAAAAGGAAGAAAATTAATTTGAGCAGTAAATTATATACGTCTAAATTATCAATTTAACATATGATCAGTTTTTAAAATTCCTGAGGTAGTTTACAGTTTTTTTGTACTAAGTTCAAATTCTGGTGTGTATTTTATACATCTAGCACACATCAACTTGGACTAGTCACATTTCATTTGTCGCGTGTGCCAGTGGCATCTGTATTGATGTAGACCATGCAGGTGTAGGTTTTTTCTAAGTGAGTTGAACCACTATGAATTCCCCAAGTTTTAAAATAAATCTTGGTAAACTATAAATAACATAAACTTTATAATTTTAACTATTTTTAAGTGAACGATTATGTGACATTAAGTATACTTTGTTGTACAACCATCACCACCTTCTATCTCTGGAACTTTTTCATCTTCCTCAACTGAAATTCTGTGCTTATTAAACATTAACTCCCCATTACCTCTGCTGGCCCCCATGTACTTGGCAGCCACTGTTCCACTTTTTGTCTCTGTGAATTTGGCTATCCAGGAACCTCATATAAATGGAATCATATAACATTTGTCTGTGACTTGCTTATTTTATTTAACATGAGGTCTTCAAGATTCAGCCTTGTAGCATATGTCAGAATTTCCTTTTTAAGATCAAACAAAATTCCATTGTATGTATATACCATGTTTTGTTTACCCATTCATCTGTCAATTAAGTCTTGTCAGGTTTAAATAAATAGAGTATATGGTTCTTATTTATGGTGAACACAGTCTATTTAGGGAAAAATTATATGTATGAGAAACAAGTTTTAAAATAAAGGTACTATCCATATTATCTTTCTCACCTTTGGCTGTATTGATAAAAAAGGAGATGTTGAACCTGCTGTAGAGAGACTAGCATATTTTCATATTCTCATATTTAACATGCCATGTTACAGTAACAGTGTACATGTAGAAATTTCTAGAAAAGAGGTATTATGAATCATCAATTATTTTGAAGGAGAATTTTAATTTCTTTTGGACCTTCTGGGTAAAGATACCACAGTGAGTGTCAGCAGAAAGCCAGGAGAAATGATGTTTTGAATTCTTGGGATTTTTGAAACATGAAATAGACTGGGGCTCAGAGAGTTTAGGATTTTCTCATATTCACCAGCCAGTTAGTGGGTGGCTAGGATTTGAACCCACGCTGTTGACTTATAGTTGAGTGTTTTGGGGACAGCCCTGGTAGAGTACAGTGCAGGGACTTGTTTAAGGTATCCAGCTTCCTCTCCCCTCCTTCCTCCTTTACCCCCTAGGGAACCTTTTAATCTAATGATTTAGCTCTTAAAACACACAGAAAACCAAGATTCTGGTAATTGTGGTTAGAGTCAGAGAGGGTGAATGGTATAGAAGAATTTTAATGATAACCTTCGTACTTGTTTAAGTATAGATACACCTCCTATTGAAGTATTTGCATGGTGTGTTGAGTTTTCATATTATCCATTACTGTCACAGAAAGATAATTATTTGAAGTATTGACCAAAATATGAGTAAAATAACTAGCTAAAATTATCTTTTGACTAGATTGGAAGCAAAGGAAGCTGAAGAAAAGTAATGTAGTTTCCTTAAAGGCATATAAAGGACTGGCAGAAGTGGCTGTGAAGAGCCTGTGTGAGCTGTTGGTGGCACTACCTCATTTCAATTTCCACAACAACATCATTGTATTGATTGTCCCTCTCATGAATGACGTGTCAAAATCGGTGGGTTGCCCTTAATGATCGTGGCTTTGTGTGAAAATTAAAAGCAGAAAATTCCTTTGGGGCTGTTATTTATTGCTAAAATAGTCACTTTGTTAAACGTCTCTTCAAGAAAATTATTTGACCATAAATTTAGTGCATGGTTTTGAACAGGGGGCAGTTTGGTCCTGCAGGGAACATTAGGCTGTGTTTACAGAAGTTTTTTATTGTTATTACTATAGTGGTGGGGGTATGTTACCACTGGCATCTAGGTGGTAAAGGCCAGGCTTCTAAAGGTCCTACAATGTGCAGGACAGCCCCCCACAACAAAGAATTATCTGGTCCCAAATGTTGGTAGTGCTAAGGTTGAGAAATGTTGGTTTAGTGTAACATTTTATTTTTCAGATATCTGAAATGTGTTGTGAGGCAGTAAGGAAACTCTTTAAACAAGACAAATTAGGCCAAGCCTCCCTTGGTGTAATTAAAGTGATTTCTGGTTTTGTGAAGGGCAGAAATTATGATGTTAGGCCAGAGGTAAGCTTGTCTTTTTTTACTTTGCATTGTATTTGTTTTTAAGTTGTTAATTTTTAGTTGTCATGAGGAATTTATTCTTATAGAAGTGTACAAAGTAGAAAGGGAAAATACTCAATTCTCCAGATGTAAACTTCTGTTTAATCATATGCTTTTGATTGTTAAACTGATATTTTTCTCTTTATTGTTTGATTTGTATCCTAGATAATTTTCTATGCAGCTATAGATTTATTTAAAAATAAAAATGTTTTTATGTTGTAGGAATTATTCTGGATGTTTTCATTTTATGTATTGTGGACTTAAGTATAGGGCTATCCTGTTCTTTTGAATGTTTGCCTTAGTGTTCCATTATGTGCATATATAGCCTCCTACTTGATGGACAGCTGAGTTTTTTGTAGATTTTTGCTATTGTAGTCAGCACGGAAGAGAACATTTTGGCCATATTATTTTTTCATGCTTGTGTGAGTATTTTGTGAGGTAAATTTCTAAGGTGTGCATACTGGATCCAACAGAAATACGCGTTTAAAAACCTGAGAGAGAATGCCAAATTGTTCTCCAAAAATATTTTATCACTTAGTTTCTACTGGTGATAGGGTGTCCTTTCCCTGTAACCATAACTATTTAATCTTTGTTAGTCTGGTAGGTAAAAAATACTGTATGTTACATTTATATTTTTTGTTTACACATTGTTATTAGGTTTTACTTCTGGACATTTATTCATCTTTTGAATTTTTTCCTGTTTTTATTCTTTGCCAGTTTTTCTCAGGTATTTGTCATTCTTAATCACTTGTAATAATTTTTTTTTAATATTCATTTCAGTAAATATTATCTGTGTACTAGGCACTAGTCTAGGTTCTGGGGATAAAAGTGAACAAAAGAAACAAACGCTGAATGTGTTTATTGAGTTTACATTACATAGTAAGGATAATAAGTCTCTGTTCCGGAAGTTTCAAATATTTGTTTGTTGCTCTGACTTTTAATTCTGTATTTTGGTCTCTTTTGCTTTGCAGAAGTTTTACATTTTAATTAACGACTGTCATTTTCTCCTCCCTTATATATGAGATGAATTTTTGTCATGGATAGATCCTCAATCCCAAGATTTGTAGATTCTCTCCTTCCGAAAGAATTCTTCCAGAAGAATTTTAATTTTTATATTTAAATACTTAATCTGTTTAAGTATTTATATTTAAATATTTAATTCTTTCTGTTCGTGTGTGGTGTGAGTGTAGATATCAATAATGTATCAAGTAGGATGGTGCTCATCTAAATGGGCATTGCAGTAAAAGGCATGGATCATTCTTTTTTTCTCCAAAATATTTTAAATGCTTTCAACATTACCCTACATTGGATTTAAAATCATATTTTTACTTTCTCCTCCCAAAATAGTCCATTCAGAGAATTTTATTGTAGTTGGTTCAATGTATAGATTAGTTTGGGAGAATTAAAATATTTACAGAATTAATTTTTTTCTGTTCAAAAATATCATATATCTTGCCATATATTTAAGGCTTTTATGTTCTTAAGTGAAGTTTTATGGTTTTCCTCATTTGAGTCTTAGATATTTTATTAACTTTATTTTTAGTCTTATAGTTTTAAGTTGATATTTTCTACTGTTTTCCAATTTCAGAGTCTTTTTTTTTGCCGTAAAATTCCTTCCATTAAAGCCAATAATTTTAGTTCAAATGCTAAAATTATAGAAGTTGGGCTTAAATAAGAGAAAATATTTAGTATTTTTACTCAGAATGGTAGAATGATCAGATAATAAGAACATGAAACTTGATCATAGGGAAACACTTTCATTTTAGTGATGTTAGAATCATAAACTAATTCTTTAATGTGTTGGGGGTTTTTGGGTACATATTTAGATAGTATAATGTGAATTTTTTAAAGGTGTACATTGTGATGATTTAATATATGTGTACGTTGTGAAGTGATTACCACAATCAAGTTAGTTAATACCTCTGTGACCTCTCATAGTTACCTTTTTTGTGTGTGTGGTGAGAATGCTTAAGATTTACTCTTCTAGCAAATTTCAAGTGTATGATAAGGTATTATTAACTATATTCATCCTGCTGTACTTTAGATCTCAGAACTTAGACATCTTATAACTGAAAGTTTGTATCATTTGACCAACATCTCCCCATTTGACCCATTCCCTGGCAATCAGTGTTCTCTCTGGTTATCCGTGTTTGACTTTTTTAGATTCCACACGTAAGTGAGATCATACAATATTTGTCTTTCTGTGTCTGGTTTATTTCACTTAGCATAATGCCCTCTAGGTTCATCCATGTTGTCACAAATGGTGGGATTCTTTTTAATGGCCGAATAATATTCCATTATATGTATATACTTCATTTTCTTTATTCATTTATTTGTCTATAGATACATAGGTTTTCATATCTTGGCTATTCTGAATAATGCTGCAGTGAACATGGCAGTTCACCTATCTCTTTGAAATACTGATTTCATTTCTTTTGACTATATACTCAGAAGTGGGATTGCTGGTTTATGTGATAATTCTGTTTTTAATCTTTTGAGGAACCTCCATACTGTTTTTCATAGTGGTTGATCAGTTTTTATTCCCACCAACAATGCATAAGTGTTGCCGTTTCTCCACATTCTTGCTAACATTTACTTCTTGTCTTTTTGATAATACCTATTCTGATAGGTGTGAGGTAATAATTCATTGTGGTTTTGATTTGCATTTCCCTAATGATTAGTGATGTTGAACACCTTTTAATGTACCTTTTGGGCATTCATATGTTGTCTTTGGAAAATGTCTATTTAGATTCTTGGCCTATTTTTTAATCAGATTATTTGATTTTGCTATTTGTGTGAGTTCCATATGTATTTTGGCTATTAACCACTTATCAGATATATGGTTTGCAAATATTTTTTTCCCATTCTATAGATTGACTTTTCATTCTTGATGGTTTGCAGAAGTTTTAGTTTAATATGATCCCACTTGATTATTTTTGCTTCTGTTGCCTGTGCTTTTGGTGTTATATCCAAAAAAACATTCCTAAGGCCAGTGTCAAGGTCCTTTTTCCCTATTATTTCTAGGAGTCTTGTAGCTTCATGTCTTACATTTAAGTTTTTAATCCATTTCAAGTTAATTTTCATGAATGGTTTAAGATAAGGGTTCAGTTTTATTCTTCTGCTTGTAGTATCAGTTTTTCTCAGCATCATTTATTTAAGAGAGTGTCCTTCCCTGTTGTGTATTTTTGGTGCTCTTGCCAAAGATATTATATTCTTTAATTTGGAGTTATATTTCATTAGTGGGTAATATTTTATGAGCACATAGAATACCTACAAGATACTGAAGTTGATCTTTCTGATACCTAGAATAACTTTATGTTCCCTATTTATGCATGTAGTTTTTCTCTGTTTTCATTTTATGCTTTTAAGCCTTGTAATCTGAAATACTCAGTTTTCTTCCAGTGTACATAATGGAAAAACAAAGTTGTGCTTCTCTAGTTTTTCTTTTTTTCTTTCTGGAAATATTTCTCTGACTGCAGATCAGTAGAATGGTTTCTTCCCCAGGAAATGTAGGGTTTTAAACTCTTTTTGTATTTGTGTTTGGATGGTTGCTATAACACACAAAACACCTGCTTCCAAATTAGCTTCTCAATTTTTTGTATGGCATAAGGCAATAGTTCTCATTGTGGTCCCTGGACCAGCATCAGTGGGAATTACAAATACAAGTTCTGAGGTCCCACTCCAGACTTACTGAATCATAAACTGCGCTGGGGTCCAGCTATTTGTGTTTTAACAAGCCCTTCAGGTGATCTGATATTTGCTAAAGTTAGAGACCCATTGTCATGAAGGAAAATAAGTTGTCTTACAATTAATACCACTAGTCATCATGTTATTTTTTTTAATATGAAAAAGATGAAGATCAGAACTGTTTGCTATAAAACTAAAGCTGGTTTAGAAATAACCTAATTTATATCTTCTCCTCCCATACTTGTCTAAACCTTTTTCTGGCCTGCCTACTCTTTGTAATCTTATATTTCAATTCTAAATAATGTGTTCTCTCTTCCTTATTTTCATTAAACTGCAAAATAATGTTACATGTATTTAGCCAAATATTAGTTTGTTCTTTCTTAGACATACTATGTTTAGCAGAAAGATGTCATAGAACTTCGTGTAAAATGTGATAAAAGATGTTTCATATTTTTTTTTTGCATGAAAAAGGGAAATAACTGTTTAAATGCTTGTTTTTCTGTATAAATTTTTTGAGGGCAATATAAATATTAAGCTTTGTGTTTGTGTTTCCTTCAATATTAGATGTTGAAAACATTCTTGTGCCTACGAATCAAAGAAGTAGAGGTGAAAAAAGATACAGAGGACATTAATAAACCAAAAAAGTTCATGACATTCAAGGAAAAAAGAAAAAATCTATCAAGAATGCAGAGAAAGGTTTGGTTTCTTATTTTGTTTGCTTTTAGATTAAAATCATAGTGTAGGCACAGGTAAAAATCATAGTTAAGTCATAATTATAAATATTTTAAAATCAAATACTTAGAGAATTCAGTTTTTCCCAGTTGTTGCAAAGGAATATTTTATATTAATTTAAACTGCAAAGAGAGCAATAGATAAAAAGATTTTCTTGCCGTGCTGGCTTTTAAGATCATCTTAGATTCATTGTGACACAGATTCTTTCGTTAACAGAAAGGATGTATTTATGTGAAGTTAGTAACAAAGTAGATTTTGTTAATTGAATCATGTTTCTTTATTGGTTTGTGTTTGAAACCTTTGTTTATTTACTATGAGACTGGACACCTTTTTTTTTTTTAACATTGAGAGATGGAGCTCATTAAAAGTACCCACCAGTGCAATTAGCATTAATATATTGGCTAGGTGGAAAACCAGAGGAGAGAATTAGCAACTAGGGGGATCGTTTTATAAACTATATAAATGTCTAACCAATGTACTGTATATTTGAAACTAATTAAAATAAATAATTTTTTTTTAAAAGCCCCCATCTTGCAGAGTCATTGTGTAGTTTAAGTAAGATAATGTACGTAAAGAACTTAGTAGAGTGCCTAACACTGGGTGTGCTTTATAAACATTAGTTACCACCACCACCACAGTTGCTATCACGTCTCAGAACATTTCTAAACAGTGTAGTAAGGTTATCAAATTGCTTATAAAAACAAAACAAAACAAAATTATTTCCAGATCTTTGAATGTATCTAGTGATTTTGAAAATGTGACAGAATATCAAATTAGACATAATAAGTGTAAACAAATGAAGGTAGATATTTTTGTTTTTATTCCGTATTTCCTTAACATAAGTAGGAGATGCTTGGTAAGAACAGCACGTATGTAGGTGTGGGGAAGCAAAAGTGTAATAAGAATGTGGAAGCTCTTTAGCAGCCTTACATGAGAAGGAGACTGTTCCTTGTGTCTCAGGCATCTTAACAACCATTGTTTGCTGCTCTTACAGTGTAAAGAAGTGGAAAAAAAATTGGCATTTTATTAAATTTCTATAGTGTATCTGTTTTTATGCCTTGTATATAAATGAGTTTGGGAAGTATTGTTGATGACTGATTTCTATGTCAGATGATTTAGTACTGAGAATTATTTCTGTGCTCAGCACATTCTTCCTTTTTTCTTTACTGAAATATTTTAAATTTAAAACAACTATAGAGAATAGTATAGCATATCCCGTGTATCCAACTTTCTGAATGAGCAGATATTAATTGACACACCTGTTTTTTTTTTTTTTTGAAAAGTAAGAAACCAGAATTAGAATCCCCTTTGGTCTCCCCTTCTCAGTTTTTGTGTCTTCCTTCCAGGAGGCAGTCGCTGTTATGAGTTTGGTTTGTGTATGCTTCTTAGCCATGTTTTTGTACTTTTGCTTATATTTGTATTTAAATATTATGAAACACATAGTATTGTATGTGTTTCGTAATGTTTATATATCATGCCTCTGAAGCATGCTTTTTTCACTCAGTGGTATATACTCTTACTTTTTTTTCAATTTTCAGTGGAAGAAAGCAGAAGAGAAGCTAGAGCGAGAGCTTCGGGAGGCAGAAGCTTCAGAGAGTTCTGAGAAAAAACTTAAACTGGTAGGCAGTTTCACATTCTCTTATGCCTATGAAATGTTTTGTTAAATAATTTTAATTAGGGATTTATTTAACTTGTAGTTATGTGATTATGGTTTATTTCACGAGGCTTGGATATGAGATGTGCAAGTAACTAATGTGATCTGTGCTGGTTTTATGAAGTCACGGGCTGTGTATCTTCATTCTGTTTTGTCAAAGCTCCTAAGATTGAATCATGGGGAAGGATGAGAAGGGACAAAAAAGGTTGAGCTTTGAAAGCACTAATTATGGTAACTCAGAAGAACGTGGACTGGGTTATACTAAAGTCTTGTTGTCTGTTTCTTCTGCCAGCACACGGAGACTTTGAATATTGTGTTTGTGACCTACTTCAGAATATTGAAGAAGGCCCAGAGGTCTCCTCTCCTGCCAGTGGTTCTAGAAGGTCTTGCCAAGTAAGGGCTGTGTAGGTTGAAACCTTTTAGATTCTTTATAAATAAGACTGAAGTAACCATGACTTTTAAACAGGGTTTACTAAAGCTGACTTAGTGTTTTTCTTTTTTGTCACCAGCCTTTTCTTGTTTTACTTTATTGGCTCATCCCTTTGTTGCACTGGAAATATCTTAATGCACTTGAGTTCATATATTATCTGGCCAAAGGTTTTATGCTCATCTGAAATTTTGATAAATATTGCCAAATTGCTTCCCCTAAAGGTTATATCAATACACAGGGACTGTATCACTTATAAGGTCCTTGTTCTAAGATTTACGTAGTGTCAAAGGCTCTTGCACTAATATCGAAGAGTTATCCTTGAACTATTTCAGTGTATAATATTTTATAGTGTACAGGGTGCCTTGCCATTTAGGAGCTCCCATGGTTCTTTCTCTTTAACTCTATTGGGTGATCTTAGTTATTTCTAGAAATAGAGGCCCAGGCCAGCCAAGTGACCTACGGAGGATCATAAAGGTAATTAATTGCAGAGCCTGAACTAAACACCAGGTCCAGCTTTTCCCTTTTACTTTTAAAGCTTACATGGAGTCGATATTCTTATAAATAGTAGAATCTTTCCTCCTCTCTTTCTTCCCACTACTTGTTTTCTTAGAAGCTGATGCCACTTGTCCGTTATGACTCAGAACAGTGTTGGATACCTGGTAAACTTTCCTGGGGAAGTTGTTTATTCTTAGCTACTTATTTCTCAGGGCAGAAATACTTTTGAAATACTATATTTAGTTTGTTTAGTGCTTTATATATTTCTGCTGAGTATAGAATGCAACGGTGGATGAATTGTCAAAGAGGCTGATCTAAATTATTGAAAACTATCAGTAAACATCTTCATCATCATCTCCATCATACCTAACTTTTTGGAATAATGAATGTTAAAAACATAATTTTAAAGTCGTTTAATTTTCGGCTGCTTTATTTCTGTTTTTAGGTTACCTTTTAACTACATTTTGTTTGATTCTAGGTTTGCTCACCTTATAAATGTGGAATTTTTTGATGATTTATTAGTGGTTCTGCATGGTCTCATTGAGTCTGGTGTAAGTAACTCTATTAATGAATTACTTTTTAAGATGTAAATGGCATTGGGATTGCAATTGGTGCAGCCACTATGGAAAACAGTCTGGGGGTTCTTCAAAAAATTAAATTTTTTGACCTAGCAATTGCACTTCTGGGTATTTATCCAAAGTACACCAAAACAATAATTCATAAAGATCTGTGCATCCCTGTGTTCATGACAACATGATTCACAATAGCCAAGATATGGAAGCAATCTAAATGCCCATCAACAGAAGATTGGATCAAGAAGTTGTGATTCACATATACAATGGAATATTACTTAGCCATAAAAAAATGAAATCCTACCATTTACAACAACATGGATGGCCCTAGAGGTTATTATGCTGAGTGAAATAAGTCAGAGAAAGATAAATACCGTATGATTTCACTTAATAAGTGGAATTTACAGAACAAAAAAACAAAATGAAAATAGATTCACAAATACAGAGGACATTGTGGTGATTACCTTGGAGGGGGTTTAAGAGACTGGAAGAAAGGAGTGAAGTGTTAAAAAGGGACAAATTAGTAGTTGAAAGATGGTCACAGGAATCGGGAGCATGGCATAAGGAATGTAGCCAGTAGTATTGTAATGGCTATGTGTAGAGCCTGATAATAGAGTATTGGGAGGATCATTTCATAAACTATATAAATGTCTAACCAATGTACTGTATTCTTGAAACTAATAAAAAAGATATAAATGATATTATTATTCGTAACATCTCCTCCTTTTTTTAAAGGACTTAAGCTATCAAGAAAGTCTTCACTGTGTCCAGACTGCTTTTCATATTCTTTCTGGTCAAGGTGAGATGCTTTGTTAATCAAGTTTGTTTGCTTTACCTTTGGAGGTTGGAACATACCTAATTGGTATTTTTTGTCATTTCAAAGGTGATGTTCTGAATATTGATCCAATGAAATTCTATACACATCTTTACAAAACACTGTTCAAGTTACATGCAGGTATGTATATTTAGATAATGTGTCTTTAATAAATATTTCTTTTAAGAATATGATGTGACCAGAATTATAATTAGTGAAAAATGAGAAGTAGGTACTGGTATATAAAATGCTGGCCTGCCAGTGCCACACGTCTGTGTTTAACCTTAAGTAAGACTTGGAGTGAGAGAACTAGAATCCACTGAAGATGCACTGTAACCCACTGCGCCTCCTGAGCAGTATATTCCTGCTTTGTGGGTTAGAGAAATGTTTTGGGACAGATAACGATGGTTGATCTTGAGTTTTTCTGGAGTTAGGTGAGGCTGTATAATGAAAAAGTAATGAAGAGTGTCTGCTGTTTTAGGTGCTACCAGTGAAGGGGTTGCGATTGTACTTCAGTGCCTTGACATCATGCTAACTAAGCGCAGAAAGCAGGTTTCTCAGCAGCGAGCCCTTGCCTTCATCAAGCGCCTCTGCACCCTAGCTCTACACGTTCTTCCAAATGCAAGCATTGGCATTCTGGCAACTAACAGGATATTAATGCATGTAAGTAGTGATGCAGATGTAAGTTCTGACCCTGCAGCAGTGGTGCTTTGTTTGAGGCATGTCTTATTAAGGTGATTAGGGAAGTACATAGAATTACAAAAGGAAAGCATTTCACCCCTAGTGTGGTGCTCTCCAGAGGGAGCCATTTTTACTGTTTGGTGGGTATCCTTCCAGCAGACTTTTAAAAAATTCATAAATAAACGCATACATTAAACACTAATACATTTTTTTTAACACTTAATGGTGAACACATTTTTTTGTGTCAGTACAAATATATAGCTACTTTATTTCTCTGATGACTAAGATTATTTGCTTAATACTTAATGTAGTTCTTACTATGTACCTGCCACTATAAAAAATACTCTACAAAAATTAGCTCATTGAATTTTTGTAACAGCTCTGTGAAGTAGCTACTATTATTATTTTGGGGAAAACTGAGGTCCAGAGAGAATGGGTAACTTGCCTAAGTGACACTTCTAGTGAGTAGAAGAGGTGGGCTTGAAATTTAGGCAGTCTGGTTTTTATACTTTGCATTTTTCTTTTGATGATATATAGCTTTTTCCATTTAAAAAGCTATTACCAGTGATGCTATAATGAATATACTTATGTGTATCTAATTTGTGTTGGAAAGATTGCTAAAAGTGGGATTGCTGGGTGAAAAAATATTCCGTTTTCTCTTGCAAGATAAATTCTTAGCAAGCCAAGAAAATAACCTTTGGCAATTTTTGTTCTCATATGGTATAAGCTTAATTTTCAAAAATTAAAACTAAGTATGAAGTCCATATGCTTATAGCTCTTACATAGCCATAAAATCAAATGAAATTTAACTACAAATAAAAGTGCGGAATCCAGTAGCCTTCTTTAAATTAACAATATTAATTTAATTAATCCTTCTTATGTGACATTTTTGCAGACTTTCCCAAAAACAGATCTGTTGCTTGACAATGAATCTCAGGGAAGTGGGGTTTTCCTCCCTGAGCTTGATGAACCCGAGTACTGCAATGCTCAGAACACGGCTCTTTGGGAACTGCATATGCTACGGGTAAGAGTGGTACCCCCCTGCCCCATTTTATTTTGTGAGCAGTTTTGTTTATTTTCCCCCCCAAGATGTTGTATTGCCAGAGTACTTAATATATTTTGTTCTGAGACCACCTTTTCTAGAATTCCTGTTTTAATAGTCTGCATGTTACTTTGTTCTTACTGCTCTTTAAGCTGAAGAAATACATTTTTCAAAGGAAGCTGCAAATTATAGATTTGCAGGGTAAGAGTTGACATCTTTTCCTTACCAGGCACATTTGTATTGGGTCCTGTCCAAGAAGACTTTGATAGGCCTGTTGGCCTTAAGAGGATTTCACTTACGTCATGCTTCTGCAGTGGGGACAGCATTAGACTGAGACTAGTAGAAAATGTTTTAGGAAACCAGTTGCAAAGTAACCTCTTCCCTCTGATTTTTCTTTTCATATGGTAAAATCAAGACTAAGCTATGTCACTGGTGACTTGGTCATCAAACAGATTCATGTTATAATCATGTGAGTAAAGATAGTATTTTTCTTGTAGATATGTGGTTCTTATGAATTAATATTTATATTTACATATAGTTTTTTTTTTTTAAGTGTTTGTTAAGTAAAATCTTTGCTGTAGCTAGTGTTTTATAAAGTACTGACCTGTGCAAAATGTGGTTGTCTTTCAGAGACATTTCCATCCTACAGTGCAGAGGTTTGCAGCTCATCTCATTGCAGGGGCCCCTTTGGATGGCTCTGATGCACTCAAGCCAGAGTTGAGCCGAAGGTAGGACTCAGCATCGCTGCCTTATGAAGCTGCGAATTTCAGTTGATAGCTCTTTACTGTGAGAAGTCCGTTTTATAAAGTAAGAGATTTTAAAATGTAAAGTGCTAGTTGGTTATCTGGGTTTGGTCTTCATATTCCTGAATTGTTGTGAAGAAAAAACATGCTGACTGTGATTTTGTTAGTTTTGGTTAATCTTAACATTTTTTTGTCATAAAAATTTTTACACGTATAGGTAGGTAAGTAGAAAAAATAGTGAATTCCGGTATACCCGTTACTCAGGTTCAGCAGTTAATAAGAAAATGCCATATATGCTTATGTGAAGATTGATGAGTCCAACCACAATGAGATTCCTTTTTTCTTCTCTTGAACGGTCCTGCTAGTGCCAGGAGAAATGAGAAAAGAGGGAAAAGAAGTGCTTTAGAACACCACTGCCCAGAAAGGCACCGGTTTCTCTCCTGGGCCTTCACAGCCATCTCTGTGGGGCTTCTTGATGTGCAGGAAGCTTGGACCACCACTCTGGCATTAACCTTAACTCTTCCAGAGTGGGAAAAGGGTCCTCCTGAAAGAAGTTTCTTTTCCTCCACCTTTTTATTCTGAAAAATTTCAAAGTACAGAAAAATTGAAAAAATTACCTTTTTTCTCCAAGTTCAGTTAGGAAATTCTTTAGTTATACAGAAAAGAAGAGAAAATGTTGTAAAAGACACCCTTGTAATATACCAACCACTCAGAATTAATATTCTCCATCTTTGCAAATGCACTGGTTTTTAAATTCTGACATCACAGGCAAGTGACCTGTAGGCCAGTAGGCTGATTTTCTGGCCTCTTCAGAGTTTGAACAAAACTGGAATTATTTATTTTTTTTTAATATTGGAAGAATTCACCTAAAAAACACATTTTTAGCTTCTTTTAAAATACTGGGAGATGTGGCAAAATAGGTCTGTATATTTTACATGGCAGTGGTTAGTTGCTTACCCTTCTAAATGAGACATAAAAGCTATAGTTTTTCATAACCCTTTTTCTTTTCTGGGTAGTATAGAGATTAAAAGGAGAAAATAATTTTTTGTCACTTTTTTCATAATCCTTTTCTGGCAAGTGTTAGAGATCTTGAACTTTTGCCTCATTTATGCCAGAGGTTTCCTGTTCAGGAGGAGGGTGAGGAATGGGTTTATCCCAGAGACTTGAGAAAGGAGATTCATAGTGTCTCCCCTTGGAGAGTGGAGCTTGAGATGTGACCCTCATACAATCCTTGCAGGCCTTTGCCGGTCTTCTGTGGAGAATGTCAACCAGCCTCGGTCATTTATTCTGTCCTGAATGGCCTCTCCTGGCTTTTAAGGGTTGAGCTGTTTGAAATCCATGTTTCACAACTCTGGTTCCCATGACCAAGTTCAGCCTATAACTGGTTGACTTGGGGTTTCATCACATTGAGCTTGAACTCTTCTGTTCAGCCCTCTCTCTGTCCAGACTTGTATTTCTAAATGTATACCAGATGCCACCTGAGCTAGATTTAGTTGAAGAAATGTTGTCATTACATGGGAATTTTAGGCTTGATTTTACGTGTGTTGATTTGTTGGTTTCGCAAGCAGGATTATTTTATACCTTTAATATATGGGTTTAGAATAATGAGTCAGTCATTTTCTGGGTATAGTTAATTATTTTCAGGTTATACAGATATGGTGGTATCTTTACATTTCTACTTGTGATTGCAGATCTGCTGTAGAACTCTTTGAGACTTACAGCATGGCAGCAATGACATTCAATCCTCCTGTGGAAACTTCAAGCTCCAAAAGGAAGGTATGTTATACTTTTCATTATTTTTTAAAAGATGAAATAAAAAACTAAACTAAGATATCTCTTAGTAACTAATTCCATCTTGCCTAATTGTTTTGTAGTGTTTTTTTTGTTTTTATTTTTTTTTTAATGTGTAGGAATGGATGGTAGGATGGATCTTTGGGGTTGAAATTTTATGTAGAGACAGTCATGAGAATGTACCATTCAGTACAGCATGTATCCAAGACCAGACCCAGCATCTGTCACTTGTTGGTTTAGTGTCAGCTGTTGCCATTTTCAGCTTTGCTGTATAGCTGGGCTTTTGCGTATGGCATAAGAACTTTTAACTCATACTTTTTTTTTATTTTTTCAGGATAAAGTTTTACAGGGGGATTCATTTTTGAATGAAGATTTAAATCAGCTAATCAAAAGACATTGCAATACAGTTGCTACTCAGTGGCCTCTTGATTTCACCAGCTGTTTGGAAACATCACTAAGGTAGTAGAAGAAGGAAGAGTCAATGGACTTGTATATTTGGATGTTTGTGAAGATGCACATGAAGATACGTTGTTAATTTAGGATCTTCTCCTTTTATTCAAGGAAAACTTCCTAAGAAATTAACAGAGGAGGACATTACCCATTGGTGGCATAGGATTCTGCCCAAATTCTGAAAATGCCCTTTCATTAGGAAAGGAGAGTCAAAGCCTTTTTCTCCCCTAATATTTGGGAATTTCTTTCTTAATGATGTTGCCTTTTTAAAATTTAATATACATATTAAGCTGTGGTTTTAAAAAAGTCTTTAGACTGAATTTATTAAAATGCAGTTGCTAGATTAAAATAAGGCCATAGAGCACAGAAAATTCAAGACCGTGAGATTGCTTTATAAAGTGCAACCACTCTTTATAACCAAATCTTTTTTTTTATTGTACCACTGTAGTTAGAAAAATTCTAAATTCGCGTGAGTATATTTTTATAAAGATTTTTGAGAAAAGAAAAAATATCTTGAAATTGGGTTCCTTGGCTCTTGCTAGATGGTACACTTCAAAAAGTAACCTAATTTGGCCTTTATAAACAAGTGTTCATTACAGCTACTTTCAAAGGAAGTCTGAATGTGATTCTAGTTTCTTCGAAGTCCTTCACATTTTCTGACATGCTCTAAAGGGTGATGGGGGAAGAATTGCTCCAGAATGGAAATATCAAGCCCCAGATTTTACTGTTCTAAGGATAAAGGGTACTTGGTAAAAGGCTTTTTTCTTTTCTTTTTTTTTTAGACAGGGTAAAATGCCTTATTCTTATGAATATTACAAAGCAGTATTTTATGTAACAGCTATTGCCATATTCTTAGAATGGCCTATGAAATAAGTGTTTAATAACCAGGTTATAAAAATTCCTGTGAATAGTTGAATAAAAAACAACTGCTTTTTTTCTGCTTCTTATTCTCATGAGTTTTTTTTTTAAATGCACATCAGTGTCAATTAAATAATTTGTTATTGCTTCACAGCTATAGAAGCCAGTAATTTTGGTCTCGAGTTTAAATTAAAGTGCTTTTTCCCCCTCATGACGTAAATAAAAATAAGGTCCCTTTATCATTCCAGTAGAGTGGGGGCTAACACTGCATGTTAATCTCTTAGCATATTCTTTTATGATTTTTAAAAGTGTTTCTAAGATCAGTTTTTTAAGCTTGATTATTTAATGATGAGAAATGTATGATTCAAGATGTAAATATTTGCTTTTAACCTATCTTGTAGATATAAAACAAAGTCCAGGAATGTTATGAATAGTTTGGAGGACCGTTAGGACCCAAGTGACCAATACATGTCACAAATCATTTATTTTTCAAACACACATTTATATTCCATTTTGGCAGCAGAAACTGTAGGTTAGGTGAAAGATCAACTATTTCACACTTCAGTTATACTTTTTACCTTGTTACACATACAGAGAATTATAGATCATGAAATTATACATCTATTTGATATTGTATATGAATTTGAGAATAAAATACATTCATGCACTGTTATTTAGCCTTGTATTGATGAGTTTCATTTTTACAACTGAATATTATAGTCATTAATAATATCCACACCCTGAGGCTATTCTAAGCTACCGTCTTCATATTTTTTTTTAACTAGACAAACATTGATCACCTCCTTGGTGCTTAGCACTGTGCTAGGCACTTAAAAATGAAGTAGGGTAACAGTGGGTGTAAGACAGAGCCTCAGTCTTCCATGATTGTTCATGCTGTCAGGTCATTCACACAACCCCCCAAAAATACTTTACCTAGTTCAGTGTCAGACTGAGTTGTTTCAAAGTTCAGAGACCCATGTCACCTGAAATAGGAAAGGTGTGAGAGGCCTGCTTAATGGCAGGCTTGCGCATAGTATGTTTTGGGTCTAAGAGACATTTATGAATATTTTGATAATTATGGAGCTGTCAGCAAGTATTTCAAAAACATTCACTTCAGGTATTCCTATGTCAGGATACTTAGCCATCAGCCAAGGATTTGCTTTCAAGGGGTTGATACATAGAGATGGCAGAAAACACATAAATGGTTAATGCACCGTTTCATGGAAATGACCCAAGCATGGACTCTGTAAGAGACAATCTCCCTTTTCTAATAACAGAGGAAGAGAGGTTGAGATTAGAAAGGGACAGAACAGAGGAACGGGAAGATGTAGTTAAAAACAGTACATATGTAGCAGTAGGAGAGGCTCCAGTGTCTCCAGAACTGTCAAAATGGGAGACCTTTGTATGAAGGCAAATTTGAGTAAAAGCACTGGAAACTCACATTTGTTGCCTAGATTCCATATTTATCCCAACTGGAGAATTTATAAACAACTTTTACTTTATAATAAAGACATGAAAAGAAGTGTTCCCTCAAGAGGGCACTTTGTGCCCAAAAAGTGTTACTTCCTACAGATTTTTCATCAAACTTACCCTAATTCGACTAGTAATTTTACACTTTGGAAAATAACCAATTCTAGATGAATGGTTCATGACCGAGAGGAAGTTAATCTCTTTGAGCATCACAAATCACAGTGGATTCTTATACTCTAATCCTTTTTTGCCAGCTATAGGGTTTGTTTGTTTGTTTGTTTTTTAAAAAAGTTGACACCACCTAACAGAGTGACAGCTTGCTTATTTAGAGTTAACCAACTTGCATATTTAGATTCTTTTCCATATGAACTTTACTGAAAAGGTTTGCTACCCAGATTTTTAGTAGTCTGAAAAGTATGAAGTGGTAATGGGTAGAGTCTGGACGGCTATTTTAGATGCATTCTAAATAATAGGATAATTTCATTTGGTATTCTGATAGCTTTATAATTCAGATAAGCCATAAATAAAATTTTCATATATTTTGCAAACACCAGGTTTGTGCTGGCTGGTTGTAATAGAGCAGACCTTTTGCATTTTTGAGCAATGTGTCACTCCTAAAATTCCAAAGACTCACATATAATAGAGTACTTACTCTTCAACATGGAATGAACAACCAAGTTGGTTTGCAGTGTAGGCAACTGGCTGGTTCACTCAGTTGCTAAAACAGTCTCACGTTCAGACTCATGGTAAATTTCAGATTTTGTGTTGTAGCCAAATCAGCTATGTTAAAGGCTGTGAGGTGGAGTAGGGTGAACCTTAAAAAGCCAAAGAGTCAAGGACAAATGATAAATCTAGGGAGATCAGTTTTGCCTTTCATCTCATTACTCTGTACAGTTTTCATTTTGACTCTAGCCAATTAGCAACTTGGTTTTCAATACATACATGGTAAACCAAACCAGAGGGGAAAATGCCTATTATTTTTTAGAAGCCTGATAACATGTTTCTGGAGTACTTTTTAAAACAGGGCAGCATTGTGCATTTATGACAGACTGATTTAAAAGGAGACCTGCAGCATTGTATGAGCTACATCAAACTGGATGAGCTTGAATTCTGCCAACAAGTAATTGGTGGTTCTTATACCATTAACGCTATAGCATTAACGCTCTTTGAGTCAGTAAGAACTTCCAATAACATGAAAATGTGTGGTATATTTGTAACACTTTTGGTTTCTATGAAAATAACTGGGGATCGTTTTAATTCTTTTTTTTAATTGGTAAAAAAAACTTCTGAAAGCAAAGTTGAGGATTTTTAGTGTTCTTTATAATTTGAAGAAAAACAGAATTTTAGTATCAATAGATGAAATTTGGATTTTACTTTAGAGGAACACATTTCATTTTAAAAATCACATTTCATTTTAATTGCTTCATACCGAGAATAGGAAGAATCCTTTACACTTACATAATAGTTTTATACAGCAAAGTTTTAAAAATAATTTACATTAAATGGCAAGTAGGACTTGGATCAATAGCTCTTCAGTGAATCAAAAATTAAAGTGAAGCTTTTTTATTTCTGGCCCATTTCAGGTATTCAGAGCATACATTTATTTTCTTTTTAGGAGATTTGTCTTCAAAGAGTGGGACAGAACCACTAATGTTTCTAATCCCTAAGCCATATCAAGAAGCTATGTATAATAAATATATAAGTACAGTGTCAGTACAAACCTTGCAAAATAAATAAATTTAAACACCAACTCAATCTACTTTTGCTTTAAAAAATGGTTAAGTTTTTTGTTAAGACATCACAACTCAGTAGATATTAAATTACACATCATTCTAAATGTTGTGAAAACCAAACTTGGAATAATCTGTGAATATATAAGCAATAAACTTAAAAAAAAAAACCAACATCATTCTATATGTAAAAAGAAATCCTAGAGAAGAGTACACTATGGTACACGATATAGAAACTAAGCTGAATTACTCTTTAATGAATCTTACAGGACATATTTACATTTGCAATGCCCAAAAGCTTCCAATCCTCAGCTGTAAAAGTATGGCTACAGTAGCTTGCTTGTTCTCAGACCTGTATGCCTCTTGTTCCCAGCTTTCAAAGTCAGGTTTGCTATGGCCCTTGAACCAAATCCAGCCTGCCACCTGTTTTCGTATGGCTCTTGAACTGAGGATGGTTTTTACATGTTTAAATAATGGAGAAAAAAAATCCAAGGAAGAATATTCATGACTATGAAAATTATATGAAATTCTAATTTCAGTGTCTAAATAGTTCTCTAGGAAGCCAGCGACCTAGCCATGCTTTCATGTGCGTGTTGTCTGTGGCAGCTTCTGTACCACCGTGGCTGAGCTGGCCAATTGCAACAGAGACCATATGGTCCATAAAGCCTAACAACATGCCGTCTGGCCCTTTACAAAGTTTGCTGACTCCCTGTCCTAAATCTGTTCTTGAAAGCTCAGCAATGTTTGTTTTTTAAAACAACTGTTGACACTTGTACAATGGCAGTCTCCTGGGACTCTGCTTCATTCATCAGGAAAATGGTTGGTAGCTAGCCCAGATGGTTGGTGCCATTTTGCTTGTCCTCAGTGTGGACCTCACATCATGTGTGATGAAGGCTTCAGTTCAGAAATCATTAATTTCCAGTTTAAGTTGAAGGGAAACAAGGAAATTGTATTTGTTTCTACCACGTTTGTTCTTGGCTTTAACTCCTTGCCCAAAGATCTTCACCTGTAAAGTTGTATATACATAGGCTTGTTAGTGTATTTTAAACAAAGGAGCAGAAACATTGACAGTGGAGCAAGGGTTTAGTGGTGTTCAGCCAACAGAAACCCACAGCTCTGGTGGCTCTGGTTTGGGGAAGAACATATTTCCTGTAAACTCACAATGTTGTTATGTTCCTGGGAGGTAGGGTGTCAGGCAATTCTTACAAATATATTCTTACAAATATATGTATATATTTTATATGTATACATATTTGTATTATATGTATATATGTATACATATATACATATATACAAATATATGTATATATGTATATATTCTTACAAATATATATATATATTTTTAATCATAACCAAACGGTTTAACTTTTTTAAAAAGGTGGAATTCCTTCAACAACTGTATTAATTACTTCAGATAAGAATAAGGTAAATAATTATGTTTTTAGATATTTCTTAGAGTATTAAGGGGTAAATCTTGAAACTTTAGAAGTAAAAATTTTAGGATAACATGAAATATGTTACTGAGAAAGCAGTAAAATACTAAACTTGTTTTCTTCTGCACGTGTTCCAAAAGCCCTTTGTCACCATGTGTAAAGGAGTTTATGACATGGGATAATATAGTGCCGTAGATGTGCCAAATGGCAGTTTTAAAAGAGAAGCTCCTCCAAGTTTAAGCAAAGCTGAGGTCAATTGAATGATTGTGAATGTTTGTTTGCGACAGGAAAATGTGAGTCCAAAGGCATTCATCTAAATACTACCCTCTCTACTCTCCTAAAATGTAAGCAATTAGTAATGCTCATTATAGCAAGCATGTTATAAGGCAGATTTTTAGTGGAGTTGTATTCTTATGTACTTAATGTAATCTTGTAGCACAATGCAGGCTTCTTATGTGCAGGCTAACTTCACTGTGTCCTTATGGAGGTTATAGAAGAGGTGTGTGTAACGTCACACCTGTGATTTATTTGATGCAAAGTTCTTGAGGTGGAAAACATTTAAAATTTTGATCACTGTCCTTATGGCCCGTTTCCAGAACTACTACCATTTGGGAGTCGTGTTCTAAAAGTTAGAGGCTCAACACTGGTGTTTAGTCCTAAAGCTCACGGCTTTTGGAGATGGCACTGATTGTCTCAGTGACACTGGGGCAGAAAAGGAAGCGAGTTTGGAACTTACAAAATTGGAATACCAACTGTATCTCAACAGAAAAAGGGTGCTGGACCTTCTCAGAGTCAGGACAGCCTGGAGCTTCACTATTCTGTGCATATTCAATATTATCTGATGCTGTGTGATATGGATTGCTGCCATAGTTCCGACATTTCTGATGAACCTTTGCTTACAGACCCCAAACAACCTGAGTCCTTTGGAGTAGTTGGATATGCAGATATTTTGGAGGAGGTAATTTCCTATATTTGACTTTGTTGTTCTGAAAGAGCTTTGCTAGTGTAGAACTTAATGTAACAGGTAAAAAGTGGGCTTTAGTAATCCTTTGGGTTCATTAAGAAAATAGGTGAAAAGAAGAAACCCATGTTTGGTTTCTTTAAAAATCCTGTTTGCTTCTTTAAAAAAATTCAGGTTCCATGTAAATAATTTATTTTAAGCTAGAATGAAGTTTACTCTATGTCAATACCAAGCGGAGGGCTGGCAAACAACCGGCCTAATTTATTGCAGTTTCAGGATGGAGGCTTATATGCTATTCTGCTTTTTTTTTAATCATCACATCCTGAATGCCAGATTTTTATTTTTTAAATGAGGCAGAAGAAGTTGAGGTTGTTAGGACTAAATCAAACCTAAATTAGAATACTATAAAAGTAGAAATCTAAAAAATGAAATCTGAGGGGCCCACAGCAGCCCCTTGAGTTTTATGTGAGTTACCAATAATTAAAAGAGTTCTATGTCTGATGAGATGAGGCTGCTGTAGTAGTTTGGGCAAGTTGGAAACTTTGTTGAGTTATCTACAAAATAAGGAGGTCTAAAATTAAAAATACTGAAGGTACATATGTCTTCAGAGCCTGTTTCCTATTTTGCTACCATTCATACCTCCTTCAAGGACCATCCTCCATTTGATACTATACAAACTGTGCCTTACAAAGTGCAAGTTGATCCCTGTTTCAGAATGGTACCCTGACTCTGCATACCTGGCAAAACATGCTACCCTTGGTCACTGTCGGTAGTCTAGTGTGTCACTGGAGGACAAGCTTCCCACAGGTTTTTCCTCCTTATTTTGGACACTTTCTGAGGCCAAAACTTGAGAAGTTGATGTGAGTCCTCGGGGCTGTTTAGTTGACTTGGTGAGCTTCTTGAGTTCACTTGCAAAGGAAATGCCTTTTCTTTTATCTTCTCGGGATGCCTGTGGAGAAAAAAAAGAACCCTCTACCGGCATTAGGTTGAAGCCAGGATCCTCAGTTACATGAATTATATCAGAAAGCTCTTCCCTCTTCCCTATCAGAGCGTTGGAAGTGAGGGCTGAAGGACTTGCCTCTCAGGACCACTTAACCACCGAGGGAATGAAAACAAAGCCACCCGGTTTTCTCCCTTATACAGTCCTTGACTCAGAAACATTTTCCTAGATTTCTTATCTCCCAAAGAATATCAAATAATCTGTGCAGAGAGCAAAATAACATTGAACTTTACCTGCACCTGCTCCTTTAGCTTTAGGATGAATTTTCCTGCACCTTTCCATTTGCTTTGTGCTTGAAACACACACTCCTGATCCAAGAGGACCCGCTGGGAGGACTTTGAGGTAGAAGACTTCTTGTTGGAAGTGTCTTTCACCACCTCTTCCAAAAGCACATAGTCACTTGGGTTGGGGTTGCTCAGGATGCTATAGGAGTATTTGGCTTTGCATAAGGTCTGAAAGATAAGTTATGATCAACTGAATGAAGACACACACTGTCTCTAACACCTTCATTCACTGTAAATGGAACTTTCAGGTGGAAAACTGTCACAGACTTAGAGATGGAGGGAGTCTTTCAGATCGTGTCATCCCAGTCCTCATTACATTTGTATTAACTTGCAGTTTATAATGCACTTCCCTACATTACCTCATTTAGCTGCACAACAGTGTGGTTCTGGCATTATTATCCCCATTTCAGACTAGGAACTGAAGCATATTCCAGAGCTAAGAAGTAATGGAATAAAGACTTGAACCGGGCTGTCTGCATGCACCAAAGCTCATAGACACGAAGGTCATGCTGACAGTAAAGGGGCAGAATCCTGACCCTCAGATGCCTCTCTGTCCCATTAGGCTGCCTCTTCACCACAGCGTCTTGGTTGTTGAAGGCATTTTAAAATTTACTTGGTCTCACTTCTCATTTAGTACAAGATTATCTCATTTATGCATTTATTCACTCATCGACATTTAGTGAAAACCTACTATGTCCCAGATACTACACTATACTTTGGGGACACAATGGTGCACAAAAGAAACACATCTAAGCCCTCTTAGAGTTCAAAACCTAAACTTATTGAGGAGGTTAAAATTAACCATGCAATAATAGCAAATAGCATTTAAATAGTGCTTACCCTGTGCTAAGCATTGTACACCTTGCATATATTTACTCTTCGTAACACTGTGAGGAAAATACTATTATACTATCTCCATGTTATCTATGTGGTAACTTGCCATGCAGTGGTGTGCTGGAGCCGGCTGGAATGGGTTAGTGAAATCGGACGTGGTGGAAGTATTTATACAACAGAAATGGGCAAACACTACAAATCAGAACCCCCACCCCCTGCTTCTATTTAAGAGCCAATTTTACCAGTACACCACTATAACTAGGGCAAAGATAGTTAAATAACTTGCCTAAGATCTCAGAGTTAGTAAGTACAGCTGGCATTTGAATTGAGCAATTTGATCTAGTAGAGTCAGCGTTAACCAATATGTTCTACCACTTTTCAAATGGGTGTTTAATGAACACAGTCCATGACAAAGCCTTCAAAAATAGGAAATATATTTTCTGAAACTACATACACAGAGAAGCAGGCCCTAGAGGAGAGGAGAGGGTCAGGGTAGGCCTGCTTATCACCTGATGGACCTTGAGAGATGGTCATTAGGTATTAGCTTAGGCATTTCCGGGACAACAAAATTACTACTCTGTACAGCCACCTCCTAAACTCATAATATTCGTGCTTCATAGAAGGCTTGACTCATAGAAGATGCCATGCTGAAGGGACTAACTAACATTTCCCAGCCTTAAGAGGCACACACTGTCTTTTCAGGTCCCCATAGGTCTAGAACTTCATTCATAAAATGAGCTGACATCTGATCTGTCCCAGCAATCAACACTGAGGACAGGACCGAGGTGAGGTGGGGAGGGGCTCTGACCTGCTGAATGACATCCTGTGCAGTGCTGACACGGGGTGCTTTGATGACTGTTCGAGGTTGCTCTGGAGAAACATCGTGCACTTGGACAAAGAAACTGTCCTCCTCCATGCTCAAGATCACCTCCTTGTCATCTTGCACAATGCTTTTCTCTTCTAGGTTCTATATTAAAAAAAGAAAAATATGCGTATATGGTGATCTGATGCAGAATAAGAAAAATCTAACAAAAACTTGAGATGTATGTTGGTAATGTGAAACAACTTCTTAGCTTTTTATCACACACTAGTTAATATTTCATAAGCCACTTTGAAAGGACATACATGTCTCAGAGAAAGAAAGTACTGTGTTTCTGCTAATGTTGACAGATTGATAAGGTGTGGCCAGAACAAGCCAGTAGATGTGTTCCCCTTAGGTGTGGATTTTGAGTCCAAATTAACTAGACAGATTTGTAAAATGATAATATACCATTTGACAATTACCAAAAGCCAAATAAGAACACAGTAAATTCCATTTAAGAGGAAGTCCATCCATTCTCACACAGACCTTGAGCATAAGAAATGCTAGGCCTCTGAAAGGTAAAACTGACATTCAGCCAGGCTAGATGAACAAAATCCACAGTGAAAAGGTGAAACAATGGTTAGAGGTGAGTCACACTGAAATTGATATTGACAAAATACTAAATAATTATGAGAATTGCTCATCAGGCTGACTGGCTTTTGATGAACTCGATTCCAGTGTATTTTACATATCTAACTATATATATGTATATTATATAGTTAGATATATCTGTAGACATATGTATCTTATTAAACATTTTCAGGCAGTACAGAATTATATTAATAAAAAGGCAAACTTTTCCCATTCTCACCCTTTTTCCTTCTCTCTCCCCACTTCATTCTCTACAAAAACCAGTTGTTAGGTTACATATCCTTCTAAACATCTGCCATGGATATACAAACATATTTTTGTTTATATGAATAGATAATACAATGAAACCCTGGAATCATGTGAATTTAGACACGTGATTGTCAAATGGCTCCTGTTTTTTGTTAGCCCCATTCTCAAATGAGGGTAGGTACAGCTATCTTTTACAGGGTGGGGGATAGGAAGTGGAAGGAGAGGCAAGTAAACAGGCAACCCATCTCAGGAAGCAAGGATTTGGCAGGTAGGTGCTCCTGTCCCCGGTGTTCTCCTAGCCTAATCTCAGATCAGGCACTGAAGTGGTACTAACTAGCCAGATGATGCCCCAGATCATCACTATCCTGAAGTTCCACCAGCCACAGGATCCAGAATTGTTCCCATTAAAGTCAAAACGGATCATGGCCACCAGGTGGCGCCAAACTGTAGCCGCGACCAGAAAGGTCTAGTTTCTGGAGCTTCTTGCCAACCAGGCTCGCCCCAATCATTTCATCATTCTTGCAGTAGGACCTACGATTCACACGACTGAAGTTTTTGGACCCCATTTATTATGTTATGGGTGGGCAGAGGGGAGTTAATGTCATTTTATTGCATAAAATGCGTTCGTACTCCACATACGCTGCTCTACAACTTGCTTTTTCTCCCCACTTAAAATGTCATCCTTTCATGTCAGTTCCTATAGATTTTGCTGCATTGTGTGTTACTGCAAGGATCATAATATATTTAACCAATCAGAGTCTGGGTTTGGGTGGTAATTCACATGACATACTTCTTGGGGCCCTGAAAACCGGGAAGCAAGCAAGCAAAAACCAAAAAAGATTCTAACTGCTACATAAACTATCCTAACAACCATGTGCTTATATATTTTTTTTATTTTTTAAATTTTATTTATTTTAATTAGTTTCAAGTATACATTGGTTAGACATCTATGTAGTTCATAAAATGATTTACCCAACTGCCTCCTCCCTCCCCTTACCCTCCACTTAGCCAACACATGAATGCTAACTGCTTTCCCTATGCCGTGCTCCCCATCCCCATGACCATCTGTCAGCTACTAATTTGTACTAATTTAACCTTTCACCCTGTTCTCCTAGTCCCCCAAACCCCTCTCCCCTCGGTCCGTTACCAAGTTGTCTACAATATTTGAGTCTGTTTTAGATTAGTCTGTTCTTTTTGTTCCTTAGATTCCACATATAAGTGAAATCATACAGCATTTATCTTTCTGACTTAAATACCTTCTAGGTTCATCAAGACGATATCTTTTTCCATCCCCTTCCTGTGTGTGTCCTGAAGTGAGTCTCTTGTAGGCAGCATGTAGGTATTAATAGGAATGTAGTTGTTACCATTATTTCTGTTTTTGATACATGTTTTTTCTTCTTAAAGAAGTCCCTCCAACATTTCCTGTAATACTGGCTTGGTGGTGATAAATTCCTTTAGCTTATTTTTGTCTGAGAAGCTCTTTATCTGTCCTTCAACTCTAAATGATAGCTTTGCTGGCTAAAGTATTCTTGCTTGTAGATCCTGGGTCTTCATCCTGTTGAATATTTTGTACCAAGCCCTTCTGTCCTGCATAATTTCTTTTGAGAAATCAGCTGCCTATCATATGGGTGCTCTCTTGTAGGTAACTATCTGCTTTTCTCTTGCTGCTTTGAAGATTGTTCTCTTTGCAGTTAACCTTTGGCATTTTAATTATGATGTGTCTCGGTGTGGTCCTCTTTGGATTCCTGGTTTTTGAATTCCTGAGCTTCCTGGGGTTGTATGTCTATTTCCTTTACCAGGTTAGGGATTTTCTATCATTATTTCTTCAAATAGCTGTTCGACATCTTGTTTTGCTTCTGGTATGTTGATGAGATGGATATTTTGACCTTTAATAGTGTCCCACAGGCTCCTTAAATTATTTTTATAGTCTTGGCTTCTTTTTTCTTGCCATTCTGATTGAGTGTCCTTGGCTTTCCCATCCTCTAGATAGGTCATTTGATCCTCTTCCTTATTCACTTTGTTTATTTCATTTAATATACTTTTCATCTCAGTTAATGTATTCTTCATTTCAGGCTGCTTCCCTTTTATAATTTCCATTTCCATTTTTATGTTTTTTATCTCTTTGTTGAAATTCTCACTGAATTTATCTACATTTCCCAAAAGTTCACTGAGCATCTATATAACCAGTGTTTTGAACTCTGCATCTGTTTCATTACTTGACTCCATTATATCTGAAACTCTGTTCTGTTCTCTCACATGGCTTCTGCTTCTTGTCTTCCCATTTTGGCTGCCTTTCCATATCTGCTTCCATGTACTAAGCAAAGCTCCTAAGTCTCCCGGTTTATTAGCATGGCTTTGTGTAGTAATTGTCCTGAGACGCAGTCTTGAGAGGGGTTCAGCTACAGGCCAAATTTAGTCCCAGCCTCTGCCCTTCTGGGGCCACTTGTTAAGATTCAGCAAGCAATCCACAGATGCTGTGCTTATAGTTGCCTCAAAAGGCCACACCAGAAACCAAGGCCAGTTGCCTCCACTGTGAGTCTAGGCGCTTCTCAGCAAGGAGTACCTGACTTGCTGAGGATACACCTGGATGTGGCTTGGGTGGGGCTGTGAGTTGAGGGAGGTGGAGTTTCAGGAAATCATCTGCGAGGAGCGACCTCTGTTACCAAGGAGGCACTTGTCTGTGCACTGGAAGTGGGGGCAGGCTCAACAGGGAATAATGGATACCACCAACACTACTGTACAGAGCTATTCTCGCCTCGACCCTCACTCTGACAATGTCTCCTTTAAGTCCCTGGTGCCCCTGTGCTCAGCTGAGTAGGCACTGGTGCTCAGAGAGGGCAGGTCCATCACCACGAGAGTCCGCTCGCGGATGCGGCCCCTTTAAGAGGCGTCTGCCGCTACCGGGGCCTCTGTCTCACTCAGCTGCTCAGGACCGGGCCCCCACGACCTCACGCCATCCTACCTTCTGCCATTGCAGGTGCTTTCTTGGCTTTCTCCCTAGTTGTATGGCTTGTTCATCTAGATCCCAGGAGAGTTTTCCTTGCTATTTGCTTCTTTTTTCTGTCACAACTTTGATTTGTTTGCCAGAGGGATGGACAGAGCCTCTATCTACACCATTTTTTCCCCTCGGCACTTTTATTTTTAAAAGATCTCCAAAGAACCTCACTCTGAGCTTATTTTCTTTATCGAGCTTTAGTATTTGAGGTTATTCTTTGTTTAACTTAAAAAGAAAACCAGTACAGTTAAATATTAAAAACAAAAGCAAGTAGTGAGCATATTATGGTTACAGTCCTTTACTCATTGTGTAAAATGCCAACAGTGAGTGTTATTCACTGGCCCACTAAGAGGTCTGACACTGGACACCACCCCTCGCATTATGTTCATCAGCCTCGTGTGCTTCTCCATTGTAATGGTGCCGTCTTTCTTGATTTGGATCAAAGTCCAGTTCTACCTGGTCCATTTCATTAGTCCCTTCTACTTCCTTTCAGGTAGGAGCTTTTCAAGCAAATAGTTTATTAGGAGAGAGAAAGCCATTTTCAGGAAAGTACCTTAAATTCGAAGATAGGGTGACCCTTTTAATATGGTCTGTGATAAATTGGCATGTCCTCATTTAGCTTGATATCTCTATGTTTGACAGTCTGAGCTGGATGAGAGGTGATGGCTGTGGTTCAGTTGTCCAGGTAGATACTGGCTTCTGGAAGCCACATAATGCTTCAGCCAGCTATATGTGCACACATGAAAAGGTCTTCTTGAGTAAAAACAGTGGTCCTTCTGATCTAAAAAAAAAAAAATGATATATAATATCTCTAGGCTCCAATTGTGGTTCTTGGTCTTCTTCACCATAGAATGTCATCTTCTGGTCATCTTCCATGCCTTTGTCAATATGAACTTCTAGAATCTTCTTCTCCTGAACTATCTTCCTTCCATGGAGGCTTTTACACCTACATTTAGGACTGATCCGTTTCCCAAGGCCGGGTGCTCCATGTACCCAACTGAATTTGTTGTCCTATTTGATGAATTCTAATTTGCATCTCAGTATCTCAGCAACTGGGACAGCACTCTGCTGCTCCTTTCTTACTATCTTGGCCTTCTCATATTTGCAGAGCTAGATACCTTGTTGCACCATTACATAAATCTTCTAGGGTTACTGATAGCTGATGCACAACATTTTACCTCCCTTTCCTCTCTGCATTCTTCTTCCTCCTTCAAAAAACATCAGCGATGTCCATGGGGGAGCCAGAACTGCCACCTGCTCCACCTTCTTTCATCACCTGTTGTCCTCCTCTGTCATATGATTTCCTTTTCTTTGCATCAGAGAGCATTTTGTAAGCTTCAGAAATCTGTTTAAACTTCTCTCCTTCATTTGGATTCTTACTAGGGTGGTCCTTCAAGGCCAATTTCCTGTAAGACTTTTTCAGTTCTTCCTGAGTGGCACTGGGTCTGACTCCCAAAACATAGTAAGTGGTTTCTTTCACCATTTTTGACAGCTGGTGGGTGGGCTGAAGCCAGTGTTGGGGGAGCAAGAAGGAGCGTGTTGCTGTCAGATCTTATTTATTTTTAAGGAGTTTTCAGCTGCAGTGGAAACCACAAGTAATGACCATGACAACAGCCCTCACTTGTATAGCTCTTCACTAAGCATTTTTCTACATATTGTCTACATGTTTGGATGAGTACCATGACCACCTTTTTGAGTCAAGTAGAGTAGTTTCTGTTATAGATTTTACACAGTAGGGCAGAGAGGTTTACAGAAGTCACATGAGCTGTCCAAGGTGACCTAATATGTGCCAGGGCCAGGTTTGTTGGATTTCAAATGCAGCAGGTGTCAGAGGAGGGCATACTGACCACAGGAGGATGTGATTTTTGCCAGCTTGACAGCCCAGGAAACAAAAACGTTATAAAAGGCAGACAGGAGAGATTAGAGGTCATAATTAGTAGTTTAGGAACTTAAATGAGCAAACTGCTTATATATCTTACTAGTTTCACAGAGTAAATGAATGAAAATATTTATAATCCTAATCTATCAATTATGCTAGTGTCTGCTTTCATTCAATAATTGCTGAATTCACTTATTTAATCAGTTAATATGTACTGTGTGTCATGATGCAACAGGTATACCTAGATACATTAAATGTGATTTGTTACCTTTTATTATACATTTCATTAGTGTTCCAAAAATTTCTCAACAAAGTCGTATAGAGTTTGCTGTATTCTATTCATCGGAAAATGCTTGTTAGCCTTTTCTCCTAAATTCTCCCCCTTTTACTTATTCTTAAAAATGCTTCTCTCTGCCAGCCCTTATTAAATATTTTTTGCTGAGGTCACTACTGCCTGTTGTCATATACATTTTAAATTGCATATGGGCATCCCTAAACTCCCCATTCCTTCCAACCAAATGATGAAGGCCACTCAAGAGCCTGCCCATGTTTCTTCCTGCTCATCACCTCCCACAGTGCTGGGCATGGGTGGTCCATGGGGACTGACCCAACTCTAGTCTAAGCAGCATGGGATGGTGGAAACAACACTGACCTGGATGTCATAAGTTTTGAGTCCTTTCTACTTCTTGACCTGTTGTGATTTAACCTCTCTGAAGCTCCATGTGTAGAATGATTTCCATTATATCATGAGATCATTCAAAACGGTGGATGTTTGAGAGCTGTAAACATTGTATGTCATTACGCAAATACATGATTTAAAGAAGTCACTGAAATTGTCACTTGCAGGATACTTAATATGGCAAAGACAATTAGAAATAGCAAAAAAAATTAGAGAGACATTAAGGATGGCTTCAAAAGTCCAGCTAAGCCCTCTGACAGTTTCTCATAAAGCTATTAATTATTAGATCTGCGTTTTCACCAGTTCAGCAATTTGTATGTCTGATAGGGAGAGGGAAGTTGGGAGACAATTACATTTCTTTGCTTCAAAGAAGTGTTATTTTATTGTCTAAGGCAAGATTAGGAGGGAAGGCAGTGACTGGCTCTGGTTCCTAGGGGAGATGCTGAAGGTCTGCAGAGTCCATGGGCCATGCTCACAGTTAAGTCCAGAGTGAAAAAGTAACATATGGTGCTGAAAATGGGTTCTTTATTGTCTCTACTCTGTCCCAACAAGCATAGAGCACAGATGCGCATTTTATGAATCAAACTCTATTACATGCCCCAAAAGAGCAGTTCCTGTGCCCAGAACAGGGCTTGGCACATACCAGATGCTCAATAAAAATTTATTTAATCAAACTATTGAACGGACTCAGATGCTTCATTATTGACATATAATGAGGCATGATTGTCTGCACTGGAACAATGACTTTATATTTTAAATTTACCATCATTTAAAAAAAATAGCAGTAAATTAGTGGGCTCGTTTTCAGAAAAAAAAGTGTTTCCACCAACAAACCCCCAGAGGAGCCAACCAATCTGGAGTTGACATGTAGTCATTGTACTGTTTATTTCATGTAAAAGATCATGGGAATATTAGTGAACATAATGTAATTTTATATGAATTCTGACTGAAGCTGAGAGATTATTCTTACTTCGTGTGAAGTTATGAAATATTTTCAAAGAAATATCGTTATTTTTCTTATATGCACAGAATCTTTTATTAGCTAAAACTTGAACAGGCACTAACAGGAAGGCAGCCAACCCTAAAATGCAAAATGCCTACAGGCATTGCATTATACAGCTCTGTGACCCTCGTAACAGTGTCTTTTCATACATACAGATAAAATACTGGACAAAGAGCTGAGGAAATGCATAAGAGATCCTTTGAGTTTTTGCTTGTTTTGTTTCATAAGGGATGATTTTTAGACTGAATTTTTGTTATCCTGGAGATAATGTTCTGAGTATGTGCAGAAGAATAAAATCATCTCTCCATGTTCATTTCAGGAATAACATAAACCAAGTTGGAATTACAAGAAATTCTGATGTTGAGTGAGGTGGCCAGTAGGGAGGTGGTTAATTGCATACTAAGCTGTGACTATCTAGGCCTCATCCAGACACACTTACTTCCTGTTGGGTTTTTAAGACAATTCTGCCAACGTATCCCTCTTCTGGAAACCAGCTGCTTAAAATCTGCAAGATCTCTTCTTCTGGACCAATGACTCTCTGGAATGGTTGTTTTCTGCATTCATTCTTTTCTTTAGATATAAAATATTTTTCTTCCATCAAAAAATAGTCTGTGGCAATAAGTTTGATGTCTTGTTCAGTGGCCAGAATCTAAAGATAAAGCAAAGGCAAATTTAGCACACCTCTGAGGAGTGGGCAAGAACTTAATTCAAAACAAATCTATTTTCATGGTTTTCAGAGAGCTTTGATGTGCAATTTATAAGTGAAACCTACTCTGGAATGTTGTATAATTCTTTTTGGATGGTCTAGGAATTCTTTTATGTCCAAATGGGGTTGTTTATGTCCATTCTGGGCAAAAACATAATTTATTCATAATCCTCTGACAGCATAACTGTTTTTCTCACTGCTAGAATGAGAGCTCCTACTGATTTAAAACCTTCAGATTTTTCAAACTATGAATTTAGCTCTTTGTAATCTTGCAATACAGGACTAAGAGTAAAGAACCTAGTCCAGTTTTTTACCAAAATAATCTCTCAATCATCTTCTATCTCATCTTTTTAAGTTCCCGTGAATTCTCCTTTCAATAAACTTGACAGTGAGACTAGAAGCCTGTTTTCTTTGTTGGCCTCTGACCCTGGCAATCAAACAGAGTGGCTGAGACAAAGCTCAGAAGCCAGACAGACCTGGTCTGAGGTCTGCCTTTAATACTACCTGTGAGGTGTTGGGCAAGATATTTAACCCTTTGAAGGTTCAGTTCCCCCTCTATAAAATGGGAACAGCAAGAATAATGAGGGGAATCAGTCTGCCATCCCAAAATATGCCTTTTGAGATATTGATTATTTTAGGCTGATTATTTTCAAGAAACAAAAGACTCAGAAAGAAGCTTTAACCTTCTCCCTACTGCCTAAAAGGACCCAGAGGACCTGCTATGGTTTAATATCAATATGTATGAACCTAGCAAGGCCCATTTGATCAAAGTTCTCTCTGTGTCCCTTGTTAAAGATGCCCCATCAAACATTTATTTACCAAACATTTACTTTTCCATCTCCATGTGAATTGCTTTTCTGTCCCAAACCACAACCTCCCCTTCTCTTTAGCTTAAGAAAGCATATAAGCCTTCACTGCCAGATCTGTCTTTGAGTCTCATATTCCTATGGAACCCCTGTAGGTGCATATGTAATAAATTTGGTTATTTTCTCCTGTTAATCTCATTTTCTAGTGTTATTTTGTTATTTTCTCATGTTAATTTGATTATTAGTCCAGCTAGGACAACTTAGAAGGTGGGAGGAAAATTATATTTCTGTCCCCACAGTAACAACCTCTTAATTTTGTTTTGTTTTATAACTGAGTCACTAGTTATAAAGCATAACATGGGCACATTATGAGAACTTGACAGACACTAGCCATCACTATAGTTTCTCTTACTGATTGATGTATTCTTTCATGCTCATGTTGTATGGGATACTGACAAAAGGCTAAACTCGAAGGGGGTGACAGGGAAAGCTGCCACTATCTGGCCTGGATTAAGTAAACACGCTTCTCCTCAACACCTGGCACTGCTGTGTCTCAACTTCAAGGAAAAACAGAATGAACTGAAGATAGGAGGGGCAGAAGATTCTCAAGAAGACTCTGCTCCCTTCATCCTGGCCCTTGGTCTGTAACTGATGCTGGGCTCTGAGCAAGGCAATAATTTAGGACAGGAAGCTTCTAGGAGTAGGTTAGTTGACACTGTCACCTCCACAAGGAGCCCAGGATCCCTCCCTCCTCAGACTTGCTTTACATCCATGTAGTTATTTACATGGGGTAACTATGAAGAAATGAGCTGCTTTTCATGGGTGATCCATGGAAATGCTCCCTTGCTTTAAATCCTCACATTTTATAGTGTCTCCAAAACCCCCACAGTGCTTTGTGATAGTAGACATTGAAGTTCATGGACCCATTTAAAAATCAAAAACTATGGTAGTAGCTTCTGTTTGATACGCTATGAAAGTTGACACTTAAGCTGTTTTCTCTGACTCTAAGTCAATTATAAAATGTTGGGCAAAAGTTGGCCTGTCCATAGAGACTTCCCCTCAAAGGACAGAAATACTTATTAACACTGATTATGTATGGTTGCTCAATGAGTTTTTAATCCCCCAATTATTCTACAATCCCACTTATACTTCATCGTATGCCCTAAATTCAGAGGGAGCTCCACAGTCACTGCCCCCAAGTAGAAGAAAGAATTCTGAGATGGGTTAAAGATAAAAATTTGCAAGGATATTAGGCCACTGTGCCAAGCAAGAGTGGAGCGTCAAGTGTAAAAAGAAAAGGAAATGTACACAGGGCTGCCTTGCCCTTTCAAAGAGCTGCCCCTCTCTCTGGATGCTGCTCTTTGTTCCTGGATTTCTCAACCTTACAAATCCCCCTGTGTGGCAGTCTCCCTGCCTGCAGAAGGCTGCTGAGATCCCTGGGGCTCTAGAGCAGAAGTGGCACAGCATGAGGGGACTTAGGCCAGTTCTGCTGGGTTTGGTGTAACAGGCTCTCATTCTCGTTTTAGGCCCTCCATGCCTCTTTGTAGCATGAGAGGTGTAGGACCTCAAAGATCAAGTGCCAGGTGATGGGGAACAAGGAGGCTGCCCAACATGCAAATGAAGACTTATTGCTAGAAGGGCCCAAGATGTCATCTGGGACTATGTGGTCCATTGGGACACTCTAAGAATTTGATCTAGCTCCTAGAATGACAGAGTTCATTCAGCTTGTGTGCAAATTCTGGTTATTTAGTAAGCTCTGCATTAAGAGGGAAGAGGAGACCTGTGTCTAGGCTCAGAGGGAAAGGGCACACATGGTCAGAGAGCCACTTATTGGTGTCTTTATCCTTCTTGAGTCTAGTGTTTTTACATGGCTGAAGAATTCTTAAAAATGTTTTTCTAGAGGTTAAGGTGGCTTATTTAGTGGTATCAAGATCCCTCAGATCATTTGTAGGGTGGGTCTCAATGTTGAATATCAACAGAATCAAAAAACAGATCATCAACATGGACTTTTGTGTATTTGTGTGTGTGGTTATAGACACAAACACACAATCATGCATATTAGATGTCGGATTCTCCCAATTGCAGGCTCAGTGGACTTACTTGTTGGAGAAGCTGCTTTGCCTTGGTGCCTCCACTTATAGAGAAAACAGTAAAGGGCTCTGGACCTGGTATTCCATGAACCGTGACTCTGTGAGTCTGCAAACATTTTCTTTCTTCTGTATTAAACATCTGTCAAGGAAGAGCATATGGTTTCTCATTCATTCTCATGCAACTTCAAGGCTACATTTAACACAGAAGTGCTAGTTCTTAGAATGAGGGACACATAAATGCAAAAGCAGGACATCTTTTTATAACCTAATGCATCTTTTTGTGGTTGAAGAAGTAACAGTGCATCTTCCTTAACCATCTAGTGAGGATATGTAGCAGCACACCACCAAAATATTAATTTATTTTATAAAACAGTGCCTCTTTCCATCGTAATTATGGGACTGATATTGCCTGGAATGCATGTCAGTCCTTACTTATGAACTGATAATCAATAGTGTATATTAGGGCAGTGCTAGAATTGTGGATGGTGAGATGATAAATAAAATATTCTGGCAAGTAAAGTACTTTCCTGAACTCTGTGAGTCATTCCAGCAAGTTACTGAACCTGAGGTGGGTGTTGTAGAACCTCTTGAATTTATAGCTGTTTGGTTAGAAGTACCGGTGACAAGCTGGGACTTGTGACTGGCATTGAAATGTGGGTAGTCTTCCAGGACTGAGCTCTTAACTTGTGGGCTCTGATGCTAATGCCAGGTAGATTGTGTCAGAATTGAACTGAAAGGTAGGACTGCCAGGTGGTGTCAGAGAGTTGGAGAAGTAACACTTTTGAAAAGATAACACTCATTTGGTGTCAGAAGTGTTGAGAGGAAAAACAATTCATTCATGGCAGTGTGGAACCTTCAGCTCTAACAAGTATCGAGGGCAACCAACCTAGAATTGGGCATTAAGCCCTGTCTTGTCTTTCTGAAAGCATCTGATTCTTGCTCTTAGGTACCAGGCAGCCCCATTTCCACTTTCTGGTCCTGGTCCTCTGCATGAGACAGAGGCAATACCTCCTTCTACTTTGGTCAACATGCTGTTCTCAACCTTGGCTACACATAGAAGGGGAAAGAAGGAGAATCTAAGGAAATAAGGTCAGGGACAGAGAAGAAGCTGATAAGTGAGGGAGAGAGAAGCATAGAAGAAAGCAGTGTTGTTGGAGGTGGCAGAGGCAGTGGTCAAGCCAGCGCCATCGTGAGTGTATAAGGTGCCTTTCCAAGGGTTGTTTTGACTATTTTGAAGTATGTGATTGATACAACAGTAATCAGATTATTAAACACATAAAGAGGTAACTGATGGACACCCCTTGAAATTAATTTTTAAAGAGCCAGGATAATGGAATTCACTAGTTAATTAAAGCAGTGTTGCTTAAGTAAACAACTTTGCATTTCATTACTGGGGTGAGTGCTAGTCCAATGGTTCTCGAACTTCACTAGGCACGAACCTTCCCTGGGCAATTTGTTAAAACATCGACTCTGTAATGGTGGGACTTTTTGTGGTGTTCCTCGCCCATTCCCAAGAGTGAAGATTCTGCACCTCCCCAAGTGCCAAGGTGTAAATTGCATATCGCCAGCAGCACCTGGATGCTTACCCTAACCCTGCTCACCTGTGACACCTGCCCCTGGACCACTGAAGCAGCAAAGGATTTTCTGGTCTAACTTAAAGTTTATAGAAGTACTGAATGCTTTCTAGCAGATGTGCTTAATTAGCTTTTCCCCCACCTTGTCATGTTTGACTCGCTTCCCTGGCAGGCACTATACTATACTCATTAAGAGTATGAGTTTTGAAAAAAAGAGGAATGGGTTTCAGCACTGGATGAACTTGGGTTTGTATGTGTGTGACCTCAGAAGTACTTAGCTTTTACCTTCCTCATGTGTAAAATGGAGACAATAATAATAGATCTTTTGTGAAGTTACTGAGATGATTAAGTGAATTAGTATGTATAAAGCACTTATGAAGTGCTGAGTGCCAGCCATTATTATTATTTCCATAGCTACCTAATTATCACTGTCCTGTACCACAAGAAACCCTAACTCCAGCATAGCAATCCCCATAAATATGCTGAAACAGAACTTGGTTACCAAAGAGGCTGGCAAAGTACTGCTAGAGGAATTTTCTTCCATCCTTCTGCTGTTTATGAATAAACTGGAGATTTCCAATATTTCATTGTGGAGGTTTCGCAGCTGAAGATGTCGATATCCTGGAAGAATGAAGAATTGGGAAAAGCCTGTTAGCCAGGACCTTGAGATATGCCAGGAAGATACCCTAGGCAGGTCAAGAAATGATAGGTAGATATAAGACCTTATGATGAGCAGGCAGGGCAATAGGCATGCAACTAACTTTTGCCTTGTCACTGGGAGAGTGGATCCTCGGGGACAGTTTTGGGCCACCTAGTGGTGATTAACTTATCTAGGTACTGTTTCTAACAGACTCAAACAGAAAATTTTAAACAAAATATTGTAGGAAAACCTGATCATTTTTGTTTCAAGGCATCTATAGTCACTATTTTACAAATGTTCCACCGCAGAACAGCTTTAGTGATATAAAGAATTCCAACAATAGGGGCTTGGTTAAATAAGTGATGGTGTGTTTATATAAGTATAAAATGGTATTAGAACTAGTATGTAGCTAGTAAAAGTGATAATGTAGGTGTATAGTTATTAACTCGAATAGTTATTCACTACATATATTGTTAAGTGAAAACCAGTAAGTTGAAAAACACTAAGATGATTAGGAAGCCTCTACATGGGCAGAGAAATTAACCCTGCAAAAGATATACACCAAAGGTGATTATTTTGGAGACATGAAAAAATGGATTAAAAAAATTGTTCTTGCTTCTCTATACTCTCATATTTCTGTAATAACTGTTATTCCCAATAACCTCACAATGTGACAACAGCTGGAGACAGGGCCTTTAAAGAGGTCATGAAGTTACAATCAATCATTAGGGTGGGCCCAATATGACTGCCATCCCTATAAGAAGAGATTAGCACACAGATAAAGAGACATCAAATGCCATGCACACAGACTGAAAGATGAACATGTGAGGACAGAGTGGGAAGGTGGCCATCCATAAGAAAAGGAGAAAGGCTTCAGAAAAAAACAAACCTGCTGACACCTTGATCTTAAACTTTTAGCCTCCAAAGATGTGAGAAAATAAATTTCTGTTGCGAAATCGCCTAGCTTGTGGTACTTTGTTATGGCAGCTTGGGCTGACTAATACAGTGACCATGTGTTACTTGCACAATGGTGATGAGCAACAGGAAATGCACAAAAAGTAGAAAAATATAATGTGTCTGTGGAGCTCAGAGCCTGGCAGTTTGAGTGTGGCTGTGGGAGGAAGTATGGACTAGACCTTTTGTACTCAAAGCAGACCAGCAGGGCCAGCATCCCTAGGAGCTTGTTAGAAATGCAAGATGATCTCAAGCCCTAGCCCAGACCTACTGCATCAGAATCTGCATCTTATTACCAAGAGCCCCAGATGACTCCCATGCACACCAAAGTTTGAGAGGAAATGCAGACAGTCTGACGAGCAGAAGTTCCCAGGAGGGCCATGGCAAAGCCAATTCATCAGCCAACAGCTCTGGCCTCTGCTTAGGATTATCCATCCTCCCAGCTCTGCACCCAACATCCACTTCTGGGTTCTGAAACTGAACTTCTGCCAGGCACTGATTCCAGCTTTGGCCTACTTAGTTATACCACACCCCAACCCTCCCTTCTGTTTCCTCTACTCACTTTAATCTCTGCTTTAAAAGTGCCAGGGGGCAGTGTGTGCTTTTTGGAAAGGGATGTGAGGGAATGAGAGCCAACTGCCACTGTTCCCGACATCAGCAGCAGTGGGAGAGGCCATACTTCCTGAGGAATGTTGTCAATACCTTGGATTTTAGGATAATGTAAAAAAAAAAAAAATAGCTCTTTTGAGATGTGCTTACACAGTGTTCAAATATGCATTATTTCTTCCTGCCTCTTATTTTAACTTTTTAATATAAAAATTTCAAACCTACACAAAAGTAGAGGGAAGAGTTTAATGAACTCCAGGGCATCTGTCACTTAGATACAATAATTATTAACATTATGACAATGTTATTCTACCTCGCTTTAAAGCCTTGAGTGGAATGATTCTCTGAGCAGTTACTGCCGAGCTGTTGTTTTCCACAACTGCAAAACGAAGAAATATGAGATCTTCAAAATGAACTCGGAAGAGAAACTGTTCATTCCACATGGGGTTCAGGGTATTTCGATGGATGGGCTTTGTGCGAAAATGGCAGCTGTCCAGGGGCATTCCCAGGACATCGACTTCAATACATGGGCTTCCTGTGCTGTTACTCGGGCACACGTTTTGTCCAGAGACAATCTGAGGGAGGAAACGAAGATCAAAGTCACTGAAGATAAAAAGGAAGTAAAGACAACCTCTGTACCTCACAGTTTCCTTCACAAAGAAACACAAAGGACACTCTGGAATGGATGAGATAAATGATTAATAAACCTGCTGAAGAAAAGTGATTGTAATCAGAACCACAGGAAAAATGTATTTTGTCTAAAGCATTCACCTATCACCTTTCAACAGTCAAAATGTTCACGTATCTTTAAAAACCAACCAATTAAGATAAAATTAGATTTCTCAAAAAAGCGAGAGAAAAGGGAAACTTAAGCAACGTCATCATAAGTCTGTTATGAATATTCTGTTCAGAAAATTTTAGGTGTATATTTTTTAACTGCAAAAAAATCATTTTCTTGATTAGTTTAGTTTTGGAGCAAGTCACAGGGAATGTTGTTAAAAATTTATAACCTTCTGTAAATAGATGATATACTCTGCTCCAGTCTAGTTAAAAGGGCCAAGCAGAAGAGGGGCTACTGCCCTAGTCTTAGGAAACAGAAAGGCAGTTAGGGTGGTAGGAAAATCTGTGAGTGGGGTTCATGGGTGCTGTGAGCAGAGACTGCTTGGCACCCTTCCTTTGGAGGGAAATGGCCAAGTTCTAACAATGGACAGAAGAGGTTACTTTGTCCCTTTTTTCTGTCACCCATCCAGCTGTTGTTTTTCCTGTCTGCTAAGACAGAGTGAAAGAATGGGGATATAAAGTTGAGTGATGAGCTAGCTACCAGGGGCTGTTGTTAAGGGCAGTCTGTGGAGTCTTGACATTGAGTTAATTAGGCATTAAAAGGCCTAAGGGAAGGCCCAGGAATGATAAAAGTTACCCTGTAAGGGGAAAAGATATTTAATTGTATTAGTATAATGATGCCGGTTAATCTGATCTGCTAAGAGCTTGTCAGAGTTTAAGATGACCTGCTCTAACAAGGAGCTTAAGCTCAGAGTGGTGATTCTGAGGCCCAGGAAGAACTACCATCATCAGTATATAGGTGAAGCAGGGAGCTTGATGACTCCATCTCCTGGGCACTCGCCAATACAGTGCTTGGTGACAGTATACCTAAACCACAGCCACTGCTTTTGAGAGGTAAAGAAATCCTGGGTATGAAATCTGCATGAACAAAACTGTGTGTGCCTTTAATTCAAAATCAATTCATATCCAGGAAGGCTTAAGCCCTTTGCTGCCTTCTGAAGACAGGGGCCATACTTACAGTTAAAGAATAGATGGCAGGCTCCATGTTGTCCAGGTCTCTTTCCAAGGGAGAAAACTTCTGATACATGGGACAGTTCTTGTCCCACAGAACTGGAGGTTTTAAAACATAACCACAGCCACCGTTGGCCTCGAACATGGCAGCATTTAAATGTAAAGGGAGATCTGCAAAACAAAGTCAAAGTGCTTGTTACTTTGTCACTTAACTGTTTACCTTATAGACTTAAAGTTCAACAGATTTTTGTATCGATGACCATCTGTCCATTGATTCCGTAGCTTGACTGAGTGGCTACTGCGTGCCATGTTGTGTTAGACACCAGAAACACAGCATATTACATGGCAGAAAATCCCTGTCTTTATGGGATTCATTTTGTGGGAGAAGCTCATCATTCCTATTCCAACCCAGATCTTGCTACTTTAAAACTCTTTTTGCAAATAAAAATTTACAGCAGCCACCCCCCAAAAATATTTGAAATATCTCATTTTATGCTGAATTTTAGAAAGAAATAGTAATAGCATTTTGTTATTCCCAAAGTCAAACCATGCAGATAACTTTATGATTTTTCAAATATAAAATAAAATCTTAATCATCCAAGAAAGACTGGGAGAATAGCCAGAAAAACGTATCTTTCCTTGAAATCTCAATTTCAATCCATAAATTACAATACTTGTACCTTTTTAAAAATTGTAAACATGAAAAAAATTATTATTACATGTGATTCACATCATGTTAACGATCCCCTCAATCATACACTTCAGGTACCCTCACAACGCTTTCCAGTCTTTTGTGGACAGAATTTATTTGGCACAGTTCTTTGGTGAACAACTAGACACAGAGAGAATTCTCTCTTGCACTATATTTGGGCTCTTCCACACTCAAATGCTCATCTGATGGCACAAGTCTGTTATAAAGTTGCCCAAAGGAGCAAAAAGTTTATGAGACACATGTGATAAATATTCCCTCTGATAGATTCCTTCCATGTGCAGAATGAACTCTGCTTCATGGATTAACTTCAAGGAAAAGCATGTAAGCTCCATGGAGCAATAAGAAGTTGGCCTCTACTCATCTTGTGTGGAAAACTTTTCCATGTACATAGGATTGGTTGGGATCATGTACAGGAATTCTTAAGGTAAGATATCTCAGACATATATCAACTTGGGCATCAGTCTCCTTGTCTATAAAACCAGTGGAATGGACCCCATATCTTTCAGGTCCCTTCTAATCCCAGTGTGACATTCATTGAGGCCAATTGTCCTGCTTGCAGTAAAAGGAAATTCTCTTCCCAGGCTATTCTGTGACTGAGGAACATAGACATGGGCTAGGATGGACATAGACATAGGCTAGAGAGTGAAGCAAACTAGCTCATGCAGAGTTGGTAAATGTGGAGTGGATATATATTACTAAAAAATTATAGCAGCTTACACTACTTGTGCTCTTACTGTGGACAGGCCTCACTCTAAGCACGTTAGGTGCATCAGTGCTTCCCGATAACTCATCAAGTACTCTCATTTATATTGATGAGTAAACTGAGGCACAAGAAGTGAAAAAACCCAAGGCACACAGTTAGTAAGTAGTAGATGCTGGGGTTTGAACCCAGACAACCTGACTCAGTCTTAACCACCAAGCCATATAATATACATCGCACAGGGCTGTCATAAAGATAAATGAGATAATGTGAGAAAGTCCCTACTGTACTATCTGGCACATAGAAGGTCTCCATAAACAGTTAGTTATTAAATTATGATTATGGTATCAATATCCATTAGGTTTGAAGTCTGATTTCATTAGCTCTGTGTTTACTCTTGTAGCTTTCCAAAACTTTAAAGCACTTTTTCTTAACTACAATCTTATCTGGTGATCCAATATGTAAAACAGATCCATATGGAGCTGCTCAGTTTGGAATAAAGTTGGGACCTCCAATCTAGCCCTCCTATTGTCCCCTAGAGGTGGTCCCAGAATTTCATCTGGACCTACAGTTTTAAAACCAAGTTAGAGAGTGTGCATGAATCCATGTAACCCATGGGTCCCCAACCCCCAGGCCGAAGACTGGTATTGGTCCATGGCCGATTAGGAACTGGGCTGCACAGCAAGAGGTGAGTGGCTGGTGAGCAAGCAAAACTTCATCTGTATTTGCAGCTGCTCCCCAGCACTAGCATCACCCTCTCAGCTCCACCTCAGATCATCAGGCATTAGATTCTCATAGGAGCACCGGTCCCTGGTGCCAAAAAGGTTGAGGATCACTGGCACTGTAACTTGGTCATACCTCTCAGTCAACGCATGTGAGGTCAGATCAAGCATATTATTACCTTTATGGTCCTCTATTTATTTAAAAACACTGTATTAAGTAGACACCATTCCTCTAATAATTATCCCTACATTTTTGGGCTGGAAAAGTCATTGTATAGAGTTTGACAATTATTCGAGAAAGCATAATAAATAACAGAAGCTTTTCTTTTGACTGAGGCTGCATGTCTACATACTTGGGACACGAAGCAGGGATTGTTCTGCCCCAGATGGAAAGAATTTTGAGGGACTATTGCCAGCAATGATCAGGGTTTGCATACCAGGCTCAAGTCAATTTCTGAACTAAAGAGTTATTTTTATTGAGTGTAGACCTTCTAAACTCTTCGTTCCAGATTATTGCAGACCTTCTCGGAATTGATGGCATTATTAGAAATCCTAGGAAGGGATGACCCTAAGTCCATGCACAGCCCTTTGTGGTATCACGGTTGCCTGAAATTCATGAAGTGGTAAGCACTCCCTAAGAATTCTTTGCAAAAAATTAAAACAGGGACAATCTGTTTCAGTTCAGTGTAGCACGCATTTATTGAACACCTACTGTGTGTAAGGTTCTACCCACAGTCTGTGGAAATGAAGAGCATTTTTACAGATAAATATGATGAAACTGCAAGTAGCTTGTACTTGGTCCAGTGAGGGGAGATGTTTAATAATTTCTTGCTGCATCAAATCAAGAGAGGTTTAATGACGGCCCTCTTTCCTGGGTTGGAAGATTATGTAGAGAAACTTGAGGATGAACTACTAATACAGCCACCTGCCTCTGCTGAGTGAGACAGCTTGAACGTGTGCTCCTGGCTTGATCTGGGAGAGAGGCAAAGCCTTCAGGGGTGAGTGAAGGCCTAGCTGCAGCCTCAGTGTGTGCTCCTGGATTGTGGGATGGCCTAATGAGGGGCAATTCCCATGTCCCCTTCACCTGTGGCTGCCTTTGCCGTTGGTGGAGCCAGTGCGTCTGCACCAGCCTTGGCTCTTTAGGAGAAAAGGATCATCCCAAACCAAATGCATTTACATTTCCTTGGGAAAACCATTTTCCTAGTTATTTCAGTTTACTTAAAATATTTCAGTATCATAATAATCAAGGGCGCCAGTGGACACAGGGCTACAGGCAGGGCCAGAGATGTGAGCCCACAATCCACTTGGGACAGACTGAAAAAAAAATTTTTTTTACAACTTTGAAAATATTTCATTATTTCCACTTGTGAGTCCAAAGCATACTGTTTTCATAACTTACCAAAAACACTTAATAATAGTTAACATTTGTGGAATGCATTCTATGTGCCAGGCACTATGGTCAACTTCACCTGCATTATCTTATTTAGTTTCAATTGAAAGAAGCAAATATAATAAAGGCAAAAAAATACGTCTGCAGAGTCAGCCACAAATGGGCACTGTTAGCACCACTGTCAGGTGGTTAGCTGATGCCAGAGCTAAAGCTGTGGTTTGACCTTGGCCAAAGACAGGGATAAGCTGTGGTTGACCGGTCAGCATGGTTAGTTAGGATTTGAGTCAGTTCATGTGAGAAGAATGAGAAGGTTGCTTGAGTGTTCAAAGAAAAGACTGTGGTTTTGCATGAGCTTTGAGGAAGCATTCCTCATCTGCTCTTCCTTTAATTTTTGTAGCTCTCTTTCTGCCCCCATAACCAAGTGAAACAAAACACTTAATTTTCTAAACTCCTAGAGCCCTTGAATTTATTATTATAAATCATTCTGTGACCCTGTGCAAATTAATCGCTCTGTACCTTGGTTTGCTCATTTGAGGAATGGGGAACACAAAGGTACTCACCATTTAAAGTAGTTGCAAAAATTAAATGAGATAATAGGGGTTGAGAATTTAGTGCAGTGCCTGGAGCCTAGTAAGCATACAATCAATCTTGTGCTAGGCCTCATAAGTTATTGCTGTTATGGGGTCTCATCAATAATGGAGAAACACCAGCACTACTTTCTCTGTTCATGTCTTTCACATACTTGTTTTCTTTGTGTTTGCTACTCCATTATTCTCCATTTCAATCTCAAAGGGATGAGAAGCTAAAATGGTCTTTAGTTGCAATACTTTTGGAGTGACAATTACTTTTTGACTGCAAAGAAAACCAGCTTAACAAGACAGCTTACTAAGGGGTTTTAGGAACTCTCTGTCCCAAAAGATCTTTAAAAAACAAACTGGACACAGCCCTAAACAGTGTCCTGTTTAAAGCTACACAAGAACAGTCTTCAAAAGGGGGCCAGGAGCAGGAGACTATTAGGGGACCCTTCAAGGTTCTTTTCTATCGCCTTAACTGTGAAATATCAAGGGCGCAATGCAATTCAGTATCAAATTCATTTCTGTTTTTTGTCCTCTGCATTTTTACTTTTACGAACAGTGTGCCCTAGTCTGGAATCTTGTCCTTTAAAAAGATGTTACTTGTTGAATTATGTTTACTGAAATATGAGCTGCAAAGGAGAAAGGTGAGGAGGCACCCAGGGGTGCAGTAGGCCCATTACCATCTGTTTGGTAGTTGAGTGCCACGAGCTGTATCCCATGCAGCCAGAACATGAGGGGGTTAGGGTTGGACGAGTCGATACGGGTGGCAGCTGGGTAGGTCCTCAGCAGCTGACAGGCAGTGTGCTGGATCAGTTTCTGAGAATACCTGCGACACAGACGTTTGGCGGCATTTTCATTCAGCGATGAGATATGATAGCATTTGGGAGTTCTGATGATAGCACTGAGGGATGTGGTTGGGCTGAGTGGGGAAGAGGATTCTTCCCAGGCCTGTCGCATTCTTTCACAGGAACCTAAATCCCCCAAAAGACGAGCCTCAGATTAGTGCAGAAAACTTTAAATATTTTAGAAAGGTAAAACTGAACAACATCCCAAGAAACAATTATAACCACATAACACATCAGAATAGGTCTTGAGTTTCACTTGTGAGTTAGTCCATCACCGTGAAACAAAATGATAGCTACTGAATTTTAAAATGAGTGTAGGAACACCAATTTAAATTAAAAGCCTGAAAGTCCTTTGCCTCTGTACTCTGCCCTATGGATCTATTTGCACAAATACACAACAGTGTTTACTATGGCATTATATTTCATAGCAAAAAAAAAAAAAAGCAACAACAAAAAGAACCTAGAGGCAATCCAACCTTTCTACCAGGGAGGAAGTAATTAAACAAATGACAATATATCCACACAATGGAATACCACACAGGCATTAGGGAGAATAAAGTAGACATATGTACAGAAAGCTATGTGAAAAGTTATGGCAATATAAAAGTTATATGAATATGTTCAGTCATATCCCGTTTGGATTATCTTAAAAGAGAATCTTATTTTTCTTGAACAAAACACTATAAACTTAATAGTGGTTAACTCTGGGGAGTAGAACTAAGCCAATGAGAGTGGAAAGGAATTTTAATAATACCTTGTATTGTTTGAGTTTTTAACTATGAGAATTTATTACTTTTATAATAAAAACTAATTAGAAATAAAATGAATATATCTTCTGGAGGTATAATGGTGAAGAGAACAGGTCCAAGAACTGCTAGAATGTTCCAAGGTGGTTCCAACTTTTTCCTTTTGAGGTAAACACTGTTAGAACATCTTCAGTAAAATGCTATTTTTCAGGAAGTTAAAAATGTAAATTCATAATTTAAAAAGTATTTATACCATATGTAGTTAATATAAACATTCATAAAAGTAAAAAAAAAAATTAAAAAGTTCAAGGGAAGTGTTTAGTAAAATATCAGAATCATCCAGTACGCAGAATCAAGCAAAGAGATTATAAGAAGGTGACTTTACTTTTTCCAGATGTTTTGTTGAATGATGCTGTCTCCCCAGGGCTCATTCTGCCCGGATTGTTGCCAAAAATGGACTTCCTGCTTTTTCTTTCTTTTCCTCTGCTAGAGCCAGATGCATTTAGAGTTGACAGGCCTGTTCCCATAAAATGAAAAAAAAAAAAATTAATAAATAAGCCAAAAACTACAAGCAAGGGAACTCAACATTTTCCATCCTTGTTAATGTTTATTTTGAAGTCCTACTATTCCCTTGTAACCCAGTATAGTATACCTACTAGCATTTTTAGCAATGTTAATAATAGTATTGTAGGCAATTATAGCCAAGTTTTTATTTCTGTAGGCAAATGTGACATGAATTGTATAATTATTACAGAATAATGACCACAAAATCACACACACACCCCCTTGATTATGCACCAGAAAATCTGAAAAGCTGCTTGAAAGAACGTGCTTCAGTCCGTATTTAATTATCATGACCTAATTACTCATTTTGGAGATGAAAGAATGATTAAGAGGCTGAGTTTTAGCAACACATTGTGTCTAGGTTCAATTCTTGTCAGTATGAGCTTTAACTTCTACCTTCTCTGTTCTTCAGTTTCTTTATCTACAAAATGGGCATAATAATAGGAAATTATAGGGTTGGTCTGAGGATTAAATGGGAAATATATTATGATGATAATGTTTAATGGATTCTCTTTCTCACTCTTTGTCCAACCACTGCCTGGATCCTTCCTGCCTGGCCCAGTGCCTGGTGCACAGCAGCAATTTAATAGATATTTGCTGAATGAGGAAATGAATGCACACTGTGTAGACCTGGATTCAGTTCAGGAATGTGGTTTAAAGGCACCAATGAAGCCAGAGTTGCCTCCAAACAATTCCTACTGTCTACAATTGTACCTTAGAAAGTAATTCCTTTAACTAGAGCATTCAGGAGGTCCTCTTTGAGATAAAAATACACCTTGAAAGGGTATCTTCACTTCTTTAAAAAGACCTTTTCTCTTCTCTTTCTCCTTCACTCATTCTGGCCTGTACTCACTTGCTTTTCTTTCCTTATCCTTCTGCACATGCATGACCACTCCCTAATTCATTAAGCCCTTGGGTTAACATCAAACAGTCTTAGGAACAAAGCCTCTCATTTGTTGACCACAGAAACAGAGTTTTCGTCAAGCTAAAGATAACTTGATCTCAGTTGTACTGCAGCTCTAGACCCATGAAGATGGAATGACCCTACCAGCATGCCCTGGAAACCAGATAGAACAATACCATGACCGACATCAGGACCTGTGCAATGATCAACTGCCTCCTACCCCAGCCTCAACCAATCAGTAGAGCCCACAACCCCAACTCTCTTAGCTATCATGACTAATGAATTTCCCCCTATGTAACTTATTCCCTAGAGGCCATTAGGGAGCCAAGTCTTAAGAGTTCTAGCTCACCTGTGTCTCTAGGCTTGGTACCATTTCCTTAAATAAACCTCTATTTTCTTTGCTGCAAACTCCTGTCCATGTCTCCTTTGGCTTTGACATGTGCAGGCAAAACGAACCCTTTGAGTTTAGTAACACAAGAACACCATCAGAGAAGACAGAATAAAGTAGTGTTTAATAAGAGTATAGACTTTGGGGTTTAAACCCCGTTCCTGGTGGTGTGACCTTGCACAAATTACTCAATCGCTTGGCATCATTCCTTCCTCATCTGTAAAAGGCTGTGGTTAGAATTAAATTAGATAATATGTATACATTCTTAGTAGAGTGTCTTATTCAGAGAAAGTGCTCAGTTCTTAACAGCTGTGGGGGTCTAGATTTTTTCTCTGAAGTATCCACAAAGGTGCACGAACTTGGATTAGTGAGTTCTCATGCTTTGTCTTAACATTTTGTGTAAATTTTGCTCTCTACACAATGATGTAACAGTGGATTTTCTCCCAAGTAAAACTGATAAGGAAGGGCCAGAGTGAGGCTCTGTGTTCATCCTGGGGTTTTTGCATACATCCTGGCACATAATGGTATCCCCCAGGGAGATGCGGACCCTTCTATGAAGAGCCTCACTGCTCCCTTGGGGTGGGGCAAGGAAGCAAGAACAAGGGCTGGGTGATCAAGAAGGGGGAGGAGTCTAGAGAGGCCAGAGAAGTACCCAAAGGAGCAAAAATAACCTTCATTTGCCCTTTTGGGCAGTTTTTCAATAATTATAGCAACAACCATCTTTTCCAGAGTGCCAATTATTTTGTAGATACTGTGCTGATCACATTGTATAATTTAGTGCTAATTTTTAGAACAACCTTGCAAGTTAGGACTGTTATGTCTCTTTTACAGATAAGGACTCTGAAATGCAGAGAAGTTATATAACTGCCCTAGTCAAGGTCACCAAAGAATTCAGTCCTGCCACTAGCATGGGTTCATGATCTTGGAGAAGTTACTTTACTTCTGGAAAAGGCTGTATCACGTGATTGCTGTGGTGCCTCACGGCCCAGAAGTTTTTTGCATAGGACTCCTTGGAAGGGACTTGAGATAGTGAAGGGTGAGATGCATTGAAATGGATAATAGAGCAAAATTAAAATCGATGGTGTAGCAAAATGAACCTTTTATGGTATTTTTTCTCATGGGCATCAAAACAAATCATAATTACAATAAATATTCAGAAGGTATTATAACAATGATTCTGGCAACACAATTTAGTTATTTGGAGAAAAGAAATATATTTGGGGAAAGAAAAATGTATGAAACTTCAATTGCTGTAAAAAATATAGTATATCTATAAAGAATGTGTGCTATATAAACACTTTCTAAAATATAGCACATGTGAATTTTAAAAATAAGCCCAACAACTCCATGCTTAGCCTGTGCCTCAAGTCAGAAGCTGGACTAAATGAACTTTTGATTATTTATTGGTATAGAAACTTTATTTTTCACATTCAAATACCTTTGGAAATTTGTACTCTCTATTTACTCAGGGCTTGAGAAAAAAAAGACTAAGCCCATGGAATAGTTTGGGTGTAGTGTAAGCTGAATTTATAAAGAACAAGAGATGCAGTGAGTGTGATTCTTGAATGAAGTGGCCCTCCCACTTGTGCCTGTGACGAAGGACATGCATGCCACACGGATTTTTGACAGGTAAAGGCTTTTTTCCCCATCATAAGAACAATTTTACTAGCTGCAAATATGATCACATTGTACTTATGTGACAGAAAGTCATAATCTGTGAAGTTCAACCGAATGGCTAGGTTCCGCGCATTTCTTTGAAATCTTTGCTTGCTACTTAATCATTCATATCCTCCTCAACAGAATTTGCTAGCAGATAAGCAGTAGTGGCTGCCAAAAGTTTAAAAACAGTTTATGGAAGAAAGCTTAAAATTGAGAACGTTCTATGACTTTCCCTCTCTGATGTGTAAAAAGACCACTATTACCTAATTTTTAAATAGCTTAATCCCCCTGTCCCATTTGCAGGGCAGAGTGTGAGAACTGGTGCTTAAAATAAATCTCTGGAAGCTAGGATCTGCATTTAGACCATCTTGAAAAAAATGACGTTTGGTATTTTGACCCTCCAGGCCAAGTTTATATACCCTGTTTACTAACATTTGACGATCCCCAATTTTGGCTGTTTTTCTGTCCTTGGACATCTTGCGCAAGGGCATCTTTTTCTTAGTATGAAGAGATGAATTTTTCTGACTTCCATATATTTATGGACTTTCCTGTTTTCCCTCTACTTCCTGCTGCTGCATTTGTGGAACATGCAATTGGGTGAGCTCACTGATGACACATTCTAACAAGAGAGGCAGGATAGTGCAATGGAGATAGATAGTCTTCAGAATTATAGTTCTACCTTTTGTTAACTAAAATGCATTTTTTTGGAAGCAGTTTATCAGGCTTAAGTTCACTGTACTCCTAGAAACAGCCAATTGAGGAAACCTTTTTTTTTCCTCACTGAAACCAGGTCCTTGGTCCTTGTGGCATAGGTAGAGTCTTGCTACCCAACTCAGGGAAGGGGGCATGTGACGCAGGTCCTAGACTGTCAGAGCACTGCATGCCCTTGGCCACAGTGATTGGTACAGGGATGGGCAAAGGACCCAATGAAAAACAATAACCGCTGAAAGTTCTGGAAGAGACTCTCACACTGAAACTGAATCCGGAAATATGTAGTGCTAGCCTGCTGCACTACCCTGCAAGCACGAAGGGCACAGGCCCAACACAGTGGAGTCACAGTGAGAAATGGGGAGCGAGAAAGGATCAAGCTGTATTTGAAACTTGTGAATTTCTTCATTTTTCAATATGAGCCAATAAATTTCCTCTTGCTTAAGTCAAATTTTGCCACTTTCAAACAAGAGTTTTAAACTGATAAATTCTGAAATCTTGGGCCATTACTTCATCTCTCTCAGACTTCATTCAGTTATTTTGAGAGTAAATAATAACATTTTTTATCTTTTGGTATCTTAAAGTGTTTTAAAAGATATTGCCTATTCTTACCTGGAAATTTTACTGCTTGGCAATAGATGACAAGGTCGGAAAGCTCTGGTGCAATCTGTCTGCTTTCCTTTTTATTCTGAGGAAGATAAAATTCTTCTCCCAGTTCCATGTCATACACCTACCAAGGGAAAAATGATACCAGTTGACATGGAGGGTATATGCCACCCCAAAGCTCTTTATTTGTTCCTTTCTCATGTCACCAGTGTGTTTCATCTTGCTCTATATTGATCCTTATGTCCTAACACCTTTCCTAGAGTAAAAGCTTTCTGAGAGCAAGGGGTGAGCCCTTGCTGGGGCACAGTCCAATGTTGTAAATGTGGAACAGTCAATGCATATTTGTTGAATGAATAGGTAATTGAGTATATATCTTCTGTAGCTCACATTTTAGACATAGTTTGTCATTTTTTTATCCAACAATGTCACAGCAACTATGTCCACATTTGCTCAGAGCCTATCCTATATACTCTGAGGCACTTGAGGGTAGGGTCTGGGTATCTCATTTATCTTTCTCAGAATCATTTCCCTGTTAACACTTTACAGTCTGGTCCCCATTAATATTCTTGGTCATGTCAAACATCCTTAAAACTCATAGAAATTCCTTAAATAAACCAGGCTGTCCTCTTGGTCTGTGTTCCTTGTTGTCTGCTTGGGAAATTCTTCCTTCTGCAACATCATCTTCCCTGATGCTCTGATAACGTCGTGTAATCACTGCTCTTTGTTCTTATCTACAAGCACTATTTACAGGTTTGTCTCCATCACTAAACCGCCTCCTGTGCCACTTTAGTGTCTGCCACACATTACACCTTTACTAGGTATTGGCTGGATAAATCAATGACTAACCTTCTATAAATGGCAGATGGGTTTCCCATAGCATCACCCTGTGGGCTGTGGCATCTAAGAGAAAGTGATGGGAAACGTGAAGGGAGGGGATGTGGGGGGAGTGAAATCCCGCTGGAAACTGACAAGAGTACCACGGTCCAAGTGTAATATAATAGAAACCATTCACCCACCTTTCCTTTGTTGCAAGCAGAGTTATCTGCTTTCTTTATCCTCTTCGGGATTTCTTCATTATACTCAAATTGAAGCTTGTCATTACATGATTTATTTTCAGGTCTGTCTTCTAGAATGTTGTCTGAAAATGAGTTGGCAGGCTTCAGTGAACAAGAACTAAATGCTTCACTTAAGGGCTATGTCTACGTCATTGTCAGGATACCCAGATTCTTGTACTTATCTGAAAGACTGAGACTGGCTACATGTTACCAAAATGATGGTTTTAAGTATAATTTTAAAATTTGTTAAATAGTATGTTTATTTTTGATTGAATGGATTCATTTATCAGTAGTTTTGGTATCATATAGACATGATCTAAGTGAGAAGGCTCATTTTCATACAGTGGATTGGAACTGTGAAAACATTATGGAAGATACTCTATGTTAAGAAACTCTCAGCACATAAGTCTCAGAAAGATTTAGTGGTTGAAGCACTTCTAGATGGTGCATACATCATTTAATCACTATCACTTTAAAATGAAATGATTAGCTTCTTTTACCTCTAGCAATGTCAAAACCAGAAAAGACATTGTTATTTGCAATGCAGTTTTCATAATTGTTTATCCCTTATTAAGTGAAAATCTTAGGAATAAGAATTAAAATATATCTAAAAATATCTGAAGTATGAGAGATAATTTTATATTTTGTTTCTGTATTTCTATTCAAAATGACTTTAAAAGTATTAGAGGTTTATCATGATTATGTTATTTAAAACTGAAGAATAAGAATGCTCATTTCTCGCCCAGGATTTACTATCTCATCAGACCACAGATGCTTAGACAAAAATATCCTTATACCAAATCAAGGCCATGCAGGCTGCCAAGAAGTAAATGAGATTGATCATTTTATTACTTTTTACTCATATAAGTGTCACAACTTCATGCTAATCAGATCTAATAAGTTGGATACAGTATGCTGACACTCATGCAGTTAAAATGCCAGTTCAATGGCTTTACCTTCCTGACCGTTAGGAGCAGGAGAAGCAGTAAGGACATCTGCTATAGAAAAACAGAATCAGAAAGGGGATAAAAGTAAGAAAAATTAAGACAAAAAGCCTGATAAATTAAACTAAGGTATGAAGCTAAGCATAAATAACAACAGCTTAGGTGATAAGATAAATGAAACAAGAAATCTGTCGATTTAATATTTTGACAATTAAGGAATGCGAGGGCTATTGATAAAAGGGCGAACATTGTTAGTATTAATCATGATGCCACATCCACATTTTATATTTTCAGTTTCTGACAATTTAATATTCTCAATAATACCTTATGTCAAATGAATAGAAATTGGTTAATTTGTTAGAATCATGTAGTCATTGGCATAGAACATGTCTATATTAAGTTTCTAACTCAAATCTGTACTCTAGTGTATGTTCAAAGTTACTCAAGATAAACAAGGCTGGGAAAAATTAATCTATGTTTATTTAATAAAATTTAATTAATAGTCATTTAGAACTTTTTGGCTAAAAAGTAGAGTAGAGGTTCCTGAAATATAGAGCCTCATTTGCAACTTCCCTTAGATTTTCTGGAAGTAATTCTGTGGTTAGGAATCATCATAGCCAAAACAGGCTTTAGACTAATTCTTTTATTTTATAGATGTGAAAACTGAGGACTTGAGCTGTCACAGAGATAAACTGGGCCACCCAAATTCTAGAGATGAGTTCTTACCCTGAAATGCCTGCGAGGGCCTCAGAAGGCCTGTGAACACTCCTGTAATTTTATGCAGAAATTTGAGAGCAAGTTTATTTCTCTGAGGGGACTGGTGACAACTTCTATCTTATCCTCAAAGGGATCCATCATTAGAAGAAGCTTAGAAAACTTTGAGGTTCCCCCTAAGAAGCTGGGAATGGTCCTACCCACAAGCAGGCATATTTCTATTTTCTTCTCATCTCAGATGGAGAAAGTGAGGATGGTAGAGGGAAGCAGAGATGAATGAGGTACTACAAACCACCACCAAAAGGTATATGATTGACAGCACTTAACAGCATAGAGAAGCGGAACAGAACAAACTTAAACAAGTCATGGCAGAACTACAAGGCCTGTTTGGGTATCAGCCAATCAGAGGAATCTTTCAATGAAATAATCATGTGGTTATTAAGACAGTGGACTTAACTGTTATAGATTCTAGATGTTAGTGCTGGAAGAAGGGAAGGCATCAGTCGACATAGAACAGAACCTCTCATTACAGATCTGAGGAACCTAAGGCCTAGAGTGATGAAAGGACATTACCCGAGGTCTCACAGTCCATTGGAGCAGAATCTGGTTGGGCTCCCTTTCCACATACATCCCATTGCAGCATATGTGGGTTTTTAAAAAACACTCAACTATCATAGAAACTCCGTGCTTTAAATTTTACTCTCCTAACTGAAAATACATGTGCACCTCATTTTTATTGCACTTCACTAATGTTATGTTTTTTTACAAACTGAAGGCAAGACCCTCCACCAGCAAAAAGTTACAACTTGCTTTATTGAGATACTTGCTTTATTTGGATGGTCTGAAACCGAACCCACAGTGTCTTTGAGATATGCCTGTAAATCAGAAAGATTCTTTCCTTACCTATTCCTTTTGTTATTTGCATATCAAAAACATCTATAATAACAATAACAATAATAATTAAGAAAAGCCTTTTTTTTTGTTCTCAAAAGTACAGGAAGAACACAGGAGTAATTTATGATAGAAAATTGATCTTCCAGTGCATTAACTTCTTATAGAAGCAAATAACATCTGGATTGGGTGATTTCTTAAATGTGGTTTTCATTTCTGATCTGAATAAATTTGTTATATGGAAAACATCACCATGACTGTAGTAGAGACCCGTAGGGAAGAACAAGTCAGTATTAAAATATTTATATTTCCACAACTTTTCAGAAATAGGATATAAGAAGTTATCTTGACTCTTTCATTTTCTCCCTCTTTTGATCTCCCTGCTAAAGAATATTCCTCATGTATTATCTGATGGGATTTTAGGCTTTTAGTTGATGGTATGAAGCAATCAACTATTATAAAGGGCAAATATTAAATGGACACAGCAATTAAATTCCACTCTGGGTATCTATCAAAGGAAAACAAAAATAATAATTTGAAAAGATATATGTACTCTAGTGTTCATTGCAGCATTATTCACAATAGCCAAGATATGGAAACAACTTAAGTGTCCATCAACAGATGAATGGATAATGAAAAAGTGGTACATATAAAAAAATGGAATATATTACTCAGCCATAAAAAGAATGAAATTTTGCCATTTGTAACAACATGGATGGACCTAGAAAGTATTATGCTAAGTGACATAGGTCAGACAGAGAAAGGCAAATACTGTATGATTTCATTTATATGTGAAATCTAAAAAAACAAAACAGAAACAGACTCATAGATACAGAGAACAAACTGATGGTTGCCAGAGGAGAGTGGCATGAAAGATGGGCTAAAAAGGTGAAGGAGAATAAACCACAAGTTATTAAAAAAAGAGTCATGGAGATGTAATGTACAGCATAGAAAAAATAGTCAATATTATTGTAGAAACTTGTATGATGAGAGTTACTGGACTTACTGTGGTGATCACATCATAAGGCACATAAAAGTTGATCATTATGTTGTACCCCTGAAACTTATATCATATTGTATGTCAACTATAATTTTTAAAAAATGGACATAGAGACTAACATTGTATTTGTGAGGCAGAAAGAGACTGAACTGCGACTGCTGGACAAGATGGAGGTTCCAAACAGATCCAAACATGACCAGGAGACAATTCTGCTGAGTGAGACACAGATATTTGGAAGGTAGCTTGGCTGTCTTAATGCCAGTGGTAAATGGTTGCTGTTCTGTGCATATCTGCATATTAGCAAAACAATTCTACAGAGAAGTAAAAATTCTACACATATAGTGTTTATATAAATAGGAAGTTCGGCATATTTTCATTACTACATTGCTGTCTTTCAAAAGCTGCCAAAACGAATAAAGTAGAGATATAATACAGAAGTTAAATAAAAAACTGTGTTCTTGAATTTAAATTAGAACTATCAGTATGAACTCTTGGAATAACTCTGTCCATTGGAGAGATTTAGAAACAGTGACCCTCCTTAGCAAACAGATTGTGGTTTTGAAATATCATTTTCCCTAAAACAAAAACAAAAACACCCAAATCTTAGAGAAGTAGTTACTTCCATGTCTGGAGCAGGAAATAAACAAGATGAACCTAGAAAACCTTGTCACACCAAATAGCAAAGAAGTTACTAAAGAGTCATGTTAGAAGAACTTAGAACCAACTTGAAGAGCCAATTGGCCAAATACAGACAATTTTAGATACAATAAAGACATGTGAAATGGATGAAATGGGGATTGAAATTTCTTCACTTACAAAAAGGATCAAACACAAGCCTCATCAAGTGTCTGGATACAGCTGTCAATTTGTAGGAAATACAGAAAAATAAACAAAGTGTCAAAGTGAAAAATCTGGACTATGAGAAAATTCAGATCAAATGCCTCAGGTTCTTCCACATATAATTTGTGAAGGCAAAAAAAGGACAGAGGAGGAAATTGCAGATTAAGAGAGACATTAAAGACAAATTTTCAAAAACAGGCAAGATAAAATTACAGTATCTAGAGATGCATACTTTCTTGATAAAACTATAAAAGATACACAGAAATGATTATTATAGAGTCAAGATAGTGGTTACTTTGGGGAGGAGGAGGACTGATTGTTGAGACTGAAAGGTGTTACATGCAAGAGCTTCTAAACCCAAGAAGGTGTTACACCACGTGCATCATTAATCTGTGTATTTCTGTGTAATTTTCTGTATCTGTGTTTTATTTTACAAGAGAGATGTAAAAAAAAAAAGTGCTGAGTAAATCTTAGCTATACTTTTATTAAAAAGTTCACAAAATGAAACAGTCTACCATTGGCAATGGTACCCAAGGAAACATTTTGCAATGTGTAATAAATGATGCTAATTTAATGCAAACAAAACACACCTGAAACCTAATTCTCATGTAAGAAGAATCCTTCACTAGCAATCTCTAGATAATGTCATTCATGTGACTTTTTGTATTGTACCATCAGCCATCACCCATGTTTTTATCCCTTTGGTGGGGCCAGAATGAAATGTCTGGTTGGCTTAGTGATGTGAGAAGGAGGGTAGGGAAATGATGCTTCTTTCCAAAGTCCTGAAAGCTGAGAGAGGAAGAAGCTGAGTACAGAAATGCGATGCTGCCCCCTGCAGGTGGCGCAGGAAACAACAAAGATTCAGCCACAGTCTACAATTCTTGCCAAGAGCATGGGCCACTCCAGAAACTGAAAAGGAGAGAATGGGGTTTCGCTGCGGGAATTCAAATTCTTCTGTATCTGACAAGGAATCACAGTTCCCCAAGGCAAATTCTCCAGGAAAAAGCTCGTTGCTGCAGAGAACTACCATCAATCCCCAATGAGAAAGTAAATCAGCCCACTTATTTTAAAAAAGTAAATCTCTGCTAGAAACCCACTTAGGAATGCCTCCTGTGTTGCTTCCCACTCCTCCCTCCTCTTTCCTTGAGTGGCGGCTATAGTAGCTAACAGATCCCTTGCTAAGTGATGGGATTCAGAAACTCTTGGACAATATTACAACGGTCTGTGATGTTGGTCTATGCAGTGCCAGACTTATTTCTGGAAACCCCCTGCAACCTCCCCCCTCCCGCCCCCAAAAAAACCCTAATAGAAAATCATCCAGGCACTTCCCTGCGCACAGCATAGGGTTCTGTTTCTCTTACCGTCAGAGAGGGATTCATAGTCATAATCATATTCATCTTCTTCATCTTCCTCCTCCTCATTAGCAGGTGGGAGGTTGGCATTCCCACCATTATAAGCCTGAGCTTGCATGGATGCTAACTGATGAGCCTGTAAGATATCAATAATTAAAGACTGGGGATGCTAGGGAACTTCCATTGTTAACTTGAGAAAATGACCATCTTGTGCTTACCATAGTCATTAAAAGTGGCTCACCCTATTTTGATTCATTTGAGAAAGAAAACAAAAATCTAATTAAACTCATTTGAAGTATAAAGTTAATCTTTGGGTGAATGTTAACATCCCTACAGGAGGAATCCTGTAGCTTTTAGGAAAAATGACAAGGAATCCCAGTTCCCCAGGGCAAACTCTCCTGGAGAAAGCTTGGTGCTTTAAAGAACCACCATCAATCTCCAATGAGAAAGTAAATCAGTCCACCAATTTTAAAAAAGTAAATCTCTGCTAAGAAATTGTTTTTCTTTTTCTTTCTTAAAATAATATCTAATACAGATATCAAATTATAATGTATACCTGAAAATTATATAATTGTTTTAACCAGTGTTACTCCAAACAACTGAATAAAAACAAACTATCTAAAGGCCTCTAACCTTGAGAAAAATGTTAGACTCCCTATGGATAAAGGGAGCTAATAAATAGTTGGTTTAAATAAAGTTTTTTTTCCAACAGACTTTATCTGAATAACCATCAATCAGATTAACAAGATAAGCTTAAAAACTTCCAAAAACTTGACGTATGCTGCTAGGGAGGTCATGAGCCTCTACATTTAACTAGAATTACTATGAGGGGACATCACAGAACACAAAAATAAATATAGGCCTGGGAACCTAGCATAAGGAAGTATCTGAAATACAGAACACATTATTTTTATAAAATAAAAATAGGAAACAATTTAAAAGTCCAACAATTGAGGAATGGTGTCAGTACACTATGGTATACCCACTTGAGAGAACGAGATGTGAAAAAATAATTATGACTATATTTATTGAACAAAAGATATAGAATTATGTGTATATTCTATTTATACATGTAAATACATACATATATACATGTATCTATATATATAATTCTATATCCTTTGATCAATATATATCTGTCTATAATGATTGTAATAATATAATATGACACGCAAAAAAAGGCTAAATAATAAATGTCAAGCAGGATTCTTGACCTGTTTTGTGGCACAGACCCTTCTGCCAATCTGGTGAGGTAGGATCCCACCTCAGAATAATATTTTTTAATGCATAAAATCAAATACATGAGATTACAAAGGAGAAAAAGAATGTTAAATTCAGTTACCAATTGTTTAAAAAACAATTTTGTGTAATAGGAATATATGCTTCTTTATTAACACAGTAAAAAATATATAATTTTTTATAGGTCAAGTAATGTTTTCAAAATTGTGATGAGCATAAATAATTCTTGGAGATATTAACAACTGTGATGTAACATGGAAAATCTGTGATTTCCTCTAGTGACAGAGACATAGGTACTGCTAACATTGCTGTGTTTTGTTCCCTAAATTTACAATCAGAGGAAACGTTACATTTCAGCTAGAAGTTAGTGAAAATAAAGATTTAATTTTTTTTTTTAATTTAAGTTCACTGACCCACTGAATTCTATCTATGGATATTACCAAGGTTTAGAATTCCTTAATACAGGTTGTTTTTGGCCTTGGAATTATGTATTTAAAAACAATTCTCTCTTCCCTAAATTTCTTGAAATGTGGTTATATTACCTTTATAATAAAAATGTATACATAAGGAAGATACAATTTAGGCTATGAACATTGTCTTGGCTGGAATTTCTCTAAGAGGGTTTTATGGAACACTTGCTCCATGGTGTTAATAGCTATTATATAAAAACTGACAATTACAGTAACCTCAGAACACAATGGAAGTTTGGAAACATCAACTTAAGCAGACTGAAACACATTCCTACTGCAGAGCTTAAGGGAACCTTCATTTAACATGAGAAAGGGCACCATGACTCATCAAAGTTCTCTAGCCCAGAATTTCCCATGCTTATTTAATCAGGGAATTTAAAAATCTTTTCTTTCAGAATGTCTCACAAGATTAAGTGTCCTTCAGAACTTTGGGAAATCTGCTCTAGGCACAAGTGAGCCACAGAGGCAAGTCTACTTGTCATGGAAAGAGAAGGGTCTTGATGCAGCAAACATTCGGAAGTAGAGCCAAGTGCTGGGAATGATGATGCAAACAGCCTGGTAGGCCCACAGGCAGGAAAATTTGAGAACTGTGTTACAGGGTGCTGCCATTCAAAGACCCACCAACTAGCAAACGTCAGAAAGCAAGCGCCAAGAACCCTCAGACACTCAAATATTTCCACTAGTGCAGGAAGTATGAGAGAGATGGCCAAATAAATAACCAGTAATTGACAGCATCATTCCTTGCAATTTTCTACTTATTCTGAGGCAGAAAAACAGGACCTCAGTCCTTAATAAAAACAATTCAGATATAGGTCAGGGGGTTAGAGCAGGGGGTCAGACAAGGAGATTGGCTCAGATGGGTCTTGGTAGGAGTCGTCTTATCCTGCTGTTTCCCCAGTGAGAAAGTAAATCAGTTCACCATCTAGTATGAACTGAGTCTAGGGGGCTAGAGTTTAGGAGACAAGGTCAGAATACTGGGGGTCTGGTGAGGTTTAGTTAAGAGGCCTCAGTAAGAGCCTCAGCGAGAGCCTGAGGCAGACGGAGGGCTTAGCTTAGCTGATGGTGAGTTCCTTATACAGAAAAGACCCAGGCCTTCTAAATTAGGGACTGGGTCTGAGTGCATTGGAGCTCTAGGCATTCATTCATTCAGTCTGGTGTGAACAAAGATCACGAGGTCCAGAAAAAAACCTGCTAGACAACTAAAAGGCCTCACAGATATGACTGTCAATACTCCCTGGGAAATCAGGGGGTGGGGGGTAGGGTTGGAAGTAGTCTTGAAAAACTGGAAATGGCACATCGATGTTCATAGCAGCATTATTCACAGTGGCCAAGACATGGAAGCAAACCAAGTGTCCTATGATAGATGTTTGGCTAAAGAAGCTGTGGTGCATATATACATATATACACACAATGGAATATCACTCAGCCATAAGAGGAGAGGAAATACTGCCATTTGCAACAACATGGATAGACCTTGAGATAATCATGCTAAGTGAAATAAGCCAGACAGAAAAAGTTGAAAATCACATGATATCACTTATATGTGGTGTATAAACCTAGAAGCAACAAATGAACAGGACAAACAGAAACTCATGGACATGGACTATAGATGAATGGTTACCAGAGGATAGGGGGTGGGGGAGGAGGGGATAGGAAGATGGTTAAAGGGGGTCAAATATAAGGGGGCAGGGGGAGGTAAAGTGATCAAATATATGGTAGCTGAAAGAAACTGGACTTTGGGTGGTAAACACAATAGAATATTACAGATTAAAAATTATAATGTACACCTGAAAATTACATAATTGTATTAACCAATGTTACCCCAATAAACTTAATTAAAAAAAAAACAAACCAGAAATGGGATTACATTGCCAATTTTTCCAAAAGGTGGAAGAGTTAAGTTGTAGAAATGATGTGGTAGGAACTGTCAAGTGACCTGACAAAATTTCAGAATGGAGTATTAATTGGTTGGTTGTGAGACACAGAAAACAAGAGTTAGTATGGGTTTACTAAAAACAAATCTCCCACACAGTACTCTCGTTAGGCTTTTTGGATAAGGTAACTCAATTTGTGGGAAATAACAGAAAAGCAGTGTTTCAGGATGATAAGAATTATTTTTAAATGAACAGATTATTAGGACTTCCTTATGGAAATTCCAATTTAGTTGGGCAGATTTGGGACCTAAGAATCTATTAAGTGCCTCAGTGACTCTCATCAATGTATTCTAACTTCTGTGTTACATTTGAAAGGTCTTTCCTGAAGACCTGTGTCTGAATCCTAGCTCTGCCACTATGAGCTGGTTGGCTTTGAGAAAGTCACATAAATAACTGGTCTCAGTTTTTTATTCTATAAATAAAGAAGTTGAAGCAGACTCTGGAGAAATGTGGGCTGCAAGAAAGGAGAGCACCAAACAGGGGTGATGAGCACTGAACTCCAGGGGGGTTCTGTAAGAAGGGCCATGGCTCTCTATACTTGGTGGTTTGTCTTTAGGGCACCTTGAGATGAAAGCACAATTTGAAAAACTGCCAATACAGTGGGTGACAGGTGTCAAAATTCACAAAGAACCTTGCATGCTATAATAGCATACCAACACCAAGAAGAGTGAATTTAACAGAAATAATGTGAGGCTCCTGCACATGAAAGGTTAAAATTAATAGTAAACCTGGAAAAAATGGGGAGACTAGGCATAAGAACAAGCCCTGTGAAAATAACTGAACTCTTTTTGTTTTCTACAAACTCAATATGACCAAGCTGCGCATTAAAGAATTTTAAAAGAGGGAAGAGTCCTAGGCTGCATTAACTGAGGTATAAAGTTCAAATTAAGAGTCTATGGTTTCACTCTCCTCATGCTGTTAGACCCTATTTGGAGCATTGTCTTAGTTCTGGAAATCATGTTTTAACATTAACAAATTCAAGAATACCCACAAATTTAGGAATATCCAAAATATTCTTACTGGCAAGTGAAGAGTCTGAGCAGCCACATCCTGTTAGGGACAGTTGACACAACAAGAACATTTAGCTTGGAGAATAGAAAAGCTGGTGGGGAGATGCATGCTGGCTTTCTAGATATGCGATGAGTCTGTGCAGCTGCAGTGGGAAGAAGTACTGCCAAAGAGTAGGAGGAACAGGAAGAAAGATTTGGGCTCAACATAAAGAAGACTTCTGTAACAACATGATCTATTCATTAGTGGAATGGAAGCTGCATAAATAACTGCAAATGACTGTGCGAAGAATGGGAAAGGCAATAGCTCCAAGAACATTCAAACACATCATGAAGACCCTAGAGGTATGCACAGAGCAGCTGGGTGATGAGGAGTGGGTAGTAGTTGCTGGATAAAGAAAACAGCATGGAGGAAAGTGTTATATAAGGGCCTCAATGCTGGGTAGTCAGTTGCTAATACAGTATTTGAGGCGGGCCGGGCATCAGAGAACACATACTAACATTGCACAGTTGACCCTTGAACAATGTGGGAGTTTATGGGCACCAGCACCCTCCCCCACACAGTCAAAAATCCATGTACAACTTTTGACTTTTCCAGAACTTAACTACTAATAGCCTACTGTTGACCGGAAGCCTTACTGATAACATAAACAACTGATTAACACATATTTGCATGTTAGATTATTATAGACTGCATTTTAACAATAATGTAAGCTAGAGAAATGAAAATGTTAAGAAACTCATAAGAGAAAATACATTAACAGTATTTACTGAAAAAAATCTGCATAGAAGTGGACCCACTTAGTTCAAACCTGTGTTGTTCAAGGGTCAAGTGTGGTCAAATAACTTCATAACAAATCCCATCAGCTTAGGTCTCATGGCCTCTGGAACCCAAGTAAATTCCAGGCCTTCTGGAACAGTTTGAAAACACAGACCTAGCAGAGATCTCACCTTGGTGGCCCTCAGGGCCAATTTTACCTCTAGTCTAGACTTGTTTGGTTGGTACAGTGTTTGAAAAATTATTTATTTAGAGCTGTTCATTTATGAGGGCCTAGATGCTGTACTCCTGTCTTTGCTTCCAACTGTCATATACGGTATCCAGCTAGCTCCTCATAATGTTTCTTGCTTGGCCCCTGAAGGTGGCTGATTTTGCCATTCTTAGAGCTGCGCATGCTCTTCAAATTGGGGAATGTGTACCTCCAGGGAATGCAAAGATTTCTAGAGATATGCAGGTGCATATATTAAAAAAAATAAATTTCTAGATTATATTTTTAAAAATCTATATGTACTTAAAAAAAAAAATAATAAGCCTGCCTGAGAATAAACTTATGGTTGGCTAGTTCTCCCTTCTCAACTTCTTTTCATAATTGCTCTTCTCCTACTTTACAAAAGGAAATACGATTCTCACTTATCAACAAACAACCTTATTATGATGCATGAGATGAGGTGAGAAACCACCCAAGAAAGCAAAAGGGACATTTGATAATGGGGAACTCCTGAGAGAGTCTTGAGAAACTATAAAGAAGGGAGCATTGTATTTCATCTAGGTCCTAAGCATATACAAGGTTCCATGCCTTATCTATATTTCCTTCCTTCCTTCCTTCCTTCCTTCCTTCCTTCCTTCCTTCCTTCCTTCCTTCCTTCCTTCCTTCCTTCCTTCCGTCCCTTCCTTCTCTCCCTCCCCCTCCCTACTTCTCTCCTTTCCTTTCTTCTATTTCTATTTCTCTCTTTCTCTCTCCACCCCCACTCCCTCCTTCTCTCCCTTCCTGCCTTTCCTCTGTCCATCCAGCCATTTTAGAATTAAAATTCAAAAGTGAGATGGTCATCATAGAAATGATAATATCATGTTATTTAAATGAAAAAATAAAGTAGGACTTTCTCTGACTAGATGTAAGTCTGGCTGACTAAGCTAGTTTTACTTGACAATGAAGACTGTTTTTGTACATTATATTTGTATATAACTTATGTGTTACATATTTATGTATGATACATAATATGTCTGAAAACATATCCATTGTAATTAAACTTGTGATAAAGTTGTTAATGTCACCTTAAAAATGTGTGAGGGAAAACGTATGAGATATACAGTTTCTCAAAAAAAATTTAAGGGATACTCAAGCAAAAATGTTTGAAGACCATAGGTCTGAAAGATCTGCGGTATCCTCAGCTGCTCTCGTGGGGCAAACCCGATCCGTAGGCATCCGCTAGGCCGGACTGGTTTGGGGTCCTTTCCATAAATATCTGCTTTTCTGCTAAGAAGGGCAAGTTCTAAAGGTGACGGAGCTTGTGGCCCCACCCTCCTTCCCACCAGCCTGAGGGCATCTGAAGCAATCAGGCTTTTGCTGAATCACTGAGGTTACCAGTTGATATAATGTAAGCCCCTAACTCAGCCTGGGCTTTGGGCCATGTGGAACCCTGCTGCAGGTGAGCTATATAGTCTGAGAACTCCCTGATACTTATTAGAACAGCAGAGGACAAGTTGCTCCAAGGTGCCCCTCAGAGAAGCAGTAATGTTCTAGAGTGGCAAGAAATACTGGAAATAGAGCCTCAGAAGTCAGATAATAAAATGTTTACAGACTGGTCTGCAATTCTGACAGGCATTTCATGATTCATCTTGGGAGAGATTTTGTGAGATTTGTCGGAAGGGTACTTTGAGGTTAGTTACCATAACGTTCCCATTTTACGGATGAAGAAATGGAGGCCTAGAAAGACTGGCTGGTCCATGGTCATACAGTGGGTTTGTGACAGGGCCAGAGGCAAGTACCTGGTATCTCAGCTCCCTGCCTAATGCTCCTTCTCCAACATCATGCTATATGTCATTTTCCTTTAAAATCAGACCCTACCTGTGAGTTCTAAGAACTAGAGCTTTTAGGTTTGATGACTGCTTCAAAATGACTACTCGACTAGGTCCACCTGAACACTTGACTCAATTTAAGATGTCATTTTTATTAGTGATTTAGGACAAAGGTTCCAAATTTGTCGGACTCATAGAATCCTGCTGAAGTTTCTGTTTTCTGGGAACCACTAAAGCAAGACTGGAGTAGGGCCTGGAGGCTTGGCGGTGATGGCACACAGAGACAGTAAAACATATAGGACACATCTAGTTTTGGCTTTGCACTGTCTTGCTGCTGTAGCTGCTCCATTCTACTCCCGGGGTTGCTGAGGTTAGTGTAGCAACTCATGGTGCTCTAAATTTCAATAGTGCCCTCCTAAACAGGACAAAGTTTTGGTAGCTATAGTTCTGTGGTATAAATAAGTGCAACCTGGTATATGAACCCAGTGGTTCTGGACCCAATTGTTTTCAGTGTGCTTGATCTGAGGGCTATTTTATACAGGTGGGTTTGTGGTGCTTGGTGTGCAGGTCTCCACAGGGTGAGGCAGGCATGGCAGTGCATTAGCGTCCACAAACCATAGTGATACACAGTGCCAACTTCCGAGCTAAGGCTGCAGGGCTGCTGCTATGGAGTTCCACTACCAGCCTTGAGACTCATAACCTGGCTCCCAAGTGCTCTCCCTACAGGAGGGTCTCCCTGTAGTGAACTATAATATAGTATCCACTGTAGACTGACAGCTGTGAAGCCCAGTTCCAGAGACGAGTCACACACTGTCCGGCTCAGAATAAATGGAATAACAGAGGCACATTCTACATGGGAAATCAATTTCATAAAAATAAAACTTTCTGTGAATAGGGTGAGAATATTAATTGGTCTATAAAATGAAAGTCAAAAATCAAATGCTTCATTCAAAGAAATTCAGCCTTCAAAAACCGATTTCCCAGCAGGTCTTCTGAAAGCTCAGAATGATATCAATTTCATTGTTACAGGCACACAGCACACCCACAATCTCTTTAACAGGAGGACAGTACCTTTTGCTTTAAGATATCCACTGGTGTCTGATGAGCCTTTAGCTTCTTATTTTTAAGAAGCACTTTCCTTCTAAGTTGGTCAGGTGAGGGAAGCATTGGATCATCTGAGAAGTCACTCTCAAATAAGAATTTAGTCACCAATTTTTCTCCAAACACAGTCTACAAGGAATAAAAGAAAACACATAATCAATGCCTTTTATCTATACTTGAATTATTCAACTGGAAATTTCAGCTCAGTTAAATTGTTTTAAAAATCTTAGGAAGAGGAAACGGGAAATAAGTTATGTCCCCCCTCCTCCTAGTAAGCTGTTCATGAAAGTCTCTGAGTGACAATGGAAAATCTCCTGATGCAGAGGGACCAACAGTGGGTCTCTCACATCTTTGTTTGCTACCAGTATATTGAGATGATTGCAGTTTGGGTGCTACAGAATGTCACCACTGTGGTTTATTTCGTAAAAAGAAATCTTTTCTTGAAAATATTTCATAATGAGACAAGAGTAACTATGAAAATCTTTTATATCATATAGAAGTTCACTTTTTATCTTAAAAAAGTAGTCACAAGAGTATTTCTAAGTTTTGTATTTTTCTTTTTAAAAGTGTCCTAAAATTTCTGATTTCTTCTGTTTACAGTACTTCACTGCTACCAGATGATGATGATGATGATGATGATGATGACGACGGCTATGATAAAAATTATGTTTAATCTGTTCCTATATGATAAGGGTAGTGTTTAAATATTGAGTAATTGCTTTTAGATAAATTTGTGTTCTGGAAAGAGCTTTTCAAAGACACATGTCTAAAAACATTGCTATCGTGATGTGATTTTGTTGCAGGAAACTGTGTTATGATAAAAACTCATATATGTACATTTAAGAAACTTAGATTTTTTATGGGTTAAAAAATGTCATCCAAATGAAGAGTTTTAGTGGCATCTGAACTCACCTGTTAAATGAAAATACCTTCTCAATGAGTTTCTGAGAAAAACTGATTGATACCAGGAAACACATCACTTTTCTAGCCAAATTTCAACAAAAATCTTTGCATTGTTAATAAAATTGAGAAATGAATACCATAATTTGGCAAGGGCACCTAATGACACCTCTTTTCCATCTGGATACATGTATATTTGTAAGGTATCTTTATTAGCTACTGTAGCTATTAAGACCAAATACAGAAATAATAAACTATTAAACCAGACATCTAAGTCACTGATCACAAAGTTTAAACCAAAAATTTCAAACATAATGAAGCATATTTGATCACATTACTGTCATTAAAAATTTAGATAATAATAAATTTACATAAAATTTTTTATGAGAGCAAAAGGGTTTTTCTACCATTAATAAATAGTATTAAAAATTACTTTTTACTTCATGTTTATATAATTCTCTTTTATAGTCTATTTTTGCATGTTTCAAAGTATAAAATATATTAATAAGTAGGATATATATAATTTAGAAATAAGCCAGTAAACGCACAGTAGGGATACAAGCAATAGTTTTTACTGTTAGGAGTATACAATCAAGTTTAGAGACCATTACTATAAATGATGGCAAAGGAAAGACAATATAAAAGGCTAATTAGTTTTATTGGCATTAGTATCTGGGGACATTTCTCGCTGGCCATGTCCCTCCCTCCCCTTAAGATTCATGTTTCCACGAAGGCCTCTACCAGTGGAGGAACGGGGAAGTATAAGGGAATATCTGCCCCTAAATCTACCTGCATTATAGTTTCTTTGTATAAGGAAGGACTGGATGTTAACATAGCAACTGTTTTGGCCACTCTCAGCAATTTGTCAATTTACCTGTGGTATTGGCCACAAGAAGATTTGACTTATTTGCCCTGAGATATTTTCAGCTTTTCCAAAAACTGACAGGTGACATCTTGGCATCTCTGATTTGTGGTTCCAGAAACACTGGAGAGTTGGTCTCTCCTTATTTCCTAAGACTTTCTGGAAATGGTCAGGAGACTATCGAACAGTGCTTCCATTGCTCCAGCTGAAAAGGCAGCCTGTCAAGGAGAGAGCCCAAGCTCCCAGGGCACCCCCATTTCTCAGGTCTAAGAGACCTTAACTGTATGTGCTTCACAGCTGAGGTCCAGCTGTGGTGTGGTCCACAGTGGTCCCATATAAAACTCAACAGTCTCAAGACAAAGGCCAAGATACCATTTTGCCTCTTAGCTAAAAGCTTACCTTAAAAATTTCAGCCATTTTTCGTTGCTGAGGCAATGAACAGTGGTTCTCAATTGATATGATGATTGGCAGGTCAGAATTGATGAAGGCACTGCGATCAATGGCTTCAACCACTTCCTATAAGAGCCAAAACAGCTCATTAAGCATCTCAGTAGATATCTGTACAGGGTGTCAGAAGGCAAGGTACTTATAGCCAGAGAAAGCATTGAAATTGTTGTTTTCATAAGACTCTGACCAAAATGACTTTTATCTTTTTAAATGTATTTTCAAATTAAGCAAGAGGGTAAAGCTATTTTCCATAAAGACATTAAACTGTTCAGATTGATTTCTGTTCACATACTATGAAGAACAGCTATCAGTATGCTGAATTTAACAAACTAATACATGTACCCTGAGTATACTGTAGGTTGAAGATAGTTTTAGTTACAGCTTCAAAAATAGTGAGGCACAGACACTTTCCTGTTCTCAAGGAGTTTATAATCTACTTGGGTTAATAAGACATCTATCACATATATTTATATGTGCATGTAAACACAGTTATCAACTCCACCTCTCAATATAGAGTACAGGAGTTTTAAGACAGCTGCATAGGAAAATTAAAGAAAAAAATGCATTTTAGATATCATTTCCACATATTAGACAGAAGTAATAATATTCTTTCCCAGCCCAGCCACAGTTCAGAGAAAAATGAAGTTACACAGCCAAAGGCCCCTCTATATGAGATGAGGATAGTAACTGCATAATAAACTAAAAAACTACCTAGAATCTGAAACAACAATCCAAGGAGTTTAGTCTTCCTGGGTGATCAACTCTCCAGGTGGAACCAATTCTCATTACTTTATGATGTTAATTATCTTATCGTCTCTTAACAAAAGATGTTGGCCTTTGTCCAGGATACCAGGACAAATGACCTAGCAAGAGAATAGGCCCTGCCTTTTATATATCATCTTATGATATACAATTTACAATAGTATTACCTGAAAACTAATTTAAGGTAATGGTTACTAAACTTCGGTTGAATGAAAATCTTAGAGTTCTAGATCAACTCCCAGAAAAACAAACATGCCTGTACACCCTATGCAACACTGTAAACACTTTTGGGAACTCTTCAGAGCCAGGATAACAACTTCTCCCTTCCCTCATCTAAGTTATAATTTGGTAGAGTCACTGATTCAAATGACAAAGATAATGACTCTTTGTGGTTTGATTTAAAAGAAGTTAGTACCTTGGAAGGGAGGTAAAGAAAGCATTACCTTGAAGGGGATCTTGGTTGTCAGTGTATGTCCATGGTAAATGATGGGCATCCCATCATCTCCATCCCAGCAGTCCAACTCTACGCTCCTGCAGCCTTGTAAGAGTACCTGTGTGATCAATGAAGGAATCCACCCCAATGAGCAAATGGAGAAAGCCTTAAACCCAGCAAGTGATTCTACATATCAGTGTTCATATTCAGGACTAAAACCAAGAGCATAAGATCTAAATAAAATCTAAATTTTGGCCAAAGGACACAATTAATCAGGGGTGGGGTAGGGACAGAACAGATTAAGATGGAAAGAGTGCTTACCAGAGCTGAACACCACTGGAAAGTAAAATTTGATAGCAAAAATATTTGACCATTTCCCAGCAACTTTGGTCCCTCAGGGGACTTATATGTACATGGTACATGCTAAAATGAGAGAGCCAGACCTTGCTCTATCTGGGCAGATGTCAGTGGAGGTAATGCCACAAACCAAAGAGAATAAGGCCACTTCCTTAATTAATTGTCCAAACATTAAATGAAACTAATCAGGCTAAAATCTCCTCTAGATTTAGATCAAAATTCTGCCACTCGCTAAAACATTTGCTATGAACATGTAACATGTAAGAAGAGTAGAAGCAAGTAATTTATTAAGGATCTGCCTTGCTGTCTAATCCTAAAATGCTATGTAGAGCAGAGATGGCAAGTAATTATGAACTCACCTCTCCCACTCCCTTAGTAGATATCAGCAAATTAGCGGATATCAGCAATCAATCACAGTGTACTTGTTCCCTAAGCTTTGATAAGTTATTTCCCAATTTCTTCAGCAAAGTGCTCCAGGAAACTACCAAGGAATCAGATAAGATGATACCTATTTGCTATCCTGGATGTGAAGTTGGAAGCAGAGTTCCTGACGTATATGCCTGAGTTGTAGCTCTGTAACTTTGTTTGAAGCAACCTCTTTCTCCATAGAATCTATCTGCAGACTATCTTAAAAGATTCCCATAAAAGATTACCATGTATTGAAAGGGTAACCCAAACCAAGAGGAGAATATATCTGTGAATGGGCCAATCCACTGATTTAAGAAGCCATGTAATTATTACTCTGTGGCAGCAATTTAATACTGGGGGCCAGTGGCAACAAGAGTTGTTACAACAAAACTTGGAAGGTGGAATCCCTCTTATTCTAGTATTGTATGAAATACTTGCTATATTCTTCCCATTGCCCAGTAAGCAGTATTCAGTGCTCCTGAGTGACCAGTCTTCCCAGGAAAAACTGATTCTGCGACCTATAATCCTAAGGCTATCAGCCTCTTTCAGCAGATAGAGTTTCTAGAGGTGCATGTTGCTTTGGGCTGAAAATTATTTTGTAATGTGACAGCTGCTTCATCTCTGTCGCAAGCCTGCCAGACTGGGAAGAACATTCACCAACTGGCAGTAGATGAGATGATTTTTCAGCATGAAAAGACTAAAGATCTTAATCAAAGTCTGCATGACCTTAAGGCTTCCATACATGGCTAGAAAAGGAAAACCACAGCTGAAAATTCCAGATGAGAACAGGGATTTTTCTCACTTTTCTTTTGCTCCATAGAGTAACGTCAGGAGGTAATTAGACAGGCTGAGGGACAGAGGTGAGTGATAAGAAATAAAATTAAAGGGACAGTCATACTGCGTTTAATTACGTCTGTGAGTCTATCTGAGCACTTCTTTTTGCTTATTCAAAAGCTGTGACAACCTCTACTTGTGGTGCAATATTAAGGAGTTAAAATAAAAACTCTGAAGTAGGAATGAAAGTCAGAGGACATTGGTTGTTGCTTATTTTCTTGGGAAAAATTCTTTCTCTTTCTCTCTCTCCCCCTCCAGCACCCCCTCCATTTTTCTTCCCTAGAACAATGGGTTTCAAACTTTTTAAACTTTGAAATCTGTGCAAAAGCAGGGCTAATATGTCAAGCACATAAAAGAGCAGTACTTCAGCTGCAGTGGCAACAGGGTATGATACCCTTTTCACTCTAAGGCTTGCTTATCTCACTGTCAGAAGCTGAGCACTCCTATTTTGAAAATCACTCTCTAAAGATGGTTTTATTTAATAATAAAAGTATATTAGATTTTAGAGTTTAAAACATATTTTATACTAGATAAACTTTGGGACAGAGTATGATCCATGCTTTGAGGAATATATAGACTAATTTGGAGAACAAAGGAGCCTCAAGTCTCCTAGATTTGTGTAAGAAATACAATTATAATTTTCACACTTGGAACCCTGCCCCAACCCCTCCCATCACACACTTAGCTCCTTGCTGATTATCTTTTCTTGTCAAAGTTCAGAAACAGACAGCATAGGTAGGAAGATGCAGAGAATATAGCAGAGAGGCAACTGACACACAGGTCATCGAGAGTTGGATGTCTAGGTTGAAAGGATGTGTTTTTTCTTGTCCAAAGAACCTACTGAGCTCCCCAGGACATCCCCAGGAATTAAGTTACAGGGACAGTGTGCCTGCAGTCTGTGTGGACTTTTTTTTTCTTAAGTTGGTTACTATAGAAATGGACTGATTACCTAACAAACTGCAAAGCAAAACAAACAATACTTTGAGAATAACTTCATAGAAAGCAGCATTTTCTACTATGTTTTCTCACCATAATATATTGATTTATTTAGCATTTAGGGAAATGATTAGATATTTTCCCATGGGAAAATCTAATTTTAGTAGGAGTAAGTCAGACTAACTAGGATCTAAAAGCTATGAGTCTCGAGCAAATACTTTTTTATCTGGTTGCCCAGAATAAAGGTTAAGCATAGATAGGGAGGAAAAAAACCAAAAGAAGTAAAGAAAACAACTGTACATATAGGCAGTTTTCCCACACATCACATTTCCTCACGTTTCACATGTAGTAGTTCATAAGATCTTCACAGGAGTCTGGGGTCAGGTTTTTGAGACTTTGGGGGTTATATAACTAAGACTTAATGAAAACCACATTCAAAATGGGAATCTCAGTACCTGACTGTAGAGTTCTACTGAGGATTCTCCTTTGAGCTGGTGGCCTGTGAGGTAGGTATTGTGTGATGATTCGATGTAATAGTAGGAGAGGGGCAGCTGTAAATCTCTAATGTTCTCCTGAGATTCATCATTTTTTGAGGCAAAGTTATCTTTATCCATCAGAAACCTAGAAGAAACAAATTTTCTTAGGACTGTGTTGGAAGAATATATACTCTTAGGTGATGGGCAAAAGATATTTTAAAAGTTACCTTGCAAATCCTTCAAATGACATTAGGCCTTGATGACACATACTAATACTGGGCTCAAACTTCTGCAAGGGATACAGAAAGAGTGTTATTTAGGTAAAGGAAACTAATGGGAGAAAAATGACCACATCATTTTTTATAGCTGTTCTGTTTTCATCAGGAAACGTCTAAACCAAATATTTGAACTTATTTAGTTATGTAGTGGTAAGAAGTAGTTTTTTTAATCCAAAAGAAAATATTTATTATAAGTGAGTTTATTATATGAAGCATATTTAAGAGAAAAAAGGAGAGCAAGAGCAAAGAATAAGGCTGATTATATGAAAACAAATTCTATCAGTTTATCCAGGTGAAAATGAGGATATTAATAGCAGCTACCATAGAGTTGGGGAAATGAGATTATTCTCATAGAATATTTAGTACCGTGCTTGTACTCAGTAATATTATATGGTACACTTAGCATGTGATAACAGTCTTACATTTTAAACATTTTCAGTGATCAAATCCAATGTCTGTAGAGCTAATCCACTGAGTACCAATCAACTGACAAGGGAGACTGAAAACAGACTCATTCTGCTGCATGTGATAGCCACAATGAACTGTCTCACCCCACTATCTCCTGCTGCCCTCTAGTTGAAGCCATCACCACATCTTCCCTGGATTACTGTCAAAGCTTCCTACCAGTCTTTCTGCTTCCACTCCTTCCCTAGCAGTTTAGTCTCTGGTGAGCCCATGGTGACCTCTTACAAACATGAATCAAATCATGCTACACCCCTGCTCAAAAATTTTTCTTAGCTCCCATTTCTCATGGACTAAAGTTAAACTCTATACCATGGCCTAAAATGCCTAGATGGTTTGGCCTCTGCTTACCTGTCTGAAAACAGGTCTACCATTGTCCCTCTAGTTTATGTGGCTACCATTACATAGTCTTTCTTCCCTCATAAACCCTGAGCTCGTTCCTGCCTCAGACTTTGAGCTTCCCGTTACCTGTCTGAAATGTTCTTTCCTCAGACTCTCAATGCCTTTATGCATTCAGCCGAGGTGTCACCTCCTCAGAGTGGCTTTTGCTTAGTCCTCTTAGCTCTCCCACACCACTCTATCCCCCTACTCTGCTCAGTATTTTTCAGAACCCATTATTACCTAAAATTACATTATATCTTTGTTTACTGTCTGCTTCACATACCCAAATGTAAGCTGCATTGAGGGTCAGAACTTGATTTGATTTACTACTATATTCCCAGGCCCTAGAACAGAGCCCATAGTAGGAGCTAACAAATATTTGTTATATGATCAGATTCTATTGCATGTGTTAGAACAAGAAAAAGGAATCATGTACTGATTTTTTATAACAGTCACTGAGTAAGAGAAGGCTTGAGACCTATGTTAATTATATGTTCAAGAAGTACACACATGTTATGGATTTTTTGAAAAACCCTCTATATCTTCCCCAGGCTTAGAGTCTGTGGAAAGGAGTATAGAAAAAAATAAATGTTCATTAGAAAGAATCAGAATGGTGAGAGGCTTTACACATGTGTGTGCACAGGAAACAGGTACATACCTGGATGATGCTGAGGGTTTCATCGTAAGTGCAGTGTTCTCCTTGGCAATTCACTAGAAAGTCATTGAGCTGGAGTATTCCAACTCCGAATATGCCCAGGGATGTGCTCTCGACCCCAGTACCATTCGTCACAATACTTGCAGCAGCAATGGCATCAGAGATCTGCCTCTGGTTGTCTGTCAGTTGCTGTTTACTTTTAATGAACAACCCCAGATCCGAGACATTTCTGGTCAACAAATCTGAAACAGAACCACCCAAAGAACGTGGACAAGCTAGCCAGTATCTTCCACACTTTAGAGATAATGGAGCTGTGGCATTAGTAAGCTAGAGAAACTCTTCACTAATCTGTCTAAACAAGCCACCAAATTCAGTGTTTATTCCTGGCTTCACATAGTGGAAGGAATAAAAAAAAAATAAATGAATAAATAAAAGAAACTATGAAAAACTGATGACCTTTAAAGCCCATGAGCATAGGTACTAGGTGGGAACTAAATGTACATTTAATTGGGGATTTTAGGGTGAATTTGGACTTTGGTTTTTGAGAATAACTACAACATTTTTATGTTTGCAGAGGCTGAAGATATACCCCTAAAATTAGTTTTTCTGAACTTTAAAAGTGTAACTTTAAACATTTGTGTGTAGGTTTCTGCGTGAACATGTTTTCAATTCATTTGAGCAAATATCAAGGAATGCAGTTGCTGGATCATATGGCAAAAGTATGTTTAGTTTTGTAAGAAACTGCCAGACTCTCTTCTGAAGCAGCTGGACCATTTTATATTCTTATTAGCAGTGTTCCAGTGCTCTGCATTGGCACCAGCTTTGGTATGACCGGTCATTTAAATTCTAGCCACTCTGTAAGATACTCTAGCAGTTTCATACAGAGCTAAACAGAGGCTTATATGATCCAGCAATTGTGTTCCTAGGTGTTTACCCATGAGTTGAAAACTTATGCAAAAACTTACAGATATTTACAGTGGCTTTATTTATAATTGCAAAACCCTGGAAACTACCAAGATGTCCTTGCATGGGTGAATTGATAAACAGTTTACATACATCCATACAATAGAATGTTATTCAGCTATGAAAAGAAATGAGGTATCAAGCCATGAAAAGACATGGAGGACTCTTAAAAGGCAATACTCTGGAGACACTAAGAAGATCCATGGTCACCAGGGGTTCCAAAGGAGGGTGGGAAGAATGAAAAGGTGGAACACTGGGAAATTTTAGGATAGTGAGACTCTTCTGTATACTACTGTAATGGTGGATACATGTCATTATTCTTATGTCAAAGCCCATAGGATGTACAACACACATAGTGAACATTAATATAAATTGTAAACTTCAGTTAATAATTATATGTCACTAATAATAACAGGTGTTGGAGAAAGTGTGGGGAAAAAGAAACCCTCACACACTGCTAGTGGGAATGTTAATCGGTACAGCCACTATGGAAAACAGTATGGAGGTTCTTAAAAAAATTAAGAATAGAATTACCTTATGACCCAGCAATCTTTCTTCTGGGTATCTACCCCCGAAATTAGAAACTATTTATCTGTAAAGATACATGCACCCCTATTTCATTGCAGCATTATTCATGGCGGCTAAGACATGGAAACAACTGAAGTGTCCTATGGTAGATGATCGGATAAAGAAACTGTGGTACATATACACAATGGAATATTACTCAGCCATAAGAAGAGATAAAATACTGCCATTTGTGACAACATATATGAATCTTGAGATTATCATGCTAAATGAATTAAGTTAGAGAGAAAAGGCTGAGAACCATATAATTTCATTCCTTTGTGGGACATAAAACTGAAAGCAAAAAAATCGAACAAGATGAACAATTAAACAAAAGCTGATAAACACAGACAGCAGTTTAGAGGAAAGGAGGGAGGGGAGGAGGCAGAAGAGAGTAAAAGGCGTCAAACGTATGGTGAAGAAAGATGTGACTTTCGGTGGTGAACAACAATGCAATATACAGATGTTGTATTATAGAACTGTAGACTTAAAACCTATATAATTTTATTAATCAATGTCACCCAGCGAATTCAATAAAAAATTTAAAAAATATCAGTATTAGCAAACTTGTAACAAATATACACTAAAGTGAGATATTAATAATAGGGGAAACTATGCATATATGTGTGGGGGGAGAGTATATGTGAATTCTATTTTCTGCTCATTGTTCTGTAAACCTAAGACTACTCTTAGAAAAAGGTTTTTAAATTTTTAAAAAGTATATCTGGTTGACTAATCCATAATTATGCATGTTTTATGACTAAAGTTGAAAAGGGTTTATATTTTTAGCTTAAGGACAATACAGGTTTTAAATAATTGAAAAGCAACTACATGAAAGAGGCCAGCTTTTTTTTTTTTTTTTGTGTGTGTGTGTGTGTGTGTGTGTTGTGTGTTTATAGTTTCCAGCAAGAACAGAAGAGAAAAATAATAGGCTTTAAAATGCATGGGTGATGATGGTAATGGTGGTGGTGATGAGTGGGACAGAAGAACCAGACATTCTGGTTTACATGTTAGGAAAAATGTCCTGGATGCTCAGTCAAGAGTGTTCTCCTGGGGTCACCAAAATTCTCCTTTTTAAAGGGCAGAGAACTCCCACTCTGGGGTGCAGCATTCATGGCCTGTAGGCAGAAAGGAGACTGGCAGTTCTCAGCTGGGATGCACCACACACCCAGTGGACATTTGGATGGGAAAGGGTTTTGGGTTGTCAGAATGACTGGAGGGCTCTGTTGGTCAAACATCCTGGAATACATGGATGGACCTCCAAATGATTAATTTTCTTGTTCTGGATGCCAACGACGCCTTGAAATAACTGTCTACATGTTTCACCATGTTCCAGGTAGCAGCACATCACACAGGACAGGTGGAGGGCTTGTGTGATTGAGTCTCTAACCTTGTGTTTTTGATAGAAAGGTCTCAAAGGGAAAGATTAAATTGTTCCACAAACCTAGGTCAGGCTGAAGACCACTGGTGTTTTCATCAATGGTTAGGTTGGTGTAGAGTGGGGCTGACTCAGAGCCTGCTCGGTTGCAGGGCACAGCATAGAGGTCAAAGAGATCCTTGAGGTCCTTTCTGCTCCTTACACTGGGCGAGGGATGAAAAGATCTCGCATTTAGTTCTGTTCTTAAAATGTGGGGCTGACAAAAGGTAAGAAGAAATCATGTCATACCTGAATGATTTGAACAGCTCAACAAATTCAACAAAACTCATGTTACTGTCTGAAACCATGAAACTCTGAAAGCCTTTCATTCCTCCTTTGATCCGCCCATGCCAGCTGCTGCTGCTCCAAGCACTGCAACAAAGATATGGCCTTAATGGCAAAACCAGTGCCAATTTTGTCATTCTGCCCCAACAGGCATTCTCTGATTAGCAATGTGAGCAAAGAGATGGATTGCAAATCATTTAAGGTGGAAACTATTTTCCAGACTCTCTTCATTTCTCTCAAAATCAATCTATATTATGTGAGAAGAAAGAAATTATACATTGAAAGCACTTCATGTTTACAGCCTATTTAATGAGGGCACTGACTGAGGTTAAAATGACTGTACTAATCAAAACAGTTCTTTGAAACCCCAGGTCAATTAGGGAAAAAGGTAAACAGTGTTTTTGAAGAAAAGTCATTTTAAAAAAGAGCCCCAAATTACTTAATCATAACCTATGGAATGCTATGCATATTCTTTCCTGTATTCTGAATTATAGAAACACACTTAAGAAGAAAGTCTCGAATGTATCACTGTCTTCTTTTTCCTTTTTTAACCAGTTCTGAGATGAAAACAGGGAAAGGCTTTTCATGCTAATGGAAAATGTGAGTCAGAAAAATATTAGGAATGGAAAGAAGCCAACTCTGCCTTGGATTATGTTTGCACCTGCCAAGGCTGTATCTATTCAATATAAAAGTATCAGTCAACCAGGTCAAAAATTCAGTCTGGCTGTTTCACAACATTTTTTATTTTTTATTTTTTACACTAGTTCCGTTAGAATAGTATGAGAAATGTTTTGATGGGGTTTTAGTCAAACCAATGAACAGAAATTTTTTTCTTTCATTTTTGTTTTTGTTTTTTATTTTTCACGTTAGAAATGTTTCAAATATATAAGAAAGTCGGAGAATATTGTAACGAACAGCCTGTTTACCCTTAATCCTGCTATTTATTTATAGAAGATTATTTTGTGTTGACATCTGAAGGTCATCTCCATTAAAAAAAGAGTACTACAACAGGACAGAATGCTAGTACTTTGTAGGCACAGATTGTTAATCCTCCTCGTGGTGTAGGTTCAGGATGAGGGAAAAGTTCAGATAAAGTGGCTATCATGTGCATTTAAATAAGTATTCCCTGTCTTCCTTCCTTCTACTTCCAGGTTCAGCCACTGTCTGTAGGTGCCTCTGACTTCAGGGAATTTTACTAGTCTACTCTTTCCCTCCTAGGGCTCAGTCTCACTTTCCCCTTGAACAGCATTTGGGCTGGTTTTTCTCCTCTTGCCCTGTCTTTTCTAAGAATACTTCATGAGCTCTGGCCCCTGTCCTCTTGTGGGGCTCTGTGATCTTGCATCTGACACATTAGTTTCTCTACTTCCCCCTTTCTGAAATGATCTTCCTCCCTTATTCTGTCCTTCCTTTTCCTTTTCATGAGTGATTGAAATAAAGGGAAAGTCTATTCAATCCTAGTTACCTGGCTATTTTATTTACCTGGGAAACTGTATAAGCTGAAATATAATGTAAAGATATCTGATTCCTTGGAGCTTTTAATTGTGTCACACACCTAAACTCACAGAGAAATTGCAAGTGTGATGCAAAGAATTCCCATGCACCCTTGACTCAGTTTCACCAAGTATAGAAATTTGAATGTATAAAGTATAAATTATGTTCATTGTTCTCACTGTGAATGAACGTTTCCCTTTAAAAAGTGATTTCCTGTAGGGTTATTAGAGAGAGAGAGAGAGAGAGAGAGAGAGAGAGAGAGAGAGAGAGAGAGAGACTATGTGTGCAATTAATGTCTTTAAAGCTAATGCCTGCACAGAACCATTTCCTCCTCCCATTCCTCTGATAAAGTAGTGTGCCTGCTTTATTTTGGCTCTGTCTGTAACCTCTACATTTATTAAACTTTAGTGTGGGGTTCAGGGAGATGGTATGGCATTCTGATTCTTTTGGAAGGCTTTCATTTTAATATTCTTTTTTTCTGAGAGGGTAGATGCTGTTTCAGATCTGTAATTTGCATGGACCTTATAAAATGATTTACTGTAACACCAACTTTAGAATTATCTAAACATTTCTAACTTGCCGTAAAATATTCATTTCTCTAGGCATGTATGTTTTATATATGAGAAGAGCATTAAACATATTTCACCCATAGCCAAGGGGCAAGAAGCTTACTTTAAAACTATTTATTCTTCATGTAGGGCAGTGCTATCCAACAGAACTTTCTGCAGTGATAGAAAAGTTCTGTATCTGCATTGTTCATTCGGTACAGAAGTCACCAGCCACTGCGGCTCTGAGACACTTTTAATGTGGTTAGTGAGACTAAGGAACTAAATTTTCAATTTCTTTTCATTTTAACTAATTTAAATTTGAATTTAAAGTGACACCCACCACTCCCAGGCCCTCCACCTCCCCTGCTAGTGGCTACTATTTTGGATAGTGCAGACTTAGAGAATCGCACCTGGGCTACTACTGACTTTTGAAAGTCTGCTGTGTCAAATAATTAGGAGCAATTCCAGGAACATGAGAAGAAAAGAGTTTAAAATCAGGAAAATTAGAAGCATTAAAAAATTATGGGTTTTTCAGTTTTCAATGTAATTTTTAAATCAAAATTAGAGATAGTCTTTCCACAGAACACTGAAAGAAGACACCCTCCTATATATACCACTTGAATGATATGGAGTGTCCTGCTCTTTTATCATGTTAAGGCCCCACCTGGACGGGTTCTTGTTTGAAGACAGCACAGGGGAGGACACTGGCCTGATGGGAGATGACGTCCCAGAAGCCAAGTTAGGGGACACAGCCGTGGTCAGGGAGTGGGCTCTTCTGGAAGGGAGAGGGTTAGGCGGGTTTGGGATGGCATTTGCCTCTGTGAAAACGACAGACAGAAAACAGACAACAATGCTAATTATACTTTCCCTCAGAGAGCAAATAAAACCAAGATGATGCTTCTGAACAACTGAGCAATTCAATCTGTGCAGACCATTTCTATACATGAAGCATCAAAGTATTCTGATGAATGGACTCATCTGGTGGGTGATCAACCCTAGTTACACATTAGAATCATCTAGGAGCTTAACAAGTATCTAGCTGTCCAGTCTCAGCCAGACAGCATCTGAGTCTTTTGGGCCGAGGTGTGGTCAGGGGCACCAGATTCTTTTTTTTAAAAGCTCTAATATCCAGCTTGGGTTGAGAATCACTAGTCAAATCCATCAAATTATGTCTTGTATGGCTGATATTCCCTGTCAATAATGGCAAGTTAATTAATGAGAATTTTCTTCCAAGTATACTGCACTTTCAGAAATACCTCTTGGGTTTCATCATCGAGCCAAAAACAAAGGAAAGTATATTTAACAAGATAAAAAGTTTTGTCAAGAAGGCCTACCAAACTTAAATCACAATTTGAAACCAAATGCCATAGTTTTTTCCACCAAAACTCGAATCTCACTGTGAAAATGCTGCTTTACCTGATTCTTCTGGTTCATTAGCGTCCTGAGGATCAGAGCCACTCCGGCTCCGACACTCTCTGTGCATTTTGGCCTTTCGTGTGGCCATCTCGTCGTCGGTTGCCTCTCCACTCTCACCCTGGGAACATAAAACTCACGATGTTTCTCATTTTGTATTTCTCTCCCACCACTGCATTAGTTCAGGCAGGTCTCTCTTTTTTGACTGACCTACCTTCAATGCCGCCTCCCCCTGGTGAAGCCAGTAAAGACCTACGTGAAGGCTGACAAAGTATTTTCATGTAATATTATCCCATTTGTTCTTCACTATAAAGCAGCACTCCTCAGGGGAGGGGGCAGACAAGAGGAGGTATCCAACCCCTGGGGTCTCCGTGTACAGACAGAATTATAAAGTAGAAAAGTTCGACATAAGTATCAACAGCCTCTCATATGCGAAGAGTAAGACCTTTTCTAGAGATAAGTATGAATATTTGCTATGATAAAAACATACCAAAATTTACCATCTTAACCAGTTTTAAGGGTGCTGCAGAGTAGCGCTAACTATATTATTGTGCAACAGATCTCTAGAACTTTCCCCTCCTGTAAAACTAAAACTCTATGCCTATTGAAAGACTCGCCCTCTCCCCTTCCCCACCAGGCTCTGACAACCACATTCTACTTTCTAGGAGTCTGACCACTCTAGGTATCTCATATAAGTGAAATCATGCAGTATTTGTCTTTTTGTGACTGGCTTATTTCACTTAAAATAATGCCCTCAAGATTTATCCATGTTGCAGCATATGACAGTATTTTCTCCTTTTTTAAGGTTGGATAATATTTCATTGTATGTATACACCACATTAAAAAAATCCTTCATCTGTGGATGAATATTCAGGTTGCTTCTAGTGATAATATATTATAAATTGCTTTCTACAACTAGCATTTTGGCCCTCTAAGACCTTCATAATCTGATCCCTGTTCCTTTCTAGCCTTTCCTTGCTCACTATAGAGCTCTTGCTCCAACTTGGAACATGAACTTGGACTACACGTGCTTCCCTGAACAAGCCAAATCTTTCATGCCTCTCTGCTGCCTCATCTAGTAGGGATGCTTTACCCTGTGTTGACTGTTTGGTAAACTACATATCTGTCAAGATCCATCTATCAATTTCTCTGTATTCCCTGCCAGTCTCAGCCCTATATCTTCCTTCTCTCTGCTCCCACAGCACTCTGCAGATGGTTTGACAAATGTCTCTGATTTAGATCTTATTGTTCATTAACACATCTGTGCCCCTTTGTGGACCCTGGCTTTTTCCTGGTGTTGACTCAGTTCCTAGCACTAGGTCTGGCAACCTGGAGGTGCTTGGTAAGCCCTTGTATTTCATTTATTCTATTTCTCATCTTGTCCCAAACCAAATGACCTAAGGTCATTTATGGTGATGTAGACCATACAATGGTCCTGGGTGACTGGGTCTGATGCTTAGTACACAAGTTAAGACACTCTACCCTCATAAGGATTTTCTTCTTTTTCTTGGTGGTGCTTATGCCCAAGGTGTTGTTCCTCTGCATGCTGGGCTTCTCGGCACTCTTTGCTGATATCCCAGGGCTGGGGTTTCGAGTACTCCATCGTCTGCCACCAAACAACTCCACAGCATGAGCCAAAGTTGGGCCTTCATACCGTCCATCCTCCTGTAAAGAACCAGATGCTAAACACACAAGGGAACAGCAAGAAATGGGGAAGTAAATAAAATAATGGCTTCCAGTAAATTCCCAGAGGTGGAAAAGCACTGGCAGCCACCAAAGAATAATGATTTGGCCACCCAAGTGGCCCTGTTTTCTGCTTGGCCTCCCCATTGGGGATTTCATCATGTCTTCTAGACCTGGTCACATCCCTGCTGAGTTCCAGTGTTGTGTTTTGATAGGGCCATGTTCTACTGGGCTTAACAAAAAAGAAATTTTCCCTTTCCAGTTTCAGAAATTATGTTTCAGAATTAACACTGTAGAAAAATTCATTAAGACCTACTTTGCAAATTACGGCTTTGGAGGGCTTCAGGGGTGTATTTGTATGTGTGTGAATCTATTTAAGTAAATTAAGTTCTATTTATCATTGCATCATTCCAGGTGTATTTTCACCTAGTTTGATGCTTGGGACAGTCTGAGTATGTGGCATACATGACATTCACCTTGGAGGGATCTGGGGAGTGCGTTGAATAGTTGGGCTGCTGGGCTCTTGAGTGGCTGATATCCAGGGATAGAGAGTAGAGGGACTCAGAACACCATTCATATTATGATGCAGTGAGCAATGAAAACATACTCAAGAGGAGGGTGATTGTTTATAACAGCTGCTTCTTGTAAGGCAACTCCCTGAAAACAGCAGGGATTCAATTATTGAATTAAATATTAATTGTTCAATTAACAATGATTGATAATTCTCCTTGTAAGTCAGGAAAGCCAATTAACAAAGCTACAAAAAGTGGTGTATAAATTAAAGATGATATTGACATTTCATAGGTTTAATTTAAAAGGGCTCTTTTAAAATTAATTCCTTTACTGTCTTTATTTTCTGCAAACTCTTAAGGTTAGCCCTCTTTTGCACTTCTGAAGAAGTGCTTGTAAATAGTTTTTCTTTGTTGTAGATCATATGCAAATAATAATGAGGCTTAATGTGTGTGCATCTGCTCCTTCATCCTAATGGTCAGTGACTATTTGACTTTATAACTTGAGTTGTGACCTTCCTATTCCTTCATCCTGTTACAGAACCCAGGATCCTAAGCAACTTGGATGCTGGATGTGGGAAAACTTTATGCCTATCTATTAGTCATTTCTCTTTTCTCTATCCATGTCCCAATTTTGCTTTATTTCTTTTCCACTGGTTATATATAGTCTTGGGTCTATCAATCAAGGTGGAACATCCCGGACTAATAGTTGACACAGAATCTAAATAAGCCAGTCAGAATCTCCCTCTCTGGAAGCTGAATCTTGAATGCAGTGATACAGAGAAAGAAAATGGTTGATTATTCCAACTGATGCTGAAGAGAGTCCCTGCTAACAAGTCACTACAACTGACTCCGAAGGGGAATAAACATTTCATGACACAATGTCATAAACAGGTTTTAATTACCCTATTGAATAACATTCTGAATCTGAAATTTTGTAAAAAATTGTATCAATGGGTGTTAACTAAAACAGCTTAAAAATTTAATAGCCTCTTTATTAAAATTTAAAATTTCTGCTCTGCAAAAGACACTATCAAGAGAATTAGAAGGCAAGCCTCAGACTGAGAGAAACTATTTGCAAAAGAAACATCTGATAAAAACTGTTATCCAAAATATACTAAGAAATCTTAAAACTCAATAAGAAAACAAACAACCTGATTTAAAAAATGAGCCAAAGACCTTAATAATACTTCACCAAAGATACACAGATGGTAAGAAAGCACAACACCAAGCGTGAACTCTAAGGTAAACTATGGACTTTGGGTGTTTATGATGTGTCCATGTAGGTTCATCCTTTGTAAATAAAAATGTACTGTTCTGATGAGTGATGTAGATAATTGGGGAGCCCATGCGTGTGTGGGGATGGGAAATTGGTGGAAAATTTCTATACTTTCCTCTTAATTTTATTGGACGCCTAAAACTCCTCTTAAAAATAAAATCTTTAATAAAAAAAATTAACAGGCCTATTACCAATTACATATAAAAGAATCAGCCTTTAGTGCTTTGGTTTTTCTAAATTCAGAACATCCCAACATGGGCCAAGCTTCACTCTTAATGATAATTTTTTAGGGCTGAAAAAGGCAGAATACCTTTGTTTAATCTTTTTGAGAACTTAATCTTTTTGTTTAGCTTTTTGAGAACTAAATTGTAGTATGAATCATTCTTTCATTTTATGCAAAACAATACATTTGTTTGGGATGGGTGAAGGATGTACCTTTTATTTTTAACTTGGGAGGACCACTGTGAGTGAAGACACATTCCCAGTTTTAGAAAAAAGTTCATGTGGAAGCTGAGGATTAGGAAATTGATCCCTTAAAATGGTACTCATGCACTTTGACCTCTTGGCATACCTTTGTATATGATATCTTGAAGACTGTTAAACTAATCTAATCCTTTGAATAAATCCTTCCTTTTACTCTTGAAGATAGCCAGAATCTATTTCTATTGTTTACAACCAAAGAAGTTTATCTGATAATCCTATATTTAACCTTCTCAGCTTCTGAGAGATTTTTCCAAATACCTAAGATTATGGATTCTTAGTTTTGTCCAGGATAACCTTGAGCCAAAGCTTCTGATACTAGTCTTTATTCCACACTCCACATCATATCCCTACATGTCTTACTTTCTTTTACTTTCCTGTATTCTGAGGCTTCATTACAAATGTCACTATTTCTTCTTGTCTTTGCTTTATCCCTGTTACTATTTCCATTAGATCAATTTACACATACTAGTATTAAAATACTTATATTTGAATGTAACTTCACATAAGGGAACTCTGATATAGAAAGACTTTCTATATAAGCTCTTTCTAAACTGGAGTTGTTAACAGAAGTTTGAAAGAACAGGACTTTTCATAAACTTCCTTAACATATATACATTTAAATACATTTTTTTTTGTACCTTTGGATTTCTCAGAGCCTTTTTATAAGTTACCAAGAGGGGCATTTAGCATGATACCCACTTGATCTTTTGTTTTCCAAATACCTAATTAGCATCTTTTGATGTTCCCTGGTATAGTTTGGGAACTGATCTATATAAGGAAATAATCAGTTCATTGACCTTTTTCACTTTTTACCCCTCCACCCCCCCCAACAAAACAAATCTTGGATGTCTGTTTCTAAGACATGCCACCTGTCTTCATGAGTGGCTCATGTAGAACATGTTTTAAGGAAGAATATCACCAATATTTTCAGAAGTGACTGAGGTATATGGAGCAGTTTTGCCTTTATGTTGTAACCCCCTTGGTTCAATGCAGGGGTAGTGGGATGCTGGGCTTGGGGTGTAGCTGTTTGCAGTTAGGTAGGACTGAGTCGACTCCAGGTCACTTTCTATGTCTTTGCTCCAGCGTTACATCTTACCTCTTCTCATTTGCTGTTCATGGTTTCAGCTGGTACCTCCTTCAGCAAAAACTGAAGGTTGACAGGGCAAATGAGAAACCAAGTACACTTTATGGGTTAGTTCAGTTACTTTATGCTATAAGCTTGGGATGGAAACAAATGGAACAAATAAATCACATAGGCTTTGTGACAGTGGTAACTGAGCTTTGGTTTATGGACAGGTTGAAAGGATTGTCATGATTCTAGAATGCCGAGGAATGATCGTAATTAAAAACCAATATCGTAATAGCTCCTAAAGGCCTTTCTTTTTAGCAGCTGATTGCACTGAAAGCTCCCTGTGGAGTAGATAGGAAGCAGGTATTTTGGTTTACATTTTGATGAATTAATAAAACTAGCTTTGTGCTGTGTGCAGCATTAGACTAATTGTGTATATAGGTCTCTGTGCTTATTAGTTAATTAAACAAGTTAGTTATTCAGCATATGACTTACTCATAAGTATTGCACATACATGTAGGAAGGAGAAAGAAGGAGCATTAAATGTGCCTCTACTAACATCCCAGAGGGGAAAATGATTTTACCTGTCAGAGATATGTTAGGACTGTGAAAAGTACATAAAGTCAGTCATTCTAGTAATTCAAGTCACAGATCTATTTGTTCTGTGACACTAGTAAAAAAGATAGTTTTTTCCCCAACAAAAGATAGAAAAGAAATTGAATACTGTGATACGACTCGTTTGACAATGCTATCAACAGTGTCACCTTGTCGTGGGTGTATGATTCAGTTTCCAGGTGATTTCTGCCCTCCTTCTCCCACAAGCATGGCTCTGGTTATGCCTGTGTTTCTTCTTGCTGCCTCATTCAGCCAACCTTAGCTGGGTTGTTACAGTGCCTGATAACTTAGGTTTAATGAGAAACTCACTCAGTTTAAACAGCTGACTGTGAGAAACTGCCTTCTATAGGCTGCTGCCACTACAAACCTGGTTAGAAAGAACTTCATGTATGAGTTATCCCACATTCGGGAAAGTTTCTCTTAACCTTAGAACTTCTAAAATTAAGCAGCATTACAGAGTCAGTTAAATAACTCTCCAAGAGTCACAGAGCATATTGGGTAATACAGCAGGATTCGTATTTTTAAGGTATCAGTTAGTCCCTAATTACTAATAATAGCATTCAGATTACAACGTTTTCAGTGGAAACTTTGAGTAAGTGAAAATGCTTATATTAATTGGTTTCTTTCTAGATGTGAGAAGAATGATGACCATAGCCACTATTTTCATGCAAAATAATAACAGGACCTACTATGAGCCACTATCCTTTATACAGATGAATTTACATGATGGCTTTACACATATTAACTCAATTAAACCTCACAGCCACTCTATGAATAGCTATCATTGTTATTCTCATTTTATAGATAAGAAACTGAGCACAGAGGGGTTAGATAAAAGCTGCCTACTATCATTCAGGAAGCAAGTGCCAGAGCTAGGTGAATGAATCCCAGTGGTCTACTTGCCAAATGTGTTTTTATGAGATTTAGATCTTGAGAATTATGCTAGCGAGGAGAGAGGGAAGGTTGTACCCCTTACCTGATAGAGGCTGACGTATTGTTTCCGTAGCCACTGCTGCCTTTGGTCAGGGAACTTCCTCATCTTTCTCACAGCTCTAGTGAGTTCCAATAATCCACTGAAGAGCATTTTAGCTGTGTGCTTTGGTGCCACAAAATGCAATAATCTATTGTCTGTGGTCTGAAGCCCGTAGAGTAGTGTCACACCAGTCTCTGAGAGAAACATGCTATTCAGTTTGTTCTGAACACACACAGTGTGTATATCAATGCCAGGGTGTCCCATGTACACAGCCTTTGCTGAAAACAGATCCAAGACTCCCTCTACCAGGCCACTTAATCCAGCATTGCCCAGTAATGGGAATTTGCCAGGCTCGGATGTGTTACTAAGCACACCAAGTTTTGCTTTAGCACTGGCTGGGGAGGCGGTGGTGGGCTTTATCCAGGTCAAGGTGCTATTGTCAGGCTGAAGCTGGAGAAAGCAGCGGGCAGAGAGGTGTGTGTCTTGGTCATAGTGGATAACCGTGGCTCCCTGCAGTAGGAACTGGTGCACATCAGCTCGGATGGACAGGACGTACCACGGGATGAGCTCTGTCCCATGGTCAAAGGCCTTCTGCGGTTCTTCTAATCTGTAAAGATCCCATTCTTTCGGCTGCTCAAAAATGTCATTTTCAGAATCCAACAAATCTCCAATTATAAACCTGATGGAAAGAGATACAAATTTTGTCTGTCTTATAATCAGAAGTGAGAATGACACAAAACCTTTCACTGACACTGGACATCTCTTCATTCCACTATAAATTCAAATTAGCACAGTAAATATAAAATGCTGAAAGTTACAGAGTAATTTTTTATAGCTATATTTTAAAACCTGATATTTATCAATATGTCTGGACCATAGGCATAAGGAAAGAAACTCCCAGATCAGTTAATGTATTTTTAACAGCAACAACAATAATCCTCATTATGTATTAGTTTTCCCTCTTGTGTCAGGAACTGTTAAATATTTTCATACATTCTTGCTCTTAATTCAACCTACTAGCGAAGTAAGTCTACTTAGTTTTTTTTTTTTTAACCTATGATGATACCTGAGGTGTAGAAGGGGTAATTCGCTCCAGGTTACCCAGCTCAGAAGAGGCCTAGCCAAGGCAGGATTCTGGTCTGACTTTTTAGCATTGAATCTTCATCACTAGATTCGTTTGCCTTCTACTTAATCATGAACAAAATGTTATAACCTGAACACACTGGGGCAAAAATAGGCAAAACAAGACTTGATAAGCTGGTTTGAGAAGGGCCTCTGTTAAAAGTAACATATAATTAGTTCAAAGGTACTTGCTGGGAAATAGTCATGGTGGCCAGAGAAGCAAGAGCAATTCTCCTTGATTCAGCATTATAGATATCCATTGGGTGTGTGTGCATGTGTGTGCAAGCACATGTGCACATAAAGAACTTCTCTGCTTGGACAGTTTAACAAGTTGCCTTCCCTGAGTCAGGAACCTGGATTATTAGGGCTAGAAGGATTTGGAGGAAGACAAGGGAGACTTTATTGTCTCCTTCTATCTGGCCACCTTGGTGAGAATGTGCCCAAGAGAGACTCGATCTCTTCAAAGCATGAGGAATTGTTAGTAAGATCAAGGTTTCTGTTGTTTGATCCATTGACATTACTAGCAAAGTAGAGAATAAAATTGAGAAGGAGTTGATCCATACATCCCTGGGAAGAAATGTTCCCATCATCTTGAGGCACTTTGGCAGCCTTCTGCCTCTTGGCAAGGCATGAGCAGCAGCACTGGATTTCTTGGACTCTCAGTCTAGATCCTGGTCCCTGAGCAAGATCCCACTCCTGCTTTCAAACAGCAGGTTTTTCCTCCTTGCCTCACATAAATAGATATCCTTAAAAAAGAAAAGAAATCTATAGGAGATCTCACAACTCTGATGGTCAGAATATCCTTTTTAGATAACCCACACCGGCAACAATCCAAATGTCCAGCAACAATAGAATGTATAATTAAAATTTGATGTATTCGTACAATGTAATTCTGCATAGCAGTGGACATGAACACACAATAGCCAACCACATGCAATAAATGGACAAATATTAAGCTAGACACACCAGAATACATACCATATGATGACATTTATGTAAATGTAAATTTCAAAACCAGGTGAAACTATATCATGTAGAAATGCATAATAGTGGTAAAAATATAAAAAGTAGGCTGTAGTATCGTAAAATTCACAGTAGTGAATTTTTATCTAGGGAGAAAGGTGGTGACATAATTGAGAAGGGTCCTGGCAATGTTTTCACTCTGGACAGTAGTTATGTATGCATTTACCTGACAATGATTCAAATACGTTATTTTTAAAAATTTTAATTTAGAATACGTTATTTTTAAAAATTTTAATTTAAATAGTTTTAGACTTTTAGAAATGTTGCAAAGATAGTATGGCCCACATCAGGTTTTCCCTATTAACATCTTATATTAGGGTGGTATATTTGACACAATTCATGACCAACACTGATACGTGATCATTAATGAAAGTCCATACTCTATTTAGATTTCCTTAGTTTTTTACCCACATCTTTTCTCTGTTCCAGGATCCCATCCAGGATACCAGATTACATTTAGCGGTCACATTTCTTTAGGCTCCTCTTAAAGCTGATTTTTTCTCTGACTTTCCTTATTTTTAAGATCTTGACAGTTTTGAAGAGCACCGGTCAGATATTTTGTAGAATGTCCCTCAATCAGATTTTGCCTGACATTTTTCTCATAATTACACTGGGCTTATGGGTTCTGGGCAGAACACCACAGAAGTGGAGTGTCATTCTCATCACATCATATCCAAGGAACATACTATGAACATGACTTATTTCTGTTGATGCTAACCTGGCTGAAGTAGTGTTAAGTCATGTCTCACTGTAAAGTTTCTTTTTCTTTTTAAAACTCTTTTCTATTTTTCCCTCTTTGGAAGGAAGTCACTATGCACAGATCACATTTAAGGAGTAAGAAGTTATGCTCTACCTCCTAGAGGGTTGAGTATCTAATAAGTTACTTGGAATTCCTCTGCATGGGAGACTTTTTTTTCTCCCCCATTTGTTTATTTATCATTATGTATATGAACTAATGGATAATTATTTAATACTCTGGGTTATAATGTGATGCTACTTTATTTTGTTGCTCATATTGTTCCAGTGTTCCAGTGTTTGCCATGGGAACTTTTTTTTTTTTTAGTTGGCTCATATTTCTTTGACGTAACTCCATCGTTGCGTGTGTGTGTGTGTGTGTGTGTGTTTCTTTTTTTTTTTTTAAGCACTTCTTTACTTTCTGGCACAAGATGTCCCAGGTTCGTCTTGCTTATTTCATGCCCCAGTACTAGAATCAGCCATTTCTCCAAGGAGCTTTGCTCTCTTTATTGAAGAATGTTATTAGAAATCAAGATTTGGTTGCTAGGTGGAAAAATACATTTTATTTTATGCACTTAATATTACATTTAAACATAAAAGTGAAGAAACAAAAAAATCTTTTGTGTCTAACTTAGCTCCATCCCTCTGAAATTGCTCTCAGTAACAATGAAAAACCAATCCTATGTCCTCCTCTGCAATACGTATGTCTATGATTCAAACATATAGCATAGTGATTAGGAACATGCCCTCTAGAGTTACCCTGGGTTTAATGTCCAGCTCTACCACCTATTTGCTGTATCACCTAGTCAAATCACCTGTCTCTGGGCCTCACTTTATCTGTTAACAGCCAAAAGACAATGCCCATTTCACAGAGTAATGGTGAAGGTCAATTAAGATGATACTTGTAAAGCACTCAGCATGGCATCTGGCTCAGTGAAGTATACCACTATAATGAAATACAGGAAGACTGAGGTTTCATCCCTTCCATGTCTCCTTCCCTACTTCCTTTGCCCTAGGCTGAATCAGCCTAGCTTTTTGTTTACTGGGGTTTTCTTTGGGTCTGCATCCAAGCCCTTTACTCTTTTTAGTTCCTTTCTCTGGAACCATTTGCACATTCTCCATGTCATACTTCTTGTTGCTTTTGTTATTTTTTTAAGGAATAAAAGGATTCAATTGGTGCCAGTACCCATGAAATATAACATGTTAATTGGACATAGAACTTCTGATTTTAATTTAGCAAGAGAAAGGCTGTTTCCTGCATTCTGTTTAATACGAGTTCTGTGCTAAATCAAGTATTTTCCAGTGAAAAACTACAAGCATTATGAAAAATAGTGTCTGGACAGAAAAATTATGAGGCTTTTCTGGAGCCTCTGCTGCTCAGAGATGATGTAAGCTGGGAGAGAGCAGACACTGTCTTTCTTAGCATCAGTTTCTATTTTAGAACACAAAAGAACTAATGCTTGGTGTTAATAATTCCATTAAAAAGCATTCTTGCAGGGACTAATGCCCAAGATAAAATTGACAACTGTTTGTAATGAAATATGTCCCTTTCAAGAAAGAAACTAGTAGCTTTGTCTCTTAGATCATATAGTGAATTGTATGCACTTCTGTGCCTGATTCTCTCAGAAAACAAGTTGCTGTGGGTTTACAAGAAGCAATAAGGTGGAACTTAAAGGGTTATTTAGGAAGTAAATAATATTAACCAAAGGTCAAAGATATGATTTACCAGCAAGAAACTACTTGTCACACTTAAGTCATATGCCTTAAGGCGAGGACCAAGGAGTGAAAGAAAAGGAAAGTTTGTATTCAAACCCCGAAGGGGTTCTGTAGCATCTTTAAGTTGGAAACTATAAATTGACAGATAAACATTTTTCTAATGATCCCTGACGAAAATCCTCTATTAAAGGACAAGTGGGCAATTTATCAGCCTGGTTATGTGTTTTCTTTATAATGGTTCATTGCTTCCTACAAAGTTAATAGGATTACATGAACATGATTCATCAAATGATAAGCCTAAATTTAATTCTGTATGATAGAAGAAAATGAACAGTTTTTTGAAGGACTTGCTATAGCTGTGTCCTGTAATAAAATTCAGTTTTAATCTTGCTTCTGGCAAATTCCTGCTTTAAATGAATAGCACTTTCCTCAATTACAGGCAGCTTCTAAATTATATGTGGGTAGTCTGTGGACTTCAGAGCCAGTCTGCCTAGGGTTAAATCCTGGCCCTGTTAGGGGTGAGACCCTGAGTAAAATGAAAGTGCTGTAAGGATTAAGTAATTTAACATATATAAAGCATCTGGGATAGTGTTCATTTAAAAGCAGGCTCTCAAATAATAATATGTTAAATATTACTAACATTATTGTCTGGATTGCATTTGCAATGTCAGTATGGGTCTCTGGATCAAGAATGTATTTCCAAGTCCTGGCAGATGGTCCTGGAACCAGCTGACCTGCTTTCAGTCAATTCTATTAAACACCCCCACTCCCACCTTGTGTGTTCAGTGCTTCATTTCAGAGTTGCAATCTATTAAGGAAAGTATTATTGGTACTGAGACACATGGGTTTCAATGGGAGGATTTCAATATAGCTTCATAGATTTTGTAAAAAAAATTTGCATTTTTTTGTGCTCCCCCGCCCCCTTCTAAGAGTACATAGAAGCAGGGTCTGGAAAATGGGAAAGTGGAAGAGAAATGTCTTTAGGATGTAGATGACAAAACACTTGGGAAGAGCATAAGGGAATAAGCAGAAAATTAGAAATAAAAATTTCATGAGAGGTGATAGGGTGAGGTAAGAAATTTATCACTTGAAGGAACTCCCAGCCAAAGGAAAGGATGGTAAAGGGAAAGCTCTGAGGCTTAACCAAATGTAGTATTCTTAAAAGTATTTTGGAAAGATTGACACCTTTAACTAACACTCCCTCCCCACAGCCCCAAGTGAAGATTGTTATAAAAAAGAGCCATATGAAATTCATTATTTTATCTACTCAGGGATGATACATATATCCATTATGGTATGATTTAAGGAATTTTGGCCAGATCTCAGTATAAAGAAAAGGTTTATCCCAAACATCTGTTTGATGTTTCTTAAAAATATTATAAAACTTGTAATAAATTATGATTTCCTCTTTCCTTTGGCTACAAAGATTCTTGGAACAAAATTCAGTCACTGCAAAGACTGTATCATATACACTTCTGTATGTATTATTTTTTCCTAACCTATTTTCCTTTTTCATTAATATCTTCAATTATTTATATTTATTCTTATAAGCATCTACAGAATCTTTTGTGGAAGAAGGCAGTTACACACATAGATACCTATATATAAAAAGACACGTAAATAAAAGTAGAGATAGGTTAAGGACTTAAATGGCTTTGAGATGCTTCTTGTGCAGACATGTGCTTATTTGTAAATGGTCTCTTTCTCTCTATATAGCTATACTATATAGTGTACTAATACTATATATTCTATAACATATACAATATTAATGTCAGCAAAATGCTAGTGAGAAAACTTTCAAATAATATTTAAACTGAGATAAACAAATAAAAAGAAAGAATTGATAAAGCTACTTATGAGAATTTGAGCTTTAGGTTTAAGACATTGTGGTGAGGGCACTATAGTTAATCTTTGAGCACCTGGGTCCTCTATGAGGAAATGAGCAAGGCAATGAGGTTTGGAATAAAGCCTAAAGCCTTTGTAGAGATCTGGGATGTAGGTTTACAGCTGTAAAACATAGTAGCATTAGGGATTCATATAGATACAAGGCATTCATTTCTGTGTTTACCACCAATTCTAAATATCTAGTACTATAATACCAAATAAATTATTTTCCTAAAACACTATCTCGCACTTTCCAATGTAGGTACACATACACAGGGACAACTGGGAAAGGTTTTGCAGAAAAAGATAGCAATGTCTCACAAATACGCACACTTGTGTATAAGGGCTCCAAGGTATGACTCATAAGTAAGTGCTGACTATCAAAGCCAGTAGACCTAATAGTTTTGGATGGTGCTAAACGATTCCTCCAGCTGGCCTAGGCTCTGCCATTTGAGTTAGGCTTGACCATGAGTAAATGGCCTGGAAGAAATGCAATGCATGCCTCAAGACCACTGGTTTCTGAACTTCTCATTTGGTCATGGGTAAGCATGTCTGGGTAGACTGTAACGTGTGCTGACAACAGGAATCAGCACATCCACATCTGAGCAATGTCAAAGCTGAGGATGCCACCTCACACAGCTGTTTCTGACAGTGAGATCCCTGACCACTTGACATAGAATCACCCACAGGTTGGGGGGAGCTGCTAAAAATACTGATTTCTGGGTATCACTCTAGCCCTACTAAATCTCTATGTGTAATTCAAAAATATGTTAATACTTGTCCCTGTGTCCCATACAGTGACAACTAAAAAACATTTTTTATGGGAGCTATGAAATAAATAAAGAGATCATGGTTCTAATCTGTAAATTTAATTGGTCAAATTTTTAGAAATGGCAGGAATTTTAGAAGAATGCTCCCAAATCAAACAGATAAATTCTAATTCAGAATTGGTAAAGTGTGAAGATAAAGAAGCATGGCTTATATAAAGGTGGTGTGTTTTAATTGGGTGTCTACCTGAAACCAAACTGAAGTAGGAAAAAAGAACAATGATGTCCCTCTCGTTAAAATGTACAACTTACTGCCATTGAGCTTTATCCTTCAAGGAGTTTTTCCTAGAGCTGTTCCCTTCACTGGGGCTGTCCTCCTCCTCCATCTCCAGACTTCGACTACAGCTCCTGATGATCTGAAAGATGCTGTTGACCGTGGACTCCTTCTCCGAATTCTTCAAGCCATTTTGTCCCACTCGTTTTAAGAAATTATCTTGTCCACTGTAGTCAGCTACAAACTACAGAAAAAAATATATTTTGTTGTTGTGACTTCATATAATACATATAAACTACCTAGTTGGTGAGGGAAATAAAATCATATAGTCATAAACAATGGCATTTGTGCCAGTTTTAATGGAGCGGGGGAAGAACCACCAGGAAAAACATTTTTTTCCTTTTACCACATGAAATACCAAACCTCACTCTAATTTCCACTAAGACAACTTTAGTCCCTCTAGGAACCAATACTCTACTTCAAATTGAAAATACAAGAAGTAATATTATTCCAAGGTTCCCTAGGGAGATTAGCCACTCTACAGAGAAAGGGCAGGGTTATTTTCTCAGCGAGAACTGAGAAAACTATGAAAAAGTATACTGTTCCATAGAACCAGATAAAATTATTGGGCCCAAGGAAAATACTGAGGAAAGGTGAGGTTTTGCTTTATTTCCCATGTACCCTATGGTAATCCAGAGGCTTCTGGGTGGCTTTAAAGCACTTGTCTGTATTCTTTTTTTTTTTTTTTTTTTCCAGATGAGGCAAAGACATTGTCAGTTTACAATCCCTTATTTAAAAAAAATTTTTTTTTTATGCCTACAGCATCTGGTCTTTCTAGGTGGTCTCCCATCCAAGTACTAACCAGGTGCAACCCTGCTTAGTTTCCGAGGTCAGATGGGATCGGGCCTGTTCAGGGTGGCATGGCCGTAGACTCTTATTGTCTGTATTCTTGACGAGGAAGTTTCTCCCATCAGAGGTAATCGCTAAGCTGGGCCTTGAGATGTGGCATTCCCTATTTCTGATACATGAGGAAACTGCTGTGGGTGCAGCATGGGGGACTTGCTTTAAGCTTTCTCCTCCATTTCTTACATTTTTATCACCCCCTTAAGTAAGCCAGAGAGACACAAGCTGGTAGTGTTGCCTGTACCCATCAGTGCTCTCAAGTCTTCTCAAGACCAGGCGAAGCCGCTGTTCCCAGATGACACAGAAGAGACTGAAGTTTAGAAGTCTTCCCAGGGCCACTGAGAAGGAGTGTGTTTGTATATGTGAGAGTGTGTGTGTGTGTAAGATCAGTAGTGGGTACTGCTACCATAGTAAGAACGACCCTAGATTTGGGTGCGGGGCTTCCAGGTATGGGATTCTTGAAAATTCTCCATAAAGTTATCCCGATTTTAGTCTCCTCTTTCATTTCTAAACACCAGATAGGGAGGCTTCTTTATCTTCTTTCAGTTTCTCAATGCCCCTTCTCCCAGAGCCCAGCTCCCTGAGGCAAAGCTCATGGCTCTCTCATCTGGGAGTCAGGAACAAGAAGCAATGGGCCTGGGACAGCTGAGGCAGCCGTGACTGGGAGCCTGGAGCCATTCTTTAGATGAGGCACCAGCTTCTCCAGGGACCTCCCACAGAGGATGAAAGGAGGGCACTGCTGACTTCCCCATATTTCTTTTCCTCTAATGTGGAAAAGTTAATACCCTTACTTGACTTCACTATCCCCGACATCCAGACATTTCCAGTCAATAAGAGAAAAGAACACCCATCAACCTTAAAAAAAAAATCAGAAAACACTACCCATTTCAATTTGTACTTCACATTGTTCCATTAAAGCTAACTTAACCATATTAAGCCCCAAACAGTTGACATTCTTCTCTCTGGAACTTTCAAAGACCCAATTGTTATCCAATGCAATAGTAAAAACTGATAACCTTGGGTTCACTAAGTTATCCCTCCCTTGCTCTCAGGAGTGATGAGCCAGGGAACAACAGTAACTCTCCAGATCATGAGGATTTTGAAAGAGGCCTCACCTCTAGAGTTTCTTCTTGGGAATTGTACCTCGGGCAAAGCTTCAGGAGGCTGGAGGTCCCATCAAGAACTTCACAGAGCTCCTTCAGGAACACTCCGCAGAATGGAACCACCTTGCAGCCGGGGATGTGCAGAGCCCGTGTCACCACCTTCCTGTACTCACAGGATGACTCGTGCTGAGCCATGGCATCCTTCAGGCTCCGCATGGTCTCTAGGTCACATTGGTCCATAAATTGCCACATCTTCAAAACTTTTCTTGACCTATTGCAAGTAAATGACATTTTTTTTTCAGAATGAAGAAGAAATAATAGCTTACATTCCACACAAATTCATTCTTTTTGCCTATTTATGTTTTAATATTTATTATGGATCCATATTTCCACCTACCTCCCCAAATGATGTGGCTGTTACTTTTTTAATTGAAACACAAAATTAAGATAGACAGAAACAAAAACACATGTGGATAGAGTTCATTTTGGAAGGGGAGCACTGAACTTAGGTTTGAGCCTTTCTGGCAGCTATAGCCAAAAGGGAAACCTAATGCACCACATGGTTTATACAAATATTTATGGAGTCTTGCCTGCAGAAAATGTGGTCCATTCACTCCTCTTGATATTTTAAATGTTATCGTTGGATTAGGCCAGTCCCTCAGTGATATAAGTGAAACCAGTTTTGGTCTCTTTTGTAGAATTGCTTTTATTGAATCTAGATTTGACACAAGCTGCTGGGACGTATGAAGGGACGTTATCCTAAAGTATTATTTGCATACTTTAGGATTCTAAACAGGACTTTCCTATTTTGGAATTGCTGCTGAAAACAAGAGGTGACATTGTACACACCTTCTAAAAAGAGGTACCAGGCTGTCAAAAGAGGTACCCAAACTGCTCTGCATTCAGTGGTTTCTCTCCCTTCACCAGTCCCCACACAGGAACTGGATCTGAGCAGCCAGATCAGGAATATTTCTTTGGAGAGAGTTGTCACAGTGCTATATATGGAAGGGAGGAAATCACCCCAAGTTCAAGGGGCTTGAAGTGAATTCCATGGTGAGGTGGACCTGTGTCCTGGGCAGTGTGTTGGTCACACAGACTGGAGTGACTCTTGCCTGGAAAGTCTAGAGATGAGAGGATGCCTGGGGCTGTCCGATGTCAGGGTGAGGGACAAGGTTCCAATGGGTATGTCTTACATTTGCAGAGTCTGGGAAGGCAAAGTGCTGAGTGTTTCCTGTGAGTCAGGGGTGGACACTGCGACAGGCAGTTGGACCTAAGCTATGCTGAAAACCTGCCTGCCAAATGAGGTGACACAACTGGAAAGAGTCTAGGAGGGTGGGGCATCCAGAGCTGGATCCAGGGGATCAAGGGCATTGCCATTTGCTAGGTAATGGTGCGGTGGGAAGTACTTAGGATAGGGAATAGAGAAAGTCAGGGGGAGTAACTAGAAAGGAATCTTAAAAGCACCTCATAATGGCTCTCTGTGGGAGCACTGAGGCCACATTACAACAGTACCAGTCACATAAGACTTTTGTTCCCTCTACCCCTCCTACTTTATCCTTTCTTCTCCTGCTCACTTTTACTGCAGGGACCCTGAATTAAAGGGAGAGGGAGAGAAAAAATAGACCATATCTTTCCACCTCACTGCAGGTTTCTGAGACTGGCTGGCTTGTGGAATGTGGGGAGAGGGTAAAGCTTTAAACTGAATGAGAGGTTGTAATTTTGTTTTATATTAGACTGGGTTAAAAATCATTATGTAATATATAAGATATCCAAAAGACATAAAGAAGCACAACTTAATAAATACCATGAACCAACCTCTCGGTTAAAAAAGTAAAACAATAGCGATATGGTTGAGGCCTCAGTGGATTCCTCCATGAGCACATACTTTCCCCTTCCTTGCTAAAAGGACCACATCTGTGATTTTGGTGATCTTGTTCGCTTTCAGTTTTTTATACAGTTCCAATGTGTATGTATCACTAAGCAGTTTGTAGAATTGTGTTTGTAAACTGTATATAAATGGTGTCACATGGTAGTAGTCTTAGGCAATCTTTTTTTTTTTTTTTTGCACAGCTGTATGTTTCTGAGATTCATTCACACTCATGAGTGTAAGAGAATAAGACAACTTATTAACGAATGACTGGGAAAGCTACAGGCTCTCCTAAAATATAATCCAGAGCTCAGGGAAGGAGGGCCAAGTAGGCAGGTCTGGAACACAGTGAGGTCAGGAAAAACAAAACAAAACTGTTTTCCTGATTTCACTCCACTAAGTCCAGCTAGTTCTACAGCTGGTTTCTTATAAGCCCTTTAGCTATCTTGATGTAGTTAAATTACCTAAAAACTGGTGAGAATCCTTTTTGGGCATGAAAAAGAGGTATAAATAACCAAAGTGAATAAATGAATGAAACATGGTTCTCATTATTTAGTCATCCTTCTTTCCGTGAGTAATGGAGTAGTCATAGTACATTTAGGGCCAAAAGACAAACCTCAGCAATGATCAATGATTTTTTATTAGATTGAGAATTGATATTCTTTAAAAACTTTTATTTCTTATTATGTTTAAAAAGGTACTAGATGCTCAGTGTACACAATCTGGAAAATACCAAATCTACATGCAGTTCTACCAACCACAGACAACATCAGGTATATCTCCTTTCAGTATTTATTCTATTTGTATCTGTGTGGTATAAATATTTTTTTACCACACAAATTGTGTTGAATATTATTGGCGCTATTAAGTATAAATAGCTTGATTCCCAGATATTTTTATACATTATATGTTACTTGTTTTCCAATGATATTAAAATTTTTTCATAAACATCATTTTTGATAGCTAAATAATATTACGTTACATGCTGTATTATTTCCTTCATTTTTCTACTGCTGTTCATTTGGGTTATTCTAAATTGACACCATGAAGAAGTAAATATCATTATAGTAAATCTTTGTAGTTCTAATTGTTTCCTTAAAACTGCTGAGAATGTAGTTGAGGAAGCAAAACATATAATATCTATTGAAAACCAAAGTTATTTAACAATAAGTTTGCTCTCATCTAATTGCTTTAAAAATGCCCTTTAGTTATCCTGATGTAGTTAAATTACCTATAATCTAAATATTTTCAAGCCTGAAAGTACATGCATAAGCTCTGCCTCCAAAATCATTTCATCATAAGAACACCTAGCAACTTATCTCCTGTATGTATTTTTCCAGCAAAAGAGTTATTAAACCTGGTACTTTTACTTTTTCTTCTTCTTTTTCTTTTTTTTTTTTTGTAAAGATTGGTTCAGTTTTAAGCCAAATAGAGGAGCTTAAAACGTGGTGGCAGTTGGTCTGGGATATAAGACAAAAATACACAGGAATTAGCCAGGATTGAGGTTATTCTTCGTAGAAGAGAGAATCACCTGGCTGTATGGTGCTCTTGGATTTTGAAATCAACTAAATTGTATCTAAAAGTCACATTCACTCAAGGCCTCCACAGTCATTCTGAGGTCATTCTCATGTCAAAAGAATCTCTAATAGATGGTATGTGGCTGCCAGCCTCCAAATGGCCTCCAATGACCCCACACTTCCCCGTGCAGCGCAGTCCCACCTGCAATGAACTAGTGCTGTTGCTAGATGACCAGTACAATATGACAGCAGTGACAGTGTGTGACCTCTGAGGCTAGGACATAAAAGGCATGATAGCTTCTACCTTGCTTTTTTGGATCATTCACTTTGGAGGGAGCCTGTTATTATACTGTGAGGACAGTGATGTCCAGAAGAGAGAAAGTGAAGTCCCCAGCCCAAAGTCAGCACCAACTTGCCAGTCCAACACAGAAGGATCAGCATCATTATACTATTTTATCATAATACGATCATTTTTTTAAAAAAGAAAAGTAATACAGTTTTATTATTTTGGTAGAAAATCTATCACAAAGAGAACTAAATCATCTGGATATAGCCTTCTCTTCTTCCAGTATTTTTTCTATCTTTTCCGTTTTTAGAGCCATGTCCAGTATATTTGCATAACCACTTTGAATGACAATGACATGACCATTTGAGTTCATTCTCAGTTAAGAAATTTCAAAAGAACAAAGAAATTTCCAACTCTGAAAATTTTCCTCTCTTCCTCAACCGTGTATCCCTGTGTATGGACCTGGGGAATCAAAGAAAAATCTCAATAATGTTATGAAGCAAGATCTATTTATAGTATAACTCTCATTGGGAAGGTGAAAAGACAATAATAACAATAACAGCTCTCTTTATGTGCCTGACTACATGCCAGATATACCTGCTAAACACTTTATATTATTTCACTAAGTCCTACATAAGAAGTAGGTGATTCTTATTATTACTCTCATTTTATAGATGAAGGAATTGAGGCTCAGTGAGGTCAAGTAACTTCAAGTAACTTATCTAGATGACACGTTTATTCCATGGGGGAGCCAGGATTTGATTTCCTGTTATTCTGACTTGACAACTCACACTCTATTTCCTTACACCACACTGCATCCCACAGGAGTGAAGGGCAGCTACTTTATGCTGGCTAATTAAGGCTGAAAGGAAGTAAGGCAGGCAACTTTATTGACAGAACAGGGATCTTACTATTAGCTTGATGAAGAAGACATAAGAGCAAGATACCATAGAGGTTAAGGGCATGGATTCTGAAATCAAGGCTACCTACATTCACATCCCAGACAAGCCAGGTGACCTTAGACGAATGACTTGACCTCTAACCAACTGCCTGGTTTGGGTAAATGTGGTTACCAGGGCAATCAATTCAATGCCATTCAAATGATAAGAGGAAACCGTGTCCAGATAACCATATCCCCACTGCACATACCTGAGGCCGGCCAAGAACTCCATGACAGTGTTGTAGTTTCCCATGTTCCAGCAGCATTTGGCCACATGCACCAAATATGAGAAGACTTCCCGCTTCTCCTCCATGGAACCCGCTGTGAGGATCAGCCACGTTACCCAGGAGCTCACCTGGAAAATGCATAGGGGAGCATCCACTGAAGCTAGGTCCTGGAAGCTTGATAAATATTTTTTCACAAGAAAACTGTTTTTCTTTTTTAAAAAGTCAGTTTAGTATTAGGAAATGAAGGACCCAGATGAGAGATTAAGGTGATACTCTAGCTCCATTGATACTTTGCTAAGGGATTCTAGGAAAGTTACTTAACCTGTATTCTTCATTTTCATATTTAAATAAGGAGGCTAAAGGAAATTCATAAAATTTTCTTGATTTATAAAATTCCATGAGACTATAAAAAACAAAACCTAAGGATAATATTGATTTAAATATATTTGACTGATGGACAGAAAGATTAAATCAGTGTATTTAGCCAAAAAGTGAAAGACACTTATCAAGTAGTAAAATACATATCAAATGAAAAAATACAAAAAAATACATAATTTTGAACTATCTTTTGCAAATGCATTATCTATTATGCTCCTCAAATGACTAAACAATAATAAAAAGAACAAATATACAGCACTTACTATAAGCCAGGAACTGTTCTAGGCACTTTAAGTATGTTAACTTATTTATTTTTCACAACAATACTAAGAGGCAGGGACTATTATTATTCTCATTTCATGGAGGAGAAAACTGAGGGACAGAGAGACTTGCTCAAGGTCCTCAACCAAAAGATAGCAAAGGCTGAATTTGAACTTAGGTGTGTTCCTCAGAGGTGGCACTATTAACCATTTACTAAATGACTAATGTGTATATATATATATATATATATATATATATATATATATATATATATATATATATATATATATATATATATATATGAACTCTAATGTTCTCCAGCTCTGGGCTTAAATTTATTCTAATGTGATTTGTTTTTTCTATTACATTGATTATTATCTAATAATCCAGTACTAAGATCCCCTTTACAATATGCAGTCTCTAAGATTATTTTGCTGCTATCTATACATTTGGTGCTTGGATACTAATGTTCACTTAGGTTACTTTCTCCATCATGGCTAATGTCTGGGCTGATAAGCTCAGCCATTAAGAAACCAAAACTTTAGTCTTAAATTCACATGGCCCATTAGCTGCATTTGGTTCAGCAACATCACTGAAACCTGGGGAGCAACTCATTTCCCTGGCCTGAGTGACACTGAGGACTGAACACAGAGTTCATTGTGATCTACAACTACTGCAGGAAAAAAATAGAGTTCAAGGTCCATAGCATACTGCCATAAAGTGACAGGAATGAATGGCATTTGGTGCTGGCAGCAACCACAGAGGACAGCCCAAGCCCATTTTCCAGATCAGGAATATATGGCTCATGGGAGAAGTGACTTTCTGAGGTCACAATTCTTAATGATGTCAAAACCAGGACTCCCAATCCGGTGCTCTTTCATTTGATGAAGGGTGACAGTTTCTTCAAACTTGGCATTAGTTGGGTCCTTCTAAGTACTTATTAAGAGCTACATATTTAAGGACTGAGATGGAATAAAGGAGAAGATACCTAGAAAAGTACCAAAAGATGGTTAAAGAAACATAAAAAACAAAACAGAAGAGATTGGTGCTAAACACCTCTTTTCTCTCCCTACACAGGAACAAACAGGGACTGGTACCAGCCAGGAGCTCTGCAGTAATAACCTATCTTTTCCCTTATGAAATAGGCTGAAACAAAAGTGTAGTGGGCCACTGGCCAGCCCAGGGCCCAGCAGGCTCCGACCATGCACCTCTGCTTTCTACCTGCCCTGGACTTCTCAGCCCTCATGCAATATTGGGAGAACCGATCTGGAGTCAGACCCCTAGGACGAGCCTTGGTCCAGATCAAGGAATTCAGAGCCTCTTAAAGCATCATTAGTTCCAATCACCTGGGACTGCTTGGAGCAGAGGAACCCTCTGGGATTTGCAGAGCCAGCTCTGCCCCTGCAGCTATAAGCAAGCCTGTGCTCACAGTCTCAATGCCTTGTCCCTTCACTTGCTTACCCAGCTAATAGTCACCTTCTTGAAACCCTGGCTCTCTAGAACAAGAAATTATTTTGCCAATAGAGATTGAGTGTCCTTGGTGCTTCCATCTCATTCTTCCTTTAGTGTAATTTGCTTTGGATGAGCCCTATCCTGCTGTGGCAACTCACCAGCAAACACTTAGAATCATAAAATTATCAACTTTGAGCTAGAAAGTCAAACCTATCTCCTTAAAAATAAAAAAGAAATCCTAGAAAGTTAAAATAATTCCTTAAACACCCAATGCATTAGTTTTTGAGGTCTCTGGCTGTATCTTCTGTGGCTTTAGCTCCTTTTTTTTTAATTGGAACTTATGGCAAATCAGTTTCTCTGAAAGTTATGGTTCTTTCCAGCTATTCTGATACCATAGTGACTTATTAGTCCAGTGGCCCGAAAGGGTTACCTTGTCTTCCCCTGGAGAGGCCTGCTTCACACTACATGGTTTGTGCCTCAATCCTGATCATGCATCCAGATTTATTTCCTATCAGTCAAATCATTTTCCATATACTTTCCCACAATGCTAGGAAAAAAATAGCGATACTGTATTTCACATGGAAACCTAATTTAAACCAACTGTTCCATCTCCAAGTGTGAGTCCCCAGGGCCTGGTTGTTGAGATTATGTAAGCACAGTTATCATAAACACCCCCTTCCCCCTACATCTGTTTACAGACTTCAGGGAAAATTCTTACTGCAATCTAATGTATTCATAATTTCACAGGCATTTATTGATGGGAGCATCACCACTAATTATGAAAAATAAATGACAGAGAAAGGAAATAAGGATTCTACAACGACTGCAAAATGTTGCCCAAAGCATAAACAGTGGTCACGTTTACTAAGTGGAAAATACGATGTACTGCCAATCCAGAAATATTTCCAGGGCATAAATCACACAGAAAAACACAACAATTGTGTACATATGAAGTACTATACCTCAAGCATGGGGAGCATCCCTAGAGTAGGAAGGTGTTAAATGTGGCAGATTATTTGGCCTAATTTTAATGGTCAGCACAGAATAGAGAGAAAGTTTGGCACCCAGCCCAGATCTGTGCAAGTTCTTCCCTGAGGCTCTGTGTTACCTTGATGACTCTGACCGCTTGGTACACGACGCCCACAACTCCTCCATAGTGGCTCCTTTCCAGATGTTTATTTTCTTCCTTCTCTTGCATTTCTCAGTACTCCTAAGCCTAGCTAAGCTGAACAATTTGCTCTTTCTTCTCACATCAAATACCTTATTGGCACAACACAAGCTCAGTTTGGAAGGAATGTTCTTGCTCCATTCAAAATGACCTTTCCCTGGTCCACCATATCCTTTGTAAAGCTAAATTTTCACCTTGGCCCACCAGGCCTTGCCTGTTCCCCAGCCTCACCTCAGCTCTCTCCCACATCCTGCTTTTAGGGGGGTGACCATGGCTTTTTCCCGTCTCAAGGACCTTGTACTGGTTGTTCGTTCTACAAGAAGGCTTCCTACCCCCCATCCCCACTGTTGATTTAGCTAACACCTACTTATCTTTAGGCAGAAATGTCCTTAGACACTGCAGTCAGGATCCCTGCCCTGAACCCTATGCTTTAGAAGGCCCACACCACCACATCCAGCTGTGCCCCTCTCCATAAGAAGCCTGTGGGGTGGAAGGAACATGTCTGCCCACTGGCTATGCACCACTTTCATATTGTTTACCCCTGTAAACCCGGGACTTCTGCACTCCTTGTCCAAACAACCTGGGCCCACTTCTGGGCCTGCAAGGGCCTTTTACCTGTACCAGTCCTCCTGAGGGCAGATCATAACCCTGGGCCTGAAGGCTGGCCAAAGGGCTATAAGAAGTGGTGGTGGTGTGAACCAAGTATGAACTTGAAGCCTAGGGTGTCCACACACAGGCACATGAGCCAGGATAGAAAGAGAAGGCGCATAGGCCACAGACTGGGGCCTCCTTTGTACTTTGTCCCAGGTTTATATGTAAAGTCAAGGGCAGTGCGGCCTTCAGAAATTTGATGAAAACATCACTTTCTTGAGGAGGCCTGCTCTGCCTTCCCACCTGAGCAGGGTCTATGTGGGGCCTCCATGTCTCTTTGACCCCAGATCCCCTGCTCAGTCAGCACTGTACTCCCTAAAAGGCAGATATCATGTCTGCTGTGCTCACCAGAAGCAGTGCCCACTACATAACTGCTTAATAAGAACTGGCAAATAAGTAGATGTGGCTTCTTCTAGAAAGTCTTTTCTGATAACCTAGTACTTCACACTCAACTTCGTATTTTCCTCTGTTGGACCTTGAGTTCAAAGTTATGTCTACACTTGGTTTCTGACCATTGCATAGATGTGTATTTGGTTTATTTTTGTTATATTTGTGTGTCTGACTCTTTCACATGGGCCCGTTCTGTCTTCCCTACCAGACCTTAAGCCCTCAAGGACAGAGACTGTGTTTCCCACATCTCCAGTGTGGGGATGCTTGCTGCCTCTGACCAACAGGCAGGCCACCCAGAGTCCCAGGAGGCCATGGGCAGAGAGGATTCTCAGCCTCCAAATGGTCAGGGATTCTATTTGGGAAAAGGCCTGCTGTTCCCAGGTCCAGAAAAAGGAGACATATGACTTTGTGCCAAAAAGTTTTTTCGGCTATGCTGATCAGAAGTTTTCATAGAAAGATGATCCTTTGTAATGGGTATCTGGTTATCCTAACTATAAAGCCCTGGCTCAAATAGTGGAATCTGAAGACAATGATAGTCTAGACCAAGTTACTCTCAAGTCGTTTATGTGCATCATATATACATGCCCTCCATGGGGCTTTAGCAAAACAACCCTTGAGCTAAAGCATGTAGCCATGTACGTGGATACCGCACATGGACAGAATGCCCGCCCCCCAACTCCAACCCCTTCGGTCCCTGACACATCTGCCTATGCAGCAGTCTTCCAAATGTGAAGCACTGACTACTCCAGAATCTCTGGTGGTGGTGGTAGAGTGTTTGTCCAAATGCAGAGTCCAAGGCCTCACTCAGACCTAGAAACCAGACTCTCTAAGAGCAGAGCCCAGAAATCATGTTTCTTATGCATACTTAGTTTGAGAACACTCCCTGGGGTTCAGCGTCCCTTTCTGCACCCCTAAAATTGAGTCAGAGCTCAAGCATCATTTCTGTCCAATACCATAAATCGCCACCTGTCACTGTGCCTAAGGATGGGACCATGACTCATTTGGAATCAGGAAGGAGAAGCCAGGAGAAGGCAACACAGCACAGCACAGCACAGCGACAGAGAACATGGGCACTGGCATTGAGTGGACCTGTGTTTAAATCCCAGTTCCATTGTTTCTTTGTGAAGCTCCCTGAGGCAAGCCACCAAACCTGTCAGTTTCAATGCCCTTTTCAGTAAAATGGGAACAATAACATTTACCTCTAATTATTATTATGTGAGGGTGAAACTGCAGGTTGTTATCTAAAGATCTCACTCAGCACGATGCTTAGTGTATAGTTAAGGGCTCAATACGCGTTTACTACTGTGACTACTGCTACTGCTGCTGTTTTTACCTGAGTTGTACAGAAGCTGAATTCTAGGAAACAGCACAGAAATCCAGAAGAAAAAAACCTCTGAGTCCCTTCCTAACTACAAGGAAGGAAGTAGTCTAAGGCTGGACCAGGAGGAAACTGTGTTGCCTTGAGGACTGTGCCCCGAGCACAAGCCTTTCCTAATAGAAGGGTAACTCGCATTATTTCTTCTTCCCTGAAGCCTTCTCTGAAGGCTTCTTCATTAGGAATAAAACAATCACTTTTTTTTCTATTTAAATCGCCCAATCCCGTGTACATACATATACATATTTATACGTACGTACACGTAGGTATATTTCTAGTAACTTGTTGGAGAACAATCTCCCCCACCTGTAGGCTTCTGAATGGCAGAGCCCATGCCTTATTTATGTCAGGTCTCAGTAATCAGGATGAAGTGGCCAGAAAGTCACACATGCTCAAGTGTCCTCTTTGACATGAAGCAGGTACAGAAGAGTCTTTGAACTCCTTGTCCAGGGTGGCATGGTTCCACTGATGACTCATTATTTAGGAGGGGCAGAGAGGGGAAAAAAGAGGCATCTAAAGGTAATTTCTAGAGAAGCTCTAAAGACATCTTGGGTTATACTCCTCCTCTGCCCTTCAAATTATATAATTGTCTACAGAACAAACACATCTCCAGTGTTAATTTGTTGTGTTGCCCACTACTCTCCCACCACATTTCATATTATTTTTTTCTTCCTCATCTATTCCTCTCTCTATAGTATTGTTCAATCCATGTTCTTACATTGTGAATACATAGGAGGTTTTGTTATTTGTTTTGCTTTGGCTGCTGCCCAATATCTCTTAGTAGAGTCACCCTTTCTCCATCTTAATCTATTACAGATTACATGCAGCTGCTCCTCCCCTGCTCCTTCAGGCCTGGCCTCGATGATTTGTTCAGAGATGGGTATATGACCCAAGGCAGGCCAACCAACATCTTCCCTGAGCCTTTTTCTGACACTATCAGGAGAAGAGACACAATTTTTTTTTTGTTGTTGGAATCATAAACTGTAAAGATACGAACCTGGACTTACCAAAACCTGCCTCTGCCAAATATAAGGAGTGCCTGAGAATGAAGCCAACACAAAAGAAAGATGAAGATGGATTCCTGAGGACATTGGTCAGATTCCTAGATCCAGTCAGGCTTGAAGCCCTGTGAAGATTCCATATACAGAAATCAAAAAATTCCCTTATTGTGTTTGAGCATGGTTGAGTTGAATTGCTGTTAACATGAAACTGGAAGAAAAGAAGGCTTGATGAATATATCTGAGAACACTCCTTCCTGTAACAAAACACCTTGAGTATCTACTATGTACCATGAACCATGCCGGAAACCAGTAAACAAGACAGACAAGGTACCTGCCTTTGGGGAGCTTGGACCCTCATGGGGAAAATAACATAAGTAATTAAATAGTAGTATGGTTGTTATTATGATGGTTAAGTACAAGGCCAACTTTACCCATTTATATGCTACCATCTTTGAAAGTCCAGTCTTTTACTTCTCCTTGTTCCCAGTTGCCCTCCCAAAGCATTTTATTTATACCTCTATAACAGTGCTTGTTCTTTCCACAAACAGTTATTGCATGTCTGCAAATTTGCTAGGAACTATGCTAGGCATGGGAGCAGGAGGGACTGGAGCAAGTACAGGAAAAATTACATAGCATGTTCTGCCTTGCAATTAAGTCAGTTGTATATATGGCTGCCTTATTTAAATTGTCAACTCCTTGAGGATAGAGAACATATTGTTCTGGCCATCTATTGGCTTTTTTATTGTTTGCAGAATGTCTTCCCTGTAGTTTGTAGTTTATTCTCAACTTCTACTAAAAAATCCCTAAACACTTAGAAATTAGGTTCTAAATGTACTAGATTTACTGTTTTTTAAAAATAATTTTCATTTTGGTTCCACTTAACCAACAGTGTCATAAATTACATAGTAATTACATAGTATAAGACTATATAATACACAAATATTATATAATACATATACTATATAATACATAGTATAATACACAAATTACATAGTAATTACATAGTATAAAGATTCTCATCATGTGAACTCTAGAAGTTTTGACAAGTCCTCAATTCCACATGATGTACTTACACGGGCGTTTTGTATAAAAAATAAATTTATTAAAAGTTTTGAAAATGTTTTGCTGTTCCATTCTTTGTGACACTGCATTAGTTTTTTAAAACTGAGGTATAACTAATATATAATGTTATGTTAGTTTCAGGTGTACAACATAATACTTCCATGTTTGTATATACTGTGAAATAATTATCACAAGAAGTCTAGTTAACATCTGCCACCTTACATAGTTAGAAATTTTTTTTTCCTGTCATGAGGACTTTTAAGATCTGCTCTTGTAGTAGCTTTCAAATATGCAATACATCATTATTTACCATCCTGTACATTATATTCCTGTGACTAATTCATTTTATTACTAGATGTTTGTAACCTTCTCCGTCCCCTTCTGGCAACTACCAATATATTCTCTGTATCTATGAAGTTGGGGTTTTGCTGTTGTTCTTATTGTTTTTAAAATTCCACATATAAGTGAAATCACATAGTTGACTTTCTCTGATTTATTTCACCTAGTATAATTCCTTCAAAGTCCATCCATGTTATCATAAATGGCAAGATTTCATTCTTTTTAATGTCTATTTAATGTTTTAAAATCAACTAGGGGAAACACTTTGACTTAGATATGCAAATGCTATTTCTAGTTATATGAACTGCTGAAATGTGCCAACAGCTATGCAGGACCAACAACACATTGTCCTCTCTCTTAACCACACTCAATTGAACAGATCATTCATTCTGAAACCAATTACTAAATAGTATTCAAGAGTAAGCCTCATTTCATGTATATTTTCCCCTTTTGTAAAAGTATTTATTAGTAGTCCTAGAATAGGGTCTTTACTATTTCATCACATTTTAACAATGTAAAAATTACATAAAAAGCTTGATATACATGAATTGTTAGCTTCAGACTATCCTGATCCTATTGCAGGGTTATTTATGAATCACTTTCTTTTCTTCTTTACATGATTTTAATAATACAATAACAACAGCTTCAATGTATTGGGCATGTATTTGTTAGAGAAACACTGCTTACCCCATTTAATCTTCTCTGTCCTACGAGCCTGGTATTAATACTGTACCCATTTGCAGATGAGGAAGCTGAGATTCAGAGCAGCTATGCTACCTGGCCCAAAGTCATACAACCTGTAAACTAGCAATGAGCCAAATTAAAAACCTGTGCTTTTAAACTACAATGCTTGAGTCCCTTCCATTTTCCCCTATGAGCATTAGACCGAAGAGTGAATTAATTACAGCTTTTAGCCTGATCTACCAAACAAAGAAATGCCTTAGCAAAAACTGTGAGGAGCTCAGCTTGAAGATCTGAGCAGCCGAGTCACACCTATTCTGGGAACAGAATGTTAGCATTCTGAGAAGTCAGAGATTGCAGTGTAGGTGCGGGCTGGTTGTTTACCAACGTTCCTGTTCTGTCACCTATGTAAAATGCCAAGTTTTCTGAACCAAAGAACAGGACAGGGTCCTCCTGAATTACAGTCTGGGAGAAGGAGCAGTGAGTGGGAGGAAGCCTGTGAGAGAGTCCATCCCTGTGCTTCACTCATGCAGAAAGCTAGGTGTCCCAGGCAGAGGTTCGAGAGAGCCCAGAGATGCCCCCCAAACCTGCTGCCACCACTCAAGTGGCCCAGCCTTTTCCCCTCTTCACTCTAGCTAAGTTGTAGGACTTTCAGCAAGTATTTGCTTATCGATATGCTCATCAAGCAAATCTTGACTGAGTGCTCACCCTTAAGGAACTCTCACTCTACTGGGCACTGCTCTGTGCTCTGGGACATGCAATGAGGGAGAAAGGTACTGTCCCTGCCCTCCCAGGAGATGATGGCATCTGTACCGCTTAGCATGACTGGTCCCTTCCTGTCCTGGCTATGCTCTGCTCCCATGGGGGCTCTCCTTTACTTCTCCTCCCTGGGGATCTTAACTGGTCAGTGCCAGAGGACACTGAGAGGACGACTCTGCTGTAGGCTGCGGCTGTTATTTTTTGATATCAGTGAAATAATAATGCTATCGAATATTCATAGAATCTACTTAAATAGGCTTTAAGTACTTAACATGTATTCATTTAACCCTACAACAATTCAATTAGGTATATGTCATTATCATCACATTTTATAGATGAAATGGAAGCACAGAGAAGTTTAGGCACTTGCTCAGGGTCACACAGCTAGTAAGTTGTGGAGGTGGGATCCTGAACCAGGTAGCCCAACCCAGAACCCATGCTCATGAATCAGTTCTTGAATACTGGCATTTCTTGGGCTTCTGTCCTTGGCCTTTCCTGGATCTCTTCTTATGCTGCCTCCCCTCCCTGGATGACTTCTTTCACTTTCCTGGTTTTACCTACCTCTCTGCTACTGTCTCTGAATAGCTATCCAAGAATTAACTGGACATTTCCACCTGGAGAGCCCAATGGCTCTGCAAGCCCACCTTAACCCCAGTCCTTGACTTCTCCTTCATCTTCCATTCCCACATTCAATGGTTGCCAAGTAGCCCAGATGTCACCTCCACTGAGAAGACTTTCTTGACCTCTCACATGGTTAATCAGTCCTCTGCATTTATGTAACTTTATCCTGCACTGTGACTACTTTCTCCCTGGTCCTTGCCACTGGAGTTCAAGCTCTATGAAGGCAGTCATCGTTTTACTCACCTATTTCCCAGCACAGGGTCCAGCACAAATGGTACATAGCACAGCAGCCACTGCAGCCAACTCCCTGCTGGTACTTCCCTTCTCAGAAGAGGACCCAAGCACGTGAGTGCCCAGGGCATATGGGGGCTGTGGCAGGGGAAGTGAGGCTGACTGAAAGGTTCCATCCATTTTCCCTAAGATAACTGGGCATCAGAGAGTGAGAGTAGTAGCGGCCTTCTCATCTGCTCTGGAATAGGCAGGGCTCATTCTGAGGTGCCCTGAGTGATGGACAGGAAATGATCTCCCTGGTAACTTAAGTCCCCTGGATGGGGAAGTCACTGGCCATAGGCCACACTGCTTGGGAAAAGGAACAAGAGTAAAGATTGTCTTCCAGGGCCATTGAGAGGTCAAGGAGCTTCTGAGACATTGTAATAACTCTGGGCCCCAGGGAAGATGAATGGCTGTCACAGAAAAGTAAAAGTGAGCTCAATGAGTTACTACTTCACTTGTAGGGCCCAATGGCAAATGCCTGCCAATTGCAACATGGATGGAGAGCAGGTAACAGGAGACTAACAACTAAAGAAACGTTAATGATCAAGCAGGAAGGAGAGAATAGAAGGGAATAAATGGTTTGTAGGTGTTGACATATGTTCCCTTGAAGACAAATCGGTGTGAAGAACAAGGGATAATGGCATCCCACCAAAATCAATTAGACTGGCCTTGCTGGACACTAGCAGATATACAAGAGATCGTGAAGAAAATAATCAAATCGGTTGTCTGTGCAGTACATGTGTGTGTGGGTGAGCATCTCTGAATGAAACTTTAGAGAATAAATCTGATGAAAACCAGAATTCTGTCTCCTTAACTTCCTTGTTCCAATGGGAATGGGGGTGGGGAAGAGGAGGGAGAACACAGGATTCGGAGCCAAAAAAAATGCAGGTTTCTTGCCACTGTATTTTTTAAAAATTAAAATATGACCCTGAACAAGTTTCTTATCTTCCCTGAGACTCAATTTCTCACTCATAAAATGAGAATAATAAATATTCTGTATCATAAAAGGTGTGGTGACTAATAAAAGAGACAATGCATGTAAAGGGCTTTACATCTATGGAGCAGAGTACATTTTCAGTAAATTCAACTAATATTGATAATTAAAAAAAATAAGTAGCTCCTTCTTTAAGAGGTAGTCTTTGTAGAAACGATGTTGGCCTTTTCATTACAGTGCCAGCTTCTCTCCTCAGTTTAGCAGAGGGGGACTTCCCAAGAATTCAACCCTCAGAAAAAAATGAGCCTTTATTTCTTTTAAAGATGACAGAAAGGAAGGGCTGAGGGAAGGTGAAAAGGGACAAGAAAAAACTTATGAATAGAAAGTCTAAGAAAAGCTGGCAGAGAAGGATGGGAAACAGGAGATGAAGAAGGAGGATCTGGGTGAAGGCTGTCTGAGGAAGTTGGGGCACATGGATATGGTTTGGTGGGAGCAGAATTGCTTAGAAAAATAGCAGTGAGTCACAAATAGGTTCTAACAAGGCGCTCTCCCTGAGAACCCAGTACTCTTTGTCAGGGAAATATCAGGTACCCCAGACTGCGGTCACATTTGATGCTGAATGAGATTAAATAACAGCATGTGACACTAACCATTTAACATCTTTCCCACTTTTTAAAAAAAAGGTCATTTTTTTTTTCTGGGGAAAGAACACATTCCAATTTCAAATAAAAACCAACAGAGCTATATATGTAATGTGAAACTTTTAGGATAAAACTGCTCGGCGTACCTCACCAAACACCTAATCGATAAAAATGGACAATGGGTGTCCTGTGATGAAACCATGTAACTGGCTGTGTGGTAACTGCCCTGGTGGAGTTAAGCAAAGAATGACAGCTGAGAGCATGGAAATGCGATTCGGGAAGTTAAACAACTGCACAGTGGCCTGGATCCAGCTCGTCCAAGCTGTATTACTTGACACTTCATTTGTCTTGTTTGTTGACTGGCATGTTTATTCATGTGTGCCTATCCCTCTGCAGTTTTAGATTTTGAAATCTTGGCTGGTTGACACTTGATCTGCCAATTTTGAATAATTCTCATGTGTTCTGTATACAGTATGTGCTGAATAAATATTCCAGCTGCTGTAGTTACCCGTTTTTTGCTTTGAAGACCAGATAGAGCTAGGAGAGCAAAGTTTTGTGGTAATATTTCCCTGTGTTCTAGAGACATGTTCTACTAGATGTTAAGTATTTCATGAAAAGGTGTCTGCAGCCATATTAGTTTGGGAAATGCTGGGATAAATTAAGATTTGTTCACTGGCAGGAATTCTTAGAGCTTTAAATATGCTAATACATCGGGTAAATTTCCAAGAAGAAGCTGCTATTCAGAGCTTCCCAAATTCTTCTGATCACGTGAATTCCCCCCACCTCCCCCAAAATAAGAACACTAAGATTTGGAAAGACTCCGGAATATTGGCACCTGATCTCTTGAAGTTCCTTTAGCCTGGGGGAAATATAGCCAGGAGCTTGTGTTCACTGGCAATTCTGGACATCTTTCTCTGCCTCTACTCAACCTGATAACGTATCCCTTCATATCCAGAAATGGCATGGTATGAGTAGACTCTGGGAGGTAGAAATAGAAATGGCAGCATATGGTTTTATAATTGATATCATAAATTCAGCATCAATACATTATTGGAAGAATTCTAAAACCAAAACACAAAGAAGATTTTTCTTATAATCTAAAATGAGGAGACTAAGGCACATGCGCAACTATTATTTTAGAGCCAGGGCTGTCATGAGGAAATAGCCCAGCAGACCATCTTTTAGCCATGTGGTTCCACTACATAATGTGATAAAGAATAAATCAAAGGACCTTAAAGGCAATTGGGCCCATTTCCTTTCTTCTATAGATGAAGGAACCCAAGAACCTGAGAGATTAGGTGACTTGCTCAAGGTCACCCAGCTCATCAGTAGCAGTGTCAGGGCTGGAGTGCAGGTCCCCCAACCTCAGGACATCTTGTAGTCACAACCTGCTGGGCTTCCATTACCTCTGTGAAGAGGTTGTGATGCACCGTTACTCTTTTCTCTCTCTGTCCATCCTCGGGTCCTCGGAGACAGGCTCACCTGGGTGAACAAGTGGCACACACCAGGCAGGAGCTAACCTGGTCTGATGGAGAGGGAGAGGAGATTTGGGAGCTGCAGGAATTGCTAATGACACTGACTCAGGTAGCCTAAGAGATGGTGGCAGTGGGTCCTAGTTGGGCAAAACCTGAAGAACAAAAGGGAGAAGTTGGGACAATGGAAATGAGATTGCCCCAAACAGGGGCTGCCACGTCACAGTCCTCAACAGACGGCAAATATGCCTGCAGAGTTTCAGATATGCTGAGGCTCGAACTTTGTTCTTTCAGCTCTAGTCAGAGAGGACTCCAGCTGTACCCTGCAGACAGGGCTACAGAAGGGAAATAGCTCAAGGGAATAGAGATTTGGGGCAAAATTGGAGAAGGAAAATGGGAAAGAATAACAAAAGTTGATATCGTTTCTATTTGTCTTCACTGGGGATTGCAGGAGAGGTCAAAGGAAGACGCAAGAAGAGTCCTCCTGAGAAAATTCCTGCCAGGATCTGTTTCCAGGAGGGAGAGAGCTGCTGTAGCAGCAGAGGGTTTGGGCTGGGGACCTTGATTAAAAGCTCCGTGGGCACAACCCAAGGAAAAGAGCTGCAGAAATTCAAAATGTGCATGTAAGGAGGCTGAAGCAAGCTTCAGACTGGCAGAAGAGGGGATTTATTTTGGTGACAGGGACCTTGCGGCTGGCAGAACTTTGGAGTGATTTTGCTGAATGATCTGAAGTTAAAGCCTGTTTGTTTTCTTCAGTAGAGTCAGTTAAAGAAGTTTGTGGGTGCTGACAGTTTTTGAGGGTGTGTTGACAGTCTCTGTAAAAGTGACAGACCTCTTTGAGGTCTGGGGGGCTGGTAATTTAAAGGTTACACAGAGCTGTGGCAACACGGCCTAGGGGCCAAATGCGAGCCTTGCTTCTCCTGTAGAGGATGAGTTTCTATTCCAGAAGGGCAAAGACATGCTTTATATCTAACTCAAAAAGCTCCTTAGAGAAATATTTACTTGAAAAGTGCTTAGGGCATAGGTGGCAGAGAGTGAAAAGTAAGAACATCATTCAAGTATTAGAAAAGTGACACAAATTATACCCAAAACTATCCCAAATCAAACTAAACCAAACCAAACCAAACCAAACCAAACCAAACCAAACCAAACCAAACCAAACTAAACCAAACCAAACCAAGATCATGGTTTTGGGATACTGACTGAACAATTTTTTCCTAGATGCAGTGGGAAGCAGCATGTGTTTGAAGTTAGAGAGATACTGGATTCAAGTCTCAGTTCTAACATTCACTAACTGAGTGATACTAGGCCAATTAGTTTCTCTTGTATCCCTTCAATTTAAAGCAGGCTTATGAGCAACATCTACCTTACAGAATTGTAGGATTAAAGAAAATGTGAAAATGCTTTATATACTTACAAGCACAGCAGAAAGTTTCGTTAATTTTACAAATATTAATGGGCATGTGTTTGATGATTTCCAGACATGACATTTAGTTTTGTGAGGCACCTACATTTAATGTTGTATTTCTCTGAAATTAGAAATTATAATTTTTTATTAATGCTTGATTATGTTTCCCTCGTCATTCCACTATATAGCCCCTCCCTGGCCTCTCTGCTCCATGGTGAGACTAGAGAGCATCATGTCTTAGACTAGTGCAGAGAATAAGTCTACATCACACCCAGATTCTATATTTTTATATTTTTTCCTGTGGAAGGTAAGAAATGAGTTAAAAGATTGTTTTATGTCCATGAAGTACTACAAATAAATTGACAGATGCTAATAAGAGAGCAAAAGCAAATTCTGCTTTGAGTTGAGAGTTAAGAATATAATATAAAACAAAGAATATCTGAAAACTAGGCATTTTCATCTAAGGTTGACAAAAAATATTTCTTTCTATGTCTTCCTAATTTTCTAAGTGCTGGAAAACACAGTCAAAAATTTAAATGTTTTAGCCAAATATTTTTCTGAAACAAAACTGGTGTGCATAATTTTTTTTCTTTTAACGCTAAGTGAATAGAATACAGCCTTTTATCAAATATATCTAACACCTGTAGCATATAAACTCAGGCCCAATTTCCTAAATATACTGGGCATGTTATAGTATTTTAATGATACAACCCAGATGTCTTGTTTAACATGCCCTGGAAGAAAAAAAAGACATACAACCTTACAAAGAACACTCACCATTTTAAATCTGATTAAACTTTATGCCAAACAAGGACTGGAAAGAGTATGATGTTTGTACAAACAATCTTTTAAAAAGTATTTTTCAAATCTACTTAAATGTTCTGGAAAACTCCTGAAATGTGAACAAGCAATATTTATTTACATTCCACCCCTGCATTGGAGTGTTAGTTTGGGATTGTGATTTGGTGCTTCAAGTAGGAGTCATGGTGATGATTAGCTTGATTGTCCAATCTGAGTTTTGAAGCCCACATGGAAGGAAACCCACTTTGGTCACTTATACATATGACAACATTATTTAGAGCCCAGTGTTCCTAAATGTGGCTTGGTATCAGAACCACCATGAAAGTATTTTAAAAACACCCAACTGCAGACTTCACCATTCAGAGTCTAATATAACAGGTCTGGGGAGAGAAGCAGGAATCTGTGTTTTTACAAAGTTCTCCTGAAGTGATTCTGATTAAGCCTGGGAACCACAGATCTAGGACCCTGCCCATCTTTTTTTTTTTTTTTTTTAAGTTTGTTTATAGGAATCATTAGAGATTTTGTTAAAACACAGCTTCTTGTTCAGTAGGTCTGATGTGTGAGTATGGGCTGAAAGATTCTGCATCTGCAGCAAGTTCCCAGATGCTGCTGCTGCTGGTCCGAGGAACCACGCACTGCATTTCATTCTTAAGGCTCTTCAGTCTCTTCCAACCTGGAATACTTTCTCCATATTTCCCTGTTTTTCGTGTCTTCGCAGTTACAGATTGAAGGCCTTACACTCTATAGGAGGGCCCTGACCTGAGTCCTTTGGATATTTCTTCATTACCAGACTAGGTTATGCTATTTTGGCAGGAATGATCCAGAACAAAGCTGTGATTGGCTTGGTGCATCATCAGAGGGCGCAGGATGTCAATACTTCACACCACTTTCATATGAATCTTGATCATGTGGCCAGGTTGCTGCAACATCAAGTTACCATTTGCCCCTGATAATTTGAAATTATTTTGTAGGATGATAATTCAAAAACTGCAATAAAATCCTGTCTGCATCAACCTTTAGTCCATCTGCATTCCATTGATGACTACCACCTGAATCAACCATCTATCTCTACGATGGCTACCAAAATGGAGATTTATATTTCCACCACAGTATTGGTTGCATTCTTTGGGAAAAAAAAGTTTTCTTTTTTCATTAATTAATTAATTCATTCATTCGTTTAAATGTGCGTAGACTCAAAGATTGCAATTTTTTTCACCATATTGGAATCTATCACTATCATAATGAAGCTGAAATTGTCCCAAAGTGGCTTCTGGATTCTTTTGACATAGTTCCATCATCACCTGAGCATTTCCTTACTTTCTAGCATAACAAGATGTTTCAGAGTTATCTTTAATTTCCCCTGCCTCAGTTGTGGAACAGCCATTTCTCCAAGTAGCTCTTGGTTTCCTTTTAGTGGAGAATAGTATTTAGAATCCAATATCCGTGTGCTCCATGTGCTGATTGCTACTGTCATATCATTGTTTCTAGGTCCCCTAAGCACACAGAGCTAAAACACACACACACACTCACTCACTCACACAGACACGTCCCATATTTATCAGTGTACATAAATTTAAAAACATAAGTTCATAATAAAATCTACATTTCTATTTTAATATGTCGTTTCCTCTTTCTAGGTTTGTATCTTTTCCAACAGTGATAAATCTGGCTTTTATATATTTATCCTAAATATATTTACTTATTTAATCAACTTAGTTATTTGTTCAAAGTAACCAATTTCCTAACAATCCATGCCTTCTGTCCACCACATATGTTTCCCCGTCACCACCTGCATCTTCTGTGCTGCTGATGTTTCTCTGTGTGGCTCCCACTCCCTCACCCAAATGAGGCAGACCTGCCCCCGACCACTCCATCCTGGGGAAGAAAGGGAAGCCTAGTCATCCCTTGCAGATGGTTCAATGGTGATTTACATTTAAGCTACAATGGTTAGTAAATTCATAATTGTAAAAATAAATTTGACATTTTTAATTGACATTTACTAATAAAAAAGTAAACATTAAAATACTTTAAATAGCATGTCTTTGTGTGTGTATGTGTGTATGAGACAGAGGGGGAAGAGAGAGAGAGCGTGCGAGTGAGCGGGTGAGAGGTGAGCTGAACTTTAAAACTGTAAAGAAGTTTAGAGGTCACTTAGTCAAACGGTTTCAAATTTGGGGGCCTTAAGACTTTATGAGGATGCCTAAGACACAACATCAAGTAAGGAGAGCTTCTCTGGATGAAGAGAGGCTGTGTAAGGAGTGGGGTAGAGTCTCTTCAAGGAATATTCCCTGGGCTCCTCAGAACATCATTTCAATACTAGCCTGGTCCAAACCCTGAAACTCTAAACTAGAAGAAGGTAGGCTTTATTGACCATTTTGCTATTTGCTAACAGCAATTTCAAATGATTAGCACATAGATTTATCCACTGTCTGCCATTGGTTGATACATGCCCAGGAAGCACCCATGGGGCCACGCTATATGTATCTCAGCAGATTTCAGGATTCTCACATTCCTTCTGAATCATTATGAAGGAATATCAGAAGATTGCATTACATAGGATTGACCCATTGGTGCCACAAATTCTAGCTGTTCACAGGAGAAACAGGATGGCTGAAGTCCCTATCTTTTAACTTATCCTCAATTATTTTAGTATGGCATTGAGATGAATAGAATATATTCCCCTACTCCCCACAATTGTAAATATAGACATATCTATATAATAATAAAAAGAACTGTCTAAACTGTCTTTCAATAGTAGAAGGATAAATATAATAATATAGAGCAATGAAAATGAACAATCAACTACACATATCGACATGATGCATTTCCAAAGTGAACGAATAAGTCAAGAAAGAATACACATAATTTGGTCAAAACCTTCCAATGACTTCCCATATCCTTCTGGGTAAAAGGGAAAGCCCTTACAATGGCCTATAAAGCTCTATGCCATGAGGTCATCTGACCTCACCTTATATTGCTCCCTCCATCCTCCACAGCTTACTCCACCCCAGCAACACTGACCTTACTGTTTCTTAAATGTTCCAGGCATGGTCGCACCCCTACCCGCATCTTCACAGGGCACCTGCACTTACTGTTCTTCTTCCTTCAGATATCCAGATGGCTCCCTCCCTCAACCCCGTCCTGTCTTTACTCAAACACATGTCGCAGTGAGGCCTTCCCTTACCACCCTACTTAAGGTTCCAATAGCCACGCCTCCTCCACATCCCTCCCCATCCCTTTTCCCTGCTTCATTTCCCCCGCCCCCTAACACTTATTGTGCCATATTTTTTACTTAGTTATTTTCAAATCTATCTCCACCTAACTAGAATATAATCCCCGAGGGTAAAAATTTTTGTCCGTTTTTCCACTGCAGTATCTCCGAAGCCTAGAACAGTGCCTGGCACGTAGTAGGCACTCAAGTGATATTTCTGGGTGAATGACTACATGAACATATGAACGATATTCCAAGAAATATCAAGAAGCAAACCAAAGTGCTGGTTGACTGATGACAGAAGGAAGAGTTCATTTCCAGTTCTGCTGGACCAGAAGAGTCATTTTGGGCAGCCTGCCTCTGACACATACCTCTAGGTGACAGATGAACCCATTTAGGAATCTGGGGGATGCATTTTGGGGCTGCTCATCCTAGAAGGGGTGTTAGGATGTTGCCCAACTCATAACATAGTGTTTTAAAGAAGCCACGGTACATTTGTTTCCTGGTTGAGAGGGCCAGCTGGCAACTGCTGGCTGTCTCTTCTTCTCTTCCATGCTCTATTACTTAGTCATTCACCAAACATTTGTGGAGCAAATGTCTAAATGACAGGACTGTACTAGGGCTTCATGTGCATAATTTTGTTCTGTTAAACAACCTTTTCAAATGTATTTGCATGAAATTGTATTTCACCTTCATTCTCATTCTCATTCGCGTGCTCTCTCTCTTTCTCTCCCTCCCCCCCTTCCTCCTTTTCTTCTCTTTCTCTCCCCCTCACCAGGTCCTGGGTTAATCTTTATTATTTTAAGCAATACATGTTTGCTGTAACCAGAAAACCCAACAATACAGCATTCTATATGGTACAAAATGAAATTCCTTATTATAATAATAAAATCCATTGATCCTCTTGGCTGATAGATAGGTGAGAATCCCCTGGAGAATAGAAAGGGGATGAAAGGGAAAATTTTCACAAACCTGAACTACTTTTCTACATAAAAGGACCTGCAGGGAATCTCAATTTTCAATTGTCTGTAGCATGTCATGCTTGTCAAAAGCTTGGCTGAAGCATCTGGTATTCGAGAAAGACATCCTACAGGTCATACCAGACATTCATTCCTTAGATTTTCTATGGTTTATCCCTGTGTCAAGTAAGACTGCCAGCAAGCAACACACCTGGAGTAGATAATCTTAGCTGTCGACATGCATACCTTCAGAGAGCTATGCTTCTAGTTATATCCTTTTACTTGAGAATCAATATAAAATATGACCAGTGGGGGAATTTCTGCAAACATTTTTATCCTCAAAACTGCTCCTGAAGGCTATCCATTTTCTACAGAACACATACAGAAATTCTTCCCAAGGTTTAGCTTGGATTTTTCTGACCATCTGGTATGCTTCTTCTTTGCCTTCTTCCTATCCTTCCTCTTCTTTTTCCTCATCTCCACACTCTCTCTTTTCCAGATAATGAGAACAATATAATTCATCATCTCTCTCTTTTTGCTTGGGCTCCTAGAAAGCTCTGGCCAACTTCTGACTCAATGGTATTAGTCTCCTTTGGCCTAGGCAATCTTTCTTGCATCATTCTAGCCTTTCTTGGATGATTTTAGTCTTTTTACTGCTCTGTTTTCAAAAACTTTTTGAGATCTTTTCTTCTGTTCCTTTTTTTTTTTTTTTGCAAGGAGGCATAGACATAGTAACACGTTAATAAACAGTCTAATGTTAGCACTTCACAATTTACCAGTAAGGAAAATAAGGGCCAGAGAGGCTGTCTTTAATAAGAGCCATAAACAGCTGGTTTGCAGAAGGGTTCAGGCTAAACCTGGAGTGACCACCCTTTCTACTACCCTATTTATCAAGTTAAAGACTAATATTTCTTCTGCCTTCACATGTTGTAGATATTCAATCACTTTGATTTCCTTTGTGTTCTCTTTTTTGGGGGGAGAAGACAAGGCTGTGGCCAGTCTGATTCCCCACTCATCAACATCAATGCACAAGGTTGACAGGGTCCAGGAGGGGAGAAGCTATCTTCTCACATCTTTTCATTTCTGTTTATAGAGGCCCAGTTTCAGCAACCTATCGAATCCACTTGGGACATCAGACATAAGAAAGAAGATACAGACAAAATATCTTTAGGAATTGAGGTGCTTCTGAGCATTGTATTTTTGTTGTGGAGTGTGGAGTCACCAAAAAGGGCACAGTTAAATGCAAGCTGAAGAACTCTACATTTTGAAATTTAAAATATGGTAGTTTATACTCCTAAAGCAAGTATGATTGATTGAATTTAAAATAATAATTCCCACCTAAAATATTAATATGAAGTAAAAATTCTTATCTGTACTTTCATGTTTCCTTGCATGGAAAAATACGGCAAGTCTAAAGTTGGGTCCAAGAGTGCTAAGCTGGACAAATATTCAGGGTTGACTGACAGGTGTCCATAAGTGCTGTGGAGGAGGGGGTCACAAGTCAGACGGAGAAGAGAATGTGATGGGGCCATGTTCTGTCTGGAATGCCACTATGTGCGGCACACAGACTGTCTGGAGGCTAGGTCTCCCACATACCAACTGGGTTAATTCCAAAACGTTTCCTCAATTCTTTGAGCTTCAATGTTCCCATCTGTAAAATGGTAACAACAAAAGCTGTACCCTAGGACTGTGCAGAAGATTTAATAAGGCTGCATATATGAAGCACATGGTGTAGTGCTCACTTAGGTTCCCAACTAATCATAGTATTACCATTACTGAGACAGGTTAGAGCTACTGTCGTAGTCAGTCAATAACTGTTTTATTTAACCAACTAGGCAAGAATCATAAAGAAAAACCTGGAGGACTCAGTTGTCATGGAAGGTACTGAAGAGGCGCTGAGGACACCTAGCTGAGGACAGACTGAACTCTCTGGGATGGAGGTAGCTGCAGGGATGACAATTTCAGACTGATATTGTAATAAGCCAGACTTATGTTAAGATAAATCAAATCAGTGAATAAACTCCATACCTGGTAATTAGCTAACTCTGCTTGTCTTATAGAGCTTATAGATAAGAGGCCAAGGTTTCTTCACATTGTCATCAAGTCATAAGTGGCCAGCTGAGCATATAAAGGGCCAAGTGCCCCTGGGAGTAATAATGGGGAAAGACACAGTTCTGGGATGGAAGCCTAAGGAGAAGAAACCCTGACAAACAGAGAAGCTAGCAGCCCTAAGTCTTGAGGGTTGGGGGGCATCAGCTTCTTTGTAGGGTGGTGGTGAAGTTCTTGGCTCATTTTTGTCACAGATAGCAATTTGGATCTGAATGTAAAAACATTGTGCCAGAAACGTTCTGTTACAGGAAGCTCACTAGAAAGCAATGAAAGATGAAACTGCTACATATCCTTTAAAGGCATCACTATTATCTTAGGGAGGAGGAAAGAGCACTCATGGCCAAGAATAAATTAAGTTGATAAAAGGAATATAGGAGTTCCCCCCTGGTATAAAACATCTTGACTGACTAACCTAGATGGTCCAGATGTTTGTATGTGGACATATTCTACACATCGTGGTCCCATCATACAAATACTGGGTTCTACAACATTTGTATGTTGATCTTATCTGTACAGTTGCTCTGATTTGTTAATTATAAAAGCAAAACTAAGTAACATTTAAGAGAACAGACAAACTCAAGCTGGATTTTGTTATTAACTTGGCAGATGCAGTGGCCTTTGATTTTGTGCCTGATATTCTGAGTAACTGCTGGATTTTTTTTTTTTTTTACCAATTCCTTCTCCATATTTAAGTTTTAGAAAATAAATGACCACCTTCCCACCCCCTTTCTTTCCCCACACCCCCACCAATATCTACTGCCACCTTTCTCTTTGGGTATCCCAGTGAGCAACAATAAAAAAATCACAATAAATGTTTCATTTGAAGCTCATATAATTCGTGTCATACAGCCTTTGAAATAACTTTTCTTGTTTAAAATTTTATCAAGATTAAACTGATATTCTCCAGAGACTATTTTTCAGTGAGGCAAAGTGTTCTATATAAACGAATGAAATTTTAGGCCTTTCTATTTATTTTGTGAGAAGATAACTTTTTAAAAAGGTAAACTTTGTATTTTAGATTATTTTTAGATTTATAAAAATATCATATGAATAGTACAGAAAATTTCCTTATGCCTGGCACCTATTTCCCCCTTTATTAATGTGTTAATTTAATGATACATTTGTCACAATTAAAAAATACTTTTGTATTCTTAACTAAGTTCCATATTTTATTCATTTTTACTGAGAAAAAATGAATAAAGTATAAAATTTAGTTAATAATGTCAATATTGTCCTGCCACACTCTTTCTACGTATAACCTGCTGTGACTTCCCCATGCGGCTCCTTGAGGTGTGCAGTGTAACTCCTCCAGGACCTGTGGGTAATAAACGTCTCTATTTCACTTTCCCTTGCTGTCTTTTGTTGAACCAGGGCTCAGTATCCAACACCCTGGGTTTCTATTTGACAAATATTAATTTAACAAACTCACAACAGACTATAATCTAATACTATTTTATTTCATTGCTCAAATGGTTCCAGCTTTGGCTACTGTGCCTCTTTGACATTCCCCCTCATTGTGGGTTTTCTGACGACTTTCTTATATTCTAGCACCATCAGATGCTCCAGGTTCCTCTTGTGTGTTTTCTGTCCCAGGCTTAGGATCAGCCACTTCTCCAAGGAGCCCTTTTATTAGAGAATGGCATTAGAAACCAAGATCTGTGGGGTAAGTGTGCTTATTGTTCCTGGGGTGTCAGCTGTTTCTGGGCTCTTTCAGATCACAGAGGAAGGAAATATATGTGTGTATACTAACTAGCGAATATGAATGTATCTATAAATATTTCTACATGTGACCATTTGTATAATACATTAAACATTAGTTCATACTGATGTCAAAAAGAAAACCTTTTGCTTGTTTCTTGTGCCCTTCTGCTTCTAACATGGAAAAAAGCACATTTCAAATTGGAAAAAAAAATAAGTTGAAATGATTACTTTTCTTGTCAGTTTTCCTACCCACCTTTCCCTGCTCACTGAAGTGGGGCATTTTAGATATCCAGTCTTCTTAACTGCTGTAGCCATCTTGAACGCCTTACCCTGGAGACACTGCCTGGGTAAGCCTACATTTCTTTCTCCCACAGCACGTCATACTGTCTGTCCTGCTGACTCCACTCCTGCTGACATCCATCACATAGGGTCATTTTTCTTTACAAAACTGACTCACACTTGATGATTTACATCTTGGTCATTTATCTGCTTCTGTGAAAAGTTCAAAAACTGGAGCCAAAACAAACTCCAGAATTCATCTAAGGCAAAACCTCTTGTTGCTTTAGACTTGCTATAACTTACTTTTTCTGCCAAGATGTAGGGGGAAAAAAATGAAACATTTAGCTCATGTGGGAAACAAGTTTTACAGATAAGTGGGCACCATCATTATCATTTCTTACTTGGGTATAGCACTTTAGAGTTTACAAAGCAACTTCTGTTCATGCCGTCTCACTTTTATTTCTATCTAACAATCCTGAGAGAGTATTAAGGCAGGGGTTGCTGTTCCATTTACAGATGAAAAAACTGAGGTTTGTGACAAGTGCTGGTGAGGATGTGGAACAACTGGAACTCTCATATATTGTTGGGAATCCCAAATGATATAAACACTTTGCACAATACTTTGGATATACATACAATGGAATACTACTTACAACAAATTATTGATATATGCCAGAACAATGATGAATTCCCAATGCATTATGCTATATGAAAAAAGCCAAGCTCAAAAGGCTATCTACTGTAAGATTCCATTTATATGACATTCTGGAAAAGACAAAAGGATAAAGGGAGGATTCAGATCAGTAACTCCCAGAGGTTTGCAGTAGGGGAGGAGATTGACTAAGAAAGAGAGAAAGGAACTTTTGGAATGAAGGAAATATTCTGTTTTGATTATGGTGGTCATTAGACAAATGTATGCAATTTATCACAACTCAAAACGTACATCAGAAAGGGTGACTTCTACTCTACGTAAATTATACTTCAATTTAAAAAAGAAAAAGATAAATGAAAAAGAGGGGTGGAAAAGAGGTTTATAGAAGCTGTTATCTACTAAGCAACATGTTCATGGACATTAAGCAGAACCAGGAATTGAACCTAGGTCTTCTACCTTCAAGTCCAGTCTAAGAAAACAACAAATTTTCTGATTTCTCTAATTTAAGACACAGTCCTAGTTAGAATAGGAATCCTAAGGGTTGACCCATTTATTCTCATCCATACTTGGGAGCAGAGCTCTCACTTTCTCTATCTAGGACACACATTCATACTTAAGGGCTTAGAATGACAACAGCCAATCTATGAAGGATGGACTATATTGTGATGTTATGTTTCACTGGCAGAAGTGTTGGGAGAAAGAATTTGAAATACAGTTCTCTACAGAAAAGATATAAAGTGCGCACATGAAAAGATACTGAACATCATTAGCCACTTAGGGAAATCACATTAAAACCAGAGCTACCACTTCACACCTACTAGAATGGCTATAATAAAAAACAAAAACAAAAACAAAAAAACAAAAAAACAGAGAATACCACGTGTAGACAAGGATGTGGAGAAATCAGAACCCTCATATATTGCTGGCAGGAATGGAAAATGGTGCAGCCCCTTTGTAACATAGTTTGGCAGTTCCTTAAAATGCCAAAATTGAGTTATATATATAACCCAGCAGTTTCACTCCTGGGTATATCCAAGAAATGAAAATATACATCCACACAAAAATGTATATGTAAATATTCACAGAAGCATTATTTATAATAACCATAAACTGAAAGCAACACAAAATGTCCACCAACTGATGACGGATAAATAAAATGAGGTATATCCATACAATGGAATATTAGTTGGCTATAAGAAGAATTTAAGTACCAATGTATGCTATAACATGGATGAACCCTGAAAACATTATGTTAAATAAAAGAAGCCACACACAAATGACCACATATTATATGCTTGCATTTGTGTGAATGTCCAGATTAGGCAAATCCATAGGGGCAGTAAGTAGATACAGAGGTTTCCAGGGGCTAGGGTTATGGAGAAATAAGGAATGACTGTTGACATGTATGGGGTTTCTTTCTGGAGCCATGAGCATGTTGTAAAACTGATTGTGGTGATGGTTATACAACTCTATGAATATACAAAAAAGCCACTGTACTGTGTACTGTAAATGTGTATCTTGTATGGCATAACATTATATCTCAATAAAGCTGTTGCAAAAAAACATACTGAAAACAACAAACAAACAAATAAAAAAAGAAGTGTTGCCAGGAGTAGAAAGAGCACATAAGAGAGGGGATTGGGTATTCTGGATTGAGCCGTCCTACCTCATTATGCCCGAGTGGGGCTCATTCTCCCTAAATTTCGATCCTCCCCTCTAAGCCTAAGTTTTCCCTCACTCTAAGCTGGGGGTGCAGCTGCTTCTCCTCTAGGGACTCTGCTCATTTGAACAACCAGGCTGAGGGTGGATTGGGTAAGAAATCACTACCTGAAAAGAATGAAGAAGAGAACACATTTTGCTAAAATATACAGGATATAGCAATAGCAGAACCCTCACTGACACCCACCCTATAGACACAAGCCCTTAGTCCAGGGCTTTAGCTGTTGACTGGAAAACTCGGTTTTTCCTCCTTCCTTCCCTGCAAATAGGGGTATAGCAAATGGGTAATAAATATAAGATTTTGGATTTGGTATTACATTCAATTCACCTTATACATTAAGCATCAGGATTATAATAACAATAGATGACATTTATTGATTATAACAACCATACCTAGATGGAAGCATTATCTTCATTTGACAGATGGGCAAGGAGTGGCCTAGAAAGACTTAGTAACGTAGGTCAAGTAAACGTCAGATTCAAACTTGGGAAGATCAGACTCTAGAGCTCAAGTTTTAATGGGTGTTGGAAAGCATTTAGTCTAATCCTCTGATGTCCAGAGGCTAAAAGACTTGCCCTACATCACATGGCTGGCTAGAGGCAGAATGTAGATTCCAGATGCATGATCTTGTTCAAAGTTTCCTTGGCCTGTTTTAGATTCCTGGTACTGATATGAAAGAGATTCTCTGAAGTTCAGATTTCACAGCCACGGTCTAGCTAGCTAGCTTGAATCCTGAAACTATCCCAGGCAGATACGTATGTATTATTTTCTTAAGGATTTCTAAGAAAGTGGTTTCACAGTCTTCAGTTGTATTGCTGATAGTGTCCTTTCCTCCCCTCCTCCACCTACTAGTCTTTAAGAGAAAGGGAATTACTGGGTGTGGTCTCTTCTTCAAAAAATGCCATGTCATGCTGCTCTTCTTAAAAGCAAACAAATAAACAAACAAACAAACAAACAAAAAACACAAAAAAGAAACAGCCCCCAATTCTTAGGGTGACATATCAAACTTTAGTTCCTATGACTTTTCTCGTAGTCTCCCTTTACCCTGTACACAGAAACTTCTTTCTTGTTAGGAAAAGGGCTTGGATCTCCAAGGTTTGGATATTCGGTCCCTAAATCATAAACTCCTAAAACTAGAAGAGCCTATCCTGATGTGGAATCAGGACCAGCTCACCATTCTTCCTCTATGACTGATTCACACCTTAGGGAAGAGAGTAATGATAGTGACAGGGTACGGAGGGGAGATGAGAGCATGTAATATTTTAAAAACACGTATTCAACATTACAAGTGCTTTCATTCATGCTATCAACTATATTTTGAAATTCCAAATCACATTAAAATGTGGATGAGCTCTTTTTTAACATTTTGAAAGGAATTAGTTAAAAACACTAACAAATTTTACTTTAAATGTAGTCTCTCTATTCTATAAACCCAGATATAGACAGTTGAATCAGCTTTAATGTCAGTACCTCTATCTACCATTTTTGTAATCATTCAAAGAGCCCACATAGGTGTACTGAATTGTTCAGAATGGTGACCACCATTTCTCCAAACTTCTTGACAGCTTGTAAATGGTGATCTTAAAATATTATTGTATTGGAAGCAAGGAAAATTTTCTTATCTTCTCTAAAAGTCGGTGATCCAGAGTTATTAGTTTTCTAGAATCATTATGTTCATCATTACTTATTTATTAAGTTCTTGAGTTTGGGTCAATCTGTTGCAAACATTCCCTAACATTATCTCTTTAAATTCTTGCAACAATCCTATTTGTTAGGTAGGTGTTAGTAGCACCATTTTACAGATGAGGTAACTGAAAATGGTTCAGAAAGTTGCCAGGGTTTCCCACAGACAGTAAGTGGTAAAACTGGGATCTGAATTCAAATCTCGGAGCCCATCTCTCACCCAGAGCTGAAGCTTTGTGTACCATGTGAACAGTGCCCTCTAGAATTATGTAGTGTCTCTGCCACTTCCCATGGAGTGCAGCAATGAGTTGTACAGGCTGACAGATGTGAAAGGGGCATGGAGAGAATAATGGAAGAGAAAACTGGACAGGAATGCTGTATAGCCCCTTGAATGTGGCTAAGATACCTGAACACTATTTGGTTGGTAGTAGAAGCTACTAACAAATGAAGAGAAGAGAGCTCTCTCTCCTATTGCCATAGGGACAAGGAATGAATGTGAAAACCAAATGGCAAATGTAGTGTTTGTTAACAGTTGTCATGTAATCTCCCTGGGAAAGGATGGCAAAACTATCAGCCAAAGTAGGATATTTGGTTCTATGTGAATTTTTATTAGCAGAATATCTGGCTCCCTCATGGGTACAGATAACAAGCAGTTACTTATACTGGCCTACATAATAGGTATCTTGCTTTGTTTAGATTAAAAGAGTAAGTTACTGTGTTGGGCTTGAAATTCTACTGGAATACCAATACGTTTCTAAGCAGTGCGATGTAAACAATTTTTGAGATTTTAAGAAGGAAATCACAGTGTAAGAAGTAATAAAAATTTTGCTTTTAAAAAAAGACGGTTTCAGATCACACTTTCTATGGATTTAGCCTGCTTATCTCATCCACTGGTTGAGGACCAAGCTTCTGAGAGCCGAGCAGGGAAGCCCGCCTTGTGTTTACGCGACAGTAGAGAAAATTAATTTCAACTCACATGCAGAAGTGGTTTTCAGAGGAAGGGATGTGACAAAGCTGTTAAACCCAGTGGAGGCAGAAGAGGAAAGCTGGGCGGATTATGTATCTGAGCACTGTCATTTTGAAATTCATTTTGGCCCCCAGAGTATAAATACACTTCAGTATTTTTGTTAGGATTGCCAGAAAATCAGCAAGTGTTCACTTTCTTTGGCCAACAAAAGCATGACTCTCTGTGCAAAAATTTTCTGCACATTTATAAACAAGAACATTTTAGAAAATCCCTTCTTGCTGAGAGATATTACAACAGATATATTTAACTATAAAATAAAGCAGATACAAAGAATACCATGAGTTGATCAAGGACAGGAAAAGATTTTGTTTCTCTTCTGACATGAATGTCTGTATGTCTTCCTATCCCCCTCAAATATCTTCCCTCTACTGTGCTGGTCTGATGAGCTGCCATCCAAGTTTTCACCTTTGTTTTTGGTCAGATTTCTCAAATAAGTATTTCCAGTCCATTATCTATACTTTCTCACCAATGCAACCTGGTTTTCCATCCCTGCAGGCTATTGTGATGGCAGTCTCCAAGTGATCCATGACCTCCTATCCAAATCTAAGGCAAATACTTTTCTCCCTTACAGAATCTCCAAGTTGAAAAAAAGCCACTAGATGATCTCAAACTTTTGGGTGAACTTTTTCTGTAAATGGCCAGATGATAATTATTTTAGGCTTTGTGAGCCATTCAATCTTTGTTGCAAATATTCAGCCTCATCATTACAGCATGGAGAAGCCATAGGCAATACATAACAAATGTGCATGAGACTATAAAGTTCCAAAATAACTTTATTTATGGACTTTGAAATTTGAATTTTATATCATTTTTAATTATTACCACATCTTAGTCTTCTTTTGATTTTTGAAAATCATTTAAAAAATGTAAAAACCATGCTTGGCTAGCTCAGAAGCTAAAACAAGTGGTGAAATGGATTTGGCCTCAAAGGTCACAGTTTGTCTAGGTCAGCATTCCGACCCAACCCAGGAGTTTCCTCCTAGCTTTGAAGCCAGCCAGCCAGGTTCTGTGTGAAATTTCTCCAGTTATAAGAAGCTCACTACCTCAAGAGGATCCTATTCTCAGGGCGAGATGAAATAACTAGACCTAGTTCTGCCTGCTAAAGTCACAAAGAATAACCCAACTTTATCTTCATGGCAACCCTTTAAACACTGAAATGTATATATTGTGACCACCTTGGATGTCTACACCTTTTCAAAATAGTCCAAGTTTCTTCAGGTATTTCTTGTACAATGTTTTTTTTTTTTTTTTTTTTTTTAGCGTCCCCTCTGCTTTGGTCTGTAGAAATCCTGAGAGTTTGGCCTCAGAATACAGCACCTGTCCCCGCTCTGTCTTCTGCCACCTGTTTGCCATTTTGGACTCTCTATCAGTAAATTTATCAACTCCCCTGGCTCAGGATAATGTGTACTTATCTTGGAAATTCTTCTCCCTTGCTTTTCATCGCCCACATTGCCTGATTCTCTTGTGATGCTCATATTCTCCTTCTCACTGGATCCTTTTATCTTCTTAGACGGTGGGTGTCACCAAAGCTTGATCCTTGGAAACCATAATCTCTCTCACACTTGATATCTTAGGAAACAGATTAATTCTCATGGCTCAGACATTCTCCTATAGGGATCACTCCCAAATTGCATCTCCTAGTACATGAACTCCAGGCTCCTACCTCCTATTGCCTAGACAGCATCCACTTAAAATCTCACTTTATTCTCACCCTAAAACCTTCATGTCCCAAACTAAATATCTCTTTACAAGATGCTGATAATAATGATGCTGATGATAGTGGTAATAACAGAAATAACAACAAACATTTATTGAGCACCTACACCATGTTACACTGTCTTAGTTAGCTTTTACAATGAGGAAACAACTCAGCTCCTTTTATAGTTGAGGAAATAGGCTCAGCGAAGTAAAGTAATTTGGCCAAATACACTATGCTAGTAAGTAACAGGGTCAGAATTTGAACCCTGAATTAAATCATATGTTCTTGACCACATTGGATGGTTTTTGCAACTGCCTAGATGCTGCCACAGGTGTGCCATGTATTCCACATGCCCTGCCTGGAAAGCCTGAAGTCAGTTTTGACCCTTCTCTCTCGTTCAGCCTTCCTATCCAGTTAATCACTGTACTACTGGGATACTTTTTCTGAACCATTGAGAGCCATTTTCCCCTTTTATTCTCACCAGCATCTATACCAAGTTCCTTGTCATCTCCTTTAGTTTACTCCAACTCTCTCATGATGGACCTTCCTGCATCCACTATGCATGATCTTGCCCAATATGTAGGATCAAACTGGTTCTCTCACTTGAAAGGTCCTCCCTGCCATGCATCGATTTGCCATTCATTCATTTGACCCACCCTGAAATTGTCCAGCCCTAACTGATCTAAAATCCTCTTTCTAGGGGCAGAAGATATGGAAGACTGGAATGTATGTCAACTGTCATGTAATTTAAATATTTATGTGTACTTTTTGTTACTTAATATTTTTTGTCTTCGGTCATTTCAAGAGCAGTGAGTTCTGTAAAACTAGAGGAAGAGCAAGAAAAGAAACCTCCAGGTAAAAGAGATTTGAGAAATGCTGGAGAATTGTAATTGGTAGACTTTATTGCTGGACTTCTTATATCTTCAATATGCTAATGTGCATTGAAAATATCAATATAGAAGTGGAAAAAAGCTGCAAAGGTGTTTCTGAAAAGTACTGAATCATAAGTCTTTATTTTTTCCCCTTCTCTTCTAGAGCAGGTTGGGACATCAGAGTTCTGCAGTACAATTTTTAGGAAAAGTGGCTCTAGAAGTGTCTATCACAATGCTAGGCAATGCTAGGCATGTAATACTTGTCTTAGGAAACAGATCAGTTCTGTTTAGGCAATAGTGATGAAGGAAGAGAAGCCCTAGACTTGGAGTGAGAAGGACAAATTGGAACCCCAGATGCCAAAGCAGAATGGTCCTATAAGGATTAAATTAGATAATGCATGTAAAGAGTTCTGCACAAGTATAAAGGCGCAGTATAAATGTGTATATTATTTAAGGGTTTTAATTTATATCTTAAAACTTTCTCCCAAGATTGGCTACTGGTTTTTCCACCCAAACACTAAGAAATCATATGTCATATACAAATAGAGAGCTTCTTCAAAATATTAGTTTGAAGGACTACAAATACACAATACACAGATTTTCATCTTCTCTAATTTCAGGGAGTATTCATGGCATCTACATATTTGATTGATCCAGATAAAGATCTGCCAGAAATATATGATAATATTACTTTTAATTGAAGAGACTATTTTACAAATTACAAAAATGAGTCATAACAACCAGATAAGATAACTAGCTTCAACATGATTTGGAGTGGTTGAGGGGGTACTGAGGGCATCAGGGTGGCTGTGAAGTCCTAGGGAATGGGGAGTAGGAGGCAGAGACTAGAAGAAATGATGTGCTGGCTGGCATGCCAACAAACATCTTGGCTGCATTTCTTGTCCTGGACCAGTCCTGCATGCTTTTGATCCTAATGCTTTATACACAATTTTAGTGTCTGTATACTTTTTAAGTGTGAGGTGTAATGATAAAGGAATGAAAACTGTATTTGTGTGAAGCTTATGAAATCCAAATAATGAGATAAAGGTCTCACCTTGTAAATCCATATGCCAGCACAGGAGGGACCAAGATCTCATCTTCCACAGAATTTGTCCTGCTTTGACCTACAGCTGAATCTTTCTTTCCTTCTCTGCTGCTTCTCTGGCTCCTGAGGATTTGTGGTTATGCAGCTTCAGTAGGCTGAGGCATTAAAGCCCCCCAATCCTAATTTTCTCCTCTATGACACATCCACCTATCTCCCCTATATGACAGTTACCTAAAGTATGTTGTGTAATAGGTACCAGGCCTACATGCGCTCAGTACTCAAGTATACTTGTGAAATGTTGCATTCTGAGAATGTCCCAATGTACATTAGCATAATAAATGACCTGAGAAGTACTGCAATGGAAAAGAAAACCTTAGTTATCATTGTTTGCTCAACCTGAGGCATATGTGTTAGACCATTGGGGAATACTTTTCCACAGAATGCATACTGACATCCCACACAACTCACTGTGGGAGATGCTGCTCTGCTCTTAGTTATCCCTCAAATTCCTCAAGCAAACCAGCATTTTATATCCCCATTCCTTTATTCATGGTATTTTCCTCATAGTATAACTATTTATTTTGCAACTATATGCATCGTACCACCTGTATAGCAATATAAAGAAGAGTTTGGGCTTTGAGGTCACAAAAGCCTGAGTTTCATCTTGGCTTAGTCACTTTCTGGCTATGTGATATTAGGCAAATTATATAGCCTTTATAAATCTTAGTTTTCTTATTTGTAAAATAAAGCAATGATTCCCATTTTTCAGGGTTGTCTAAAAGCTAAATGTGAGTAGGAACTTTAAGTGCTAGGCATAGTGGGCAGGGCAAGGCATGAATTAACAATGGCTATATTATTAATTTCTCCATCACCATCATCATCACCACCACCACCACCACCACCATTACCATTGTTATCATTATCATAATCCAAATAAATGGAGGAAAAATTAGACATCCTCAAGCAGCTAATCATCAAATTAACCAATTTTTCTCTTTTTTTCTTGAGGAGATAATTTGACTTCCATATTGAGAATGTGTCTTGGTTTTAGAAAGTTATTTCACACAGTATCTCAAGCTAAACCTGGAGACAAAATGAGAAACATCTGTTGGATGATTGAAGAATTAAGGAGATTCACATCTAGCTTAGAAATGCTTAGCAAAGAGGGGATTGATGGTTCAAGGCCAACCTAATGAGCAGTCACTAGTGATGTGCCATAGAGCTTTCTATTAATTTCTATTTGGTTTGACATTTTCCCAAACAATTTGAATAAATATACATAACACACCCTCACTAAACCTGAATATATATATATGTACAAAAAATCAGGAATGGTAGCTAATTCAATACATAACTGAATTAAGATTCAAAATTATTTTGATAGGCTTGAATGTCCAAAAAGATGAAATTTAGTAGATTTAAATATAAAACATTACATCCATATAAAGAAACAACAAAGTAACCCATGCACAGAGAGAAGATGAACTTGATGGCTATTTGTCTAGGAGTTTTAGTTGACCTTTAACTGGGCTAATAATTAGACACTGGTATGTGAATGGGAGAAGGAGAAGTTAATAGTTCTATTTTGGCCATATCTGAGATGCTCTGTGGACACTGTTAGAATGTAAGCTTTGTGAGGGCAGGGCTCTGTTCCTCTTCTGTGCTGTATCCCCAGTGCACTAAACAGCACCTAGTACATAAGCTGGTGCTCAGTAAAATTTCATTAAATGAAAAAAGCCAAGGAGAGGTATTGAGAAGGAAACTGGGTTTATGAATGTTTAAATTTCTTGGGTGAATGTAGATTCTTGGCAAAGCATAAGTACATTCCTCCTTGGCTCCTACATGTGCAGTAAATATCTCTAAAGAGTATTTTTTCAATGAGCTGAATGAAACATCCTAATAGGGTCAGTTAATGCAGTTCTGTAGAGAGGCTCAAAATCCCAGTCTCTGACTAAAACATACCTGGTCTTTCCCACAGTGTTGTGTCATTTAAGCGACATATCTGATAGCAGAGAACATCAGACCTTGAAAAGCTACTGGACTGCTTCTCTGAGTCATGTTTACTATTTCTAACAACAACAATATTTCTCACATGTCAAAATTCTTATTTGACTATTCACTAATTTCCATTGGATGTATTTTTATTTCTATCAGTCTGAGGATTGAAGTGCTAACTTGATGCCTGCTTTAAACAGAATAAAATAGGCCTCCAATAGGTCAATGGCTTTGGTGGTTTTCTTTCTAGGTTGGTTAAATACTAGATATATGACAGGAGCTTTAAGAAGAGTAACTAAGAATAAAAATATCCTGTTATAGTAACAAAAGTTTGATATTTAGGATTTCAAAATCACCTCTTCCACTGCAGCACGAGGAGCAAAGAATAAAAAAAAAATACAGAAAGAAAGAAGGAAGAAAGGAATGAAGGAAAGAAAGGAAAAAGAGAAAGCAGCAAGGTAGCTAGCCTCCACGTTGATTTAAATTTACTTTGGACAATTCTCAATTATCTGCACTAATGGATGACCTCGTTGGGACATAGCTTTGTTCCTTGCTTTGAATCCTGGTGTGGCTCCATGGTCTGGAGCAGTGATTCTTAACCATTGGTAGCATGAGAATCATCTTGTGGAACTTCTTTAAAAAAGACAGATCCCAGTGTCCATCATGTATCCACTGAGCCAGAAACTCCTGGGGGTGGGCTCCAGGCATGTGCATATTTAAAAAGTATTCTGATGCCCTTGCCTTTATTTGGCTGATCAGTGGAAACCACTGTTCAAGGAAATCACATTAGATGTTTATTTAAAAGCATGAGCACAGATGTGGAGGTCCTGATACAAAAGGAGCTCGGCAGCCTTCTCTTGTTGCCCCAACTTCGAGCGCAGGCTCCCTACCTCCCTCATGGTCCTTCTAGAAGTACAGGTAGAACTTAATTAAGATTTTGAATTTCAAAAGCAATCCCTATTGAGAATGTAGATTTCATGCAAAATAGGATTCAAAAGAGAGGAGGAAAAACATAGCAGAGATGGTGTGGTCAAGAGAGAAAGATAAAGAAATAAAATAAAGTAAAATTTGGATTTTTTAAGGCATTCTACATTTTGAGGCATCTAGTACTTCAAAGTCCACAAGGGAACTTTAAAAGACAAAGGCCTGAGCCCCTTTATGCTGGTTCTGTGGAAATGACAACTTATTCTAATGCTCTTATGGGACAGTATTCTCAGACACCTTGTAATGCCATTGTCCTCTTCATTTCAAGAACCACAGTCTCCCAATTCAAAGGATATGCCCCATTTTTAATATTAGGAAGTAAGCCCATGCGTTAAAGTCAACAAGGAGGTCAGCATTGTTATAGGTGTTAAAATCATAAAGAACATTTAGAATCCTGCTGTGAGGAAAATGATTTTATTCAGAGTAGGAGAACCAAGTTGAGGAAACATGGCTCCTTCAGCTTTTGATTCAACAGCATCAGGTTGATGAGCCAAATACATTGGCTCTAGAAGCCAAATCACCTGGGTACAAATCCTAGCTGTGAAACTATAGGCCATTTAATTAGCCTCTATGTGCCTCCTTTTTCTCATCTGGTAAGTGGGGGGGATAATGATATTTTTAAAATGGTATCTATTATTTTTAGTTATTCTGAAAATGCAGTTATTTTAGTTTTTGTTGTTTTTGTAACCAACAATGAATCATTACTGTGTCTTGGGTCCTCACTGAGTACTTTACACCTGTCATCTTTCTGCATGCTCACAGAAACCATTTGAGGTAGGTACTATTATTATTCACTTCTAAAGATGAGGGATTAGGTGGTTGTTTTGAGGTTACACAGCTGGGAATAGTGGATTAGAACCCAAGTGGGCTTACTTAAGAACTGCATCCTGCATGATGATATGAGTACACCCTTTCCCACTCCTAGCCCTGCTGTTACTGTGAGTGAGGAGAATCCTGTGGGTGCTGACAGACAAGAACCATCAAACATGATCTGCTGACCACTGGCTCCAGTGAAGATGAGCCAGCCCCATGTGAATAACCTTGCTCTTAGAAGCTGCCTTGCACAGCTCAGTCTTTGTGGTTTAATCGCTACTGTGTTTTTTAGTCCAGAGATTTCTGAACTAAGACCTCTGTTAACTAGAAAAATGCAGTGAAATGCTCTGGGGAATGAATACAACGCCTGCTCTCAGAGGTGTGCCTCTGGGCAATGTGCTTTCCCGAGGAGAAATCTGGTTTTCCAAAGTGAGCTGAAATTTCCCTTACCCTGAGAGGGCTTTATTAGCAATTTATCCCCATGAGTGTTCAGATACGAGGAACAAAGTTTGTATAGCAGCCCTGAACAGATGATTTTCTTAGCTGTCTGCATTAAAGAAAAAAAAAAGCCTTGAGAGAAAACTTTTCTTACATGGTGGAATGTAGAAATTTAAAACAATACTTTTTCCAAAATACTTCAAATGAAGGAACACATGTGGACACGAGGACGCTGCTCCACCCTCTATTATCATATGTCATACTTTTTTTTTATTGTGCTGAAATGGTGTTCCCTTGGCTATGACCATCCTTTTGGATGTTGGAATGTGCCAAAGTGACCATCATCACTTATGAAATATATAAGGGATTCTGGCTGAAAGGACCCAGGCTCAAATCCAACCTTTCCCTGGCTAGATGGTTTATTTATTTGTACAATTCTTCCCCAGGGAGGTAAGCTGCACTTTGGCATTCTTTGTAGAGGAGGCGGCTTTTAAACTTGTGAATTGACATTGGGTGAACCTACCAGATAGAAGGAAAACGCACAAACTGGGTGACATCGTGTGGCTAAAAAAGCAGGTTAAAGACTGCTTAGGTTGACTAAACTGAAGATGGCAGGGGAAGGTCACAGGAAGCAAAGAGCCAGGTGGAATCCTTCCAGAGTCTTCTGGGGTCTCAGTAAAACTGGGCTCAATCTTGGGCTCATGACCTGCCCCTGGACCACCTGGTCCAAAAAAGGAGCTCACACAAATAGTCTTGCTAAGAACTATTAACTGTTAATAGAGTCTTGAAGCTGAAGACCAGTCCTTAGCTAGAGAAATCAACTATCTACTGCACAAAAGAGTGTCTGGCAGCAGTTTGGGCAGCAGGAGGTTATAGAGCCAAAAATTCACCCTGTTGACAGATCCTGAGAACCAGGATCTTATAGATGCAGACCATGACGAGTTCCTACCCTAAATGTCACCAACCGTGAGTGAACAACAAGACAGAAGCAGAGGCCATATTGAGGGGTTGTAAGTTTGAGAACTAGTGACTCAGAACTGTATCCAAGAATACACCTCGACCCATGTTCTACCACAGAGCATTACAAGATTTGAAAGCAAAGGGAGTAAGGATGATCTTCAATCTCTATTTGCCGCTCGTCTCTTCTCAATCTCATGTACTAATGTTTGTGATCTCTCTGGTGAAATTAAATTAAATGCCTATAAAAATGCCTCCTTGTCTCCTCTAGAAAAGACAAATGGTTCTGATAGTTATCCTAAGAGGAATTAAAAAAACAGTAATATCTAAAGAAATGCAGGCTAGAGGTAAAGGCTGTATAGAGGAAGAAAATCAGCAGTAGGTAGGAGGAGCAGTAAGAAATAACAATATAATTTGAGACTATCAAAGAAAGAGGCTTTGTGGGTGGCCAGGAAGTGAAGTTGCTCAACTTGAAAGGAGAGAGAACACTGGCTTCTTGGAGTTTTAGATCAAGCATATGACTATAGAGGTGTCCAGATCAAAAGTGTTCAGGAAGACCTGCCTCCCAATGAAGCAAAGTAGGACTTAACCCATGCCCAGCACAGATCTTGACTGCCAATGGCTTGCGGGCTGACCTCTTGTATAGGCTTCTTTGTATTTGCAAGGATAAAAAGATGATCTCTTTTTCGAAGTTACTCTGGTATGCATCAGTCTTGACGTCAGACAAGAGAAGGGGGAATAGGATTGCTTTCAAGCCACAATCTAAATTGGTTTCATTTATTTATTTTAATTATTTATTTAATTTTTAGGCAAAGCAACACTTGGTTGACCTTACAGGTTGCAAAGACCTTGTCATCTTACAATTCCTTATTTTTTAAATTTTGTACTCCGACAGTAGCACTTGGTCTTCCTAGGCGGTCTCTTATCCTAATACTAACCAGGACCGACCCTGTTTAGCTTCCGAGATCAGACGGGATCAGGCTTGTTCAGGGTAGCATGGCCATAGACTAAATTGGTTTTAAATGACTTATCTCCTGGCCTTCCTTAATGTAAGCCAAACCCTTTCAATTGTATCATGGTTGTACTTTGAATTGTATTTTATACACATTTTCCTAAGAATGAATGTTATGTAACACTACCCAAATGGCATCAGGGATTTTCATCCCTTTCCTCACATTACGGTTAAGTCATCGTATAAAAAGTTGTTAAAATTTGGGAAAGTTCTAGCTCTTGATCATGTTCTACTGAAAATCAAGAGCAAGCTGCCTCCCTAGACCATCACTCTTGCTCTTGATAAGAAGTGGTTGTCTTCTTCTCTGGAATGTCCTCCCTTCCCTGTGATGTTCCCCCTCATCCTTCAAGGCTTAGCCCCACACTCCAGAGCTGAGCAGAGAGAGCTCTGCTCACTCACCCAGATACCTCAGCTCCCACTGTCTGTGCCACACATACTTTCTGCCTTATTTGGTAGCAGTTTGTGCCCGAGCCTGACTACAATTTAAGATGGGTAGCTTCTGGCAGCCACAACTGTTACTCACTTTCCTTAGTGCTTATACACCATGGTGCCCTGCTTCTGAAAAATACTCAGAATATGTTAAACTGAAAGACTGATTGCATGAATATATGCATAAATTGCCTTTCTCCTAAGTGACTAGAAATCCTGCAATGGAGCTAATATTCTCTCTCTTTTCTTTCAGAGTCTCCAGTGTTCCAAGGAATATATATATCTTTCTTCCTTGAAAAAAACATTTATTTTGTGTACCCAATTTTGAGAGAGTCAAAGTATTGGCGTATAATGTTATAAAATTTCACCATATATTGCTAAGTTCTTTTTTGAAAGAATATGTTCGTAAAAAAAGAGAAGGCTATATAGCAGAGTAGGTGCTCAATAAATGTCTTGAGTGAATGAATGAGTGCATTAGTGATAATAGGAAATTGGATAAAAATAGACAGAAAGAGGAGTAGAAAAAGGATAGATGCACTGGAGATTTAGAAAGAAAGTAGAAAGAAGGAAAAGGAGAGGGAAAGGAAACCCAAGTTTAATTAAACTTTAAATCAGCAATTCTGGTTTTACTTGAACGTGATAATAAGTAGAGAGGAAAGGAGTTGGGGAAGAATAGATTCTAAATACAGACATCTGGATTCTGACATTCACGCAGTCACTGTGTGACCTTGGACAGTGACTCAACCTCTCTGAGCTTCATTATTTTTAAAACTTTATTTTGAAGTAATTTTATATTTACAAAAAATCTGAAAAAGTAGTACAAGGTTCCCATATATAATTCACTCGGCTTCTCCTAATGTTAGCATCTTTCACAACCATATTACCATTATCAGTTAACATTGCTCTATTAATACTAATTAAACTATATGCCTTATTAGCATTTCACTAGTTTTGCCATTAGCATCTATTTTCTAGTACCAAGTTCCAATAGGATCCCACATTGCACTTAGTTGTCATGTCTCTTTTAGTCTTTGACAGTTCCTAAGTCTTTCCTTTCAGCACCTTGACACTTTTGAATAGTAAAATGTCCCTCAGTTTAGGGCTGATGGTTTTTCTCATGATTAGAGTTAGGCTACATTTTTGGGGTTTTTTTGTTTTTGTTTTTTGGCAAGAGATGATGTCATGCCCTTCTTAGTGTATCACATTAGGAGATACACATAAATGTGTTTTATCTGGTCAGGTTGACTTTGAGTACTTACTTAAGGTGATGTGTATTGGGTTTCTCCACTGCTCTATTTTTCTTTCTGTAACTAATAAATATTTTGTACAGAGATACTTTGAGACTATGCAAATATCTTGTTTCTCATCATACTTTGCCCAATAATTTTAGCATTCATCAGGGGTTCCTTCCTGTAACAATTTGACTGGGGTGTCCTAATGATGAATTCTTATTTCCCTCATTCCTTTCACATTTAATTGGAATTCTTTTATAGGTAAAAGTTGTACTTTACCCTCCCCTCCCACTGCTTTATTTATTCAATTATTTATATTGGTATGGACATATGAATAATTATTTTATTCTACAGACCATAATCCAATATCACCATTATTTATTTTGTTTTTTAAACTTCACTTTCTTCAACTGGGAGTCAGGGATAATGACAACTGTCTTATACAACTGTCATAAGGATTAAATGAAGTTAAAAAATGTGAAACTGTCCAGTCCAGAGAGCCTAGTAAATAATCCTAGCTCCTTTCCTTCCTTTTCTTTACAGAAAGTAGTCATGCTAATTTGGAGGCAAAATGATTCTAAATAGGTGAAAATTTTAATTTAAGAATTGTCTTAATATCATGCAGCTTTTCTAACCTAAGATCTATAAAGCAACAAAAATTAGCTACCCCAGTATTGCCTAGTGGAGGTCCTCTGGGTAATGACTATGTGAGATTGATTTTTAATCAGCATGTCAATAATTTGTATGAAAATAGATGCTTGAGAATACTTGAAGACAGACTGTTCTCTTAAGTAGTTGAAGTGTTTTCCCAGAAATCTTGTTTATGTTCTGAAGTTGCTTAGCTAAACTATTTTCAGAGATACTCCAAAGCATGCCCTGACCCAGCTGTAGTTCATGTCAGTACTAACTCTGAATTAGTGAAATCACCGATTCATCTTTGATTACCAAGATCCTGGTAGTGAATGTAAGAAATCCAAGTTTTCTTACTCCAAAATTAATTTAAAATTAGATTTTGAATATTCAGGCAAATCACTTTATCTGCAGGTAAAATTTAAACCAACAACAACAGCAACGAAGGATGAGAATAAGGTCCTAAGAATGTGAGAGTGACTGAATACGGACATTTAAAATAATCGACTAAATACAGTAAAATCCACTAATAAAATCACTCAGTTTACTGGAACTTTCATTTCCCACCCAGTTTTATCAGTAAGGGAAATCAAGAACGTCAGGAGATTTATTTTTAAAAAACAACTTTGGGGCAGTGTGGTTCATAAGCTCTCATGTGGACTCCCAGACAGTCTGTCTTACTCAGTCTGGGGTGGGACCAGGATCTGTTTTTATCAGGCACCACCTCCCAACATGAGCCTGCTACAGGTGGCAGGCACAATACTGCATGGTGCAAAGCCCAGGCTCTGGGGCCCATCTGGGTTTGAATCTTACTATTGCTACCGACCTCCAGTGTAATCTTGGGCAAATGACTTCACCTCCTTGTGCCTCAGTTTCCCCATTGGTAAGGTGGGGCTAATGACAGTATCTATCTCCCAGGGTTGTTGTGAGGAGCAAATAAAAGGTACACATAAATGATCAGCATGACAGTACCAGATGGAGATTAGTGATCCCTATGGATAATGGATCTCCCTTTGAGGAACTGTGTTAATGGCATGTCTGGGCACAGAACTGCCTCTAACACTTTCTGCATCCACTGTGCCTTACCATGTTCACTGCCATTTAGACCCATCATCAGGGTCATGACTGGCAGGCTACAGAGGCTGCAAGGTAATCTGCATTCATTAGAAAGTGTTGATTGATCCTCTGTAAATCAGAGTTACATAGGCCCAGGACAGGGACTCTTAGGATTTAGGTAGTTTACTACATGATTAAAATAGGAAACTACTATATTTGTAGAGTTACACCAACTACCAACCAACTAATACAAGGACTGAAATTTTGCATTTTAATATTCAAGGCAAAAGAAATTAAACCTAAAAGAAATAAAATGTCAAACAGAAAACTCTGGGTGTGGGGTAATGTTTAAACATCTTATGACTGAAAGTGCAGCATCCTCAATCCAAGCACTGCACAGAGATCTGCCTCTCCTTCCTGTCCCTTGTCTTGCTCCAGAGCCACAGGATGTCAGCCATTGGTCCTTTTCCTCCCAGTGAGCCCCTAGACTCATATTGCCTCCCTCCAAGTGCTCCCAGACATGCCACACTCTGTCTCTTCAGAACTGGTTTCTGGTAAGGTCTCTGAGGCCTCAGAGGGACCTTCTGGGGCTGGGAATCTTGATGGGTACAGAGAACAGGTGTGGCGCAGATTCATTGCTCCTCAAACCCATGTACTTCCCCACTCTCCTGACCCCGGTTGTGCTGGTGTTCAGTGTCTGCTGAGGAGGCCTGATAGTGGAAGAGGGGGTGTGTTAGACAGATCTCACAGCCAGGAGTCATGTTTTCAAAACTCTAAACTAAGACATCTGGTCTTAAAAGCCCCTATAGAAACTAGAGGGAGAATATTTGAATATGGCCCCAGGGAGAAAATTTTGGCAAAGGAGGGGAGAAAAGCTCTTAGAGACTGGTTGTTCAGAGGGAGAAGGTGGGTGGACTTGGTTATGATATGGGGTAGAGACAGGATCAATTAGGCTTATGGGTAGGTATGTTGGGGTGAAGTGAGAGGGAGGATGAAAATGTATTGTCTATCTTATTGCCCAGAAAGGAAGCAGCCCTCATGGAAGTAGCAAGACAGACAGGTAGGTGAGATATCAGTAACAAAAACACCTCAAAGTGGCTTCTTACCTCATTAAATCTCATCACAAGATCTTCAAGGGCATTGTGCTCTTCATTCTGGGAGGTGAGAACGGATGCTGAGATGGATGCTTTGAGGCAGGGCAGTGAAGCCTGGCATTCTGGAGTGCCCAAGTTCCGGGTTAGGAAGCAAAGATAGTCAACTGGCAAGACCCTTCGGTAAATATTCTGTTCCTGCTCCATCAGAATGCTGGCGACTTCTTCTGGGAACTGGATGAGGGGCTGCAGATCAATCAGTTCCTTGCTGATCCCAGCTGAACTTGAAGGGAGGGCACTGGAATTGGCCATAGAGGTGCCTGGTTGGCGTTCTGAAATAAAGCAATAAAAGTCATGGTCACTTCAAGGCTGGTATCCTTTACAATGGATATTTACTTGAGAGCCATTCAAAATTGTATAGGTTTCTTAACCAAAGTTTCTGCTTGGTGAATAGTTCTATGTTATCTTTCTTGTTATGAAAACCTGATATCTGCCCTGCCTACTCCCTCCCATTCTCCCTTGAGGGTGAGGGAAGGCTTGGTTTCCCATTTTCAGAAGCAAAATTGATTTAACACACCATTCCCTCATCAGTTCATAATGGCACTCTGCAGAGTAGAGAAGTAAAAGGTACCATTTGTTTTCTCATCCTCCAGGGCTAAACATCAGAGTGAAAAGAAAGGAGGATGGGAGTGGGCACAGCAACTGAAATGAAAGAGGAAAGAAGCATGTAGGGAGAAGAGTCATGTACATGCATGTGTACATTGTGTATAAGCATGCAGGAGGACCCTCTGCACACGAGGTTTCAAAACTTCATGGTCTATTTTGCCAACATTTCACCCTCAAAACTCCGTTTCCACAGAGATACATTTGAGGGTTTACAAAACCACTTATAAAAGAAGAAATGAATAGCTAATGAGATGTATCTGACAAAATAAAATAAAGAAATCTTATTCCCTGCTCCACAATTGGTAGTAGGAAGATGGCAATGAGAGAAAAAGTAGCAAGCGCATTAGATGGCAGTACCAAATGCATATGTAGACTCAATATTATTCCCTTAGCACAAATTGACTTTATTTTAACCCCACTACCCTTCCAATTTGTCTCTTAACTTCCTACCTATATATGTCCATCATTCATTCATTCATTCATTCATCTACTTAACCATTGGTCCATCTATTCATTCAAAAAACTGAAAATCTATAATGAGCCCTGGAACAGAATTTCCCAAAGTATAATCAATTTTATTGGGCAAAGGTCACACATTCATGTCACAAATTCTCCTCCTGAAAATACATGGGGCACATGAGTATACCATTAAAGACTCTAAAGGGTCTGACAGTAAAGAAATCCACTTACAATGCTTCACTGAGCACTTCTCCAGAGGCATACTTTATATAATACCTATTATGCCATTCTGTGTAGCTAGTGTTGCTTGGAATCACTTCAGGAAATGCTGCCCCAAAGGCCAAACTGTTCTCACTCTCCATCCAGTTCACATCTTCTCTTTCCCAGCAGCCTCTTCCTGACCAGCCCTCCTTCACACTTCTCATGGTGCTTCATGAGAAGACCACATTCTATTTTCCCAGAATCTTTCTTACATTCCTGATTTCTTAAAACACCTCTATTGGCCCTTTAGCAGAATAAAAGTGTCTTCCAATAACACTGCATTTCTCACCACTGACTGCCATCTGGCCTGGACACTGGATAACAGCAAAACTCAAGGAAGTCTGTCTTCCTCAACATTCAGACATCAATATTCTTGACATTTTTTTTTTAAATATCTATTGCAGATAACTTTGGAATTGTCACTCCAAAGTACTCTGTCTCTGGATTATTGAACTCTGAAGCCATGACCCCTGAATTGTACTCCTTTTCCCTCTACTCTTTCAATGAAACCTTTTCTCTCTGTCCTCAGCGGACATCCAAGTTCTTTAGTCTCGGTCTGGGTGCATGGTCAGAATTTTAACATGACACCCACCAACTCCCAGGATTCCCTCACAAGTCACTTTGACTTTCCACCACATGCACTTCCCAATCCTCAATCCTAGGCAAACTCAACCACCCACATACTGGCTTCTGGGCTGCTATATGACACTGACAGTTAGTGCTACTTAGTGACCCTTGCTGATTTCTGTTATCTTACTTCATTTAGGCCCCCAGGGCAGCTTTGGCTTGACATGAACTTATTTATTTTTCCCAAATAACTTACTGTCATTTTTACTATGGCAGTATACCTTTTCTACTCACCCTCCCAAACCTACTTTTATTTCCATTAAATTACATTGGTTCAATCATTTCTTAACCTACTACACTGTGATAATTGCCAAGTGTCAGAAACTCTTTCAATTAGTTCAAATGCTTCTACTTCTTCCATTTTCCCTTCCTTCTCTGAGAATGGTGTGTGCCCTGTCCTCAACAAGGCCCATTCGGGTTTGTGATTAATCTATTCAACTTGCCTCAGTGGTTTCCTCCACCTTTAGTGTCTTTTTTTCTACTGATTCTTCTTTGCCTAAACAAATATTCAGTTTCCTAACTTATCCTTAAAAACAAACCAATAAAACTTCCCTTCTCCCTTAAACTCCAAATCTTCTCTAGCCTCTCCTTCATTATGGACCTTCTCTAAAGGATAGCCTACATTCCCTGAATCCTTCCTCTCTAAGTATGGTGACCATATCTTCTGATCCAAAAATTAGGCCACATAGTCTGTTCAAATTAAACCAGTAGGGATGTGGGAGAGAAAATTGGAAACCAGGTCTGTCCTGGAAGCTCTTAGTTCTTAGATCACTGTGTCGACAGGGCATCTCTGTTGATGGTCTGGGCTCTGATGTTCTCCCTTGATTCATTCTCTCCTAAGCAGCTCACCACCTGAAGCATAACTCAGGACAGAGTACTTTGTAATTTGCAATGTGGTGGTAATTTGCAATTTAATTAAGTAAGTTGGTCCCCTTCTTGGAGGAATGTTTTCAGTGACAATCTAAAAAAAAAGTTGTGAGGGGAGAGCTATAAAGTTGGGGCTACATTGCTCTCCACTGATATACCGTGAACTGTTTTAAATATATTCTGGTCAGAACTTTTTGTTTGTCTTCTGTGTAAAAAGCAGAGTACCCAAGTTATCACTTCTCTTTGATTCTAAGAGGTGAGCAGGTGAGCAAAGAGTACAATGACTTATTCTAACCATTTTTATCCATCTTTAGGAACAAGCAACCAAAAATAGACTACAGCAAAAAGAGAGGAATACCAAATTATATTTGGTTCTCTCTAAGCTCATATTTGAAAATAACTAACAATAAGGCTGGTGCTCAAAAGCTATATGGCCTATATGTCCTCACTCTTTAACTTTCTGAACAGTTTAGAAAGTGACTGCATTTCCTAAAAATTGAGTCAGAAATGTGGCCTGATGACAGAGGCAGACTGCAATTTCTGGATACTGATAATTTATGTGTAGTGGAATTAGGCATACATAGGAAGTCTTCCCAGAAATAACCAACTCTAAGACATGATTTCAAAGCAGAGCACTCTGGGAAGGAAATAAAATTAATTCCTAAATCTTATGAGACTGCTTACCTAATATGTAAGAGAAAATATAATAAAATATGTTAATAATATAATATGACATAAACTGTAATAAATCCTGAGCTATGAATCACATGCTATTACAATGAATGAAGAGTTTAGTGACTGGTGGGAAATAGCAATAAAAAGGACTTTAAAAAATGGAATAAAGGAAGAAAAAGAAGCCTGGTCTTCCTCATTATTTGGGGAGCAAAGTTTATAAAGACCACTGAAAACTATAATTATTCTCCTGTGGAAAAATATTTTTCTGCAAAATTTCTGGTGAATAAAACTGTCCACTTATAGTCAACGTTTGCTCTCAGCCCCATGTCCTTCGGTTAATAGTTATTCTACAGTAGGCTAGGACTGTATCTCTAGACACTGTCACAGTCTAGAAATATTTACCATGAGACACAGTATCCTCAAGTTCTAATTCACTGCTCAAATAATGGCTTCCTGAACTAAGTGCTTTATATGGATTAGTTCAGGAAGTAGACAGTACTATTATGTGACACTCAAATAAGGTCAAGTTCCCATAGGTAGTAAGCTGGGGATGTGGGATTTGAATCATGGTTTATTTGACTTCAGAGCTCATGTTTCTGATCACTCAGCATATTGTCTATATAGCAAACAAAATGTCACACTAACATTCTGATTTTTAGATGCATCTCTAGTGATTTTAGTTAGTATAAATCAACTTTTTGTGCTTGTTTACTTGGAGTCATCTATAAAATAAACTCTTTGAACTCCAAGGGTAAGGCTTTGATCCTGCAGCAGGGGTCCTCAATTCCCAGGCCACGGACTGGTACCAGTCTGGTCCATGGCCTGTTAGGAACCGGGCTCCACAGTAGGAAGTGAGCAATGGGCAAGTAAGCGAAGCTTCATCTGTATTTGCAGCTGCTCCCTAGTGCTAGCATAACTGTCTCAGCTCCATCTCAAATCATCAGGCATTAGATTCTCATAGGAGTACCCGTCCCTGGTGCCAAAAAGGCTGAGGGCCACTGCCTTGGAGGGTGGACAGTTCCCTTCCTCAGTCAGTCTGGAACTATATCACTTCAAACATTACATTACAACTACATTAGAATGGAGCACACAGAAACTTAGATGTGCCTTCCTCCTCCTTTAAGTTCCTAAGAATGTTCTTATGCTTTCAACTAGCATGTGTTAAAGTGTGTTACACTGAATTTAGAGACATACTGGGCTAAACAAAGTTAAACAATCTCTCTTTTTCTATTTTAACTGCAGGACTTCTCAGAGCCTTAAATAATTCCCACAAGGAAAGTATACTATCACAGAATTCAGTAGCTCTCCCCAACCTTGTAGTATGTCTCTGTATTATTTACATGAGAATCATAGACCTTTCAAAACTTTGGTCATCACACTCAGTGATTCTCAATGCGGGAAGGGAGCCTAAGGTGTTTGTGACATTAGTTTCCAAGGAAGCTCTGTTGCTGAAACCCTATGAAAAGGTTTAAGGGTGAGAGAGACCATGGCTTTTTTAGGAAACTGCAAGGCATTCCTGATGGCTGAAGCATATTTTTGAGAGATGGAGCATCACTGTAGAAAATAAGGAAGGAAGTTTATTTTCTAAAAGTACTAGAGCATCAGTCCCCAATGTTTTTGGCACCAGGTTCTTAACAGGCCACACACCAGTACCGGTCTGCAGCCCAGGATTTGTTCCTCATGAAGGAACAAAGGCAGATTGGGAGTAGTGGGAGAATCAAGGCATATATGTGAAGAAATATCACCCTAGAGTTTTGGGTCTCTGGTGGATCTAGGCAATCACCCCACTTGGAGGGTAGAAAACATGGGCCAAGTTTTCCCTTGAGGGATGCTACCCTGAAAGGCACCCTTTCCTGCCATCCCTACAGAGTCCTTTCATTCCTTGCTTGCTTCCTTCCTTTCTGGTGATCAGAAAGCCTCTGATCTTGGTGATAAGCTGACATTTCCAGGGATGTCTATAAACTGTGCAGCCCAGAAATATTCAGAAAAGCTACTCTACTAGATGAGCACTTTTCCCTGATAATTGTTCACCTAATGACCTGGGGTACAGTGCCTTTGGGGAACTCCCTCCCCCAGAATTCTGTTTTTCTCCCTCAGGGATAGTACTTTAGTTCAGAGATGCTAGATTAGTCCCAAGCCCACCAAAGAGGCTCAGGCTTGGGCTAGAGCCCAGCAAAATCTGCCACTTCCTACTTATTTCTCTTTGCTTTTTGGTCCTTATCAAAACTAAAAGCATTCATTCAGTCTTTCTGTGCCTCATATGAAAATCTATAGTTTACCAAATAATCTCAAATAATTTGCATAATGTTAGGGAGTCATGACAGGTAGGCATTGCTAATCTTATTTTTTATAAAGCTTTAATTAAGTTGCTACCTAACTTGCCCAAGAATTCAGCTTTGTGTGGTAGGCCATGGAACTGGCAAAAGCTGAGAGCGAACCAGAAAATACCAGCTCCTGGCCCAATATTCTCTGCACTGCCCCATGCCGAGCCTGAGTTATCTTGGGAGTGCTCTGCGTCCTTGGGCCAGCTTGAATGGGTTTAAGAAAGGCTGAGTAGAATTCATTCATTCACTTACTGAGTGCCTATTATGTGCCAAGTTTTGTTTCAGGCTACACTGATGTTGAGATTTAGTGAACAAGAAAAGATCCTTGTTCATATAGACCATTCTAGAAAAGACAAATAAACAATAATATAATGTTGGTTGGGATGGAGGAGATGGTGGATAGAGGTGGGGAAGGTGCAGTATTACACAGAATTATATTAACTAGAATGTTAGCAATTTCCTAAAGATTTTCTGTAAGTTTTCAGAGCTTTACCATCCAGGATGCTCCTAGCTTTGTCACCTTAATTAATCCTTTTCTACCATCATAACAATAGCTATTCACCTAGCTTTTGCGCCTCACCACTTGACAGCCCTTTGCATCAAGTAATTCGTTTATTTCTTAATATGAGCCCTGTAAAGCAAGTGTTATTATCCTCATTCTATAGATGACAAGATAGAGGCCAGAAATGTTAATGATTTGCCTAAAGATACCCAGGTACTGAGATGGGGCTGGCACTAAAATTCAGCTCTGACTCCAGAAGCCACCCTCCATTATGCTCAGTGTTTTGAGGGATCTTTTGCAGGGCAGACAGATTCTTCTGATTCCCTGTTGAGTCTGCCTCTCTCTTACACAGACACTCTCTTTTCTTTTCTTGGTATGGAGACAGGAGGTTGGTGAGGTAGGTAATGTTATATTTCTAGGAATATGACTTTAAAAATAGAGCATAACACTCCCCTTACACATTTAAAATTTAAAAAAATTCAATGACAGTTGAAATTCAATATTATATTAGTTTTGGGTGTACAGAATAGTGGTTATACATTTATATAACTTATGAGGTGGTTCCCCTGATAGATCTAGTACCCACCTAACACCATATCTAATTATTACACTTTGATAGTAGCTTTCTCTCTCCTTCTCTTTCTCCTTTCCTCTTTCCTTCTTTCTTTCCCTCCATTAATTAAATAATTAATTAATTTGGAAAAATAAAAAATTTAGGAGAACCTCCCATGTAGTTCTAGCTACATGTGAGTGATGATGAAATGGGCACAAGTTTCTTTGAATGGTAGAACAAAAATTTAAACAGCACACCCTTTGTCTGAGCAATGTCACTTCTAGGATTTTATTTGACATTAATTCTTGCAAAAATATAGGTAAAATGATGTAAAAAAAAATCAAGTTAGAAACAATGGACTATAACCCTATTGGAGGAAAAAGAATTTTGTAAACTAACAGTGGTTCTATATTGCATAGTTGTGTTTTGTTTATTTTTTTTCTAGTGTACATAGGACAGTATAAAAAATATATCAAAATGATAGTTGAAAATTTCATCCAGAAAACAAAATCCTAAACTTCTGATGGGCACAAACTAGTTTAGCATTTAAGCTGTTTAGATTTTTTCAATAAATATTGTGATATTGTTTTTGAAAAATTACTTCAAATACAATTAGGTTATTTAAATAGGAAAAACTTTTAATTTTATAGACTATCCCTTTTTTTAAAAAGTTAAGCATTAGATTCATCAACTGTACATTTAACTGAGTGGCACAATTTCAATTATATAATATAAAACAGTAGAGGAAGGACGCTGATTTCTTTTTATGAAAGATTTAGAGTTGGCTTAAAGACCCTAAATCTCAGGCAGAGATGAAAATTGCTTTTCAACACAGAAGCAATAGATGGAGAGAAAATTTAGTTAATTGGTTACTCTCATTGTCTGCTGTTGGTTTTCAGAATAACAAATAAACCTTGCAACAAAGGAGTCTTGCCTGTCCTCAATACTACATGAAAAGATGAGTCCACAAAATCAATGAAGCAGAGTATTTCTAAGTCAGTACTTAAAAAGAAAAAAACAATATGCCTAGATCAAAAATTAAGCCATATTCAGATACAAAACTGAATGGATGGAAAAGCCTCACAGCAGAAAAAAAACTGATAGAATTCTTAATAATAAAAAATTAACTTCACTGATTTCCAAAAAATGTGAGCTCACTGAAAGTATAGAAAATTTAGAAAAGCATAGAGAAGAAAATTAAAAGGAACAATAGTCCCATACCAGAGATAATCTCTGCAAATATTTTTGTTGTAGCATTTCATGTTTCTTCTCTATAAATACACACAATACTTACAAAATTAGAGTCAGAACACACACTTTTTTTCCTACCTTTTTAAAAACACTCTATAGTGCACATTTCCCCAACTCTAAAACTAGTTTTCCAATATTTGATTTTAATGGCTCTTTGGTAATCACTGTTATGTTTACAATTTTTATAACCACTATAAATAACACTGTGATAAAGAATATTATAAATATATGTGCTTATTATGTTACCTAATAACACTGAAAGAGAAAAATTCCCCACCCACATTGGGAAATTTTCAGGGAGTTGTAGTTTCTTTTCTTTTTACAGCTTATTAACTGTTTTATCAGTATCTCATTGAACAGCTATTTCTGATTACAAGGTAACAAGGAGGGCAGCTCTAGAGTGTTGGTGACAATCGAATGTCCTTTTACCTAGCAGCACATTACTAAGGGATGGCCGACCCAGTAGACGTGGCTAGATCTAGAACCAAGCCTAAGCAGGCAACTTGAACTCGAGTCAAACCTGGATGAGATACTTGGGATTCTGTGTCTCTATTTTATAATTATAACCATCAACAAAATAATAATAAATGTATGATGATATTATTAAATGTATTATATAATAACCACTACTTGCTACATACTAGGAATTGCACTGAGCTCCAGAGATCTCACTCAATCCTCACAATTACTTTATGCAGATGGCATAGCACTCTATGTTATTATTATAGCAATTTTAGAACTTAAGGACAGAGGCTAAGGAACTTGTTCAACATCACACTGATGTTGGAACCAGTGTGATGTTGACACCAAAGCCCAGGCTCGTCCAATCACCACCCAACACTGACTCCAAGGTTTTATTCCTCTTATTGTCTCTACATACAACTGACAATCAGATGTTTTCTTTGTGGAGGATAAATGAGGCAGGACTGGGACTAAATACTCAAGGATAGCTGAGACGAATTTTCCATACTTTACAAATCAGGAAACTATGCCTCTGAGAGGTCAAGGTTCTTGTCCAAGGTCACAGAGCTGATTAGTGGCAAAGTTGGACTAGAACTTCGGAAATTTTTTTGGAGGCTCCCAACTTCTAGTCCAGGGTATTCCATCTCAACTCCCCTGCCTCTCCAATTTGGTGTGCTTAGAACTGCAGATGATAGAAACTCTTAGAGGCAAATCTCCTCCAGAGGGAGAAAACAAGAAAATCAAGAGTATAATCTGGAAGTTGTGAGAGAGGCCTTGAAATCACACAGATGTGGGGCTACAGCCCAGCTCACGCACTAACTTCTTGCATGGCCTCTCAACAACTATAACTATGATGCAGAAATTAAAATGAGAAAATGCATGCAAAATGTTGAGTACATATTTAACTCTCAGTAGTTGGTCATTTTTACAGCATCATTAATTTATCATTTAAAAGAAGAAGGAATTCTGGGGCCTTTCATTTTAGCCAGATGGGGAGACAATCATATATCAAATCATTTCAGGCTAAGAAAACTTTTGCTTTGTTTTTATAACCTGTAACTTGTACCTCCTCATGTGGTGCCCACCATAATAAATAAAACAAAACAAAACAAAAAAAACAAAACACTGTTTTAAAGATCCCCAATGATATATCATTTATTCGTGTAAAAAGAAATATCCATTATATCTTGCCACACATTGTAGTAATAGATTCTCAAATGTAAAAAAGTTCCCTTCCCTCCCACAAAATCTACTGTTCTTAACTCTGCAGCTCTTCCCTATATGATAAGAATGTTCATATTCCTTCTAGCTTGGCATTATCAGCAAACCCCATCAAGACGTCAGACAATCTTAATAGTTTCCATGCTAAAATATTGCTCAGCTATTTGTTGCTTTTTAAAATTGAGATACAATTCACATACTATAAAATTCATTTTTGAAAGTGTAATTCATTGGTTTTTAGTATATTCAGAGAGCTGTACAACTATCACCATAATCAACTTTAGAACATTTTTATCACCCCCCATAATAATATTATTATGAACATTTGTGCAAAAACTTTTATGGGAACATATGTTTTCATTTCTCTTGTGTAAATACCTAGGAATGGAACTGCTGCATTATATGGTAACTGTATGTTCGGTATTTTTGAAGAATGCTTGAATCATTTTCCACAGTGGCTACACCAATTTATGTTATCATCAGCCATGTATAGGGCTCCAGTTTCTCCACATCCAGGTCAACGTTTATTTTCCCTGACTTTTAAAAAAAGTGATAGCTATCCTAGTGGATGTAAACCTTATGGTTTTGATTTGCATATTCCTAATGACTAATGATGTTGAGCATCTTTTCATGTTCTTTTTGGCCATTTTTATATCTTCTTATGAGAAATATCTATTCAAGTCCTTTGTCCATTTTTGAATTCAGTTGTTTTTTTTTTTGTTGTTGTTGACTTTTATATATATTCTAGATATTAATCTCATCATATATGTGATTTGCAAATTTTCTATCTCATCTGTGGGCTGTATTCTTACTGCATTGATAATGTTCTTTGATGCGCAAAAGTTTTAAATTTTGATGAAGCTCTATTTGTCTATTCTGTCTTTTGTTGCCTGTGCTTTTGGTGTCATATCCAAGAAATCATTATCAAATCCAACATCATGAAGCTCTTTCCCTATGTTTTATAGTTTTGGGTCTTACACTTGGTCTTTGATCCATTTTGAGTTAAATTTTATATATCATGCAAAGTAGGAGTCCAAATTTATTTTTTGCATGTAGATATCCAATTGTCCTAGCAATATTTTTTGAAATGACTATACTTTTTTTATTTAATAGTTGTGTGACTTATGTCAAAAATTATTTGACCATGTATGTGTGGGTTTATTTCTGGGCTCTCTATTCTATTCCATTGGTCTATATGCCAGTCTTTATGCCAGTGCCACACTGTTTTGATTACTGTAGCTTTGAAGTAAGTTTAGAAATTGGAAGTGTGAGTCCTCCAACTTTATTTTTCTTTTAAAAAAGTATTGTCTCTTCTGGGTCCATTAAAAATCCATATGAATTTTAGACTAGGTTGTTAATTTATGCAAAAAAGGCATTTGGAATTTTGATAGGGATCGTATTGAATCAGTAGATCGCTTTTGGGGGACTGCCATTCTAACAATATTAAGTCTTTTAAACTATGAACACAGGATGCCTTTCCATTTAGTTAGGTCTTTTAAAATTTCTTTTAACAATGTTTGTAGTTTTTAGTATATGTCTTACACTTCTTTCATTGAATATATTCCTAAGTATTTTATTCTTTTCATTGCTATTGTAAATGTGATAGTTTTCTTCATATTCAGACAATTCATGGCCAGTGTATGGAAATATAACTGAATTTGTATTCTGCAACCTTGTTGAATTCATTTCATAGTTCAAATAGTCTTTTAGTGAATTCTGTAGGATTTTCTATGTATGAGATCATGTCACATGTTTTTTCACTTCTTCATTTTTAATCTGGGAACCTTTTATTTATCTTGTTTAGTTGCCTTGGCTAAAATCTATAGTAAATGTTGAATAGAAATGGTGAGAATGGACATCTTTGGTTCCTAATTTTAGGTGTAAAGCTTTCAGTTTTCCCCCATTATGCATTATGTTAGCTATAGGTTTTTTCACAGACGTACTTTATCTATTATTATTTAATGTTTTTATCATGAAAGGGTATTGGATTTTGTCCAATGCTGCTTCTGCATCTTTTGGGAGGATCGTGTGTTTGTTATACATTAATCTATTAATATCATGTATTACTTTGATTTTCACATATTTAACTGTACATTCATTTTTATGTTAATATATTACATGTTTAAGTACAATCTAACTGAGGAGAGACCTTTGTATAAGACCAACAGACATTTGTTGTCTATTCTCAGTTCTGGCCTTAACTTGGACCTGTAGGACAAAAACAGATGGCAAACTAGGACGTGACTGTAACCATGACTTCAAATCACAAACACTCCAATATTTTTAAAAAATCATGTTTGCTTTAAAGAAAAAAATATTTTAAAATTCATGCTGAACATGCACTCTTTATTGTTGTTTGTTATTAAAATCACATATTCAACCTTTGACAATATGAGTATCAATTAAAATAGCTCTATGACTTAAAAGTAAACTGGTGTATGTTATTTCTGATTTAGAACATATTATTGCAGAAATGACCTGTACCATACCAGAATTTGGGTAGGTCAAATAATTTAATAAGAAAAACACATATGGACCTGAATTTTTTTTTTTTTTTGCCCATGAAAGGCAATAATAATGTTACTGATAGCATTACTTGCTAACATTTTATTTAAGTATCTCCTTTAGTCCTACCAGAAACTCTGTGGCCTAAGTATGATTAGTATTACATTTTGCAGCTGAGGAAACTCAGAACTTGACTAAATACTCATAGTTAGTAAGTAGTGAGGCCAGGATTCTGACTCAGAACCAATTGACTCCAAAGCCCATGCTTGTCACCATTTCTCATACCTTGGATATAAGACTTCAATTTATGCACAAACTCAAAACTATTCATTTCCCCTTTTTAACTAAAATGGAAACAAAACCTGAAAGTCCTAGTATTCAGTGTCCCACTTATTGACCAAATTCCATTTCAAGTCAAGAACTCATTAAGTATTTACCATGTGAATTTAATATATGAGGTATACCTAATCTAGTAGTGGATAAGGCTGTTTTGTATTTATGCAATTAATGGCTCTCTGACTATGTTTGATGATATAAGTAGATCTTTATTTACAAAGCTAAACCCATCTTTAAGAGAAAAAAAAAGACTAAGTCAAAGTGGCTAATGATAGATTTGAGGACATTATGACTTGATGCATTAAAGTCACCATAGAGAGCCTGATAATCTACAATTCTAAGCTAATGCCATAGACCTTCCTTGAGTCCTAGGCTCAGGACGCTATACTCCCTTGGCTTTCCTCTTAAGTCTCCATCCCTGGCAGTGGTTTCTGGGCCTCCTTGTAGCTTTTCAGCCTGAATGCTACAGGTCTCATCTCACCTTCTAAGAAGCTCATCTCAAGCTATAATTATCACAGTTAAGCAGATAACTTTGCAAATGTATAATTCTAGTACTGACATCTAATACATATACAATCCTGATACTTCTATTAGGAGTCTCTACTTGAACATCCAGCATCTCAAAGTTAAGATATATAAATGGATCTAACTTTTCATTTATCACCCTCATTTCGCCAGGCCCAAAATCTTGGAGCAATTTGTTATTCTTCCATGTCCTGGACTGTTTGCATCCATTCATCCACCAATTGTCTTAAGAACTGGTCCCTTCCTGCCCATTCTCATTGCTTTCCCTCAACTCCCAATAGCATAAATGTCTGTAACAGTCTCATGAATATCCCCTGCTGAGAGAGATCAAGATAATTCCTTACAAAACTGTTTGTAGGCTACCATCTAGGGGGTTAGAAAGGCCATTTGGCCTTGTGAGGTGATGTCCATGATGGCAGTGGGAGGTAGGAGAAGGGTGTAGGCTAGCCAAATAATGTGTAAAGAAAACACACATGGGATTTACACATCCAGGAGAGATATCACATTTCCTTCTTAAGGTCAGTTCTTCTTAGGTTTGGTATAAAAGTCACAGGACCTGGAATAACATCTGTCAGCCTCTCTCTAGTGAGCCTGAGTAGCAGAGACAAAGGAGATGCTGGTGCCCACAACTGGACATGGACATCCTAGGCTGACCAACATCTGGTATATGTGAGCCTGCTGCTGAACTGCTGCCAATTGTCACCATGCAAACCTGGCTGCAGGCCTGAGAGCCTTGGGCATCTTCATTCATGTGCCTTATACCAGAGGCATGGGGTAAGGAGCTGGAGAAAGAGGAGCCCTAGGCTCCAAAGGCAATACAGGAGAGTACTCAGGTGCCCAGGTTCTGAAGTGGGATGGAACTAAATTCAAATCCTTCTCTGCCTCTCTCTAGTTGCTCAACCCTATAATTAATTTCTCAGAGCAAGCCAGGCCATCTGCTCAGCTTCCTATGAACTCCAAGCTAGAAAGAGTATAAAACATCATTGAAAAAATGAAAAGATGGGGAAAACAAATTTTCCTGAAGTCTTCACAAGTAAAATACCATACGTGGTTGTAATGAATACTTTGGCAAATCTCTGAGGTTGGAAGTGGGTGAGATGACCATGAGGTGCCCAAATGCCTTCTAAAATAAGGAAACCCACTTAATAGCCTCTAAGTTTCAGTTTCCTCAACTTTGAAATGGGGATCATGATCCTACCTCACCAGATTATTTTAGTAATTACATGAAACGTACATAAATAATCCACATAGTAGCTGGGCCATTAATGAAAGGCCTATGTGTTTCCACATGAATTCTGGGCAAGTTATCATATAAACTGGGAGTGCATCATATTTACTTGTTTGTAAGCACATGAAATTTAGCAAAGGGGGAAATAGGTCATTAATACATATCAGACATGTGGCTCCTTCACTCTCTTGAAGGCCCAGTTACTCTCTGGTCTGTTATTTCTTTCAGGATAACTTCTTTTTTTTTTTTTTTAATTTACAGTTAAAAATAGAAATAATACAAAGAGATTATATTCTCTGACAGTTGGTGGGTCATATCTAATTACTCTGTCATATCTTTACCTGAAAGGATCCAACTAGCCATCTTCTGCTCTCTCTGAAGAAACAATCATAAACAGGAACTCCCCTCCGGCTATTCTGAGTGAGTCTTTGACCAGCAATCCTGGGCACCAAAATGACTCTCAAACATCTTTATCAATGGAGAGGACTTGTGGTCTTTTTAAATTGACCTTGAAACTGAATGAGGCCAAAGGATTAAAGATGACAGTCAGGGACAAAAAGATTTATGTTGCAAAATTAGTGAGTTGCATAGCTAGGACTTGGATCCAGTATTTTTACCTCAGTATCCTGCTAAAATAACACAGATTCTCTAATTTATGAGGTCTCAGGTGGAGCCTTAGATTTCTGCTGGTTCTAGGACCACAATTTCATTTGCAAGAGTGTTGGTGTTGGTTAAGCACTTAAAAATTTATTGCATGTGGTAAATGACAATTATTATTGTTGCTGTGGTTTTTAATACGTGTATCGATTGGGCTGCATGTAGCTCTCAGAGATTGGGAAAGTACATCTGGGTTTAAAAAACTGTTTTCTGTGAACTTAACTGGTTCAGATCAGTGCCCCAGTGTTCAAAGGCTGATTCAAGTAGACTGGCTGACTGACCATACTAAGTTTCAGTTTCCATCAGAGCTGAGCATTGGACTTCAAGGGAGGGTGGAACAAACATACAAGAGAACATAAAAGAAGCTGCCTCTTGTGTGTAGCAGTAATCAAAGGGTGCTCCAGCAGGATGGAGCAGGCTTCCTGGCATGGAAGCTCTTGGCCCTCCGAGGATGAGTCAGTTTTCCTCGGGCAAAGGTAGGTGACGCAGAAGCCATGAGACACAGAAAGGTCTCTTGAGGAGGCTTTCAGAGATAATCTAGAGTCTTGGTACTCAACATGAGGGTCTAGACCAGCAGCAACTGCATCATTATTTGGAAATCCTCTAAATATCCAGAATCTCAATCCCCATCTAGAACCTAATAAATTAAAAAATGCATTTCAACAAGATCCCCAGGAGTCTCAGATGCATGTTACCATTTAAGAAGCATAGCTTTGAAGGAGTTCCATTACAAATGGGGTGGCCACAGGGAAAGAAGAATCCAGATATGGTAGGGAATGAGTCCACTGGCTTCAGAAACTCACATGCAGAACCACAGCCAAAGTTATTATTTATCATCACAACTGATAGTAGTAACAGCAGCCTACATTTGTGGAAAGTTTAGTCAACAAAGTCAACAAATTGAATATCTCTACATTCTTTTGATTTATAGGGCAAGGTTACTCTCTTCACTTTGTGGATACAGAAAACTAAGGCTCCGAGAGAGAATAATCTAGAAGGAATGTGGCAGCCAGGTCAGCAGACTCCTTCTCAGGTAGCCAGTCTAACCTCCTCAAGTCCTAACATTCAGGACAAAAGTAAGGAAGAGAACTGGAAGTCCTACAGATGGACCATTGGCGAGACTGAAGTGTGATCCACTTTGGATAATTGCGGCAGTAAGTTTGTGTTTTGCTGAACATGTCTGTTTTAGTATATCTTCCCTTCCCCTTTCTTATTCATTCCCCTCCCTCTTCCTTCTTTCATCCCCTTTTCCTCCCTCCCTTCCTTCCATCCTTTCTATTTTCCTTTTGAAAAGAAAAGTGTGTCTTAAAATTTCCACCTTTCTTGGTTGAGTTAGAGAAGAAACAAAGGAAATTGCTTGTGCATTAGGGAGACTAGAGAGACCTGCCAGGCAGGTGAGGTACTGTCTACAGCCAACATGGCTTGGAATAGTGGAGAGGAATGGGTGTGGGTGGGAGAAATGAGCTCGGAAATCAAATCCAGGAAGAGCTGCTGTCCAGGTCCCTGTCCTCCTGAGGTTTGTTTTGACCCAGGGTCCACTTTCAGCTCCAGATGGCCTAGACCAGGGTGCCCTTCCCAGCTCCATTTCCCACAGTCCCCTCCATTTCTCCTCCCACCCACCAAAGCTGATCGCTTGCTAGCCCTCCTTCTGAGACCCATCCTGCAGCTAAGTCTTTGTTCTTACTGTTTCTGGAATGTCTTTTTTGTTCCATCTCTGCCTTTTCATTGTTTTTCTTTTTGGACATTGGGTTTAATCACTTTATATTCATTAGAGTCATTTATTTTATCCCATTATAGTTCTCTGAGGCAAGTATCCGCATTGTCCCCATTTTAATGTCAAGGTAATGAAAATTAGGAGCAGAGGCGTCAAGCAATCTTCCCTGGGTCACAAAGTTTGTAAGTGGTAGATCTGGAACTTAGGTCTGTCTGTCACCAAAGCCCACACTCTTAATCACTAATCTGTGCCTCTTACCCTTTTATCACAGTACAATGAAACCACATGTTCACAATTCAGTTTATCTGTCAACTAAATCACCAACTCCTAGAGATTTTTTTTCCCATTGTTTTTATCCCCGGCTAGAACAAAGCCATAGCTGGCACTCTGCAAATGTTTTCCACTGTGCCTTATTCTATTATATTTCCTACATTTAGAGACAGGATAAGAGCTCAAGTCTAGCTTGAGACTGGTTTCAATCATGCTTCTGTGACCTCTGAATTTGTGATCATCTAGGGCTTGGTTCTTAGCTGCTCTGTGTCTTGGTTTCCCACCTCTATGTCCATCTCCACCTTTTAATAGATAGTGAACATCAGGGAGTTAGGAAATTGTTTATTCTTCTTCAATCTATCCCCTCCACTATCCCCAAACAGTGCCTAACAGTCTCCAACCAGAGTACACACTAAGTGGACTACTTAGTGAATGAACAATCATAATTCTCTATGAATCTGCCTCCTCAATTTAAAAATGGGATCAAAGTTGAAAACATTCCATTTAACTGCTACGAGGAGAGAGACAGAAAGTTATGCTACACTATCCATATAGAAAACTAACTAAATGATTAGGCTGGAAAGAGTGACAAAGGGTATTGAAAATAGTAATGGAGGTTGGGAACTAACCAAGATCCTGTCTATGGAAAATGTGAATGCTCTCTGGAGCGTTTCCAACCCAGTTCCTGAATATGTAACATACTTTCAGAAGGCCTAACTTGGGCTTTAACATCCCATTAGCAGAAAAAAAGTACTATATGTTATAGGTTTAGAATACAATTTATTCATGGGTTTGCAACTGAGATGTTAAGAGACTTCAAAAAAAGACAAAGACCACAGTGCATGCAGTCTCATCGGACTGGAGAGAAGCAGCTAGAACAAGACATTAACCCACTCAAAGACCCTTGAGGACTCCTGCTTTTACCCTTGGATAACTCTGAAAGGCATCCAGTGAGTTCCAATTTGGGCAGGGGTTTGTTTATTTTGCTTGGTTCAAACCAGGGATACGGATCCCTAATGGTTTTTACATCCCAAAAGGTTTTCCACATTTGGGCAAGATCTATGCTTTATGGAGGGCTGAGGGGGCCCTGCTCCCGGTCCCAGTGGCTAAGCCAGCTGCACTAAGAGCATTCAAATGCCATGACTCTGGGAGAGGTTTAGCAGTATCTACCCCTTGCACAAACTTGGGGATTTTCACAATGGTGCTGTGTCATAGTAAAAATGTCTCCATTCTTAACCAACTATAATTTTTATTACATTTCATTTTTTTCTTGGTGAGGCTAAATTTTCAAGACTAGTCTTTTCCTGTAACCACCACCCTGTGCCAGCAAAAACTAAATGGGCTCACACTGGCTTCTGGCCTTTTTTTTTTTTTTTTGAGCATACCATTTCTAACCCAAGAATAATCATTCAGGTTTGTAATTGCCACTCTCCTTTCTATAGAGGGTGTCCCCACCTCCAGGCTCTTTACACTGACATGCTGCTGTTGGTCTGACTTCCTAAAATTCAGCCTGTTTAAGAGCCTGTAATTGGCTTAATACTGCTGTAGGTCCAAATTTCACCTTGCTCTCTCCAAACTGTAACCACACCTACCAAATTAACCTTGTGTTTCACTGTCTCCACCATGAGATTGCTGTCAAGAACCATTTCCTCATTGTTTCCCAGGTGCGGCCCTCATTCCTATCCTGACATTTTACCTCATGTGCTTTTCCTGCCTGGAACAGGACCCCCAACCAGGATGTGGTTCAAAGATGACCTTTGTGTTCAGAGCCTTCTTCACTTTGTTCCAACTTCCAGCCTCCTAAATCTTAAATTCTCACTAGCATAAGCAAATCTCAGAATATAATCCAGAGTTCCAAACATAGATGCCTGCAGGGCCAGGCAGGTGAGAAATGAGACTGGAGTTGGGAGGTGGGGCTAGGTGCATCAAGGGAAGGGTGGGGAGCTAGTGTGTCTTATTTGGCAGTGGTGCATGGGTCAGGGCCAATACACTGGGCCAAGGGAGAATGGTGGCTCAGGGATGCAAGAGAAGCCAGACTCTACATTAATGCAGAATTGCCCAATTTTAAAAATACTGCAGCTATCAAAGAATAAAAACCAACCAAACAAAAAAACCTCCCATGTCCTGGATTTGGTTCATGAGAGAGTTTTTGCACCCCAGTATAAGAATGACACTGTTAGACTCATAGCACTCATTGAGTTTGCTGTGGGTTCGGGGGAGTGTTAATAGTCCCCCGGACCTAGAAATAAAGTGTCTGCAATAACCCTCTCTAGTTCATACCATAGCCTCTTCTATACTTGTGAAATAGAGTTCCCAGATAGTGGTACCCAGACATGGGTGACTAGGCCATTCCTCTTTTTCCCACCTCTTGAGAACAAATTCACAGCACTTCAGCTAATAATATCCAGATCACTACTTCGGAACAACCATTTATTTTCAGATTCAATATCCGTGAAAGTTTTAAAAGTACATATTGTTATTTTGGGTACAAGGGGGGCTGGAAGGGGCTGTGCATGGAGGGGCATCTTTATTTTTATGGGAATTATCCTTTTGAAACATATTATATCACATCACTTGTGCTTAAAACCCTCTGATGGCTTCCCATTGCTTCTAGGGATATAGACAAGGGCCCTTAACAAAAGCCTGCATTATCTAGTAATTTGTTTTGTCTCTCTGTGCCTTAGTTTCCTCATATGTAAAAAGGGAATTTAAAAATTATATAATACTTTAAAAAACACTTGTCACAATGCCAGGCACATAGTGAACACCCTATACCTGTTCGCTTTCGTCTTTCTGACTTCTGGAGACTTTACTGATAAACTCTCCAGCTCCTTACTCTCCATCCAAACTGCAAACCTGCCATTCTCCTTTCTGCCACTGGCCATTTGCACATACAGTTACTTCTGTTAGAACACAATGCCAACCACTCTTCTTTTAGTTAATATCTCTTGGACCCTTAGACTTCAGCTGAAACATCATTGCCACAGGGTGGTTCTTCTCTGCCTGGTTCCAATCCTCCTTTTAGAGGTTGTCACACAGCCTTCTCCCTCTCCCTGTAGCATGTATCATGGTCATAATTAGTCATTTGTTTTGTAATTACTTGATTCCCTACTGGTTTTTAACTACCATGTGGGTAGGGGTAATGTCTGTTTTTTTCTTGTACCTAGCAATGTATTTAATAAATATTTGCAAAGTAAATGAATTTCCACCACCAGTGGCCTCTTCTTGGTGTGCTGGGGTATGAAAAGCACAGGGCATAGGGCCTTCTCTGAAGATATAGAAGAAATTAGGACTCTTCTCCTGATTTGAGGGCTGAAGAATAGAGGTGCCCTCACTTCTTTGCTCAGGAAAGAGACCCCAGACCCTCTGAAGCAAGGGTAATATAGAGATTAGGGCCACTGCTTTCTTTTTCTTCTTCTTCTTCTTCTTCTTCTTCTTCTTTTTTTTTTTTTTTTTTTTGCCAATAACAGTGTGGGACCGCTTGGCAGAAATAAGACCCTCAGGACCATTTGCCAATTGGACCAGGGGTACGTGGGCACATTAGCCAACCACAGAAATAGCAAGAGAAAAATCATCCATGGCTCACCGTGGGCCAGTTAATACCTCCCAACCGGGTAGGACCGTTCATGCTTAGAGGGCAATGAAGGTTTACATGTGCTTCATATGGATCTCAGATTTTATGTCTTCTGCCATCTACTTTCAGTCACACGTTGGGAAGAGCTGAGAGCCCAGATCATTTTTGTAAAATGATACTCGAGAAACAGTCACTGCTGATAAATTAACCAATAGGTGATACTCACAGAATCAAATCTGATGGCTTTAAATGTTCCTTCCTCATTTTAGGATAGGTAACCATGTAGTAGCCTGGAGATCTGTGCATGTGTTTATTTATCCATTCATTTATTTGACAAATATTTTCTGAATCCATTCTATATACCAGGTGCTATGTGGCATTTTTTTTGCAGAGAGAAATACACTTGCTGGTTCCATTGGTTAATAGAAGTCCCTTCTCTCATTTGGTTAATTTTGTGCTATGATTATTCAGCTGTAGATGGGAAGACTCCCCATTTACCCCCACAGGTACCCATATCAAAGGATGTTTGAGATATCCTAGAAGTCCTTGGAAGTAAAGGAGGCAGCAGGACAGGAAGTATACAAGAAAATGATCAATTCTATAGCCAGATGGACCTGAGTTCAAATCGGTGGTTCCGTATTGCACTTATACGTGTATGTGCACACATGCCCACACACAGAGGCTGAGACCTCAGTGGGTAGTAATACTGGAATGTTTCCTAGTAGTTAGGAACCTGGATTTGAGAATTGAACAGGCTTGGGATCAAATGCCGGCTTTGCCCCTACTAGCTCAGCCTGGGGAAGGGTTTTGTTTCTCGAATTGGTAGTCTATAACCCAAGTTCTTGTGAGTTGCCAGGGTCTCTGAAACGTTTTTGCACTCTTGGTTCCCCCCTGTGTTCCCAATCCATCCACAACAATATCTGTTTGAAATGGACTTTAGATGAGTCTGCTTATTAATGCAAAGATATGATTCTGGGTATAAAAAGGAGTAAAATACCCACCACTGCGACTACGGGTGTTTCCGGTGACTGGGAACTTCACAGGGAAACCCTCAGAGGAGTCACACATTTGGTCAGGCCTTCACAGAATCACTTGTGGCATTAATATTATAAAATCATTTTTTAAAAAAACTCTGTTGTCATAATGAAATACAGAGTTAAAATACTCAAAATGCCAAATATGTGTTACCAGTTGACAAAAACATTTTAGACTTTATTAAAGATGGTCAAATGTCTTCTATTAGAATTCAGTCCACTGAAAACAAAATACTCTTAAAACGAAACACTATTTTAACAGTACTATTAATTTCTTTATGATTTCTTGGTTTTAAGACTTGATTTCAACAGAAGTTTAAATAATGAATTGCATTATATTGAGATCTTTTTTTCCCCTCTTAAATATTTGCAGCTCACTCATATAAACAAATTATAGCATGTTCCATAAGTTCTATAAATGTTCTCATGGATAAGAATTTTATTAGCTTATTTAAATGAATTTTTGTTCTTTAAAAGAATAAATGATTTTGAAACACTCAAAAGGGTTAGTGACATATACTGAAAAATCTTATTTAGTTTTACGCACTTTCATAAAAATATGCAAATTTTAACCTGAACACTAAATTTTGCACCAATCATAGATTTTTAGACATGGCTCCCGATCCCAGGAATTAATGTTTAACACCTTTTTCTTCTCTAAAGGTGTTGCAGAAAACATCCAAAATTAGACTGGTGAGAAACCAAGGAGCACTTGAAGAGCTGGAGAACTCAGGTTTATTATGCCGCAGGTGGTCCTAGAGGAGCTAGAGTTCTGAAGATCTGGGCCCAGAGCTCATTTGCAACTTTTTTTATATAGACCCTTTTTGGCATGAGCTGATTGGTTAGTTTGTCCTTAGACTGTTACAAAGTGACAGGAGTTGTTATGATTGCAGGTAGTTACTGTTACCTTACAAAGGGCAGGAGTTGCTAGGGGGTACAAACAGTTACATTTGTTGCTTAGACAGATCAAACAAAAGGGAAGGAGAGTATTCTGTTTTGAGTATAATCCATGCAGCAAGCATATTCACAGAAGCAGAATTAAGAGCTGATTAGCCTTCTGAATGTAAATTCCTCTTCAGATGGAAGAAAGATATCAACAGAGAATGAAGTCGAAACAAAGAAGCATCATAATACAAGTGAGGGCTTGTTTTCCTAAGTTAAATAGGTGTTCCCATTTCTCTAGGTTCTTAAATGGTTTTAGAAACTTCAGATTTCATTCAAGAGGAACTTCCCTCTGAGCCTCTACCTATATCCTGTGATTATTTCAACTATAACATTTATATCATCCTAAAATTGCATATTTATCTGTCCATCTCCTATACAAACAGGTGAATTTCTTGAAAGTTAAGACTATATCTTATTCACCGTTTTATTCTCAGGACCTAGTATAGTACTTGATACATAGTTGATATTCAATAAACATTTGTTAAGTGAATAATAAATGGATGAGTGAATGGCCTGATGCATGAACCTTAAGGAAAACCTAAGGAAAGATTTTACATAAGGATGGCCTGCAATCTCTAGATACCTCCTTTCAAGTGTCCCCCTGTAAGATGCTTCTGCTTTGTGCCCACAGTCAGGGAAACCTGGAAGGTACTTTTTCCTTTTCGTGTCTGTCTATGAATGAACTAAGAGCAGGGCATCTTAATTAAAAACAATGGAGAGCTGACATTTCAAGGTGCTAGTAAAAGTGGCAGCAACCATCATTACCACCATCATCATCCTCAGCATCACCTTCCTGGTCATAACACTTATTGAACATATTTTATTTAGATGCCAGATTTTATGCTAACTTCTTTATATATGTTATCTCATTTAATCCTCAAAACAACTCTATGAAGATCTTGCTCTCTCTTCCATTTTAAAGATGCAGACACTGAAGTCTCAAGAAGTCAAGTCACCTTTTCAAGATGACACAGTGTTGAAGTCAAGACTCAAACCCAAGGCAGAATGATGCTCATGTTCAATTTCTGCTAACCATAAAGCAACTCAGAGGCTGACAGTCCTAACAGGCCAAAGAGAGCACCAGATAATATTTACCTTATCATTCTGAGCCCCTCTTCCTACCTTACTTCAACAAAGCCTCTGGCCTTCCCCTGTCTGTCTCCCTTCTCATTTGAATGCAAGCCCCTACTGGTCTTCAGTATGGCTGCTGACAACAACAACATTGGAAATGAGGGGCTTGAATTCATTCTTCACACAGGCTCCAAATGCCTCTTAAAAACATTATACATATAATATGTGCACACGGATACTAACATTCAAACAGTCTAGATGGGTAGAGGATGACAAATAAAAGGACTCTCTTGAAAGCAACCATTTTTTGTATGTTTTGGTGTCTATTCTTTGGCAGTTTTCTCCTTACTCCAAAAAAAAAGTTTATATCCCTATTTCTTTATATCCTCTTCCCTTTAAAAAAAAACATACTCAATTGCCTTGATGAAAGATGAGGAATTTTGTCCTTTCAATTCCTGCAAGCTGTATATTTCTAGTTTTGTTTTTCTATCTGTAACTGTTTCAGCATTAAGTACTATTCATTAACTTCTCTCTTTATCCTTCAATTTAAATGTTTCCTGACTCCTCCAGGATTGTCCTATCTGCTCTTTATTCTTTTTTAATTAAAGCTGCCTTTTACAGGAAATATATAACAATTTCTTATTCCAGTTTTGGGGAAACATTTAATTACTGACATTGAGACATCATCTTTTTCATTTAAAATATTCAGGAGTTCAATTTTACATGTGTTAAACTTTTGCGGAGAAGCGTTGGAATATAATCCCTGTTGTTTCTTTGGGTATAGAGTTTCAAATAACTATCTTACAATTGTATTTCTGAAAAATGGCTCATTCTAAGTTTCTGTAACTAGGACTTGACATCTTTTATGACCAGTTCAAATATAGGAACCCCAAGTGACTGTCTAAGGTTGCTGTCCTCAACAATCACGTTTCTGAATTCAATATATTACATTTAACAAACCCTTAACTTCTTTATTTCTTGACGTGATGCTGGGGAAGGGGGAGGGGATGGGTGTATGATACAAGAATACTATTGATTTTTAACCATTAATAACAAATTGGAAGGATTTTAAATGACTTTTTTAAAGATAAAATAACAGTCATTTTAGACTCAGTTGCTTTTATCCCATCCAATCACCCATTTCTATCAATTCTACCTCTTACATATACCTCTCTGCTCTTCCTAGGGATATAGACTTTTTGATATATAGTGCTTACTGAAATGGAGGAGAGGTCTGAAATCCAGCCCCCAAGATGTGCATGAAATGATACGTGTGGGAATGAGGCTACACCACCCTGCAGAGTGGAGAGGGGGGCCTTTTTGTAATTTTTACTATACCCAACCAGGAACACTGTCTTAGGAACAGCCTTCTAAATGCCTCCAGTTCTCACTGGCCTTTCCCTCTATCCACCTTCCATACCAAGCATATTTATCCGAAGTGTCAGAGACTATAATTTAGTAAGCTTGAGGGTGAAGCCCAGAAAGCTACATTTTGGACATTCATGGTGGGCAATTCTAATGCAGATTGGCTAAAGACAACAGAGTTGTCCTGTGCCCACCAAATTTCTTGGCCCCATGAGTGACTCCACCATCAACTGAGTAGTCCAGTACTTTATGAATCTCTTAGGGATAGTAAGGACTATCTCAGTAGGCCAGAAATCTAATATTATACTTTCTTTGGAGTGAGAAATACTATTTTAGAAGTTGAAGACTTCCAGATACGATCTTTTGCATTCTTCTAAGAGGTGACATAGCACTGGGCCATAGTGGGCAATGAATGAATACTTTTTAGTTGATTAATTGATACAGAAACATATCCCAAATTACATTAACACATTCTTTTAATCATTAAGAAAATATTTTCATAGTCACAAAACTAATAAGTCAGAGGATTTTTTTAAATAAACTTAAATCTTGGAATTAGAGCTATGCATATGCCTTTCCCTGCCTGGTAGGCATGTAAAGGGTAATTGTTTTGATTATGAGGAAGTTGACTAAGACAACTTTTATAAACTAAATTATTTATGAGGTACAGTCACATAGTTCAAATGTGTGTGTATATTCCTATTATGACTTCTTATTTTTATACTCAGGGGTAATAATTTTAGAAAAAGACACAAACAGAATATATTTATTGTGGTAAAAGAAAATAAGTCGAAAACTTATTAGATGTTTTTATCAGAAACAAAATATTCCCCATATGTAGAAAAATACTAAAGTTATTGGTCATATATAGAATGTAAATAGAACATTAATATGATAACTAAGCAGAGTTTTCTAGTGTATAATTCAAATATGGGTAACTAAGCTTAGTCCCGGTTATATATAAATATTCAATCCTTTAATTTTCAAACTTACCTAGCAAAAACCTGAGAATGAAAAATTGAGTTTAATGAACTAAATTGATTATATTGGCTGGTACAACATGCACATTTGAAAACATTTAGCTGCCTTATATTGAAAATCCTCTTCCTTAACACTACTAATTTTTCTAATTTTGCTATTTCACTGCTTTACATTACTATCAATTATTTCACTCTTTTCTCTCTCTTTTTACTAAATCTTGCTTTTGTAATTTTCAGTAGGTAGTACACTGGAAAGAAAAGAAAAAAAAAACTGGTGATAGATCTAGATAACTTCTTCCTGATTATGGAAGTCAATCATTCTTTTGATTACCACTGCTATACAGAATTGCTCCTGAGATTTTAGCAAGGTTAATGGGGAGGCAGAGAAGGGGAACCAGAGACAGTGTAGAAATACCTTTATTGTAGAAGTCCCTGACAGAATGGTATAAGCTCTTTATTTCCCATTTTGAGACAGCCCACCCTTGCAATCAAGGGCACACCCTTGGTGATCAATAGAAAATGTTCCTCATTACCAGGCAAACTTTGAACTTAGTAGACAGCTCATCCTGGGTGGTCTTAAAGGCAGAAAACCAGGAATGCTGTTTACTGATTGTTGGCTATCTTTCTAGAGCCACCTATACCACTGGAGGTGAGTAAGCTCATGGAGATGTTGAAGAGTTATCAGAAATCTGTAGACTGTGGCCAAGCTGCAAGGCTGCAGACCTCTGGCCAAGTAATTTTTGAAATATCAGTTCCTGACTTGTGATCACCTTGTGAATAACTAATACCAGATGGACACTTCCTTTTCCTATTCTCCCCTACTACAGGCTGCTCCAACCCTCATCTTGTACCCACAACCACCTCCAGAAGACAAGTTGACTTGGACCACCTAGAGTCACATAATGCTGTCTGTCTTCCTATTTCTTTTTCTATTTCTTCCTTTTTAAAATTTCTGATTACTCTTTTTGTTATAAAATAAATATGACATAAAATTTAGCATCTTAACCATTTTTATGTGTATAGTTAAGTCGTATTAAGTACTACTGTGCAACTTATTACCACCATCTATCTCCAGAACTCTTTTAATCCGGAAAATGAAAACTCTGTATCTATTAAACACTAACTTCTCATTTCCCTTCTCACACCAGCCCCTGGCAACCACCTTCTCACTTTCTGTCTCTATGATTTTGACTATTCTGAGTACCTCATATAATAGAAATCATACAGTATTTGTATCCCCCCTCTCCTTTTTCTCTCTTTTCCAACTCCATTTAATCTACTTCAAACATGACCTCTTTAAGGAAGAGGTCATTCTTTTTCATCTAATCTTTTCTCTCTGGAAAAAAAAATTAAAACCTTGTCCTGCCTCCCCCTTCCCTCTTCATTCCATTTATAAACCTCCTATTAAAATAAAAGAAGGAAGGAAGGAAGGAAGGAAGGAAGGAAGGAAGGAAGGAAGGAAGGAAAAGGAAGTTACTTGGATAATAATTTTCTGATTCTTTCATATAGGTATGAGTTTCAAAATGTAATTAACCATAATGAAATAACTACAGATGCCAACTATCTAAAATACTCTGAAATGGCCCAAAGATCTTTTCAAAATCTCCATAGAAGTTTAAATTTAACTCTATATTCATCTTAATTAAAATTATTTCCCATCAACAAGAATTGTCTTTTGACTCACTTATATTTTTTTTTTCTTGGAGACTGATTCTCAGTATTCTAAAAATAGTGTTTTTCTCCTTATTCCTACACGGGAAGTGTGTATATTTCAACTGTGTTGAGTTAAAGAGGTTTTTAAGGACTAGAGTCTGTGAACTAAACCACAACATTTAATATTGTCTTTCCAGGAAAGTGTTCTAAGTTCCACACAGCTCCTGAGAATTGAAATGCTGGAGTACAATCATTTGTAAACTGGGGACTGAGTGTGTGTTATATGCTTCCCATGGATTTTCATTAGTGATAGAGAGCTGAAAGCTGCTGACCAACTTGGTGCCATAGGACACACAGTGAACAATAATAGAAGCAGACAGCCATGCCCCAGCAAACCCCAGCATGTATTCCAGACTCCCTGCCTGAGTTTATGCCAACAGAACTTAAGACCAACTAGTCAATACGCAATCAATACATATTCTATGACTTCAAACACCATATAATTTTTCAATGCATTTTGTTCCACTGCATATTGAAGAAACAGATGTTTCACTATGGCACATAACAGACTTTGAAAACCCCCACACAGGGCACTGAAGTTGAGAGGATTTTCCAAGAGCACAGCCAGAGCTATAGAAGTAAGCCTAGAGCAGAAGCCAACCAGCTAATTGTATTATTCAGCAGTGAGTTACTTACAGAGGGAAATCAGAAACCATTATAGAGCTGCAAAACAGAAAGCTAAATAAACTCCCAACCCTTGCATAAAACAAGTTTAAAGATAACACATTAGCTGAGGATCCAAGCAGTCCCAAAACTGGGAATATTGGTCTATGAAGTTCTGATCTGAACAGAGAAATGCAAATAACAATTGAGATCAAGTTATTATCAGGGCAACACACTAACCAGCGGCATCCTTTTTTCTCCCCAAAGGGTGTATAAGACTGGAAATAGCCTGCCTTGGTCTTGAGGGTCTATCCCTTTGCAGTTAATGGAGAAATTGGCTTTTATTGACTTTGTTTGTCTGAGGCCTCATGTTTTGGGCCAAGCCATTTTTCACAATGAACATTAATTCCCTCTCTAAACTCTTTGAACATTTAGAACCACTTCTACATGATCTGAAACTTAACTCTCTGCAGTCTCATACTATTCTCTGAATATTTGATACATGTAAATCTAGTCTCCTTGTTAGGATCATAAACAATTTAAAGACAAGGAAATTGACTTGCACTTCATTAGCATCTCCCATAACTCCTTCACACTCCTGGGTACAGGGTGGGTATCTGATAAACACAGGTTACTTAACTCACAGGATGAGGTCCTCCCTCACATAAGGTCACAAGCACTGACACAATGTCAACTCAGCCCAATTTCCCAGGAAAAGTACTGATAGAGAATGTAAGCTTGGCAGTCACTAGGCGCCACATCAGAATGCAGAAATTCTGAATCCTGTGCATAGGAGAAACTGTTTACCACCTAGAGACTATAAGCTTCATGAGGACAGGAACTATGTTTTGTTCTCTATCCAGCACCTGTAGGGGCTCAAAACCCATATGTTGAATGAATGAAACACATATGAAACCAAGGGTCTCCCCTTTAGTCTCTCGGATTAGTGTTTCCACATCTTTTGTTTCTCTTCACTCGTCATTTATAATCAATCCACAGAAGTTAAGGTGACTCCAGAAAACAATTTAACATGGTAGCACATGGTACATAGGGAGGTGTGTACCTTCTCTCGTCTGTGCAGAGTGTATGTGCAGGGGAGCGGTGGGGGAGGTTGAGGATCAAAGGGAAAGGTCACTGGTTTGCTAGCCATGGGTCTGGGGGCTTGCTGCAGAGGGATAAGAACTGCTCTCCTGGGGAGAGATAGCCGAATGTCAGATTGAGGTCTTGGTAGCCCCAGGCAGTGGAACATTGCTCTCTGCAGTCCCTGTCTGGTTGGCAGCTTCCTGCCAAGGAAGGCTGCCAAGCAGGTTGTGACAGCTGTGCAGTGCACAAATCTCCACAGTTCTTTGGTGCACTGACATGTCTGACCTGTCTGTTTGCTACTCGTGGGAAATAGCTGAGAAGTTCCAGTGCTGAGGGATTTCATTTTCCACTGGCATTCATTTTTCAGCAGAATGTCTATCTTGCCTTTTAAGATGGAAGTCATTGGAATATGGCCTTTAGCTTTTCTGGTCAACATCAACCTATCGATTCTATAATAGAAGGAGAACTAAATTCCACTCTGTTCCAAGCCACCACTGGTTTTCATTTTGGCCACATGACTGCACTGGTTTATGAGTATATCTTATTACTGTAATTGACACCTGTCATGGATTACCACTAGGAGAAACCACCTGTCTGAATAATTAAAGAAAAATTATAGCTAGCTTTTTCACCATGTAGTTCTTTTGAAAAAAATTTTTTAAATCTTAATGCTTATTATTTGAAATGTTTATACCTTGCTTAAAGGATTCTGACAAAGGACTACCTTTTTATATTCTCTTAAGGCAGCTACCTTTATTTAAAGTTACTGATAAGTAAACTCAATTTTTCATCAGATGTATGTTAACTTAGATTCTTTTCTGCACTCAAAAGTAAAAAGTTAAAAGTGATAAGTCAGACATACCTTTCAGCATCATTCGTCCGGTAGATCCTCCAAAAGTATTGAGAAGGCTGCTCCTTGCTCCTAAAGATGTGGTTGCTTCTAGGAGAGAACCGGTGATGTACTGAGATACAGAAGACCTTTGGAGGGTGGCACGATATTCACAAACGTTTTTTAGGACACATTGCTTTAAGCAGGGACCAATGTTAATCCTTTCATGGATTGTCTTGGAGGCTGGGAGCTTTGTGAAGAAATGGAGAAGAGATCCAATTGAATCTTCTGTTTCTTCTCCCCTTCTCACTGCATTGTAGATCTGTGAATAGCACAAAGTACAGGAAGTATTAATCTAGTTTCTTAGAAAAGCAAATTAACTTGTTGACAAGATGCCAAGATGACTTATTAAGAAAGAAGGCTCAGTCGCTCTAAGCACAAACACTTTTGAGCACCGGACTCATGCATTAACCTGAACATTTTACAGACACCATTTATTTGGAAAAACTATGTGTAGTTATGAAATAGGCCATTCAAACAATCCTGTTATCAAACAGAGCACTTACAAGTTGTACCAACCAAAAATATACTCAGCTCTTCTGCAGATGTACAAAGGCAAACCTTTCCTTTTTGTCCTTTTAGACTCTAGGAAGTGACTAACCCAGGTCTGACTGCCTCTAGGGAATACTTCAACCTGACATTCTTAAGAATCTTTCCTTCATTCTCAAACAGACGAGAGGACAAGAAGGTCATGGGAAAGTAGAAATTCTATATATCTCTCCTGGACATAATCCTTCAATTCATCAGCTTGGATGAAAGTCTCTGAAACCTTTTTCCTCCTCTTCCCTCACCTCCCACATCCAATGAGTTGACAGGTCCTGCTCACTCTTCCTGTTACATCTCTGTCACTGTCCTGATTTTCTCTCCCCTTTATAACCTGATCATCAAGAATTATCTCCAGGCGACTGGACTATTAAGACAGGTGTCCCATCATAATTCCAAAGCATTTCAAATTAATTATTCAACTTGCACTTATGTAGATCCTGCTCTGTGTGAGGCACTATGTTGAAAGATGTGGAGCATGAGCAAGAAGAAACACATCTCTTGTGCTACAGGATTTCACAATCTAACTTAGAAGATGAGGCCTGAAAATTATGAGGTTTAATATTATTGTAAGGAAGTTTTGGGTCTCTTGAAAGTCAGACTTTTAGGTGCTTTTGTAAACAACAGGGAAGAAACAGAACATGGGGTGAGTTAATCTAGCTTTCTGATGATGGAATAGAGGTTGACTATAATGTTGTTTCCATCATGCCACTTTGAGCACCTTGCCTTGGTTTTCTTGTTATTCATTCATCAAATCAATAGTCATTATGTGTTTATATACCAGTTATGTGTCAAACCTGGGTAAACAAGACAGCTTCTCTCCTCAAAGAGTGATAATCAAAAGATAATGATAATCAAAAGAGCTCATAGTAGAGTGCAAATCAAAGTCATCCATTCTGGTGACAGCAATGAGTGGCCATTAAAGAGAAGACCCTCCTATCCTTTCCAGGCCATGAGTGTATCCCCATGATGCTGCACACTCCAAATCTCACCATAACTAGGGCCCATGGGCACTCAAAGGGGCCCCTGTTGATTTGTGCTAGGTCCTTAGGAGACCCTAGAATATACTTACAACCCCTTTGATATTCAAATCATGCTGACCCTAACTAGATTTCTACTCTGCCTTCCTCTGCCTACTTTATAGACTTGTCACTTGAAGGGAGAGTGTGAATTTTTTGCCTTCAATTCTCTGTCATTGAATTTCTGGTGGCCAGTGTGGCCATGGAGATAGTGTGCAGGGACAGAAAGAACTCAGGCTTTGGCATCAGGTTTATGAGGTTGTATATTTGACTCTGCTTTGACCAGCTAGGGAGGTGGTCATGAGCATGAGCAAGCTGACTCAAATGTTTCGAGGCAACTTCCTCTTCTCTAAAATGGGGATACTAAGGCCTCTTCTTAGGGATGTTGTGGGATTCATCAAGACAATAATGCAGAGTACTCAGCCTGGTATCTAGAAATGGTGCCTATGACTATTGGGCAAGAAGAGAATGTACTCCTCATTTCCTCAAGAAACAGCAGATTGTTGGATAACAACAGAGCATAGTCTATGAAATTCACAGTGATGGGGTTATAACCTTGCTCTTATGTGCTGCTGGATAATATCTTCCTAACTTATCTGACCGTATTGTGAGGAATAGAGAGCTGCAGAGCTCAGGACATGCTTTCCTTCTCTCAGCTCCAAATCATATAGGCAATCTCCAACACATTAAGTCCCAAACAAGCTCTTTAGAAGTAAAAGCTCTAGAAGTTCAGGGAAAAGAACCCACTGTTATGCCTGATTATTCAAGAAGCCTTCAGAGAAAAAACAGATTTGAGCCATGCCTTAGAAAAACAGGCACGGCTTTAACTGGAGCAGCTGAGGGAGGCAACTCACATGGTAAGCAAAGTGAAGAGCCTGGAAAATGAATGTGTTCTAGGACAGCAAGCAGAGCATGGTATTTAAAGCAGAGATTGGCCTGATAAAAGAGAGCCTTGAATGTCAAGCAACGAAGTTTAATTCATCAGAAGTGGAAACTCTTCACTTTGGGGTTTTTTTTTGTTTTGTTTTGTTTTGTTTTGTTTTTCTTTTTTTTGGTCTGTTTGTTTTTAGCAGAGGAATGATGCAAAAAAGGTTTTACTTTACAAAGATTAATATGCTTATCATTCTTAGTTACTAGTGAGTAGATCTACTCACTTGCTTTATTTTCCAAGCTCGTCCACTGGCTCAGATGCCCATACTCGTTATGTTATGCAGGCCAGTTTTCACATCTTGCCTGTAGATTCCCAATGTCTCAGTCCCTTATTCAGCTTTCCCAAAGGGGTTTCCTCAACCCATTAGACCTAGAGAGACTGAATGATATAAAAGACTCCTTGATCATAAAAGTTTGAAAAACTGAGTGCTTTGTTCTCCTTCTGAAGTTTTAAATTGCATGTTAGAATATGAAAGCAAATTAAAAGGTTCAGAGTAAAGAAATATATTTTATTTTGCTTTACTAAGTGTTTGAGTATCTCTTGCACATAACGAGGCTATTCTAGATCCTAGATCATCCAGTTGCCAGTCTGAATGTCGTCAGTTACCTGAGAAAGCTCAGAAAAGATTCAGACGAGGAGAACCACACTGCCACTTCACAGAAACATGAGCTAAATAAATGACTGCTGTGAAAAATCACTAAGTTTTGGGACTGCTTCATTACAAAGCAAAAGTTAACTGACAAAATGACGTGTTGGGTACAGTGATGAGTACTTACTTGCATGTGATTTGAATCTACACACTAACCTGAGAGATTGATTTATTTTGCAGATGGAAACTGTAAACCTAGAGAGGTGGAGAAACGTAGTCAACTTTACATAGCTAGTAAGAGGTTGAGCCGGGATAGAAATCTCAGTTTGTCCAATTCCGTGGTCCAGCTTTATCTACTACACTAAACATAACTGCATCCAAAGACCGAAGAGTGGCATTCATGAAAACATCATTATTTGGCAAAAGGTTTAAATGATGTTATATGGCTATTGTTATTGTTTTTTCTCATGATAATTCCTTTCACGGTCACTCTAGATTATTCTTTAAAACAATCAAGTTATGATTAACGAATGTCAAATATGTTTCCTTTACATGGAGATTTACAGTTTTAAATTACAAGGTGAAAAAATATCTTTATCTCACTTTATCTCACTTGATTAATGTTGTAATAGAAGGTGCTGAAAACTAGACAGACTACTGCCCAATATGGACCAATGTCTTTTTTGAGATAAAATCACCATGTTATAACATGACATCTAAACCTGCTAAACAGATATGTCCATTCGTTCATTCAATAACTGATTTATTTTTATTAAGCACATATGGGTGCCAAGTCCAATTACTGGGGATTCAACAGTGAGCAAGAATAGCTTAATTTTAGTAGGTAAGGCAGACTATAAATAAGTAGAACATATAAGTTAATTAAAAATTGCAGACTGTTATATATAGTCCAGATATATTTTGGATATAGATTCCTAGTACTTACTAAAGTTGCTGCAAATGAGGAAAGGAAAGGAGTCAAGGTTTCTACGTTTGGTCATTGTTAAATTCTTACAGATCTATAGATCAATGTTGTGAACAGCACATCTCATGGCTCCTATATTTAACAACCACTATGAACTATGAGTGGATCCTCTCCATGGAATTACACTACTTCCAGTATGACAAATACTGTGTTTGAGCAGAAAGACCTTGATACTATGAAGCTACTTGCAGAAAAACAAGCAATGCTTAGATAATACTTAAGAAAATGTTTGCAGTTCCTTGTAACTCAAGAAACAGGGATGCCTTGTAGAAACCAGCACTCAGACATGGAGTTCAGACCCCAAACAAAATAACACAAACACCCAAACCTGAAGAGAGCTGGGAGCAATTCAGATGGAGAAAAAGCCAAATATTTTAGTGCACTGAAAGGCATGCAGCAGCCAAACACACCATGTCCACAGTACTTAAGGCTTTGTCTTAAACTTGACTTCTACTGGGGTCAAAGAGGGTACTTGTCAAGGATAATAAATTTTTATACTTGCTCTGTTTCAAAAGATTTATGTAAAATTATGATGTTTCAAGATCCGATGGCCTATCTTCTGAAACATTTCAACAAGGAAAAGGCTTGTTACTTAGGTGTCCATTGATTCTTAGTGATAACACTTGTAGTAACTGCGAGATATATTGAGGGCTTAAAATGAACTAAGCACTGAGGATTGAGACCTGATTTCACTGAAACTTCAAAACAGCTCTAGGAAGAGGTCCTACTATAAATACTGCTTAAAAATAAAGACTGATGTGCACAGAGCTAAGACTCAGCATCAAGACACTGAATCTCAGCTAGTGCTGCTAAGCACCAAACCAAATAGATAATCCTATAGTACAGTTGTCAAAGAAACCACTTTTAAGAGAGGGGTAATAATAGTACTGATCTTGTTATCTTTTAATTTATTGTCTGTCACCTTCCTCTAGAATATAAGCTTCAGAAGGACTTCTCTTTTTCATTTATGTATCTCCAGAGTCTAGAAGTATCTAGCATTGTACATTCTAAATAAATAATTCTTAATTGAATTAATAAATCTCTATTCTATATTTTTACCAAGAACTTAGCTAGAATCCCTTAAGTTTTTTGAACTTGAATCTATTGTGTTCATCATTTTAAACCGCAGGTAACATTGTACTGCCACTTATATTTGTTGAATATCACATACAGATATCATGGCATAAAATTTTTCCAAAGTATTCAGAACAGCTGTAGCCAAATGAAAGTCTAATTGTTACTAACCAAACATGGCCTATTCTGAGAAATTTACTAATAGTTTAACATTATTCCATTATCATTTGCTGATTGGCTTAGCATTGAGGATACTTAATCAGATCTACCCACCACCTTGATTTTTCATGAAAATGTGGACTTGGAAGGACGATGGGGCTTAAACAAAACAGATTTTGGATTCCTATATTGACCCTCATAGTTCTATTTAATGCAATAAATGTTGAGTTGTCACTATAGAGACTATGGTAGATGCTTGAGAACAATATTTAAAAAAAGAAAAAAAAAGGCAAACTCTACCCTGTGATTAAAATAGTACCCGTACCCTCTCCCACCCCCTGCAATGTGATCTTAAAGTATCCTGAGAAAGAAAAATAATCAGGTTTGTTTGAACTATGCATTAACTGTGACTTGGCTGGGTAACAACGTGGGAGCCTTCCTCATGGAATCAAGGGTAAGAGCTGTGGTTTGGAAACCCTTTTTACTGGTCTCATGGGCCCCTTTCCTAATTTCTGGAATCTAGAAGCAGTGATCTAGAAAGTTGAAGATACTGGAAGTTTGATTTCTGATGGATTTCTGTCTAAACAAAATGCAATGACATAAGAACTAAAAAATCTAGTGAAGAGTCAACAAAAACAGTGAGGCTGTTGTCTGGGGTGGTAGCTGAGGCAGCCTGGAGACCTGAGTGGCAGGGATGGGTAGAAGGACATTGGCAGCAGGCTGCTGCTTGCTCTGCTCTTATATCCACATTCCATTCAAGAGCCTGTGTGGAGAATTCCATTCCACTGAGAATATTCAGACCATGCATGAGACGCTGACCAAACAGAGCTCCAGAGAGCCAAAAATAAAGGCTTTGCTAAAGCCAGGCCAATTAACCAGAGCTATGCTACCACCAGCTTCTACAGGAAGTAAGTTGAAACTCTATTACCACAGAAAACATCTATGAAGCGGAGTTTGAGAGGATGGCCCAGGACATTTAGTAGCTGGAACCGCCTTTCCACGTAACCTGCTTCAATCCACATTTTACTCTTGCATTCAAATTTTGCCTCCTTCGTTGTGTTCCAGAGGTTCCAGCAAGAAATAAGCATCTTCTTTTCAGGGCTCCAAACTGCCTCTATGCAAACTCTATAGTGGCATTTTCTGTGATGTATGGAGTCACTCTTTATTCCCCTTCTAAGCTGTGAGTTCCCAGAGCAGTGGGATGCCTTTTTCAAAATTTTGTCTCCAGCACAGAGCACACTGCTTAGCACACTGCAGGCAATGGAGAAAGGGCAATGGAGAAATAACTGAAGCCTTAGAGTCAGGTCCTCAAAGGTGTGGTTCCCAGACCAGTATCATCCTCATCACCTGGGCACTTGTTAGAAATGCAAACTTATGGGCCCCATCCCAGACACACTGAATCAAAATCTCTGGTGCTGGGCCCAGAAATATGTGTTGTAACAAGCCCTCCAATGATCTTGATTCCTGCTAGAGTTTGAGAGCCACTACCTGAGACTTTAAGGAGAAGACACTAGTCTTCATCTTTGACTTCACTTCTCACATTATCTATCTCATAAATACTCACATCTTCCTTCTAGAAGAGGAGCTCCTGAGGGCAGGAGTGAAGCTCTATCATCTCTATATTCCTCAAAGCCCTCAGCTCAGAGTCCAGTACAAGGCACACTCAACAAATGCTAGCTGTGGCTGTGTATGTAACAGGCCTTTCTGAAATGTTTCTGGCTTAATATTTCCAAAGATGAATCACGTCTGAGATATTAATTCTAATGGGAATTACCATGTAGATGAATCACATAGTAATGAGAGAACCTGGCTGCCAATGAAGCCTCTTGAAAAGAAAAATCAAATCAGGACAAATGGATTTTGTTGTGAGGCTTGTGATGTCAGGCTGTGAATTAGGCCAACAGAAGGGATTTAAGGGCCTGAACTACCAGGCTCCCTGCAGCTCTAAGGAGCAAGGGGTCAGTTAATGAATCACAAGGGGACAAAGCCCCTGCAATAGAAAAACAAACTTTCTCAAATCCCATACTGCAGTGGCCTAGCTCAGAGGCTCAGGGCCAGTGTTCTTGCTAAGCTGTGCACATGTGAAGCTGTGAAGGACAGACAGTTACTGAAGTCCTGTGGCTCCAGGCTGTTGTGTGTCTAAAATAGGTGGAAGGGACCAAGACCAACCTACAGGGGTAGGCTGTTTGTTTCCTGTGCTGCAAATTAATTCCCACTCACTTTGTCCCAGCTTCTAACTTCCCTCCCTCTGCTTAACTGGAAGGAATCAGTGTTGCCATCTGTCTTCATGGCTCCCAGAGGTCCCTCTCTGCGTGGGTCATCGATTGTGGGCCAATCAACACTATATTTCCTTCCTCTGTTCTTTGCTTGAAGATTACCTGAGGCTGACCTCCAGGAAAATATTGCTCTGGCCACCACAGGTGGGACAGCAGAGCAGAGGGCTTAGTGGAGCAGAAAGAGCCTGGTTTTTGCATCACAGTTATCATGATACTCTGAGTGCCACCATCTAGTAGCACTGGGAAAGAAACTTGTGTTTACTTAACAGGGATTATCACAGGGTTGTTATAAGCCAGGACTCAGTGAATTAAGATAGCTGTGAGTTCTTTGTATCCAGCAACACAGCTCATGAGTATCCAAATGGCTATACTAGCATCAATGCCTGAATTTTTAGATTAAGGCCATGCCTGATTGCCTGTAGGGCTTGAGACAACTTTTTGCCCTTTAAATCCATCTGCCCACCCCACCCTCCTAGTTATTCACTGGTGTTCCAATGTGGTAGAACCTCTTCGTTGCTCAGCCAGCCTCCTGCATATGAACTCGTGTGGAGATATCTGAGATTGTTTTCTGGTCCACAACTCCACAAACAGCCACATTCCCTTTCTTGCACTTCTCTGCTCTCTTCTTTCTTTCTACGTTGCTCATGGAGGTGATTTCTCCAACTTTCTCTGGGTCCCCATAGTTTCTTCAAATTTTTTATTCCTCCCCACTTTCATATCTCTTGTCTTGCTTTCCTTTTACTCTCATTCCATTTTCCTTTGCTCTCTCCTGATCTTCCTGTCCTCCTCACTCTCTCTCTTGACTTCTCTTTATTCCTGCTGCCCGTTTCTCTCCTCTACCCCTCATCTCTTCCTGCTCCATTTTGATCTGGATCCTTCAAGCTTCAGTTCCATGGGCAAAAGAAGAGAGTGGAAATAAGGGAGGAGTGTTGATTAGCAAGGTCTGCAAACAGAAACCCTCCTCTAATTGTTAGTGGACAGTTGTCTGTCATTACTGATGCACTGTATTTCTTCTATTAGAAAACTTCCATGATTTATTTTTTGACAGTCTCTCCTCTGAAGTGAATGGCCACCAGAGAAGAGCAAGGGACATTCTTTCCCCAACCCCTTAAGGAAGAGAACTCAGTAGTAGAACCAACACTAGATCCATCCTGAGAAACGGGACCCAATGTAAGTTGACTTGTAATCTTGACTAATTGAGCTGCTGTAGGTATGATGGCACTCACTTCATGTTATCAATAAGTCTTGCAAACTATTTAGAACAAGTAGTACAGACTCTCAGGTCTCATTTAAGGGTAGAACCAGGCTTAATAACCAGCTAGTGAACATGCTTCAGGCAGAGCAAATGCCATAGGTAGCAATGGGTGAATAGAGACCATCAGATTTCCAGAAACCAGTGTCATCACTGAGCTCAGACAGGCCAGGAGAACATGAATCCTGGGAGAGGAATTGCTGGGTCTAAAAATGAAAGGCAGCAGAGGCCTGGACAGGATGGTGGAGCTGAGGAAGTGTATAGGAGTACAGCTCAGCCTGGTATGCAAATCCTGGGATCTATATCCAAAGAAGGGCAGCCTCTGAGAGGGCTTAGCAAAAATCAGGCCCAAGGGAGGTTGCTCACCCAAGGGAATCCTCTGAGAAGTGTGAAATGGCATCCAATACATACACAGACAAAAATCTCTGGCTGTAGTTTAATTTTTGAAGAAGAAATCTATGCCTCAAAATGTCTTCCTTGTTTGGACTCCATTCATTCATTCACTCAACAAATATATACTGAATGTCTACTTTGTGCCAAAAAGCTGTCAGGAGCTAGAGACAAAACAATGAATGAAACAGTTTTTGCCCTCAGAGAAATTACCAAGTAGTAGGGGATGTAGGCAAGAAAATGGGCAAATCTAGTATGGTGTGCAATTCTGCAACAATGTGAGTACTGAGTGATTCAGGAAGACAGAAGAGGGTCTTAGAAGGCCATGGGAGGCTTCTCCTAGGAAGTAATATCTAGATACAACGTAAAGACTGTGAGTTAGCGAGGCAAAACTGAGGATAGAGTAAGAGAAGAAAGAGGAAAATGTTCTAGACAGAGGGAACAGTATGTTCAAAGTGGCTCCTTGTGGTTGGAGCTAAGAAAGTGAGCAATGAATCTGGGGAGATGAGCAGGGTTCTTCTGCATCTTTACAAGTGAATGCAATGCTAGCCCAGAACTATTTCCTTTCATGGATATTTTCTAAGCTAACCATCATGAAAATACTTTCAATAGCATAAAAAAAAAGGAAATTAAAAAAAATTTAGAGGGCTGTATATCCTATGCCTAGGGACACCCATCATCCTTCTGGGGGTAGCATGCTTGATACTGAGGATGCAACATCAAACAAATCCCAGTCTTAGCTCTTAAGGCACCAATGAGATAGGGATGATCACTTCTAAGATTTCTTATAAGTTGATGGGTTTGTTATTAGCAAAAACCAATAGGAAGGGACAAAGTGTCCAACATCACCTACCAGCCTGGAATAGAAGAACGACTTCACTCACACCCACAGTGCAACAATGACAAAGGTGTTCCAAAAGTGGGCTGTGGTTTAGGACTTTCCCTGAATAGCTGGAGAGATGAAGCCAGAAAGAGATGAGAGGGCTCCCAAGAAAATATTACCTTCCTTCACCTTTCTGCCAGTGGAAAGGTAGGTCTTCAAAAAAGTTCCAAAATATTGGAGATTACAAAAAATAAACAGGCGATGCCATTAGAATTGCACTCAAGTTCATGGAAAGGAGTCAGGGACTCTCTACCTATCCCCACATAGAGTACTTCTGTCCTGTTTCAGTGGCTACATGTGTGTATGAGCACATATAGTCAAAGGTAGAAAGATGCCAAGAGATTAAAGGTCAAAGACAACTTTGTTCAGGAGACTTGGAGGTGTCAGGAAGTTATCATCTTCCATGTCATGTGTTTACTCTGTAGTCAGAGAAGGAAGATGTGGTTACCCTGAGCTGTATTCCAGAGAACTCCATGGATTTCATTAAAAAAACAAACAAACAAACAAACACTCATATTTTAAAAAACCTTCCAATTTGCACTATAAAAGTAAGGCACTTTAGCCCTTACATCTTGTCATTTAAAAAGCATATTCTGTTGTCTCTACTGAGCTTAAGGGTTTTTTCTGGCTATCAAAACAAAGAGGTCTTTTGTTGACAGAAACAGGCGACAGTGTTTTAGTAAAAAAATTATATACAGAATAATGGTTGGAAGCTCTACTGTGTAAAAGTAGTCTTAAGAGCTTTCCCTGTCTCCAGATTCCCTGGGTTTCTTGTAAGAATCTAAAATACTGATGTCCTTCACTGTGAGAGCCCTAAACAACTGGCTGCAGTCATTATTTTCTAGGAGCTTATGAAGGACACTATGCAGATGTGGCTACACAGGATTAAAGACAAGCTGACAACAATGTATATACTAACCACAGCCTGTGACCAACCCCTTCTGGGATCAACCACTTGTGAATATCCCAAGGATTTTCCCTCCTTTGTATCCTCCATGATCCAGCTACCCATGATATGTTGTATTGCATACAGTTGGAACTCATAAAATATTCCTTGAATTAATTTTAATGGTGACTCTTGGCAACTACATTTACTAGACATTATCAGCCCTGTCAAAGGCAGGGGGCAAATGAAACCAATGCAGCCAGCATTTGACATGAGTCTATGGCCTGGCTAGAGGGAAGGGTAAGGTCACTGAGGCTCACATCCAGCATACCATGCAGGAGTCAAAGGAGATACAGTGAATATGGTGTTGAGCTGGAAGAAGAGGTCTTTTGATGGGGCCATACCTCTGTGTAAATCCCAGTCATTTCTATAGCTGCTCTGGGTGTCTTTTCAGGAGTAAATAAGGGTTCAGCTGGAGGGTTCTAGCACCCACGTTCCAAAAGTCAGGCTCCTTTTGTTCACTGAGAAGCTCATTCTCCAATCTCTTTCTTCTCTCAAATCCTGTGCCCTCACTCTAAGAACCCCAACTGTACATGAAGGAGAGGGGATGGGAACTCTATTTGTTATGCTCTTTATTGGGAGCACACACAGGAACCTAGCACGGGGCTATACTGATGAACAGAGAGACCACAGATGACCCTCTCAACTCTCGGTTATTTGTGATCTGGTAGAGACCCTGATGTGCTACAAAATAGGAGTCAGTGACACTGGGGATGGAGATGGATGTTGGGTTGCAGGAATGATAACAGGAGCTCTTTCTTTTCTTTTGATACCCTCCCTTCAAATTGCTTTTTATTAATTCTTCACCTTGCAGCCATGGAAAAGCAAAGGCAATCTCTTTAAGAGGTAGTACACATTCTGTGTTAGAAAGGAGGGTGTAGCTATCCAAGGCTGAGCTAATTCTGGTTTCCATCGGTCCCCTCCAACATCTTTCATCATCAGCTCTTCCACGTTTTGCCCTGTACACATTACTAAGAATTCTTCAGACAGACTTGGCAACCTTTTCTTATCAAAGCCATGGATCCTTTACCTTCTTGCGAAATCAATCTGAGGCCACACACACACACACACATTTTAAAAAATCATATTATTATTTTCACAAGGCATAGAAAATAAGAAAAGTCAAATGCTATTTATATAGCAAAAGAGAGGATAAATGAAATCCATGTTGTGGGCAGTTAAGGAAGTGGGGTGTGTAGGGGTACGGGAGGAATTTGGCAAGGGGAGAATCACAGAAAGATAAAATTCTGAAGCTGGGGATGGAAAGAGGTAGGCAGGGGCAGGCGGAAGGGAAGTGAGGACAATGTGTCTGAGATGAGTGTGCTCCAGAGACATCCACTGTTTGCCCCAGTTTTAGACATCAGGACACTTACTGCCTTACCCTAAGAAGTATTTGCCAATTAATCAATGACTTACCCATGCTTCACTGAGTGTCTCTTACATGATCAGAGGTAGTCGGAAATGCAAGGCAAGTAATGGAAAAAGTTAGCTAATAGCATGAGAAAGGCGATAAGGAACAAGAAGAGAGGTTCAGGCAACTGGGAACAGGCTGACTTTACTAGGTGCCTAGAAGCACACAAGGGCAAAAAATTAGACAGGGTATAATAGAATTAATCTATTGTGAGGTCTGGGGATGAAGAAATAAGGAAAGAATATCTGTGAACTCTTGGTTATCTGAGATAATATGGAGATTATAACACTAAACAAAGCTACTACAAGTGAGGTGCTACAAGGTTTGGTATAAAAATGCAAGCATGACAGGAAGTTGGAATAAGGAGAGATCATAGAAAAACTTTCAAGAATGAACTAAGTCCTGAGATAGACAAAGCTGGGCTAGGAAGGTGAAGGGAAATGTGTTCACAGGAATGAAAAGTAGCAGGCACTGTATTGCAGGTTTGGATTAGAGATCAGACTGTCAGCCTGAGATTCTGGATGTCTCTCCCTCTTCTGCCCCTTTTATCCACATTACTGTCTGTCCCAGTCTGTCTCAATGGGAAGGGAGAGAAAGGCTGGGAAACCCAAGCTGCTCCTACTTTGGGGGGTCGAGCAAGAATTGGGTTTACCTTTTCCTTTGGAGAGTTCACCTTTCATTCCAGGAGGCTTGACACCAAATGTTCTGAGCATTCTGGGCTTGGGAGCTCCCCAGGACTGGGACTTTGCTATCGTGACAAATAATTTATGGTTCTAAGGCAGGTCCCATGGAGGCTTTCCGTTCTCTCAGGGACTTTTCTTTTGTTGGCTGCTTCCCAGTGATCAAATTACGGGGCCAAGTTGGGTGGCAGGGCCCATGGTGTGTCCACCACATACCATGTGAGATGTGGGGAACAGAGTGTGCTCCAGACAATATATTCATAGCTGGTTTTAAATAGACCCAGAGAGACACTCATTCAGACACATGTGTACCTGTGCATTGAGAAGAGCCCATGTGGCCTTCTCACATTTTGCTTTGACTCCGTTATCTTCAGTGGTGTCCACCCCGCTGCATTTTGATGCATAGCATGGTAACTGAGAGCTCCTCAATAACCTCTCCTGTCCATCCTTCTGATCTTATCCTCAATTGTTACCCTAAATGAGCCCACTGCTCCTGACAAAAAGAGCTGTTTGCCATCTATCCCCTCAGCACACTCAAACCTTCCTGCCCTACTATTACTTGGCCACCTCGAATGCCTTTACTATCACATTACTAAAAGAATCCTAACTCACTCTTTAAGGCAGTCTTAACATCACTACTTAGGTGTATGACTTTTTGGAACAGGTACCTTCTCTGTGCCTCAATTTCACTGTGGTCAAATGCTGACGACTGTGTGATGATTAAAAAATTAACATATGTAAAGCATCTAAAGCAGTACCTGGGATATAGTGAATTCTGTTAAAGTTCTTGTCTTTCACTCACAGGATATCCCAGGACATCTGCATGGCTTCCATTTTCCGCTCTGAACACTCAGGTGCTATGTGGAATGTAGGTGATAACTAAATGTACTCAGTTATCCCCATTTGAACCTCTGCCAATTTTGAAAGAAATAGGTGTAGAACACGGACTCTCTTTTCTGCTGTTTCTAAATTCACTTATTCAGTGTTTAGGCCTCCCAGGGAAGATACCTGTGGCTTTATTTTTTTAAATAGCAGCTTTATTAAGATATAATTCTCAATCCATAAAATTTACCCATTTGAAGTGTACAGTCAGTGGTTTCTGGTATAATCACAGGATTGTGCAGTCATCATCACAGTCGATTTTAGATCATTTTAATTATCCCCTAAAGAAGTCCTGTACCCATTAGCAATCACTCTCCATTTCCCCCAACCTCCCCAGGCCTAGGCAACCACTAATCTATTTTCTATTTCTGTAGATATTCCTATTCTGGATATTTTATACAATCCTCTGGCTTTTTAAAGAGGCCAAACTCTTCTTTCACTCATCACTAATCTATTTCCCCCAAAATACTCAGCCATAGGACCAGGCACATAGTAGGCACCTTAAATATTCTGTCGAGTAAAAACAAAAAGTTGAATGGAAACCAAAACATGGGTTCAATCAAGTTAAACATTTTTTTTTCACACTTCATCTTGGGATTTTGTTGATCCAAAGCAGGATCAGGAAACAGGCCATAAGCACAGGGTTGGTTGGTTTGTTCGTTTGTTTTTGCTTCTCATAAGGCACATACAAGCTTTGTTGTGACTCCTCAAATTGAAGTTCTAGTACAGTGGTTCTCAAACCTGGCTGTTCTTTACCGTCACCTGGGGAATAAAAAATACTGAGCTATGAGCTATGAGCCCTGTTCCTCCTCAACTCATCCCCAAAGTTCTGCTTTATCATTCTGGGGTGGGGGGCCATCACCAGCTTTCAAATGTTCCCCAATTTTAAATGTAATTCTATGAACAGCCAAGGTTGAGAACTCTTGTTCCAATGAAAACAACAATTCTAAGCAAAAATGATTTGTTGAATTCCAGCCATGCCCAGAGTGATACGCAGCCAAAGTTTTCAACTCTGTCTTCAGGGAAATGAAGCTCTGAATTTTAAAGAAAGCAATAAAAAACAGAATATTCATTTCACAAAAATTTTCTTTATAGCCAACATTAGTATTACACTGAACCATCTGTAATCGCTCTGATTTGACTGTTTCTGAGCAATAACATGAAAATTTCATATCACGCAATCTAATTGAACACATTTATTTCATGAAATAAAAGATATATACAATACTCAGTCTGAACCACCATTTTCTAATGCACTTATTTATCTTCTTTGTGCTTTACATGCTTTTAAAACACATTTCAGCTTTATTAATACATATCTCTAGTAGAGGATGGAAAATAAATTACCTATTAAAGAAGACAAAAGCTTGAAAATTCACAAAAAGATAAAACAAAAAACTAATTTAATAGTACTATTTACTTTGCCATGCATTGTTTCTAGAAAGCACATCAAAGTAGATTGCCATAAAATGTTATATTTTCCCATAGAAAAATTTTAAGATTAGGAATTGTGTTCCTGACTAGACATCATATAAATCAGAGTTATGATCATCAGATCATGGAAGCAAAGTTACAACAGCTATAAACCTCTATAAACATTTAAAATAATAAATTTGCTATTCAAGCACCATAAAATGCCCAAATTATAATTTACCCATTGATCATTATATTGTCATTTTGAAAGGTAATTTAGCACTACCCATCACAATTCAAAATGTGCACGTTCTTTGATCCACTTCTAGTGACCTTTCCTAAAAGAAAACTGGTTCTACTTCTTTGTTCCCTTTCAGGACAAGTATAAATATCTTCGTCCAAGCCCAAGACCCTGCACACTCACACCTCTGACTGGGCAGTATCCTCTCCACTCCTCATTGGAGGCTCTGTTCCTTCTACCTGAAGCTCTGTGGTGCCCCAGGTTCTGAGGACAATTTGTTCCAAGTCAGGAGGATTTTAAGGAGCATTAGCTCTTTGATGCAGGCTCCACAGTGTCTAGTCAACTGCATTTCTGCTTTCATTTCCATCTCAGGCTGGGAAGTTGTGCTTCTACCTCCTTTCTATGACCAAACCCGCTCACATCTCAGTTCTGAGCTTGGCTACTTGCTGAACTACTTCCTCACCCCACCTCTGCCTGCAAGGGGTTGAGGTCCTCTCATTGAATCCTACCCTGTAGCTGGAAGAAATTCTGCTACCTATTGCTACACTTTTTCCAATGCCAAATAACTCTCTAGAAAACAAGTGTTTTCATGAATGAATGAATTCCTAGATTTCTCTATTTCTGTGCATAACTGAACAGCCACGCTACCTCTTGGTGAGTCACTCTGAGCCAGCTGACCTGTGGGAATGCTGACCATTATGACTCCTTAGTGAAAATTATGTGCTGTGAACCTTCCTGGCTCTGCCTAGCACCTGCTTAATCTTGGAAGGTCTCCAAGCTTCCTCCCTTTCTCTGTCCCTTCTTCTTTGCTATACTGACATAAGACCTTATAAGCTCCAGGCACAAACCTCTTACCCAAACACTCCCAATCTATCTGTGGACATTCTCTTTCCTTTCTCCCCATCTCTCCGGTCTTTCATGCACTGCACAGGGCAGTGAGCCTTTGGGAAAGTATTAGTACATGATTCTAGAACAATGGTTCTCAACCAGAGGCAAGCTTGTCTTCCAGCGGACATTTGGCAATGTGTGGGACATTTATGGGTGTCACAATCTTGGACATGCTATTGGCATCTAGTGGGTAGAGTCCAATGATGCTGTTAAATATCCCATAATGCCCTGAGCAACTCCTATACTGAAGGATTATCCAAACCCAAATTGACTGAGGTTGCAAAATACTGTTCTATAGAAATCAAAGAAATCTTCTGCAGCACTATAAACTAAATCAAACGAAAATTATCAAGAGAAGGATAATGTTTGTTTTCAATAAGAAAAAGTTCTTCCTCCAATTATCAAAATTCATTTACATAACAGAAAATCTAGAAAATAAAGAAAAGCAAATGATACCACTATCATTGTATATTTTATATAGTTGTGATTGTACTTTATACAATTTATATTCTGCTTTTTTACATAACATGATCATCATCTTTTCTCCATGTTACTAAAAGGCATCACTTTCACTGTTATTTTTCTCTATGATCAAACCACAGTGTAATTAACTGTACTTTTACTGTTGTAAATTTAAATTGTTTCTAGGTTTTCACTATTATACAAGCTGTTGTGAATATATATTTGTGCATATAACTTTTTCTGCAACAGTGGTTATTTCCTGGATGAATCTCAGAGAAGGATCTATACTCCTGACATAATATTGAAAAGGCAAATAGGATTTGCCAAAAGATTCTAACATCAAAATCTATGTGAAATGTTCCCCTGGACCCCAGCACTGTTGTGGTCTAAAAACACTCTAAACCTGAAACTTAAAGTGACTCCATTTGGGGAACATCAAAGAAGCCAGAGAAAAATTCATCCCAGAACTTTCTGAATAGAACAGTGCAGTGGATCATGGGAACAAGAATGAAAATGTCTTGTGATTTTTGGCACAGGCAGACATTAACTAATATGCCTTTAAGATGGCAGGATTTACTGGTTACAGAGGCAAAACAATTTTATTTAGAATGTCTTATAAGCATAATGCCATTTTCTGTTCATTCAAGCGATTTAGCTATTTTATTTTTTTTTATTACTTTTAGATGTATTTTCCTTAGATCTTGGGAATGCAAAAATTTTGACAAATCATGTTAACAGTGTTTGTTGGCACAACTTCAGGATATTTTGAAACAACAATATGTCAAAAAAAAATAAAAGGTAAAAAAATTTTTTTTCATTAACACCAAATCCTTTTCCTAAGTTTTAGTATCTGATTACTGTATAGCTATGGAGAAGTAGAAATTAACCATTCACTTTTTTCTTGCTCCCAGATTCAAAGGGAAACCTATGAGTATATATAAATCAAAGCAAAACAATGTTTCCTGATGTGTAAACTCAGTGATGGTAGGAACCGTAAGAAATTGGAAATCTGAGGACTTGGGTTTCCACTTGTCTATGACACTAGCAAGCTCCTGGCTTAGGACAAGTCAATGATACTTGCAGGGTTTAGTTTCAAAAAGGAAGACTATCAAATATGAAACAGATATGTGAAGTGCTTTTGAAAATACACATACCTCTCTAAATGCAAGAACAGAACAAAGAGGGTTGTTGATGTGTGTTCCTGTGTATTGTGTACTATCCTTTATGATCTCAAAACTAGGTCTGATCAAAAACAGAAAAATTAGCACTCATCAGGTGAGCTGTGGGACCTGAAAGAAGCAGGCAGATCTGGGTTGGGAGTTAGTGGTTCAGAAGCAGGAATCAATAGTCCCTTTCAGGTCACAGGTCTGGGAAACCAGGATATTAGCAGTAATGTTGGGAGGCATAACACTGACATAATATCAGCAGAAACTATGACCAGATGCCACCATTTACTGGGGGTTTACCATGCTGCAGGCACTCAGAGTGTTTTACATGCATTATCTCAGTTCATCCTCATAATCAGCGGATAGGAATTATTACAGAAAGAGACCAGATTGAGGCTTAGATAGAGGTTCAGTGTAATATAAAATCTTACAGCTGTAATATGGCCAAGCAGAGACTTTAACCCTGTTTCTAACTCAGAGTCCAGGGGAAAAGTAGGAGTAAAATAAGGAGCTGAGTGACAGCACAGAGGAGGTGTGAACCTGTGAGCCAGGTGGAGGCAGAGGCTCTAGCCAGGGTGAGCCTACTTACACCTTGCCTGAGGCCAGGAGGTCTTACAAATGGACTGGGATTGTTTTCCCAGTAACAGGGAACAGTTCTTGCCGCTACAGTTGCCCTCTCTTTACTGCCCTTCCCCATGACCAGGGTCAGAAATGGACTAGGAGGCCAGTGGGCTCTAGATTGTGCTACAAAAGTGAGACTAACAATGGTGGAGACTTGGTTGGCGGGGAAAATCTGCCACTGGGTTAGACCCGCAGTCCATTCAGCACAGGGCTCATCTCTAGCAGTGAAACTGAACAATTAATGCAATGGATTATGGCCCTTTTTTTAATAGCAAACAAGTATTTTCAAGAGAAACCTCATGTGGAAGCCCAGAATTTACAAAAGATATAAAACAGAGAGATTCTGGTTTAAAGAGAGAAGGAAGTCTAGAATGCTCTCTTTCTACCCACTCCCACCCTAAATACTTTCATGGACCCTAGGACTGTAAGCATGGTGTACCACTTGACATAAACATGAATGGCTAAGGACTCCAAACATTCTGACTCTCCTTAGAACTCATTAGCAATCTAAAACTTAAACAAAAAATCTGTAAGTTTTCCATCTGTACCACACTATTGGCTACAGAGTCCACTATTCACTAGCCATGTTCAGAAGTACTACTTACTTCCTTTCTTTTGTCCTAGATTTGCTCTGCTCTAACTTCAAGAGCTATCCTCTCTTCTTCCTAGTAGTTACACTAGAACCATTAATCACTTTAGGAACTTTGTTCACATCTCCCCTTTCCAGATAGAACATTCTTAATATGTTTAATGTGTTCTCACTGGAGGATTAAATACAATAATATATAAAAAGCACCAAGCAAGGGAGGTGGTATAAAGGAGGAGTTCAGCAAACTTTGTGCCTTTATCTTCCTTTTCTATCTCCTTCATCATGAAACAGGTTCTTCTCTCATTTTGGCTTCCACTGTAACCCTTTGCTCCATTTTTACTGCTGTGCCCCCCAAAGAGGGGCAAGATGATAGGATAATTTTTAGCAAAACAGCCAAATGCTAACACTGCGAGACTACAAGCACCAACCCCAATGGCACCATGTAAAGCATCATCACAACCAGGAACACAGAGTTCAATCTGGTCTAAACTGCTTCTAAGTTCCCCTGATAGGAAAACTGTAGCAAGAAAACCTTGCCCTTATGAAGGTTTCTATTATGTTTTTGCATAACCAAGGGAGAAGAGAGAGAAACATGGAGAGACATGGAGAGAGGGTGGTGGTGGGGGGACAGAGAGGGAGGGAGAGAGAGAGAGAGAGAGAGAGAGAGAGAGAGAGAGAGAGAGAGAGAGAGAGATTGGAAGGAGAGGAGAGGAGAGACATGAAGAAAGAGAGAAGAGATAAATGCGTGAGTGAGTGGGGAGAATTTGATACAGCCAAGCAATGTGGGAAGAAGAAATAAGTTCCGTCTGCATAAAGAGGCATGACAGAGAACATGATTTCTTGCAGGGGACTGAGACTGTTAGGAAGGGAGCTAGTCTTCTCTTCCTGAACTTGTATAAAAAAGAAAATCATGGGGAATTTCAAGACACTATTGGCAAGAGGATAAACTGGCACAACTTTTTGAGAGGAACATTTATCAATATCCATTACAATTTTAAATGTGTCAAATTCAGCAATCCCATTTTTAGCAATCTAAACTTATAGAAATATTAACAGTGCACAGATAGATGTATAATGATGCTTATTCCGACACTGCTCCTAAAGGAACAATATTGGGAATAACCTAAGAGTTCATCAATAAGGCCTGATTAAATAAATTATAGCATGTCCATACAATGAAATACTAGGAAACAGTAAAAATTAATGAGGTAGTGACATGTATACTAACATGAAAATGCTTTTTAAAAAGTAATTGAAAAAAGCAAGTTGTAATATGTATAATATGAACCAGTTTTTAGTTTTAAAATTATGTAAATATTCACATAAACATAAGAAAGCCATCTGGACAGTTACACATGCTTATCTCAATTTTTTTTTTTTTTTGAAGAGGCAGAGAAGTGTCGTTTTTTACTTTAGGTACTTCCAGATTGTTCAAATTTGTAATTAAGAATAAATTAAATAAGAGAGCTGCTATAACACAGTGGTGATATTCATGGGTTTTAAAGCCACACTACCTGAGTTTGAATCCCAGCTCTGCCTTGCCCTTGATGATCTCCGGGGCCCCTGTTGGCTCTAAAATTCTAGTTGTCAATGTCACAAAGATGCAAATTAACAGGACTTTCTCTCCCATATCAACATTGTATACAAGATGAAAAAGAAACCAGTAAAACATAGGATTCAGATGTGTAGGGTAATGTATGAGAAGGCTGTTTACATTCATTGCTTTTTTGAGAAAGTACATATTGAATTTGAAGCCAGAGGTATGTGTCAAGGTCTGAAAGTGGGTTACCCAAATAATTTCCTTCCATGCAGCTGTTCTAAAGCATAAACCACACTCATCCAGTATAACCAGCATCTGTTCCATAAAGAATATGAGCATTCATCTGGCTCTTATTTTTAGAGTAAGAGGTTAAATGAACAACAGGTGAAATGCAGTTGAGTCTGCTGTACCAGATGTAGACAGGGGCTGAAGGCTAATTATAAATCATAATATCTGAATTTGTGGGTATTTAAATTAAATGGCTTAGAGTATCAAAAGAAATAAATTACAGAACATCAAAATGGCAAAGAAAAGCCACAGAAGGCTCACCTTTCATTTGTTCATTCATTCAGCAAGTCACTCTCACAAAATAAATCACCAAAATAAAGATTGACTCATTTCCCACTGCTTGTTGAAGTTTGGTTATTTTTCCCACCTGGGTCTTGGAATGTGTGAACTTCAGGCTTACCTTTGTGTGTGAGGAAAACCTTACAAGTAGACAATCAACTCTATGTTAGAAGAAATTACAACTTTCTGGTACCCACAAGTAACAGGCACTGAGGCCAGGCTCCCTGAGGGCTGGTCCTAGCCCTGCCACTGACCAGCTAAATGACTTCAGGCCAAGTTACTTAGCTCCTTTGTGGCTCAGTTTCCACTCACAGGGTTGTGATGAGGATGTTACTATTTCTACATTGCTTTGAACAGCATCTGCTGTACAGTAAGCACACTATATGTGTTTATAAATCTTAGTTGCTAGAGGCAACACAAGGCAGCTGAAAGCAGTCGACATTGATTCTCTTTAAGGGTACTTCCTCTCTGCTCATCCTACTCACTCATAAAAGTACCACAGAAAACCAGATGTTAGACAAGACAAGGATCAGCTGTTCTTCATTTTTACTTCCAAAGGGCTAGGAGAAATTTACACCGAAAAATCTCGTGCCTAAATTGCTGAAATCAAAACGAATCTTCTCTTTAAAAAGGAGATATGAGTTTGTTGGCAGAGATGATATTAGAATGCCCTGGCATGGAGCCCACCAGCCTCAGAGACTGTAATTTCAACCAACTTCTTGAGTTATTTGAACCCATTTTATTCTTAGTTATTCTGGCATGTAAGTGATTGAGAGGTGTGTGTGTGTGTGTGTGTGTGTGTGTGTGTGTGTGTGTGTGTGTGTACACGTATATACACATATATATACATGGTAGGGGCAAGGGTAATAGCCCAGGTAGAGACATGATGCTTTAGTGCTTGTGCCTGGACCATGTTAGCTCTAACACTTAGACTTGTGATCTAGAACAAATTACCTAATTTCTTGAGCCTAAGTTACTGGAACTGAAAAATGGTCTTGACTAATGGTCTCTTGGGTGCTCTTTTCTAGACTCAGACCTATTATCCTAAGTGGCTGGTATGATCTGTTTTCTTAACAATTGCCCCCTATAGGCTGCTGCCACTCTGCTGGCTGACACACGACCTTGGTGTATCTGGAAGAATAAGTGATTAAGAGTACAAACACTGGATTCAGGCCCTGTGTTCAAATCTCTGTAAGCCTCAGTTCACCTATCTGTAAAATGGTGATAATGATAACGACAGTACCTATCTTATCAAATGGTTGTGAGGAATAAATGGGAACACTCAAGAAGCACTTAACATGATGCCTGACAGTGCTCATTAAATAACAGTTGTTCCTGTCCCCAAGTGCCCCACTGAGATCTTAGGTATATTCATCTTTGGGTTGTGATGGGCAGTTTATTAGCTCATTTTTATATTAGCTTTTAAAACCCCCAGTGAGAACTCTTTTAAAACATGCCATCTGCCTCCTCCACTGTTATTTTTCTTCCCCTCCTACTACTCTTCATCCTCCTTCTTTAAACTTCAGAACAAATCAGCTATTTTAATGTGTGTTGAGTGGTTGCCTATTATTCATCAGAAGAGACTCCAGGGCTTTTTGTAGGAAAGATTCCATGTTGGGATGCTCTGGTCAAGGGCTGCCTGCCCTGTCCTTTTCCCTGGAATGAGTAAGGCTCAAGTGGTAGGATGAAGTCGGGGGTGGTGGTGCTGGGAGCTGAGCCCAGGGCAGAGGAGTGGAGGAGTCAGTGAGGAGAACTGGTAGGGGGAGTGCTGGCCTTGGCCCATCTAATACTGTGTGACCTTGGACAGGTCACTCAATTTCCCAAGACTTTACTGTCCCCATTTGTGACGTGAGAGGGTTAGCAATGTCCAAAAAGCAGGAAGACAATTCGCCCAGGAGAACAAGCACTGTTCACTAGTTACCAAAGAAATACAATTATAGGAATATAAAGACATTGTTTTTACCATTATTAAAATAAAAATTTTTTAATGGTGCTTATTTATTTTTATTTTTTGCATTCCTGGGATCATGGCAAATTAGTACAACTGCTTGGGATTGGTAAACAATTCAAATTGTGTTTCATAAAAGAAAAGAAGGTAAACTTGGGTATGAATTCTTTTGCAACTCACTGGTTTTGAGGCTGACCCTTTTTGAGACTCCATTTCCTCACTGGAGAGAAAATGGGTGAAATGGAGATATTAGAAGTAATGCCTACATGATGGGTTGTCGGGAGATTTAGAGATTATGTCTAAAAGGGACCAGTCTGAGGTTTGGCACTTAACAGATGCTACTTATTGTTGCTGTTGTGAAGATGAAGGTGATGATGAGAAAGATGATGCTGTTGCCTGATTTTGCCTGGCTGATATTAAAATGCCGCTGGAGAGAAAAACCAATTCTCTTCTCTTTTCTTGGATTCTTTGTCAGAATCTGACTTCTGCCTGGCAGGCAGAGCAGACAACTGCTCAGCTTTGGCCCCACTCATTCGGTTTCCTAAGGGATTTGAACCCATTGTCTCAGAGGACCCCAGACAACTCTATATATGTGCTCCACACAAATATGGCCTACCACACACATGCACTTGCATGCCCACACGTCAGGTGCCCTACCCATCTGGAACTCACTTTTGCCAAGAGATTTCTGGCCTCTCAGGCCGACTCTTGCAGAGCCTGCACACACAGCAGGGGGTGACATCCTTCTTGTGCCATACAAAGTCCACCTACATCTCCCTCCAAGCAAACACAAGCCAGTCCCTCCTGAGAGCTCAAGCTCTCTGATGCATGTCTGCTGCCACCATCACCCCACACTTCTGTGTCTGTCTCTAGCCACCATCTTTACTTGGTAACTCACCTCACCCTGGGGAGGCCCTCAGTCACTTGTTTTCAAATGTTTCTGAACATAGTTTTTCTCTTCTTCCCCCAATTTCTCCTGTAATTCATCTCTTATTTTTCAGTAATTCAAGCTCAACACTGACTTGAATTGCCATGGAGCCTTTATCTATTCAATATCAAAGATGTCTCTTCTCAGATGATTCTTTGAATTCCTTCTCAATACCAGGTTCTGTTTCTGTTCCCATTTTGCAACCTAATAAGGACTGAAATCTGTTTTCAGTAGTTACTTGATTTTTTTTTCTCAGCTTTAAAAATAATTTCAGAGAGCCATGGAACTCGAGAACTGAAAGGAATACATGGAGTCCTCATTTCATTCATGAAAATTCTGAGGCCCCTACGGGCCTTTGTGGTGGTCACACAGTGATGAGGTACTCAGAAGATAGAAAGCAGACCTCCTGACTCCTAGAAAGTGCCCCTTCTACCCCGCAGCCTGTCAAATGCCCCGTTTTCCTGATAAACTAAGCCAAGGTAATATAAGGCATGGCTTCTGACAGAAAATGACTGCATTTCCTTCTATGGAGAGGTCTGAGGGGTCTGGTAGCTCTGTAGAAATAGCTTCCCACAGGTGTCCCAAATCAATCATGGGCTCATTCCTCTCTCTTTCTTCTAGCCTTTTGTAAATGTTGGTTCCTCTTCCTGGTGACTCTGGTCATGTCCCATTCATTCTCTAGATGCTTTCTCTAGGAGGCCCATCTGAGCCTCCAATTCCTGGCAGGGAACCCTCCTGTGTGCTCCCAATGGTGCCTTGTATGCTTTCTCTCTGAGCTGAGTATGGCTCACCAGTCATTATCTGTTTGCACCCATCTTCCCTAGAGGTATGCATGCAGCATGAAGGCAGAGCAGACACAATTCCCACCAAAACGTTAATGGCTTTTAAAATCTCTGCTACCTGCAGAAACCCAGGAGCTGAGCAATGAAAGAAGGGAAGAGTCCCAGAGGTAAAGCCCAAGGACAAATGATTTCACAATTTTAGACTAAATGGCCCCTTCTAAATTTTCCAAAGAAATGAGAATCCACTTCTTACTCAAGCATATGAGGAGAGCAAAGCAATTAACAGAGCCTGGATGAGCACATCCAAGACCCCTCCCCTGGATTCACACCTGTTCTTACCCAGGGCCCTGATGCTGCAAAACAGGAATAAGCCTTTGAGAGCATACTTATCCTATCGCTTTAGCAGTCTGGCCTTTAAACCGAGGTGATCCAGAGTCCTGGCTGCCTTTCACGAGGAGAGGAGAGGGGAAGACTAGACCCCAATAGAGGCAGAACGGGTGACGTAGAGGTGGGAATGAAAACACTTTGGGAATTATCTTCTCTGGATTTCTCCTCACATTACCACATGTAACACTCCCCACCCACAAACAACCCTAAAATGTAAGTCCTTCATGATCTCTATTCTACTCAGGAGGAAAAGGAGATGCAAAGGTCAGTAACCCATTGAGATCACAGAAGACAGACAGATTGGAGGTTGTGCTGACACTCATCCAGAGCCCCAGGCTCTTAACCACCGCCTCTTCCTATAATTTCCTAGTGTTCTAAAGGGGCCCAGGAGTGTATGGGTGCATTCTCCCAAACCATTTATATACTCACTGGTACTAACAGGACAACTAGAAAGTTTAAATGGGGTATCTCTAACATTCTTTTCTGTTCCCCACTCCTGGAACAAACCTTTATCTCTGGTGATGGTTGAATATCCACAGGGTCCCATCTGCTTCTTCCCTTGCCATACGGGCTTCAATCCAAGTTAAGTTCTCATTTTCTATACTCCTATTATGATTACGGATGGCTCCACACAAGTATTTCACAGAATTGTCCAACCACTTGTACAATCATTTATTATTTTATAACAATCATGAAAGCAAATACCTTTCAGCATCTACTAACAGCTAAATATATTTTTCTTATTTTTCATGATAATTCCACAAAATAAATCTCTCTCATTACAAGAAGGATACTGAACCCTAATGAACCTATTTGAAATAAGTAGTATATGCTAGCAGTTTAGAGTGTGAGCTCTGTATTAGTCTGCCTGGGTTCAATCCTAGTGCACTAAGTAGGTAAATGTGCACAGGCTACTTCTCTAAGCTTCAGTTTTGCAATCCATAAAACTGGGTTGCTGAGAGGTCTAATGTGAGGTCATTGTGCATAAAGTGCTGAGCACAGTCTGGCAATGGGTAAAGTGCCCAGTGACTTCCAGTACTTAATATTAGGAAGAAACAGAGTTTATGGTCAACTCCCTATTGTCTTACTCCAGGGCCCATGCTGCCTGCTTTACACATAATCCTGAAGTAGGCTGAGTTTATTATCCCTAGTTTAAAGAGGAAGACTTAGGTTTAGAAAGGGGAGGTGACTTGTTCACAATCACGTAGCCATTAAGTGTCAAGGTTGAAGGCTGAGCCAAGTGCAGCTTTACTTGACTTCATGACACCGTGCTGCTTGCATTAATCTGTTCGTTTCATGTAATCTTCCTTCCAACTGAGTGATAAATTCCTTAGAGCCAAGCAAAAGTATTTTCACTTTCCCTACATTTCCCAAATGGTTGGGAACAGCATCACACTCACTGTGCTCTCAATACACCAGTGCTAAAGGAAATAGTTGTTGCTCTTGCTCCACCTGGCACCCAGCTTGCTCCTTGAAACCATGAACAGCATTAGCCCTGAAGATGGAGCCTCCTAAGGCAGGAGGAATACAAGAAAGATGATTCCAGAGTCACCTAAAAATTTTATGCCCATTGTACTTATAAGAAGTAAATCTCAAACAGTAACTCAAGGTGCTTTAAAAAAGCACCAATATATGATTTATGTTCTTCAATAAATGATGTGAAAAAAGAAGAGGGATCTGTTAGAGATGAAAAGACTCAAGAGACATAGCAATCAAATGGAGTATTTGGACCTGATTCCAAATACCAAATTTTAAGAGCCATTTTGGTTGCAATCAGGAAAATTTGAATATAGGCTTGTTATTAAGTAATAATTTGGGATTATTATTTGTTTGGGTATGTTTTAAAAAATGTGTTTTTTTAATAAAAAGTCTTTATTAGTAAAAGCTATATAATAGTATTAATGGATGAAATTATATAGATCTGGGGTTTACTTTAAATACTCCAGTAGGAAGGAAAAATATTCCTGGGAGGATGAAGACGAAACAATACTGGTAAATGTTGATAAATACTGAAGCAAGGTGATGGGCACATGGAGGTTCATTATACTATCCTCAGTATTTTTGTGCTTGTTTGAAAACTTACACAATAAGAAATTTTTATTTTTTAAATACAGTTATCTTCTGTTTTGTTCTACAACTGCTTTTCTTTCTAGAGAGTTCAGCTTCCTTGATGACATGAAAAAGTCATCCTCTTACTAAGGAAGGCTCCCAAATGTCCTCATCCACGTGAGGTTAATAAGCACCTGGTGTGATGACAGCACATCTGCACCAAATTTGTGAATGAGCAAATACTGTGAAAATAATCACTGACTTCACTTTTCCCTCCAGGTGTGCCTAACCATAAAGTGCTCTCTTCAGTACAGATCCCAATCCCACGATGGTTAAATCTTTAAGAACTTTTGTTGGGACTTTATCAAAGGTTATTTGAAAATCCAGATAAAAGATATTCTAGGGTTTCCCTTTTCCCACATACACAATCTAAACAGACCTTAGCTGATAGGTCAAATAATCTTAGCTTTACCCCTGACTACATGGGAACTTGATGTAGCCACCAATAGCTTTGATTCTTGGTTTCATCATCTGTCAAAGGAGGAGGTGGTTGGGTAATTGGTGGGATCCTGTCACTTAAAATTTTCATGATACTTTCTTTTATAAAAGCCATAATGCCTTATGCCTAAAATGATATATGCCTAAGTGTTTAGAGAGATTCCTCTTTATTTCAGCTTCCAGCTGCTCACTTGACAGGGGAAAGAGCTTTGCTGACATAAAGTTCCTCTCTGGAATTCACCTCTTGATGGAGTTTCATTCATTTTTTTGTTCAATACATATATATTAAGTTCCTACTATGAGCCAATTCAATGGTAATTTGTCCCTTTTATCACTGATACAGGACATCTTGACAATTTTAAGTAACGGTTCTTTTCTGTCTGCTTTTATAACCACTATTTTATTCCATATCCAAGGCAACCAGTGGAGACAACCAGGTATGGTTTATGGTTGGCTTATTTTGCAAATGAGTCAGCTAGATAAGAAGCACATTGAAGGCTAAACAGGTAGGGAAAGGCAAGGGTACCTAGAATCTAGGTTTCCTAAGCTCTGATTCTGGACTCTTAAGCATCATTTCATACTGTCCCTGGGAGCAGGAAGCAGAACAACTGAGAGTGAAGAGAACTGGGGTTCTGGCTTGTGAAGTCATCTCAGCAACCTGTGAATGAAGCAATGGCCAAAATCAGGCTGGATCTGGATCCAAGAAGCCCCCAGGAACAGCTGGAGATGACAGCCTCATTATTAGTCCTGAGGTCACTCAAGTCCACATATGCCTTGAAGCCTGAGAAAATCCTAACCAAGTCCTAATGGCATGGGAGCTAAGCCACAGCAAAGCCAACAGGCCTGGGTGCTTCCTCCAGAATATGGAAATGGGACCAGCATGGACTCAGAATCTCATAGGTAGACTCAAATCCCACTTGTACCCCTTGGTAGCTGTGTGAAATCAGGCCTGTTACAAATCTGTACATGAGGGTCATACCACCCACTAAGAAAGGTTTTCTGGGAGAATTTTATGAAATATCTTACATGACAAAAGTTAGTATGGTGCCAGACTTGATTAACTCCCTCACCCTCCCCCCTTACTAGTGCCTCTCTCTCCTCTCCTATGCAACTCTATGGCTGTTGGACATAGCAAGTGCTCAGCATCAGTTTTTAAGAAACGAAAGGGCCCTCAAGGTACAATGGTGATTCAGGAGCTCACAGAAGAAGAGCGTTGTATAGCGGGTACCACCAAAGCAAAGACACAGACTGCATCTTTTCCCCAGTGTATTCATCCTTGTGTGAGCCCTGTGGTAGACCCAGCATGAGGCATACAGGCCTTTGTTGGCATAAATAAAAACCAGTCTCTCTAGAAAAAGAGTTGATCACAGAGGTAAGAGGGAGGTATTTTAAAGATGATTAAAACATATTCTTTGTTAAGCAGTTGCTGAAAGTCTATAGTTACTAGCAATTAGAACCAATTCTTGGGGTAGCCATGTAAGAAAAGTTTTTCACTCAACAGGTTTTGAATCTTGCTTTAATTTGATTAGATTTGGCTAATCAAAAGTAGACATTAGAGCTGAAAGGGGCCAATTAGTCAGAACTCTACTTCTATGGGAAATTCACCAAGAAAATGATTGGATATCCATTCCTTCCCCTTGTACCTATAACCACCAGAGTAAGTGTCTCTAAGCCAAATTTGCTCCTCATCCTGTGGCAGTTACTTGTGCATAAGCACAGCATCCAAAAGGCATTAACCTGCTAGTGGACCCTGGGTGTGAAACATTGCCTCTTGGTTGTGCATTAAAAGGAGTGTCCAGCACCCATAAGTAACTGTCCAGCTGTAAGCATGGTTATTCTCTCACACTGGAGTACTTCCCTTCCTGACCCTCCTCCTCCAACTTTCACCCAACGGCTACTCACCCTGAACATTTCTTCTTAGATATGACTTCCTCCAGGAAGTCTCCCTTTCCCATCATGTCTGGGTTCCCGAGCTCCCATAATAGCCTGTTCTTTCTCCATTCAGGCATTTATCATACCCTACTGCAGGGATTCTTAATCTAGATGATTTTGTCTCCAGGGGACATGTGACAATGTCTGGAGACATTCTGGTTGTCACAGTGGTATGTGTGAGAAGATGCTATTGGTATTTAGTGGGTAGAGACCAGGGATGCTGCTAAATATCCTGCAATGCATGGGACAGCCCCACAACAAAAAATTATCCAACCCAAAATGTCACCAGTGCTGAGGCTGTTAAATCTTGCTCTAGTGTAATTGTTTATCTGTATCTTTCTCACAATGGCTGTCTCTTTCATATTTGTATCCTCAGTACAATGCCCAGCATTTTATAGGTGCTCAAAAAAGACCTGTTAAATGACTGACTGACCTTCTCCCAAGCTTGCATTGACCCTGACCAACTTTCTTTACTGGTCTCTTTGCTCACCTAGCACAAATTCCATGCTGACTCTCTACTCCCCCTCTCTACTCCTACACAATGCACTGTAGGTCATGGATGATAGAGAATAGGGCTACCTGCTGAGAGTAGAGAACAGACATGTGAACTAGTCAATCAAGCAGGGGTAGATGAATTCAAAACCACAAGGAAAGGAAGAAGGCCTGAGCCAGCTGGGAACAAGGCCAGACCACCAGGCAAATTGGGGCAGCTGGACTGGGCAGCTAGGGGCTCAAAAGCTGATTAGTTTTCAAATCTTCCACATCTTTTATTTAATTAATGGACACTGAGCGTCTGTTTCCAAGGCTGCAGAAATCTTCTCCCCCTTTAGTGAAGCAGCACTGTATGATGAACTTTCTCAAAACATTGAGTCCTTGCCCATTTGTTCCTTTGTGTTTTTGCTACTGAGTTCACATGAATAATTACAAGCTTATTTTACATGATCGTAAGGGGCTGGGTTAATTCTCAGCAATTTCAAGAATGAAATGTTCAGAAAGACTTTCAAGACTGTGACAGGGTTTGAGAATTCAAAGCCACTGCTGTCTAAAACATGTTTTCTTATTTGATTTATTATGGTTCATGTTTTATGTATCTGTTATAATTTGTTTAAAAAATATAGTGCAGAGAGATGAAGCTGGGCAATATCACTAAACAATGAAAGGTTTTAGGGGGTTGCTGGATCTTTGAAGCTAAAAGTCAGTTACTTTAACCACAACTTCACCCTTGAATTCCTTTAGAATTCTTAAATGAATGTCACGCTGTCCCTGTGGTTTATCCACATCCAGTTTGTCAGCTAGGTCTAGAAAATTCTCTGCATCTATTATGATTTGACCTAGTACCTCTGCTTCTAAAGATGATTTAAAAGGGATATTCATTTTGATATATTTTTCTGAAAAGATTGAGGCAAATAATTTATTGTGCCTGCTGCTCCTTTTCATATGTCTATCAGAGAATTCTGATCATCTGTAAAAGTTCTGCTGGGTCTTCACTCCAATTACCTTAAAAGACATTCTTATTTTTAATGTCTGATTCGTATAGGATGCTCCTTAAATTATTTATGAATCCTTTTTGTGGGCTTCCTAGGTGGGTTCCTAGGACAACTTTCAATTTGTCCAAAGTCTTTCTTGTTGAATATGTCTTTACCTTGAGCAATCTGCTTTGAGTTGCCTCTGTAAATAGCAATTATTATCCCAAACTCCAGGGCTACAAGAATCAAATGAAGTAAAGCACATAGAGAGGGCTTTACCAGGAGCCTGGGACAAAGTAAGTGTTTAGTAAAAGGTTTTTTATTCTTACCATCTTAAACAAAGATTGTGGGGTAGAAAAAGGAAATTAATTCTCAACCCCACCTCCTCAAAAGAATTTTTGAATCTTGTCATACTTTGTGCTTCCCAAAAAGAATGTTTGGTAATGTTTTTTAAAAATCAGTTGGCAAAAAAACAAGAACTAAAAAACAAAGAAAAACAAAAACAAACAAATTAGTTGGCAAGGTTCTTGAGGTTTATTGACAATTTTTTTCATAGTTACTATTTATATTTTTCTTAGTTCTCCTGTTTATATATATACACACACACATTATCTTGGTTTTCCTTTCTTGCACCAGACTGTTCAACTTATTGAGGTCATTAAATTACAATAGTTACACACAAACACTCCCTGCACCTTCTTCAGGGCTTCTCTTCCTTTTCTTCTGTAAAATCATCAGTGCAGGAAATGATCATTTGTCCTAATTCATCCCAGGGAAGTATTTTGTCAATCTACAAGCTAGTAAACACCCTCATTAGTACTAATTGGCCTAATTTTGTAGTTTGGTCAGTCCTATTTCAGTTTCCAGCTCAATCTCATTATCTTTGTCAGGTGGCCCATAACCCCTTTCTACTGCCATATTTTCATTAACTGGTGACTATTTCCACTCATTGGGCATTTCCTGATGGCTTTTCTTATGCTGAATCTCCTTGGATTTCTCCACTACTTTGACAGTCTGTTTCATGCCCCTGGTTTCTTACCCTTTGCCAGCTGTCTCATGAGGGCCTTCAGTTCCTAAGAAACTGCCTCTGCTCTCATTAGGACCCTCAAACCCCATCTATTTTATGGCACTATGTACTACAGCTTGTGCGTGCATAAAATGTATTATATAAGTCATATACATACATACATACACACACACACACACACACACACACACATAATGACTACAAAAGGTTCTGATCTTCAGTCTCTTTTTCAGTTGTCTACAAAAGGTTCTAATCGTTATCCTCTTTCTCGGTTGTCCAAATTAACTCTCAGAACATTGCTACTGTATGTTCCCAAGTAGCAGTACTAGAACAAAAGGGGAGAGTTAACATGTTACCCCTGGGACATGCATGGGACAGCTTTCCATCCTATTGATTTCCTACTTCTTGTCTCATCTTTTTCACCAGATGGTCTTTACCCAATTTGTGCCAGAGTATGGTAACTCCCTCTGCCACCTATTGCAAAAATGAAGTCACTAGTCTGGAATGCCCCAAGGTTTCCCTCTGTCTTTCACCTGCCTAAGCCTGTAGTGGTTGCCATAGTTCTTTCCTCATGGGTGAAATTTGCTGACCCCATTGGATTCCTAAGCTGGACTGATCCCAATGGAGAAATCACCTAACATACAGAGCCTCTGGCAAAACCCCTCTGCAAAACCCCTCTCCCTCACAACACACACACATATCTGCTACTTCTCTGTATGTGCCCATGTGGCAGGTGAGAACATGGAAATTACTATTAGTTGTCTAAGCTGTTTGAATTCAATTGGCATCAGTGGCCAAGCATGTCAGGGTTTGAAATGAATACTGAATAAAACACAGTAAGTGTTTTACCTTTTTGTTCTTGTAGCAACAACTCCTTTAGGAAGTGTTAGAAGAGGGTGCCAGAGACAAGTGCTTATATTTTATTATCTCAGCCATGTCACACTATCTCTGTGGGAACTGGGAACCTGAGTGTATAAGGACACTCTCCGGTACAGTGCTAGATTATTGGAGTTGTAGCACCTGCCCTTGAATGGAAAACTCTTTCGGGGCAAGAACTATTATTTACTCTCCTGGGTGTATACTATAGTCCTACGATTAGGACTTGTACTTAGTAACTGTTTAATTTAAATGAACATGACCTGGGAGGGATCTATCCAAACCACCAGTCAATTGTGCACCACCACATGTGTCATACATTATGGTCCTCCCTTTCTTTTTCTTCTCCATCCCCATGCTGGGCTACTAGCCTCCTTTTCCAAGAATCTCTACTAAACCCAAAGTTTCATAAGGGCAGAGATCAGGTCTGTCCAACTCATTACTATATCTCAGAGACTAGCACTGTGAAAGAACCCCAGTAAACATTTATTGAGTCAATAAATCAATGAGAACAGAACTTGCTTCTAGCTGGGACTGGTTTCATGGAAAACACTCTGCCCCATACTAAGTGTCACCCATGTTTATTTGTGTCAAGCAGATCCACATGTGCCACTTGCCATATATAGGACAATACAGAAGCAGTGACACTCATGGGGAAGCAGGAGAGAAAGGCAGCAGTGTTTGGGGCCATTTTTCCAGTGTGTGTGTGTGTGTGTGTAATTAGTGTATAGGGTTTTGAAATACAACCTATAAAAAGAGATTTCTAATGGAGGCTCTGCTCATCACTTTAGCTGACGGAGTCATTTTCAATTGTAATCAAGGTTAGAATTTAGAGTGGAGCAACTATAAGGCAATGCCCTTCACTCAGTGTGTCTATATCACATGCCATAGTTATTCACATAGATTATCTTCTCCCATCACTACCTATCTCTTTACCCAAATTCTGATTACAGATTTGGGATTTATTTGCTGTCACAGTTTCTTCCACCGTGGCTACTGATTTCAGCAAAAGCCATTCTGAAAACTGAAGAAGAAAAAGTGAAAAATGAATGCAGAAGAAAGAGGCCTTCACTTTAAACCAGTTCAAAGTGTGGTCCTGATGGCAGCATCAGCATCTGGGAAACTGCTAGAAGTCAAACATGGGGGCCTAAGCCCAGTCTTCCATAATCAAAATCTCTGGGGTGGAGCCTAGGAGGTTGAGTTGTAACCAGCTAACTGTACAGGGCTTGCTCATGCATACTAAAGTTTGATAAGGGGCGGTTAGGGGTGGGGGTTCTAAAGTACTGTTTACTCCTTTTTCAAATTCTCTCAGACATTGCCTAGAGGAGAACTGGGTGTCTGGAATCCCTGGCAGGCTTTCATTATTTTACCTTTTATACTCTTTGAAAATGTTTCAGCCACCTCCATGTCTTACTATTTTAATAAAAATAAAAATAAACAAATAAATAAAACCTTTATCAAAAGCACTTTTGAAAGAAAGGATAACTCCCGACAATTGTTCCTCAACCCTTTACCTAGACAATTTCCCTTCTTTCCAAAATGACAGGCAAGGAGGAAGAAGACAGAATGAGGATGAGATTAATACACTGACGACAAAATTAGATTTTGATTTTATCTTCTAAAAATATTAAAGGACTCAGGATATCCCTTAAGAACATGTCAATATGACAACAAATAGTCAGGACATCAGGCTTTTTACTATTTCCACACTATACAGCATGATTTTTTAAAAAAGCTAAATTATCTAAATCTCTTGTAACAATAGCTTGCTAGATTCTTCAATAGTCAGAATAGAATGGACACCATATGATTAAGAGTTTGCATGTTTTAACCCTTGGATGATTGTCTTTTCCTAAAGATCACGGCTGCTCTCACATCTAAATTTAGCCTTACGCCGCCTTATTCTTAACCATCCCACTGAAAGAAAACACAATGTCTAAAATACTAGGTTCAAGTAATAAAAAGTACAAAAGACTCTACTGCCAGTCTGTTTCCTAAAGAAAAAAGAAAGGAATTGAGTGAACTAAAAGGGTCCAACAATAAAAAAAATTAAAATTAAAAAAGAATAGAACAGTTAAGGACAACGGGTTACACAGACCTCTTCCCACCCAACCAAAGTTGTAGGATCGGAGTCTTCTCCATTTCATGTGAACATTTTACTTTCAATAAGTAAGCGGGATCAGGAGTCCTGCATCTATTTGTCACAACGGCCACAGGCAATCACTTCTACCAACACGCCACACACCCTCACTGCAATGAGGTGTGCCGAATGCTCCCCTTTCCTCACTTTGGCAACTTCACACCACTTTGGACACAAGTAAAATGAGCTTGTGTCAGGAAACTGAAAGGATTCCTTATTTTATTTCCTTAGGGTTGTCATCCGTTTCTTAGAATTATACAATTTTCAACACGTAATTGAAAACTATAATCCTAATGTTCATAAAACACCATATGCACTTGAAAAAGGTTATAGAAATTCATGGACAGAACTGTGAACCATTTCAAGAGTAGTCTTCATAGCCCGAATTCCTTAGACTTAGTACTTTGCAATGAAGTTAGCCAAATAGAGAGAAACAAAATAGTTTTCAAGTTTTATTCTGAGTTATTTTTAACTACAGATTTTTTTTTTCTTTTAAGAAAAGGAACAAAATTTGGAACTGAGCTGGTGGTGAGTAGAAAACTATTATTCCAATGATCAATTCTTGAGCTATCTTATCAAAGGTCTAACAGGCTTTTAATATTTGTGAATAAATAGCTTAACCACAAAGATTAACTGTATCGCCTTTCCCACTTTCCCACAGATATTCACACTGAAAAATTTTGTTAACAAAGTATATTTGAAGCATCAAAAAACACGTAGCTCAAGAGGGTGAAGTAGGTAAAGGAGACCAAATATATGGTAGCTGAAGGAAACTAGACATACAATAGAATATACAGATGTGAAATTATAATGTACACCTTAAAATTATATAATTATATTAACCAATGTTACCCCAATAAACTTAATTTAAAAAATCGGTATAAAAGGAAAATATCTTAATAAAATAAAGTGAACCACAAAACAACAACAACAATATGTAGCTCATTCTGACTAGGGATGCAATCAAATACAATCACATTAAATTCTTTAGTTTTTCCTCTTAAAAATTAGTTATACTTAAGGATATTCCTGACCAGTATCATACTCAGAAAAGCTAAAAGATTAAAAAAGAAGAAAAAAAAACAAATTAAATCTGCAAAAAAGAAGATAAACTTACTCAAAAGCTAGCATTCTGAAGAATATAAGTTTTCATTAAACGAGATGTTGATTCACCACCACAGGCCATTACAAAAGGAAAAACAAACATATAATAAACCCTCAGGATTCTTTTCAAAATCTTGTAGATTAAAAAATGCAAGGAAGTAATCTCATAGCTGTGATTTCAAAGAAAGAAAAAACTGCATCTCTATAGTTAAGCACTTTGGGTTAAAACATTTTAGAGACTTTCTTAAGTAGGAAGGAAACTTCCCTGATCCTCTCTGTGAAATGTCTCAGAGGAATTGTGTCTTGGCTAACATTGCACAGTGGTGTGAGTAAAGGAACAGTCCCCAGGATCCCATGCATTAAGAACATCAGGGGACTTCTTGGACTATGGGAACTCTTACCTCGTCTTTTTTAAGGCTTCTGCATCCTCATCCATCCTTTTAGAAGGTAAAACTGGGTACCGCAGAGAGTGGAAAGAGCCAACCAACCCTCAAGGCAGGCTGAGAGCGTGCAAAGCCCCAGCTGACAGCCTGCTTCCCTCTCCTGAGGCTCTCCGCCTCAGAGGCTGCACAGAAACCAAGTCCTGTGCCAAATCTTAATCCCTTTGCAGAATCTCACATGGAACTGCCTCACCTCTTCCATTCCCGCAAAGCCCCTTCCTGCTGCACTTCCTTCTGAAACAATTAATCACTGCAACAAACTACTGAGTGAACCCAATCTCAAACCATACTGAGAAATTCTACAACGTACAGGGTGATGAGTGTTTACATTAGCTGAAATGAAATGATGTAATATCCAGAACCAAATGAGGGCCTTGATCCAGAGTCAGGGCATCCTAAGAACCTCTGTGAAATACTTTTCTGGATGAAAAAAATAAATAAATAAATTCACCCCCTTGGGTTTTATTAAATCTGGCTTCTGTACATTTAGGGTTATTTGGATTGTTCTGGTCTCATCAAGAATATCATGCTTTTCAAATAGAAATTCAGAACTTATCAATTACCTATAGTTTTAATTGAGAGAAAATTAGGTAGCACAGAACCCAAAGTGTATCTGTGGGTAAAGAACCTGGTATTTTGAGGAGAACGGTGGAAGGCATCAATCAGGGATGTGGGAGCCTGATATGCTTCAGGGTACCAACCAGTAAATGCACCTCCCAGGAAAGGCAGTGTTTCCTTAAGCCAGAAATCTGTCTTTCCTTCTATAACTTTTGATGAACAAGAAAGCCCAGAGGATCCCAACACTATTTTTGATGGGCATCTACTACTGATTACTTCAGCGTCTTATGGTCTCTGATTGGGGTGGGATGGTAAGAGCCTATGTTGCTGCTGGATAGGAGGAGGATTGCGGGAAGGGAAAGGGTTTGTCACTAGCACCTGCTTGAGAGAAAGACCAGGTAAGGGGTTGGCTTGAGACTGGTGGAGATGCTAGAGGTAAATTATTTGTTTTTGGATGTGTTACTAATCATAAGGTGATATTTTAAAAAGTATATACCATGTGCTAGGCACTGTGCTAAGCACTTTACATGCATTCTTCATTTAACTCTCACAACCATCCTATGAGTAGATATTATTGTTGTTCTTGTCCCACTGATGAAGAAAGCAAAGCTCAGAGAGGTTAAACAGTGATAAGCTGGTAAGTAGTGGTACCAGGTTTGTCTGGTGTGCTTCTTAACCACCAGTCTATGGTTCCAGCCAGCTTCACCAGCTACACAACCATGTATGCATGCTTTGCACTCTGCAAAGTGACAAAGGTGTTACTACATAAAGGTGTAACTCCCCAAATGCATATACCAAATCCTTGGCTGTGGCGGTCCAGGAGTGCCAGGCCTCAGAGCTCTTGGCTGGCTTGTAAGGCCCTTAGAAGAAAGGTGGAACCTCTAAATGTAGGAACAAGAATCAAATGCCATATAAGGGGAGGTCTGGCCCGATCCATCTGGGTCATCAACCAGTTGTGTGACCTTAGTCATCTACTTCCCTTTCTGGATCTCAGTAAAATTTAGGTTAGACTTAGGTGGGCTCTAGGGTTCCTTCCAGCATGAAATTTTTATGACATTATTTTAAATGACATGAATGCTAGGTGAAATACTATTTAAAAAAAAACAGAATGCATGCATCCAAATAAGAATGAACTCCAATATAAAAATAATGATAATAATAATAATAACAATAACCCAGTTTGTAGTGTTTTGGTACAGAAATCCTAGGGAAGAAAAATAATAAAATAATCACTCCCATTTATTGAGTTAATGTACTATGAAATAGGCATTGTGCTTAGGGCATTATGAATATTCTCACTTGTCCTTTTAAAAGTTCCTGAGAGGCACTATTATGATTTCCATTCCACTGATGTGAAAATGGAGGCTCAGAGGGAATGAATAATTTGTGTAGAGTCAGTCACACAGCTGATCAAGGGGATAAGTAGGGTGATGGCCAGCCCTGATCAATTACATAGCCCACATATACCATATACACTACACTGCCCACTGCTCCACCAACACTCTTGCCACTCAGAGTAGATCTGGAACAGTTCTTCCGAAGCCTCCTTTAGAGCCCGCTCATTCCATTTTAGTAAATATACATTTTTGTACATCTGCTTCATGCTGTATACTGCAAGGGTACACATATAGTCCTACCTTCAAAATGCTTCCAACCTACAGAGGGAAACAGAGTCAGAAGCGGATTATTCTGCCACCAGGGAGACTGGGCTAAGTGTTAAAACAGAAGCATCAAAGATGACAGGAGTTGGGCAAGTGAAAAATTATTTAGAAATTATCCGGCTTACTACTAATATGCTCAGTGGTGGTGACTATCCATCCTTAGAGGTTAGATATAATTCTGGCTCACAAGCAAGTCAATCAGAGCCAAGTCTGGGGAATAAAGTGGGTCATCAAGCTGGGTGATACCATTTTTGGTCACGAGCTAGGTGTAGCTATAAAATACTGAGATGGGTTTTCCTGTGTGGCCCAGACTAGCTCTGGAGACAATTCCTAAAGTGCAGTCTTTCGAGCAATGGTACTATCTCCAGATGAAAGGCAGAGCAACCCAAAGTGATTCCAAGACAAGGTTTCCCCAAGTACAGCACTTGGTCACCCAGAGGCAAAGGCTCGCAGAATCATCTGCAGGTCCAGATTACTTGCTGCTCAGCTAGGTCCCCAGCATCTGGCACGGGGTCTGGCACAGGGGTAACCTCAATCAATCATTTGTTAATTGAATGACAGTTTTAAAGTAAAAATTCTGGATCCTTTGTTTTAAAAAAACTGTCAAATTATTTGGTCACATTGAGAAATCTGCGTATCGACTGTGCACACATTCTCAGCTGAGCCCAACGTCCAGATTAAGACTCTACATACTCAGTCTGTTTACTAGGCCAGGCCCTGTGTAGTCAGCCTGGCCATGATTGGCCATGACAACTTCCAATCCTGTTCCTACCTGTGGCTGTTCTTGCATTCGGTACAAAGAGGAGTGAGTGCGAGGCACTAATTATGCCACCATGCAAGATCTGCTTAGGGCTTGTAGCCAAATGGGCTGACCAGCTCCTCATTCAGTGTCACCTCGGGCAGTAAGGCAACATTGGAGAACTCTCCTACTAACCCCACAGCCCCAGTAGCCTCCTAACAGATCTAAGTCTTGGGGAACCTGGGCTGTCCCGGGAACCATTCCCTAACCACAGCCAGGCTCCGTACACATTTCAAAAAATGGGTTGATATCTTTGAGACTTCATGGGGTTCTCCAAATAAACAGGACCAACTGGTGTTCAGAATAGATCTTGGGATAATCAGAAGCCAGAGAATTTTCTCCAGTTTTCTGTAGTCATCAATTTTTCCTTCCTCCTCTTTGATTATGGTCGGCTTACTAATTGTCCATATAAACAAACCGATCCGAGATGGACCAATGCCTCTTCCACTAGGACTCCTAGGACTAAAGGAACTCTTTTGAGTCGAATGTCATTCCCTGGGCCTGCCCTTCCACCACCAGCGAAAGAAGGAGGTGTTCTCTTACTAAGCTGGGAGACCTCATCTGGCCACTTAACCTTTCGGTGCCTCACTTTCCTCATCTTCAAATAAAGATAATAACAGCACCTCCCAACCCCAACCCCCTTCCCCCCCAAAAAAAAACAATGTTGAATGAGCAAATGCATATATATAAAGGACTTAGAACATTGCCAGGTCCAGAGTGGGTCATGGCTACATATCAGTGGTTGTTGTCATTTCAGACTCACTGGGAGTGGGGAAAGAGCCAGATGATGCACCCAGCTGATAGGAGGAAGAAAATTCATGTATTTCTGAATCTATTTCCTATGTCATTCTATGTGAATGATTTGTACCCTGTTTAATGTATGGTTGGTATGGTTTCTATATTAAAGCACATAAAATCAAACAACATTATCTAGTTCTTAGAAGGTTTAGACCCAAGCCATCTGAGGAAAACCAGTATTGCTAACCACTGCATTTAGCTTGGAGCTTCTTGGCAAATGGAGTAATGAGAGAAACACGCTGAGGGGGTATCACAGATGTCATCCAATCAAAAAAAATGTAAGGGGTCAAGCCAAGAGACAAAATTTTCCCTGGCTCCAGATTTCAAGAGGAATTTATAAGCTGGGATATAGGGCACTAGAGAACATAAAGGACAGTTCCTTCCCCATGACTTGCCTAAAAGACACACAGACATCTTTCCAAGGGCTCAGACTTACAAAGCCCCTCCATAACAGCTAAGGGTTCACATTAAACTATAGTTCGAAGGACGTGTTATGATTTCACAGAATGTCAACACTGGAAGAGCCTGTTGTCCATCGCTCTGGTTTTATAGAAGGAAAAAAGAGTGCCTGGGGGAGCTGAGAGGACAGCTGGCCCTGGACCCAGACTCAGAGCCCCATTTTAACACTTCCCCCACCCCCCTGAACTCTCACCTTCTCCCTCATTTCTTCCACTAACAAAAAGAAGCTTCCCTTGGTTCCTTTCCCCTTGGGAAATGGCAGCCTCCTTCACACTGTGGGAATCCCTCTGCTTTAAGTTTGGTTAAAAATAAATTTGGAAATGTTTAAGTCTGGCTTGGAGAACTTCCAGGTGGCCTTAGGAGTCTGCAGCACAAAGCCACTTTCAGCTCTACACCATTGGGTGTGTATGCTGGTTGCTGAGATGCACGCATTACTCCAGGTCATTTTAAAAGGTGGTGTGTTTTAGCAGTTGCCATTCTTAAAAGCTCTCTAAGTGCCAAACGGTGTGCTAAATGCCCTAAGCGATAGCTTCATTTAATCCTTCCAACAACTATATGAGGAAGGTCCTATTATTAATCCAAGATTTGAGCCATAGTGACTGACTCAAGAGCCCATGATCTTAACTACAAACTCTCAGTTACCTTTACAGAACAAGAATCTTTGAAGAGGAGAAAAGTCTGGCAACATGCTTGTATCCAGTCCCCTGTTTAAGCAACACATTTCTGAGGCCAACACTTGGCAAATGTCATACAAACTGCAGATGGTTATCCTGAAGTTTTAGGAAACTCTATGGAAAGATGGTCTTAATTGCGGTGTTCTGAGAACATCAAAACGAAACCCACAAAGTACATCCCTATACCATATCTAACAAGAAAAATCACTTCTAGCCAATCACAGGAAACTGAGATTTGTTATCAGGAGGCAAGAAATAAGTGGGAGCAATATGGCAGGGTGGTTAGGTGCACAGGCTGCACAGTTCCCAGGCCTGGGTCTCTGGCATTGTCACATGCTCATGTGCAACCCTGGGCAAGTAGCTTAACTTTTCTAGCCCCAGTTTTCCCTTCTGTAAAAGGAGATAATAAGAATGATAACTCTAGAGAATGTGGGCATTACATGAGATGATGGGAGGAAAGTTGTTTAGAAAAGTCACAGGCACATAGTATGGACTCAATAAAAATTCGTTAATGACAGCAGACACATGTTTTATGGCGGCATCAGAATACAGATTAATGGTTGAAACCAGAAGTAATACAAGGGGCCTTAATATGAATTAGATGTTTAAATGTTTGAAGTTTCCCATTTTCTGCATATATTCTGATTTTGTTTTACCTAATAAACACTTTTCCAATTCACAAAGCAATTATTGTATCATATGTTATGGGTTCATCTAAGTTCCTAGCAGCACACTTTACTGATAACATGCGATATCTACCCTTCAGATTCTTGACCGAGAATGTAAATTCTAATCCTCTGCTGTTCCTTCTCACTAGGGCCTTGGATGCAAAAAAGTAATAATCATAAAGAATTGTCAAAAATACATTTGGCCCATCTATTCATCTTAAAGTTTTAAATTACAGTCTTTGATCAAATCAATAATCAGAGAACCACATACCTAAAATATTAATATTTTATAGTTTATATAAAATTGCTTTTAATAAATTTGCTCAACGTTTCACCATTGGCTTTTCAAGTATGTTCTGTAGTTTTCAGTTTACAAATCTTGCACCTCTTTTTTAAAATTTATTCCTAAGTATTTTAATCTTTTTGTTTATATAAATAAAATTGTTTTCTTAATTTCATTTTGAAATTATTCATTGCTAGTGTAAAGAAATACAATTGATTTTGTATATTAATCTTATATCCAGCCATTGGCTTTTATTGATGAATGTTAGAAATAATATTCATTCATTCAAAAACTACATTATTAGCACTTGTTATGTATCAGGCACTGTGCTAGGCTGGGGTAAACAATAAAGAATAAAATCGATATAGTGCCTGCCTTCTCAAGGAGCTCAGGGTTGAGTAGGGAAACTGAGTCCAGGTGAGGTTATTTCTCCATTATCAAATAGATGTTGGTAAGCACTGCCCACATCATCATCATACAGGGTCCCTGTATGAAAGCCCTGGCAGAAGGTTCCTTTCTGTCTGAGAATTAGAAAACACTGTGTATGTATTATCTTAGCAACAATTCTATTTTGATGCCATGCCCACTGTGAATTGTGTAGCTGGGCTGGTTTTCTTTGCTTTAGTTGCTAGGAAGCATAAAGCTATGTTGTAGTTAAACTCTAGTGAATGACACTAAGGCAAAAATTATTTTTTTATTTTGCCATATTTATTTTCTCCTTGCCCTGATTTTCCCATCTTCTTATTTTATCTTGGTTTGGGTGGAGCTTTCTAAGTTGCTTCTTATCTTTTATGGACAGAGCATAGGAAGGAAGGATGAGAAGAAGGAAGGAAGGAAGGAAGGAAGGAAGGAAGGAAGGAAGGAAGGAAGGAAGGAAAGATGGAGGGAGGGAGGGAGGGAGGGAGGGAGGGATGGGAGGAGGAAGGAAATTTCAGTTACTTGTTAATATTCCCAAGAATGTTAACTTACTGTGAAGATCTATTCCTTAATTCTGATATTCCAACGAGATGTTATTTTATTACCTGAGTGAATGCTTATACTATCCGGAATAAGAATTATTTCATACTTGAAAGTTTCTTTAATATGTTTTTGGCAGGTATAACTAAACAAAGTCTATTAGTTTTGTTCAGATGCACTGGAAGTGCTTTTCTGGCATCACATCAATAAAATTTTCTTCCCTTGTTAGACACAGAGGATTGGGGAAAGAACAGGCAAGATGGAAGGAGATATCTTTGCCCCAAGTCATTTGTGACCAAGAGACAGTATAAGCAATTCCACTTTAAATTCAATCAGACTTGGGTTTGAATCCTGATTGTTATTTACTTGCTATGTGATTCTGGAAAGGTAACTTATGTTCTCCAGGTTTCAGTTACTTCATCTATAATGTAGAGATAATACCTATATTATTATTATTGTAATCAAATTAAATGAGATTTAGCATAGGACTGAAGACACATTTATTTGATACTGCACTAGAAGTACTAGGAGATATAATAAGACAAGAAAAACAAACAAGAATTATAAAGACAGCAAAGGATAGAATATATCCAACTATTTGTACAGTTTGGTAAAAATAAATTAGATTTCTACCTAATTTCAAAAATAAATTCAGATGAATAAAAATTTGAAGTGTGAAAAGCAAAATATCTAAAACATTTTGAGGATAGAAAAGAGTTTCTTAAAACATAAAAAGCACAAATCAAAAAGGAAAATATTAATTGGATTGTATTAAAATCTATAATTTCTACACTGCATATAATAACACAAACAAAGACAAAAGATAAAGTATGGGCTAGAGGGAGGGATGTGCAACATATATAACAAGCAAAGGAATAACTTTATAACAGAGAACTTTACAAACCACTAAGAAAACCACCAAACAGATACATGGTAAAAGACATAAAGAGGCAATTTACAGAAGCAGCTCAAGCAGCCCATAAAAACAGATAAAATGTTCAGCCTTACTAGTAATCAGGGAAATATAAATGAAAACAAGAGTGAGATAATATTTTCCATTCATAAGGCTAGCCAAAATGTCAAATATTCTATTTTCCTCTACTTACAGACTTTCCAGTGACTGACCTCTGACAACTGTGCACATCATGATTATCTCTGAGGAAGGAGGAAAGAGTAGAGATGGGACCCACAATGGCCTCTGCAACATTTTATTTCTTAAAAAAATCTGAGGCAAACATGACAAATGTTGACACTTGCAATTCTCGGCAATGGGTACATGGCTATTTGCCATAAGCTTCTCTGTGCTTTTATATGTGCTTGAAATATCCATAATAAACAAACAAAAGCAAAGAAACTATCTAAAACAATCTGTTGATACTGAAGAGTGCCTAATAAGTCAGTTTTTGAGAGGGCTGCCTGGGCCCAGAATGGGATCCAGGATACTAAAGAAAGACAGGGCAAAGGCCAGCAGATGGGGGCAGGGGAAAGAACAGGTGAGAGATATGAAGAATGATGCACATTTAGAGAAAACACTGGTCCAGAAAATAAAGTCTAAAAGCAGAGGAACTATTTAAATCCAGAGTAGTAAAGGCCTTGCTTGTCCTCTCAACTGCACAAACTTTATTACACTAGAATATTTTACCTGGCATCTAGCCTAAGAGCATGTCTAGTCTTATCAGAGAGATAGATTTATGAAATAATCACAAAAAATGGCTGATCTTGGTTAGAGGAAGCAGTATGGTGGTCTGGGAAGGCTTTCCTGAGGACAGAAACTGAAGTTAACTGCAGGTACAAAGAGGCTAGTATTTAGAAGTGTGTGTCCCAAGAAGAGGGGCCAGCCAGTGCAAAGGCCCTGAGGCCAAAAGGAGTCTGGGCCTATCAGGTGTTAGTACAGAACCTAGAAACCTCTATGAAAGGTTCTGGGGTGCTGTGAGGAAGGGCACTGTAATGAGAGATTAAGGAGAGTGTACCTATGTCTTCCTTAAAGACCAAAGAACCAGACAGAACTTACCCAGAGTGAAGGATCATGTGTAAAAGGTTTAAAGACAGTTAAAAACAAGAATAAAAGCTGGACAGGAAAAGAAATAACAGGAGTGCTTAACTGGTATGTATGTAATTCATACCCTGATATTCCCTTTCACTGAAGTAAAATCAATTATAAACTTGGAAGTAGGTTGAGCTGCAGAGGAAAGAGTAGGAAAGGAGCACTGAAGAATGGGAATCCGCTCAGGAGGATGGGAAAGTTCTCTGAATATTGACTTTTGCAGAAACTCCTAGAGCCAGGAGCCAGCAAAGTGTAACATGTCAGCAGCAGCTAAAAAGACAATCTAGAAGCATCTTTCTTGGACACCACCTCAGACTAACCTGATCACACACAAAAATTTCAAGAATCAGAAATTCCAGTTGGCTTGCGGCAGGAATTTCTCCTGAGGGTTCTTAAGATTGGCTCTGCTGCAGAGAACAGAAGATAATATTTTTTACACCTGCAGTTTTCATAATGGAAACTGACATCTTCTTGGGAGTAAACCAAGAGAAATAAATATAGCTGAAAGCTTTCCCCTAATATCATATCAAATCCAGGCTCCAGGGAGGACATTAACATTTTCTCATTTCAAACAATGCTGGGTGTTGGAGTTCTCTGGTGGGAGAGCGTGTGACCTCAGATTTGCTCCACAGGCTTTCTCTTAATATTGTGATGAAAATATCCACTTGACTTGAGTGACATTCGCCTCTTTGCCCTCAAGTCCAAGTGCAGACCCTTGAGAGAAAAAGCAACTTGGGACTAATTTTCTTTTCCTCAAAAATTTTTTAATGGACACAAATACAGAAATATTAAACCTCTGTCCACATGGGGGGAAGTGAATTGGAATAACACTGGGGAGGGAGGCAGCACATACCCCTGTATACTTGGGTTCTGTCTCTTCCCAGAGATGTTACTGTGCCCAAATCATCAACTTGCTATAGCCCATTCCCTTAAGTATATATGAAGCTAAAGAACCTGCTCCCTAGAGATGTTGCTATAAAAGTTAGACTTGGTAATGCCTGCTAGCATGAAGCATATTAAGCACTCAATTGTTGTAGCTATTGCTAACATTTTAAATGATATTCATAAATATCGACGCAAAAAATGTGTCTCATCATGCTTGATGTTTTCTGATGGGCTAATCTGCAAGGAAAACTGCAAGGCACTGGCAACAATTATGACCTGATAACACTTACATTTTTTATATGAACAAAATCACCTTCAAAAGGATGGTTTTAGAGGCTGAAAACAAAATCAACCAAGTCACCACCACTACTTGCTCATTCCAACATATGAGGATTATAGAAACTCCATGCTGCACATCGGTACAATATTTATTAGTAAGTTAAAAGGGCTTTGAAATTTTTCAGATTACAAATACCATTGAGGTGCTTATACTATATATTATGTAACAGAGACTGAGACAGCATTCCATAATCACAAGACATCTAAATATTCACATTAAATGGAATAAATAAAGACTATAACTAGCCTCGTGCCAGTTCAAGTCAGGTTTTGCCACCAAATGAGCTTGCTGCGAACTTAAGAAGATCTTAAAAACAGTCTTTAAGGTCTTTAACTTTTAAAAGGAAGTCCCTATCCTCAGACATTTTATGTTTGTGTCTTTATCTTGCAGAAATAAAATCTCACAACATTGTAAAACAATGTTTATTGCAACATCCCTTTTAATAGCAAAGAGTTGGAAACAGTCTTAAATGACTGCCCAGTAGGAAGATGGAGTAAGTAATATAGGACGGGAAATCCACAGTGCAGAAAACCATACACATACTACAAAGAATGAGGTTCTTAGCGAAGAGTTTCTCAGTCTTGGCTTTACTGACAGTAGGGGCTGTCCTATGCATTATAGGATGTTTAGCAACATCCCTGCCCTCTATGCACTAGATGCCAGTAGCACTCCATCGTGCCTCTATCCTAGTTGTGACAATAAAAAGTGTCCACAGTCGTTGCCAAGTGTCAGCTGGGGGCAGAATTGCCCCCAGTTGGGAAATGTACTAGAGCTAATCACATACATGGGCAGCCCTAAAACACTGATGAGTGAAAAAGCAGAATACTTACTGCATAATCCAGTTTTATTTAAATGGAGATGTATAACTGTATATGTTAGAAAAATGTCTAGATAGCTCTGTGCAAGTGTTAATGAAGCCTTGGGAAGATGGGGGGGATCACCAGTGAGAGACTTTTGTCTTCTACTTTACCCACTTACTCATGGTTTCAATTTTGTAAATTTTTACTTCAGAAAGTTTCTGAAAAATAAAATCACAATACACAATTTGACCTTATGTACAAAGGTTTAAAACTGGGAATAAAAGTCTTAGAAAAGGTTGTGTGGTCAGGACGGGAGAAAACCCCCACTCGAAGTGGGTGTCCAGCAGGACTCACAGCAGATTCCTAGTTGCCACTGGCTGCTTCCAGCACCGTGGCCTTGTAAAACTACTATCTGACCATCAGACTAAAACTATTCTACAGAATAACAATCCTTTAACTGCACACTCTGAACTCCTCCTGAGGGCTTTTTTTTTTTAGTTGTTCTTTTGAGGCTGAAATTGAAGGGAGCCTGCCACGATTCAGCTGAAAGGGCAAGTGCTGAAAGATTCAGTTCTATTTCCACCTACTGGTAGGAAAAAAGACAACAATGAGGAATTCAGAAAAAGCAGCACAACCTTCAAACACTTAATTCATACAGACCTTTGTCCAGTCCTAACAAAGCCCTTTGTTCTCTGGACTCCTATTGTAATGGGCCAGTCTCAGAAATTATACAATTATAATATAAGCTTAACTGGATCCAAAAGATTGAGTTATTGATCAAATCAACACTATACAGTTTATAGTATCTGTCTTTACAATGGGCTGAGAGAGCTCTAAGAAAATACACAGTATTAGTTTCATTAACTTCTTACTGAACATACTCTAATAAGGATATCCCTGACCCTCGCTATTTATTTAGCTCTTTATAAGGCCCTCCAGAGGTTCTACAGAAGCAACTTAGTATAGAGGTAAAAAAAAAATGGGCTGTGTGGTCAGAAAGACCTGGATTTGAGTCACAGACTTTTTTGTTTACTAGCAGTCGACCTTGAGCAAGTCAGTTAACCTCTCCAAGCTGCCATTCTCTCTTCTGTAAATGGGCGATCCTAATGATATCACTTTATAGGGTTGTTGTTAGGATAAGATGAACTCACATATTCAGCACAGTACTTGACTCAGGAAATGAGTGCTCACTGTTTTTGTTACACAGTGATTCCACTGAATTCCACCCATTTTCCATATGGAAAACTAAGGCAAAAAGTGTTGCTCAAAGGAAGAGAACTTTGAACACTGAGACACATTCTGAATTTTACTCCCTCTCCCAGGTCATGGTGCAGGCCTCTTCTAAGTCCTTGCTTTTCCCATTTCACTCAGGAAGAGGATATCATCTGTTGTCATAGCAGAAATGCCAGCATTGCTGTCTCATGACATGCAGGCTTCCAGTCATATGATCCAAATACATTCCCTTAGCTCAAACAGAGGTAGGTGCAGCTTGAGATAGTCAGACACCAATACCAATGCCTTCACCCTGGGTAGCTTTTACTGTAAAAAGCAAAATGCAGCAATTCAGTCAATAGAAAAAATATTAAATCTTCCCAGATGAATGACTCTTTAAACCCACATTTATGGGTTTGTCAGCTAATTTTACACCAATTTTGTTTTCTCAGGTAAATTGGCATGAACACTGATACCTTCAAATAAGATAATTCTAATAGCCTAGTATTTTAAAATGATTTACTGCATTTGATGCCTACAATGTGTTGGGTGACAAGGAAAGGAAGGTAAGGCACACAGAGGCCTCAAAGAGCTCCAAGTCCAGTGGGAGGGGTGGGCACATTCCTAACCGACTACGTATTCTGCTAAAGGTACAAAAACAAAGTGCTAAGAAGCTGAATAGAGAGATTAATTCTGATGATGGATATGGAGGTTCAGCAAAGATCTCACAGAAAGATGGTTCTTGAAAGATAATAATAAATGCTGGGAGGAGAAGGGGAAAAAGAAATACAAGGAAGGGAATTCAGAGGCCCAAGCACTTGAAATATTACTGGTTTTTTTTATGAAAATCCTTATCTATAGACCCATGTTGTCCAGGAATAAACTGTCTATTTGATAAGAGAGGAGTAGAACTTATTATTATAGCTGACCCACTTGGTATAAAAATTATTTTAAAAAAATCAATGCCAAGATCTAGAAAATGGAGCCTATAAAACTCAAATCTGAGGAAATAAAACTATTAACATCAGTAACTGGCCTAATGTTACTTTCTAAAAGTAAATGGATTTAAATATCAGTTAGGAGAGTTTTGATACATCACTATTAAATTTATATCCTAGCAAAATAGTATCTATCATACTATATTGAAATAATTATATTAATGCTGTTATAAGTGGATATTTACATTTCTCACTTTATAAAGTTAGTCATAATACATTCCCATTTAGAGACAAAATCACCAGGCTGACTAAACTCAGAATACAAATAGCTAATGGATTTCATATTGCATGCCAACTTTAATTACCTGGTAGATTAAATGTTTCATTGCTTGGGATGTTTCATTATAAAGGATTTTTAAGCCATACCTAAACTCACCAAAAAAATGTGATGATGATTAGTAAGGTCTGCCATAGGTAAACAGCTGCGTATATGCCCAGGATTGCCATTCTGACTTTAAAATGAAAGAAAGTTGAGGAAAGGGGGGAAAAAATCAACTGGTACCTATTTATTGAGTAGTAAAAACTCTCCCACCATGTTTCCCCCTCTCTTCACTGTCCCATACCAATTCAGCTTCTATGTCTCCATTTCCACATCTGAAATATTTCCCTCTCTGAACTCCTACACATCCCTCCAGGTCTAATTCAAGGCCCAATTTCTATGCAACCATTCCTGATGATTTTTAGTCCTCACTGAGCTCCATATGACTTTGGACATGTCAATTACAAGTTTATAATACAGTTATTTGAAATTCAGAACATGTTTATCCACAGAAAAGGCATATGTGATTAGTACCCTAAGCTAGTCTATAAAAACCTACCAAAGTAATGACATGGGAGAAAATGTATTTGCCAGAATGTTCATTTAAAGATAAACTGTGATGATCTGCTTGGGAAGGGGGGTGTTAAACTCCAAGAAAATGGCCAAAGTGGGAGTGGGAAGCTGAATCCAGGAGAATGAAGACAGCAGCGACAAGAACCTGGGGCAAGAGGTTGGGGACAGGAATGGGAAAAAAAGAACTGGTACCACCTGGCAGAGGAGACCTTGCCTTTGGAGATGCTAGAGGAGTCCAAGTTGTTGCTGACAGAAAGGTGAGGTCAATCCTCTCCTCAGTAAGCCTCCATGCTGCTCACCAATGCTTCTGTGTGAAGAGTGGCAGTTTCTGGGAAGAGTGCCAAGGTGAAGGCTACCTAATGACATCTGGTGACATTAACTGATCGCTCATCATTAAACGAGGAAATGAGAACAGAAAACTCTTATTGCAATTCCAAAAATTAAATATAAGAAAAAATAACACAAGTGTCACTGTTGATGCTTGAAAGAAAAATGGTTATTTGTAGGAGACTAAAGAAATAAGCAAAAAATTTGGAATACAAAATAAATGGAGATATTCTGAGTAGTTTCTAAGCTTTGGTCTGCATCTATCACAAATTCAAATACCTACAGAAGCCAAGCAGGTAAATGAAATGGGTAATAGGGAAAAGTGGCAAAAATGGAAGTGAAAGGTAGTGACAATGGGCCCCCACCAAGAACATTCCAATTTAAATTCAAACAATGATAACAATAGCCAAACATTAAAAGAAGATTGCATCTCAGTTTCAGTTAACTACTCTCATGCCCATTTTATAGATGAAACAATTGAGGAAGAGAGAATTCAGCCATTTGTCTAAGGTAAAAAAGTGGGAGAACTGGAACCAAATCCAGGCAGATTGACTCACAGCTCCCTAAACAGTACCCTGGAGCACAGTTCTCTCAATCAGCACCATCCGGGTATTATTTTCTGGCTCTTCGATGGAATAAAATAAGTGAAAGAGAAAGAAGGGTAAAAGAGGAGATGGAAATAGAAAGACAAGAGTTGACATAAAAGGCAGAGGGCAAAAATAAGAGTGATTACAAAGAGAAAAGGAAACAATGAGGTGGCAAAGAAGGAGACTTTTTGAGGTAACTGGACAAGGAGTGAAAGAGAAGTAGAGAGAGAGGGAAGGAAGTTTAAGAAAATGTGAGTACATAACAGTAAAGACTGCTGAGGTGAAATGGAAGGCAGCATGAGGGGAAGGAATTGTGTAATGGACACCTCTTCCCAGACAGAGAGGAGAAAGAGGACCAGCCAATCCTCAAGGTGGTGCCACTGGCACAGAGAAAAAGAATCTGAGCCAGGATGGCCTCAAGGTGTGAGAAGAGAAGGGAAGCAAAATGCCAGCACCAAAGACCCTTCCAGCCCTTGAAGTCTGCACAGGACACGCCCAAGCTGAAAGACCTTGCCCTGAGAGAAGAGGTGTTAATTTCTCAGAGCTGACAGTAAGTATAAGATCAGAGCTTGAATCCCAGTTCCAGCGTTTACTAGCTAGCTACCTGATATTGAGCAAGCTGCTAAACCTCCCTAAATTTCACTTTGTTCATCTCTGAAATGAGGATAGTAATGTCTCCTCCTAGATTGGTTGGCAAGATTAAATGTGCCAATGAGTGCGAAGTGTTTTTAGCTCAGTGCCTGGCTTGTAGCATGTACAAGGTCACGTCAGGAGGCAAGGATTAACTTTGGCAGTACCCTCAAAGAAAGCTTTATAGACAAGGTCCTAAAAATGGGTATGATTTGAAGAAAAGTGAGATAAAGAAATTGAGGCTGGGGTGCTAAAGGATAGTAGGAATTGAACCAACAGAACCAACAGTGAGCCCAGATTTTCTGTCAGTGATGACCAATTAGGTGGAGACTTTCCCAATTAAAGAGAATAGCAGAAATAGTAAGCGAAAATGTTTAATATGTAGGCACACTGGATTGTGGAAAGGCTTGGAATTTTTGCTCAAAACAAGCATATCTCCATGCCAAGGAGTAGCCTGTTAGAATGTCTTGGAGGCAACTGACCTAGTAATTGGGCAATTACAGCTTGGACTGAGATAAAGGCAAGGGAGGGAAGGGGCAGACTGAGAGGCACTAGAGAGAGAACAAACTGGCCCGACCTGGGGATCAACATTCCTGGTGAAGGGAGCTAAGTTCCACTCTTCCTCTTTAGGAGAAGCCATTAACAGAGGGTGTGGGTTCAGAAGAAGAATATCAGACATTTGGGCACACTTACACTGATGTTCTTAACATATTTGCTCAACATTTATTTGTTGGAGCAAAGATAAAAACTGATACTCTATTAATAAGAAAATGTGTACCTCATTCTTTATGTTAAAAAAGATTTATTACACTGATGAAATGTATTTTTTTTTCTAAGCCAGACATCTTAACTGTTTAAAATTTAGATAATAAGTCAGTATTGTGTCACACATTATTCAGTTTCAGAACTGGTTGATGGTACCTGCCAATGACAGCTAGGCTTTGGCAGGGTTGGTGCTGATGCCTGTGGCTGAAGTTAGAGCCTGCATGCTCACTCAGTTCTTAGAATGGCCAGCACTGGTGCACATTCTTTAAAATGGCTTTTACTTGCTGGAAGAAAATTTTCATGAGTAAGGACAAATTTTCGTTTCCTCCTCGTTTTAGGAGTTGACTATGGAAAGCTGAATTGAGTGGCACATTATTTTCAATATATTCTAGTGCTATTTTAGTACCTCTTGTGGAACTGGAGCTTCCAGAGAGCTGCCCTATAGCTCTGGCTTTGGTCAAACCTCACCTCACTCTTTGGAAGACACATCCCTTAAATCACAGCCACCCTTTCTGTCTGTTCACTCAAGTCATGGCTTCAAAAGGAGGCAGAATTGGGTCAGATGCCCATCCCATGCTTCCAGAACTGTGCTTCTTAAATTCCAGCTCTTTGGATATTACCTTAAATTCTGACTTAGAAATTTCTCCCTGTCCCATATTCCTACATCCACCCACAGCACTAGTTCACTATTCCTCAGTAGAGTTTCTGCTTTGGGACTTGACCTCAAATTGTCTTCAATCTCCATTGAGCTATTCAAGTTATGCCAGTTCCATAAAATGAACCAGGTGATTTGCCATGTTTATTTGGGACAATTGCAGAGCATTAAAGGTTTGTATTCCTCTTGAAAGCAACTTGATAGGATGGGCTCTATAGTCATATATACACCTGAATTGAAATTATAGCATAGGTTATAACAGTGAAAGTTATTTAGCTTCTCTGAGTTACATTCTTCTTCATTTTAAAGAGAGGATGTTTGCAAAAGATTCTTTTTCCTCCACTTATTGTTTAGTGCTTTCTTTCATCATCTATTAAATATCTTCTATTTGTCAAGCTTTGTGCTAAGCATCGGAATTAGGCAAGCGGGTAGTAAGGAAAAGATGAATAAAACACCATCCTATCATTCGTGAGTTTATGGCTTAGTAGAGACAGACATGTAAATAAATTAATACAGTCAAGTGGTACTGGTACCATGAGGCTCTATGGCAGAGTGGTTAACAGAGCCAGACTACTTGGCTTCAAATCCTGGCTCTATCAATTTTTATCTGGGTGACTCACTGCAATTTTACTTAACCACACTGGGCCTCAGTTTACCCATCTGTAAAATGGGGATAATAAATTTGCTCTGAGGATTGAATCAGTTAACACATACAAAACTTCTCAAGCCTGGCACACAGTAAGCACTCCATACATGTTAATTATGATCATGATGATATAATAAGTATGGGATATTATAGGAGCAAAAAGGAAGAAGTGGCCAATTCTACTTGGTGAGGAGGCTTAAGAAAGGCTTCATAAAGATGGTATCACTTCAGTTTAGTTTTGCAAAAAGTTTGGCAGTTATTAAGTGGACAACAGAGTGAGCATTCTAGACAAAAAAAAAAAGTTACATGAGCAAAAGCATGGAGTAAAGGAACAGCCTGGGACTACCCAGAGCTTGCACAACCTACATAGGCTGCAGGGTAGAATGGAAGGCAGGAGGATACAACTTGATGGAAGTGGACACCATGAGGGTTTGGTCCCTATCCTATGAACACTGATTAGATACCCATACTATATAACTTCTATTTGTGTGCTCCACACCTCTCATCTTCCTCAAATCCCACTCTCTTCCCTTCTCTGCCATGCTCCATACTTTGGAGGCTGACCACTAGCTCCTTTTCCCTCATCCAATGGAGAGTACTGGCAAGAATTCAGAAGAAAAGAGAGGAGGAATATTTCTTTCCTTTCTCCCTTCTTTTTAGCAGGTTGGATAAATCTTTCCACTAATTACAGCTCAGGTCAGGCAGCCCAATCTCTCTGGACTAGTAACCACTTTCTCCTCTTACCCTTTCAGGGCCCCTGTTGCTAGCCCTGGGGTACTGCATTAGCCCTTATTTAGGTCCCACTCTCTGACACACCTTTGTAAAAATATCCCTCATTAAACATTCTTCAAATTACTCATTTTGAGAATATCATGTACATCTTGCCTTGACCCTGAATTATATTAAAAAAACCTCTCAAGGGGCTTTAACAGGGAATGATAAGAGCAGATTTGCATTTCAGAGAGGCCTTTCTGGCTCCTGGTTGGAAGATGGTTTGGGGGCAACAAGAATAAAAGCAGAGCTTAGAACAGTACATCCAAATCCAGGAATATTTGTTAAGAATATAGATTCCAGGACCCTACTACCAAAGACTAATTCAGTAGGCCTGGAACAGGGTCCCTAAACCTATATTTTAAAATAAGGACTCCCTGTGAGTATGAGAGGATCTCATAGTTATCCAGAACATTGATCAGTATGTCAGGCAGGATCCAGTAGAGATCCAGGGGAGTGGGGAGGAGAGGTGATGGAACAGGATCTGGTCCTGGAGATATATGGAGGGAAATCAGAAGTAAACGTAGAGAATTTTGTTTTGTGAAGGCCAAAGGACACCTCTTCTTTTGCAAGTGACAAAGCAAAGTGAGTGTAACAAGGAAGTTAAAAAAATTCTTTGTAACTTCAATTTCTCGTGAAAGTAAGAGACAGAGTCATATACTGTGAGAGAAAGGGTAGGCAAAGATCTGAGGAGCTAGAGTGATGTAGGTTTGGACCCGCCATTACGGAACATGGGGTAGAAAATGATGACAAGGACCATTTCAAGATTGTTTGGTGAAGCCGAGATAAAGATGGAGACTCTGCGTGTCATCTGAGGCTTAGTTCTGTCATTTTTCTCAAGCACTACTTGGAAGTCACAGGATGTTGAACTCCACATAAGCATGGGAGTAGCAGCACAAAACCTGATGGGGAGCGGCCAATGGATGCTGTCCTTGGTCCTGAACTAGCATTGCACACAAGGGCATGGTCATTTCACTGTGAGGTCGGGGGGTGGGTTGGTACAAGTTCCCCTGCTTTTCTATAACACCCCATCATTATAAGACTCATGGTGTCCAAAGATTGTGCTCCCCGTCCCATAAGACTGTGACTGCAATGAATACGGGGTCTACAGTCTGGGTACCTTCATTTGTTGAAGATACAATTCTAATATTTAAGAAATATTTTAAAAATTAACAAATATTTATTGAGAACTTTCCATATGCCAGGAATGGGGTAGAGCAATAAAAATATTGAAAAATTTATTCCCAAGTCAAATCTTTTCTTTTCTCAAAGAATATCAGAGGAGCCCGTTCATGCTTCCCTTTCCTCTCTAATTCCTTTCTACCTTTCAGCAGCTGCAAAGCTCTCTCTGCAAAATAACCTCCCTCAAGTTCACTTTCCCTCAACACAGATCTTTGTGATTTCTGTTCCCCTCCTTTTTTCTGGGTGTCCATTAGCCTACAGAAAAACTTAGCTTCTCTCTCAGCCGGACTGAATATTACCTCTTTTGGAAGTGAGAGAAAATGGAACATAGATAAAACAAACACACACTTATCTTTCACAGGCCAGAGGAGAAGGAAAGGCTGTGAACACTGATACACTAAGTTTTGTGCTATACTAGTAACTAGAAAGTCTTCCCCAAGCAGAGAGGGAGGCCACGTCACTGATGCTATCAGCTGACCATGAAACTTCCCCCCAAATAATTTAAAGCTAACAGTACTGTCTGTGGAATTGTTCTAAGGTCCTTGCTGTCCTCTAGTAGCCAATGGTCCTATTCCTCCCCGGTGGACCCTAGCTTTTCTGGCAGGGTGACAATTTCCAATTAATTTTGAAAATCATTAATTAAAGTTCTTCTTTTGTTTTCCAGAACCTGAACTAAATACTGGGAACACAGAGATAATTAAGGAAAATTGCTGTCTTCAGAGATTTCATAATTTAATGGTGCAGGCTAATATGATGAAATAATCTATGTCTGCAACCTGACCAAAGTATGGAAAGAAGGAGGCAGATAGAGGTGAATTCTGTTTTTGGTATGCTGAACCAGAACTGGTGATATAAATCCAAAGGTCATGTCTCTCATTCGCAAAGAAATAAAGACAGCAACAGCATGAGGTTTTATACATAAGGGAGAAAGGCCAACAGAAGGCTGGGTATGAGTCTGGGTCTAGGACTGGGAAACCCAGTTTAAGTTTTCCCAGATAGAAGGTGTCATAGGCGAGCCTTGGCTCCAGAGCCAGTAGGTCAAAAGGAGGCGAAAAATGCATGGTATCACCTATCCAGTGCAATCCAAGAAGTCTGGAACCAAATTAATGGAAAAGTTGAAACAAAGATAATCAGACATTTCAATGATCAGGGCAGACAAAGGTCTAGAAGCCAGGACAGGTAGAAGCGGAGTCTGAGTGAGCAGATAGGGTGGGAAATATAAACAAGGGGAGTGACACTTAGAACAAGCTAGTACATGATCTAAGAACAGATAATTTCCTTAAGAATGAGTGAGAAGCAGAGGCCAAGACCAAATATGGATACCAAGTGCTCTTGAGAGTAGACAAGGGAATGAGAAGACAGTCTTTGGGTCATATTCTAAGAAAGCAACTGCAGAATAAAACACCAAAAACACTGAACTCTCACCAGTTATTGCTCAGGGTTCTGCTGAGAAAGGTAAAGAAGCAGTAGAAAAGGGGCTGGGCTACTGCTTCCTACTGCACAGGGGCTCTACACACTCCTTAACCTTCTACACGCACATCTATGTAATGAGCCATTAATATGACCCAAGTTCTGTGCTCAGTGCTTTTACAGCATTCGTTTATTTAATCTTCACCAAATCCACATGGTAAAGATTATCATCATCTTCATTATTGAATGAATAAATGGAAGCTCAGAGAGGTTAACTGAGTTGCCCAAGGTCACCAAGCTAGGTGAAGCAGCTGAGATCTGAACCATGGTTCTGCCTGATTAATTGCAAGGCTCATGCTCTTAGTTATTACAGTAACCTGCCTTACCATGATTAATTTCTCTGGGTCTTGTCATTGTGATTTCTCTGAGTTGGAGGCAAGGAACAAAGAGTTTTTATAGGGATAAAAATGTACAATGTGTAGAAACAAGCAGGACAAAGATGCCCTTGCACAGAGTTGATGGCCGTGATGTTAAGAAATACGGGTCATAAAAAAAACTGCTGAAGCCCCCCAGCCTGGCCCTTGCCTACACATACTCACAATCCTCAGCTACTACCCTGCTCCTGCTTCTGCACCCCTGGTCTTCCTTTGGCACCTTCAATGTGTGCTGTACTCCTTCCCTCTTCAGGGCCTTTGCTCATGCTACTCACTCTGCCTAGAATACCTTTTCCTCCACCTCCTCCCACCTACCTTGACCTAAACAATTACTATTCCCACTCTTGGTACACAGTTGAACCTCACTTCCTTACCAAAACCCTCAATGACCACCCCATTCCTTTCTACTTTAGGCTCCCTAGAACCCTAACCTTTTTCTTCAAATATTTATTACAATTCTAATTAACTTAAGAAATATGTCTTTCTCTTAGAAAATGGCATGCCTAAGAAAAAGAGAAGACATCTCCTTGTTCACCACTGTACCCCCAATGCTAAACCACCTCTAACAGCTCTACAAATATCTATTGAGTAAATAAACAAAAAATGGTAAGTAAAAATGGGTAGTAAAAATGTGTCAGCTGATAAAACTCCTCAGGAAGATCACTCACTCATTCACTCATTCATTCAATTCACTCAATACATATTAGAAGAATGCCTACTGTGTGCCAGGCTTTGTTTTAGATGTTCAGCCTGGAATTATGGAAATGGGATGTGGTAAGTACCTTGAACAGATGACATGAAGTTCCTGCGAGAGTTGGGGAGGAGGTGGCAGTTCAGTGTCTACTCCCAGCACAAGGCAAAGAGAAAGCCAAATCTCCTACTCCATCAAGAAGTGAAGCTTCACCTCACTTCTGCTGAAGACTGCAGAGTATGTGATAAGAATGAAATTGCTATAAAGGACAGGAAGGAGAGTGGTGAATAAGGCAGAGATACAGGGTCTCCTCACAGCAGAGCAGATGTTCTGAAGAGAGCAGGAGGAAAAGGTGGAAGGAAAGAAGCAGGTGGGGAAAATGTCCAGGTGAGAAAGACTTGGATATGTTTTTTTTGGATTGAGCTGAAGGTAGCAGGAGGAGGGGGCATGAGGCAGTGAAAGGAGGTGCTTCCCTTCTATGAGTAGATGAAAGGAAGTGAGAACATCAGAAGAGAGGGCTACTTAGAAGATGTGCTAACAGAAACACACATTCTTATGAAGTTTAGAAGTATGGAGTCCAGAGTCCCGTGATGATTCACGTACTTTCCTGGAACCTGATGTGTTGCCAAGATCGGCCACAGACTGCTGTGGTCTGGAAAGTGAATTCAGAAAGACAACTGACCATGTTGTTCAGGGGCCAAAATAAAATCTGGGAATGATCTTCCAGCAGTGGGAGGTGGAGAGAAGCCCCCGTAGCTATCGCCCTCAGATTTTTCAATTTTCTGTTTGAGGGCTAAAAATGTCTTTGAAATGCAAAGATAAGAAAAATTAAGAAACCAATAACTAACACTTACTGAGTGTTTACTATGTACCAGACACTACATGAATTATAAAATGCTTAGTAAATTTAATTGTCACATCTGTCCTATAAAGTAGGTACTATTAGTATAATCATTTAACAAATATAGACTATGAGAAGTTAAGTAACTTGTTTAAGGTTAGCTCACAAGTAGGAGAGCTGGGACACAAACTCAGGGCATTTGAGTCCATAACTCACAATCTCAGCCACCAAGTTTTCACAATAATAAAAGCTAAGCCATACTTATTGCTTATTCTACATTTTAGGTACTATTCTTAACATTATATATTTACTAACTCTTCATTCTTACAACTCTGAGGTAGATACTGCTATCTTGCCATTTTAAAGATGAAGAAACTGAGACACAAAGAAGAGAAGTCAAGAAATTTGCCTGAAGGCACACAGCTATGAAGAGGTGGTGCCTGGATTCAATGGCAGGCATGGCTCAAGAATTTTTGCTCTCTGTGACTACACCGGCTCCTCACATGAGCCCTCCAAATGGTATCACTGGAGATATGTGAAAACAAACAAACAAAAAACACCTAACTTTTGTACTTGAGCTTTCATTGTGCTTCAATTTAGATACCATTGGTTAAATTTTCATTTACTTACTGGCCTGAACAAAATATAGACAGAAAATCCTGGGGGATAATTTCTTGATCACATAAGTATAAAAGCAGTTTCTTTTTTGCAAACGGCATCATACCCATCATAAGGAATCCAGCTACTGTCTTATGTGATGTTGACCACGGCTTTTCATTTGTCCTGGGTACCTTACTTTAGGGCCAGATCTTTAGTACAACACTTCAATCCTCATCCACAGATACATGGTGTTGGTTTGCTATGGTCTTTCCCATTTCCATGAACTCCTGGAGAACCACCAGTTAGAGATCACCTGCTTAAGTTAATCTTTTGATCTCCAGTAAAGGAACTTCATTTTTCACTATACCCTGTAATAATATTCCTACACAACTGGTTTCTCCAGCTCGTCTCAGTGAGAAACATGTCTTGCAGAAAGTTTTCTCAGATCAGAAAAAAGTAAAACGAGTTTTGCTTGAAACTTGCCATGCTGAGAATCTAGTGCCCTTGTCCCATGGCCTCCTCCTCCTGAACTCTTGAGGCATGTTCTCTGCTATTTCCTTAGTCTTACAACCAAGAAACACAGAAAGTTTTTATAAAAGCTAAAAAAAAAAGAGAAGAAAAAAAATCTAAGTCCAGTAATTGTGCCTGGGTTCATGTTAACATTAATGCTTCACAGCTGCAAAAAATATTTCCTACTTTGCAATCAGAGAGTCCAGAAGTTCAATATAAGTGCACTAATCCTTGTAATTTTCTTGTAAGGCAAGCCACAAGAGTACTCATTTCTTCAAAGCACAGGGAAGTAAAGTCTTGCCAAGCTCACAAAACTAAGAAACAGACATTTAGAGCAAGCTAATCTTATTTCCCATATTCTTCTTTATTTTTATGTCTTTATTCTTTTTTATATAATTAAAATTTCTAACCAGTTCTACCAGCTATAGACCTCATATAGTTCCATCACTACTACTACTACTACTACTACTACTACTACTAATAATAATAATAATAATAATAATAATAAATAGTCCCTATTTGTTGAGTACTTACTAGGTGCCAGGAACTAAGATAAACCTTTATATGTATCAACTCATTCAAACCTTACAACCACATTAGGAAATAAGTAGCATGATCATCTATCTCTATTGCACAGCTGAGAAAGCTGATGCTTAGAGAGGGAAAGAAACTTGACTGAGACCAGACATGTAGTAAGCCTTCATTTCAAAGCCACACTGCCTCTCATACCACCTGAACCCTGACCTACATAACATATGCCATTAAAATCATGAAAATTAAAGTGCTCATATGGATGTTGCTTTTAGTAGCCTTTTTATTTTACAAAAGCAAACAAAAAAACATGAATAATACACTATAACTTGATGTAATTTAATACTGTAACCAATTTAACCAACACAGGCGTGTCTTCAAAAGCCATGATAGAAACAAACAAACAAACAAACAAACAAGCCATCAGGAGCAGGAAAAGAATGTCCACTACTGGAGTTGAAACAGAGACCACTCACTATATTCACTAAAACATAAAGAAATAAAATGAAGCTCAAAAAGCAGTATATTTCCTTGGATGATGAACACACAATGTAATGTACAGAGAATGTGTTATTGAATAGTATACTTAAAACCTATATGATTTTATTCACCAGTGTCACCCCCAATAAATTAAAAAAGAAACAGTGAGACGCTGAGTGGAATAAGTCAGAAAAGTTGGGAACCATGTGATTTCACTCATATGTGGGATATAAAACTGAAAGCAACAAACTAGACAAACAAAAAATCAGAGACAAATAACAGTTTAGTGGTTACCAGAGGAAAGGGGGGTGGGAGAGTAGGACATAGATAAGGTTAAAGAGGGTCAAATACATGGTGACAGGGGAGGTTTGACTTTGGGTGGTGAACACAATGTAATATACATATGACATATTATTGAATTGTACTTGATACCTATATAATTTTGTTATGCCACCCCAATAAATTTAATTTAAAAAGCAGTATAAATGTCAAATGTTTTGAAGCACTGTAATAAACTCACCCTCACAAGGTAGAGAATGTGTTAAATGGAATACAAAGTTACCTCCCCAGTACAATAGTACATAAGTAAATAAGATTAGTATGTGATACAAATATTCCTGATAAGCAAAGCAACTGAGTTATTATTTTCTTAGTCATACTTCCCAGTGTGCTCGCCTGCCCTGCTTACTGGCCAGCTACACTGGGCTGCCTTGCTACCCCTCTAGATCTCAACATACCTTGGGAATAACATCATTTAACTTCTAAATCACTGTTTATACATACCTTCCCTGTCACCACCAATGGTATTACTCCATCTTTTGAGGTCTCCACACTTGAGTTACCACTGGTTCTTCCTTCTCCTCCAACAGAGCTCATGAGTCACCATGTTTCAACAACCCTTCCTCTACATGGTTCTAGTCATTACTTGGCACAGTGCACCTCTGCCCATCAAGTTGCTACCAAGGCCTCAGTCCTGGTCTTTGTAGCAATTCTCTTTTCTGGTCTATCCTATGCACCTCTGCCCAAACAATTCATCTAAACTACACCTTTCATGATGTTATCTCTATACTCAGGAACTACTGGGGGCTGCCTAGTAGCCTCATGTCCTTCAAGGCTCTTAACAGATTCCTTTTCACACATCTAATTTTCTTGCTTTCCACCAGGACAGTGTCTGTTCAGCCAAACTTCTTTTCTCTCTTTCCCTTTCACATTGTCACCACCTTGTAGGTCTCATATATAGGAGCATACAACTGAACTTGTTATTTAGAGAGATCGAAATAAGCTATATGGCAATATGTGCATATGTTTATGGTATGGAACTAGTTCACATTTCATGAGGAAGGATTTTCACGATTCAATTCTTTCTCAGAGGCCCAGCAGATGACTTTAATTTTTTTGTTTTGGTATAGTTTTTGTTACAATTTATTTTTGGCAAAGCTGTGTTATGAGAAATTTTTCCTTATACTTCTATAATAAATTAAGTGATAGAATCCCATAATGTTACAACTGAGACTTTAAAGTGTAATTAATCCTCCATACTCATTTTGCCAGGGAAGAACTAGCATCATAGACAAGTTAGGTGATTTGTTCTAGATCCTAGATTTACCCTTTCAGGTTACTCGTTATCACCCAAGTTTTAGATGACCCACTCAACTCTGCTTAACATGACTGATGGAGAAACAGAGATAGATAAACCAGCTGTGCCTATAGCATGCTTATTCTGTGGCCAGGAAAAACTTGGTCTAGTAATTCAAGCAAATTCCTTACAGAAAACTTTTCAGATGTTCGTGTGTGCTATGACTTTCCAGAGGAGCAAAGGGAAGAGTAGAAATATGAAATGTAATGTTTCCCAAAGTTGGTTATCATGAAATACTTGGCTCAGAAAAATTTTCTGGAGGGCTGGAGTTCCACAGAACATACTTATGGAACAGGCTGTTACTGACATCTCTATGATTCCAGAAATAGGCACAACTCTGAAAAGGGGAGAGAACTGATACTCTACACTAAGCTCCCCCAAATTTAATGATAACAGCTAGTGTTTATGCAGCATCTGACAAATTAAAAAATATTTTTAACATGCAGTAAAGCAAATGAAGGATTAACTTTTCATTTAAAAATATCTCTTTGTCATCATTTGTAATCGTTAGTGACACACACAACTGAAAGGCTATTAAACCAATTCAGTTACTGTTAGGATTTGTTGTGGAAAGATAACCAAATAGATAACAAATGGTAAAATATTATAAATAAAAGGACCTTAAAATTAATCTAGTCTACTGGTTCTCAAACTTTGTACCTGTAGAACATAGGTATCAACTACTAAAAGTAAATAACCATGTGTTTTCTCCTAATTAAAAAAAAAGTAACTGAATAAAAAGCCTGAAAAAGAATAATTCTACCAACAACCAGTGAGCTTGGAAAAAGACCCAGAGTCCCAAACTGAAAACAATAACTCTGGCTGACACCTCAATTTCAGCCAGGTGAAACCTGAGCAGAGAATACAGCCACACCACACCAGATTTCTGTTCTACAGAAATTGAAATGATAAAATCATGTTGTTTTCATGGTACTACATGTGTGGTAGTTTGTTATAAAGTAATAGAAAACTAATACAGAGTTTTGCTAGGTTATAATTAGAAAAATGAACAAAAGGCATGAAAAGGACAAAGCACAGAGTTTGATGAAGTATAGGTTATTAATCCTTCTTCAAGGAAAATGTAGCTCAAAGTATTAGGGGTCTTAAACATGTCAATACCCTTTGACCCAGTCACTCTACATCTAGGAATTTAAAATAAATATTTAGAGATGCATACAATGCCACTGTGTTATTATTTATTATATTTATAATGATAATTAATAGTAATAGTCTAACATTAAAAAAAATGACTGACTTAATTACTGTGTAACCATAGGATGGAATATAGGTCAGTTATTAAAAAAGTTTTCAAAGAAAATTTAGTGACACACACAAGTGATTGTGATATAATGCTAGATGAAAAAGTAGCCTGTAAAATATTATGAAAATGATACATTCATTTTGAAAAATACTTTGATGATTTCTCAAAATTTTAAACAGAATTACTATATAACCCAGCATGCCTACTCCTAGGTATATGCCCAAAGGAATTGAAAACATAGCCACACAAAATTTGTACAAAATAGTCACAGCAGCATTATTTATAATAGCCAAAAAATATAAGTAGTCTAAATGTCTAAGAACTATTGCATGAATAGTAAAAGTGAAACATCTATACAAAGAAAAATTTTTCAGCCAAAAAAACTAGGTATTGATATATGCTACACATGGATGAACCTTGAAAATATGCTGTTAAGTAGAAAAAGCCAGTCACAAAAGGCCACATATTGTATGATTCTGTTTATATGAAATGTCTAGAATAAACACAGAAATGGAAAGTAAATTAATGATTCCTAAGGTCTGGAGGAGGGGAAAATGGAGGGAAGTGACTGCTGATAAATATGAAGTTTCTCTTTGGAGTGATAAAAATGTTCTAAAGTTGATTATGGTAATGGTTGTACAACTCTGTGAATGTACTAAAAACCACTGAATTGTGCATTTAAAAAAGGCAAATTTTATGCTATGCAAATTATATCTTAATAAAGCTGTTCTTTTTCAAAAAAATGGCTAAGAAAAAAACATATGACTCAAAATTTTTTGAAAAGAATATCTGCATAGAATAAGATTGGAAGTTCACCAAATACTAACACTGGCCATTCTTTGTGGGTTCAAGTACAGATAATTTTTTTTCTCTCTTTTGTATTCTCGATTACGTAGAACACATGTGTAAATATCAAAATCTGGCATGTTAATGATTTCAAACGTTTGTATATTACCTATCAGTCTATCCTAGAATCAAAAATAAGGAATTTACTTGGGCGATTTTAATGTTCCTAGTGGAGTTTGATAAAGAGAATCGTACACTCTGGGTGATCTTCCAATCACATTTGAAAACCACTGACCTAGTCCAACCTTGGGTTTCTTTTTTACCTCTCTTTTCAACGGTCTAAAACTAAAGAATATCTAGTATAAATCTAAGCACATGGTGCTGCTTTTTCTTGCTAAAAATCGAACTTTGAGGTCCAAGATGGCAGCGTATCCGGACGCTGAGCTCGGCCCCCCTGGGAGCAAACCCAAACGTACAGGTATGGAGAGAAAGCGATTACATGCATGCCAGACAACTGCAGACTGCATGAAGAGTTTCTGAGCACCGCACCCGAGAAAGGGGAAACAGAGAAGCGTGGAAAATCACGGAGCCCTTCAGGGCCCCGACGCGCCCGGCGGGCGTGGGGGCAGGAGCTCTGCGGGGCTCCCTGGCCTACCTGCAAGGTCACCGCGCTGCAATCCCAGCCACATTGCCCTGTAACAGAGGGAGCAAGCAGGCACGACAGGGCGTCACCGGGCCTCCCGGCTGGTGCCCCGGGCGAACTCCGACCTGCTTTCCCAGACGACCCGGCTCGGGAAGCCTGCTCAGAGGCCACTTGGACACGAGGCCACTTTCTCTACAGCAAGAGCCTCTGCAGGGAAGGCAGAGGAGCTGCGGCGCCCTCTGGGGACCTTGGAAATCCTCCGGCATTCGAGGTGCTGGTGAGCACCATTGCTTACCTCCTTCCGCCGGCACCTTCGCAGGGAGCGTGGGGCTCTATTCTGAGGCTCTGGCCTGCCTGCAAGGTTGAGGCAGTGTGCTCCTGGACACATTGCCCAAAACCCATTTCAGCCCCCAACTAAGGGAGCAAGCAGGGTCAACAAGGCATTAACGCACGCATCTGGCCTCTCCACCCAGAGCCACTCTGACTCAGCGGGCCAGTGTCCTGGATGCCTTAGGCCGCTGCCTGGCTCCTCCCAGTCTGCCAAAACCACCTCACACACTCAGCCTACACAGAGGCTACTATCACATAAGGAAACTTTTGCAAGACCAGGAAAGACAACTACTTTGTCTAATTAATATAAACAAACATAGAAAGTAAAAAAAAAAAAAAAGAAGAAGAAGAATAAGATAGAATATTTCTCATATGAAAGAACAAGAACAATATCCAGGAAAAAAAAAAAAAACCATAAGGCAATGCATATAAGTAACTTGCCTAATAAAGAATTTAAAAAAACGGTCACAAGGATGCTCACCAAATGAGAGTGGCATAGAGAAACTTGGGGGAGGACTTCAATAAAGGCTTAGAAACTATAATAAAGAATCAAGCAGAACTGAAGAACACAAAAACTAAAATTAAAAATACATTAAGAGAAATCAACAGCATGTTAGCTAATACAGAAGAACAAATCAGTGACCTGGAATATAGACTAGGGGAAATCAACCAATCAGAACAGCAAAAGGAAAAAATTAAAAGAAATAAGGGTAGAGTGGCTCTGGGATAACATCAAACATTCAAACATTTGCATTTTAGGGACCCCAGAGGGGAAGAAAGAGAGAAAGGAACAGAAAGTTTATTTAAAGAAATAACGGCTGAAAACTTCTAACCTGGGAAGGGAAACAGACACCCAGGTCCAGGAAGCACAGAGGATTCCAAACGAGATAAACCCAAAGAGATCCACACCAAGACATACTGTAATTAAAATTTAAAATTTAAAATCTTAAAGGAAGCAAGAGAAAAACAATGAATTACATATAAAAAAATCACTTTAGGCTATCAGCTGATTTCTCAGCATCAACTTTATAGGCAAGAAGGCAGTGGCAGGACATGTTTAAAGTGCTGAAAGAAAAGAAATACAACTTAGAAAAATTTGCCCAGCAAGGTTATCATTCAGAATTGAACAAGAGATAAAGAATTTCCTGAACAAGGAAAAACTAAAGAACCTTATCACCATTAAGCCAGCTTTATAAGTATTAAAGGGTCTTCTGCAGGCAGAAAAGGAAAAGCCATAACCAGATACAACATCACATGAGAAAGTTAAAAATTTCACAGGTAAAGACAAATATTTAATAAATACAGCAAATACACATTTAAAAAAACTGCTAAGAAGGTCAAAAGACAAAAATTTCAACTCAAACTGCAATAACTAGCTAGGAGATACACAAAACAAAAATCCCTAAAACATGACATCAAAAACATAAAGCATGGAGGGGGAAGTAAAAATGTAGTCTTTATATATTATATTCAAACTTAAATGTCTATCAACTTAAAATAGACTGCCATAGACAAAAAATGATATCAAAAATCTCATAGTAACCACAAGCCAAAAACCTACAAAAGATATACAAAGAATAAAGAGAAAAGAACTCAAACAAAACACTAAAGGATATAAGCAAACCATAAGGAGAGAGATGATCAAGAGAAGAAGGAACAGAGAAGAACTATAAAAAAGTCCAAAAAAACAATTAACAAAATTGCAATAAGTACATACATACCAATAATTACTTTAAATGTAAATGAATTAAATGGTCCAATGAAAAGGGCATAAGGGGCTGAATGACCCATCTATATGCTGCTTGCAAGATATTCACTTCAAAACCAAAGACATATGTGAAGGGATGAAAAAGATATTCCATGAAAACAGAAACAAACAAACAAAAAAGCTGAGGTACAAATGTTCATATAAAACAAAATAAACTTTAAAAGAAAAAAATGTTTAAAAAAGACAAAAAATAACATTACATAATTATAAAGGGGTCAATCAAAGAAGAGGATATAATAATCTTAATATCTATGCACTGAAAACAGGAGCACCTAAACATATAAAGCAGTTATTAATGGACACTAAGGAAGAAATCCACAGTAATATAACTAATAAATGAATTCAGTAAAGTTGCAAAATACAAAATTAATATGTAGAAATGTGTTGGATTTCTATACACTAAAAACAATCAGAAATAAATTAAGAAAACAAGCCTATGTATAACTGTATCACAAAGTATTAAATACCTAGGAATAAATCTATCCAAAGAAGTGAAAGGCCTGTACTCTGAAAACTATAAGAAACTGAAGAATATACAAATAAATGGAAGGCTATATCTTGCTCATGAACTGGAAGGATTAATACTGTTTTAAAAAAAAAAGTCTTATTACCTGGAATTAGAACAACTAATCCTAAAATTTTTATGGAACCATATATGACCCCAAATAGCCAAAGAAATTTTGAGAAAGAACAAAGGAGGTATCATGCTCCCTGATATCAAGTTATAAAGTGACAATAGTCAAAACAGTATGGTACTGGAATAAAAACAGATATATAGATCAATGAAATATAATAAGGGGCCCAGAAATAAACCCTCACTTCTACAGACAATTCATCTATGGCAAAGGAGGCAAGGATATTCAATGAGGTAAAGTTAAGATCTGCAATAAGTGGTGTTGGAAACCAGATAGATGCATGCCAAAAAAAAAACAAACAAACAAACAAAAAAAAAACCCTGGACCACTTTATTACACCATATAGAAAAAATCAACTCAAAATTGATTAGACACTTAAATTGTAAGACCTGAAACTATAAAACTAGAGGAAAACAGGCAGTAAATTCTTTGATGTAGTTTTTAGCAATATCTTTTTGGATGTGTCTCCTCAGGCAAGAGAAACAAAAAACAAAAAGCAATAGGACTACCATTAAACTGAAAAGCTTTTGCACAGCAAGGGAAACCATCAATATAAGAAAAAGACAGCCTACTGAATGGGAAAAGATATTTGTCAATGATAAATCTGATAAAGGGTTAATATTCCAAATACTAAAAGGAACTCATACAACTTAACACCAAAAAACAAAAACAAAAACAAACAAAAAAACCCATTCAATTAAAAAACAAGCAGAGGACCTAAATAAACATATCACCGCACATTTGTCAGAATGACTATAATCAGTAAACATACAAATAACAAGCACCGGCAAAGATGTGGAGAAAAGGGAACTCTTGTGCACTTTGGGTGGGATTATAAATTAGTGTAACTACCATAGAAAAGTTAAGGAGATTCCTCAAAAAATTAAAAATAGATCTGCCATATGATCTAGCTATTCCACTTCAGAGTATTTATCCTAAGAAAATAAAAACACTAATTTGAAAAGATATATGCACCCCTATATTCATTGCAGCATTACTAGTAATAGCAAAGATATGAAAGCAACTTAGATATCTATCAACAGATGAATGAATAAAGAAGATGTGGTATATATATTAAATGTGTTATATATTATATATGATATACACATAGGAATATTATTCAGCAATAAAAAAATAAAATCTTACCATTTGCAACAACACGGATGGACCTAGAGAGTATTATGCTACATGAAGTAAGTCAGACACAGAAAGACAAATTCTGTACAATTTCACTTATATGTGGAATCTAAAAAAAACAAAACAGAATAGAAATAGACCCATAGATATAGAGAACAAGCTGATGGGTACCAAAGGGAGAAGGGAGTGGGGTATAAAATTTTAAAATAAGTACATAAATAAAATAGCAATTCTACACAAATTGAACTATAGATTTAATGCAATTCCAACAGGAATCTTTTTTATAGAAGTTAGCAAAATGAAACAAAAGCCTAGACAGCTTGGGAAGACTTCAAAGTACACAAAAAATGAAGGAAAAATGATATCAGTGTAGGTACACGATAATTTTTTGGTAACTGATCCCACAGAAATGGAATCTACAAGTTACTTGATAACAATTTTTAAATAATTGTTCTAAGGAAGTTCACAAGCTTCATAAAAATAAGATAATCAACTCAATAAAATCAGGAAAATAATATGAACAAAACAAAAAGTCTGATGGTAAAAGTCAGAAATAACCAAACAAATTATGGAGTGGAAGAATATAATGAGCTATAAGAACCTGAGTTGATGAATCAGAAGAAAGAATCTGTGAACTTTAAGACTGATCATTAGATATTATCCAAAAACAGGAGAAAAAAATTAAAAAAAAAGGAATAAAGAATCCTTACAAGATTTACAGAACACCATCAAGAGAAATAATAAATACATTATGGAAATCTCAGAAGTTAGAGAGAAACAGGTAGAAAGCTTATTTAAAAAAATAATCTTGCTACACAGATATCCATAGAGTAGGTAAACTACATAAATTCACTAGATATAAACTATTGAGTTAGGCAGCACCTCAGAATGGATTCAAAGGTCCTTTGATAATTCAAACCAATATGTAGCCACAACAATGATACAACCACTCATATTCACATAAAATCATGCAATGCTTTGAACAGTTATTTAATTCTGTGTGTATGTATATCTTGCCTTCCTGAATGATAGTAAGGGATCACAGAGTATCTCTCTATGGAGCCTGACACAGTGGCAATTCAAGGTGAAGATGCTCTAAAAGAGCTTAAAGAGAAAGGCCATAAATTTGTTATGTACTACTTGAGTCACTGAGGAGAGATCCATACATCATCTTATTACTTCTCACAACTCTATGAGGTATGTATCATTAGCATCTCCACTTGATAGGTGGAAAAACTGAAGCTCAGAGAGGTTAAGCAATCTGCCCAGGTTACAAGAAAGAGGCAGAGCCAGTATTTGAATCCAGGAAGTATAATTCAAAAGTAAGACAACAAAAATAAACATTAGCTGCAATTTAGGCAATGTTCAATGTTTAATTAATTTATGTATGTAATTACTAGCTTATTTACATTATAACTAACTTAATACTCATAACAATCCTATAAAGTAGAACCAATTATTCTCTCCACTATTATCCTATCTGCTTTTATAATAAAATGATTCATATTTGTCTTTCAGATCGCAGTTCTCAAACTTCAACTCTTCAAAAGTGACTGTAATCTATTTTGGCTTTCTCTCATATTCTCTGATTGAGTAGGGCATTTTAGTTTCACCTGAATAATTTGTGTGGTCATTTAATTTTTGTCCGTTCACCCTGACAGACTAAAATTATAAGGGAATGTTACTGACTACTGTAAGAGATAAACCCTGACATATCAGAAGCTTCACAAAGTAGTTTATTTTGCACTCACACAGTTGACTGTGGGTGCTCAGAAGGAAGATTTCCACAGGCTGATTCAGAAACCAGGTTCCTTGCATCTCACCCTCCAACCTCTCCTGGGCCTCCACTCCTTCACCTCCAGCAGGCAGATGGAAAAAGAGGGACAGAGGATTGACTAGAAAGTTTTGTTAATGGGTCCATCTAAACGTGGCGTACTTTACTTCCATCCACAGTCTGCTGGCCAAAACTCAACCATATGGATGCATCTTACTGCAAGAGAGTCTGGGAACATGGTCTAGCGGGGAGCAGAAGAGGAAGGGAAAATAGGTTTAGCAAACAGCTAACCAGTCTCCTGCCCAGAATAGACCAACACATATGCACCTTTTCATCTTCTGCTATTGTATGAGACTGTGCAGAAATGATAGGCTAACCACCCTTCCCTGTGACTTCTTGTTTCACCTAGTGATGTGTCTTTAATTTCCATCAGACCATAAGCCCCACAGAAGTGGAAACAAGGTCTGTCTCGTCTTGTCACAGCATGCCTACAGCTAACAAACATGTTAAGGGCCTGCAAAAAATGATTATGCCCTGAAGAAACAATTTATTGGCTAAAACATAAAGGAAAAACTGTAAGATTGATAAATGAATAAAATTTCCTCAAAAGGTAACTTATCAATTTGTTAACTACACGTTTATTCTACAGTCATGTAGAAATTGAACACAGCTGAAATCATAGGAACCCAACAATTAATTTATTATTTAAAAGGCTCAAAATTATACCAATCCCTTCAAAATCATAAAGCAAAAGCTATATTTAAAACAGATTTTGTGGTATATGAGGAAGGGCTTCAAAAATAAGAGTACCACGGGGTGGATGGAGATTGTAATCAGACAGCACTGGCTGCACAGAAGGTAGTGAGTCATCATTATTAAATAGTTATGTTTGAGAATGACGATGGGGACATTTGGAATTCTTAACATAAATCCTAGAAAGGCAGATATCTTAGGAGAAAAAGGAAATCGAAGGTTTCATGAAGATGAGCTGGGGTAAAGCACTGGCCAACAGAGAGAAAGACAACAATTGTGAGCCCTTCTTGGAGCCTGGGGGCTTGATGAGGAAGACCTGTTACCTCTTCATTTATAGACTGTTCAGAGAATTTGGATTTTTTGCAGTTTGCTTAGATTTGATTTCATCCTTTTTGGCTGGAAAGAGCAGTGAGAATGACATCATCAACAGCTGACCATCCTCACCCTTCATAGGTTGTGACACTTTCTTAATTACATCCTGAGACCCTCAGGCTTGCATTTCTCACTTAAGAATCAATCATCAGTACTGACTCTTATTTCCTGTTTCTTCAGCTAGGATTCTGGCAATTCAAAAATCTAACTCTTAAGTTCTGATCTTTTTATATTCACTTTTTATAACTTAAAAAATTTGCAAGGGAAAAAAAATTAAAGAAACTTATCAGACCACCCTGTAAAATGAATTAACTTCTGTTTTCCAAATCGGCTCTACTTTTCAACTTCATTCAGAGACTGGAAGGCTGGTTCTTACTATGGTGACTAGCACTTTGGCAGTCCTACTTCCTAGGGGACTGGGATTAGGGTTTGGGTTTCTCAGTTTGAAAATCTCAAACCCAGACCTTCGTTCAGCAACTGTGAGGATATTTCTAAAAGAAGTCCTCACTCTCGAGCCCAGCCCCCAATCTATATTGTCCCAGTACAATTTGATAAACCTTTGCTGAGGACCTGTTCAATGCAAGCTACCCTGAAAATCTCCTGGCTGATGCAAAAGCTAATATGTAAGAGCAGGTCAGGAGGTGTACAGTATAGGAAGAGCAATGGACTATAAACAACTACCATTTAGCAGAGTAAAAACATCATGTGCTAATTAAGGTCCTAGTTTTGAACCCTATTTGCTCAGATCTAGAGACCATATTCCTCTATTACAGACCTTCACAATTCCTTATTAGTAGCCACAGTTGTAGAGATCATAATTCTTACAGCAGCAGCTAAAATTTGTTGAAACAACTTCTATGCACTATGTTTAATGCTTTTTCAGCTATCTAATCCTAATGACTCTTTGAGTTAGGTGTTATTTTCTTTTATTTTTTTTTTCATTCTACAGGTGAGAAAAATAGATGCTTAGGAAGATCAAGTAAATTGCTGAAAGCTCCACTGTGAGTTACCGATGGAGCTGGGACTGCTTCCAGAGCCCAGCTCTTAATTGCTCATTTGGCTGCCTGTATAACACATTCCACTATTATGAAAAAGCAAAGAAATAGAGGTCTTTCCAAAAGTTTTCTCTTCAGAAAGCACTCCTTGGGACAGTACAGTGCAGGTTCACAGGGAGGATTTAAAAGCATATCCATGGCCATTAATCAGGAATGTCAAATGGCTTATTGCATTCCAGACGTTTTCAACTGGCAAGTACCAAATAAGCATTTAATAAAGGAGCTGGAGGATAATAACATGAAAACAGAACCTTGAGGAAATAATACGAATCATATCTTAAGACCATATATTTTTCAGTCTTCCAAAGTCATTGTTCTTTACATAAAGGCAACTACTTGGTAACTAGGAATGAGACATGATGATGCTCACCACTTTTATTCCCAAAGCAATAATTAGTTTTCCAATCCAGGTAGGAAGAGAAACTCTGGATTTTCTTTTTTTAAAAAAAGAAAATGATAAAGAAAAGAAAGAAGGAAAAAATTTTTAAAAATGAGGGAAAGGAAGAAAAGAGTTCCCTGCCTTGTGCTTAAATCTCACTTTCAGTGCTCTTTTGATTAGGAATGGACTTTCACCATCCCCACAGGTCTCCAACATTGCCCAGAGTTTGACAACACGATCAAAAATTTCTGGCTCATTCTGGGATGTGTATGCTCACCTCTGAAATTTATGGAACGATATAACCTTTTGACGAGCATAGTTTCTTTTTAGATGGATCAGTTTCTCTTAACATGAACTAATAATAGTGATGAAGCAGACGTTTGATCACCAGATATACCAGGGCAGCTGGCAAAATCTTAAAGCATGATCCCTACTCATGAAAGACAGTAAATCTCTTCTACAATTGTGATTTCAATGTTTCCTAAGTAACTGCAAGCCCATGAGCTTAGGAAGATTTATAAATATCCATATATCTCCTGATAAAATAGCACCTAATCAGAGAATCCTTCTTACTTCTTATTAAAACAGCATCTCTTTTCCCTTGATCCTCTATTTCTCTACCCTGCTTTATCATCCATAACCACCTGACTAGATAACATCTACTTGTTTTTTGCTTTTTGTGCTTTTCTCTCTACTAGAACATGGCAGAGACTACTGCTTGTCCTCCATTACCCATTTTCCCATGGACATCGAGCCCCTGAATTTATCTATGTATATAAGATCTTTCAGAATCAAGACTATATTTCCCAGTTTCCTTTGGAGCAAAGGTAGTGACCATGTAACAAAATCCTGGCCAATGAAATATTTTAGTAAGTGATGTGGATAACTTCTGTAATGTGTCCTTTAAAAGAAGTGCAAATGCCATTTCTTCCCCCTTTTCTTCTTCCTGCCATCAAGAACATGGATGCAATGCTGAGCCACCTTAGATCATGTGAATGAGAAAAATGTGAGTCTCTGGATAAGGTTGCAGGACAGAATTTCCAAATAAATTGGACCACCATGGACTACTCTTAGGTGACAAAGAAATATACTTCTATTTTATTTAGCCACTTTTATTATCAGTCACTGTGAAAGACAGCAGACGTTTATCCAAATTAACATTAAGAGGACAGAGATATTTCTATTTTGTTCACCACTGTTTTTCTAGCTCATTAATATTACCTGGCACATAGTAGTAGGTGCTTCATAAATATTTTTTTAATGAATCATGAATGTCTAAATGCTATGTCCAGTTTGAGTCTGAGTATCTTTACTTATTTGAACAAATGTTTATTTTTATTTGTTTGGTTTGAATTTTGCTTTTGTGTTAGCATCTCCTAATTCAGTGTATTCAGGTGTTTTGTCCCATTAGTAAGGAAATGACACATTTCAAATCATTACCAATTCACAGAGCCTTTCGGTTCCCCAAATTCCTTCATCTGAAAAAGTAGCTGAGGAGATCTTTTCAATAAGTTTCTATTGCTAGCCATGTGACGGCATTAAAATAAAATAGTAACATTCTGCTTCAACTTCTTCCAAGCGTCTCATCCCATAAATTGGCAATAGTTAAGGGCAGAAGCACAGAAATGATTAACAACCTTGGTGATTTTCTCCATCACATCATACTATGAACGTGGCCTACACCTTCTCTTGAGGAAAGATGAAATAAAGGTGGGTTGTCCTAATCACCTCTATGACTTACATAAATTCTTAGAAGACTTTTATTCTCTTTTCCTACAAATGAACTCAATGTTTACATGCTTAGGAAAAACCTCTCAAATTCATTTTTAACGAGTAGTTAGACCCTATTAGTTTATATTTGCTAGGTAATTGTTTTGTATATTGAGTAGCCTAAGAAAGGGTCACAAAAGGGATAGGACATGATTACTAAGATTTTGTAAAACAGCCAGGATCTTAGGTAGTGGAGTGAATGGGGGGCATGACAGGAAGAGGGAACTAACTTAGGCAAGGACTTGGAGGCTGGCAGGGAACAGAATAGCACTATTCATAGTAGATTCAAACTGGGAACAGCTGAAATGACTTAACAGCAGAATGGATAGATTAGGATATTCATAAAAAGTAATGGGATAGTAAATAGAATGAGAATGCATGAGCAACAATTACGTGCAACAACATGGATAAATCTCACAGATATAAAGTTGGGTAAAGGAGACATGTAAAAGAGTACCTACTATGGATTCATTTATGTAAAGTTCAGAAATAGGCTAAATGAATGTATGGTATTAGAAGACAGGACTGGTTGCTCTGGGGGAGGTAGAGATAGAGAGACTAGAAGGGGATACAAAGAAGGCTGGTGGAGGGCTAATGTTCCATTTGTTGATATTGGTGCTGGTTACATCACTGGGTTCACTTTGTGAAATATACTAAGCTGTACATTTTGTATAGTATGTATATTTCTCTGTACGTATACTTCAATCATCATCAGCATCATAAAGAGTAGAGGGCCAAGAATAGTAAGGACACTTATGAAAAAAAAAACTGTGAGGACTTCCTAATGTTATTGGAACTGTGATGGATAAGCTTACTAATAAACTGGATTATAGGATTCAAAGAAGACCAATGCATGTGTTGAATTTTGGTAACTGACAGGGGTGGCATGTCAGATTATAACTAGAAAATGGACACCAGTATGGAAATATATTTAAGTGAGATCCCTGCCTTATACCTTATACAAAATCAAGGATTAAAAGGATTAGAAAATTAAGTTGCCAAAAATAAAAAATTTAAACTCCTAATACTACAAGTGAGTATCTTTTAGACTTCAAGCAGGGAAATATGTCTTAAAAACAAAGCGCACTAACCATAAAATAAAACTTTAATAAATACTACTATAAAAATTAAGATTTTTTTAAATCAAAAACATCTTACAATAAAGAAAAGAGATTTTAAAACTGGGAGAAAATATTTGTAATACATATAAAAAAGGATAATGTCTGGAATATTTAAAGACCTATAAATCAATCAGAAGCACAAGCAACCCAATAAAAAATGGGCAAAGGATACAGCGTATTTCACAGAGAAAGAAACACATATGGCAATAATAATATGAAGATATGATTAGCACTATTGTTGATCAGGAAAATGCAAAACTAACCACAGAGAAATATTCTTCAACCTGCTTAATTGACCAAAAAAAAAAAAAAAACAAGTTGGAAAATATCAAGTAGTAGAGATGATGGTTGATCTAGAGACTCTTTAATACTGTTCCAGTAATTCTACTCATAGGTATATATCCAAGAGAAAATTTTGGACATGTATGATAAGCAACACATACAAAAATGGTCATGCAATGACTGTTTAAAGTAGTAAAAACATGGAAACAATTTAACTGTTCATCAGCTAAAGAACACACCAGTAAATTATATGATATATTCACACAGACAAATGTTATACAGAAATCAAAACAAATGAAACACAGCAACATACAACATTATAAATGAAATTTAGAAATATAAAATCAAAAAAAATCTCAGATTATACATAATCTACTAAGATTTAAAATCTCTATTTTTTATTGAGGTGAAATTCATATAACAACTAACTAATCATTTCAAACAGTACCATTCAGTAGCATTTTTTTTTTGTCATTAAAAAGGAAAATAAGGGAATGCCAGAAACAAGATTCAAGACAAATGTACCTGAGCAGGGGGAAGGAGGAGGGCAGTGGCAGAGATGTGTAAAGGCTCTAGTTTGAGTTTTGGCTAAGTTTATGAGTGCTTATTTCATTACTGAAAATGACCAACTACATGAATAAAAAATAAACAGGTCTTCTTTGTCTCCTCACATAAAAGACGTTGTCAACAACTTTTTGCAAAGCATAGAAGGCAATTTTCACAGTAGTTGCTTTGAAAATAAATTTTAAAATTCTATTCTATGGAGAGAAATTATATCACTTGAAATTTCATGTGAAGTCATTTGGGGAAAAAATGGAAAAGACAAAATGGCAAAAGGCCTCTGAAATCAACATTATATTAGAAATAAGTCATATTGACTTCTGCAAGTGAGTAAGGTGGTCAGTTTTCTTAAAATGGAACATCTTGCCTTCTCACTGCTAGAAGATGAGCAATCTTAACTCCTGCAGGACTCATCAGATGTCCTACCTCCTCTTCCAGGAAGCCTTCTCTGACTACACAAATCCTCCTACTACTCTTATAGCACTTAGACATTATATCCCATAATATAGAGTTATTCTGTCAAGGTCTCTAGAGAAAAATCTCAATTTATAGTGAGATAATACAGAATTTTTGGTTAAAAATTGAGGCTTGAAAATAACAGCAGAGCAAGGTACTGTCTAAAGGATTTAAAATTAAGAACATTTTTGTTAATGTTAATATTTAGCATATAAAAACCCATACTAATCTTTACAACAAACCAAATAAGTAGGCTATGTTATCTCCATTTTAGAGATGAGGAAACAGAGGCACAGAGAGGATAAATAACTTTCATTAGGTCACAGAGCTAGTAAGTACAGAGTTTGAACTTGAACCCAAGAGTCCTGGCACCTGAACTCACTTAACTATGATGGAGCTTTAAGCTGTCAACAATTTAATGATTATAATTCAATCAGTTCAGCTCCATACCTACAGGTCAGAAATCATGTTTGGAATCTGGTATATAGGGTAAGAAAGAGTTGGCTCGAGGGTGACCAAGGTTCCAGGCCTGGCTCTGAAACTGATGCTTGACCAGACTTGAGCAAGGCCACTGCCTGTCTTTGAGCCTCAGTTTCCTTCTCTGTAAAATGAAGGGTTGGACCTAATGGTCTCCAAGGCTCTTCCAGTGCTGGTGTTTTATGAGCCTGGGATTCCTGGCTCAATTCCTTGCAGCCCAGGCCATTCTGGCTCTTCCTGGGCCAGGTCTGGCCCCTCCTGCTGGGCTCAGTGTCTCACAGTTGGCTTTGCTTCCCATAAATAAGAGAAAAAGAAGGGAAAATATCCTCCTGAGAGACTGGGAGGGATCCCACGGCTGCTCTGTGTACTTTGAAGAACTTGCAGTCATTAACCAGAGATTGCTACCTGCCAAGTGAAGAATGGAAAGAAACTAAACTAGGGGGAGAAATGAACTCACAAAACTTGGCTACATTCAAATTGAAAGGTCATCTCCAGTACTTAAAGAACTGACAATGTTATTGTAAGATGAACCAGCTTCTTAAAGAACAGAAGACAGGATAAGCTGTGAAAATTGGAATGAACCAGAGAATACAGAAAAAAATGATAAACTATGTATCAACAAAAGTTATTTACAATCTGGGAAAATGGAATAAATCAAAGATGGCATGGACATTTGGCCTCCACCATCCCACCATGAACTCCTCCAGGGCAGCTATTGTATCAGAAATCCATGACTCCCAGGAACCAACCCTAAAGGCATTAGGGTTTAGAATCAGCTGACATCAAGAGAGCAGCTCCTATGTGCAGGCTCTATCATATTTTTATCTTACTATAGAGATAAGGAAACAGAGTCTATAGAGACCCAGATTCTAGTTGTGTCTTCCATCATTAACTAGGCGAACCTGCTCAAGTAATATCGCCTGTTGTTATAGCTATGTTACGGCTATGGCTACTTTACCCATAAAACGAGGGTCCGAATAAGGTTATAGAAGATTGACTTTCCAGTTCAAACAAACACTAATTTTATATTTATCTAGAAGAGCATTCCCACTGGACCAGTTTAATTTGTTTATAATTCAGAACATTAGAACTCAATGGACTCCACTGTGCTTAGCATATAATACATGAATCCAAGAGAAAAACAATGCTACTTTGGGTTTCAGTAGCTCTTCTGATTCTCTTCCATATGGTACTATCAAGAATCACCTCGCATAGCTGAGCATGCTGTACCCTACACAAGGGCACCTGGCCAAGAGAGGTGGGGAAGATGGGACTAAATTTCAATCTGCCCTGTGCTCATGAGGCTGATTCCAAACCAAAAGTGCATTACGGGTTTGCATTTACCTCTGAACTATCACCCATTGACACTGAAGTAAAGTAGTGTGCAAAACTGGAACAATAACCAAGTCTGTGCTCAAGTTGTGTTGAATGAAAAACTTATAATTTTACCTTTGCTTGAAATACTTCCAGATACCTCCTTTCACCACCAGTCAGTTTATAAGACCCTCAATGAAACCAGTCCTATCCTTCATAGCTAGTATCAGAACTGACCCAAACCTGCATCAGCCAGGATGATGGAATGGACTGTGTTCTAAAATCTCAATACAAGCTCAAAGTGTTAAGATATTTTGCATAATGGCACCATAAATGGAAAATGGAAATAATCTTTCACCATGACTCCTTAGAAAGAGACAACCCTTAATTAGCTGAGCATGTCCTGGTGTTTAAAATAAATCTTTTAAATTACCTTCACACTTTCAAAGCATGGTAGCTACGAGACACCAAAAACAAAAGAAAACAAAAACTTGGAGAAAAATACTTGCTGGGGTTCCATTCTGGGCTTCTAATGTGTTATCTTCACATGTGGACAATTCTTTGCCATCACTATCAAGTCATTCATTTTCAGGCTCCTGATTTTCTTTTTTTTTTTTTTAGCAACAAATTAGATTTGTACTAGTTCACTTACATTCTTTTTCCTTTATATTGTCATCAATAGCTATCAAGACCATTCATCCTGGATTTCCTGGGTCAGTCTCAATTTCTAATATTTTGCCCCTCTCTCCTCTCAGTAAAAAGTTCCCTACTTTTTATTTGGAAAATATGGTCACCACAATAATAACATTACCCTCACCAAATATCAGTCATGCCAGAGTCACACCATCATTACGGTGCCCTAATTTGGTTTGTGGCCATCAAAAGGAGAACTGGCTGGTCCATCCAGGGCCTGAGACCATTTTCTTGGCCTCATTAAAGAGAAAAATAATGCATTTGCTACTAAATAAGTTTTGGAAATATCAATTTAGAACTCAAATAACTTTTCCCTTGTTCTAGAAGAAAATTTTTCAAGGCTAAGAAATTACTATTTGATGGAAGGGCACACAATCTGGAAAAGCTGAAGCCATGGGGCTTTCCAACTGCCAAACTCCCACATGCTGGCTCTTGAGACACATCCACACTCACTATTAAAGTGTCACCGTTTGTAATTTGGTGCTAAATCTTTCTGAAGCTAGGCAGCTCAACATAGTCTACTGACAAATTGATTCCTTATTCTTTTAAAACATAAGGATAAGACGAAGTAGGTGTCAGTGATAAAAGTTACCTAATCTCAAATTGAAAATGAAGTTACTAAAACTAGGCCAGCATCATGAAAGGAAAACAAAAGGGCCAGGTTTCAGTAAGCAGGTTCGACATGATGCTTGCAGCACTTATGAAAGAAAATAGCCTCTGCAATAGTTTTTGAGTCCCTTTTTCCCAGGTACCTCACTCTGAATCCTCAGAGCATAAAGAGAAAAGTTATAATTGCAGGGAAATTTTCTAATGTTTGCCAAGAACATGAATGCAAAACCAGCTAATTTTTTCTCCAGCCTCACAACCTTGTGAAGTAGGTGAAAAACTTCGTTTTAATGGTGTGACTATGGAAAGAAATGTTACTGAGTAATATTTTTTATACTCGGGTTAGCTGGTCAAAATCCTTGAAGATCACAGAAAACTTTAAATTACAGTGGAAAAATACTAAATTATGTTCTCACTAGTTTCAGTCACTTCAGCATGATTGTGAATAAGCTATAGATTCTGAGTCAGATGTGTGCAGTTTTCTTTGGACTTTGTCCGTGCTTACTTGCTTATAAAACTTTTAAAAAGTACTTTTAAATTACAGCAATTCAGTAAAAAACTTCAAAACTTTGGGCTTGGTTTCCTCCCCCAGCAGGCTGAGTCATAAAAATAAATCTTAGCCATTTCAATAGCCAACACACCCCTCACATTTAGGACTTGTATTGTTCCCCACATCTTCCATTTCATCCAAAGGTCACACCCAGCACACATTTGAGGAAAGTAACAGCTCAAGGACTCATCCAGCTCAACATTTGTGCATTTAATAAGAGAACAGAACCTCTGGCAAATTATAGGAGTGAGTTACATCAGAATCTTCCAGAGAAACTATAAACATAGTTTCAGAGGTAGCCAGACCTGGGTTCAAATCCTGACACTGTGTGACCTTGGTCATGTACTTATAATGAGCATGAAATGGGGATGTTCATAATATTGACCTCATAGACAGTTGGGAATGAAAGGAATCATAAAGGGAAAGACGTTGGAAGCATGGTGCCTGGCACACAGAAAGCACCCACTTGGTACTTGCTTTTTTACTGGAACAGACATTACAGGGATTAGCCAGGATAAAGATGCATCTCTCCTCTGCCCTCCCACTTCTCCAAGCATTAGAGTGACACATTTCTCTTCAAATCAAACCTCCAGGAGGCACTGCCAGGGGAAGTTGAATATTCTCACTCAACCCAAAACCCTGGATCAGGACTTAAATCAGCAAGTCAAAGACTACTGGGCTTTTAGAGTTAAGAGAAAATGTGTAATTTATAATTCACTAAGTTGATATATGCAAATTATATACACAGTGTCTGACATAGAGTGGGCAACGAATACGTGTCTGCCCTTACTTTCTTTTATATCCAAAAATCTCAAATACAAGATCCTAAATTGACTTGCTCAGGGTCATGCAACAGTTAGTGGCAGAGCTGAAACTGATACTTGAGTCCTTTTTGGGGGATAAGGTACTGCCTTAGACCTATTAATGGGAGTATTGGGGATCAGAAGGTTTGAAGGAAATGGCCAAACACCTATCAAATTCCAAGGAGGACCTTCCTAACTAACAAACACAGCATGCCATCCCTATTCCTTTACCACCAAACCCATTTCTAACCACCACTGAGACCAAAGATAGATCCCCTCCCGTCCATGGTGGAAATCCTGCCTGTAAGGACTGGGGATTCTGAAGGACAGGGACAGAGTTCTGAGATCTTGAGAGGAGGGGGCTTTCTCCCTACCTGCCCCACTGAAGATTGCAGCAGTCTCAGGTACCCCTAATAAATGCAAATGTTTGAAAACTTTCCCAAGGGATTTTACAGTTAGTTGCAATGCGGGGCCAGGGAAAAAAAGGTCTAAATACATCCCTTCTTTGCCTTTTAGGCCAAATCTGTGAGGTGACAAGCATGGATCTCTGGGTTTACAGAACTAAAACAGACCCTTTTGAATATCAGTGGAAAATTCTCATTCTGTCCTAGGTATTATATAAAGGAACTGGTTCCAAAGCCTGAGGGTCAGGAAAAGGACAGTTAACAAGCCTGCTGTACTTGGTCTGGGGAAGGAGAGGAGACATCAGAAGTGGGTGGAAATTGCCTTTCCTCATGTATAATTCAAGGAGTCCCTAAAGAAATATACATTGAGCACTGATTGTCAGGAAAACTCTTGACTGGGGTCCATGGTAGGGAGAGGAGCTGGCAGGGAAGATAATGGAGGGGATGTGAAATCCAAGTTCAAGAATGAAAGATGCATAGGAATTAGCCAGAGAGAGTGAGCTGTGTGTGTTCTAAGCCAGGGGTAGGCAAACCTATGCTGTAAAGGACCAGATAATAAATATTTTAGTATTAGCGGGTCAGGTCATACAGTCTCAATTGCAGCTATTCAACTCACCTGTGGCAAGGAGAAAGAAAGTACAGAAAATATGTAAAGCAATGAGTGTGGCTGTGTTTCCTAAAACTTTCCTTTGTGAAAACTGAAATTTGAATTTCATGTTACTTCAACATGTCATGAAGTCTTATTCTTCTTTTGATTTTTTTGAGCCCTTTAAAAATGAGGAACCATTCTTAGCTTATAGGGTAGAAATATCTGTATTAAGAACATAGGGGTTTAGTCAAGGGAGTTCACGAACTAAGAAGATGATAAACATTTCTAAGCCATATATTCCTTGGACCCCCATATCCACAGCTGGGACTAGCACGAGACAAGTGAGGTCCCTAGGGCTCATAATTTAAGGAGGCACTCACTAGTAAGTAGAGGGTTGGCACTTGCAAGACCCCAAGAGTGAGTACCTTCTTAATGTACCCTAGGAACCTTATTTGTCTCATCCTAGGTTCGGCCCTGCTCCTATCTGTGTATAATGAAGTACATTAATGTGAAGTAGTCACCTTCTCCTCAACCATCAAGCCTTCGATGCCTTCCTGATGATGCACAAGTTTGCAGATGACAATCTGGTTCCAGTGCTCTGGGGTACAGAATTTGGATAATAAGTAAAACAATTTATATTAAAAAATGCTTAGGCAGAAGAGGAGGGAGAAACCATGCAGACTAGAGTTTGGAGAGAATTTGGGAGAGAAGGAAGATAAAAAAATTTTGCTTGAAAGTTGTTATTAGTGGAATAGTGTAAGAAACACTGAGAATGAGATCAATGTCCAAAAGAGTGTTTAAGAAGTTTTACTGTGCATTAAAATTGTAAACCTTGTCACTCTCTTGACTTTCACTCATTATATCTATATCTATACCTATATTTAGATATATACTGCAAATCATATACCTGAAAATGAACTTATATCCAGAATATATAAACTCAATAATTTTTTAAAAATAACCTAATAAAAAGTGGGCAAAGAATTTGAAAAGGCATTTATTTCTCCAAAGATATATAAATAGCCAACAAGCACAGGAAGAATCGTTCAGCATCATGAGCCATCAGGAAAATGCCAATAAAAACTATAACGAGAAACCATTTCAGACCCAATAGGATGGCTGGCTATATAAGCAAAAAGATGGACACTAGAAATGTTAGTCAGGGTGTGGAATAACTGGAACCCTCACACACTGCTGGTGGGAATGCAAAAAGGTGTAGCTGCTTTATAAACAGTCTGGAAGTTCCTCAAAAGGTTAAAGACAGTTATATAACCCAGCAATTCCACTCCTAAATATACACCCAAGAGAAATGAAAACATATGTCCACATAAAAACATATACATGAATGTTCATAGTAGTACTATTTATAATAGCCAAAAAGTGGAAATAATCCAGTGTCTAACAATTGATGAATGAATAAATAAAATGTGGTATATTCATGTAATGAAATAGAGAAAAAAGTAATGAAGTACTGATACATGCTACAATACAGATAAACCTTAAACCTTGAAAACATTATGCTCAGTGAAAGAAGCCGGTCACAAAAGACCACATACTATGTGAGTCTATTCATATGAAAGTCCAGACTAGGGAAATTAATAGACACAAAGAGCAGATTAGTGGATGCTCAGGGCTAGGGGAGAGGAGAAGGGATGGTGATAATGGAAGGTGATAGCTAAATCATATACTATTTCTTTTTGAGATGATGAAATTGTTCTACAATTGTGGTTTTAGTCACATTTGTCTGTGAATATATCAAAACCCAATGAATTGTATGCTTTAAATAGGTCAACTGTATGGCGTATGAAATTATAACTCAATAAAGCTATTAAACAAAGAAGAAATCAAAGCATTTCTCCTTCTCTCCAAGGGTTTCAAAGAACAAACTCTCCTTACCCTTGAAAGGTAATGGTATCTTTGTATTGCTGAAGATGGAGGTGGTTCTCTGCAAATTTCTTTCTCAGGGTTTGAGGGGTGATGGCCTAAATGAGAGGAAAGGGGCTGGGGTTCAAAGGTTGAGTGTTGGAGTTAGGGACTTGGATGCCTGAGCTCTGCAGGATCCATGTTCAATCTGAGGTTCCAAAGTGTCTGGGCCAAACGCTAGAGCAAAGAACCACTGGGTGGGGCACCATTTTGGTGTCATGGGGCTCTTTGAGGCCAGAAAATGACCTCAGTACCATTGTCTGAGAACAACTTTTCAGGGAAGGCCCTGCCTGAACCACAGGTTAATCTAGTCATGGAGAGGTCAGAGGATGGTCACCCCCCCGCCTTTCCCCAATGCTGCTTCAGTCTTTGAATGCTGAATCATTAGGTCACCAAAGAAGAAACCTCTGTACTACTCCAGGAGCCCTATAGGCCCTGAGAAGGCTGCTGTACTTAAATTAGCACCAAGAGAGGGGATCAAGGGGAGAGGGACACTCACATCATTCATCACTATGGGAAGGCCATTCTATGGGCAGCCTCAGTCCCGCCTGTGTACAAATGCAGGGTGTGGATTAGATCAGGCTCCATCTGATGGCCCTATCCTTGCCCACAGGTCCTGATTCTTTTCAAGCCACATTCTAACCACTTCCAGGCCCACTTCCAGGGCTACAGCCTTTCTAACTGCTAATTCCCATTATGCAGGACATCTGGGGAAAAGGAAAAAAAAAAAAGTCCTAATGCTGATATTGCCTCAAGGCTCCCATGAGAATAACTGTGGCCACAAATATATTCACTTTAAACTAGAGTCTATGGTCAGCATTTTTCATTCCAGTTTTTGACAAATCCTAGCCAAAGAGCTGGTGTATCTACAGAGGTGTGGAAGTAACTCTACCCTAAACTCTCCCAGCTAATAAGGGAAAGTTGTCCAATTATCACAGAGCTGGCCTCTGACAGCCCGTCATATTTTCCACTGATGCACTAGACATGACTAAACTGCACAGGGACTGACCAGGAGCTGGATTCCCTTTCACTGTGCTCAGCAGGAAGGGGCCAACATCATCCTATACCCATGTCATGAACCTGACATAACCCTTAGTCATGGAAGAAGAGGCCTGGCATGTCACCAAGCACAGGATTTCAGCTTAGCCTGTGCATCCTGTGAACTTTTAATTATTTCAAGGACCAAATTATATCCAAGCTGCAGGGAAACCACATTTCCAGAAGAGAAAACAAGAGATGTTGCTATTTCAAAAGCCATCTACTACAAGCCATCGAACAGCGAGGCTCAAAAAATATTTGCTCACCCATAAAAGTTAGAACTTAGGAAATGTATTTATTATTGGTTGGTCCCTTTATATGTAATAGAGAAATCAAGGACACGTATATCAACAAAGGTATTTATGTTAAACATTCCAAAATTTTCATTGTCTCTTAAGTTCAATTTTCTCTGCTAGAGAATAGCAAAATGTGTGAAGCAGAGATACATTTTAGAAGGAAGAAAGGAGAAAAGAAACTAGCAACCTAAAAGCTGGCTTGACTTTCCTTTTTAATTTATAGATTTTCTAGTCTGATTTAAAAATATAAAACTTATTTTTTTCCTGTTTTGCTGTCCATGTTGTTGTATGCTCCATCCTCTTGTGGATCAAAGCAGGGAAATAAAGCAATAATTACAGGAACTAGTGGACTTTCTGCCCTGGCCACCCTCGTTTCCTCCACGTTCCATCACTCAGTGCATGGGGAATTCAGGTTACATGAAAGGTTCAGAGGCAGGAATTTCTTGTACTTCATATTCAGAATAACTCTAAGTACCTAAACTCCCCATAATTCAGGCAGAGAGAAAATTTTTAAAAGGAAAAACACCCTTAACCAATCTTTAACCTGGAGACTTTAGCCATTTGCCAAATATGCAGTCTTTTTGAGCCAATAAATTGAAAGCAGGAGGGAGGTAGTGTGGCTGTAACTGGATAAGGGGGTTGGGTTTAAATTTTTTACAAGCAGCGGGAGGAGGATACCAATATGGTTAGTCAGTCAGCCAGCATTAATCCTCATTAATGTCACCTATTCAAATCCATTCTCCTCTGCACAGCTGTGCAAATATAAATTAATGGGTCATTCTGACAAAGGCACATAACAAAAATGTTAATGTGAGGAAAAGGAACTAATTGGACAAATAATACATTCTTTTAATGTGTGGGAAAGGTTGTTCAAACTACCACATGATAGATGAAGAGACATACATTCAAATTCATACCGCTATAAACTTCCCTGTGTGAGAAGGTACTAAAGAGCAGAAGGTGATAACATGTTCATGACAAAGCATGTCATAAATGGACAGAGTGAGGATAGGGGCATTCATTCACCAAGCACTGCCAACTGACCCCAGAGATCTTGTTTCTAAGCATGACATTGTCCTGTTTTTTAGATACTTTGCATTATGTTTGAATTTTGGAGGGTAGAAAAAAAAAGTAGGGCCATTTCTTGCCCTTAATAAATTTGCGATTTGACTAGTGAACCAAGAGGAACTCATGCGAAATGATCAGAAACCAAAACAGAAGCAGAGCATTACAGTCAGCATTTTTTAGCTAAACAGAGCAATTTATAGGATTTTGGGGAAAGTGGTTATACTTTTGAGAAGAATTTCCACCCGACTCAAAACTAAAAAAAAAAAAAAAAAATGAGATACAAAGAGAATACTGTACTTTAGAAAATACTGATTCATTCCTGTCATGGTATAAATGTTCAAAAGGTCTCTGCTTTTCAGAAATCTCCCTTAAAAAAGGACAGCCAGCACATCCCCCACTTGCATGTTAAGAATTAATAAAAATGCCCACACTCTCCTTGAAACCCTGTCAGAGAGAAGAGAGAAGTTCCTCAAGTTCACTCTGACTGAGGTGTGGCAACCTCCCTCAGCCTCCAGAGACTAAGAAGGAAGGAGATGATTTGCATCATCTCTTCAGTTATTTTTATTGGAAAGTACCCATCCCAGGGCCTCTGACAGAAAGAGGCCAATTTGAGGTAGGAACTAGTGAACACAGAAGAAGAGGCAGAGCTCCAAAACTGGAAGAATATAGGCATGCCAAAAATTATACTGCAATTTATACCAGATTCATGTCTATAAGTGTGTGTGGGAACTATGATAATGGTTCTCAAGCAATCTATTTCCACTCACTTCGCTATACTTAAACTTCTGTTGTAACCTTAATGTTCAACTTCAGGTGTATGTAAATTTAAAAATCGTTGCATTTTTAATTGGGATGAAACACTGTCGTGACGAACTCCCTTCTCCCTGTGTGGACAGAATTCAAAATTCAGTCAGAAGAGATGGGGGCATGTGGGTAGTTGACACCACTTTGACCATGACTCAGGTTTCATGAGGTATCAGGTGAAGATGCAAAAACAAACCTACTGGTACTTTGGGGTAAAGGGGAGGTCGAATGCACAGAGAGAAGGGCCAGTAGCTCCCAGGTCAGCCCTGACATTCCTGAGAGCCCAAGCAGTGTCAGGGTCTTTAAGAGAGAGTAATATTCCCAAAATGTCCTGACCCAAAAAGCAAAGAGCTCAGTGTAAGCTCCTAGTCAGTGGTTCTGAACTATGTAGAATCATAGAATCGCCAGGGGAACTTTGAAAAGTATTCATGCTGTGCCCTACCCTAGCGATTCTGATTCAGAGGGTGTTAGACCCTCTGGACACCGTGGTTTTAACACGTAACCAAGATTAGAATTGCCATATGGAAAATGGCCAAGATTGAGATCCCTTAGCATCAGTGAGTGCAGCTACTCAATCTAACAGATACTGAAATGAACAGAAGCCTTCTGTTCCTTTAAAAACTTACTCTAAACTGTATTTCTTTCTGGATCTCGAGGATCTTAAGAATGTGGGCTGCCTGGATTACAATTCTAATTATACCACTTATTAGCTAAGTGACCTTGGACAATGTACTGACTTCTCTAAGACTTTGTTTTCTTGGCAATACAATGGAGTTAATAATCATAGCAATAACAGAAGGGAGTCAAGATGATTGCATAAAATCAAGACTATTTGGCCCAATGCCTGGCACATGTAAAATATACAATAAATTTCAGCCATCATGATTAATGGTGATGAAAGTCAAAATATACTAGTAATATTTCAATGAAGGGGACTTTTTCTAGACTGGTGTTTATTTACAGGACATAGTTTTAAGGAATTGGGAAACAGTGAAATGTGAGAGTTAGAAATTTAGTATTTCCTTCAATTATGAATACAGGCAACAGACCTCAGTAGTTAATAGCAGTATCTGTCACCAACAGAAATCACAGATATTTCTACATATTACAATCATGGTAGAGAATCTAAAATAGTATTTATATTTAGTATGACCAACAGCCCTGCTTTGTTAAGGACTGAGGGGTTTCCCAGGATGTGAGAATTACAGAGCTAAAACTGGAGAATCTCTGGCAAACCATTCCCTAATTATGCTCATCACTATTTTGATGGTAATTAGCACATTGCTAGGTGCCATTGTTTATAGTATGTTAATAAAGACGTATCTATCCTACTATGTCACGATTTCAAAAAAGATCGATAAATGTATGTCCACGTAATCTGTATCTCTTATGAATTTTATTTCATTTGATGCATTTAAAAGCATTCTTCTGAATCCACAGCCTTCACCAAATTGCCAAAGGGGGTCCATGGCACAAAAAAGGTCAAGAGGAAAGAAACTGAGATCACTGGTTCAAAAATGGAGGAAACCAGATTTTAAGTTCCTTTTGGCTTTGTAACCTAAAAACACAGGAAAGGAAGACAGGCATATGTTTGCAAAGGACACAACTAGATAACTGGTGATGAAGTTTTCCAAGCACCAGGAATTTCTGTCTTGTAATTCCACACACAGTAACCAGGAAATTTCCATAAATTCTCCACTCTTGATGACATATGTATGTGTATTTTGTTACTTATATTGTTGCAGGGTCAATCCTGACAGCTACTGATCAGAGTATCTACCAGTTAGATCTACCAGTTTCCAATAACTACCAATGCTTCACCTATGAATCATAATTTGACAGAACTTAAAATTTTCCATAAATGAAGATAATAAAAATTTGGATTTTAAAAGATCAAGCATAAAAAAATGATCAAAAGAAACTTTAGCTCTTACCAGATACCACTGGGCTTCGGACAGACCCTGTCTTCCATCTTGCCTAGTCACCACTGTTGATAGCCATCCCGTTGCTGCCCCATAAGGCAATAAGAGACCACTTCTTTTCTGATCAATGTAACTCCAAGCTGCCAGCCCAATGTGACCAGAAGGCAGAGTCCTCATAATTGCTCTTGTCCCTGTATACACAGATTTCTTAACTTTCCTGTCATTTTTACAAAACCTCCTCACTAACAAAGTGGACCGCTCCTTTTTACTTTTAAAAAAGTCCTCTACATCTTCACAGTTATCAGGGAAGTCTTCAAAATGGCTCAGAAAGTCCTTGGCAGACGGACTATCAGTAAAATCCTCCCTGCAAAAGCTATCATTTGAACATACCATGCTGGCCTTTTGGCAGGAACCTTCGCAGCACAAGCATTTGTCATTCAAGGTGTCACAATGATCACGCTGCAGCTGGCCATTCTCATTATCACAGTTTTCTGCAAATTCCATCAGCTTACAAGTATATGCCATATAATTTGTCTTTTGCTCCTCGCTAACACCAGGCAGCGATACACAGTTTCCACAATCACCCAAAATCAAGTCATCTGATAGGGTACAGAAAGTGTCTGACATTCTTCTGTCAAGTTCATAATGAAAATGAAATTCTGCCATGTTGCCATCAGGGTGTGCCTTGTCGGGCTCTATGGTTGCCGACTGATTTCCTAAGGCTCTAATGCCCATGGGAGGTCTGTTCATTTCCAGCTGAATTCCAGGGAACACCTTTCTTTCCAGTGAAGAAGGGATTCCAGTTTCCAAACAGAGGTCTTCCTCTGTGACAGAATCACACGTTTCATAAAACTGGCTCTGAGGAAGGCCATGCTGATGGTTTTCCAATATGTTATTGCAGTTAATGTTAAGGTTTTCCACAGAATCTGGTGTGTTTTTCTTCCAGCACTTTTCATTACTGTTTTCATCACTTGTTATTTTCTCCCCTGCTATTGAGAGAATCTTGGGCAAGTTGCTTCCAGATTCTTCTTTAAATTTATTTGGTTTTGAGATGGTATAAGATGGTTTAGACCCACTCTGCCTAACAGTATGTACCTTTGGAACATTGACATCCAGGACCTTGTTCTGCCTACCAGTATGTACCTTTGGAACATTGACATCCAGGACCTTGTCACTACTTTCATCTACAGCCGACTGAGAAGACACCAATTTTCTCTGAGTCACAGGTATGAGAACAGAAGCTGCCATTTCTTCAGATGTCATCTTGACCAACATACAAGTTTTAGCTACTGCTCTCTGTTTCTCCTTCCTGTTGATCATGTCAAGATTTTAATAAAATGACTGGTTATTAAAATAATCTCCAATGTACAATTCCTCTAAGAAACGAAGTGATAGTTACTTTCATTCAGATGCATTCAGAGCCAAATAAATTTCTCCAGTCATAACTTCCTATCATGTGCAATATGTTTTACTAGATCAGGGTTTTAAGGTGGCAGATCGATTCTCTTTCCTCTGTTGTTTAAATTGATTATTTTGAAGACTTTTATTTGGGATTGCATCCTGCAACTTCTGATCCATCACTGACTTAGAATGATTGAAAAATCCAGTTTGAATGTCTCCTGTAAGAAAAAGAGATAATGTCAAACATTGTGGCACTAAATAAAAAATTTTAAATGAACTCATAATTCTAAGCTAATGCAAAATATGAACCGATTTTGCAGAAGAAGTTTTGCAATCAGAAGTTAGTTTTATGGTCATGGGATATAAAATACAGCACAGGGAATATATTCAACAATAATAACTATGTATAATGTCAGCTGGGTACTAGACTTATTGAAGGTGAACACTTTATGAGTTATATAAATGTCTAATCACTGTATTATACACCTGAAACTAATATACCATATGTCAATTGTAGTTGGAAATTTTTTTCAAAAAAAAATCATAAAAAAGAAGTTAATTTGAATGTTTTAGGTGTTCATTTTTCTAAAATAATATTTAAGACCTTCTGTTTCCAGCCAAAATAGAGTAACAAAAACCAGATTTATCTTCTTGCCTAAACTAGAAAAAAATAATGAAATGATGGTCTTGAGATATCTAACAATAGGCAACACAGAAGACCCCTGAAAGAAGAAAAAAAAACAGTGAGGTAAGCCCTATAAATATCCTAGCTTACAGCTTGAGAGTTTCTAGACTGCAGGGGAGGGACATGGAACTTAGGTAGACCCCAATGGTGTGCCTGATTTAACAAGGAAAAAGTTGAGAGTTCAATGACGCCAAGAAAGCTAGAGAAAAAAGACACATTAAGTATTGAGGGACAAAGATAAGAATGATAGCAGGCTTCTCATGAGAAATAATGCAAGCCGGAAGAGAATGGAGTATATCTTCAACATACTGAAAGAAAAAATGCTGCCAACTTAGAATTCTATATCCAGCAAAAATATCTTTTAAAAATGAAAATGAAATAAAGACATTATATACACAAAAGCTGAAAGGATTCATTACTAATAAATCTGCATATAAAAATGGTAAAGGAAATCCTCTAGGCAGAAGGAAAATGATAGAAAGTAGAAATCTGTGTTTAAGCAAAGGAATCGAGTATGAAAAAATGTTAAATGTGTGAGTGAATAAAATTTTTCTTACTTTTTAAATCACTGAAGATAATTTGCCATTTAAAGCAAAAATAATAACAATGTATTGTGGAGTTTCTAACAAATATAGAAGTAAAATGTATGACACTAATATCACAAAGGTCAAATGGATGAAAAGGAAGTGAACTGTTATAAGATTATTTTCTACATGAATTGGCATAATGTTACTTAAAGGCAGGCTGTCATAAGTTAAAGATATTTACTATAAGCCCCAATGCAACTACTTTTTAAAAAGGAACAGGTAATGTCAAAATATTAGAATCATAAAGAATTTTTCAATTAATAAAAAAGAAGGCCATAAAAGAGGAAAAGGTGAACAAATAACAGATGTGACAAATGGGAAACAAATGGTAGATTTAAACCAAAAAGTATCTTAAGGCAGTGTTTCCGGTTTTTTCCATTATATATATACTTAACTCAAATATATATTTAATTCCCTCCATTTCATTTGAGTAAGAAATTATTCAGGTGGATGTTGGTAGATATAAAAAATTTCAATTTATGAAAGGCATTATTTAAAAAGTAATTTAGCCCATCTTTATTCTTCAAATTATTGAACACTGCTCTGTGTTGGGAAATGTGTACTGGGCTAGATAGCCAGCACCTGCCTGCAAGTCTAGTAAGAAAGAAGGAAAATTGAACCAATTTCAACACAGTGTGATGAGTACAATTATAAATGATATACAAGGAACTATTGCCCATCACAAGTATACCATTCCTTTGTAGGTAAAGCTGTCCTTCTGAAAGCAATTGATGAATACTCATGCTCTGCCGTCAACACCAGAGTTGACCTATTTTTGCCAATTGTCACACAGATGTTTCTCTTCCCCTTGTCCTGTTTTTTCTTTTCCCAAAGAGTCAGAAACTAGTCCTTCTTTCCTTACATATATGTCCCCTCAGGCACAATCATAAACTCTCATCTGCCTCCAGCACATGTGGGTCTTCACAATTACCTTGAAGGATCAAGGACACCCTATCAAACAAATACTTCACAAGGAATAAACCAGCCCACACAGAACAGCAATGCCCTTATTCTACATCCTAACTTTTTCCATTTTTCACATCCTCCTTTCAACTTGGTTTCTTTCTTATTTTCTTTGGGAAATACCTCTATTATTTTTGTAGCTATTTACTCAGTGTAAAACAATTCAAACAATGCAGAAACACAAAGGAAAAAAATTATTAACACAAATCCCACCATCCGGAGATAACCATTATTAATTCTTTGAAGGAATTTCTTCCAGAATGCCCCCTCTGCCTCAACATACAGACATATATGCATATAATTTCACAAATATCAGATCATGCTGTACATGCTGCTTTGTACCTGCTCTTTAAAATTCAAAATGTGAACAATTTTCCATCTCAAGAACTATATAGATAACTTTAATGGCTTACAGCACTAACTTGATTTCAATATAGTTGCTATTTTTTAGAGCAATTTTTCAAGCCAAAGCCTTCAGCCTGACAATTAATCTGTCCTTTCTCACCCATAAGGAAGGTGATTCAAGGTAGGTGCTGCTTAAGTCTTGTTCTAAGCACTTAGTAATTTTTATCTCATGTAATTCTCACTCAATCCTACAAGTTAGAGTGATGATTTTGAAATAGGTCTGTAATTTCCTTGACACTCCTCCCTTCAAAAGATGAAGCCTAATTCTCTTCCTCTTGAATGGGGGCTCTACTTAGTGACTTCTTCTTAACACACAGAATGTGGTGGAAGTAAAATAGAGAATAGGTCATAAAAGTCATTGGGGTTTCCTCTCCTTACTGTTCCTCTCTTGCTTGCTATGGGGGAAATCATCCTCCATATCATAAAAAGAGTTCCCTGTGGCAAGAGCTGAGGGCTCCTGCCAACAGCTATTTGAGTGGGTTATCTTGGAAGGGGATCCTCCAACTTCAGTCAAGTCTTCACGTGACTGCAGCCGCAGTCTACGTCTTAACTGTAACCTCATGAGCAACCCTGGGCCACAAGTGCTCAGCTGAGCCCCTCCCAAATTCCCAATCCATAGAAGCTGAGAGACAATAAATATTTATTGTTTTTGAGGTACTAAGTTTTGGGGTAATTTGTTGCATAGCAATAGATAACTAGTACAGACAAGCTCTGTCATTATCCATATTTGACAGAACAGGAACCAAACAACAGAAAAGCTGTCACTTGACACCAAAGATCATTCTGCTGGAAAATGGTGGAGTCAGGATTCAAACCCAAGAAACCTAACTCCAGAACCTATGCTCTTTACCATAGTTACACTGCTTTCTTTGCTATCTAGTCTGAAACCCAATGAGTCTCAATTCCTGATGATCACTGGTTGCAGAGACTCAAGGCTTCTGGGAGGATCTTCTTTTATTTGAGTTTCTCTCTAGAAGGCTGTTTGTCTCTGGAGGTCTTTGTTTTGCCTCCAGCCATAATCAGGACTGAGCGACATCACAAAGAGCTGACTCCCTGGAGAACTGATGTGACTCCATCTCATGTCATTCCTTTATTCAACAAATATTTATTGGGTGAAATTAAATGAGACAGGGATCTGCCCTTGATTTCCTTACAAGCTAATAAATCAGTTAAGGAGCAGCGCCATATATGGCTATAATCTGGGTTAACATAGAGGAAGAGCAGCTAAATCAGATGGTGGGGATAAGATGGTTATATGATGACTTTCAAGTTATATTTTCCACTTCTGTAACATTGGGATGAAACACATATTTCATATGAAGGCAGTGCTTGCCCATCAATAAATGCTAATTTTCTACCTAGGTCATCTTTGAGAAAAGTTGGGTTAAGTTATAGTTTCACTGGACTGTTGGCTGAAGAAAGGGATGAAAACGGGACTCTTCTTTTCTTAATGTGGACAGGTTTGAGGAAAATATTGAAGAAGAGCCAGATTGGGAGAGGTCAAAGAATGGATGAGCTAAAATGGCAAAACAAGAAAGCGATTCGGCGTGAATAATATGTCTAGGGAAATTACTGGCGAAGTACATCTATGGAGTTGCAGAGGGCATTGGATATCCTAGCCAAGGTAGTAAGACAAGAAAAATAAAAAAAGGTATAAGAAGAATCAGTAGTGACCCAGTATGTTCTCAGCTCCTGGACAGGGAAGCATCAGTTACAAATAACCTTGTCCATAAGTTTCCATGGGCTAAATTAGGGGCTGATCAACTATAGCCTATAATTCTATTCAATGAGATTCTTATTGAATCTCAGCTATGAGCATAAGATGGTTATATGATCAATCTCAAAATACACTTGAGTTATACAACTTGTATATACTTGAGTTATACAAGTTATACAATTGGGCCTGCTATCTGTTTTTGTAAATAAAATTCTATTGGAACACAGTAACTGGCTACTCATTTATGTAATGCTTCTAGCTGCTTTCGCATTACAATGATAGAGTTGAAAAGTGGTGACAAAGACCATGTGGGCCACAAAGTCAAAAATATTTACTATTTGGTTCTTTATAGAAAACATTTGCCAAACCATATACTAGGTAAATGAGTTAATGCAATGCCTGTTTAGAGCAAAAAAACTAAGTGGGAACCAGGTTTAATAGCAAACTTTATGTATTTAAAGAACTGAGATGAAGAAATAGGTTTGCTCCATATCGTTTCCAAAAGGTAGGATCAGGGCCAAGACAAATGAATTACTGGAGAGAAATGTTTTGGCTTAGTCTGATAAAGAACTGCCTAACTTTTAGAGCTATTCAACAAAAGACAAGCTATCCTGGATGGTAGTCTTCTCTGGAATTTAAACGAAGAGAGGCACAGTATCAGCAGAACAGATGTTCAATATATGTTGAACAAATAAGTGTAAACGGATGACTACCTATGATTAATTACAAAAACAATGGTTAATACTTATTGAGCCTGTGTCAGACATGTTCAAAGCAGAGTATACATATTATCTCATTTAATCTTTATAATAACAATATCAGTAGAGTGGCAGACACTGCTAATCATCTCCCCAAATCTGTTATCATTTTCTTTAACAACAGAACCACTGAATTTTAGCCAAGCATAGAGCCACTACTTAATCAGCCTCCCTTACAACTACATGTAGCTTATGTGACTAAGTTACCACTAATGAGATATAAGTCAAAGTGGTTTGCAACTTCTAGGGAGTGTCCTTGAAGAGAGAGGTTATGCCTTTCTCCTCCTCCTCTTTCTCTTTCAGCTGGCCAGAGGGAAGCCATGATACCAGGAGCTGGAGTAGCCATGTTAGACCATGAGGTGAACATGAGAATGGATGCCTTGAGCGCACGCGCGCGCGTGTGTGTGTGTGTATATATATATATATATATATATATATATATATATATATATATCTGTCTGTCTGTATGTATATACATACTTGTGTGTGTGTGTGTGTGTGTGTGTGTGTGTGTGTGTGTGTGTGTGTAAAGCCTGGGTGACTGTTTCCTGAATTATATGGAAAGAAAAAATTCTATGTTGTTTAAGCTCCAACTAATTTAGATTTTCTGTCATCTGCATCCCAACTTTTCCTAATAAAGGCGAGTATTAATATCATATCATTTTACAGATGAGACTCAGAGTACTTGAATGACTTATCTAAGAGTCTAGAGATGTGCTATAACAAGAGAGTTGTATAGAAAATTCATGCATTGGAGGGAAAATTATATTCATTAATTCCTAATATGTTTCCAATTTTATGTTCCTAAACCAGATGAAATCTTTGTGTCATAAAGAATTAGAAAAATATTAAACACAAGCATATTATCTTTTCTGATTGTAGGTGCTGAAAGGGGTGAGGCTTAACCCCAACAAAAACTATTTTATCATATGACTGTCAATTATTTATCATATATCTGTTACATTCCACAGAGTTCAAAGGCAAGATGGCCATAAACCAGGAGATCAATAAAGCTCTGGAGAGGGATTTGAGCTGGAACTATCCAGAGAGGTAGCAATTACTTGTATCCATAGTAGAGAAAAGAGATTTTGGATAGAAGGAAAGTTTTAAAAAAGATTAAGTAGGAAAATACAATGTATAATGATGAAATAATCTGAAGTTCTTAAGAGAATATTTCATCCAATTAAAGAAAGTGAAAGTTGCTCAATAATTTCACCATTATGGAAAATAGAAATACTAGGGTAACTGTCAAAGCTGGGAACAGAACTGAACAGACCTATTCGCTCCTTTAAACTTAAAGGGTTTTATAGAGTCCCTTTGAACACCACATATACGACAAGCAATCATGCCAATTACTTACTTATGCGTTCTCTTCTGCAAAGCTGACTCTACAAAGAGATTAAATGTTTTGTCTGCACAACCCTTTCCTCCCTTTCTCCCTACCACATGCACACAGCGTACACATTTGTAAGTGTATGTGCACATCCACACCCAAACCCTACATGATATGAGTCAGTCTTTACTCTTTCATCTCCACTGAATGTCTGCTGCTCCACTCCCTCCTGGCATCCTTTCTCTGAACTATTATAATGTAACTTCCATAACTCACAAAGAAACAAAGCTTTTAAAATATTCCTGAAAGGCAGTGGTATACTAATCTGGGTCCTTTTCTAAGACTCCAAAGATTTAACACTTCGTGACTTCTATTCTCTTTATTAAAAATGTTCCTAAGTCTGAGATGCTAGACTTGTGACCCAGAAAACCCAGAGATATCCTAATCTTTATTATCTGTGCATATTAGATAGCAGGAGTTGACAGGTAGATGAGAAAGTTACACAAATATTTTTGAACTAATACATTGATAAGACTACCAATGTAGTAAAATGAAGGGTCACAAAAAAATTTGTATATAACAAGTTAATTATCAATTGTCAGATTCATGAAGAAGGAAATCCTCATTCTAAACATATTCTCTAAACAGCCTGCAAATCACCCCTTCTCACAGAAATATGGGGTTAGAGACATTAGTAGAACATAAAAAGCTAAGAGTGTAGGCAAATAGGATTGCGATGTTCTAACAATCACAATACTCCTTCTTCTTCACTGTAGTACAATCATGTCAAGAGATTGTGGAGTTCAGTGTCTGAACACAAGCCCATGTACACAAAGATACATATTTTTGATAAGACAGATGAGTAGAGAGAAAAGTGGACAGCAGAAGATAGTATTAGGTGGCATCAGACCCTCCATGATTTAGTCCCAGTCTACATTTTCCAGCTTCATCTCTGACCAATACCTTTAAGAAAAAGATATCCAGTTACATGGGTCTTTTTGCCATTTATTGAACCAGGCTAGCACTTAATGCTTCTGTGCATTTCCATTCCCCTTGTTTTCTAACTCTACTAAGAACCCATCATCCAGCTTAAATGGCATCACCCCTGCATAGCCCCTGCCTTCCAAGACCTAATGTCAGCACTAATTGCTCTAATCTGGGTTTCCTTTAGTTCTTCCTACATTTCACACCAAAGCATGTCCTGGCATACCATATTGCTGCTATTGATTATATGGGGCCCCTGCATGGATTGAGAGCTTCTGAAGAACAAAGAACTCACATCTTTAGACTCTGCACTCTACATTCTTGGCACAGTACCAAGGCATACCATTGGTCTCAAGACACATTTGACTTTTTCCTTCCCTTTCATTGGTATTTGAGCCCAATCTTTGTCTATTAGGACCTGGATTACTTAAGGACTTCCAGTCTCCCAAATTCCAATCTCCTTCTGTTTCAATGCATCTCAATTTTAAGAAAAATCTTCCCCAGACACTATTTTCATCACATCACTCCTTTATTTGAAAAGAAATAGAGTACCGAATTATCTGGTTTACTAAATCCAAATCTTACCGTGATACCATCAATTTCTTTTTTAAAAACTCCTGCAGGGGCTTTGATTGGGATCGGCTTGAATCGATAAATCTATTTGGAAAGAAATAACATCTTAACAATACTGAGGCCTCTAACCCATAATTAAGCATGATAGAGCTAGCTGGCACTAGTGCTCTCTCTCTCTCCATACACACACACACACACACACACACACACACACACACACACACACGTGTGTGTGTGTGTGAATATATATATACACACACGAATATATGTATATATATTTACACACACATCTATACATATAAATTCTTTTTGCCATTCATAACTGTTTTACTGTTTTGCATAAAATAATATCTAATATCTTCAGAGCTAACATTTAAGTTGAAATACCTTTATATTAACATTATTTTATTTAAACATCTAATTGTATTTTTAAAATAAAATACTGTGAGCAAAATGTGCCCTAGAATTAAATTGGTTTTAAATTGTGTTTAGGTAAAATAATGCCTGTATGTTTATGGTTTTTATTAACATGACATACTGTGTGATAACCAGGGCCCAGCAGCTGTCTCAATTGTAGGTGATATTTACACATGAGCAAACATAAAAAAAGAAAATTTTGCAGATCCTGGGGTACAGGGAGCGCTTCTTGAGTATTTTCTACATGTCACGGAAGAAAGAGCTAGTGTGAGGGCCGGACTGTTTTTATATCATGTATGTCACTTATAGAAAGTCACACAGCTGAACTGCTTGTGCTCACAGGAGCCAGAGGATGGTGGGTGTATACTATGACCATGCTGCGTAGAGGTGATGGCATAGCCAACCACACAGGCCCCTGGAGTCAAGTCTTTCATGTTATTGCAATCTAAATATGGACTCTTAATGGATTATTAAAATAAATAGTTTTCTCATGGTTCCTCAAAATTTTTTTGTTCATCTGGAATCTTTCATGAAGGGTTGGTAGCTGGAGAGCTACCAAGGTGCTAGAACCTGAGAAGCTATGATCCTACAGAGCACAGAAGCCCAGAGAGTCTTATAGTTGCTACCACTTTGCTCCACAATGAATTTATTGCTTTAAAATCAATGAATAAGAAGCTGAAACATAGATTACAGGTTTGTTATAAACAGATATAACTCAAGAACAGCTATCTGGGAGAGATGCACAGAGTAAGGTATGGGGAAAGAGTGAGGAGCTTCCATGCTGAGTGTGCCACGTCCCACATCTCCACATGTTCACCAACCCTTCAGCTCTACACAAATCCTCTTTAATTTACCTCAGAAATATTTTGTATTTATCTATATAGAGGTCTTCCACATCTTTTGTAAAATTTGTTCCTATGTTAGTGCTGCTATTGTAAATGGCATTATTTTACCTTTCATTTTCTGGTTGTTTGCTACTAGTAGGCAGAAATACAATTGTTTATTGTATGTAGATGTTATATTTATCTCTTGCTAAACTCAATTATTACTAGCAGATATTTTGTAGGTGAATTAGCATTTTCAACATAGATATCAATGTCAGCTACAAATAGTTTTAACTTCTTTCCAAAATGTATACCTTTTATTATCTTTTCTTGCCTAGTGCACTGACTAGGATCTCCAATTATGATGCTAATATAAGTATGAAGAGCACACATCATTGCCTTGTACTCATAGTATTCAATACATCACTATTTAATATGATATTTGTTCTAAGTGTCTTTAAATATTCGTTATTAAACTGAGGATGTTCCTTGTATTCCTAATTTGCTGTAAGTTTTTTTTAATCACAAATGAGTTTTGCCCAATGCTTTTTCTGCATTTATTGAGATGACCACATAATTTTTCTTCTTTAATAGATTAATATGCTAAACTATATTGATTGATTTTCAAATAGTAAAACAATTTTGGAAATTTATAGAAAATGCAAAGGAACTAGAGTAGCTAAAATAATTGTTAAAGGGAGAATAAATCGAATGACTTATACAACCTAATTTCAAGACTACTACAAAACTATAGTAATCTTGACAATATGTTACTGGCATGCAAATAGAAATTTAAATCAATGAAATAGAATAGATTCCAGAAATAGTCCCACACATATACAGTCAATTGGCTTTCATCAGAGGTGTAAAGGTAGTTCAATGGGAAAAGCACAGTCAATAAACGGTGCTAGAACCAAATAGAAATACAACGAACATCAACCCCTATATCACACCATACACAATAATTAATTCAAAATGGATTATAGATCTAAACATAAAATCTAAAACTATAAAACTTCTAAAAGAAAACAGAAAAAATCTTTGAGTTTGAGATACAGAAAAATTTTAGACAAATCACAAAAGGCATTTAAATTAAAAAAAAAAAAGGTTAAATGGACTTAAATAAAATTTAAATCTTCTGCTCTTTCAAAAAAATCTCATTAAGAAACAAAAAGGCAGGGCACAGATTGGAAGAAAATATTCACAATATACATACTGAAAAAGTTCTTGCATCCAGAATAAATATTTAAAAACTACTATAACTCAATAAGCAGAAAACAACCCAATTTTTAAAATTTTATCCAAATTTTTTTAATGGGCAAAAGACCTGAAGAGACACTTCACAAAATTATGTGAATGGCCTATAGCAAATTGTGACATATCAACAAAATTTCTGTACAAAATAGAACTTAAATCCCTTTCTCATATCACACACAAAAGTTAAAATGGCTCATAGTCCTAAATGTAAAAGCTAAAATTATGAGTTCAGAAAGGAAATATAGGAGAAAATCTTTGCAACCATTGGAGTAAGTATCTATTTCTTAGAATGAACATAAAACACAAACCATAAAGAAAAAACAATTGACAAACTGAGCTTCATCAAAATTAAAAACATCTGTTTTTCAAAAGGCGAGCCATAGAATAGTAGAAAAATGTTTGTAATATAAATATTTAACAAAGAGTTTGCATCCTGAAATATAAAGAACTCTTAAAACTCGAAAATAAAAAGATGAATAACCCTATTTTTTAAATTGGGTGAATGTCTGAATAAGCACTTTACAAAAAGAAATATAAATGACCTACAAGATCATAAAAAGACATTCAGCATCATTAGTTATCAGGAAAATGTCAATTAAAATCACAATTAATAGCACTTCATTCCCACCAGGATGGCTAAAATTGAAATGACAGGTCACCTCAAAGTTGATAAGAATGTGGGGCAACTGAAATATTGCAGTGGGGATATAACATGTCACAGCCACTCTTGGAAATGTTTTGGCAGTTTCTTACTTATACACTTACCATATAACCCAAAATCCCACTCAGAGAAGAAAAGTAGAAGCATACATCCACAAATGGACTTGTGTGCAATTGTTTATGTCAGCATTATTCATAAAAGCCCCAAATTGGAAACAATCCAAAAGTCTATCAACAGATGAATAAACAAACTGTAACATATTCATACAACAGAATACTGTTCAGCAATTAAAAAAATGATTTCCTGATTATGTAACAAACATAGATGAATTGCAAAAACATTAGGGTGTGTGAAAGAAGCCAGACACTGAATGATTTCATTAATTTGAAGTTCTAGACTTGTGCTGTGCAATGTAATAGTCACTAACTACATGTGGCTATTAAAGTTTTAAGTAAAAATTAATTTAAATTAAATAGAATTAAAAACTCTGTTCTTTGGCTGCACTAGTCACATTTCAGGTGCTCAACAGTCACATGTGGCTGGCTGGTGGCAACTGTACTGAACAGCACAGATATATAGAACATTTTCATCATCACATAAAGCTCTGTAGGACAGTGCTGTTCTAAAGCACACAAAATTAAACTATGGAGATAGACCAATGGTTGCAGGGGTGTGAGCGGGGGCCGGGGGGATGAAGAAGGAGGAGTGGAAAGACTTTAAAATGATACAAAAGTATTTTCTGAGAATGATGCAAGTGTTCTATATCTTGATTGGGGTGCTAGCTACACAACTGTATACTCATTCAACTGTGTACTTTACGCCATCAGCTTTACAGGTGAATTCTAGACTGCATTTCAATCCCATTTGTACCCTTACCCAATAACCTCTGAGCAGTGAACACTCAACTGTACAATAGGATGTTGAAAATTTCAAATGACCGCATAGCATCAGGATAGTTAATCAACCAGTCTCAATTTTGATCTCACCTCTGCCACTTAATAGGCTGACTTTAAACAATTCACTTACCCTTGCTAAGGCTTAGTTTCTATATCTGTAATGTAGGAGAAAATAATAGTTTCTCATATAATCCTCACAATAATCTTATGAAGTGGTAACCCTCAAAAAATAGTACCTTTTATTCTTATCATTATGAAAACCTCTCCAGAGTCATCATAAATTACTTGCTAATATGAGACCATGTTTATTTCTTTAAGTCACCTTCTAGTACAATAATGATAAAAGCTCAGTAAATATTTGCTCGTTTATTGGTTTGTGTAGAACAAACCAATTGTATGTTAATATGTGTTATTTGTACCTTAATATGTGTTAATTTTCTTTATGTCACCCAGTGCAGACGGCTAAATGATTTTTTAAGTTTTACAAGTTTACTGGGTACTTAGCACCAGTGCAAGGTACCACATGACTTTGCCAGAAGAGAAAGGCATAATATAGGGAAATCATTCATTATTATAGAGACATAAAGAAAAAACTAACAATACGAGCTAATACAATAAAATACTTAATTGTATAGTCCAGACAGTTAAAAAGGTGTCATTCAATAGTGTATGTACGAATTGTGCAATATATAAAGAACAAAGATAGAGATGGTGGACACCATCATGGACTCAAGTCATCAGTAAAGACTTCCCAGAGAATGTCATGGTATACAAGAGGACTCTGCCCTGGGAAGTGATGCCAGGGAGAAAACAGAGGAGAGAGGGTGTCCTGGCTTTTTCTTGGAAGGTCGTGAATTGGGCTGGCATGTAGAAGCTGCCCTTGCTAAGCATAGTCGCAGCAAAAGCAGTAGAACCTCCTGGACAGGTGCTGAAAAGTTCTCATACCAGGTCAAGGCAGCATATTTTGGAAGCCTTGGGGGAAAAAAAGAAGAAGAAGAAGAAGAAAAGTGGGAAGGACCCAAAAGGCTTCTTTGAAAGCCTTGTATTACCCATTTCATGCATCAAAAATACCAGGTTTCCCGAAGCAGCCAACTGTCATCATTTAGCTAGAGTAACTATAGCTCACGTTATAAACAATTTTAATTAATTGTTAGGCAGGCAACATGAACACGCCTATTCACTAAATACCTTTTTCAAACTGGTATTTTACAAGTCAATTAATGTAATTGTCTTTCCAAATAATTAAAAATACATGTGATGAAAACTAACTCACTCTGGATGAGCTAAACATAATAGAACCGCTCCACCACCCTAAAACATTCTCACATTACAGTCTCTCAGTAAAACGATCCCGATTTAATCAAAATAAGATATGATTCAGTTCCTGCAAACTTTTCTTCATGGCTGTGCTTCTTGCACTCCCTTCTATCTGGGTGCCCACGTCTGATACCTCACCTACATTTTATCATCACACCAAGTAAAATATTTTCCATACTAAATAACTCTCCAGTGTCATAGAAGTTCCCCCACAAAGGCTTAGTGTATGGAAAGCATTTTAAATCCAGATATTTAATACATAAGATGGTCATTTCTAGCCATTTTCTTTTTTATATTTACATTATATTTAACACAAGCATCAATGAAGATTCTCAGAGGTCCACTGGTCAGCAAGCTTTAAAAATTATTCCTGTTTCTCATGGATGTCCACCAATAATATCAAATCCTAGGCAGAAGACCAAGCCAACAGCTGACTCAAACAGTTGATGTCATTCTAACATCTTGTTTTCGGTAGAATTCAAAATGCAAATAGAACACCTCGTTAAAACTCAAAGTTCATTTTAACTGTGCCTCTGATTTACCACTGAGAAGTCATCATCCAAAGGAAGAGAAGCAATATTATTCATATTTTTCACCTAATTGAAAAATAGTGAAGCAAACAAATTTTTTTTTTTTGGATATTGTTGTTGTTTAAGTTTATTTCATCTGTAATCAACACATTGGTATTTTTGCTATTTTTCAATCAGTGTAACCCAAAGTACAGAGCTGTTTGCTGAGTCCACAATCTGAAGCAAGCAGGGTTACTCTGACCTGAAAGAGAAGCCTTCGAGCCATTCCTGAGCCTCTGACAGAGGGTGTTACGTAGGGATAGCGGGTACCCAGGGAGCCTGAGAGATATGCAGCTGGAGGTAAAAAGCCATGACATAGCCAATCTCAGGATCTGGACATTGTAGGCTCCTCGGTACACTAATTACTCACATGAACCAGACAGAACTATACTTAGTAGGTGTGGTTGATTTTTAGTATCATTATGTCATTATTTCAAACATCAGTTGTGATTTTTATGATGAGTTTCAGAGATGAAAAAAATAACTGAAAACAAACTTGGGCAAGAGTGCTATACCACATTCTACACTGACTGTTTAACAAATAACACCTGTTACTTTTTTCTGATTATAAAAGTAAAGGCTGAGAAGTATAAATTAGGGGGAAAAAAGTAAGATAATTAGGTAAGTCCTAATTTTTTTATTACTTCTTTCCAGTTTGCCCCCTATGAATATACATCTTCTACAGAATTGAAATTATACTGTATATTCCATTTTCGTCCTGCTTTTTTTGTTTAGTATATTGTCTAAAGGAATAACTTTTGGACATAATAAAAATCTACATAAACATCAGCAATCCCTTTCCCAATGTTCTAAATGTTATTTTTAAAAAGAGATCATGAAAAATTATATGGCCTGCCCCCCTAAAATCATGCATAATGTCACCAGTTTGATATATTTGTAAACACTGCCCCATCCTTTGAAGTATAACAACTTCCAGATTGCTCAGTCTTTCTTCCAAGGTCTAGTCAAACAAAATGTTTGATTCATTCATGCATTTATTCAACAAATATTTTTGAACACCTGTGATATACCAGATCCCATGCTAGACACCTAGTACAAATGGTCCATAAAACTACTGGGTCTAGTAGAAATTTATCGAAGGGCTATTTGCTCGGTTTAGGTGATATTCTATGATATTAAACCAGGACAAACAAAGCCAAGTTTAAGGGTGATCTGATCCAAACTAGCCTCTCTAATCCACTAATTTCACACCCACCTCTACAAGAATGGTGTAGTCTTCTGTTTCCTGAACCTGCCTATTCACCCCCACTTCTGTGTCTTGTTCATTACTCCCGAGGGCCCTCCACCTTCCTTTCTTCAGAGCCACATTCTATTCAGGAAGCTTTTCTGACCAATGGCTGAAAGCCTTACTCTCAAACTATTACTGCACCAACCACCCAGAACATTCTTTAGACAACTTTAACTGCCCTTGTTCCCAAGTGGGGAGATGGTAAGTATCCCCGGACATGGACAAAGCCTCGTTTATTATTTCCCACAGCTGAGTAGTATATGCATTATACTACTAATCACCTAACCATTCCATTCAGGAACTTCTGCATATAAATCCATCTCTGAAAAGATTTTTCAATAAAAACATTACACCTTCGCAATTGCTGCAGGCATATGGTTTTTTTCTGTTGTGACTAGTAATCTTGGTTGCTTTCCTGCAGTGAGATGACAGCTAAAGATAAAGCACTTCTGAAATAGTAAAGTTGGATTCACTTTACCTGTACCTAAGAAAACATACCTACTGCAAAGCTGTCTCTTGGGTCACTTCACCTCCTCTGTGCTACATCAAGGCCTGAGATCTTCCATGCAAAGTTCTTACTTGAGCACTTCATCTGTATAATCTTATTCAATCTTACAGCAACTGTGGTGAGGTACTTACTATGATCATAATTCCCAACATAGGTAAGAAAACAGGTAGAGAGAGAGTATTTGCCCAGATGTAGTCACCTAGCCACTGGCGAAACAGATAGGCAAACCCAGGCAGCTACCTCTTCCTAGCAAGCCTTTTCTGTCCTGGCTAATATTCTTCCCATGAGGCTGAAACTAGTAATTCTCACACTTACATCAGTATCAGAATCACACAGAGGACTTGGTAAAAACACAATTGCTTGAGTGCTAGCCCAAGAGATTCTGATTCAAAAAGGGGAAGGGAGATCTGCATTTTGAATACATACCACCCCGCACCCCCAACCAGCTGATTCTGGTACCAACTGTATTCAGACTAAACAGATATTCCATTAAGAGAAGGAGACTTTATTGATCAGGGTTGGGGGGAAGACTTTTGTAAAATGACATTTATTTCTCCATTACCCATGATCCAACAAGGCTTAAAAAAAAAGTGGCGGGAAGTTGTTGAACGGGTATAAAGTATCAGTTTGGAATGATGAAAATGTTCTGGCAATGGGTGGTGGTGATGGCTGCACAACCATGTGAAGGAATGTAATGCCACTGAACTATACTTAAAAATGGTCAAAATAGTAAAGTTATGTATATTTTACCACAATAAAAATAATGGCAGGATGCTAATCTCTTAGCTGCCATGGGGAAGGTGTCTCTGACATGCTCTTATTGATACGGAAAGAGGTGAGGTTCAGTCCTAAGGGATCCCTTGGGAAAGGGACAACTGAGAGACACACAGGTAAAGCAAAGTTGGCCCTCAGGTAGCCCTTCTTCAGCTTTGGGCTGGCTGAGAGAGATTTCCTCAGTCACTTAAGCATACTTTATCCCTGCCTGCCCACAGCTTGTCCCTGACATTCTCATAGTTGTCCGTGACGGTAGAAAGAAGAGAGGAGCCAAAGGGACACCGGGGAGCCTTCTTCAGGGCTCCAGTGCTAGTTCCACCTTGGACTTCCGGCAAGTCGCCCACTTCCCTCAGGTGTAATGTGGTCCATTCCTTCTCACCTTTCGAATTTCAACTCATGTCATCTTCTCAGAAAGGCTTTGCCTCCTCTAAAGCAGCTACTCCTTCCCCACAACCCATCACTTCCCATATTACCCTGCCTGACAGTCTTCTGAACATTAACCACCACTGGAAATTATATTTATTATTTATTTGTACACTAGTTTCTTGTTGGCTTCCCTTGACTAGAGCCACAACCCCCGAGAGCTGGAAATGTGCTGGTTTTGTTTACTGCCATCTTCCTAAGGTCTCCCTGGAGATATAGTAGGAACTCAATAAATATTTGCAGAATAAATGAATCAGCCTCGTTTATTCCACTGTGTCTAATCAGCTCATTCTACCTCCCAAGGTGATTTGTACAAAGGTTAAATGAGGTTGGGTGTGTCAGGGTGCTTTGTAAAAGGGAAGACTCTACACAAGGTGGGGGAGGCAGTTCAGGAGTCCCTGAGAGCCTCGAGGGGCCTCTTCTGTGACCTTGGCACGGTGGTGTGAGACCCCCTCCTCACTCCTCCACTCCTCCTAGGCAGAGACTTGTCTGGAATATAAAATAATAATGCCCATTTTGCAGACCATCCAAACAGAATGCAAACAAATTATTGATGACAAGGTGAGGCCCCTAAGTGAATTTTCTCCATAATGAGGCTCAAATAACACGATGCTACTTAGGAAGTCAGGGATCTGCTAGGAGGGCAAACCTAGATGAACCTCAGAGGTGATCCCTGACCCAGATCAGCTGGGTTAACAAGCATGAACTCAGAGCCTGTATATTCCATGTCTGGGCTCAACCAGAGAGGGGCAGGGGAGAGTGACAGACTATCACAGAGGAGTTGGGGAGACAGACACTAAATTGAAAATTCATAGTCAGTGAGGTAAATCTAGCCTAGAGGTAGTCAGAAAAGGTGTTCTAGAGTAACTGGGACCTAGTCTGAATTTCAAGTACACAGAAAGAGGGCTAGGGGAAGAGAGAGCAGCCCAGGGAAAGGAGCAGAATGGAAATACCAAGTGTTATGTTTAGGGAGCTCTGAAAAGCAGCGGGTAATTAATGCTGGAGTATCTGGTGTGCCAGGGGACAGGTGGCAGGGCTGAGGTGAAAAAGGAGGCTGGAAGATGTACCCAGAGAGGTGGGTATTAGACACTCTCCTGCAGGCAAGGAATCAGAGCTGTGTTTCAGACTCATTTCCTTGGAGGCTGTGTAAAGAGGAGCCCACTCATTGGTCTACTAGCCCAGAGGGCCAGTCTAGCTTAGCTGGGAGTGGAAACAGGTGAAAAGTAAAAGATGAACCAGACTTCACGCTCCAAGCAGGGAGGACTTGAGTTATTAGGGACTAGGTTAGGGGAACTAAAGCGAAATACCAAGGGAAGAAATTCCCCAGCCAGACTCGTCGTAATGCTGGAGGACATGGGCTGCGTATGTCATTGATTCAGGACTGCCTGTGAAATCTGCATTCAGCCGTCTTGCCCTGGGAGGCTGCAGCTTCTTAACAGCCTGGCAGAGGTGCAGTTACTGAGCCAGTGCTGAATGGAGGGGTGGCGAGGGGGAAGAAAGATAGAGAGAGAGAGAGATGGAGAGATGGAGAAACAGTGAGGCAGAGAAACAGAGACAGAGAGACAGAGATTGCCTTGGGATAAAGCAGGTGCAGAAGAGGGCTCCCCTTCCTTTCCTTTCCTACCTGTCCTTTAATGGAGTTGCCTCAAGCCCATGCACTCAGAGAAAAGGAACCAATATACAGTTTCTCACAGATGAGATATATTTTCAGAGACTCCCAGGTGAAAAATTTAAACTCTGTACATTCATACTGGTGATGTTTGTTTAAAAAATAAAAATGTTCTCAAACTCAACTCACCCCTCCCCAAATCAATCACTCCAACTTTGGTTTGAATCTAGGAATCTAGGTGCAAGTCCTCATCTCACTAGCATACGTGCACTATTTCCCTTTCTCTCACTACTTCCAGTTCCTCCAGCTTAATGGTGCTGAGAGTCTGACCAAGGTTAAACGTAGCACGTGGCTGGGCCTGACACAGAAATTCTCTGTCATGAGGTCAATACAATAGCATATTAGTAGTTGACCCCTAGTGGGTGAGAGGCAGTAGAGTGCACTTCAGTCATCCACCTGTGTTTCCATCCTACAAAACCTAGACAAATAGTTCCACCTCTCTCATCTATTTCTGCATCCCCACAAGGAATAAAATCTCTTTCCCCTACACCACCACAGCATGTCGACTTTAACAAGTAGCATTTTCTGCCTGCCTTCTCCCTTCGGTACCTCTCATTGCCGCTAATAGTTTGTAAACTCTTGGTTTACTATTTACCAACATATCCCAGTTTCTGCTGGACAGTCTCCTACACACTGTAAACAATCAATACCTGTAGGATAGACAGACCCCAAAACAAGGTATATTCTATCAACAAGGAAATGATGAAATAAAGCATAGTACATTTATAACCAGGAACACTACTTTTTTGTTTGTTTTTATGACTTAGAAATAGATAAATTTACCTGGAAAGTGTTCCAGAACATATTGTTTCATTTTTAAAAATAAAAATAAAAAGGACAAAACATATTACGAGCTCACTTATATAAAACACACACAAAAGTATATCTGTATGTGTATGTGTGTATAACTGTATAAATATATAGAAAAAAGTTTGTAAGAACACCTACCAAAACTAGTAACAGTGATCACTTCTAAAGAAGAAAGTCGAATTGGACGGGGATTGAAGAGTTGTTACTTTATCTGTAGTGTTTACATTCTTCACAATCAAGAATGTATTGATGTATTACTTGTGTAATTAAAAATAAATCAAAAATATAACTTTTATGAGATTTTTTTTCATCCTGTAGAACTTTGCTTTAATGAGTTAAAATATAGAGCAAGGCAATGGAATTAATCCCACTTGGGCAAGGGTTTGTTTATCCTCCTTATCTCAAGTTGGAGCCAACAATGCTAATGATACTGAATAGCACTGGCCACTCCCTGGCGATCCCATTCCCTCCCACCCGCAGCTTCAACTATCACCTCTCTGTGGATGACTCCCAATGCCTCTTTCCAGACACAGCCTCTCCCTTGAGCTACAGTCCTTACTTTCCAGCTTCCTGTTAAATGGAGCCAACACCCCATGTACAAAACTAGACTCTTGTCTTCCCTCCTCTCCCTAATTCAATTCTTCCACCTAACTTCCTCCTTCCTATTAACTGCCACCTCTTTTTTTCCCAGGAACCCAGAAAGAAAACTTCCTAATCATCAATAACCCTCTTTAGCCACACACCCACCCAGTTAGTTGTCATATACTGATGAGTTTTCTAAAAAGTTCTTCCTAAATGTTAACTCCCTTTTGTTGCTATTGACATCACCCTAGTTCAGATCTTTTCTGTCCTTCAGCTAGACTGGTGGAATCGCTTCTAAATGGTCTCCTTGCCCCTGACTGCTTTGATCCACCTGCCAGATGCCTGACTTTCTATTTGGTGAAGGCCCAACATGCCAGCCTGTCAAGGTCATTCTAAGCCTCCATTCCATTACCTATTGTATTAGCTATCTTCCCAATTTTGAGTCATCTGCAGATTTGAGAAATAAGACTTCATGCCTTCATCCAAGTATCTGATAAAAATGTTACAGTGCCTGAGCCAAAAATAAGCCTCTGGACTACAGATCTCTTTTTCAAGGGAATACAGAGCTTATCACTAGAGGAAAAAAGTAACTTTAAAGGAAAATTAGTGTTAGATACTTTTTATATACCACCTCATTTATACCTTACAGCAATTCCTGGTACAAGGTATTGTTATCCTAATTTTAGAGGTTTTTAAACTGAAATTGAGAATGATTAGGAAACTTGTGAAATGGCTCACTGCCATTAGGTGGTAGAGTTTTTATTTGAACCCATGTCTGTTGGTTCCACATGATTTTTCCACCACACCACTGGAACCTTTCATGGATCTTCACGTTCTAGAAGATAAAACACGCACCTCTTAATCTGCATTGAAGGCCTTCCATATTCTGGCTTAAACCTATCTTTGTAACAGCAGAGACTATACCATGAGTCAGACACAACGTTTTATATGCTTTATTTCATTTAATCCTTACCACAAACCTAAGAACAAAGTACTATAATTATGTCTATTTCATGATTCTGATACTGATGCATACTGAGAATAAAAATAGCTTAATCTATAAAAATCTATAAATCAAAGATTACCTCAAAATAATTTTTCAAAAATAGCTTAATAAAGTTTACCCAGCTTTTAAACAGCAAAGCTGGATTTCAAACTGGGGTCTGCCTGGCTAAAGGGATATTTAGGAGATAGAATGGATAGAAAATTCCACTCATATAGTCAATCAATGTGTATTTATTGAGCACTTCTGTCACAGGCTCCATATTGTGCTGGAGATGAAGATAATGAAAGTGAACACAAACAAAATTCCCTGCCCCTGACTTCATGGAGCACATGCTTTATTGGGAAAGACACATTAAAATGGGAGATAGCAGAATGTGGAGAAAGCCCCAGTGCTAAGAAACTATGGACTGAGTGGGGGTAGCCTCAGATTGTTGAGGTTTCTGGTCTTGGCAAGTGGGTTGATAAAACTTCGTTTCATTGTGATGGGAAGCACAGAGAAATAGGCTTGGGAAAAGACTGAGTTTAACTCGAGACACAAATCTCAGGGAGATGTCACACAGACAGCTAGATAAGCAGGCAAGACCTCAGGCGTGAAGAGTAGGCTGCAGAGAGGCCTGAAGTCACTGATGTAAAGGGTAAACTTAACTCATGGAGATGGATGTCAAAACTGTAAGGAACTCCAACATAAAAGTGGGATAAACGAAGAAGACCCTGCCCACCTGGCCAATTAAAGCTCTCCTGTCAACAAGCCTTCTAAGGATTGGTTTACCTCTTCCCAGGCAGAAACACCTTTCCATCAAGCCACACCTTGCCTCAATCAAGCCATTGCTCTGCACCAGAAAACTCCAGCCCATAGCTCCCTCTCCTGGACTCAAGGCATTTAACAGCTGGCTCAGGACAGATTTTGGTAAGGGTAGCGAAAATTTCAGGTATTTGTACACTGTCTCACTAATAGGACTGAAAGATGTTTAATGGCAAATCCTGGGCATAAAATTAGGAATGCAGTCAACATACTCTTCTTTACAGAACCAACCAATAGTACTCAATTTTCAAGAAGAGTAATAAAGCAATAAATCAGTAGCAGAGCATTTATATGAACTAGTTACTCCAGATGAACCTGAATGCCTTCCTCAATACAAAAGCAACCAATGACCTGGGCTTTCTCCCAAGTTTTCCCCTGAGCCTCTATCCTGAATAGAGCCAGTCACAAGGTGAGCATTCGCTGCCTCTCCTTGTACATTCTTTTCTAGTCCTTGGAATGTGCTGCCTTCAGTCCCAGCAGCCCTTGTTTCCAGAATCCTTCAAGTTGAAAAGAAATTTCTTCAGAAAGGAAAAAAAACAAGGATGAAAATATTTTACAAGAGAAAACATCAAGTAGGAGAAATAGAAGCTTCTTTCTCATGAGATGAGTCACGGAGTTTTAATTAAGCCCCTTCAATAAAATATTGTCAAAATTTACAACTTATAAATGATTCTTTATTCATGTTTGATATTACCCTTCTATAAATAAGTAAATGTCTGAAATATTAAGAGAGAGAGTGAGTAACATCTTATTCCAAAAACTGTTGGAATTATTAGGTTCTCATGTGTATTATCACCTAGCTCAGGTAAGCTCAGGTGGGCAGTAGCTGGGGGGATCTTGCTCACCAACATCTCTTATCAGCCAGCATAGTGCCATATAGGAGTGACTCAAAATGACTGCTGAATGTATGAGTACTAAATGGTTGAGAAAAAAGAAAGTTTGGAAAAAAACAAAATTTTAAGAAAAAAGGGGACTACATGTAAGCAGCAACAGTGTGAAGAAAGCTAAGATGAAAAGACAACTAAACACCTCCTTACATCTTAGTCTCAGATTCTCCTGGTTAAATGCAAACCTAAAGCATTTGCTATTTAATATGTTTAAGTCTTATAACTGCTTTCTCTCTTCCTTCCTATATGCCTTAGAAACACTTTTTAAAAATAAAAAACCTTTTACCTAAACTAAGACTTGACATTACTTTGACTACTACTAGATTCTAATGTAACGTGCAACTCAAGTTTTGGCTTTTAGGTTTGCTGCCCTGCTTTTTAACATCCCATCACTTGATAAAAAGATCCACGGTCTGTGCCTGGGATCTTCAAGGATGGTACCTAACCCTCTAATAGTAGAGTTCCAATTCTACCTACCTTATGAGGAGCACAAAGAAATGAGAGTGTCTTGGTTAAAAAAAAAAAGAAAGAAAAGAAAAAAAGACATTCCATTTTCATCTTTCAGGACAAGAAAACTTAGAGACTAGTCTTGATTAACAGTAAGACTTCCTTCAAGAGCACATACCCAGTTAACCAATCTATGGTGGGCACTGTATTCTCCTTACTCTCTCTCACATAAAGAGTGTCCCCAACTCCTCATTCCAACTTAAGCTAACCCTGTCACTCTCAAGAAATTCAGGGGGTTTCCTGAAATTCAATTTATGCATATCCAGGAGCAGGAAGCTAATTTTAATACAAGGTTTTGATGACCATGGCTAAAATAAAGCTAATTTTTTAAAAATCCAAAGTAAAATCTAAACAGGTTCTAGATTAATCTCTATGTTAGATATAATTTATTAACAAAATGATAATAAACTGCCACAATGAGATTTCAAACATGCTTTAATGACAGAAAATTTGTTAACACATCATCAGGTCAAATGTGAAAAAAAGCATAGAATCATCTCAAAGATTATATTTCCAGCATTTAATAAAATTAAACTTTTTATTTTAAAAATCTATGACTATAAAATTACTTCCTCAAAGTGATTTTAAGCCAACATCATACTTACGAGTGAATATGGAAAGCATGTCTATTAAATTCAGGAATAAAATAAAAAGGTCTATTATCTTCACTCTTTGTTATTAATGTCCAGGAATTTCTGATTTAAAAGAGAAGTACTGATTATTTGTGGACAATACAATTCTCTATCTAAAAAGCTCTAGGAGAATTAGATAAAAATTAAGTGATTTAAATAAAAAACATTTTTAAAAAATGAGTAAGAAATAAATAATTAATATGTACACTACCACAAAACTTAACTGAGAGATATAAAAGAATTTGAGTAAATTAAGAAATATGCCAGTACGGAAAGACTAACTACTGTAAACATATTAGCTCTTCCTAGATTATTACACAGATTTATTTATAATCCCAGTCTGAATCACAATGAATTTTTGAGATTCTGACAAAATGTCTCACAATTGAATCTGTAAAAATAAGCAAAGAAAAATAAGAAATATTTGAATAATTATAATGAGATTTAGTCTATGTTATATTAATAAATGTTATATGGCTAATATAACTAAAACAGTGTGATACTCATTCAAGAATTTACAGATAAATACCCTAGGCCTAAAACTGACTTTAAAATATACAAAATGAGGTTAGAAATCATCTAGGATTATCCAACAAATATTTAAGACAATTATATAAAGAATATAAATATACACATGAGTAAACAAACATGCTATTAAGTATTTAGAAAGCAAGTTAGGTCTTCAACTCACAATATTTATAAATAGCTGATTTCAAAGGAAAAGTTAAATATAGCTAAAAACTTTAAAAGCTAAAAAATAAAGTTAATCACAGAAAGTAGAAAAAGGCTACAAATTTGAAGGCCATGGAAGTAATCATTGGGGAGGAAGAAGACCTGTCTGCGATATGGAGATGAAAATTTTCTTTACATTCAAAACATGATACACATTTGAACAATATATTTTATTACCATTTATACTTAGTATCCCACAGTGGAAATAAATTACTTAATTATAATTAACAAAGTTAGGTGAAGAAGCAAGTTATAAAACACATAAGCATAATCTCAATTTGGGAAACAGAAAACAAAACCCCTATAAAACTATGACCCAAATGTTAGTAATTACTCTTGATGACAGAATTATGGGTGACTTCAGACTTTTTCTTTATTGTTCTTTTCTCTATTTCCCAAATTATCCAAAATTAACTTGTATTATTTTGTAATCAGGAAAAAGTGCTAGTTGAGAAAAATAGTATCAAATGACAAAGATAGGAAAATGCTTGCAAAAAATTATGATAAAAGTAAGGTATATTCTTAATTCATTAAAGAAATCTCAAGTAAAATAAGACAAATGGACAAAGGACACATTTAAATAATTAACAAAGAGAAAGCAATTTATATGTATATATTTCCATTTCTAATAAAGAAATGCACATTCAAACTATGAAATACCAAGTTTTCCTTATAAAACTAGTAAAAATAAATGATAAAAATGAGAGATATCACAAAACAAGTATCTCAGTGACATAATACTGGAAAGATTACTACAGTACATCATTAGTAGAAGTACAAATGTGTACAACCTTTTTTGGAGAGCACCTTGGTAGTCTGTTATGTATCTACTGTGTGATCTTAATTTTTGTTTAAAGCAAACAAAGGACCAGTTCTGCCACTCTCCAGCTGGGGTAGCTTTAGTCAAATCCTTGAGTCACTCAGGAGATCAGTTCCTTCAACTCTAAAAGTCAGAGGGCCAAACTTGGACCCCCTCCCTTCTAGCCCTCAATTCCATTATTGGCTGTCATAGCATATAATAAAAAAAGTAATAAATGAATCATAAACAGATGCATAATGTCTGTATTAATAATTAAAGGATAAAATAGTAGTTGTTAAAATACATTTTGTTTTGGTTAAAGATACTTTTTAAAATTAATATCTCCTAAATAGTGATATATTTTAGACCCGGCTGTTTAGATAGTGATAATTCATTAGCAATACACAGCATGGCTAGAAATAATCACTCTTTTCTATCCTCTGTAACTAATATTATCTGGGCCTGCCAGCCTGAGTCGAGAACACACTTCACCTGTTGTCAGCCATCCCATGAATTGGCGTTGGTGAGGCCTGGCCCATTCTCAGTCAGCACAGAGCAGTCAAAACACCGAGATCCAGGAGAACCCACAGGAGAACCCACAGGCTGCCTGTTATGTTGCACTTGATGGCCCAAGAAAGTCATTTTTTGGAGTTCTTTTTGCACATTTCTATAGCTTCTATGAATATAGCTCAAGAAGTTCTTGATTCTTAATAATTGAGCATGTTTCTTTCACAACTGCTTCAAGCTTTACCAATCCTTCCCACTATAAATTTTAAAACTATGCCTGAGGCTCAATGGAAGAAAAACCTCAAACACAGTATACCAGGCTGAGTTAGGGACTAATTAGCCTGTTGAGTAGCTCAGACTCCAGCAGTTAACAAAACTGCAGACCAAGCAAGGCTCATGCTCTGCTCTGTCATCCAAATTCATTCTGCCTTTAGGGAGAAAAAAGGAATACAGTTTCATGCCAAAGTATTTAACTTCTTTGAATTGTATCCACCTCTTTGAGACTGACAAACCAGGCTATTAAAGAGTGCTTCAGTTCTTCCAGGCAAACATTGCATAGGTGAAATTATGTTCATCAATGAAATCTGAGTTGTTAATAATAACAACAAATGAATTGAAACTTTCTTTAGAAATGACAGTAACTTGAACCAATTCCAGTGATATCCAAATTAAACTGTGTTATATGATATTTTAATCCCAGATGTGTATAGTATGCACTTGGTCACATGTGTTTTTCCCAATTATTTTTTTTCCATTCCCTGGATTTTCCATAGTCAGTGATATTATATAGTTTAAACCTAAAATGAAGTCATCAAAACAGTCTCTCTTTGCTTCTGCCCCTTCCTTAATTCTGAATACAGCAACCTTACCACTATATTATTATAATGTAGCTGTTCCTACAAAGCCATAAAAATACATAAATGCTCACATGTTCTGTTATAGATCTGGAACTGTGTGTATGTGCAATCAGTACCTCTGTAGGACACCTTCCAGTATTTTTATAAATGGAGCACTTTTCATTGGAGCCACCACATAGCAGATCACTCCACAGAGCTGGCAGGAATACCACCACTAAGTCAGTCAAATGGCACTGTCTGCCCAATAACTCTGTTAAACTTAGCTACCCTGTTTATGTCTATGTTTTGTTTTGTATTATTTTCTCAAGCCCTAAGAGTAGAAAGGAAAGGATTCAAGACTATAAGTATGTATTAGAGACCAAATGTCTTAAAGAAGGAGCAGGGAGAAGCCTGGAGTTTCACTCTGCTCCTCCTTCCTGCCTTCTACAGCTGGCAGGCAGGGGAGGAAAGGAGAAAAGTCCTCCAGGACTTCCTGGCAGAAGCAGTGGGGCCTCAGGCAGGTCTTATGGGTGCAAGCTGTGTCACTGCACCTGAAGTCCCCTATGGTCAGGGATGATGGGCATTTCAGTAGCAACCAGGCAAACAGAGAGGAATAGTGAAAGTTAAAATCCCTAGCTACAGCATCACCAAAAAGCAAAACCCTGTGAAGACAAGGGGCTAGATTCTTATTCTGCCACTCCACTGGGAAACTCAGTAATAATAAAAATGAAGATCATTTAAAGCTAGCATTTATTGAATTCTTACTAGATATCAGGCACTGTTCTAATCTCTTTACATGAATTAGCTCACTTATTAGGTAGATCTATTATCCCTTCCATTACATAGAGGAGAAAATTTTGTTCTTAAACCCCTCTTTTTGTCTCTCTAGCAATAGAATCCCCTTTCATGAAATATTTAAGGCAGAACTCCAATATATAAAATGAGTAAGAGCAGGGCTGCTCAGTAGGAGCAGGACAAAGGGCTGAGATTCTCATCTCTGTAACCCAGCAGAGACCCTGAACACTTCTGGAACACAGTTTAAAAACCCCTTGTCCAAACCAATATCACTTAATTATGTACTTGAGAAAACAAAAGAAACACAACTAAAAAACCAACAACTAAAGCCAGCTAAACCAAACAAAAAAAAAAAAAAAAAAAGGAAAAAATCCCCACCCCACCCCACCCTCGATAGCAGTCACAGAGGCACCTTACAATCTGGGCCCTGACACTAATCATCTCAAGTTTGAGTTATTTGAGGGGCCAGAGGAGGTGGAATTCAGGGCTGGAGCAGAGAGTCAGGAATGAGGCAAATCCAATAAACAGGCAGAGGTGGGAAGCAGAGCCAACAGGGCACTAGGGCCAGCGGTCTGTGGTGAGGGAGAGTGTTGTAAGAACAGAGGTGGGTGCATGAGAGGGAGGCTAGCACAGGAACTGCTCCCAAAGCCAGCGTCCTCTGGCTTCAAGCTGTCCACATATATTATATGAGATAAAAAGAGCAATACCAGGCTGAGTTAGGGACTAATTTTGGGGGGAGAGGGAACTGCATTGCTCTCCTCCTCTCCGACAAAAACACTTTTTCCTTACATATAGTAGCTTACCATTCACTAGCTGATCCTGTCAGACTTAACACATCAGTGCCTGCCATTGGAGTAGCTTGGGAAACAGTTAAGAGGGCCAGACTGCTTGGATTCATATCCCAGTTCTATCCCATACTAGCTGCATACACCTGGGCAAGTTACCTAACCTCTCAGTGCCTCTGTTTTCTATGATATTCAGAGAATAAAAGTACTCAGAAGATTGTTGTGAGGATGACAGGTTAATATATACAAAGTACAGAAAAGAGTACCTAGCAAAGTCTACACTAAATGCTGCCTATTATTCTTCTCTTATTTTGCTAGCTTTCATTTCACTCTTGACCATATTAGTTTCCTATTGGTGCTGTGACAAATTGCCACAAACTTAGTGGTTTAAACCATACACAGTAGTTATCTTACAATTCTGGGGGCCAGAAGTCTAAAATGGGTTGGCAAGGCTGCATTTCCTCTGGAGGCTCTAGAGAAGAACCTTTTACCTTCCTTCTTCGAGCTTCTAGAGGTGGTCTGCATTCTGTGGCTCAGGACCCCTTTCTCACATTACCCCTGCTTCCTACTAAGAACTCTAATCCTCTTGCCTTCCTCTTACAAGGAACCTCTGGAACAGATTGGGCCCACCAGCATAATCTAGGATAACCCTCTGTCTCAAAATCTTTAATTTAATCACCTCTGCAAAGTCCCTTTTGTCAGATAAAGTAGCATATTTACAGGTTCTGAGGATTAAGATTTGAACACCTTTGAGAAGCCATTAAAATTATTCAGCCTACCATACATGCCTCTCCAAAGCCTAAAATTACAGACTGGCAAGACTTAGGTGAACCTAGAGGGAAAAACTAACAAATATTTGTAGCTAACTTTTTGATAACTGACTGTGCCTGATACTATGCAAAGTACAATAGGTGAATTATCTTACTTAGGTCTCATAACAACCCTATAAAATTATTATCTTCCAAAAAGGTTAAGTGCTTGCCAAGGTTGTAGAGCTAGTAAGTGGCAAAGCCTATGCCAACCCAGGTAAATTTGATTCTAGGGCCCCTGTAGGCATAGGAACTGTCTGCCTTGTTCCTATACCTTAAGCCATCATAACCAAGAGGCACCATGACCATTAGCAGTCTTAAAGACTGTGCCATAAGTGGTACACACGCTCTTGAGGTACAGAGAGATGGGGGTACTGCAGAGCCCCACTAAAAGATCCACACGGGTAGCTGAGCATTCATAACATTTTCTTATACTCAAAGGTGAAAACTTAGGGTTACTCAAGAATTTATACAAATGGAGGTATGGACCAAAAATCCATGGACGGACCACTTAGGCCTGCCACTACTTGGGGGGAGAGAGTGAAAAGTCCATTGCTGACCCAAGACCAGCCTTGCAGTTCTAGTCTACCTCCCAAAAGAAGGGTCTCCCTTGGAGAGACTTCCAGCTGAGTCAGATTGATCCAGGTCCTCTGAAACCATACCAGGAAGTCTCAGAACCCAAAAGTCAGTATACACCAGAACCAAACCATCCACTGCCTTCTACCCCACAACAGTTATGAGTATACAAACTACCACGTGTCACAGGTTTTAACAAGTGCCAGTGGCTTAACAAATGCCTGCAATGAATGACCTCTTACCAGTTTTTACTCAGCAAATGGCTCAAAACTGTTATTGACACAAGGTGAAAAGAGGCAAGATAAACAATTGCTAAGCATGCCTGTGACAGTGGTTTAGCTATTCATAGCATTTCAAAACCTTAATTGCTAAACAATTTAACCATAGCCTTATCTGAAGCTTTCTAATCAAGAGTTAAAGCTAGTTGGTTTCACCCAGCCAAAAAAGGGTAGGTCATTTGTTTTGTGTGATGGGCCCAGAGGCTGATGATGCACAGTGGTCAAGCGAATGAAGTCTGGAGCCAGCCTGTTCTGAATCCTGGCTCTGGCACTATATTGTTGAGACTTCATGCAAGTTACTTAACCCTGTAGTTCCTCAGTTTTTCCATCTTTAAAATGAGCATAATAATGAAGGTCCATACTCCCTTGTTCAAAACCAGAAGTTTTTTAGCTTTTGTTGGGATGGCCAGTACATACTCCATAACGCTGTAGCTGGGATGTATAGCAAACAAGTCGAAACCACAGATTTCATAGTTTTTTTTTTTTTTTTTTGGAATTGCAGGTAAGGATGACAGATCTCTGGTACTTACTGCTTAATGCTGCTGTTAGTATTAAATGAGTTAATAGATGTAAAGTGCTTAGAATACTGCCTAGCATGTAGTAAGCACTATGTAAGTATTACCAATAACAACAGCTACTATCATTGTCATCTAAATAGACTTACTAGGGGACTATAAACAGAAAAATATTAATTTATGACTAAATTTGGTTTGAAAATCCATACCCTGGAGATTAATAGGCATTAACCTTTTAGAATGATATTCCAGGGCAGGATTTCTGAGATGACAGAAATGTTCTATGTCTTCATTGTCCAGTATGGTAGCCACTAGCCACATGTAACTATTGAGCATTTGAAATGTGGCGAGTTTATTTTGTTTAATTCTAACTAATTTCAATTTAAATGTAAATAGCCATGTGTGGCTTGTGGTTACCATACTGGACAGCTGTAGAGGGCTGCATTCCAATCTGACCCATGAAAAACTATTTAAACCATAACACAGATGAAGTACAGCATTAATAAAAACCAGCCTGAATTCTGAACCCCCAGAGCAGAAAGGACCACATGACATTAAAAGAATTTTGTACATCTTTATACATGTTCATTCTCTACTCCCCACATCACATCTCCAACTCTCCTCTTAGGGACCCAATATCACTGGGCTACATGTTTCCCTAAGTCCCTATCAACACCTATCTACCTTTCTACAGGAGAACCATGCCCCCCAATCTCCTGCCTTCCCTCTCCCCAACCTAATTCCCACTTACGCAATGCCAAGATCTCAACCAAATGTTGGGAAGAAAGCATTTTGATCAAACAAATTCACACTCAATCAATTACCATTTTTTTTCTGACTTCTTCCCTGCTTCCCTTCTGAATCCAGAAGCTCTAAATTATTGTGTTCCCTGGATACCCCTCCCCCAAACCACACCAGAGGTAGTCCAGGTAGACAGAGTAGGAGCCCTCACCAAAGCAGTTGTCCTACACAGGCTGCTTGCCAGCCAGGTGTGTGGAAGGCAGGGACTGCAACACACAAACTTGAAGCCGCCTTACTCTGTGCAAATATCTCCTCTTGCCCAGACATGGGAAACATTCCCTGCACTCTGCTTTAGAAAACATCATACACATTTCTTTTCAATGTTGATTCATTCATTTAGAAATTTGTAGGTAACAAACAGCACATTAAATGAATTTTTTAAGGTATACAACAAAAACCCAGAGAAGACTGTAACTAAGGCCAGTTGCAAACAGAAAACAAACAAACAAAACCAACCACTTCATTGGAATCTAGCTTCACCACAACCCACTTGAGCGTAGAATTTTTAATGACACAGGTCAACCTTGGAGCACATCCAAGAAGCTTATGTTACTAGAAAGACTGGAAGAACATCCCTCCAGCTCAATCTCACCTCTTACTTGATCCCAAGGCATAGACCAAAGATGATTATTATGCATGGCTCCCAGGTATAAAAAAATCCCACCCCACTGTAAATGGAGGACAATGAGAATGGTAAATATTATGTTTTTCCCTAAATCTTTCAATTACATCTTCTCCTTCTCCAAAGCAGAGATTTGCATTGAAAAATGAAAGTCTTAATATTTAATACCAACCCATAGTTATTTCTAAGGGACCTTTTAGGTACCAGCACCATGCCAAGAAAGCCACAAGTCAATGCCCTCAGTGGGGAAAAATGAGATGTCTACATAAATACCTCTCAAAAGAGGCAGAGAGGAGAAAAGTCAGGAAGGTAAAGTGCTGCTGGAATCAGAGTAGAGGAAGGTTGACTATTTAGGGTTGGGGTACCAGGAAAGACCTCCCTGAAGAAACAAATCTCAGTTGGAAGGCTGGTTAGGATTTAGAATGGTGAAATGGGGGCAGGAAGGGCATTCCGGAAGAGAAAAGGACGTTCTAGATGACAGCATCGTCAGGCATTCTTCAGAAAGTATTTGTGAAGACATGGCTACATACAGTATCCAGAGATCGTCCACTTTCCCTTCCCCAGTGACAACTGGGCTTCTCGAGGGTCACCTGCACCCACCTCCCAAGACAGGCTCTCAAAAATTCCCCCTAGTGGGGTCCAGCATTCTCATCCTCTCCTGTGCCCATTCTGGGGTAGTGGCCCCACACTATCCCTACCAAGGGTTCCTACCAGAAACACAAGGAAACACACTAATCTTGCAGAGATCTACATGATCAACTGCCAAGTTCTATGCGTTGCAATTAAAATTATGAACCGTGTGAAAATAAAACTTTTCAATGAAGTGGATCTTACTTAACATCTATTCGGGAAGCTCACTATTTAAAAATGATGCTCACAAGCCTTTCAATGATTAATCTTCATCACACTGAACAATTGGTTGCACTAGTTGAACCCACCGTCTCACGGTTCAAATGCGAGGCAAGGGGGAGGGGAACCCCATAAAGTCACACTGAGCATTTAACATCGGCCCCGCTGGAGGACTTCCAGCTTTAGGTTATTCATGATCACAGCATTAGAGGACTTTAAGGAAAAAGAAAAAAGAAAAAAGAAAGAAAAGATGTAGCCATACTTCTGATGACCACGTCAAGTGAGGCCCGGTCCAAGAGCTGTATTTTCTAGGACGTGATGCAGACAAATCTCACCAGGAACGATGTCCTGGGCACCTTCTTTGAAATACTGTTGCCAGGTACCGCCACACACACCACACCACACCACACCACACCACACCACACCACACACCACACCACACCACACCACACACACACACACACACACACACACACACACACACACACACACCCCTTACACTTTTCTCCTCTGTACCGGCCGGCCACCTCCGCGCCGCACACCAAACGGAGTGGGGACCTGAGGCACACCTCTGAAACCTGCGCCCCCCCACCGCCCCCGGCCCACCGCACCCCGGGGAGCCGCCTGCCTCCCTTCTCCGCGGGTCGGGGTCGGGGTCAGGGGCCCCGCTTCCGCCAGGTACGCGGAGCCTGGCGGCCGCCCCGCAGCCAGACGGACCTACGGGATGCCCAGAGAGGAGTCCATCTGTCCCGGGTCCACGCCTCGGGGACCGCGCGAGCGCTAAGCCCGGGGTCGCGCCCTCACCTCGCCGCCCGTGCTGTGGCCAGTCGCGTCGGCGTCTCCACGCGCAGCAGCGGGCTCCGGGGCGCGCCCCCGTCGCCACCGCCGGGTGCGGGGGTCGCGGCTCCCGGGTGGCAGCGGCAGAGCCGCGGCCCGGAGCGCGCGGGAACCGGGCAAGTGCCCGCGAGGCAGAGCCCGCCCCGCGCCCGCCCGCGTGTGCGCCCGCCCGGCTCCGCGCGCGAGCGGGACGGCGGCTCCGGCGGCGCCGGCCCCCGGCGCGGCCCCCCTCCCCGCCGCACTCCGCCCTGGGCCGGGCCTTCCCAGAACCCGCCCGCCCCGGCTGCGAGGCCGCGAGCGCCGCCGCGGGCCGCGGGGCGGCCGGGGTGGGGGCGGGGGGTGCGGCCTGAGGGGGGCCCGCCCCCCGGCTGGGGCCGCGCGGAGGAGGCGGCCGCCGGCTGCGCGACCCCCGCCCGCCTGGCCCCGCCCCCGGGGGTCAGCCTGGACCCCGGCCCGGTCGCCTGACCGCGGGGAAAAGCAGCAGGAACTCGGTCGGCACACCTCAGGCCCCGGGCATTGCGTCGCGCGCCTGCCCCCCAGGGCCCCGTCCGTGCTGAACAGACAGGGAAACTGAGGCTCGTGACGGTTAGAAAGTCACTCTAGGAAGTGGAGGCACCAGGTCTCCAATTCGTTTGGTCATGCACTCTTGTAGCAAGTATGCATGGAGCACCACCATGGACCCAGCACCCAGGCTCTGGAGATGACTTCTTTTGCTACTCCTAGCGGCCACCCCGGTCTGTGGACTCCAAAACCAGTGCTCTTTCATGGCTGGAGCAAACGCGAAGACGTTCACCACTGCCAGAAACTGCAGGCTCTGCACGGAGCCTTTCCCAGACACGGGGGTGGTTTTTATGCCTACTTGGCAGGCAGGAGAGCCAGGGACCTGGTGGAAAATCAAATTCTCGTCCCCTTCCCTTTCCCCTAAACTTGTTCCTCCTCCCTCTGTACCTATTCTAATGGACAAATGACCTTTCCATAGATCTGGCCCCTCCTACATTCAATCAGGACCAAATCCTGTGGCCCATAACTCCCTCCATCTGTCCTCTCCTCGTTCTGAATCATCCCTGGTACCACAGCCGTGTTATTCTTTCTCCCCTGCAACTGTAATCTGTGCAGAAACCTTCCTTGGCTCCCTACTGCCTTTCGAACTAACTCGCATGACTGTATGAATCCAACATATTCCTGGTTCATAGGGACCACCCAACATGATGTCTCCCACTCCAATTCTGTACCTGCCCTTAGCCTGAGCCTTGACCTAGAGCAACGCCACTTCTGCCCACACACTTTCCTTCTGCTCAAGTTTGACCTTTTCTTTCAGGCCACTGGTAATAGTGACCTCCCTTGCTTTGAGCTTCCAGGGCTCAGGAGTGGTTGGAACAAGAATGCACAGGAGGGCACCAAAGAATTCTTCCAATAAGAAAAATATGCCAGCTTGGTACTTAAACTGTTTTGCTGTTTTCTCATCGCTAGGATTTTAATGAAAATCAACATTACCCCTTCCCTTGTGAGCTGGTTTTGGAGCGGTGTCTGCAGAACACTCTGAGGAAACTTTGTTCATTAAGACGTAAGATCTTAGCGCTGGAGCAGTTGGGAGTGGCCATTTACTTCAGCCCATGAGCCTACACTGTATTGGACAGGTGAATGGAGGGGCCAGGAAAAAGAAAGCATCACGAACAATAAACAAGGGTAGGCTATTTATTCAAATATAGTTTTATATTATGGTTTTATAATGCATTTAATGAATCTAGTAATATCAAACATCATCAATCACCTGGAGTCCCCAAAGACTTGGTTTTTTGTGTTTTTTTTTTTTTTAATTAAACTCATAGGAATTAGATTGTTACAAACTGGTGGATGCGCAAGCAGTTAACACGGATTCCTCCAAATGAATCATTGTACTGTTATTACTCAAGGCAAGTCTATGTCCATTGGGCAGGAAAGTTATCTGAGTGTGCTAGTCAAGATCACCCCATCCCTGGAAGAGGACGCCTTCCCCAAATCTTTGCAAAGAGAGCAGGTCCAGATCAATGTCCTTTGCTCTCCCCTTTGCTTCCTCTCCAAAAGAGACTGGAGGGAGCTGTGTCCCTGAGGCTGCCTCACTGCATTGGAATGTCTGAGCTAACAGTGCTTCCAGAGGGTTCATTGCTCCTCTGAACAGCACTGCCCAGACTTTCTGGAGATTTTAATTCACTCCCCAACCTCGCCAGCAGTTGCATACAAGGTGCCTTTTTTACACCCTGCTCTCTGTCCAGTGAAATACACAGACCATCTCAGGGGAACAATGGCTCCATTCAAGACTTTTTCAAAAGTGCAGCATATAACCTCCACACTGTGGGTTGCTGCCAACCATTATCTGTAGAAAGAAAGACTGTCAGATAAAATGCCTGCAATTGGGGGGAGCACTGGACAGTTTCCATGGAAAATTCAGTTTCAATAAACTTAGTTACGCATTTTTGTATACAAGACCATTCTGCATAGTCAAAAACAACAAAAACAAAAGCCCCAATATATAATGCTGTGGAAACTATATTTAAATGTTGTGCATCTATATTTGAAATTTCAGCAGAGAGCACATATCTCTTTTGAAGTTGTTACATAATGGTCTGTTTGATGGAAATTGAATAAATAAGTTATAAATGTTGAGAATGAAATTTAAGTCATAAAATTATTTTAAGAAATGGAATTATATCCTTACTTCTTTCCTCTTCTATTCTGTAATTTTTCAGTTGCGGGGGGGTGGTCTCTGATTTCATGGTCATTGATGCCAACAGGAGGCTCCACATCCCTACTGCACATATTACAGAAAAAAAAGATTGGCCCTTTGCCACACCGAACAAACCAGACATCAGCTAACACATTTATAAACAAACTTTCTGAGATTTGAAACAGTAGTCAGCAGAGACTCCATTGACAAATGTATTAATCTTTGTTAAACAAAAGCTAATTGCCAAGAGGAGGAATTTGCCACAGACATCTGGGTAGCATGGAAAGCCAAGGAAGAACTGAAGGAACAAGCCAGACCTTATTTTAGGAGTGGCTATTTCCTCCTATTCAGAGTCACTGCATCAGGTTGTACTGGGTTTACCAGCTGTCTGTAAATATACTCATGCATTTAGATAGTGGGGAGAGGTCAAAAATGGATTTTTCAGAGTTATCAAATACATGAAGATAGAAGTACTAAGGCAGTTTGAAGTTGTTGAAAAACAGCCTTGCTAAAGCAGTGGGTAGCTCCACTTATGTGAGGTAGTAAGAAGTGAGGGTGGAGGAGGTCTGGTGGGAACAGTGAGCAAAGCAGGTGAGACAAACCCAGACATTATCTTTTGCAGAGCCAGTGTCAGGAGCACAGAGTTTGGTTGGTGTAGGACCACTTGAGTTGAAATCCAGATTCGCCCTCCAGGTATGAGCCCTTGGGCAAGTTATTTACCTCTCTGTGCCGAAACTTTCCTCTTCTGCAAACTATTTCTACCTGTTGGGGTTGTTGTGAGGGTTAAATGAGTTAATCTATGTGAAGTACGTAGAACATATAAGGGTTTATTAATTAAATAAATAAAACCCAGAACTTTAGTTTCATTTATATTTATGGTATTTTAAAACCGGGATCTCCTTTGAATAATGCAAATATCTTATAAATGTTTTGACAGAAAATTCATCTATTTTTTTTCCTTGAAACATTCTGAAATCTCATTGTAGTATCTGGTTTAGAGTTACCATCAGCAAAACACAGCATCAGCTCAACTTGTCTTAAGGAGCTATAAGTAAAAATTATAAAAGCACAATTAATAAAAAGTTTGAACTGTGCTAGAATCCCAGAACATAGACATTGGAGCTGAAGACTTTTCTAATGCAGTTTTTACGATTTCATGTTGTGCTTATTGGCCAAAACGTTCTTTAGAGGAAAAGCGCTCTGATATGATCATGGAATAAATGGAAAGTAATATTCACTTGAAAAACTTCCTCTTTTCTACAAATTTTACTGGAGTAAGTCTGCTAAGGAAATGGCTATCGCTCCTGGGTGTCCATAAGTGCTGTGAATTGTTAGTAGCCACCAGTGGAGGGTGGAGGACATGGAAATTGGTATGCACAGGCCAGTTTGTTCACTGATTCTCCAACAGGAAACTTGGTGCTGCTATTCAGTTCTAAAAGCCCCCAATAAGCCCAGGCTTTGTTTTTTCTACAACTTCTCCTTCATTAATGCTAGCCTTACCAGATTCTTTAACAATTACTGTCCTGAGCACATCCTCAGTCTGCAACCATTCCTTCTACTAGAAAATGATAGTAATAATAGCAGCTGTAATTGAGTGCTTGCTATTGTGCCATTCTTTTATTCTTTAATTCGAAAATATATATTAAGCACCTGCTATGTGCCAAGCATTGTTTTTGGTACTAGAGACATATCAGTGAACACACAGTCAACAAAATCCCTTCCTTAGTGATGCTTACATTCAGGGAGGAGTAGACAAAAAATATACTATGTTTAAAAAAAATAAAGCAAATGGTGTATTAGAAAGTGATAAAGGCTTGAGAAAAGTAAAGCAAGGAAGGAAGACAGGGAGCATTGGAGAGGTTGAGGAAGTTGCAATTTTAAATAGAATAGTCAGATAAGACTTCAATGAGAGTTGACATTTGAGTAAAGGCTTGAAAGAAGTGAGGGAAGGTGGAAAACGCTACACTGTTCATTTTCTTCCAGTATCCACCCATTCTCCATTTGTTTCCTGTAGTTACTAACCTTCTCCTCCCTTCCCTGTTTTGTTTGGGCCCACAATTGCCCGCTACTTTCTCAGTCTCTCTTGCATCTAGACATGGCTAAGTTCCAGCCAATAGTACATGAACAGAAAGTAAATATGCAACATCCATTAATGTCCTTAAAATTGAGGCTGCTTGACTTTGATTTATTTTCTCTCTTCTCATTATCTGAGACCTGGCAAGATCTGGGGTAACTGTACTGGCCCAGAGATGGAAGCTTCATGGGGAGAAAAGAAAGCAGCCCTGGACGGCTCATTTTGGGACTGTTAACATGAAGTCAGGGGAGAATTTTTTTTAGATGGGAGAAATCATATCATATTGCTATGTTGATAGGACTGATCCAGTAGAGAGAGAAAAATAGATAAAGAAGAAGGAAAAGGCAAGAATTTCCATTAAAATGTCCTTGAGTGAGTGAGAGGGGATGGGACCTAGTGCTCAAGTAGAGGGTCTGACTTGAGACTGGAGTTCAGGCCATTCATGTAAAGAAACAGGAGAGAAGGCAGACTGTATTTTCCAAAATTGGCCACAGCAATATTTCTGGTCCCACATACTTTTCCAGAATTTTACCACTGATAATAAGAGGAATCTAATTTCTCTCTTCTTGAATATGGGCAGTGACTTACTCACTCAGTGACTTATCCACTTCTTAACCATAGAAAGTGGTGGAAGTGATATTGCATGGTTACAATGACTAAGGCATGAATGTTGAGGCAGCTTTGGAGAGAGGCCATGTGTAATGTTCCAGCTGATAGTTTCAGCTAAGATTCTAGCTGGTGACCAGCAGCAACCCTGCACATGTGCATGAGCATGACTTTAGGACATATAAGTTCCTAGACTTTAAGCTATCCTAGTGATGACAAGTAGAACAGACAAAAGGTATCCTGACAAGCCTTGCCCAAATTAAAAGTTTGTGAGAAAAATAAATGTTTTCAAGCCATGAACATTGGGGTAAGTTGTTACATAGCTTTAGTAACTGGAATAATAGGTATGGATGCTGAGAGGCAGATAGAGTTGGTAGCAGCTTGTGAAAGTTTTCTTCTACTTGCTTCCATGTCCTCAAGGAAATGGTAAACACATCATCAGGTGAGAGTAAAATAGGGTAGGAGGTACAAAAATTTTGAGAGAGAATGGATGAAATACTCACTTAAGAGAGTGGGAGAGTGAATGGAATAGGGAAATAGAATGCAAGGCATTGAGTGTTCAATTGTGGTTATAAATCCAAGTAAGCTTAGTCATTATGATTGTACATTTTTTTTCAGACAGGTTTCACTGTATGAGTACGTGAGATGAAAAAAATGGAGTTGGGTTTAACTAGTGTTAACAAAGCAAGAAAAGAGCAAGGATTTGGGACACATGCAAAGAGGTGTATGATTAACTATAAAATTAAACCAAGAAAGAAGGAAAGTAACGACAGGGTTGGTGAGAATAAGTGAGGATTAAGGCTTACCATGCACTGTGCTAAATGTCTTACATACAGTATATCTTGTATTTATCTTCACAAAAATCCTATGAGTAGTCACTATTATTATTTCCATTTTAGAGATAAAAAAAAAAACCAAAGCTCAGAATGGTTAAGTAACTTCCCCAAGGTTATGCAGATATCTAGACTTGAATTTGTGCAATCTGGTTCTGGAGCCATACTGTTATCGCAGCCTTCCCAGGACATCTGAATTAGGTCCTTTCACACTGAGCACACCTTGCTTACTCCCAACGTCATATCATCCCCCAAAGTTCTCTACAGCAAAGGGTACATCTTTTCCTCAACTTAACCAGGCAGAAGGAGGAAGGCTGGCTATTTCCTACCACCCCACTGCCGTTTTCCTCACTGCCTTCTCTCAACAGTCTTTCTCTTTCAAAATTTATGCCATTGACACATTCCAGTTTCTTCCCATCTTCACTAAAGCCTTCTATCTACCTCTTGTCTTCTTCTCCTGGCCATTTCTGGCCTTATCCTAGAGGAGTTCCACATTCATGCTCCCTTCTAATATTGGGGACACATGGTGCCCTCCAGTAGGACAGGGACATGTGCACAGTATATCCCAAGTATGGAAAACCATATCTAAAAATGATACATTCTCAGAAAATTCAGGAACCTCCTCACTTCAGTGCTTTCCAGTGCTACTCAAACTCAGTTGTTTCTAGGCAAGGTTACACCTTTGCCCTCTAAAGTCTCACCTCTGAAATTCCTTTCTTTGATTACAATCTTTTCTTCCTCCTCTTCCATTCTTAGGCTGAAACTTTCTTTTCTTCATCATCATTTTCCAGAAGCAGCTTCTCACCCTATGCTATTTAGCTCACCCTGACAAAGACATTGTAAGCAGTTTGTGAAAGAATGACTCCATTAATCAGAGTGCAACACATCTGAAATGATTTCCACACCTGCTGTCCTGAGTGACTATACCTTGACTGACAGTCTATACTTCTCTTCTGACTCTCCTCTCCTCTGCTCACCTTTCCTCTTACTCCCCCAGAGCTTCTAATGTCCTTTTGATTTTTTTTCACCAAATCACAATTTCTTTCACTACTATGGCTTATTCAGGTGGCTTATTTTTGTAACTATTCCCTTGGCCTAATTTTTATTCATTATTTTAATGTAAATGTTACTAATATGGAAAAAAAAGCTAAGAAATAAGGCATGTTAAAGATTACGAGAAATTTTAAATAGCTATTTAATTCTATTTAACTCAGAAATTCCTTAATTTACAAAACATTGCACAGGACTCTTGCTGTGAAATACTGCCCATGAGCCAGATAATTTTACCTCTCATTTCTTCCATACTTTCAGTAGACATAAGTCAAATGCTCATAAAATATTTTCCAAGGCAAAGAAAATATAATAATAGTATCACTTATGAGTCTAGACATGGAAATCCTAAATATAATATGATCAAACCAAATTCAGTAGAATATAAAATCATGTACTCTAACCAATAAGGATTATTACAGAATTTAAAGATTTTTGATTATTAGGTAACCTAGTAATAAAAGAATGCATATCAATAAATTAAAGTAATGAAATTGCTATCTTAATAAATAACCAAAAGGAATTTTACAAAATTAAATACAATTTCTGCTTAATTGAAAAAGTATTTTTAAAATAAACAGTAGAAGTACATGTTCTTACATCTTCCACAAATAACACCATCATCATACAAATGGTGAACTAGAGCCACACCCATTAAAATTAATACTTAACAAAAATGCCTAATTATGACGTTATTATTCAATATAGATTTGATGTTTTATTCATTATATTAAGATACAAAACATCAGATAGAAATATGCATCCTGAAAAAGTAAATATAAAATTATGATATCCTGTGGAAAATGTGATTATGTAGCTAAATAATCCAAGACAATCAACTACAAAATAATTAGAATTAATGAGAGCTTACTAGAGTGGCTGAATACAAGACAAATATTCCAAAACCAACAGCTTTTCTATATAACACTAATATTTACTTACAGATATATTGGGGTGATTTCATTCACAATAGCAACAAAAACATTAAAAATGGAAATAGGGATAATCACAATGATATATATACACATGTATATGAGTGTATGTGTATAATTATTTTGGAGAAATTAGAGAGATTTGAATAGAGACACACTATTCCTTCATGGGAAGACTTAAAGATTAAAAATGGCAATATCTACTAAGTTAATATTTAACATTTAATAAAATTCCAATGGAATTTTTTAAAACTTTCCAAAAAATTTTGGTAAGTACTGAAACTAAGATGACCATCACATTGGATTTCATTATAATATTCTCTATACTTTTGTTTAAATTGTTAATGTTAAGAAATTTTTAGAAACTTGAGTGAAATTTTCAAAAAATCATTAAAAAATAAATGATTAGCCACAAGAATGTTTGAAAGAAAGCTAAAAAGAAGTGTGGCAGTGGTGACATTTCAGCACCAGCAGTGACTATCTAGTGGAAAAAATCCAGAAGCTAGTCCTAAACTGAATGTTCCTGTCATGCAGGCTTTGCTGTGTCTTGTCCATCTTGGTTCCTTTCATTTTCTAAGCTTGGTCTTCCAGCCTTCCATGTGATTCTGATACAATACATTCCTTTTCCACTTGGACTGGTTAGAGTTGGTTTTTGTTGTTCGCAGCCAAGAAATGTGACTTGAACAGTTTAGAAATGAAAAAACATACTTCCAAGTGTAAATTTTCATAGGCTTAAGAAAAAAAAATAACAGAAATTCTGAAATATTTATAACTAAGTGATAATTTAAATAAAACAAATACATAATAAAACTCGTTGACTATAACTAAAGCAATACTAAATGGAAATTTATAACTTTCAAATGCATTTATTAGAAAAGAAGAAAGGTGTGTAATGAATTGCTTAAGTATTCAACACAAAAAACTAGCCAGAGAACATCAGAGGAAACACCAAAGAAGAAATAATACATAAAAAACAATTTATTTCAATAGAAAACAAACAAAGCTAGAGTTTTTGAAATCCCAGACAAACTTCTAGTAAGGATAATTAAAGGAAAAGAGAACAGAAATGTATAATATAGAAATAATAATAAAGTTTATATTTATTGAAAGGTGACTTAGTGTTAGGTAAAGTTTCAAGTATATGACATAACTCTTTTAATCGTAATAACAAGCTTTGAAATAAATGCTATTATAATTCCTATTTACACAATAGGAAACTGAGGAACAAAGAGGTTAAGTAATTTTCTCAAGTTTCATGATCAGTTGTAAAAAATCCTAGGCAGTCTGGCTCCAGAGTCTCCATTCTTTACCATTATGCTAAAGAAGGTGAACATAACTAGAATTATAGTAGAGAGTAAAAGATTACATGACAGTTTTATGAAAAACTTTATGTCATTAATTTTGAAAAAAGATAAATTGGGCAATTTTTCATGTGTTCTGTTTTTGTTCATTTTTAAAGCAAATTTATTTATTCAAAAGCTACCACAGCCAATATGAACCGTCTAACTTCTATTTCAAGGTTGTTTTGGCTCTTCTGGGTGCCCTGGATCTCCTTTTGAATTTCAGAATCAGTTTGTCAATTTCTGCAAAAATGGCATCTGGAATTTTGGTACAGATTGCATTGCATAGATCAGTTTGAATTAATTTGTGTCTTTAGATCAATGAACGTGGGAAAAAATTCAAAAGGTGTAAAAAGTAAGTGTCTCTGCTATTATCCTCTATCACACATTTCCCTGACCCAGGCATAACCACTTGGGGATCCTAGGACTGTTCTATGCATATTCAAGCATTTATTTGTGCCTTCTTCTTTTTAAAAACGTATTGATAACCTGCCGTGTTATATGTACCTCAACTTTTTCACCTCACGTCTCTCAGAAATTTTTTCATTAGTACAAGATACAAGAGTACCGTCTCTTTCAGTAACAGTCATTCTCCAGTAGGTAGCCGTCCTATTATTTACTTATCCAGTCCTTCTTTGATGGAAATCTGTTTCTATTCCTTTGCTGCTACAGAAAGAGCTGCAATGAATAGCCATGTGTGTGTGTGTTTGTGTGTGCATGTGTGTGTACTTTTACTCACGTATGAGTAATATTTCTATAGGAGAAATTTCTAGAAGTTTGAAGTGCTGGGTTTCAAAAGGTTCCAAAAGTTTTACATTTTAAAACTACAGCCGGATTGACCATGATAGGGGTTTAACAATTTATATTTCCACTAGCGATGTGTGTGAGTGCTGGTTTTCCCACTCACTCCAACAAAGTGCTATTCAAACTTCTTGAGGCTCTTCCAATATGGTGTTGTTGGATTTCTCTACACAGTGTGTTGTTTTCTTTGGCTTCTTGCCTCCTTTTTGGAATCTTTAAATTTGCAGCCTTAGGTGTCTTCGTTAGGCACCTTACCACACCTGTTTAGTCTTCACTGTATTTGGCATTCTTTCTTAGTGAACTCATTTAATCGTCTGAGATGTCTGAGGCCAATCATAATTCATCTCTTCTTTTAGATGATGTGATCACTTTTCTGCTTACCTAAAGGACTGTTTCATTTTCTTTGAAGTCTGACATGCAAGAGTCAAGACGACTCTGGGACAGTGAATAAAGGAAGGAGACATACCCTTCCAAACATGAACACTTTATATTTTTCAGATGAAATATGGGATAATATCTCTATGGCCTCAGAGTATAAAAGGCGTTCTTAGATGAGGTTCTCTAAAAAGTTAAGCAATAAGAAAAAATTGCTTAATTTGGCCTTAATCATATAACCTGTATAGCCATAGATATCATTAACAATGTTAAAAGACTAAAGAATGGGAGAAAAAAGTTGCAATATGTATAACAGACAAATCTTTAGTGTCTTCTAAAGAATGTCTTAAAATCAGTAAGAAAAATAGAAAATGGGCAAATAATATGAATAGGTCATATTCTATAATTTATATAACTTATAGAAAAAATAAACCAAAAGGACAATCAACAGAAAAATATGCTAAACTTCACTTATTATGTGGGAAAAAACTTAAAAATTTTTAAATGAGGAAGTGTCTTACACCAGCTACTTAGCAAAAAAAAAAAAATTAAAGTCTGACAAGAACAAATATTATAAATAAAGAATGTGGGAACTCATACTGTCAATGGGAGTGTAAATTGGTACAACCACTTTGAAGAGCAGTTAAATACTATCTAGTGAAGCTGAAGATCTTCTACAAACTCCAATTCCACGTCTATGTTTATGCATGGAAGAATTTCTGCATATATACATAAAGGGGCATACTATAAGTTTGTTGCAGCTTTGCTGGTAATTGCCCAGGAAAAAAAAAAGATTAAAACAAGGCTGAATGTTCATTTATTGAGGAATTTAATAATACATTTTTTGTTTACTAATATGACAATCAATATAGCAGTTTAAGTCAGTAAGTTAGATTTATAAGTATCAACATGTATCTATGATGCTGAGTGAAAAAAAACTTGCAGAATGACATACAGCATCATACTATTGCTGTAAATTAAAAAAAAACATATATCTGGTTCATGGGTACATATGAAATGCAAGTGTAAATACATGGGAAGGATGTGGATGTATGCACATGAACTTCGTGACAGTGATTTGCCTCTACACAGGAAATGAAAGTGTATAAAAATCACTTCAATTATATCTATAATGCTGTTGGTCTTTACAAAGACCAATATCCGAAGCTAGACTTTATTAAAATTAAAATTTTCTGCTCTGTGAATGACATTGCTCTGAGAATGAGAAAACAATCCATAGACTGTGGAGAAAAATATTTTCAAAAGACACACCTTACAAAGTACTTTTATCCAAAATATACAAAGAATACTTAAAACTCAACAGTAACAACATGAACAACCCAATTAAAAAAATGGGTAAAAGGCCTGAACAGATTCCTCACCAAAGAAGATATATAAATGGCAAATAAGCATATGAAAAGATGTTTAGCCTCGTATGTCATTAGGAAAATGCAAAGTAAAACAGCAATGAGATACCACTACACAACTATTAGAATGGCCCAGATCTCAAACTCTGACCAAGTGCTGATGAGGAACAACAGGAACTCTCATTCTTTGCTGGTAGAATGCAAAATGGTAACAAACATATTCTTACTATGAGATCCAGCAATGGGGCTCCTCAGTATATATCAAAATGAATTGAAAACTTATGTTTACATAAAAATCTGCACACAGATGTTTATAGCACCTTTATCCATACTTACCAAAACTTAGAAGCACCAAGATGTCCTTCAATAGGTGAATGGACAAATAAGCAGTGGTACATTTAGATACTGAAATATTATTCAACAGTAAAAGGAAATGACCTATTGAGCCACAAAAAGCCATGGAGGAACCTTAAGTGCTTATTACTAAGTGAAAGAAGTCAATCTAAAACGGCGATATACCTTATGATTCCAAGTATATGACATTTTACAAAAGGCAAAACTGTGGAGATGATAAGATCATCTAATAAGATTGATGTTTGCTGGGAGTTAGGTGGGAGGGAGGAATGAATAGTCAGAGCACAGAGGACTTTTAGAGCAGCTAAACTGTTCTGCATGATACTACAATGATGAATACATGTCATCACACATTTGTCAAAACCCATAAAACATACAACACCAAGGGTGAACCCTAATGTAAACTAAGGATGTAGATGGGGTGGAGAATGAAAATCATGTTCAGAGATCCTTGGTTAGTAATGAGAATGTGATCGTGAAGGTCAAATCTGAAGGTAAAAACAAGAATCAAAATGGAAGAGTGAGCAGTGCAAAGAAGGTGGTTAAGAACTAAGGCAGCAAACAGCAAGTCAATGTATGGGAAGCTCCCTGCTTATACTTGGGGATGAGGGACTTGAAGGTCATAAGCGGTATTAGGGCAATGTCTCCCCTGTGCCTTGCTGAAGAAACACTGGACATTTATTTTTTTGCCAAGAAGCTTCTATATGCCAGTAAGACACCCTGGGGCCAGGGAGGCAATGGTGTACAGCAGCATTCCTTTGAAGAGGGAACACTGTCATTTGTCATTGCAGTGGCCCACTATTTGGGACCCAGATGACCTTTCCAATTACTTGTCCTCTAACCATGAATACTTCTTTGCCCTGGTAAGTGAGACTGATAGTTGTGTGAAAACTTCATTTGCCCAGTGAACTCAGAACACCATGGAGTGCTGGGTATTGGCAAACAATGAGTAATAATAATTATACATATATATATTTTGTGTCTGCTGGGTGAAGATCTTATGACACATTCTCTTTTGCCCTAGAAGGATCAAACAAGTTAATCTGCAGAGTTACAGAGGAAACAACTCCACCCAGGTCCTCTTTGAGTTATGTCAAGTTTTCATGGAGAGGCATTTCTCAAGTCACCTTCCCATACATGGATCACTACAGGGTAATCAGTAATGAGTTTTTAAAACTTATTTCAATTTTACCACATCACTTTATTTTAGTTTCTTCTTAGCTGTTTTTAACAACCTGATATAGTTTCCTGTTTCTTTGTTTATTGTCTGGCTCCACACACTATCATGCCGTTTTCCCAGCTCCTATGATACAGGCTGGCACTAAATGGCAGATCAACAAATACTAGTTGAAAGGATGAGTGTGTAAATGAGCAAAGACCATAAGAGGAAACTGTTATTTAAAGATAAGTCTCAATACAAATATTCTTCCATTTAAATAATTTCCTGTGTTTAATCAGTGACATTTTTGGACCATGGCTCCAGAATATAGATTTCTTACTATATGAGTGAATGGATAAAGTAAAACAAGTAGCACCCTCTGTGACTGAAGTGGCCAGAGACATGCACCAGGCATGGCAATAGCTGCTTGCAGAAAACTCCCAGAAATAGCCATCTGACAGTGTTCTTTGGACAGACTTGCTAGAGACACTTGAGAGCCTTCCTCTGTGTTATCAGGAAATATCACCCCAGACGTAAAATGGAGGTACTGATACTTCATTGAATTGTGAGGACTGTATTAGTTTCCTATTGCTGGTGTAACAAATTTCCACCGGTTTAGTGGCTTAAAACAACATGCATTTATTATCTTTAGTTCTACAGGTAAGAAGTCCAAGTTCAGTCTCATTGGGTTAAATTCTAGGTATCAGCTGGGCTGATTCTTTCAGGAGGCTATAGGGGAGAATCTTTTCTTGCCTTTTCCAGTTTCTAGAGGCTGGCTGTATTCTTCGGCTTGTGGCCTCCACCACTTTTATCTTCGTTTCTGTTGTTACATGTCCTCCTCTGATACTCTTGTCTCCTTTTAAGTCCCCTTGTGATGATCTGGGGCTCACCTGTATAATGCAGAATAATCTCTCCTTCTTAAGATCCTTAGCTTAATCATACCCCCTTAGTCCCTTTTGTCACGTAACGTAGTATATTAACATGTTCTGGGGATTAGGATGTGGATGTTGTTGGGGTACAATACCCAGGTAGATTTTAAGCAGAGAGTTAGTCTTGAGGGCTCACCTTGTAAAATATCAGGTTCTTTCCATCACCGCATACTTGACCCATTTTACTCTTATCTACTTTCTTCCTCCCCACCTTCTCTCTGGTAACCATTAGTCCATTTTTCATGTCCATGAGTCTCTGTTTGTTGCTTTTATACTAATGTCCCACATATAAGTGATATCATCTGGTTTTCACTTTTTCTCTTTGGCTTATTTTGCTTAGCATGATTATCTCAAGATCCATTCATGTTTGTCGCAAATAGTAGTATTTCAACTTTGAATTGTACACTTGAAACTTATTGGATTTTGTTAATCAATGTCACCCCCCCAAAAAAAAACTTAATTAATTAAAATAAATAAATAAAATATTGTGTTCTTTTCTAATCTGATCTCATGATAGCTGTCTTGATTTACATTATCTGTATTCTTCCTGTAGTTATTATTATCATATAATAACAAAATATGCCAGGCCCTATTTTTATGTTTTTTATACATTTAACTCATTTAATGGAGACACAGAAAAATTAAGTAATTTACTCCAGTAAGTAAGTAACAGAATCAGGCTTTGAATCTAAACAGTTGCTTCCTAGAGTTAATCTTTACACTCTTGATTTTTGATGACCCAGCTTCTTTCTAGGCACTCTGGTATTGAGTGTGTCATCTTAGTTAAGCCACTTGACATCTCAGGACATCCTCTTCCGAGTCTGGTTTCCACAGTATATACCAACATGGTCTCTGCTTTGGGCTACATACACCCTCAGTGGCCAGAAGCCTCTTTCAGCCTCTGAGCAGCTTTGCATCAACAATCAAATTAAATCTCTGACCCCTCGAAACCAAGGACCAGCCCTTGACATGGTAACTCCACAGAAGATCAGTACTTGAGGTCCAGCTGGATATATTCTTGCAGCCTTTACTACAGTATTGAAAAGTATTACTTTTAAAACTGAGAATGTGACTCATGCTTCTATTTTTTATTGAGTAAATGGAAGCAACAGTTAATTCAATTTGGTCTAAACTCTCGGTACAAGTCCACTGTTGGACAAGCAATCATACTCAGATTTATTAGATAAATCTGAGGCTCTACCATGGTTCATTAAAGTTTTTTATTTTTCATCTATATTAAGCTAAATGCATTCTGGTAAGTCAGCCAACACAGAGCTGTTGCTCTGATTAGAAACTTTCCTTAACCCAGGAGTTCCTAATCTGACACGTGGATGTCTCAAGTAGCCTGTGGATGCACCCATTGGTCAACAGGTTTCTGAGAGTCAAGAGCCACCAGGAAACAAGTAGTGAAACTCAGTTATGAGCTGCAAAGATGGCATTCTTTTCTTACCACTTCCATTAGCTGGAGGCACCATCACCTTTCTCTTGCACGACTACCACCAGCCCCTACCTGGTTTGTCTGCTTCTGCTCTTGCCTCCTACTGTCTACTTTCCACACTGTAGCCAGAATAATTTTTTCAAAGTGTGAGTCAGTCACATTTTGTGACTGAATTACATCACTCTTCTACTCAAAATCCTCTGGTAGCTCCCACCTCACCCAGAATTCCTTCCTTAGCCTGCAAAACCCTATATGACCTGTGCTACTCGACATCTCTCTCACCTCTTCCCTTCTGCTGTCCCTCTCCATCATACTTACCTTGCTGTTTTTGAAAACAATGGGCATTTTTCTACTTTAGGGACTCTGTATTTCTTTTCCCCAAAACATTTCCATGGCTTCATCCCTCACTTCCTCGAGGTCTTTGTCAGGGAAGAATACATGTTAATTAATTAAATCACAATTAGATATCAATTCTCATCTAATAGGATGGCTAAAATTAAAAAGATTGATGATATAAGGGTGTTACGCTGGGCTTCTGTTTCAAGATGAGATCTGTGAATGCTCACTTCCCCCACAGCATTATTTTTCCGGAGAATGATTCTCTTGTTGAAATCTGAAATTTCTTAGGTGAAAAATATATCCTCAGGGTTTGGATGAGGTCAGGTGTTGTTTGTTCAGTTTCACAAGCCCAGAAAGATGAGTTAATTTTTGAAGGAAACAACATTGAACTCACGTCAAATTCAGCTGCTTTGATTCAACAGCCACAATAGTTAAAAACAAGGATATCAGAAAATTTGGGGATGATATTGGTGTTTCTGAAAAAGGAACGATTTAGCAGGCTGATGAATAAGGTTTAAGTTGTTTAGCTACAGAAACTCCAAGATGTCAGATTATTCCTCAGACTTATTTGTGATATTTTAAAGATGCAATAAAAGTTGTGTATTGAAAAAAAATCTATGAGTTCATATAGATATTTAAAAAGGGATAGAACTCATTTACTAAGAGAATATCAGCTAATATGTAAAAAGGAAAAAAATTGAATAAGAAATCCTTAGTAATAACTAATTAGGAAGCATATCAATGACTCTCAGACCCTCTGGGTGAAATGTTGTTGGGAAACATAACATTCACACAGCCTCCGAGTATCACTTATTAATTCTAAAGGGAATAGGTGCTTTTACAAGTGCTTTTATAACAGGTGCTTTTCCAATAGGTGCTTTTGTTACAGGAGAGTGAAGGCCTCTGTTCTTAGCTTTGGGGAAAATTTATTCTATATTCATTTTCGTTCTTCACTGCCAAGTTCAAACTTCTGCAAAGACTGGGTGTTGCCTAAATACTTCAGAAAGACTGGCAGAACAGCAATACAGGCAGCCAAAACTGTGAACAGGCTCCCCAATTGTTCTGGGGACTTGCTGTTCTCTAGCCCTTTACCCTGAGGGGCCCCAGAGGCTGGATGTGCATGCAAGCCTGGTGGTCTGGTATTATCCTCATTGACGGAAATAGACTTCCAGGCACGGAAGAGCAGGGGCACAAGGGGAAATACATATCTGCTATATGGGTGTGTACCCCTAGATGCATTTTTGCCCCTAAAGTAGAGGTTAGATATTTCTGACTCTTTTCTACAAAGCTGAACTTGGACAACACTGCATGTAAACAAATTTATTTCTTCAAATCACTGTCTTTCATCATTTCAAAATTAGATTGCAATTTACTGGTTTCTAGAATTAGATTAAAGCAGTCAGTAGGCAATTGTTCTTATTACAATAATATCTGCCAAAAAAAAAAAAAGGCTCCAAGTTGGTTTGAACTCCAAATGATTCAAAAAATAATATTCACATCTTTTCTCCGACCTCTCCTTTCTAATCCTATTGAACTCTGTTTGAATTTTACAGAATTTTACAGAAGCTTAATAGGCTAAAACAGAATTACTATACTTAAGATACATGGCTCTGAGAAGGACTTAAACTTGTTAACTTCTTTAGATTTACAAGAAAGTCAATTTCAGCTCAATTGACTTAACTTCAATAGCAATTTTTTTCCCCTGGGGAGGTCAAGTGGGTTTCAGTTGCAGAGTCTTTCTAGACTTAACTTGTATTTTAACCCTCTCCCCCATTTATAGTAGTAAACAAAAGCAATCTCATTCATCAAGAAAGTATAATGTTAAGATAATTTAAGCAAGTTGTGTCTCAGTGAACTGACCACTCAGAACAAACCAACACTATTTCTCAATGACCACAGCAATTTACAATTGGCTGTTCTAACCCTCTCCCCCATTTACAGTAGGAAACAAATGTAATAACCTGAGGAAATAAACTGGGCATAAATATGCCATATAAGGGAGGCAGAATGGTTTAACAGGTTCTAATCCCACCTATGGCTTCTTAAGAAAACCCAAAGAAAGCCACTAAAATCTCTAGGTCTCTGTCTTTCTGTCTTTAAATGGGGGAATGAAAGTATCTTTGCTGAAAGTAGATTAGTGGTTGCTAAGGGCTGCGGGGAGGAGGGAATAGGGTGTGACTTCTAATGAAGATGGGCTTTCTCTTTGGAGATGATGAAATGTTCTGGAATTAGATAGTGGTGATGGTTTCACACCTTGTGAATATACTGAAAACCACTGAATTGTGGATCTTAAAATGATGAATTTTATGGTATATGAGTTACATCCCAATTTTAAAGAAAATACATGCACTACTTCACAGGGCTATCATTAGGAGGCAGAGAGAAAGTATATACAAAACCTTTGTAAAACCATGAAGGGTCATTTTTAGTGAGGGTCAGTTGTATTAGTTGGGAGGTTTGTTTTTGTTGTTGTTTGGTTGGTTTTGGTTACAATTAATAGAAACCAAACTTGAGACTTTATTGATTCATAAGAACAAATGACAGGATGCCACAGACCCTAGAATTAGAGATTCCATGGCACCACATTTTCTGCATCTCTCATCTTGGCTTTTCTGAATATCATCTTCATTTCCTCAGGGGAATAAGTACCTGTGTCAAACAGGCAACTTTCATTTTGTCACCAGAAGAGTCAAAGTCTTTTGTTCTCTGGCCTAAAGTTCAAGACTACTGTAGAATAGCTCCAGTTGACATGGTTTGGGTGATATGCAACTTTAGACCAATCACAGTCACCTGGGAGATGACTTCTATAAGAAGATTGGCAGCTCCCATTAGAATCACATGGGTAGAAGTGAACTTCCCAGAAGAGGTGGATGAAATGCTGCTTTAGCACACCAAACAATAGATGTCCCCCAGTAGACCAACGACCCACATATTCCCATCTTGGAGTCAGAAGGGACTTTAGACATCTCAGAGAGCATTAGTAACCTCCTTATTTCATAGAGGAGGGAGCTGTGTTCAGAGAACTAGTTAGTAGAACCAAGACTAGATCCTTGGTGTTTTAACTGTCAACCTAGTGAACATAGACTGGTGATTCTCAAATCTATACCACAGCATAAACTGGGGAACTTGTTAAAAATACCTACTGCAGGGCTCTCACTTGAGACCTAAATAAGAATTTGAGGGGACTGGGATAGGTGAGCCTGAATTCAATTACAAGTGCCCCAGGTGATTCTGATGTTTAGGATCTACCACTTAGAAAAGAAAAATACCTAGATTCCTACCCTGAGGTGCTCAGGTGTTGATCTGAGCTGCAGGGGTCTCTCAAGTACACCTAAGGTTGAGAATCACTAACTTAAAATAATGCACAAGAATCACTCGGGAAGCTTTGCTAACACTTTGAATGCTTGGGCCCAACTCCTAGAGATTCTAATTTAATTTGTCTCTGTCTCAGGACACTGATATTTTCGAAATCTCACCAGGTAATTCTGATATTCAGTCAAGGTTGAGAACAATCAACTTGGATCTTACTGCCTTCCTTACACAAAGATTATGACTGAGATATGAATATGGAAAGTTATAATCAGCTCATTGTGGAGTGTGATGATGATGATGATGAAGGTATTTTTTGCGTGTTTACTCTGTACCAGCCAATGTGCTAAGCGTTTTTTGAGCAGAATCTTGTTTAATCTTTAACATTAACCTGCTAGTGTTATTTTACTTTTCTCTTGATTATAACATGTAATTAGCTGAAGACAATCTATTTAATAACAGTTATTAATGGAGAGTAACAGGAAGATAATATGGGGATTTAATCAGTCCTCCAGTGACAAAGGTTTGCTTTACTTAGAATAAATATAAATGCATAGCTATTTAAGATGAAATACAAATAAATATGTGGTTCTATCAAATGCAAATAACTCATCAGAAATGATATGAAACGAATAGATACCTTATGAGAAACCTGTTAAATTCTCTTACATTCACAAGCAGTAGTTATGTCCCATAGTGGGGTATCCATACTGGGCCCGGAAGCTGGCATATTTATTTAGACACATCCCATTTCAGGAATAATAAAAACATGGGGGGAAATGTATATCTTAGAGTCACAGAAACATGATATTATCCCTATTTTTAGATGAGGTTTTAAAAGATTAAGTGACTAACCAAAAGCAATATAGTTCACTATATGGCCAAGCCAGAAATACAGCTTCTCTGATGCTAGAATTCTCCAGAAGCTTCTCTACTAACAACTTTCCACTTATAAACTTTCTTTGACAAGAACAAGGCAATTTGTCAGAACAAAATATTAGCTCTGCTTGCAGTTGGAATTAGGAATTCCATGGGGCTTTCAATACCTAACCAATCCTTACTGTAAAGTTAGTATGTCTTTCAATGTAATTCAGGAACTAATTTTAAAATATTTTAACGTAGGTATAACTAAAAATTCAGAGTCCAACAAGAAAAAAATGCATTTATCTTTGAAAACAATAATAAAAATGTCAAGACAAAAAAGGAAATCAGGTTGAGACATGTGAATGAAGATGAAAGTGGTCGATTGGATCAGTTTTATGTTTTGAACAAGCCATTGTCAAATTCTCAGTAGGACCAAATTTCTCTGACCTTGTTTGGTTCTTTTCTTTATTTTAAAATTACTATTTAGTTATAAGAAATAATTGCTGAACATTTAACAATGAGCTCTGAGCTCCTGTAACACATCAGTGTTGGACCACTCAGTGATCAATTATGGCTCCTATAGGATTTCTTTATCTTGATCTAACACTATTTCAGCTTGAGTTTCTACTTATAATCACTGTACCTAAAAGAAAGGTAAGTATAATGGAACAAATGATCAAAGGCCAAAAATAGAAGGAAAAAAAATGAATTAGGGGAACACCCTCTTGTATTTCTTTATTAATTTGGAATTTCTAGAATATAACCTCCAACTATAATGGGGTTATTTTGTAGATGTATAGGTGTAAATATTATGCTAAAATTTCTTCTCCAGATTTTACTTTATAAAAATAAAGTAGCCCACAAGTTTGGTTTCTTGTTCCTTTAGAGGTTCTTTGCAATTTTCCCTTTTACAGCTATTTAATAGCTTATACCTCCAATATTTTTTCCTGCATAATGATTTTTATGGAAGCAAATATAGTAAGCATTTTAAAGTCTTGCCTGTTGTGACAATAAAATAATGGGACTTTTAAAATCCAACCACGTATCTGGAAAGATAGAAAAACCATGCATCTATTTCTTAGGAAATCACACAATAGTTCTGATGAGGATGCCATTGCTCAAATGGTTTGGAAATCCTCTTTTTGAATTGCCTTTAACACAAGATTATGAGGTATTGGATGAAAATTAGTTAGGTTGCCTGATAGTACTGCTTCATATTTTTTAAAATTAGAAATAGAACCTCTGATATAGGGTAAAGAGCAATGAATCTGAAATCAGAAAACCTGGATTGAAGTTCAGCTGTTGTAACCTACTAATTTTATAACTCTGCATATCCTTAACTTCTTTTTAACCTCACTTTCTTCCTCTACAATATGAGAATGAAAGTACCTACACCAGGGGTTGTCCTGATGATTATGTGAAGCAAGGCATTAGCAGCCTGGGAAATGAAACACACTATCCTAATGTAGATTATTATTGAACCAGCTTGATTAGAATTGAATGGCTTGGTTATTTCCAAAATTTAGATGTAAGCATTGAAAACATAAATATTAAATCATTGAAAAAGTATTCAAAAGAACAAGGAAAAGGCCTTGATACCTTAGGTCAGTCTGTTGAACCCAAATGAGCACTCAGCTGGAATCCAGAGAAATTATAGTTTGTGTTTTGTTACAGTCCTCCTCATTCTCCAGATCCTTAGCATGCTCATTTCTTCCTAATCCTCTGCTTTCCAGCACCCACTTCACTGGATGACAGTCGCAACTACTAACTAAATGCAGGGCATTTGTGAAAATTAAATTTGAAAGGATCCTGAATGGGCTTTTGACATTATCTCTTCTCTCACACCTAGCAGCCTGGGCCTGCCAGCTCTCCTCCTTTTAAATGGCTGACTCCAGGACTCCTGCCATGTTTGCCATTTTAAGATAGACTTGACCTGAGAGGCAAGATCACAAATTCCACAGTGGAGCATGGGGCATGAGTAGGCAGTCTGTACAGTCTGAGACTGTAAATGAGAAATTAAGCCCTAGACCAGCCAAGACACAGTCACCCCCACTGCTAAGCAGATCTCAACCATCCCACCACTTAGTCACATGAATGAAGTATTTAGCCAGGTTACCCCAAGTTTCTTGCTGTAAAACTAATCCTTTGTGGTCTGCTGGAGCAATTACTGAAGTCTGTCATCTGCAATAGTCTTTTCAAATCCAAAAGTATTTTATTTTTTTCAATGTTAATCAAAAAATAATAATAAACAGCAATCCCTTAGGTATTCCAACAATGCTTTACCACATGAAGTTACAAAATAGAACAACAGATAAACATATATCAGTTTATTGCATTTTGTATTTTTTTTCTTTTAGTTTTAAAAATGTGCTTTGTTTATAACAAAATAAATAGGGAAAACTATTTAACATTCTGAGGGAAAAAGAAAATCCCTCACATGTGGCTGTAAGGTTTTCATTTATGCATCATAATAGCCTTATTAACCAGCATTTTACTGTGAGCACCCTCTATAGATTCCATTGTCTGTCAGTGTAGGGTTTTGCTGTAAGTACAAGTAGGGTATAAAGTGCCTTAAAAAAAGGCAAACATAAATCTAATATTACTTAAAATAGTTTAAAAGATACAACTATTTCAGTCACAGATTAAACACAATAAATACTCTTACCTAAGATTTGGTTATCCTTGGTTAGAGCCACTACAGATTACTAAAAAAAAAAAAAAAAGTACAAGTGAGCTTTTTCTTAAGGAATTCCTTGAAGTGAAGAGATATTAATGTGATACCTCTATTAGCATTGTGTAATCATTGACTTAGAAGCTGAATATTTGATGTTTGAAGGTAAATTAAATATTGAAGCAGCAGACCAAATGCTCAAATGTTCTCATTCAGCAGTAGTCAGTACTTCAGGCCCATTTTGTAAAGCATTCGGTTACATTTCTTTATTTGCTGTTGCTGCCTGTAAGCAATTTGCAAAATGTACACAATTGTTTATAGCTCCTTAATACTATCAATTATTAATTTCTCAAGCTCAGACAAAACCTTGGAGGTCTTAATATTAATGTGAAAGCTGGAAAATATTTAGACAATGATGAGATCCCCCCTCTTTTTTTTTCTCCTAATGGAGACTTAATAGTCCTTCCCAATGAGTACTAAAATGTATGTATGTATGTATGTATGTATGTATGTATGTATGTATGTATGTATTTAAAAAGTAATTCGTGTTTACTGTTGAAAAATACAAAAATGAGACTTTAAAAAATGAAGGAAAAGTCACCTGTAGTCTCACCACCAAAAGAACAACTTAACATTTTGTTGCATACCCTCTGAGAATATTAGATTTCAATTGAAAAACATGTATTGTTTCATATATATCCAGAACTGTTTTGCATGCTGAGAGGAAAAGAGATAAATGAGACATGGTCCTTGTACCCAAGAAAGGACTCACAAAGAGAGCATTCAAGTTATTGATCAGAAGCTAGTCTGTTGGTAAAGAGGTTAGTTGACATTTAGTAGTTTCCCATGTTTTGAATATTTATGGTTTTAAGCCTAATTGAAAACAGTTCTACTGTAGGTGTGTCAAAGTATACCACAACCTCGTTGAATCTACTACAGCTTCATTTGACTTTTGGTCTCATTCATTTGGTTCTAATTATAATAAGTGGCTTGATGGTACCCAGAAATGTTTATCAGTTTTGGTTGTTATACTGATTCTTCTAAGGAAACAGTATATCCATTTCTCACTGTGTTTTGTTAGTTCCTTGAGATATAGATAGGTATTATGTAGAGAATTAAATTTCATGGCCAAAATATTTGGTAAATTCTGGGTTAAACAATCATACTAAATAAAAAATCAATTTTTGATGGGTGATCAACCTAAACATGGAAACTAAAACTATAAAACTTCTAGAAGGAAACATAGGAAAACATTTTCAAAGATTTCTTAGTAGGACATCAAAAAATTGGCAAGTTTGACTTCAACAAAATTGAAAACATTAACTAAGCAAAGACACAGATTTTTAAAAGAAAAATTAAGAAAAGAAAAAGGCAATTAATTTACAGACTAGAAGAAAATATTTATAATACATATATTAGACAAAGAACTCAAATCCAAAATGTATAAAGAACTTTACAAATCACTAATAAAAAATAAAACAATTTAAAAAGACAAAACTAAAAAGGGTAAGGAAAAGTACTTGAAGGATTACTTCACAGAAGATACATAAATGGTCAATAAGTACATAAAAAGGTTCTTAACATCTTCAGTCATCAAGGAAATGCAAATTAAAATTATAATAAGATACCACTTCACATCAACTACAATGACTAAAATACAAAAAAGATTTAAATACTAAGTATCAACACCAATGTTCATAGCAGCATTATTCACAGTGGCCAGAACATGGAAGCAACAGAAATGTGCTATGATAAATGATTGGCTAAAGAAGCTGTGGTACATATATACAATGGAATATTACTCAGCCATAAGAAGAGATGAAATACTGCCATTTGTGACATCATGGATGTACCTCAAGATCATCATGCTAAACAAAATAAGCCAGACAGAAAAAGTTGGAAATCACATGATATCACTTATATGTGGGACATAAACCTAAAAGCAACAAATGAACAGAACAAACAGAGACACACGGACATGGACCATCAATTAGTGGTTACCAGAGGATAGGAGGTAGAGGGAGGTAGATGGGGTAAAGGAGGTCAAATATGTGGTGACAGAAAGAAATCTAACTATGGGAGGTGATCACACAGTGAAATATATATACGCCTTACTGTTAGAGTGTACAGATGAAACTTATTGGATTTTGTTAACCAATGTCACCATAAAAAATAATTAATTTTTAAAAATGCAAAAGAAAATAAAACTAAGCATGAGCAAGATGTGGACTGACCGTGGTACATTGCTGGTAGGGATATAAAATGGTACAATGACTTTGGAAAACAGTTTGCCAGTAAACAGATAATTACTGACAGCAATAATTCCATTCATATATAGACTTCTCAGCATCTGTGTGTGTGTGTGTGTGTGTGTGTGTGTGTGTGTGTGTGTGTAAAATCTGATACACATACACACAAAATTACTTCCCAGATTTATTTATATATGAAGTCTTTTCTGCAATGAAAATCTTGCTACACCAAGAAGAATAAAAGTACATATCCATGAAAAGACTGGTATAAGATTTTTCACAACTTTAGTTATAATAAACTACTGATTTATATAGCAACATATGCATGAATCTCACAAACATAAACTACTGTTTCAGAAAACAGAAACATTATGCTGAAGAAAAGAAGCAGGCATACTAGTACATACTATATGATACCATTTATATAAAATATAAGAACAGGCAAAACTAAGCTATGATGATAGAAATCATTTAGAATAATGAGTGCCTCTGGGGAGAGTGCTGGGGTGACTGGAAGGAAGCAGAGGAATTTCGTGGAGTGATGGAAATGTTCTCTATATGATTTAGGCACGATGGTAATGCAATGTATACTTTATTGTAACTTTTAATTTTGATATAATTTCAACTTATGGAAAAATTGCAAGGCCAATGCAAAGAAATTCCATATTCCCTTTATCCAGATCACCAACTATTGGATGTATACATTTATCAAAACTCATTGAACTATATGCTTAATGTCTGTGCATTTTACTGAATGCAAATTTTACCTTATGAAGGGGGAACAAGGCTATTTCACTGAAGAACTTCTCAGAATTTGTTAAATCTTCAAAAGGGTAGTGTATACTTTATAAATTTTTTTCCCAGATATCTTTGGGTATGAAATCTAGCTTTCAAGGAAAACCTGCTGCACTCGCATTCTGAAGAATGCTTATTGGAACCCCATGCTCTGGGAAAGCAGTTCTCAGCCATTGGAATCACCCAGGGAGCTTTTAAAACTCCTAAAACCCAAGCCGCAGGCCCAGATAACTAAACTAGATTCTCTAGTGGTGGGTCCTAGGCGTCAACCTATTGAAAAGATTCCAGGTGATTCCACTGTGCAGCTATGATTGGGAACCACTGTCTTACAGAAACAGTGCCTCTCTTTAAGCATCTGTACTTGCCCAGTCAGAAGATGGCTCAAGTTTCGTAAACATCACCAGCGAGTCCAAGAACCTGAACCTGGTGTCCTCACTTGGAGGGTATGTATCACTGGGAGCAGAGGTCTATCTTACTAGCTAATACCCACCTGGCTGGCTCTCTGACTTCTGGGAATCCGGCTTCCAGTCTTTAGACTTCAAGTACCTGCCTGCTCTGGACCAGTATTAAGTCTGCCTACAGTATTTGCCCATTTTTTTTCCAGCCCAGCTCTATACTACTAAATGGGCTGATTGATTGCCAAGCTCTCTGTCAAGTGACCAGCATTGCCCAATGGACTCTGCAGACTATATCCTGAACTTTCTTAAGCATTCCACTTCCCTGTTTCCAGACCTATTTTTGATTTCAGATTCTGATCTCTTGCCTAATTCTTGACCACAGCCTCAAATTGACCTCTTGATTTGGCAGCTGATATTGCTTCTTTGGCTCTAGTCCTTTGCTCCAAATACGACTGCATCCTATGCATCTGTCACAGTAGTCTCTTCTACTCTTTCTGGTTCCAGCACCTTCCAACCCAAACCAGGCACGACCCCTCTCTGGTGCCAGCTGGGTGAACCTCAGCCTAAGAAAGGGAATGGAACAGTTTCTCCCCTCCTTAGCCAACATCCCTGGTCTTTCCTAAATGTGTGCTTTGGGCTTGCCCTCTCTGACTTGGCTGGTCTGACCCTTTGACCCAGCTTGACCATTTTTATTCTGTTGGACATCACAAAGAATTAGAATTAAATGAGAGAAAATGCCTGGATGTGCCTTAGGCTGAAGGCATTATATCAGGTTTCTATGTACTTCGGAGGGGCTGGTGTCTGCCCTGCATTCCATTCCACTGACCATGTGGTGCATTCTCAGTGCAGGCGGCTGGATGGAGTGCCTATCAGAAAATACAGCTGCTCACCCCTCAGAACTCCAAGTGCCCTCTCCTGTCATCTGCCTTCCCTGGCTCCAGCCTGCCCCTTCTTGGCCTGGGCCACAGCTTTGATCCAGGGCTTATCCTGATGTCTATTCATGGTTTGTATCTGTCCCTAGCTTGAAATCCATGTCACAGATCTCTCTGAGGGGATGAAGAGGCCAAATTCCTAACATCAGGTTCATACACATCTGTTGTTTTTGCCTGCCCAGCCTCCTCTTCCTTTTTCTGATAGCAGCACCAAACTTTTGCTTAAGGGAATCTGTGCTCAATTCCAATCAAAAATAACATAGATCTATTATGCATGAGAAGTATCCCTCCCCTGGCCAAGGTGTAGGCAGAAGTCCCAAAACAAATTGCTTGGAGGCTGTCTCTCTGAAACTTAAATGGAGCAGTGCAGCAAAAGCTTTATAATGGTCCCAGATAGTTAAACCTTCTTATCTTGAAGGTAATCAATCCTTTTTTGTTTCTACCACCTAGAGACTCAGAATTCCTAGTTCCTGCCCTTTCTAAGCTTCAATTTCCAGATTATTTTTAATTCCCAGAGTTCCTTTATTATTATATTTTTTAACAGTAGCAAGAGCTGGTTCTATTATCTCTAATACATATTGTACACTTCATATGGAAAGATAACATTCTAGACCCATCATGACTGTAAAATATGCAATTGAAGTGGTTCTTACAGGAAGAAAAGAGTGTCAAGTCTTTGGGGACCCATAGATATTTATCTATTACTTGCATAATCCTAACCAAGGTAATTATTTATATCTCAGAGCCTCAGTTTCTTCATTTATAAAACAGAGCACAACAGTGATACCTTTCTCATGGAGATCCAGTGCAGATTGAATGAGAAAATGTTAACCATTTCCTGCTTGCAGGCTGGGACATTATAGGGAAACAAATATTTGAATGAAACATTTTCATATTTACTTTCCAGGTCCACTTTGCTCTGCTAAAATGCTTTCTTAAAAGTATGCAGTAGGCAGGTGATGTGAAACTATCTCTGGGACTTAACCATAGAAAATATTCCTGACGAAGTACACTTTGGATATTTGGTCCAGGAACACAGCCAGTGATTTTGCAAGCATATCTCTCTAGCAAAAACAAGGCCTTTGTACAATAGAACCACTTATTCCTTTGGTTTCTTATCTACTTGAATTGCTCTACTTCTACAGATGGTCAAGTCCCGCCTGGAAGAGACTGGTCTGAGCTCTAAACCGCTATCTTACTAAGGAGGAAACTGAGTGGGGCTTGCCCATTAACACATGGTAGGAGTAGAAAAAAGCTTTTTGACTTTCTTACTCTCTCTGCCCCTTAGCATTTGAAGAATTTTGCTAAGTTAAGGAATAACTTGCCTGGATAAAGAAAAGGCAGAGAATCTTGTCTGATTTCAGGCAAAACTTCAGCCTACAAAACTATGAAAAGTGCAAGATGTAGGAACTGCTGGTGGTGAGTGCTCAGAAAGTAGTTTCATACACAAAAGCCTCAGCCAATGTGTCTGACAGAGGTTTTTTTCCACCTACTCCATTTATGCTCTGTTTCTGATAATGGATGCATTTTGTATCTGTGTGAAATTGGTAGATACAATATTAAGAAATAATAAGCTTATTATGTCAATGTTGATCTTTTTGGTCTACCAGTTTCTGCCTGTCTTAGAAACTTAAAATAATTAAGAGATATTTTTCATTTTTTAAAGCCCAGCTCAACTGTATTCATTGAAACAAACAAATAAAAATTTTAAAGGAAAGGAAGGAAAAGAAATTTAAATCAACAAGAGTATAATTATTGTCCAAATAAATTTTAAAGGTTACATGCCAGATAAGACACCTGATTCATGTCTGTCTCATGAAGGCACTAAATAAATATTTATTGAATGAATGAAAGATAAATACTTGTATGAGCACATCAAGTAACTTGTTAGTTTTTTATAATGCTAGATTATAGACAATGGAGATAGAAGGAGCCAGGAACATTGGTTCAATCCTGACATTTTACAGGAGAGAAAATGAGGGCAAAAAAGAGGTCACTTGACTGAGGCACAGGCTGGTGGCAACTGTAAATTTTCTTACTTCCGTCCTGGCAAGTTGTCATTGCAAACCTCTTCCCATGAATTGACTTTTAATGCATACATAATCAGCTTACTTAAAACTTACTTAATAGGTTTCTCCCCTCAGTTTGTCCTAGTAATTTCATTCTTTTATTCTTTCATTCATACAATATATATTCATTGTGTACTGTTATGTGTCAGACACTGTTCTAAGAAGTGAACAAAACAGACCAAAATCATGCCCTTCAGAGAGCTTCTATTCTAGTGGGAGAAGGACAGGCAAGAAAAAAGGAAGTAAATATACAATGTATCATATGATAATAAGCATCCAAATAAAACCAGATAAAAATGATGGGGCTCCACTCCTAGGTATATAGACATGGTATATAGTCAAGAGACATGATAACATACATCCACACAAAAACTTGTGTACAAATGTTCTTAACAATATTACTTATAATAGCCAAGAAGTGGACATAAGCCAAATAGTCATCAACTGATGAATAGGGCAATAAAATGTTTTTTCTCTATATAATGATATATTAATTAGCCAGAAATAAAAAGGATTAAAATACTGATGCATGGTACAACATGGATGAACCTTGAAAACATTGTGCTAAGAAGCCAGTCACAAAACTACAAATTGCATTATCCATTTATATGAAAAGTCCATAAAAAGCAAATATATAAAAAGTAGGTTGGTGGTTTGCTGGGACTGGGAAGTTGATGATAGGGGAGTGACGGCTGAGGGTACAGAATTTATTTTTGGGGTGATGAAAATGTTCTAGAGTTGATAGTGGGGATAGATGCACAACTCTGTAAACACACTAAAAGTCACTGAATTTTACCCTTTAAATGGGTGCATTGCATGGTATGTGAATTATATCTCAACAAAGCTGTTTAGAAAATGATAGGGAATACTGGGGCGGGAGTAGGCTGCTGCTATTTTAGGAAGGATTGTCAAGGAAGGCCTCACTGATAATGTGACATTTGAGCAGAGGCTTCAAGAAATGGAGGGAGTGACCCTGTGGATATTTGGGGGACGAGCATTCCAGGCAGAGGGGACAGCAAAAACTAAGGTCCTTTGGTGAGTAAAAGATTAAGATATTGGAGGAACAGCAAGAAGATCAGATGGCTGGTGGAAGGAGCAAGGGGGAGATGGTTGAAGGATTGAGTGGGGGATATGTGGGGGTGACTTGTTGGCACCTGAAGAACTGTGGCTTTTCTCTGAGTGAGAAGGGCAACCTCTGGAGGATTCTGAGCAAAGACATGCTGTGATTTTTCAAACAAATCATTCTGCTATTCTTATAATAGGTCAGAAAATTAACTGAATTCATAATGGTGTTCAAAGGAACATTTGACTCCACTACTGGAATTCAGAACATAAATGGAACCAGGGAAGAAATCTGTGTCACCCAGGCCTGCTGAGAGCATTGCCCAGTCTTCACTGTCGGGGCCAGGGGCTAGGGAGGAACTTGAGCTCCGAGGCTAGATCTGACACAGTTACATCTGGTTTTATAAAAACTTTCTTTATGAGAGGAGACAGCTATCAGATTAACCAGTAATTATATTTGACAATAAGAATGCCAGGCCATAAAAGCATTATCTGACATAACTGGAAAGCTATATCTAATATAACTGGAAAGTTAGTGATTGAGATGAGCAGTGGAAGCTGACGTGTGAGTCCCTGCCTACGTCAAAGGATAGGCAGAGGAAAATAAGTTACTGAGTTCACAGACTTTAGAATCCATTTATCTATTTTTAACTTCTGTTCTCTATGTGCTTTGTTACCAAGAGACACTATGGAATCAATGGGGGCAAGAAGGAGTGGTGGCAGGAGGGCAATGATGAATTTATTTACTTTTTTGATGGCTTATGATTCCTTATTGTTTTTCAGAACTAATTTTTAACATTTTTTCCTCTACATTTCAAATCAAACTTTTTTTTTTAAATACACACATTCTATAGCATCCTATTTCTGTGGGTGAAATTTAAGGAATATTTTTTTCTCTAAGGTTTAGCTAACTCCACTATTGATGACTTGCATTTACTTAAATAAAAGAAATCATAGGGCTGTACACCAGGTATTTTTACGGAATGACTAGTGGTCTGAGTACTAGAGAGTTATGTTGTGGGAGGTGAGAAATACCCTCCTAAGTCAGTCATTTTCTGTTTCTCAGATGGTATTCAATAAGAAATGAGGAAATGCTAGTTGAATGGATGAATTTATAAAGCACAAAGTGTGTGCTCTTACCGAGCTCCTAAAAATAAGCTATCCAAAATGCAGCCAATAAAATAATGCACACTTTACAAAGAAAACTAGATAATTAACATGAATAATAATTTTGCAGAGGCATTATTACCCTGAGTATGCCTGTTATTCTCAAGGGAATTGAGACACACTTGGAGAAAGAAGATCCTGTAGCTGATTTTATCAGGGCAGCCCAGAGGGCTTGGGTCCACAGCATCAGGTAACAGATTGAATAGACTAGATGTGCTGGAGACTCGTAGAGCCAGGCCGAGGAGGTATGGCATATGCACAGTTAGGATGTAAGATGAGTTTGGGGACCAAGGTTGTTTGGAGCCTGGGGTCTGAACAAGGAGTTGGCTTTTAGCTTTTCCCTTCCCACCTTTTGTACACTTGTCTCTTCGTTACTTCTGTTCCTCTTTTCTTCTCTCTCTTGTCCTTTTCCTGCCATTCATTTTCTGTTTCTCTCCATATATATTATTATACTAAATGAAGCCCGTTTTATTGATGTGACTATTCAATAAAGTTTTATGTTCCTGTGTTTATTTTTTTATTCATTCTCTTGTGGGTTGCCTGTAAAGGAAAAAAAAAATCAGTAAGTATTATGTTTCCTTTTAAAAGTAGACAAAGTAAAAAAAAAATTTTTTTTTAAATAAGTAGATTCCTTCTTTTTAGTGGGTCAGTGGTTTTTGGTAGGAAAAAAAAAAGAAAAAGTAAAACCTTCCTCACTAGCTCCAAATCTGCACAAAAATGCTCAAAAAAATTTCTTTGGTCAGGAAGAAAAGTGGTGAATTAGAAAGGGGGAAAGACCATCCTATTTATGTATGTTACATAATAGAAATTGATTTTTGATAAGGAAGTCAGCAGCTGCAAATACTGAAGTTCAGCTTTTATGATAAATGGTTGGTCTATTTTAGGGTTCTTGCCAAAGCTGGAACAGGTGCCGACTTTTTTATTCTTTTTTAATCACTCATAGCTCACAGGGGTTTAACTGGCTCGAAGGAGGCCCTCACTCAATGGACTTATGCCCAAATGGGCTGTTGTTCAGGCAGCACAATGCTTCAACCGGCTTGGTGCTCTGATACAATTCCCAAAGCCCTTCTGGAATAGTTGGCTAGGCGGACTCCCACCCATATTAAAATTAGAATCACACCTGCCGCATCCAGCATGTGTTAAGTTTCTGAAAATACTAGAGAAGGAAGATGGCAAAAGTATTCATACCAACGTCCTTAAAGGGACTGTCATCCTAGCACATTGCGGGTGGGGGTGAAAGAGAAGGGAATGGGAATCATCAATGGCCTTTGCTTCTATTAGGAATTAATGCAGGACTACAGGAATTCTCTGAAGCATATTTGTTTCCACCTCTTTTTTTTTTTTATGTAGTTTTCAAGCATAAGCTTAGTATTGTCAAACTTCTGGGTCCCTTTTACTTCTTCAAAAAAAATTTTTTTTTTTAAATTTTACTTAAAATTGCTGAGAACAGAATACAACACAAAAAGATGCAAAGAGGAAGGTAGAGAGACCAAGAGGGGCTGGGGAGGGTATTCAGAGGTAACAGTTGGGAAGTCACAGTCCACTTGTACTTGCCAGAAGCTCACATGCCTACAGAGCTCTCAGATCATGTAAATGGGGGGCTTGGCTGAGGCCTAGGAAGATGGATAGTGGCTGGGCCGGGGGGAACTAAAGAGGATCAGCTTGTGTAAGGCTGCTTAGCTCCAGTCGGTTGTTGCCATGTGAGATTGTGAGCTCAGAGCTGCCAGATCTTCTGACTTTTCGAGAGAAATCTGGATGCCATATAAGATTTCCTAATTTTTAAAACATTGAGGAGGTCAAATTAAACACATATCCGTCAGCTTATTTTGCCCATGGGCTGCTTGCTGATTAGTGACCACCATTACTTCTGTGCCATCCGCTGTTCCCCTTCTATACCAGTATGAATCATTGGTTCCAATACAGCCTGGCTTTGCCTTATCCTGACAGCTACCCCATGTCTTTTCAGGCCTGGAGTGTGTCCCCGTCCTTTCTAAATTCCCTCCCTGCCACCATTCCTCCTCTTTGAGTCTTACTCAACCTTCACTTTCCTCCAACTTTCTCTGACAGCCTTTCTGTGCTTCCTCAGCCCATTCTTTCATTTGACATATATTCATTGATGCTTATTATGTGCCAGATACTCTTTTAGACATGGGGACATATCTGTGAATAGAAAGACAAAAAGATCTACCCTTGTTGAGCCCACATTCTAATCTTCCTTGATTTTTCCTTGCCCTTGAATCCACAGAACTTGGAGTGAACTCAAATTTGACCACACCTCTGGCATGTAGGGACTTATAATAGACCCTTATGAATGTCTCCAGTGTGTAAACCCTCCCCTTGACTTACAGTGAGAGCTCCCCGACAGCAGAGACCATGTTTTCCACTTCTTGGAATCTCATAGCTCTCCACCAAATGATCTTGAACTGAGTTTCTAAAATTTCCACTATTTGAGTGATTAAAATGACTTGATTATAACCAATTGAATGGATCACATTAGAGTAATTAAATCACTTCTTATCACTGGTCTTCAGAAAGGAGATTAAAGGAGCTCTCTTTACTTTGACTTTTAAATTACATTTTATTTCGAACCATAGGTTAATCAACCTTGAGGATAAAGAGCTTGGATTTTAGGGATTCACTTTGGGTACTTTGTGGTGTCTATCAGTTTTGTGCCAGGAGGCTCATAGAGAAGGTAATCACAGGGGACAAAGGGAGAAGGAAGAATCTGTCTGCACTTCTCTCTCAGTGATGCTGTTCCAGCACTACATGATGTTGTCTTTGTGCTTTGAGAGATTTAAGGCTGCTCATTCCACAAAGATGCAGATCACACTTGAGAACACTCTCCCTTCTGGGCTTCCTTGGAGCATGAAATTAAGCGAAGAGCAAGTCTGGCTTGGGAGCTAATGATTGTCCACTTTTGAACAAGCCTTTGGCCCTGATCCAAGATAGCTCAGAAGAGCAATGGGAGTCTTTGGTTTCTTATGTCTGAGTTCACACAATGATTCAGAAGTGGACATCTGTGGCTTTGCTGGCCCAGCATCCAATTCCTCTTCTTCTAGAACAGCATCTTGATTTTCCTTAGAGAACTAAACTTAATTAAACTCTTATCCATGTGATTTAGGTGAAGGTTACAAGTCTTAGATCTGCCCTACAGTACTTTTCATCCTCTGACCACTCAAGTCAGTTTAATGATGTTTAGTAGTGGAAGTGTATAGAACATTAGGACAAAATACCTTTATTTCTGCTGAACTAGAGAGCTATATGGGGCTACCATCTGGAAAGCCAACTTGAGAGAGAGCAAAGCCAGCACAGAAGAAAATAGTCTTTGAGACTATGTTTATACATTCAGTCTTAAATTAGTTTCTCCCCATGCAGTTATATTATCCATTTGATATACAGATATATTTATTTTTATTTTTTGAATTTAACTTTAGTTTTCCTAACTTGGTGATTTAATTTTTCAAATATATAAAAACATTAGCATAGTTCCAAAAGTCCAGACTATCCAAAAAGGTTTAGTCTTCCCTTTCACCCTTTTTATACCCTCCCTCTGTAGGACAGGGGTCCCCAACTCCCAGGGTGCAGACCAGTACCAAGCTATGGCATGCTAGGAACTGGGCCGTACGGCAGGAAGTGAGCAGCAGGCGAGTGAGTGAAGCGGCTTCTGTTTTTGCAGCCACCACTCCCCAGCGCTAGCATGACTGCCTCAGCTCCACTTCACATCATCAGGCACTAGGTTCTCCAAGGAGCACTGGTCACTGATGCCAGAAATGTTGGGGACCACTGCTATAGGGGACATTATCATTAATTTCTGATTTATCCTTCTTGTGACCCTTTTGCAAAAATAATCTGATTCATGCACATTTTAATTTACCTAATTTCTCACACATATATTATAAATTCGCACTTAGCCTTTATTTGGGCTAACTTTATATCTTAGAAATCATGTCTTTGAATATCAAAGAGCTCTTTCTTATATTTTTAAATAATTGCTTCATTGAGATATAATTCACACACCGGACAATTTGCCCGTTTAAAGTATGCAATTCAATTGCTTTTAGTACATTCAGAGTTGTATGACCATCACCACAATCCATTTTAGAACATTTTCATCTTCCCCCAAAAGAAACACTGTAAGCTTTTAACAGGCACTTGCCATTCCCCCCAATTCCACCACTCTAACAAACCACCAATATATCTTCTGTCTCTATAGTTTTGCATATTCTGGACCTTTCACTTAAACGGAATCATTTTTTAATTAGCTTCTTTCACTTATAACGTTTGCAAGGCTTATCCATGTCATACCATGCCTCAGTGCTTCAGTTCTTTTTCTTGCCAAACAACACCCCATCCTATGGACGTGCCTCATTTTGTTGCTGCATTCTTCAGTGATGGACCCTTGAGTCATTTCCACTTTTTAGCTATTATGAATAATACTGCAATAAACATTCTCTTACAAGTTAGTTAGTGTATGGATAAATGTTTTCAATTCTCTTGGCTATATCCCTAGGAGTGGACTTGCTGGATCATTTATGTTTAATTTTTTGAGGAATTGCCAGACTGTTTTTCACAGTGGCTGTACCATTTTACAATCCCACCAGTAATGTATGAGGGTTCTGATTTCTCCACATTCTTGCCAATATTTGTTATTTTCTGGCTTCTTAAGTACAGCTGTCTTTCTGGGTGTAAAGTAGTATCTCACTGTGTCTTTGATTTTCACATTCCTGATGGCTGCTGGAACCTTATTCCTTATGACTGCAGCATAGCACTTCTTTTTGTGGATGTACCATAACAAACAAGGCAATTTCTTGTAATCTTTTGCCTTCTGAGGAGCTCAATAGCAGAGAAAGACTGTTAAACTAATGGTTAAAACACATTGCTAGTGTAATTAGATAAGTAAGAACAAGGCATGCCAGAAGTAGAAAAGGGAGAGAATTTGACTCTAGCTGGGAAGTGAAAGGCCTAAAAGAGGGGTGAATCTGAAAGGATAACTTAGAGGTGGGGAGAAGAGCCTTTGAAAGGCAGAAAAGATTCAAAGGGCTTGTGTGCTTAAGGAGATACACTTTCCTTCTCTAGTTTCATTATTCTTACTGCATCATGTGCAAGCTACTTATGAAAGTGGATATTTTTTTTTTCCTATACAGCTAATTTTTTTTTTCCTAACAATACAAGAGGTCAGTGAAGGACTGGCAGGAACTTCACATTTTCTGTGGTCATGTTGGCATGCCAATAAGTAAGGGCATGATGAAATAAAACATTGACTGTCGTGATATGCCTAAATTATAATTAAATATCTTACAATGCATGCCAAGTTGTTCTCTCTGTGGGTAAAAATACATAATGATAATCTAGATTTATTTTGCTGACATCTGACCATAATGAAATGAACTTGGATTGCTTTCATTTCCTTAATCAGCTTCCAAATTCCTGCTAGGTAAGTCACAAGTTGACTGGTATGTCTATGGGAAGAAGAGTCGAGTCTTGATGAATTCCTGGCTTGCATGTGGCTGGCTTGGCTAAGGGAATCCTGCATCTCACTAGGTGGACTCACTCCTTTCTCTCTCTTTCAAAGGGTCTGTCTAGGTGACAAGTCTGGACCATTTGGGGCCAAGTTTATTCTGTCACCATGCCCGAGGCCTGGTTATAACAGGAAGAGATCTGGTTCCTAGTTCCGTTTCCAAGCCTTGTTTTCTGGACCAGCTGTGGGCCATTGTCTGGTTTATGATGATCCTCTGTTTGGCTCTACCCAGGGACTCCAGGGATGGGTGAGGTAAGAGATAAATAGAAAAGCCAATCCCAGTCCATCTGGCCCTACTGGCCCTTTTGACTACGGGCTATTTATTTATTCCAGAATTCCATTTTCAAATTCTGTCTGCTGATTCTTAGCGCTGATACTGGCCTAAACCAGAAGAACACAGAAACCTCTTGTTCCCTTTGGTTCAGCATATCTTGAACCCAGACTTTACAAAATCTTGGATGAGATCATTTCATTCAAATCTACCTCTGATAGAGAGGACCCCAAAAGACCCCAAAACCAGTAGTTAAAATGGAGTAAGAGACTGGGAGGGGATCAGGAGATTTAATATTTAATTTATCTGTTCTGTGCACTTTTTTTTTAAATCAAAATACATATTACTTTCATGAAAAAGAAGACAAAATAAATTCATCATGAATTCATCATTAAAAACTTCTTCCATAAGATCAGGTTATTATCACAGCCCCTCTGGGGGGCTATCCTCAGAGGCCAGCAGCAGGAGTCTTTGCTCTGTTAACAGTTGTACTTAAGACCTTCTTTCCCTTTGTCATGCAGATGTCAGAAAAGAAAGAAAACAGATATGATTGAGGGCATCTCCCTGTTGGAAATGTGAGATCATACAGTGACGTGGCTAAGAGCACAGTATATAGGGTTTAAGCAGATGAGACTAGGAGGTCCTCACAAGCTTGTGACTCAGCAAGATCTCAGAGAACAGTATCCCTCACCTTGGCCCTGGGCCACTTTTGCTTCTCCTTTATTTAAAGCAGTAGTAACCCTTAATGCTTATTCAGCATTAGGCATTATGCTAAACTCTTCCTTGATCTTATGTAATTCTTGCAACATCCTTGTTATTTGGAGACGAATAAGCCTATTTCAGAGATGAAAAAACTGAGGTTCAGAAAGGTGATGTACTTGCTCAAGGTCATCTAGCTAATGATGAAGTTTGGATTCCAACCCAGGTTGATCTGACTCCAGAGCTGGAACCATTAACGACCATGCTATACTGTTCTTTGGTGTAACATATTTTTCAGATATATAACATTATGAGATGTTCAACCAAGACATTTTGAAAATATTCAGATATTCAGTGCCTATGTCAGTCAAGCATTTACTTAAAGTTTCAAAACAAATGAAACTTAAAGTTTCATTTGTTTTATAGGTTTAGTAAAAGAATATTTTGTGTAAAATTTCACCCCTGAGATATTATTTACATTGTAAGGTTGGTACAGTTGTGTTTCTGCATTGCCAAACTGAGCTTGGTTAGCTCAATTTGAAGCTATGTAAATGTCTTTTTAAAATAAGATTTATTAAATAATTATATAACTATATCTAGTTTGGCTTCTAGTTCTTAGGTTACATATTTCACCTCTGCCAAAATATAATAACATTTATAAAATTAAAAGCTAAATCATTAAGTGTCCAAAACTTATAAAATTCAATTATAGGTATATAGAGTTAGAGAGGTAGGACACCAAAATTATAAGAGCTAAACCTCTGTGTAATACAATATCATCTTGATGAGGCAGCTGATACCTTCTTTTGCTATTCGCAGCATATAACTGTGATGTGATAAGCGCTTGTGCAAAGCAGATGGACCTGGACCTTGCTGGGTATTTAATGGAGGGCAGTCGCCTGGGGCTATGGGAACATGCTTAAACAATTTCATGTGAGTGGTCCTAAATGGATCTTAAAATTTTTTTTGAACAGTGCAAATCCACTACCTCCATAATTAGTTTATAAGAAGTTTTAATAATTGATTAAAGATGACAGAAGTTTCATTTCATGTTGTTAAAAAAAAATATTTAAGTTAGCAGTTCAAATTAACATATTAGTGGTCTTTGATATATGTGTGAGTTGTTTTTATTAGTTTTCAAATGAGTGAGGTACATCTTTCTAACTTGAAAAACTTCTCACAAAAGTTGCATGACAGTATGTATGATTCCATTATTAGAAAAATCAATAAAACAAATCTTTATGTATCTCTATAAAATATGTGATGATGGAAGGAGATTTGACTTTGAGTGGTGACAACACAATGCAATATACAGATGATGTATTATTAGTTGTACCCTTAAAACCTATATAATTTTATTAACCAATGTTGCCTCAATAAATTAGAAAAAAAGAATCTACTGTACTACTAGAGAGGTAAACTGGGAAGTTGGGCCTTCCATTTATATTTTAAACATTTTGAGTTGTTAAATTTTTAAAGTAAAATTTTTGAAAGAGAAAAATAGGTATATATTTTTTAAAATAAAAATATCCAAAATCTGTTCCTTAGGACATTTGACAGCCACAAGCAGTCTTGACCATCTAGATCCTAACCACAAGGGGGTGCTGTTGGACTTTGGATGAGCCACTGCACCAGCACCTCAGTTTTCTCCTCTGTAAAATGAATGAATCACAAGGCAATAGCAGAGAGGTGGCCTTGAGAATTATTTGGTGTATCTGGGAGCCTGTCTCTAATATTCCTCAATCTGAATGGGAATTGAGGGAATGTGAGACCAAAGACTCCTTCTAACTGACTGTATTTATGAAACCAGAACAAAGAATGTCATGTTCAGTTTCCTCCTTTGATCTGTCTCCTCTCACACACATGATCAAGTGCTGGAGTAGAAGCAAGCTTGGAAGTCAGCTTTCCTTTTCCTTAAAGAATCTGGTGAAAGTCATGCACCTTCATCCTAGAAAACCGCTTGGAAGGCTGAATTTCAATACAACTCCTAGAGAATTCCAGGCTCTGATTAAGTACCCTTTTTGGAATTAATTCACTCATTTAATTTTATCCAGGAGGAAAGTATGGTCCAGAGAAATGAAGACCACATAGCAGATAGGGAAGACTCAACTATGTTCCTGCACTCTGAGTCAGATTTATGTGTGTATTTGAAACTAGGTGTGGTCTTTAAAAATCAGTAGCTAGGTACAATTACGAGTAAAAAAGCTTGACAGGTCTTGTGGGGCCACAATGGTGACCTCAGTTCTCTCAATGGCCCCACATGGTTTAGTAGACACAATGGGTCCAGCCCGGTTTTCCTTTGCTGTTGCACCCAGTGCTTGGCCTCTGAGAACTGGGCTGCTCTTGGGATGGGAACTGCCTATAATGCACCCCTGATATCAGGCCAAAACACTTTACCTGAAACTACATTCTTGCTTGCCTCTCTCCCCCCACTGAGTCTGTTTCCTTCATGCTCTCACAGGCTTTTCCTAAAGAGCATTTTTCCAGTGAATCACACACACAACCCAGTCCCTTTCTCAGGATCTGCTGCTAGGGAATTTGACCTAATACAAGTGATGTCACTAACGTCATTTTATAGTTTCCAGAGAATGATGACCTATGTGATAACAATACACTGAGAGGTTCACTTTATAGACTCACATTTGGGACCTCAGATATCATCTAGTCATTTTACAGAAAGGACACATATATATGTGTTTGTGTGTGTGTGTGTGTGTGTGTGTGTATGTATCTTTATATGTGTTTTTATAATTTTACTTATTTATTCCTTTGCTTTTTCCACTTGTATCACATCACAATTATTTTCCTTTAATTCTATCTTTATAACATAATTGTAAAGAAATGCATACTATTCTAATATATGAATATAGCTTTTTTAAAAAAAAACCCTAATATACTTGAACAGGGAAGTCATTATTTACATTTTTATTATTATAAATTATAAAAAGGAATAGCTTCATATGAAGATTTTTTTTCTGTGTTCAGATTATTTTCTTAGGAAAGAGTCCTAGAAATGGAGTTACTGGTCCACAGGATATGATAAATCTTACAAATTTATTTTCAAAAAGATTTTACCAGTTTATACTCCCAACCATAGTGCCATCAACAGTTTGAACCCTCTTGTCAATGTTGAGTAAATTCATTAAAAGATCCCCCAAAACCAGAACTTTAACTTAAAATGAAAATAACTCATTGCTCTGTTAATGTACTTTTCTTTATTTCTTTATTGAAAGGTTGAAATTTTTTCCTATATCTATTAGCCATCTCTGTTTCCTGTTTTGGGAATTTTCCCTCTGGTTCAGGGCTTTAATAATGAAATTATGTAGTTTTGAAGGCTTCTCTGGCAAAATATACTGGTATAGATTTGGTTATTAAGGTCTTGATTTAGAGATATTTATGCTGTAATTTCTCTAGAGCAACATTTTTTTAACTGCTCTGAGCCAAAATGTTTGGGGGGAGATCTGGGTCTGAAGAAATTCCTTTAGTAATTAACGCTCAACCAGATTTACCTCCCTCACAGAAGCAAGATGGAATGTCTCAAAGAGAGGATTTCTCAACATTAGATACAATGAGATATTTAACAAAATATTTTAAGTGAAATGGAGGCAGAAATGAAAACATCCTGATGGAATCAGAAAATATCTACACATTTATGAAGAAACACAAAGCAGATAGATGACATTGTTCAAAACCCAAGGATTAGAGCAATAAATCCATATACCTTGATGATACAAATGTCCTTAAGTGTTAGGTCTGTCTCACGATTTCAAATTGTGGTTTTGAAAACATTTCTTACTTTATTGTTTTCCTCATTTCAGAAGTGAGGTAACCTTAAGAAATATCAAGTTGAATAGATAATCAACACCTGCCTCCTTCTTAATGTAGCATCATATCAATTACCTATTTTCATGATAACGAAAATTTAAGTACTGACAAATTTTCAAGAGACAAGATGAAATTCTGTGCTGGAATTCTTCAAGGTTGAGCCTAACCAGAGGTAAACTTTGTTTCAGCAAATCTATGAAAATAAGCTCAGTTAATTTTGAGGAGTGGAAAAAAGGATTCTGAAATACTCCTTGCTTCTCCAGACGTATTGTTTAACCTAGCACATTCCTTAGAGCAGCTGCTCCAAATCTTCTATTCTTTCCCCAAACCCTTGTTGGCTGTGAGAAGACAGAGGCTGGATGATCTTCGGCTGGATGACCTTCTTCGTTCAAGTTCCTTGTCTTCAATCACCTCCATCTCTACCCAACTCAACTATAAGTTCTGCTAAGAGCACTCAGCTTTCTTGGCATCCCCTTTTTCTATCACAAAGCAGAGTGCTTGGTACATAGGGACGGTTCAATAATTACGATTTTAAAAATGAAAGGGGCAAAGTCAACTGAACAAAGTGGACTCCAGATTTTATCTGAACTCAGACCCTGACTGGAGCCTGTTGCCTTGGAATAACTAAGAAGGAACACGGCAGAGTGCTTTACACAGGGCTAGGCTGGAGTCTGGTTCTACCATTCATTCCTTAACTGGATGATCTTGGGCAAGTTTTTTGAAACTCTCAAACCCCAACCCCAATATTTTTCAGATACTTCATTTCATAAAATGAGGATAATAAAAATTTCTGCCTCAAGGGAGGTAAAAGCAAAAATAAATGAACTGACCATAAAAACTAAAAATCTTCTGCACAGCAAAAGAAACTATCAACAGAATGAAGAAGCAACCATCTAGATGGGAGAAGATATTTGCAAACAATACCTTCAAAAAGAGGCTAATATCCAAATATATAAAGAACCCACCCAACTCAACAACTAAAAAAGTAAACAATCCAATTTAAAAGTGGGCAGAGGAACTGAACAGATACTTCTCCCAAGAAGACATATAAACAACCAACAGATATATGAAAAGATGCCCAACTTCACTAACTATTAGAGAATTGCAAATCAAAACCACAATGAGATACCACCTCACACCTGTTAGAATGGCTACTATCAACAAGACAAATAATAACAAGTGTTGGAGAGGTTGTGGGGAAAAAGGAACCCTCACACACTGTTGATGAAAATGTAGATTGGTACAGCCACTATGGGAAACAGTATGGAGGTTCTTAAAAAATTAAGGATAGAATTACCATATGACCCAGCAATTCTCCTTTTAGATAGCTACCCCAAAAGTTTAAAATCATTTATTTGTAAAAATATATGTACTCCTATGTTCACTGCATTATTCACAGTGGCCAAGACATGGAAACAGCTGAAGTGTCCTTTGATAGATGATTGGATAAAGAAGATGTGGTACATACATACAATGGAATATTACTCAGCCACAAGAAAAGATGAAATACTGCCATTTGTGACAACATGGTTCAATCTTGCGATTATCGTGCTAAATGAAATAAGTCAGACAGAAAGTGTTGAGAACCATGTGTTTTCACTCATTTCAATTATAAAACTGAAAGCAACAAGTGAAGAAGACAAACAAAAACACATAGACACAGACAACAGTTTAGTGGTTACCAGAGGGAAAGAGGGGAGGTAGGGAGGTAGAACAGGGTAAAAGGGTCAAATATATGGTGATGGAAAGAGATTTGACTTTGAGTGATGAACACACAATGCAATATACCTATGACATATTATTGAATTATATACTTGAAACCTATAAATTTTTATTAACCAATATCACCCAAATATATTTAACTTCAAAAAAAGGTGAAAAAAATTCTGCCTCATAGAGGTTTTGGGAGGATTAAATTAGATAAAGGATTTGGTATGGAGTGCACAACTTAACAATTGTTGAAAATGGATGTGATACATATTGTCATATGTAATCAGTATCAAACCTCTGAATAATTTGCTAGCTTTGTAAACTGTTTTCCTAATGTCTTGATATCATCTGCAGGCAAACCTCAGTTAAAAAGGAAAGTGGGTGTTGAAGGAGAGTGGGAATTGTTTCTTGGCTCTGTCTTCCAGATTTCAGAATTTGTCTGTCTCTGGTGCCAGGAAAGCCTGCCCTTTCCCCATTTCACAGAGGGAGGACAGAACAAATGGCCTTCTGCTTCACTTTCCCATGGAGCCCTAAGAATCCTCTTTGGCATTTAATGTCCATGAAATTGAATTGCTTGAATTCTCATCCCCCTTCTCATGAGTGGACTTTAGACAAGTTGTTTTCTTCTAAACTTGTCTGCTCAGCTCTTTGAGATCATTTTTCTTTTGTGAATTCCAAAACTTTTCTTCTCACATTCCTATCAGAACATAACTCAATCACAAAGATTTCAAGGCACAATAATTAACATACACTGACTGTTCATTAACTCACTCAACAAACGTTTGTTAGATGCCTATTGTGTTTTCTTACATAAAAGAGCACATATTTAGAAATAGAAGAGTTTGTTTGCTTTTCCTCTTGACATCCTTTCATCCTAACGAGGTCACCTTTTTGTTGTTCTCAAACAATGTCTGACTACAGTGACATCTACTGGTAAAATTGAGCACTAAACAAGAGTTTGTAACGATGTAATCTTAAGGTATTTTAACAATTTGTTTTTCCCTGAAGTATAGTCCAGGCAGACGTCCAAATTGGCATTCTTCGATAACAACAACTACTGAACCACTTCATTAAAATCGCTTCCCCATAAATGATTTCTGAACCTTAAAAGCTTTTCCATTTGAAATGCCATTGCTATCTTTACTGAAAAATCATAGGCCAAGCTGCTGGACAGCCTTTTGAAAGGACCGTACACAAAGAAGTGCATAGAATCTCAGGAAAAATATTGCATTAAAATAACCCATATTAAGTCGAAAGGCTGGGATCCATGACTAACATAGCATTGCCATCAACTGATAGATTCCAGGGCATTCCAGCTCACAAATTAATTATTATTAAAAGTTAATTTGTGTGCCACCTGGGAATTTTGTCTTACATGTAATGCCGTGCCTAGTGGTTAAATCCTTAAGGTATCCATCAATAATAGCTCATTTTACATAGCATAATTGAAATACTGAGAATTTGCAAAAAGGGAACATGAAGGGAACAGGAAGTAATGCTTTTATAATAGTGTAAATAATTAGATGTTTAAAATTGAGAAGTAAAGTTTTTAAATTAAAGATTTTTTTTTATTACCTTGAATTCTGGGGTGAGAAATGACAGTAACCTGTCATAGTGTTGCTGAGTTTTCTTAGTCACTTATTTGGCTAGGTGTCCTCATGGTTGTAAGAGGCTGCAGCAGCTCTAAGTATCACCTTCTTATAGAGCAAATGTTCTTGTCCGAAGCCTCATTGTGAGGACAAGAAAATCTTTCCCAAAGGTGTTGCCTGTAGACTTCCCTTCTCATCTCACTAATCAGAATTGGTTTCTTTGCCTCTTCCTGTATCAATCACTGGCAAAGTGGATTAGAATCATCATGGTAATTAAAATTCATTCCCATCTTAGCCCCTCTGAGGTTGTGTTGGGGTCACCTTCCCGGAGCAACTAAACAAAATAGGGGATATTCAAGAAAGGGAAAAGGAGGCAGATGGGTTTAGTGTCTTCTATTATTGAGAAGTTGAATGGGAAGGGAGAAAAACGAAACAGGTGTGGGTGATTCTTTCTAGAAGTCTAGGTATTATGGGAAGAACTAGGATAATGGCAAAAGGGAAAGGTTGGAATCAGAGAAGGGTTTGTTTGCTTTTGCTTAGCTTGAAGATGGGGGAGACCTAAACTATTTATATTTAGAAAAAAAGGGGCCAGTAGAAATGGAGAGTTTGAGGAATTAGAGACACAAGTTCCTGGAGCATATGAAAAAGGATGAAATCTCTAGTACCAGACATCAGTATTTTAAAGATCAAATTTTTAAAAAATGGGCGAGTCCATTGGAGAATCGCCAACTTTTTATTTCCTTAATGAGAAAACTTTTTTTAAAAATCAACAATCTTTTCATAAAAATTACTTTTTTTGGTAGCGGTTTCTGATTTTTAAATATTTTTTTGTTGACTTTGGAACTGTCCAGATTTGTTTTTAATTAGAATTTTTTTTTTTGCTATTGAAAATATTGGTTTAAGCTGAATAAGGTCAGCATATTAAATAATAGCATTGTACTGATGTTAATTTTCTGATTTTTCAAAATTTCCTGTGGTTATTGAGAGAATATCCCTTTAAAGGAAATACACATTGCAGAATTTTAGAGGTTAGGATGGTTAATTTTATGTGTCAACTTGGCTAAGCTATGGTGCCCAGTTGTTTGGTGCAACACTCATCTAGATGTTGGTGTGAAGGTATTTTTAAGATGTGATTAACATTTGAAGTAATAGACTTTGAGTATACCAGGTTATATTCCATAATATGGATGGGCCTCATTCAATCAGTTGAAGGGCCTTAAGAACAAAAACTTAGATTTCCCAAAGAAGGAATTCTCCTCGAGACTGAAATATACAAAGTCAGCCTGAATTTTCAGCCTGCTGCCCTGTGGAATTCAGACATAAAACTGCCACATCAACTCTTACCTGAATTTTCAGCCAGCCCCCCATAATTTCGTGAGCCATTTCCTTAAAATAAATCTCTCTCTGTCCCTCTTTCTCTCTCTCTCAAGAGAGATGTATACATCTCTCTTATCTAGGATGTATCTTAGAGATATGTGTACATATATACATATGTGTACACACACACACACACACACACACACACACACACACACACACTGGCTTGTTTCTCAGGAGAACCCTGATATAAGGGGTAAATGGCATCATGTTTTCCCCTTTCAAATATTCATTCTTGGGGAATCCAGTAAGGTTCAAGAGGAATTATTTGTACAATTGTTGCAGCATTTTTGTAATTTTGGAATTATGTCAAAATAAAAAGGTAAAAGGAAAAGAGCATATTTAAAAGCTGGTTTGGAACACGTTTTTTCTTTTATATGCAGGCATATTATTTGGCTAAGTTCCCAAGGTAGCTGACAAAGGACTATTTAACACATAATATAGCTGAAATATTGGTCCACACCAAGGTGATAAAACAGGAGCAAGGCAATACTGTTTTGTTTTTGAAATTTAAAAAATTTTTATTGAATATAATTGACATACAGTATTATATTAATTTCATGTGTGCAGCATAGTGATTTGACATTTGTATACATTGCAGAACAATCACAATAAATCTAGTTACCATCTCTCACCATACAGGGTTCACACAATATTATTGACTGTACTTCTATGCTATACATTATATCTTCATGACTTAACTTACTTTATAAGTGTGTTTCTCCTGATCTCCTTCACCTGTTTTGCTTTATATATTTTGGTGGTGCCGTGCTAGATACATGTATATTTATAAACGTTTATCTTCTTCCTGGCTTGACCCCTTGTCAGTGCTGAGCTGATCAAGAAAGGAAGGGTTTGATGGTGAGACGCCCAGCTGCAAGAATGCGTGAGGAGCCGACATGAGAACGAAATGGCAGGCACCAACTTTATTGCCGGGAGCATGCACTTCTATGCTAGGGACGGCATGGGCTTTATGTATGTCAGAGAACAATGGTGGCATTCTGCCATGCATGCGTAATAAACAATAAGCTGAGTCATACTTACGCAAGTTAGGCGCAGGCGCCCTACTAAATTAATTAATGTCACATTTTAAATCAGGAGTCCTATCCCAAGCCATGAGCCTGGATCACAGGCAGACCTGGGACCCACGCACCTTTATCATTATAAAATGCCCTTCTTTGTCTTTTATTGCAGTCTTAAAGTTGATTTTACTTGATATAAATACCACTACACCGTTTCTATTTGCATGGAATACCTTTCTCCATCCCTTCACTTTCAGTCTGTGTGTGTCTTTACTTCTGAAGTGGGTCCTGTATAGGAAGCATATAGATGAGTTGTCTTTTTTTTTTTTTTAATTCATTCAGCCATTCTTTGTCTTTTGATTAGATAATTTATTCCATTTACATCTAAAGTAATTATTGATAAATATGTACTTATTGCCATTTTGTTCATTGTTTTCTGGTTGTTCCTTTTTGTTCCTTTGTCTCCTTTTCTCTTCCTTTGTGTTTTGATGACATTCTGTAGTGTTGTGTTTAGCTGCCTTTTTCATTTTCTTTTGTGTATTTACTGTAAGCTTTTGTTTTGTGGTTGCTGTGAGGTTCACTTATAGCATCCTATGTATAAAACAGTCTATTTTAAGTTGATAGCAATTTGAATTTGAACATACCCTTAAACTCTACATCTTTACTCCCCCCCACATTTTTTTGTATCACATTTTACATATTTTTATTTTATGTACCCCTTACCTAGTTTTTGTAGTTTTAGTTACTTTTACTACTTTTGACCTTCATATTAGTTTTGTACCTTCACTATATATTTTCCAGTGAGATTTTTACTTTCATTTTTTTTGTTGTTATTTAGTGTCATTTCTTTTAAGCTCAAAGAAGTCTTTTTAACATTTCTTATAAGGCTGGCTTAGTGGGTATGAACTCCTTTAACTTTTGCATATCTGGCAATCTTTATGTATCTTTCAATTCTGAATAATAACCTTGCCAGGTGAAGTATTCTTGGTTGGAAGATTTTTTTCTTTCTGGACTTTGAATATATTATGACACTCCCTCCTGGCCTTCAAAGTTTCTGCTAAAAACTCTGCTGATAGCCTTATGGGATTTCTCTAGTATGTAAAATGTTGTTTTTCTCCTGCTGCTTTTAGCGTTCTCTCTCTTTTATCTTTAACTTATAATATTTTAGTTCTAATATAGCTTGGTGTGGATCTCTTTGGGTTCATCTTGTTTGGCCCTGTATGGGCTTCTTGGACATGGATATTTGCTTTCTTCCCCTGATTAGGGAAGTTTTCATTATTTCTTCAAATACATTTTCTGCTCCCTTTTTTTTTCTCATCTCCTTTTGGGAACCCTATAATGCAAAGTGTTATTCTACTCTATGTCGTCTTATAGGTCCCTTAAGGTATCTTCACTTTTTAAAATTCTTTTTTCTTTTTGCTGCTCTGTCTGGGTCAGTTCCATTACTTTGTCTCCAAATTCACTGATTTTTTTCTTTTGTTTCATCCAGTCAGCTGCTGAACCCTGCTACAGAGTTTTGTTTTGTTTTGCTTTTTTTTTTCTTTTTCCAGTTTAATTATTGTATTCTTCAGCTCTGTGACTTCTGTTTGGTACTTTCTAATACTTTCTATCCCTCTGTTGAAATTCTCACGGTGTTCACCCATTCTCCTCCCAAGTTCAGTGACATCTTTATGAACATTATTTTGAACTCTTTATCAAGAAGATTACTTTATCACCATTTCACTAAGGTCTTTTTCTAAAGTTTCATCTTATTTTTTCATTTAGAACATATTCCTTTTCCTCCTCATTTTACTTGACTCTCTGTATTCGTCTCTATAAATCAGGTGAGATAGCTATCTCTGCCAGTCTTGAGGGTTTTTTATGTGAGACGTCCTTTGCACCTCAGAAGCAGAGCCAGGTGCTCTAACAGGGGATACCCCTGTTTGGGTTGTTTGAGCCTGCTAAGGCTGTGATGGGGCTATGGCTACAGCATGGGTGGGTGGACGGGGCATTTACCTGGCTGAGCATGGCTGGGGTGTAGGGGTGGGTGAAGCATGCCTACTGGCTCTAGCAGGTTAGATGGAGAGTGTCAAAATGGTGCTTGCCAGTGCCAACACTAACAAGGTAGAATAAGACTGCAAAAATGGCACCCATCAGTGCCATCTTCACTTATGGTGTAAGCATTTTCAAACTGTTCCTTTTGTGCTGGGTCCCAGGATGAGTGAGTCTGTGCACAAGACTTTAGGAGCAAATTCCCCATTCTCTGTAGTCTATGGTCCTCCTGGATATAGTTCCCATTGATATCCAGAGCCAGACATTTTGAGGACTAAGCCCCCTGATACTGGACCCAAGGATTGAGGAGCTTGATGTGAAGCACAAATCTCACATTCCCCAGGGAAAAGTTCAATATTATTGAAATCCTTCCTGATTGTGGGTTCTAGTTTTTAGCCTGGGGTAAAATTTTTAGCGAGACCATGTTTTAGCCTCTCTTACCCATCTTGACATGATCCTTTTATCCTTTGTTGTGAAAGTCTATTCATCTAGTTTCCAGGTCTTTTTTGGAGAAAAATATTTCATATTTACTTATAAATTTATTGTGTTTATGAGGGGATGTGAGTTCAGGATCTTCCTCAGCTTCCATCTTGAACTGCCCTCTCACAATATTGTTTGAATAGTGATTCAACCATAAGAAAAAAAAAAAAACCCTTAAGATTGAATAATATGTTTTAGTTAACCTTTATTTTGGTAGAGAAACTATTGCACAATTGTTTAATGTTCCATTTCCAGGTTAAAAAATTGGGAGTAAAACAGTTAGGAGAGTTAAAAAAGAATGGTAGTTAAGAAACAGGCTCTCGGTGTACCTAGAGAGAAAGAGAGGAGAATTTAAGGAAAGTTTCATTTTAAATGATTTAATTAGGAAATATCTGAATACATTTATGTGTTGAAGGCATGGAGCTAGTAGAAGGAGTAGTTGAAATCATACCAGAAAGAAGCAAAATCCAGCGTATGTGAGAAAGGATGGAATCTTAAGCAAAGGTTTTATAGTTTACATACTACTAAGAATTTTTTTATTTATTAAAGTGGAGGACCAACGTAAGGTTGTCAATTTTTATATTTGCCAAGTGAGAGTATTAAAAAAAAAAAAGACCAAGCCATCTAAACAATGGCTATTCACTATAACCATCATCTCATAAATAAAAGGTATTTAAACTCTAAATATAGAAAAACAATATTGTGAGCATTTAAGAAATTAAGCATAGTGTCCCCATTTCACTGAGGGCTGTTTATATGGACTCAGCTTTGGGGATTAGTCCTAATTGAGTCCATATAAGCAGCTGTGTCTACCCTGGTAGCCTGCCTTGAACCCACCAGAACAGGTTATCTCACACACACCTTGGATGGTTGCACATCCTGTTTCCTCCCATGTAACTTTGGCTCTTCTTATGACTTGCTTCCCTTTGTCCCTATGGTCAATAGGTAACCCTTGTCCTGGCTCCAGATTCCTCTCTCCAGTGGCAACCTAAGAGATGGGACCCATGGCACCCACTTCTACTTGTTTATTGAAATTGCATGTATATCTGCCAAGGTTATGATTGCTTTTTTATCACCAACTCTGCTGTTTGTTAATATTCAAACTCACTTATCTCTTTCTGGTTAGCGTATCTTTCCTTTTGTTTTCACCTTATTCATCCCCTCTCCATTGCTCCTCTTGGAATTTTTTTAGCTGGGGAAATCTATTAGCACCTTGTTTCTGCTTCTCTAATTCTCATGGTAGGTGACCTTCGCCTTTACAAGGAACAGCAGGTTTGGTTGCACACCTTACTGGCAGTCTTAGTGCTGTTCCTCTGAGCTTCATTTAGGCTCTTCCCTGCTTCACAATCTTTGGGGTGAAGTCCAGAGTTATTTATCTTCTCATATCTGTAAACGGGAAGCATGAGATTAATTAGAAAGTGTTTTGGGTCAAACAGACTCATGTGCAGCCTGCTCTGTTCTTTGTCCTTTGCTCGTTATGTGACTTACACAAGTGTCTTAAACTCTCCAAGTCTTATCTATTTTTAAAATGGAGAAAAGAACATCAGTCTTATAAGCTTATTCCAATGATTAAATACCAAAAAGTGTGAATGGAGCTTTGAGATGTCCTGGCACATGGCAGGGCTCAAGGAATGGTGGTATTATAACCCCTTTTTCTTCCCTGCACTTTATAGAATTGGGCTATCAAACTTGGTAACTGGTAGCTACATGTGGCCATTGAACACCTGAAATGTGTCTAGTCTCTGATGAGATGTGCTATAACTATAAAATATACACCAGACTGAAAGCTTAGCATGGCAAAATTTTATTAATAATTTTTACATCAATTACATTTTGAAATGATAATATTTTGCATACACTGGGTTAAATAAAATGTTAATAAAATTAATTTCACCTATTTCTTCTTACATTAATTAATAAGGTTACCAGAAAATTCAAAACTACATATCGTCCTTGTCAGCTCTGGCTGCTGTCACACAATACAATAGATTGGGTGGCTGAAATAAGGGGTATCTATTTCTTATAGTTCTGGAGGCTCGAAAGTCCAGTATCAAGGTGTTGGCAGAATTGGTTTGTAGTGAGGGCCCTCTTCCTAACTTGCAGACAGCCTCTTTCTTCCTATATTTTAACATGAAGAGAGAGGAGGCCCTGGTCTCTTTCTCTTCTTGTAAGGACACTAATTTCACAATGAGGACCCCATCTTTATGACCTCATCTAAAGATAATTACCTCCTAAAGGCACCACCTCCTAATACCATTATATTGGGGGTTAAGGCTTCAAATTATGAATATTAGGGAGATGCAAATATTCAGTCCACAACACATATGTAGCTTCTGTTGCATTTCTATTGGACCGAACTATAGAATCTTGATTTTTATCTGTAATATAGAAAAAGTTGACTAATTGTCATCTGGAAGCTTTAGAGATCACTCTTGGATATGATTCCATTGCCCACGTGACATCTCTGATGAAGATGATGTCATGTTATTTTTACCATTTATTTTGTCATACACAGCTGCTTTGTATTGTTAATTGCTCTTTTCACGTTTATAGAAGTTGAAAGAGAGCAAATATGAGATAGGGAAGTGTCACTTGGAGAAGATTGGTCAGATCCCCCATTTTATCCCCAAGGGGAGGTACCACCTCAGTGAAATTATTACAGTTCAGGGCTGTCATTAGGGAATGAGAATCTGGTTGGTCAGCATATATGTAGAAAATATTGGTTATTAAGGTATTTTATGTGTAAGTAACAGAAACTTAATCATGCATAAGGGATTAATTGGAATGATAGTGGTGGGTTCACAGATTTGACAAAAGAAATGGACAACTGGGTGTTAGGAGAACAGGACATAGTGCAACACAAGAGTTCTGCAACCATCACCCATGGCCCACCTCACTGAGTATTGCTGTCATATAGTTCAACTATGTGTCTTTTGCTTTTGTGACTTTGTTCAACATTCAAATGACCAGGAGAGAAAAACTCGACTTTGTTTAGCTCAGGTTGTGGGTCCACCCTCTCCTAAGGCCATGGGGTTGGAATTCTGTATTGCCAGTTCCACAATAGCTGTGGGGATTAGGTTTCCAAAGGAAAGGGGTTGTGTCAGAGACAATGCTTTGTGTTCATGGAATTCTGTTATCTTTTCCTCTTTCTGAACACACAGGTAAACCCTATCTCCTACCTTCTTCTTCAGTTAGGTTATGGTCAATGGGATGTAGGTAGAAATGATGTTCCATGTCCAAGTCTGTGTAGATATAAAATCTGCTTCAAGCTTAGAGGCTATATGTATAAGAAATCAGGATCATAGGATGGAAGGAGCGTGAAAGCCTGAGTCACCACTTAAAGGAGTGACTATAGCGAGCTTACAACTTCCATCAGACTATGATGTAATTAAGAAATAAAACTTTATTGCTACATCTGAGATTTTGAAGCTGTTTGTTATAGTATAATTAAAATACAGGAGTATAATTTTACAAGAAAGGGGATGAAGGATGCTGGGAATACAATATACCATCCTGGGAAGATCACAAGAACCAAGAACATGGAGACCAATATATAAAACAATGCCAACTTTATTAATATACAATAACAAACAATTGTTTAGGGAACCAGGTACTCTTTTGCTTAGTCAATTCTCTTCTGCATTTAAAGTATCTGAGAAGCCAAATTATAATCACATGGATACTTGATAAAATGGACATAAAAAGAATAAGAGATGTTGATTTTATAATTGCAGTGGTCATTCTTGTTTGGGTCATGTTTCTTAAAATGAAGTTCAAAAGCCCCTTGGGCTATACTGCAGGATATTAGGGGGTACGAAAAACCGAGGATAAACTTGGCACATCTTTCTATGGTATCAAAGCTTTGAAAGGTACAATGTTAAATAACTGAATTGGTAATTTAAAATAATATCTTTACACTAAAACAGATGTTATTATTATAACATACCGTTAACACAGATGTTATTAATTAGAATGCCAAAAATCACACGAATTAAAAAACAGCATGAAGCCTCAAAGAAGTTTTGAGCTTGATAGGGGCAGCTTCCAGCTCAGGGTGAGCAGTGCAGCAGCAATGTCAAGAGCATAGCCTTGGAGTTTGACAGACCAGGGCTTTTAAGATCCAGGCTATGCCACTTATTTGCTCTGTGGCCTTAGACACACTTAACTTCTCCAAGCCTCTATTTCCTCAACAATGAAATTAAGGCAATAAAGATTCTTCTTCAGAGTTGTGAGACTCAATGACCCAGAGCATAAAAAGCTGTTAGGACAGTAGCTGACACATGAAGGACACAATAAAGGGTAGTAGTTATTGTTGCTATGATTATTGCTATTCCTCCAGATGCTTCTCAGCTATTAACAGCACTTTAAGGAGAAAAGCTAGGAACTCATCATCGTGGTGCACCCATCTCTACCATGGGAACATATCTGTCACAGCCACTCTATTTTCCTGTTTCTGAGGCTGGCCAACCCTTCTTTTGATTGGTACATTATACCTTCAAAAATGTTATTAGTACCTGTAGGGAAGTTATGGCTGAGAGAGGCTAGCCCCGAATTTAATTCTGTATATTTAGGTATCATTGCATAATTCCATTCTTCCCTGGTGTGAGACCTCAGGAGCCTATTTCCTTTCAAGGTTCTTGGAGGTATCTCACCGTAGCCCATGCATACTGCAGTACTGTCATCATCTTCTATCTTTCACATCCAGCTTTCCTGCATGAGGGGGAAGGAAATTGGAGGGCATACATACTTCCAAATCCCAAAGTCAAAAAACAATTCTGTCACCAGTGACAGAGGGACTCCCTGTCCTACATTCTACCCCAGCTAAGGAGGTGATATGAGTTTTGGAAAGGTCAAGGTCTGTGGGGTCAGGCAGACCAAAGGCAGCGAGGGCACTGGAATTTACCAGGTAGGTGACCCTATTTGACCTCTTTGAATTTTGCCTTTCCAATTGAACATTCTCCCAGAGTTGGCAAGGATTGAATAAGACAACGATCAAGAAGCTCCTGGCCTGACTGGGACATATTAAATAAATGATAGTTTCCTTTCCAAGTAAAAGTGGTTTTGGTGCTGTGGAAAGGCAGATATTGGCTCAGGGCTGGACAGATTTCTGTGATCTTGGAGAATATATTTCTAATTAAAACTGAAATTCAGTTTTCTCTTTTGTATTTTCTTCAAAGTTGGAGCACATGGAAATTTAAGTCTAATTTGTAGACTGGATGAGGAGAACAAAGGGAAGAAAGCAAAAAGAAGATAGTAACAGTGCACCAGGGGGATACTCAGGTTAAAGCAGTAAACATTTCTCTGTGTATTCATACACATATGTGTATGTATTTCTCTCTCCCTCTCTCTTTTACCCCTCTCTTTTATCCTTTCCTTTCTATCAAGTGATCTCGTTTTTGTTCCACCAGTTTATTTTTTTGACTAGGTTATATATCCACGTGGTTCAAAATCTAAAAGGTATAAAAGAGGATTAAGTGAAATCTTCAGCTGCCAAATTCTTCTCCCTACAAGCAACCAATGTTAACAGTTTCCTCTGTATCTTCCTAGAATATTGTTTACCCCTTTTATACAAATGATCACATAATGTACTATATTATTCTCTGAATCTCGCTTGTATCACTAAACAATCTTGAAGATTACTTCATACTCATACATGGAAAGCTTCCTTGTTCTTCCTTATTTTATTTTTTATTAATTTTTTAATTTTTTCAATTATAGTTGACATTTTCTGTTAGTTTTCCTTAATTTAATTGCATTTTATGTATGTACCATTACTTATTTAACCAGCACCCAATTAAAGAACATTCAGGCTAGTTCTAATTTTTTGCAATTATAAGTAATGCTGTAAAGAACAATCTTATACATGTCATTTTGCAATAAGCAAGTACAAAATAAATTCCTAAAATGGAATTTCTGGGTAAAAAAGTATGTGCATTTGTAAATTGATAGACGTTGCCAAATAACCCCTCATAAAAGTTGTACTAATGCACATACTCATCTTCAAAGGTGATTACAGAGCATCAGACACTTCTGAAATCACATACAAAGGAACTAAAGCACTTATAAAGTAAGTAACAGAGACAACTTGATCTCTGTGACCATGGGCCAATTGGATTGCTTGTTCCTTTTCTCTTGGATATCTCATATCTCATATAGTTGCTTAACTTTACAATTCTAAAATGGAACACCTATAAGATGCCTATAGTTGCTTTTCAGATTGTCATAACTTCATGAAGAAGTCAGTAGATTTAATGATGAGTTTAATCTTTGTTTTTTAAAGTTTCAAATTTTACACCTCTATTAAGTCTGCAGTCCTAGAACTTTTCATTTGTACTCCTTTCTTTTCTTAAGCATCACTGAGAACTCCAAATAACTTCTGTTTATGTGGGTTATATTAATCTATGTTTATATAGATATTTACCATATTTGAAAGCAAAACTGAAAAAAATTATTGATTCTATTTTGATATCATAAATAACATTCTCATAAAAAATAACTACTTAAAAGTGAGAATAACATTGTTTTATATTGTTGCAAATCTGGCCTAATAGATGAGCTCGTGCCCCTAGCCAGAGCCACACATAATACAGAGGACCAGAGCTAAAGCCAGAACTGGAAAGGTGGCAACACTTATGCGTAAGATAAAAAGGCTGGTGACCTTTGGCAGCCCTGCATGGGCTGATCAGCTAGAAAATGAGCGCTGCCCAACAGAGGAATTCTGTGCTAGCAGGAGGGAACCAGATGAGGTTTGTAATCCAGAGGACTGGTCTTACAGTTCATGGTAAGGCTACTCAGGAGAAAGGACCCTAGGGGTAGGTATCATTTTGAAGAGGCAGTTCATTACTGTTTCTGTCCTCTGTGGTCTGCAAGTCTTTTCTATGGCACTCGTTTGTAATATGGATTGAGTAATATTACTTGATTTAACACATGAAGCAAATGAGGAAAACAGGCTCAGGGACATTATGTGACTTTCCCAGTGGGAGTGATAAAACCACACTCAAATCTTCAGACTCCTATCTAGTGCTCTATCCACTCTTCCAAAGTGGGCTAGTATGGGTGGGAGACACCGGAGATAGTGGAAGAAACAAAAGCTCAAGCTTAGCCATTGGAGGCTGAGATCTTAGAGGGCAAAGAAGGGAAGAGAAAGAAATCAGGAGAAACACAGAGGAAGGAATCTGTTGGCAAATGTGGGAGTTGGTGGGAAGATTCATCCAAGTACCAAATTTGTGTAGGGACATGGGAAATCAGGTTAGAAAAGGACCAGAAAAATCATCTGGATGTGATGTGGTGTGTGATGAGGCATTACTGTGGTTTCAGGAGAACCAGAGTAACAATGAAAGCAGGGCTTTAAGATTATGGCAATGGGACAAGGTTGAAGTAGAAGGGTCTAGAAATGAGTAATGCAATAAGATATGATTGTGGTAATTCGGTTGTGAGGTGTTAAATCTTGGACTAAGTTAGTGAGAGTGGAAATGGCCAAGAATGAATCCACAGACAATAAAACAGATAATCCAGGACTTAATAACAAATTAGCTACAAGAACAAAAAGTATATACAGAGTTCAAAGCTACTCCAGGCTCTGGGAGTCTAGAACAATAAAGGCCTCACTGGAACAGAAGACCAAAACCTTTACTGTAGAGATATTAGAATTGTTATGATAGTCTCAGAGAGACAGATAAATAGTTTGAAACTTGAGATTATATCACAGTTGAAAAGCTAGAGGTCAATCTCCTTTATAAAATAAATTTTGAATCACATGGATGAAAAAGGAAATAAGTTATATTATTAGCTAGCACATTTGCTATAATTATAAAAATCAAAATATAACTTTCTTTCATATTAATTTTATTAGTACTTATAAAACAAAAACAATATGAAAATACTTTTCTTTTTCAAGATAGAGAAACTAAAATCTTTATAAAATATACACACCCACAATTGTTATAATGCAAATCCTTGTATATACCTCGGACATCATAAAAGTATTTAAGAATCACACCCTGTAAAAGTTGAAAGAAATATTTTCTCCAACCTTGGTCATATATTGTGACATTCAAGTACTTAATCCGCGCTGTTGAAAGAAAACACCTCTAGTGTACAGGCCCATAGGGATTTAACTTTCAAGGTCCCATAGATTCTTTTATTGTGCAAGGTAAAGAACCGGGAGTGAGTTCCCTGAGAGTTAATTTACCTTAGGTAGGTCAAGCAGTGGTTTACTTTATATACTTTATCATGGAACTAAGGGAGGGGAGAAGGCCACGGAAACCCATCTCGAGCAGATCCCCTCCCCAACACTCTTATTTATGTAGTGTGGCTCCTATATAAGATTTCTAACCCTTGAGCTCCAAAATGCTGACTCTATAATTATCTTAGAGAATTGCAAAATGATGCTTTTGCAACTCTAACTTCCAATATTGTGGATTAAGCCAAAGTTATGATTGTGTAACTCCCCCTAAATAGACTTCATTTAGGATTTGCCAGGTGGGAAGCATTTGAGAAGACTGGTAAGCCAAAAATTCCCTCTTAGAACTATTGAGTAGATCCTTTCTCACTAAGGCATAACCTCAGAAGCCGAGTTCCTTCTTACTTGGGAAGAACTGTGATGAAAGGGTGGGGAAGAGCCTATAGTCTTTTAAATTGGCAGACTTAAGATAATAATAGATGCTAGGTCTGACAAAGTAAGAGTTGGAGACCATTACAGCCTCACCAACAAAGGGTTCATTGTGACAAAGAGTCATTTGCATGTACTCCCCACTTCCTGATTAACCTCCCAAGTGTTCCTAAATAGTCAATTCTCTCTTTAACTGCAAAGTATTGGCCTGATGAAGTTCCAGATATAAAATCTGTTGTTTGAATTCATGATGTTAGTTATCAAGATACAGCACTGACATGTGATACCATACTGATATACTAGAATTTAACAGTGATTTTTTTTCTTCTATTCCAGAAAACTACAAAAATCAATTAACCATTGAAATTCACGCCTTTACATTAAACATATAACATGAAACATTATTACATATAATTCCATAAGGGAAAAAAGACTATAAAAGTAAGTTTAAGAGGATTATTGTACTTTAAAAAGCTGTTTTACAAATATATATTCCAAAGTTCTCTAGGTATTTGGTTTGGAGGGTAAGAAAGGTAACTATCAGGGTGAACCATAAGAAACTATGGTTTTTGTAAGTTAAAAAGGTAAAATCTCAGCAATTACATATGGTTCCACCTAATAAAATCCTGAGGCAATTTTATTTGGCATCACACTATAGATTCAAAGGGAATTTCTAGAAAATCACATTTCTAGTAAGGAGAAAACTCTTAAGGATGGAAATGTGCACATTGGCCATGCCAAGATTTTTCTCTTGTGATTTAAAGGCCTGAAATCTTTGAGTTTTAAAGAACCTAGTAGTTAAAAAGAAAGAAAGAAAGAAAGAATGAACGAAAGAAAGAAAGAAAGAGAGAGAGAGAGAGAGAGAGAGAGAGAGAGAGAGAGAGAGAGAGAAGAAAGAAAGAGAGAGAGAGAAAGAAAGAAAGAAAAGACCCCAGGGGACATTTAAAAGTATAGAGTGATAGCTGCAGTTGCCAATGCCACTGAAAGAGAAACTATTAGTCAAATTTGGTGATTTAAAGGCTTTTTAAAAAGTTGACATATCAAAATTCTGGTATTAAAATAAAAAGGCACAAATGTGGGTTAAAAGAATGATAATCATTTATAAAAGCCTTGAAAATAAGGCCAATCCATTTGTATTATTAACACCATTAAGAAGGCACCTATTCTGAGTTTCAGCTTTGGCCTCCTAAGTGGAATTACAATTCAAATGAATTTTCATTATAATACAAATGTAGCAGCATTATTATCGGTAAATTTCTTAGCCTCTCCACTGTTCTAAGAGTATCTAAAATTTCCTCCCTACCAATATTCCATCAGTACCAAAAGTACACTTTGAAAAATTACATATATTTATACTAGAGTCACAAAATTTTTTGTAGTGTTTCTTCAGCTAATGAATTACAAATGCCATCCAACAAAAAAATAAACCAAAATCAAAAAAAATAATTGCTATACCAAACCAACTGGCTATCCTTCACTAATTAAAGATATAACCATATTCAAAAATGGTACTTTAGTTATGAAATTTATTAAATATAATCGGTAAAGTAAATGCAGATTTTCCAGGTGTGTGAATGTGTGGTGTGTCTGAACTGGGTGATGGTGTATCTGAAAAAAAATATATACACATTTCCACAATGATGCTTCATTTGGAACTCTGGCACCATTTACGAATGGCTGCTCCAGTACTACTGGCTACTACGCAGAGTGCACCACCCACTGTCCACCATGTTGGTACATCATTAAGGAAAACAACCTGAAAGATAAAAGCAAAAACCACATCCATAGTCTTCATTATTGATACTGGCCCTGCCTTTTCTATTTGAAGGGCTTTGGTAAGAAACACCTGACCCCCCAGACCAAAGAGCCCGATTAGGATGAGAAAGAGCCTATCCAACCCACAGTATGGCAGACTCCATTCTCCTAATATAAAGAGGACGATGACGCATTCCAGGAGGCCGAGGACTACATAATACCAAATGCTCAAAAAATATTCCACAGATTTCCCCATTTTTCTGATGATAATCATAGTGAAGGCAGCAAACAGGGCATGTCCAACAGATGCCAAGGTGCCCTTCAGATGATCTGAATAGCTTTCAACCATCCCGGCAGTGTTGGAACCAAACAAAAACGGTGGCCTCACAATTAGGATCACTCCGGTGATGGCGAATGAGGTGAAGAGAGCATCCCAAAGGCTATATTTTTCCTTGAGAAATATCCAAGCAAATATAGATGTAAACACTGGACAGCTAAACGAGATTACTGTGGCATCAGCGAGGGATGTTGTCTGGAAAGCGTAGTATAAAAGGATCATGGCTGTAGAACCGAGGGCTCCTCTGAGAAAGAGGAAGATTCGCTGACCTTTTGGGCCTATAAACCCAGTTCTGTAAATTCAAATGAAGGAATGCATATTAAGCAAACTTAGTATTTGTTTTTAAATTAGAATTTTTAGTTAAATATCATTTTAGAAGTCCTAACTATCAAAAAATAAGGTAATAGCAAATTAATTCTATTTTATAATATAATTAAAACCATTATACATCTTTTAAAAATGTTTTCTAAGTTTGGCTGACATTAAAGACTTCAATATAAGCAAAAGAAATACAAGAGGATTACAGAAATAGTATAATTATAATTCTAAATATAGATTTTATAAATATGCTTTTGTAATTTCATATATATATGCTAATAAAAAAGACAAAAAATATACTAAAATATTCATTGTGGTTATATCTTATTCTAGTCATAGGTAATTTTCCTTTTTAAATTTATTTTTCCCAAATTTTCTACAAAATATATATGAAAATGTATTATTTTTACAATAAATACAATTTCAAGATTAGGTGCCCTGCGCAAAAAAACTTAGTCCTGGATAGTGTATTTTCCCAATCTTATCAATTTTTCTATAAAAGCTGAGGCAATGATAAAATTTGTTTTAGCCATTGAATGTGAGACAATTTTTCACTGTTCTCATTAAGAAAAGAGTTAAAACACACTGAAAAAGCTGTAGAATTAGGATAAGTATAACAACTGCTACTCAAAGTTCTTTTAATTAAATATTTACTAGGCAGAGTATTACATAAGGTTTTGGTTAGGTGCAGCTCACTGAACTGTGCCAGGCTGGACATCTTTAGGACAGCATCTAGGCCTGAAATGGGGATCCATGGTCCCCGGAGTTAGAAATGAAAGTGTGGTCATTTACGATCCATACTTTAAGAAGCAAAGAATCTTCCCTGATAGTGAAACATAAAATGGGTCAAAACAGATTAGTGCCAAGGATTTACAAAAATTCTTCTAGTGCCTTCCCCTGTCAATATTTCTATTCCAAAATGGGGAAGAGGATTATATTAGCATCAGTAGTCTGTTGGAAAGTCTTACATAATTTCCTATAATACTGTGTTTTGTCCACACTTACACAGGAATTTCTGACAATATTAGTCTTAGCAGATATTCATCTTTTTCACCAAATCCTCAGGTTAAGGAGTGAAACTATTCTAAGTGAATCTGCACTGTGTTATGAATACTTTGGTGGCAAGTGGCTAAAGCTTTTAATTTGGGGTTTAAGCATCTTTGCCCAGAGAGGAGATACCAGGCAGCCATCAGGAACCCAAATGGTCTCTTCTCCCAGGGTTCTGTGTGTAGAGGCTATAATGGTGTGGGGTAAGCACAATTTTAACCTGAGGAGGGCATGTGGGAGTTCCATATGGAAGCGAAAGAGAGCCTGGGTGGGGAGAGATCAGGAAGGATGGGGAACAGATAGTTTTCACATACTGTTACATTCAACACAAAGCCTTCTGATCTATAATACATTTCATTTGATCCTTGCAACCATAAGGCAGGGTAGAGAACAAAGAACATAATTCCCTCCAGTTTACAGATGAGGACACTAACATGAAAGTAGTTAAAAAGGTCCTCCTCCAGATTACCTTTCCCCTTTACCCTAGGGAGAAGACCTAAATATTTTTACTGTAGCCTTCTGTCTGCCGTGTTAGCAGAGTGACTTGTTCTGCTTAATGAAACCTCTAACATTAGGAGATACTACCACTTCTTCTTGTTTACTTTTTTCTTCCAAATACTAGTTATGCCAAAATAAAGAAGGGAGGGTAGCACAAGATGCCCCCATTTACATAATGAATTATACAAGGAAAGCTTGTTCTCAAAATGAAGGGTGAAGAATAACTGAATCTCTTTCTCCCTCTTTGTTGGGCACGTGGTTTGTGCTCATGAGCATCCTCTTTGAGTGGATGCTTGTGACTTTTCAGTAATCAGAGCCAAAAGGTGTAAGGACTGGTAAAATCTATGGGAGGGATAAAGGAGATACTACAGAGTACATGATTTGAGCAGATCAAAAGATTTAAACATTTATTAATATAGTCTACTTAAGAAATACTTACTTTCTGTATATTAAGCAAGGAATAATGACTAGCATCTGGAACACACATCGGAATGCACTAATTTCTACAGCATGGACATCTTGTACTTTTTTAACAAATAAAGAGCCCACTGAGAAAAAGAAGGCAGACAATAATGTGTAAAACAAGCCCAGTCCACGACAGGGTGCTTTCTTCTTGGCTTCTGAAAAAGATTAAATTCTGGTTAGTCCTTGTTTCCAAGTGTATGTTTTATCATTTTCACTTAGAAACTGAGAAAAAATGGGGCAGTGTTAATGGCTCACAGGTGACAAATATTATCTTTTAAACATCTCCATTTTCTGGACCTGAAACATTTTCTCCACCAAGAATGAAAAACCATAGATGAAGGAAACAATTTAAACCTATATATTTTTTAAATGCAGATTCATCCTAAAAATTAAAGTTCCTTTGGCTCACAGAAGAATCATTCCTCACCTATAAGTCAAAAAGAAGTAAAATGCTTGCCAAGACAGTGAGAGGAATCTTAAGGAAATGCCTGTCAAGATGGCTAGAGAAAAATGCTTCCAAATGATATTTTATATCATCTCACTTGTGAACTGGGCTTTATGAAGAAAGTGTTCTGTTCTGGAAAGCAGTTCATAACTGTGTTCTATGGCTACATGTTGGTTATCATGCTGACCCTAAAGTGCTTTTTAAAAATATTTTTAAAATAGAATTGCCATCTAATACCAAACTCCTGGCTTGATCTGAATCAGAAAACTTCTGCTTTCTCCAGGCCATAAAGTGTTCAACCTATTAATGACCGTCTGTATGAGTGTTTAACTTTTGTTTAGCCACTTCTTCTGTCTTAGTTGCCTAAGACAAATAGAACCTGCTTTCAATCTCACCTCCTGGCATACAAAGAGCAAAATGGAGCAGGATTAGCAGAAACTCCCTAAAACGCCACACACTGAGGAATATACTCCTTCTTTTTTTTTTTTTTTTAACTAACACAAAAACGGAGAACATAAGAAGGAAACACTACTGGCCCTCATCAGCTAAGAACACAGCAGAGCTAAAGGATATGTGAGCACATGCAATTTGTAGTAAAACCAGGATTATTTCCATCTAGGAATTTACAATGTGATATTATACTGTGAAACAGTATTGTATAATCATGTGTTTTTACATATCCTGCCCTTATAATTGCAAACACCAGGTAGTACATTTCAATATCCTGATATTAGCTAAATATCTTTGCCCACAAGCGATCTGCAAATTGGGACCAAAGTAAGATGATGCACAGTCTTTCCAATGGCCTTCTACAGCCTGACCTTTGTAGTAAAAAATATCATTCTGGTCAGAGGCCTCCACCTCTTCTTGTTCTAGGTGCACCCTGGAGAGAATGATTTGGATCTATCAGTTGTTATATTACAGGTTATAAATTATAAGTGCCACATTCCTCCATGTTCTATTCTGTAATTTTGTGGTCAGATACTGCAGAAACAAACTGCACATACCCTCTCAGCTCACGAGAAGGAAGGTTTAGAAGACTTCAAAGTTAAGCACCACTGAACACACATCTTGGCTGTGGTCAGCTTTAGAATTCAGCTTCTGAAATTTCAGAATTCAGGTCCAAATAAAACAGTTTATCTTAAAAGAAACCCAACTCATACATAGAACCTACACCCTCAGACAGAACAGGAAGATCAAGGACAGAAAACATCTCCCTGGTCTATTATTTGAGGATCTTCTCCAACCTAAACTTCTTAATTTTTTCTCCAGGAATATTTTAACTTAACATGATATTTTAACTCTTTGAAAACTTAATTTCACACTTCTGGCTCTGGTTATCTTTTTCTTAAAACACATACACTCAATAGTTTCTTGTCTATAAACCCTTAAAGACCATGCTTCCTGACTGGGACAGGACAGCTGTCACAAGGCCTAGGTGAACTTGATTATTTGTTAATGAGGGTGAGAACTTGCACTACACAGGCAAACCCCAGTCTCTTACTGAATAATAATTTCAATTCTGAGATGAGCAAGAGAATAGCATAATGCTTATGCAATGTGCTTCCATGTTCATATCCCACTACAAGCATATCTAGTCATTTGGTGCTATAAATAGTTCAAATTTAAAAAGCAGTCACAGCACAATTTCCTGAAAAGAATACAGAAAAGTTGTTCAGTTTATCTAACTTCTGCTTTAAACTGGTGGTGGTTCACCATCCAGGCTGGGGATTAGAATAAACTAGTCACTTTTTAAATTTCAGTTCTCAAGCCCTGCCCCCGACCCACTGAAACTGGATCTCTGTAACCACAAAAAGCTCCACTGGTGTGAGAACCACTGCTATAAAGCTCACTCCTCCCAGCGGAATGTGAGGCACAGACCTAAGACAACCTCTCCTTGCTTCAGTCTGAGATCCACACTATCCCTCAAGAAAACAAATAGATGTCTTAGGATAGCTGCGTGCTGTCTGGGAAGGTTATCCAAAAATGTAAGAAAAACGGGTACCTTTCACTCTGAACTTGAAAATGAGCTTTGCTGAGCTAGCCAGTTGGAACAAGAGATTAAAATGATACTATCACAAAGTTCAATGACAACAGTATAAGGGGTTTCTATGGCAATCCTGTTTTCAGAATATTATCTGGTCACCTTATAAAAACTATTACTAAGTCTTACTGTTGGCAACTTCAATCTTTGAAGCTAAAAGACCCCACAAGATTCTTATATGCAATCCCTTATATGGGTTTGCCATTTTGCCACGTGCTGCCTGAATGCACAGTATTCCTCTTCAACTCACAAACGGGGAACTTTTAAGAGTTTGCAATGACTGACTCAACATTTCCCCAGAATGACATTCCACTATAGGGTGATAAGGTGAGAAACTGACCTTTTCAAAGGCTGGTCACATCTGGTCAACAACTCAGCTTGGGGTAACCCCTGCTCTAGAGGCTCTGGCCCATACATAAATGATTAGAAGTCTGATTGTTCTGTTAGCATTTAGATAAAAACGGAGCAAGAATTATCTTCCTGGGGGAAATGCAGACAGGGAGGAAAGAAGGTGGGGTGGGCTTAGAGGCATAGAAATCCCATCATTCTTAAGGTAGGCGACCCCAGAGGAGGATGAGGCTGTGCAGACTGTAATTTTGTCTTGAAAGGACAAAACTTCCGAAAACTGCTCCAAGTTCAAAGAGAACTGTGCTTGCAGCGAGTAGAAAGGGTCCCTGGGCTGGGTTTCTGGAAAGCTGGTGCTGCTGGGCCCTGTGTGCCCTGTCTCACCCACTCACACCGGAGATCTTCAAAAACACAACCAAACCAAACCAAACCCAAAGCCCTCACCTTCCTGGGCCTCACTCTCCCCATCTGCCCAAAGAAGGAGATGAACAAAATCAAGGGTTTCTCACGCAGGGTCCTTGAACCTCGTCTTCACCGTGGGGGTAATAAGACTGTGTGTCTCTGCCTCCTTTGGCATCAGTGGACAAGTCCTCCGAACCCCCCAAAGTTCAAGAACCCGTGGGCGGTCGGTCCCGCACACTCAACTCTGCCTTCCCGAGAGCGCAGCGTTTGGGACACACTTTCCCCCGCGCCCCCGACTCTCCCCGAGGACGCCTCGGGGCGCACGCGGTGCCGCGGACATCGGAGTTCAGGGGGCGCCGGCCTTTCTCCGCGACCCCGGGCGCGCCCAGCTGCCGCCTGCCCCTCCGCCTCGCCCGCGACACTCTCAGGACAGAAGCGGTTTCAGAATCGCCCCCCGCTCCCCGCCCCGACGTCGGAAACTTTCCTCCGGACCCCTCGCCGGCGCGGGTCCCGCGGACGACAGGTCCGGGGACGGCACAGCTGGGGCGCGGGCAGCGCGCGGGCGGCGGGCGCGGGCCTCAGGGCGCCCCCCTACCGCCCCCCGCCCCCCGCGCCCCGTCCGCGCCCCGCGCTCACCCGGCTGCACGCGGGCGCCGCACGGCCAGCAGCGCCGCCCGGGCTCGGCGGTGGCCGCCGCCGCCGCCGCCGGCTCCGCGCTCGCGCCCGGGGGCGTGTCGTCTGTGAGCGGCAGCCCCGGCTCCGGAGCCTCCGCGGCCCCGGGGCTCTCCAAGGGCCACATCGCGCTGCTGCCGCCTCCCCCGCGGCCGTCGCGGCGTCTGGCGCCCGCAGCGGCGGCTCCGCCGCCAGGCGCTTCCGGCCAGCGGCGCAGCGGAGCGCGCATGCGCGCAGGGCCCCGGGCCCCCCCCGCCGCGCTCCCCGCGCGGGGACGGGGCTCCCCTCCCTCCCGGGCACGGGGCTCCCCCCCACCCCCGGGGACGGGGCCCTCTCACCTCCAGCTCCCCGAGCCCCCGCGCAGCCGGAGCCCCGACGCCTCTCTGGCCAGGCTGCGGTGGCCACAGGTGGCCCGAAGGCACCCACCCCTCGGCTGCGGTGCGGCTACACTGACCAAGGGTTTGGAGTCATCTTCTCCAAGGCATCCTGGACCTCTTTCTGTCGTTGCCAAGAGAGAGAGAGAGAGGTCTTGTGGCATCCTCTTGAGACGGACCTTCAGGAGGTTGGGCGGGGGTGCACTTTTAGGTATTGATGTGACACCGTCTTCAGCACCCCTGGGATACCCTGGAGACCTTGCCAGGCACTCTATCTTTGAAGGATCAAGAGTTTGTCCCCCGTTGTCTCACAGCCACTTATCCAAGGAGGGTAAAATTTTGTTTTTTAGGTTAAAAAAAAAAATTAGCACATAGCCGTAGAAATATGTCTATACTAAGACTGGAGTGGAACCCATTTATATGTTCTTTGTAACGATGGGTGTTCATTATTGGTCTTTTTTTCCTTCCTCGTTTTTAGTTGAGACATCCTAATTTGGTTAGATGGAAGATTCCAATAAACTGATGTAATTACACTGGTAAAAATCAAAGATATATGTCATTCGGCCCCAGGATTCACTAATAGCCTCTTCACGTTTAAGTAATTCTTTATTCAGTTATTTGCTTTCTTTCAATGAGAAAGGACAGTGCCTGGGCAAGGATGAACCTGTCCAAATTGTTCAAGATCAAAGCACAAGCAGATTACCAAACAAGAGAGTGAGGTTAGCCTTTCCTTTGATATTTGCAAAAAGTGGTCCACAGCTGAGCAACATTGGACTTGAAGTCAAAAATCCTGGGTTCTGGCCCTGATTCTGTTCCTAGTGTGCAACTTTGGATAGTCATTGCTGTCCTACTTGAAGCCTTGGTTTCTTCATTTAATTGATAGAGATAAATGTTTTTTCCCTCTATTTTGCAGAGTTTTTATGGAAGTTAAGTGCCACAATATGGGCAAAAGGAAGTTTACCTAGAAAGCAGTTCCTGGAAAATGAAGGTGTATTTTTAACTAGGGTGAACTTATTTATCCTCCAAAGTAGAACCTTTTTTAGAGTGAAAAAGGAAGCTCTTTTGAAAATTATGCAGAGCTATAGGTATAATCTGGGACTGTCCTAAGCAAATTGGGACAAATGATCACTGAATTCTAACTTGATGAACATTTACCTTTGCCTTATCTTAAAAGACATTTCAGGCTGCGTACAAAAATGTATGTAACTGATATTGTTGTTGGTGATGATGGGGTGGTGTTTTAGTGGGAGAAATTATAGGGAGGGGGTGGTGAGGGTGATAGATCATGATTATGAAGCAAGAATCAAGAAATCAAACGCAGTCTCACAACTACATTCTGAGATTTAGATGTGTAGAGGGTTTGAAGAATCCCCTGCTTTCGAATGGTGAAGATGGTGGCTAGGAATTGTAAGGAAGATTCAGAATGATTTGAACTGAAGTGTCTTGACCACTTCACTTTCAATACCATTCTCAAAAATGGAAGAGAGAAAAGAAAATGAGTACCGCCGCAGTGTGGACTAAGGGTGACTAAAGGGTGATGGGATGATTTTGGTCTTGCAGTTTACATATTCCCTTTAACTCCCCTCCCCTCCGCTACTGACCTTGATCTAGGTGAGGTTCTGACTCAAGGCAAAGGAGGCTGGGAGGCAGGGTTGATTTTGAGGAAGCTAGAACATGGAATGGACAGGATTTGTTGACTAGATGTGAACATCATTGCTTCTATGAGCAAAATCATACAGTGTTCCAACTGGAAATCTTGTGCTTCTGAAGGAATTCAGTCCTCCACCTAGAATAGGAGCTCTCACTATGATGCCAGGTAACCACAGTGGAGCAAACCCATAGTTCACAGGGATGGAACCCCAAGCAGGAGTTAAGAAGGAAGAAGAAAGAGGAAAGTAGAGAACAGGTGGGTTCTAGCATCCCCATTAATAAGTGGACGTCCAAGATCCTGACATCCCAGTGGAGGCAGATGGAGACCTCCAGGTACTGCAGGAGGAGTTAGACTCCTGATTTCCTCTACTGTTTGCATGTCAGGTGTGCTCCCAGTGAGTATAGTGTAAACCTTGACTTTTTTTTCCTCTTTTGTGATGCTAGTCCCTGACTTGAGCTTTGATGGCTGAAGCATCCACTTCAAAGAGATGTCCACTCCAAAGACAGCTATCAGGAATAAACACATAGAGGAACCAGGCTGCCTGCCCTCACTGAGGCTCCTTTGTTTTAGAGATCTTGGTTGATTTCAGTAGCTGACCATTTGGGTCATTTGTTTTGCCCCGACCCTCTGCCATGTTCTAAGTTATGTTCTTTTAAAGAGTGATCCCAGAAACCCTAGGCTCCCTTACTTGACCCTAATAAAAGCAAAACTGTAGGCCTGTGAAAATGTTTTCTCTCTACCCGAGACCTCACTGTGAGGTCTGAGGTATAATTTCCAGGTCCTGTGAGTAATAAACCTCTATTTTTTTTTTCAAAGTTTCCTGATGTTTATTGCTGAAAACTGTCTTGCATTCATAATAAAAACTACAAGAGCTGGTCCAATCACAACATTGTTTATTCACAGGTTGAGTCCAGCACGAAATAGTGAGAGATTTGTAAACTAGAAACTCTCTTTTTTTTAGTGTGTCTGTATGATTCATATCAGACTAGTGACTCGGTACTGATTTGAAAGACTGCTTCCGCCGTCTCCAGACCCCCACCCAAAGAAGTTATTTTCTTACTCTTTCAACTAATGAACCTCATGACTTGGAAAATGGAAATTCCAAGATGTCAGAACCAATGGGGAAAATAAGTACAGTGGAACATAAGATCACAATTCTAAATAATCTTGGTAAAAGAAAGAGGAAATAAGCAAAAGAGGTGGTTTAGCATAAATGTAGGATGGTACATTGGTAAGGCAAAATAAACTGTTCAAACAGATGGTAAGGACTGACTCTGGAAACATGAAAACAATGACAAAAAATATGAGGGTCAGTTTCTCAAAAAAATTAAACATAGAGTTATATAATTCAGCAATTCCACTTCTGGGTACATACCTAGAAGAATTAAAAGCAGGGAACCAAATATATCTGTGCACCCATTTGCATCATTAGTCACAACAGCCAAAAGGTGGAAACAGCCCAAATGTCCACCAATAGATTGATGGATAAACACAATGTGGTATAGACATACAATGAAATATTATTAAGCCTTAGAAAGGAATGAAATTCTAACACATGCTAGGACATAGATGAACCTCAAAAATACCTGAGACATGCAAGGTATTTTCCCCAGCAATGGCCATGTTTTCTCTTCAATTCTGGCGGAGAATTATAGAGGGAAGATGATGAGCATAAAATAAAGAAATAATAAGAACACACATGAATAGTGTGTTCCAGTCTTCTGAAATTTTTCTATCCTTGCATCCCTCATAGCTAAAAAGTATAAACTTGGAACTCTAAACTTTAATTTTTGGAGACAGAGTTGAAAGCCTTTTAATTAAATGGAAAGTTCTTTTGAAATCCCTTGTCCCACTGGGAAAATTCAGGTCAATTTTCCATTTTATTTCCTGGTATATTTATGTTTATCTCAATACCATTTTTTTTCATATTACTCATTCAATGAATGTCATTTGCATGCCTACACTGGGCCATTTACAATTCTTAACAAAGACAGAATAAAGAATAAAGGAGAAAGAGCTGCAGTCCTCACAGGGATGGGGTAGGGAATCATGAAGAAAGGAAAAATGATGCTAGCATTACCTAGGTTCATGCAAAACCTATACCTCATTGGGGTGTGCCTTGCTTAGCTTCCCATTCCCTCCCAGTTCAACACACTGGTCTGGGAGTCAGGACACTGGGTTCTGGGTGGTTATACAGGTCTGGACAAATTTGCTCAGCTCTAAACTTTCATTTTCTCAGCTTGAAAGTCACAAAGCTGGAACCCCAAGCAGTCACTATTGGGCAGAGAAGCACCCTGTGGGCCTTGAAGTGGCTGGGACTTTCTCCAGTGATTCCTTGTTTTCCTACTCTCATCAGTTCCCACGCTGCCAAAGGGAGCTCCCACATAAATGATTTCTGACACCCAGCAGAACCTTTATCCTCCTGTGGGAACTTGATTTCTATTTACAGATTATCTGGGAGTGAGAATCCTGAACTTGAGACTTGGCCCCAGATGATAAAAGTACAACATAATACACTTTAATCTCGAATTTGTTATAATTTGGGATTTGCTTCTACCCAGTTCACATTTAGCAATTACCCTTTACTAAATGCTCAAAATATGCAAGCACTATTTAATGCATCATTTCTCTTAATTCTCTAGTGAGCTTTATCAGGCAGTTTAGCATCTGGGTTAAAAGAAGGGCTCTGGAGTCAGACTGCCTAGGTGCCTATCCTGGCTGCCTTGCCAGCTGTGTGACTTTACACAAATGACTTAGTCCCTCTCCAAACTTCTATTTTCACATCTATAAAATAGGATAATGATAGAAGCTAGCTGCTGTGAGAGTGAAATAAGAGAATGATGTATGATACCAGGTAGTAAGTATTCTTTTTTTTCTTAAATAAAAGTTTGTGTTCTATTATCCCCACTTTACAGATTAAAAAATTGAGGCTCAGAGATATTAAAAAACCTGCCAAAGTCACACTAATCGGGAAGGGCAGAGAGAGGATTGGAACCCAGGACAGTCAGAAGTCAAAGTCATGGTCTGGACAACTTCACTCATCCAGAGGGTATAACTACCAGGCCTGCTGGTTTCTGAGGAGATCTTGTTAGAGCAGTTTCTTTCACATTATATCCTAACTTGGACCTTAAGTCCAGTGCTGTGGCACTATTCCATGACTATTTTCTACAGTACAGTGATGCTGGGTGGTTTGCATCAGGCTCATGGTGTAGCATTTTAATTTTCTTGGAGTGAAGTGGTCTGAAACGAAGAAGAGAAGCCATTTTTATAATTATATTAACAGAAGTCAACCTATTTTTCTCATCTATAATGAGAACAGTCATTCTCTAGTGTCCATAGTTCTTATCTCTTCCTAATTCACTTTTGTTGTCCAAAGCTGGGGTCTTAACTAGGACCCATGGGGGTAGGGAGAGTCCATAGGCAATTTGCAAAGTGCGTATTACCCTCAAATAACACAGACCTGATTTTAGGCCCTTCCTGAATCTTCTGCCTATCTTGGCCACTCAACTATTTTCCTTTTACTTGCTGTCTGCTCTGTCTCTCTTTTCCCATTACCAAGCTTGATCTTCCTCCAACTTTACATGCTGTCAAACAAAAAGCAGAAAATATTACATTTTATTAACAAGAGATCTCAAAGAGGAAGAAGGCTTAAGCCAAGTGTCACTGAGTAGAGAATTCCAATATTAAACCATAATGCATTATTTACTTTAGAGACAAACAGCTGCATGGACACACGCACACACACACACACACACACACACACACACACACACACACACACACACACACACACTGTTCTTGGCTACTGCAATCTATTTAGAGGCCAGCATTAGTCTTTTGAAGCAATAGCAGTTGCACCTTTAGTGCTGGTAAGAATGGAAAGTATTCAAGAAGTTACAGTTTTATACAACTCCAGGTCCATTACTTTCACCTTTCTACTTGCTCAATATATTATTTTTAAATTATAGAAATAAGTTTTGAAGTTTTAAACAATATTCAATACACGATGAATATTTTAACAGTACAAATGGTATACTATGAAGGATGAAATTTTTTTTCTCTTCCCCTAGTCCCATTTCTCAGAGGCAGTCACTGTAAACAATTTCTGTTCTTAACTCTTCTGGTGGGTACCATTATCCTCTCATGTATTTTAGGGTCTCTAGTTACTGACTTATCAACTTTAGATGAGTTCATCTTTTTGGAAGATGAATTTTAGTATCCTTTATCAGGTCACCTCCGACTTTTCTTTGTTCCTGTCATACCTTCTTGATCAAACAAGTTTCTGGCAAAGTTGATACTTGGAAAGGTGGAAACATGTTTGACTTTAGAGTAATAATGGCTGCCTTTTATCAAGTCTTTATTCTTGCCAGGAAAGCAATATACTAACACATGATTTATAGTAGTTTAATTAATCTTCATGTTCATGCTAGTAAATAGGCACTACCCTCATATTACAGGTAAGGGAATTAAGGTTTGGGCTAGTTATATAACTTGCTCAGAGTCATATAGTTAATAATTGGCACAGGTACCAAGCTAGACAATAAAGTTGGGGACCCATGACTATTTCACAGTATACTGAGCAGGGGTAGACAGGTAAGTAGATAATCACAACATACTATAGTAATATGTTAGAGCCACGACTACGACTTTGTTAAAATTAAATTTATAGTTTTTAAACATTCATTTTTCACAAAAGGCCACAGCCTGTTTTAGGGGAACAATCTCCTGAAATTTCCAGAGGCACCTTTACAGATAATTTAGACAGATTTAGAAAGATTAAAGAGTAATCCTTTTCAAAGGGTATCAGTGTTCAGTCAATTGAGAAGATCCTATTATGCATCAAAAAAAAATGCCAATGTTGTTCCCACAGGCCTTTCTTCCTCTGTTCTCCTTAAATGATCTTAGCCCTTTTCATTTCTCACCTACGTTCTCTCTCAACCAGCTCATCTATTCTCTCTGCTTTAGCTACCATTTATACCTGTTTGTGACCCCCTCTCTCTGAGCCCATATTTAACCACCCTGGCATTTAACTGCCTTTCAGATACCTCCACCAGCACATCAGCTTAAGGGTCCCTAACAACAGACTATAGCATTCATAGTCTTCTCCTTCCTCTCTTTCCTGTCCTAATGGCACCACTATCATTTACTCAGGCCGAGAGCCATTTTAGATTCTTTTGCCTCCTCCATTCTCCACATCAATCGATAAGTTTGTTAATTTTACCTTGTAACTACATTTTAGATCTGTCCACTCTCTTTATATCCATGGCCACTATTCTGATTTAAGCTCTTGCTATTTCCTTCTCGTTTATTGCCATTGCCTCTTCACAAATATTTCTGACTTTAATCTTATTCTTCATACTGATTTATCTTCCAAGCCATGATTTGGAATGCAAATATTATTATATTATTTCCTAGCTTAAAAATCTTCAATGATACTCCATTATCCATAGTAGAGCTTCCCAAAACTGTGTACTATAATAGATTAATCTATAATTAATAGATGAAAGTCAGGCCAGGTGTGTTGCCACAAGGAACTTCAGCCTTTACTCTAGTGTGCCACATGTGTTTTCATTTCCCATATATGGTGTGAATGGAAAGGATAGAATGGACTGGCTATAAGATTGGGTTCAAAATCCAGACCCTGGCCAACTTTTCTAGTCCTATCTCCAGCTCTTGTCACCTCATACTTTATTATCTAGTGGTTGCTATTTCCTGCTACATGCCAAGTTGTTTCATGCCTATATTCTTGCCCAGAGGGCAAGTTCTTCCATCAATATGGAATGAACTTCTCCCTTTCTCTAGCCAGCAAACTTCCACAGATCTTTTGAAATGTAATTCTAGCTTTGCTTTCTTGCGTAGCCTTCTTTGAGTTTCTAGGGTTGTGCTGGCCATTCCAGCCTCTGTGCTTTTACTGTAACTTATAATCTATCTCTGTTATGGCACCATTACACTGAAAAGCATCTTTTGGTTAACATATTTATCTATCCTGCTAGTCAGTAAGTTGCTTGATATTTTTCATCTTTCTCCAGTGCCTGGCACAAAAGAAGCTTAAGAAAAGATTCGATGACCAAATGCAACAGAATAGTTTACATCAGTCAGGATGATCAATCTGGTCAATACTATATTCATTGTTGCTTAAAAGGCTTTCATGTCTGTTCGTCCTTGAGGGTTGCAAGTTAGCCTCAGAAGTCAGCTAGCCTATTCCACTTAATAGGTCAAGTAGCAGACTTAATAGTCTAGGGTAAAGGATCTTCTGATTGCTATCTTTTTTTCTATTTAGGGTACACACAAACAGAAATTTAAGTTCTTTTTCCTTAGAGATGTATAAAACTCTTAACTCATCTGTTCAACTATTTAAGCTATTGCCTAAAACTTTGATTAAAAATACATCATATAATAGAAATACGTAATTTAGTTCTGAATTAAGATCAGTGATAGGAGAGAAAAGTTGGGGAACTAGGAGGAGGTAAAGGAAGTGGTTAGGAAGAAAGCGAGACAAAGACAAACGGAAATTCTTATTATTCTTATTCCTGTAGTTTGTAAATAAATAATCTGTTTCCATAGGCTTTTCATATTCCAGTTAGCTGGATAACCACTGTTCATATTTCAGTCATTCATCTAAGCACATGTGGGGTTTGGCATGGCAGCCAAAAAAAGGGAACCAGTGCCCCGAACTAGATAGCAGTGGCCTGAGCCCTTCTTAGGCAAGAATAAATCTAACCTAGGAAGAGATCCAGCCCTGACCAGAGGTTTTTCTCCTTACGAAGTAAGGATTATCTTAGTGGCAGCTGCTGGCTGATTTTCTACTAGAAAGGTTGTCGTTTTCTCTCTTTAGAAGCAACATTTCTCTTGAGAAAGGGGAATTTCTTGTACTAAGGAGGAGCTTGACTAATGTGACCTACTTCTGTCTTTACCAATCAGGCAAGTGAAAAGCAGTTTTCACAAGGCTTTTCATTGGGGGTTTTTCTGTGTTTCTTTCAGTCAGGATGGGCTAGGTTATGTTGCTACAACAAATAATGACACAATTAAAGTTTATTTCTCAGTCCTGTTGTAATCATTCAGGTTGATGAATGTTCTATAACAACTCATGGTCACCCTGGACAATTATGCATCACACACACATACACACATGCACATACATTCATTTTTTTTTAATTGTGGTATAACACACATAACATAACATTTTCATTTTTACCAAAGTGTACAAATCAGTGGCATTAAGTATATTCATAATATTATGAAACCTATCATTACTATCTAGTTCCAGAACTTTTTCATCATTCCAAATGGGAATTCCATACCCATTAATCAGTCACTCTCCATTTTCTACCCTTTCCTCTGCCTTCCCCACCCCAGGCCCTGGCAATCCTGGATCTCCTTTCTTTATTTGCCTCTTCTGGATATTTCATATAAGTGGAATCATACAATGTGTGGCCTTTGGCATATAATTTCTTTCACTTATCATAATGTTTTTAAATTTCATCCATGTTGGACATGTATCAGTACTTTGTTCCTATTTATGGCTGGATTATATTCCATTACGTATATACACCACATTTTGTTTATCTGTTCATCAATTGATGGACATTTGGGTTATTTCAGTCTTTGGCAAGTGTTAATGAGCTTCTTTGAACATTTATGTACAAATTTAAACATCTGTTTTCAGTTCTTTTGGGTATATACCTAGTATCAGAATTGCTGGGTCATACGATATTTTATGTTCAATTTATTGGGAAATAACCAAACTGGTTTTCACAGCAGCTACACAATTTTGCATTACTTCCAGGAATGTATGAAGATTCTAATTTCTTCACATTTTCATTAACACTTGTTATTTTTAATTATTAGTGCCTTACATTTTTAAAATAAATTCACATCACTCTGTATTTTATATGCCAAAGCAAGTCACGTGGTTATGCCTAGCTTTATTGAAGGGTTGGGGAGGGGGACGGGGATGTGAAGTCCTTCTATGTGCTCAAAACAGAAACATTGGGATATTTGTGAACAGTCCTAATGAGTGTCACACAGTTAATATCAAGGAAGATGAGATATTAAATCCAAATAGAACTATCATCTCTCTGCAAGTTCATATGCATAAGCCAGGCCATTATCTCTTACTTAAATAAAATAAAGTTTCCAGAAGGAAAATGAACAGAGAATTGCTGAGAGTGCATAGATATGAGTTCAAAGAAGAGGAGGGGGAATAAAGACCAGGAGGAAAGAAGAATAGAGACTAATGAAAAATTTCTAAAGTAGAACATCTTATTTTGTTAATTAATTATAAATACATTTTTGGAAAACACAAAAGCATGTCATTTTGAGAAATAGTAGATCTATTCTTTTTAGTACAAAATATAGTGTAACCAAATATCACACAAACTACGTTAATTAAGTTTTTGTATTAGAGTTAATTCACCTCTAAGGGCTCCACAAGTAAATGCTGTGGTACTTTTTGTTAAATAAAATAACCAAATAATTATTTTCTGCTGAACCTACAAAAACCAGTCTAAAAAATGTGGAAATCGAAATCTGCACGGAAGGATTTTCCTGTAAAAGAGCACTTCCTGTCAACGAGCTTCCCTGTCACCCAGCAACCGCTCCCCTGGGGTTCCCTTTAATTGGGGTAATTTCAGCTGGCAGCTGGTACAACCTTGAAATGATCCTGTTTTCCTGCTCCCTGATATGTAGAGGTAACCACTGATAATAATGTGGTTGCTATTCATTGTTATCTGAAGTGTGATAACGTGGCAGAATTGCCTCAAAATGCCCTTTTTTATATCTTGACATTGACTCTGCATATACGGTTGGGTCACATTGAATGCACTTTTTAAAGCCTAAAGCTATTTACTTTTTAAAAATAAAAATGACCAAATGGGTGGGGGTGGTGTAAATAAACATTGTTGTACTTTGTCCAGTTTATAGCTGTTCAGTCAATAAACATTCAGTCCTTCAAACTGCCCAGGTTTGAATCTCAGCTCTACCACTACTAACTGTTAGTTCTAAGGCATGCTTATTTATTTGTCTATTATATACTTGAATCACCTATAAAATGGGGTTAATAACAGTATTACCACATAGACTTGTGATAATTAAATGAGCTCACAAATATAAGTTCATAGAACGATGTCTGCCACGCAGTAACCCTATGTATTCAATGACTTTGATTGTTTCTTGACAAATCACACTTCCTCTTCCATCCCTCCCTAACTGGGTTGGGCACCCTCTGCCATGTGTCTCTCTGTCATGCCATACTTCCCATGGCTAAATAGCATGTAAATGGAATTATAATTGGGTTTTTAATCACCTGTGTCACCCAGTAACTGGAAACTTTAGGTGGGAAGAGACCTGGTCTATCTCATTCATCACTACTATCCTATGTGTTGCATGACTTATCTACTTTTTCCTGATCAAAATAGAATGGGCATTCTAAAGCAGCCTAATAGGGAACAAGGAGAAGGCAGCAGTTGGCTGAGATTTACCAGTACTTTGCAGGAACTCTGAGAAGAAAACTGTTGAGTCACAGGCATGTGTTTTGCTCAGGAAATACTCTTAACTTGAGGTTTTGCAACTTTGCTGCTTGGGCACACAGCTGCTGACCAACTCACCAGAAAACAAAGGCACACAAATATGCATTATCTTTGAACTCTTTCTTTCAAGTAATGGGAATCACTTGAACTAGCTTTAGAAAAGATAGGTGGAGGAGGAGGATGTATGCAAGGATATACAGGGTATTCTTCAAAACTCAAGGGAAGGAATGCAGCTGGGTCTCCTGTGGGACTGTCATCAGGAGCTAAGGTGTCCTCTCAGATTCCTCCTCTTTTTCTCCCTCTGGAGCCAGATAGTTCCTTGATGCTAAATGTCCCTGACCATCTTGCTAGTTTCTTCTCCTTCTTCACTTCTCTGTTCAGTGGAAGAAAAGTCACTCAACTCTTGGGGTTATGTGTGCCTCAGTTCTAGCTGCACCGTGAGAATATGTGTTGCTTAGTTGCCAAACTTAATTTCCAGGGGAGAATCTGATTGGTTTAAATGGAGCCAGCTGTCTCCCTTGATCTAATTTATAATCACCAAGGATTATCTATTACAAACAAGGTTGCCAGGAGTCCACTCTCGTGAGTGAGCAATTCACTGTGAATGGGGTCACTGAGAAATGGGCAAATATTCCAGTAGGTTTCTGTTAAAATGATGTAGTTCAAAAGGGTCCCCAGTGTTATGCAAGGTTGGGTTAAAGGAAAAAACAACGTGGAATATAGAGTACATTTTAGCTAACCAGAAACCACTGGGTTAAAATAACTTTTGAGAGTTGTCCCTTTAACAGCATTAAAAACCTGCAAACAAAATTTCTTTTGGATGAGACTTTATTTGAAATGAATTACATAGTTCTCAAAAGAGGACACATGCTCCTCCCTTTGCCTGGAACTCTCTTCTCCTTCTATTTACTGGACAAATCTCTAATCCCCACCTGTCTTTCAGATCTCTGTTTTACACATTTCTCAGGTGAAGAATAATTATTTGGGCAGACCTGGGGATGGGGAGGGCCCTGCATCTAAAAGAAGATGTTGGGCCTCTTGCTGGTAAAGCATGTCTTGTGCTGGTAACGCAGGACTTAATGGGACAGCGGGAACTTGAGTTTTGAGTTGCAGAACTGCTTGACTGCTGGTGGGTAGTAGCACTTTGCTGGCTGTGATCTCCACCTTCATAATCTAAATTGAGAGGACCCAGGTGCCCATGTTACAGTAGCACTAGGTGATGAAACCTGCAGTGGTCAGGTCTGGGTACTCTCAGTACATCTGCAAACTATTTCATCAAAATGTAAGTGGAGAATGTGTTTTATGCACAAATATGAGCATTTTGTATTCTATAAATGAACTTAATTTGTTACGAGCCCCTATTCTGATTTGAGTGGTAGTCATTTAATCTTAGTCGATTTGGGATTCTCCACTTCCCCAGCATTGCATTGAAGTTCTATGGCAGGGGGGCAGCTGGAATGCCTGTTTTCTTTCTGCTGGTTTCCTTCTGCTAGGAAGTCCTCGTTCTCATCTGGTCTTTAGTTTTTGACCTACCCAGGTGTCAATGGAGCCATCCCTCCTTAGGTCTGGGCCTCTCTCTTAGGTCTTCTCAGGAGCACAGGGTTCCTGGTGTTCCACATCCTGCCAGGCCCACACAAAACCCATGGGGTGTTGCTGCCCTTCACTGTACCTGGGTTGTATTCAAAGGAGTCACCTACTGCCCCCGTATGTAGCTGGGTGTAGTGTACTCCAGTAAAGATCTCTTGGGCCCATTTGTCCAGGCCACCACAGCCGTTTCTAGTCTGAGGTCTTGCCTCCAGTTACCACTCACTCCCCATCTCAGAACTTCAGACCTATTTAGAGTTACTGCCATTTGCCCCTCCTGGGCTCTACTGAAGAGAGACAACTTAGATCCTCTCAGCATTTAGAACTCCAAACGTATCTAGGATTTCTGTTTTTTCCTTCCTCCATGCCCAGGCAGCCCAGGGAAGAACCAAGGTAAGATATTCCTCTCTTAGAATCAAGTAGAACCAATCTACTAACTAGCCAAGGCCAAAACTTTATGAAGTCTGAGGATGGCAGGTAGAGGAGGAAGTGGGAGGGGAAAAGAAAGGGAATAGGAATAAACAAGAAACAAATTCAGGAATGAACAAAATGAAGTTTTAAATGGTTTTCCATGCCTTTATTTATTGCAAAATTCTAGAAAGGTCCATTTAATGAATCTTCTACCCACTTGGGAAAGCAGAGGTCACTGTGATTCAGCGAGAGTCAATCTTATTTATTTATTTCACATGATTCACAAAGCTAAAAGGTCAAGGCAAAGCTGGAGGCAATGTTACTAGATTTTAGCAAGGCAGGTGGGGAAGGAGAGGTCACTGGGATTCATGAAGAATCCTTAGCATTATTAAGTACTTTTACATATATTATTTCACTTAATCCTAAAAAAAAACAGTGGATGGAAAAGAATGAAACATATTGAAAGTCAATTATATCTCATACAGTTAAAGAAACTAAATTGCAGACAGATATTAATTTTTCTAGGCTACATGGCTGGTATATTAGTTTATATTGCTGTGTAATGTGGCTTAAAACAATAATTATTTATTTATACTGTGGACAGTGCTTAGTGGGGAAAGCTTATCAACTGGGCCTGGAGTATCCATTTCCAAGATGGCTCACTCACATGGCGTCAATTCTTGCTGTCAGCTGGTGTAATGACTAATTTTATGTCAGGTTTGGGCTAAGTGATGCCTAGATAACTAGGCGCTTCTGTGAAGGTGTTTCTGAAAGAGATGAACACTTGAATCAGTAGACTAAGTAGACGATCACCTTCCCCAAAGTGGACAGGCATTACCCAATCCATTGAGAACCTGAATTGAACAAAAAGGTGGACGAAGGGCAAATTTGCTCTCTGCATGAGCTGGGACATGTATCTTCTCCTGCCCTTGGATATCAACATTTCTGGTTCTTAGACCTTCAGATTCAGACTGGGACTTACACAATTGGCTCCCCCACTTCTCAAGTGTTTAGGTTTGGGCTGGAACTACACCACCAGCTTTCCTGGGTTTCCAGCTTCCTAAGGACAGGTCATAGGACTTCTCAGCCTCCATTAATATGTAAGCCAATCCCTTATAATAAGTCCCTTTCTATATATTTCTATATATTCTCTCAGTTTTGTTTCTCCGGGTTCCTTGGTTCTCTTTTGAATGGCTCTTTCACAGTGTTAGCTTGTTTTTTCTCACAGCAAAATAGCCTCAGGGTGGTTGGACTTCTGTGGTGGTTGGTTTCTAAGAGATCAAAAGCTGAAATCTTATGGCCTAGTTCAGCGTTTGCACAATGTCATTTTCACCATAATTTGTTGGTTAAAGTAAAGCAAAAGGCCAGTTTAGATTCAAGGAGAGAGACTACAAAAAGTGTGAATACTGGGAGGCACAGTTTGTTAGGGGTTACTAAAAATAATATAACCACATAGGGCCTGGAATTTTATTGATTCACATTATTGGCAGGTCAAAGAAGCATAGCTGAGTTAGGCATGTCAGTAACAAGGCACTCGAATGAGGTCAACAGGAATATACTTTTCTTTGCCTGTCATCACTATTTCCTCTGTGTTGACGTTATGATCAAGCAGACTCATTGATGATGACGGCAAGATGGCCACAGTATTCTAACTTTCAAGGAGCCATCTAAGATTATGTATCCGTTTATCTATGCAACTATTCTGTCATTGAGAAGATGGAATATGCTAATTGACTAGTGCTCACTTATGTGCACATGCTATTGATTATCTACCCGGGAGTGTTTTACAGCTCCCTCCTCCATTGACTGAAAATCTAAAAAGCCAAATATAGTAGATTCTCACCTTATGTTGTTGACAGGTTTTTGAAAACAGGAACTTTAAGTGAAACAAAGTATAATGAAACCAACTTTACCATAAACAAGAGTTATACGAATGTAAATAAAATAGATGGAAAAATTCTACCCTTGGCAAGCTTATGTTCTTGTAGAACAGAGACAGAAAATTAATGATCATGAACAATTATATTTAAAAATATAACAATATTTATTGAGCTATAATGAATAATTATACATCACACACATATATATATAAAATAAGTATAATAAATAACTAAAGCATATAGTACATTAAATAGTGATAAGTGTTGCAAAAAACAGAGCAGGGATGGATTGGATATTGTGGGGAGTATGACAGTGCCCAATAAATATGTACTGATTGGTCTTTTCCTCTCAGATATTTATTTAAATTATTTTACCAGCTTTGCAAATTCACTTGATTCAGTTGAACTTCCCTTTTCATAACACCGGTGGAATTTGTTCATTTTTAAATATTTCCTCTATTAATTTAAAAATTATATTTAAAGAGAAACTCATTTCTTTGACATTTTATTAAATGTATTCTTAAGGATGACCCTAAAATCACAAAGAGCGGGGGTTGCAAACATGAATACACCAGGCCAGACTAGAGGATGATGAAGGGTGGCAAGCCTTATTTTGTGCCAGGTAGTATTCTAGGACCAGTGTTGCCAGATTTTTCTAGTGAAATCGGAAGTCAGATTTCAAAATCTGCCAACTAATCACATTTAAAAATATACTGTACGTGCCAAACAAGACTACTGTCCTTGGAATCTGACCTGCAGGCTTCCTTTTCATAACTTTTGCTGTATAGTACATTGCCTACCCTTACCACTTCTATGTTGCTCATTTCTGCATTTTGGGACACTTGCTTTAATTAAAAGGCTAGATTTCATCAATGTTATTATGTGTGAATCTGACATTAACTGTTAGTAACTCATGTGCAGATATACTGGCTATAATAACTTAACAAATTGTATTTTTTATTAGCATATTTCATATGCCTCAGTCCAAGTTTTCTTTTCATGAAATTAAAGAGTGAGAAGGGCGCTTGCAGGAGTAGGCTGGGGTTTGGGGGAAGGGATGGGAGTATCCTCTCTTTCTGCTCTTTACTCTTCTTTGGCATCCTTGTAGGTGGTCATTCAGAGTCATCATGAGCATTGCCACAAATAGGCAGCTCACTGACCACAAATAGTGGGTCCATCCATAAATGCAGGTCTTTGTGTAACATTTACAACTCGCATGTAGAATTCTTGAGCTTGTTCTTCTGAACAGCACAAAGCAAATCTACTCTCAGTCTAAATCAAACAAGATAAAAAATAGAATAATGGTTGCCAGGGGCTGGGGGGAAGGAGGAATGAGGAGTTAGTGTTTAATGAGTACAGAGTTTCAGTTTGGGAACATGAAAAAGTTCTGGAGATGGATGGTGGTCATGGCTGTACAACAATGTAAATGTAATTAATGACACAGAACTGTACACTTAAAATGGTAAATTTTATGTTATGTGTATTTTACTACAATAAAAAATGGGTTTTATGAATAAGAATAATAAGGTCCTATCCATGTAATTCTATTTCAGAAGCTCAGTGACATTTGTTTTATCTAAGACCTGTCCTACTACAATGCTAATACTCAAATAAAATATAAAATAAATAAAATAAAATAAAATAAAATAAATCTACTTTCTCTTTCACATGCCATAATGGTCTGCAAATGATGGACAAGTAATGGGATACTATATCTGGGAAAGTAGGTTTGTAGTGACGCTATATTCCGGATGCAAGCCAGGGAAACAGAAAAAAGAAAAGCATGGACTAGAGGAAGGAGAAAAGAGGAAAGAAGTGAAATAGCTAAGAATGGGAGATGCTCGGGGAATTTAGCCCAGACAGAGGAAGAGGCTTATAAGAATTACAGTGGGGCAAGCTTTTTAGGAGCAAAGGCTGTAAAGGAAGAGGACAGACAAACTGGAATTCTTGTTAGAAAGGCATGATCAAGGAGCGGGTCTCAGATTAAGCAGGACAGCCTTGGAGAGGTTCAAATTGCAGTGGTGAAACTGGAACTCTATAAACTAAACCATGTCAGACTGGACAAGGAAAGAAAGCCAAGTAGCTAGAATTCTCTCTTGTATGTCTTATGGAGCTAAAAGCTCCTCATTCTATAGCAAAGTTCCTATGTGTATGCTAATGGAGCATGTCATTATGAGAAACAGCAGCATCAGAAAGACAGGCCGGAGGTAAAAATCTCAACAAATAAGACCCTTTAAGAGAGAGTGTACATAAAATGATATTACAGGCACTATGTAAAGGTGTTTTTCAGAGTTCTGACAGGAAACAGATGGTATATGAATCTATCATGTCAGGGTTAAGAGAATCAACAAGGGACTTTCAATAGTAGAAAGCCATTGTTACTCCTGGGCCTGAAGAGGGAAGGGAAGGAATGATATTCACGGATACCAGTAGGAGAGGGGCTGTCTGGTAGTCTGTGGCCATCAGTTAGAGGACAATACTATATGCTAAACCAGAGCCTGGCAAAAAGGGAGCTGGAGGAGCAAATACCCTGACCACTCTCCTTCCATCCTCAGTACCATTGATTGAAAAAATAGTGCGCTGAGGGGATTGAGTTCCTAGAGAACAGAATTCCAGGACCCACATCAGGATTGGGGAGAGTGGATCTGGAGGGGGTAAAGGGAAATTATCTAGCACAGTATTAATATAGCATGGTAGTTAAAACACCAAAAGCCAAGCTGTGCGCATCTGAATACTGCCACCACCACTTAGTACTGATATGATCTAACCACGTGATTTTTCCTGTCTAGGATGTGGCAGATGCAGATCGCTGGCCAATCTAACAGTCATTTCTGTCAACATAAGAAATGTCCAAACCTGTAGAGAATTTTTATAGAAGTGTTTTTGAGCCAAGCTGAAGAAAATTGCCAGGAAGCAAGATCTTAAATGCTTCAGAGAATAAATTTTGTTGGGAGAAAACAAGGTGGGGATTGGATTACAGGATAGTTAACAAGATTATATGTACCCATGAGAGTCTGGAAAAGAGGATTATTCTGGCATTTTGAAGATACGTTAACTTAGATGCACAAGAACAATGGACAAGACTTGCTAAGACAAAGATAAATCTTCTATTAAAGATGTTAAATATGTCTGGGACGTGACTACCCTCCATGACCTGCCTGAATAGGAATTTATGATCAGATCATACTGCAAGGTTACTTTATGTGACTAGACTTGTTGGTTTAATTATAGAACCCGCACCCCTTCTTTTGGTCCACATTGCCAACTCCATTCTCCCTTGCTGCCTTCTACTACAGATTCTAGAAAAGTTAAATACCTTTTGTTCCATACTCCTGTCTGGCCAGGAGTGGCCAAGTGACACAGTTTTGGCCAATAAAATACAAATAAAAGCTAAGCGAAGAGTTTCTTGGGATGTCTTTGCTCTTCTGATAAAGAAGCATCTGAAGCCAGTGGCTCCAGCTTCCGTCTTTATCTCATTCTTCTTACTGAACAGACATGATGCCTGGAACTGGGCAGCCATCTTGTGACCATGAGGAAAAGATCGAAATAATCTCCAAGAAAGTGGCCCTGGCCTATTGAACCATGAACCATGAGCCAGCAGCCACTTATCTCTGGATTGCTTGATATGACAGATAGGGCAGAGAGGGGCGGGCGGGGGGGGGGAGGGTAGAGAGAGAGAGAGAGAGAACTTTAAGTCACTCTTAGGTTTTCTGCTATTTAAAGCTGAAAGCATTTCCAACTCATACACTAAGCCTGTTTCCTCATTTAAAAATAGTAGTATTTATTTCAGAGCATTATTGTAAAGATAAAGAACCAGGTATTTTTTTGGAGCACTTTACACATGTCAACTTTTTCAAACCCCACGGGAAATCTATGTGATAGGCATTATTGTCTCCATTTTAGAGATGAAGAGATATTGAGTCTTTTGACTCAAGTCATCAAACTTGTCACTCACAGAGCCAGTATTGGAACCAAGGTAGCCTGACTGCGGGGTCTGTCCACTTACAAAGCACTTAGCTCCGGAGCACAGAGCAAGTATCCAGAACCTGCCAACAACAATAATGTTTATAATCAGGTGTTACAGGAATGCCCAGAAAAGAATGCCGGGGTGTTTCTGTTTGGTGGCTTGGAGGGTGGTTGTTTTCCAAACCCTACCTTGAAAATGAAACTGTACACCTGGAATAAAATTTCTTAGACTCCAAGTGAAAAACTCAAGGAGAAGAAGGGCTTATGTGGGTAAGGTAGGAGTTCTGGGGTCAACTAACTGATGACATTTTATTAACTACCCCATGATTCTTTTCCTTAGTTTTTTTTCTAACCCTTGGGTCTCCATTTCCTGGCTCCACTCCCTGGAGCCATTATTTCCCCTTTGCCCCCTCCAAACTTCATTCTCTTAAGAACTGGAAACTTTTTTTCTTGGTGAAAACATACCAAGCATTTAATATCAAATATGGCCAGTAGGTGTCAGCATCTATCACAAAATGGGTGATTGCTTAAACCATCTTTACGATTAAACTTGGATTCAAATTATGTAAAACAAATTAGTTTCTTACTTTATTAATGCTTAGAAGGCTGTAATTCCAGTTCCAAACTTTCCTTTTGCTGGGTATATGTACAGAAATTATATTTTAAACTTTTTAAAATGTAGGGAGAAATTTGAGGATAGACTCTGCCTGCTTGATAAAAATTGTTTTTAAAATAATCTTTATTTAAAATTATTTATTCATTGATCCATCAGTAATTTGTTTACCAACTAGCTTTGTGTATCTAACAATAAAGAAGAAAAAGGATTCTTTAGGATAGGATCCCGGATGCTATCGGATATTGAAGTTTAAAGGAATGTATTTTGGCTACTGGTGCCCTTTTTTGTAGATGTTTATCATAGTTCTGGGTTCCCCCAACCTCAATCTATAAATATTCTACACAACATACACGTGTACTCCCATTTTAAGAAAAGAGAGCATGTAAAAGTCTGGATGTACAATGCAGCGTCATTTAATATCCATGAGGCACTTATTTTTCTCTTAATGACATTTTTGAAGCTCCCCAAACTTCCTAGTCACACAAGTATTAAAAAGTCTAGTCTGGTGCAGTCCAATGAAAGCTTCAATTTCATATCTAACTCAATGCTCTGTTCCCTCTCCCCACCTTTGCTATGACCAAGGGGCCTGCACTGGGGAAGGGGAAACAGTCTACCCTCACTTCTTCCCACTCTGCTTGTGCATCCACTAGGAATGGAGAAGGCAGAGGAGAGACTGAAGAGGGAAAACCAAAACCTCTGTTGGGAAGAAAGCCCGATAGGATCTCTGCACTGCACAGATGCTGTCCATCTTATTTACCAGAGCTCAGCCCATCCAGGTGCAAAGGGAATGGGAAAAGTAGTCTTTATTTTGAATGAACATGCACCCAAGGTGCGGTAACCTCTTCCAGCATAACCTTTTATGACCACAACTCTCAGTCCCTTCTGAGTTGGGGTCCTCTTGTCAGCAGGCAATGAGAAGGTTCAAGTGCTGCTAATTTTTGTGGAGTCAACTACATCACAAGAAACACAAATATCTTTGTTTAAGAATCCTCCACACTCCTCTAGGGTAATTCTACTACTCCAGGAATATTTCTACTCTGATTTAGGCTGTGGGGATTGATGACATAAATGGTAGCAGGACCTGTTGGGTTCCTCTTATTCCTATTTTCCTCAGCTTTAAAGCTTTATTAACAATTCCAAGAAAACAGGGGAAGTTCCATTCAATATACTGAGACCGAAGGTCCTCTGTGTAATATCAGATACGAAAATAAATGAAGACCAACCAAATGAGAAGAGCAAAGGCTATTTATTCAGAGCTTGCTATAGTTAGGAAGTGAGCCATTGTCACTTGTGTTTTGGGAGAGACTCGAGGCAGGCAGAGGTGTGGGAAAGCTTTTTAGCAGGAAAAAAAAAGGAAGGTTTCAGAAGTTCTAAGTGAAGGCTGTTGGCATGAGGAAGCTGTAGGCTGGCTAACTAGAAGTGGAACATCCTATGTGATTGGTCAAGAGTGCATGTTTGGTTTTCTCGAATTGGTCCTAAATTGGAAGTGGGGATAAAAATTAGGGAAGCTGTCAGTTATTAATCAAATGCTGGCAATCTGGGGCTGATTGTTACAGAGGTTATTGTTTAGCTTTCTGTACTGTCACGGGAGATAGCGAACTGGCTTCTCGCAAGTCTAACCTATAGCAGGCTGATACCTGAGGCTGTTTATAATAGATAAGGGGTTAGTTTCCTGGACAGGTTGCTGCAGGTTGTGGGTCAAAGTTCTATTTTTGTGTATGATCTGGTCATTGTCCATTTGTATATTCAGTTTTTCAGTAGCAAGCAGTAAGCTGGGCTTTTCTTTATTAACTATGATAATACCTCACATTTATGTCATGTTTTACAAGTTATAAAGTATTTTTATGTGTATCCCCAATACTAATGAAGAGGTTCAAAATGAGTCTTCCCAGAATGTCCCACTTTGGCACACAGATTGGTTTGAAGACAACTGAGGCCTGAAAGACTCGGGAAGAGTTTTACCTCCCCCTTTATTGCCTAAAAAAATTTAGATAGAGGGCTTGGTCCAGGAAGAGAACTATCACTAAAGATAACCATGAAAAGTATGAACTAGGTGTGGTAGACTCGGGCAAATTTAGCAAGGACTGCTTGTTCAAAGTTCTGTGTCCCATCGTCTCTGCATTTGTTTACTGAACATTCATTTTTCCATCTTTCTGTAAATTATCTTTTTCCCCTTTGAAGTCTCAGACCTCTACCCGTTCTCCTTGAATGCCAAAAAACAGTACATAAGTCTCAGCTAAAGCTCAGAAAGAGCTGTCATCTTCATTGCCTGCCTACCTACCTGTAGGTGTCATATTCTTATAGGGCTCTGTATGTGCATAATTAAATTTTACTTTATCTTATTATTCTGTCCCATGTCAACTTAATTATTAGACCAGCCAGAAAAACGTGGAAGGGTAGAAGAAAACTCTTTTCTCCCTGACACTAAGTATAAAAATTCTGCAGAACATTTGTTTTCTTCATTGCAAAGCTAAGAAATAGGCTCAGAAAAGTTAAGTGACTTTCCACAGTCACAGAGCTGCCAAGGAGCTAAGTAGTGAGGTCACCATTGCATCCTGACTTGCTTAGTTTGGTCCCAGTTTGTCCTGGTACCTGGTCCACTTAGCATGGCAACCCCTTTTATTCTCAAAAGTGCTCTGGCTTGAACAATAAATCTTTTATCTTACCCAGCAATAACTTGAGCCTACAACTTCTCAATTCCAAGACCACTGCTGCTTACCTGGCTTTATGAATCCTAGGCTCCATTGTCACTGTCGCTCCCACCTTCAGGCCTTTGCCAATGTTCACCTCTGAATTAACTTGAGTGCAATGATGTGTTTAAAGAAAAATTTTCTTTCAAATCTGCCCCATTGCCAACTGGTTGAGGAAGGCCAATCACAAAAAGTTTCTGTTAAGAGATAATTAGCAAAATGAACATTGAAATGTGAAAATAAAACTTGGCATTTAGTAGTTTACTGCCCCTTAAGGAGCCAGCAGCAGCAGTTTGAATGTTGGTAGGAAACACTAGCGGAGGATGATGTGCATTGGTGTCAATGTTTTACATCTCACCCAGGTCAATTTTCACTAAACTGAGGCCCCTGTACTTTAAAAGCTCACTGAGTCATTTAAAATAACAAAAATTGTGTAAATGAACCAGTTACAAACCCATTCAAGATTATTTCCCTTCATTAGTACTTGGAGAAGAATGTCAGTTTATTTTTTGCAGTCAATTAATTCCGCCTTTCTTAAGCAGAGTGTTTGATTGCCTTAAGCAACCCTACAGAAAGTCTTTTTTCTGGAACAAAAAGCCGTCTGCATAGTTTATGTTAATACAAACCTGCAGGTGGCAAATGACTGCTCTTTGGAATGAAAGCAAATGGCTACTTTGAGACTATTGAGATGCACTAGGGCTTCTGATTTGAGAAAAAAGAAACATTGCAGCAAGAAATAAATTGCTCACCCAGTGGTTTCTTTGTGAACCTTGGGACCTGCCACACAGCCAACCTTCCCCTCCCACCCCACTCCCTATTCTCCTCTCTGCTGTGATCCTTGAATTAATAAACTCCTCTGGGAAGGAAGATCCTTTAAGTCAGTCCTCGAACTTTTCATAAATCATTCAGGGCAAGAATTCTTCACAGCAGGAAAGGAACCTCTTAGAGCTCAGTTTTAAATTTACATCCTGGTTGGAATTGCCAGAGACAGCCGGTTCCATTCTCCTAATTTCTGGCGCAGAAGATATTATGTGGTATGTCCATTTTATTGATGAGTTACCTGAGTCTCTAGGGATGAAATGAATGGCAGAGTTGGGACAAGAACCCCAGTCTCCTAAGGCAGTGTTCACTACACTGTATACCCTCTTTGCAACTAGCTAGAGGCTGTAGAGACAAGAGTCCATCTCAAGCTTGCAAACGGCCTTATTTTCTGAAAGTTCATTTGTATGTGTAGGGGTAGAAAACTCCTTCTCTTGCTAAGTCCTTTGGCTGGCCTAATAAATAATTAAATTGACATAAAACAGATTAACAGAAGAAAAACAAAGTTTGTGCATACGGGAGCCCCATAAAAATATGAGATTCTTTGACATTCAGATAATTTAGGCTTAACTGCCATCTTGAGCTAAACGGAAGTGGGCTAACGGTCTGGGCCTTCAGAGGGAGGAAGACGATTCACAGGAAGGCGAAGAAAGCAAATGTTAAGTAAACAAATGTTTGCTTAAAGTCTTTCTGTTATAAAAAGTTATCTCTGGTAATAGCTCTCTTCCTGGTATAATAAGCCCTTCACCTAAATTATTTAAGGCAGTTAAGGGGGAGGTAAACAATTCTTCCTGAGTCTGCAGGTCCCTGCTTGTCTTCTGCTCAAAATAATCCATGTGCCAAAGTGTCACATGCAGTGATGTATTCTGCTCCCCCTCATATGTCATTTTTTGGAACTCAGGACACATTTTCTCCTATTTAAATGTTATTTTAATGTTGGCTGGGTTCTCTGGTAGTTCAAAATCTATTTTGACCTATATATTACTGTCACAGTCCTTGAAGCAGCGCAAGCACCCACTAAAATTCAAATGCTGAGCCTGACACTGCTGGCCCTTAAGCTTTTCTGAAAGCTAAGCCTTGAGGTCTCAGAGAACCCTAAATGGGCCAGAGTTTAGAACAAGAGAACAAGACTGATGGAGGAGCCAAGACTGGGCATCTCTTAGACATTTGAGGGGAGACTACGGCTTTTAAGTCTGTGGGTGAGAAACGGGGAGGAGATATTTCAGGGCTAAGAATAGTCCAGTGATGGAGAAAAGGTTGTTTTACAAGCTGTTCCTTCATTAATTAGATGTTCTAATAAGTTGTAGAATGCCTTTATAAAATCAGGGTAGAGTCGCAGGAATAGTTCTCTCTTTATAGCAAAGAAAGGGCCAGAAACTCCTTTAAAATACTCCCTTAGTGGGATAAATCACTGAATTAGTGAACCATCTGAAGGCACCTTCCTCACGAGATAGCTGTGGGTCCAGGGTGACTGATACTAGATCCCAGCCTTTCTCTTGACAGACTTGTCCCCAGGAGGTGTCTTGATATGTGAACTGAGAGTGTTGAGCATCTGCCTCTTGGGAGCCCAGGCATATGACACCCTTGGCTGAGGTGGGCTGTGCCCCCAGGATTTCTTGCAGTCTTAGTTGAGATGTGGAGCACATTAACAACAAGGCAACGAGGGACCAGCATGGCCTCTTGGACTTTATGAGACCTGTTTTCAACACTGATAACCTTTGGTAGCAAGAAACCAGAGTCTGCTGGACTCACCCTGAACACATCTGATCCCATCTGATCTCAGAAGCTAAGCAGGGTTGGGCCTGGTTAGTGCTTAGATGGGAGACCACCTAGGAAGACCAGGTGCTGTAGGCGTAAATAAAAGAAAACAAAATGTAAGTTTTATTGTCATTCAGAAATAGTGAGATCAACAAATCAGATGATAACTGATAAAAAGACAGTTACTTACAGTTCCCGTGAGGGGGAGGAGCATGCCACACCACAGTGAAGGGGCCACAAGAGGGAAGCACTGGGGTTGGTCAGAGGTAAAGAGAATTTAGGAAAAATGTGAGTAAGAGCCTTTATTGTGGTTTCTCTGGGAAGAAACAGGTGAGACAGGGTAAGCAGGCTGAGGATTAGTGAGTTTTAATCATTTCAGTGGGTTCTGGAATATAGTGGTTTGCTCCAGTTGTCGGGTACCTGGCCCTGGTGATTAGAGCGGGGAAATAGTGGCCCTGTGTGTGAGAGCCTGATTCAGGGTGGGGGTAGCAGCTGTGGCTCTGGATTTGACAGTTTGGAGCACTGCAAACAAATCTTTATGGTCTATTTCTAGGCTAGCACCTGGAAGGGCAGTCTATCCAGGGTTGGCAAGGCCCCAAGATGTCAAAGCACTGGAAATGAAGAAAATGAAAAGGCATGATAAATGCAGGTACTCCCTTCTGCAGCGGCAATGTGGAAGCCGGACTGATTTCCTCTTTGGCTGAAGTGAGATGCCCAACCTCTATGCACCACTCTCTTCTCCATGATTCTTGGATAATTCAAGGAAGGAGATACCATGCTTCCTGTTAGTAAGGCAGATGGAGCCTGAAGCAAATAATTAGAAAAATGTGAGAGATGTGACCATGTTTGATCTTTGAATTTGTGCTGCATTCCATGCCAGTGACAATAGTGAGAATTCAGTTGATCAGATTCAAATATACAGAAAGAATTTTAAAGTACTTCCATTTCAAAACCCTACAACTCTCATTATCCTAATAAAATGCAAGCAAAAAGGAAACTGATGAATATTTAGATTAACCTAAAATATGATCTTAAATCACTTTTAAAATTGGCAGAACAAACGGGACTTTGGATAATTCTTCAGGCATTGCACACTTTCAGGAAATTATAATTTGTTGGCTCTCAAACACCACAATAAACATATGAAAGGTACCGGAATATGCCATCCCAAAATAAATCTCCATGGCCTATGGAATTTTTTTTTTTTTTTTGAGCTAAAGGTCATTGAGAACCAGCAGGCACAGGAAGAGCTCTTTACCTCCCACTATATGCCTAAAATAGAGCATAAATTTCTCCTTTTATAAAGGAAATTTTCATATAAAGATGTCTCCATACCAGGAAGAGAGCTACTCTCAAGAGCAACTCTTATCATCGGAAAGACTCAACTGTACAGCAAAACAACACTTGCTTGCCATGCATTTCTTTCCCTCTCCTTTCCATTTGTTGCCTCCCCTGACCAGAATCCCCAAGCCCCTTTTCTTTTGTTTAGGCTGGGATGGTATTTAAACCTCAATTATCTGGCTGCTTCCTTGAGCCACATTTTTTTTTTTTAACTCTAGTGTATATCTATGTAATTAAAATAGTTTTTTTCTCTTGTTTTTCTTTTAACAATTTAATTAATGGGCTCCAGACTTTGAATCTAGGAGAGTAGAGGGACAAAGATTTTTTCTCCCCTACATATATGACCAAGTACTGGGGAGATTTTACACACACACACACACACACACACACACACACACACACACACACCTTTATTCTGTGCATGTGCAGCTACAAGCTTATTCCTTAATCTAATTCTCATCTATTTTCCTCAAAAAATTTCTGGGCAGTGCCTTCCAAGATGCCAATTTACTATTGCATAAATGTTGCATTATAGAATGTTGGAAATTAGCACAGAGGTTGTGACAATGGATAAGCCACGGGCCTTGCTTCCAAGGAGCTCCTGGACTAGGGATGAATGATTCTTAATGTTTGCTTCGTCACAGATCCCTAATCATCCCCGTAGAAATTCATGGATTACAGATTAAGAACCCAGGTTTAGCAGGAAAGGCAGACAAGTAAATGATACTAGAGAGTGTTTGATACAACATAAGTCTATACACTAATGGTTCTGTGGATGAAAAGGTAGGTACATACAAGTTCAGTGACTGAAAGTAACCTCACAGGGTGATCTGATCATAAATTCCTAACTGGGCAGGTCATGATGGGTACTCACCCTCCAGACCTGTAACTTCTTTAGTGCAAGGTTTTTAAGCAAGTCCTGTTCATTGTTCTTATGCATCTGGGTTAACATACCTTTGAAATGCCAGAGGTAATCCTCCTTTCCAGACCCTTTGAAGATGTAACCACCCTCGAGGGAGCATATACTATTGTTAACTATTGTGTACCTTCTCTCCCTCTTCATGCAGTCTTCCTTATGTTCCCTCCATAATTCCAAATGTATAAAAGAAACTGCAAAATTGTCATTCTCTGAAGCATTTGAGGTCTTGATTCCTGGCAATTGTTGTCAGTTTGGCTCAAGTAAAAACTCTTATTAAAATTCTCTACAGGTTTGGACAGTTTTTCACATCCATTTCTTACAGTGACAGTTCTTAGTCTTGGCTGCTCATGGAAACATCTAGGGATCTTTGTAAAAACACTAGTGTCCTGATCCAACACCTAGAGGCCTGATTTAGTTGGTCAGGGGAACTTCCTGTATATGGGGAGTATTGAAAAGGCCCCTGGAGATTTCAGTTCTCACCACTGGCAAGGTTCTCCAGAAACACGGTTAAGGAGTGATTAGCTGTAGGACTCCCCAAAGCTAAAGTCACCCCGTACCTACCACAATTGGGAGCTGGAAACAAGTAGTTTAATAGGTGAGAAGCAACCCTCATTACAGGAAAAATTACCAAGAATCAAATGTGAAGGGAAAAGCAAGGCCAGATCTGAGAGAACAAATGTGGGGGCTGGTTGAGGAAGTAGTTTAGAACTTCATTTTTTAATGGAGAGGGAGTGTTAAGACTGTGTTCAGACAGAATTTGGGATATGCTCTTAGGATATGTTTGGTGGTTGATAGTGGCTAAGTAGGACTAGCTATGACCAAACCCCTGCAAAAGCTCCTGTCAATAACGGAAAATGTGTGAGGATAGCAAGTGGTAAGTGACTGAGAACATCCAGCAGACATTAGTCAGCACAGGAAACCCTGAGGAGCAAGGCTTGGTAGAACTGGGCTGGAGGGAATTAATAACAAGACTAACAACTCCATCCAAATATTTACTGAGAGCTCACTATGCTTTACACATGTAACTTCATTTAACCCTCACAACCAGCCCTAGGAAGTAGATATGATGGCCTCATTTTGCAGATGGAGAAATTGAGGCTTAAATTTTTGAAAGACAAATTGCACTGGGCAATTAGGAGCTGGTTTTATCCAGCCTATTGAGGTAAGGAGAAGGTTCATTAGTGAGGACCATCTCAAAGAAAGAGAAGGGGGCCTGGGGTTTTATAGAAGTAGATACACAAGGGAATGAGTCCTGGGGAAGATTGAGACCAGTCTATCACGGAATCTGCATAGGAAGGGTTGTCCTTTGAGAGATTAGCTATTTCCTAGGATACAAAAGGGTGGGGGGATTTCTTAACCCTCCCTGTTTACTCAGGGTTCAGGTAAAATTCAACATTGTCAAAAGGTTGAGAAAGTATCCAAAGTCAATCAGCCAGGAAGTGGCCTGGCTGGATTCAGACCCAGTCTGGTAGAATCTTTTCTGAATTTGTGGCCAGAACATCCGTTTCTATAAAGAGAGAGATTGAGTGTCATTCAGCCAGAAAATACCAGACCAGGGAAGACTCCAGAGAGCAAGGTTTAGGCTCAGTTATCTTGTGAGCCTGAGTGGAATCACGTTGTTTTGTTCTAGTTAAATAGCTCTAGGGTCAGTCTTTGAGGAATCCAACAAACCGGGGTCCAGGACAGAGAGTCCCAGGATGGGAGAGTGGGAATGAAGCCCCAGGCGCCCCTCTAGGCAAGGAGCCAACCCAGAACTGGTAAAGGCCCTGGGGTAGAAGCTGTCTCAGCTCTCCTCCCGTGTTAGACACTCTTCTGGGCTTATGCAGACAGGTGGGCAGATATGCAGGGAGTGAGAGGCCTTTCCACCTCCTAGAAGCGCTCAGGTGATCCTAGCAGCTAACAGGCAGGCAGCCAGGCTGCATCACATCAATTAGCTTCATTCTCACAGACTCATTAAGTAAGTTCAAGTACCTTTATCCCTTTGTTGACTGAAGGGTAAAAAGAAAATGAGTTTTTCACACTTGCTCAGCTTAATAATTAAAAAGAAGAGAGGTACTCCTGTGCTTTCTAACTTGTGGGGCCTCAGATGTACTTTCCCTAGGTAAGCTTATGCCAATATCTTCTCATTAATAAATATTTATTGAGCTCTGGCAATGTGCTAGCCACTGATACAGGCCGTTCAGTGAGTAAAGCAGATTAATATCTTTTCTTTTCTGTAACTTATGATCTAGTAAAGAGATAGTAAACACAATAAATAAGTAAATTACGGAGAACAATAGAATATATGTGCTTTAGGAACAATACACAAGGTAAGGGGTCTTGAAGTGCAAGTGGTGGGTTTTGCATTTTAAATAGGGTGGTCAGTGCAAAGACTTGACAGTGAGAAAGCCTTTCGATATCTGGGGAAGAGTGCTTTAAACAGAGGGAAAAGCCAGTGCAAAGGCCCTGAAGTAGTAGTGTGCCTGTGCGTTCAATGAACAGCCGAAAGGTTTGGCTGGAATCAAGTAAGGAAGGAAGAGTGTAATAGGAGAGGTCAGAGAAAGGATGGGGGCCACATGGTGTAGGACCTTAAAGGCCTTTATAAGGGCTTTTGCTTTTACTCTGAATGAAGTGGGGACTAGAACATTTGTTATCATCATATCATTATGATCATTGCTTTTTTATTTGCCTTCACTTGGGGGAAGAGGGTTGGGTGTTTTTAGTGTCATGGAGGATCCAGGGCAGTAATCAGGAGTAAAGAAGCCTAAGTCCATATGTCAGTCCAGGGCATCAGTCAGAGAGAGACATAGGTGTTAGAAATGAAACATCAGTGTGGCAGTGAAATTGAGGGGAAAAAAATGAAAAGTCCAGAATTACAGAACTTGGTTCAAATATCTCTACTTCTGGGAAGGCTTCCCTGACTCATCTTCCAAAGAGAGCAGAGGACCCTTTATTTGGGCTCCTATAGCACCTCCTGCTTGTCCCATCATAACATCAACCCATTTTGTTGTATTTGTTAGTCTGCCAACCCTTTCTCATAAACTTGGCTCCTTGAGGTTAGGGTCTCTGTCTTATTTATAATTTTTTGTTCCCCCATAGTATCAAATTCATTTCTGGCATGTGGTAGATGCTCAGAGAATGATTAATCAGTGAATGCTCGCAATGCATTATTGAATACTCCTATGTGCTAGGAATCATCTATGTATTTTATATACATTAAATTGAGGTTCAGAGTGGTCAAGTAACTTGTCCAGGTTTACTCAGTAAGTGAAGAAGCCATGATTTTAACCTAGTCAGTCAGGGTTCGGAGCCTGTGCTATTAACCACCAGAATATAGATGGATGGGTGGATGTGTGGATGGGTAGGTAGATGAGTATATGGGTGGATAGGTGAATTAAGGGTAGATAGGAGGAATGATGGATAGAAGCATGAGAGGGCAAGCAGATGGCTAGGTGGTAGAGAGGTAAGGGGATTAATCAGTAGGTGGAATGGGTAAACAGATGGGTGGAGGATGGAACATGTCAGAGTTATGCTGCAAAATGTGAATTAGTGTTCTCAGAAGTTGGCAAAAATGGGGGAAATATTAAAATTTATGTTTACTCATTAATCATTCGATAGTGTTAGTGAACAAAAGCCCAAGAGGTAAAGTTTTTTTCTTTTACTTTTACTTTTTGAGTTATAATTTACCTCCTGTGATTTCTACCAGTCTTAAGTGTTACAGTTCAATGGGTTTGACAGAGAGTGGAATTTTGAGTTTAGACTTGGAAGAATGATCAGGAGGCTAAAGGTCAGGAAAACAGCACATGCAAACGCACGAAGAGCTAAAAGAACATTAAGTCCCTTGAGGCAGTAGTTTGTCTGAAGAATAACATATCATTTGGTCATGATAAATATATAAGACTGGAGGAAAGTCCACAGATATACGTGCCAGAGATAGTAAATTATAGTACAGAATTTTATTGCTACTTCTTTGTATAAAAATTTTATTCTCCGAAGCAAGACTCTGTCTTTTGCTTTGTCTTTGCAATCCTTTGATTCTGTCCCTTTCATCTTTACTTTTATTGGGCACTACAAATGCAGGTGATTTGCTTACATTTCACCAAGACAAGCTACTGCATGAACCTCTTATGGGGATGGGAGAAATTTTTCATTTCCCTCATCTCATTCTGTGGGCTGGCTGAATAATCAAATCAACAGTAGGCAGATTGATAAGAGAAAATTATATTAAATTTCGTGTTCATGGGAACCCCATATAATTGAGAGAGTCAGAGACTCTGCATACATGACAGATTCAGAGATAGAAAGGGGGATTGAAGTATGCGGCATCTGGAGCTGGGGATGAGATAAAGTGACTTGGGGGATTCAAAAGGTCATTGCAAGATGGTAAGAAGAGGGGAACTTTAGTAAATAGAACTTGTCCCTGCCCAAAAGTGAAAAGAAGTTATCTCTAATAATTTGTTAAGAGGAAAGAATTTAACTCAAATTCTTCTAGGCAGTTAGTGGGAAACCTTAGAAGTTTCTCTTGGACCTGAAGCTAAAATTGCCTTTAGTTCTAAGTAATTTGCATACCACTAAAGCACATCTTAGGGTGGCTTGTTTTGGATCCCTACACCCTACATATCTAGCCAGCTGGCTTTCTAGTTAATTTCTGACAGTGCAGAGTCATTTATTCTTGAGGATGTGGATATGCATACCTGCTACATTTGGAATCACTATAGGCTGTGAGTAAGGACACTGTTCAAGAGTTATGAGAATGGACAAGGCATCAACAATGTAAACATATCTGCACCAAAATAGAGGAGATATCCCAAACACCATTAGGGCAGGGAATCCCATTTACCGATATTCAGTCAGTCAATACATGTGAGTGCTTTGTATTTGCCTGGCATGGTTCACTTCCTTCCTGTCTTTGCTCAGCTGATATCTTCTTTTCTTTTCTGGACATGCTATCCAGAATTTCCTTCCCTCATACACAGATTTCCTACGTACACTTCTCTGCTTAGCTTTTCCCTTAGCATTCATCATGATATAGCAGAGTTCATATTTTACTTATTTATCTTAGTCATTGTCTGTCTGTTTTCATTAGTAAGATGCAAGCTCCAAGAAGGCAGGTGTCTTTACTGCTATTTCTGTGGTATCTAGATCATAGCAGGCACTTAAAAATATTTCTTGAATCCATGAATTGTTCTAGGCTGTTTTCGGAACACAAAAACTCTGAAATTAAGACATATAATCTAGTGACCCGCAACTCAAATGACATTACAAGGAAATGAATGAAAGATGAATGAATGATGGCAAAAGGGTCAACATCAGTAAGAGAAACCCAAATAACCTGCTTTAAGCTAGTTAACTGTCTTACAAATTTGACAGCCTTAATCAAATTCCTGAACATTCCTTTAAAAGACACAGATAAGGTAGCTGCCTTCTTTTTAAAAGGGCATACTTATAAATAACAGACTTCAAAAGGATTTACAGATCCTATTTGCCTATTTTTAGAAATATTTTACTGTGCACATCTGAAGAAGTGAAATTTTGTGACATTCAAAACATAGGATAATTAAACCTAGAGATGCAGATAACTAAAATTTTGAATGTTATAATCTTATGTATTGGAAAATGGTGTATATAGATTTCATTGACATGTGGGAACTTAAAAATACTATTTTCCATTTCTTTTATCCTTAACTGAATTCTGAGTTCTTATTGATTTATTAAATTTGATTTCTTCCCCATTTAAATTTTAACAAAATGCTTCATCAGACAAGCAGTTGTGGTAAATTTTATTTAATTTTAAAAATAAGTTTTTATTCATTAGAAAAGCTTAGTCAAGTTTGTTTTTCTGAGATAAATGTCTGTCTACAGATTTTTTTTCATGCTAACAGCTTTAAAATGTAAAGTTCATGAATAATTATTACCTGTCACCTCTCGGATTTATGTTGGATATAGACTGACTTGTTGATTGTCCCCTAAATGTCAGATCAGAAAACCCTGTGATACAACTTGGTATAAACTCTGCAAATGTTCAACTTTTGTCTTTTTCTCCACTGAACTAGTCAGTGGCTTTTCAAATGTAGTTCAGAATTTATTAAATAGTTTATATGGCTTCTGGGGACGAGAGCAAGCTGTAGAACACTGTGACATTGAGGCTTCTGTCATCATAACATTTATGCTTCTGTTTCTAGTCTGGATTAACAAATGTTCGTGATGTTTAATAAAAAAATATAAGCTCATTCATTTATTCAACAACTATTATATGAGTACTTACTAAATGTCAGATAGAATGCAAAATGAGGGATTATAGCTGTGAATAAAACTGATATAGACCCATTTCTCATGGAATTTACCTTCTAGTGAGGGCGAAGATAACAAACAAATAAATACTTAAATGAACAACATAATTTTAAATATATGATTAGAACTCTAAACCAAATAAAATAATGTAACATGATGAAGAGAGACAGGGTGGGGTTGAAGTGATTTTAGAATGGGTGCTTAGAGATTTCCTCTCTAAAGAGGTGATGTGTAAGCTGAGACCTGAATGACAAGAATAAAATTAGTCCAGAGAGATGGGCTGAGATGAACCGTAGCTCTTAGCATTCTGTGCAAGCAAATTGCTATCAATTATCCAACCTCATTTTTATTCTTCTCCACCTGCACCTGCTTGCTGCTCTAGCCAGGTATGTGCCTAGAGTGACAACTCTCACCTCCCACTTTATGGAGGTGACATTCTTCATAATCCTCAAATCACCTTTTACAAACCCCAAATATCTAGCAACGAGTCTTAGTGTAAAAGGTTCTTAAACTTGAGTTAGAAGAATCGCCCAGGTGGCTTGTTGCAAAAGCAGATTTCTAGGGATTAGTCCTTGTTCAATAAATCTGGTGAGGCCCAGGAATCTGCATTTGTCATAAGCCCCTCAGGTAATTGGGATGTTGCTTATCTGTGGACATTCTGAGGAATACTTACATTATGGAAAGTAGGGGACCATTGCTCACATCTGCCTTCTTCCTTGTGTAACAGGGTACTCTATTTTAAAGATGGGAACCTAACATTCTCATTTATCCAACAAACATTCACTTAGACCAAGAACCACACAAGGCAGAGCCATAATGATATTTGGAACATACTTCACACTAAAAAGTTATCAATTGTTTATCTAAATCCACATTTAACCCTGCATTCTGTATTTTATCCAGAAATGCTAAGTGGCAGGGGGTGGGAAGAGTTGTTGCAGGTTGGGTCTTCTGGCAAGCAGACTCGAAAACGGAGTTTAGTGTGGAGGGTATTTATGAAGAAGTACCCTGAGATCTACACATGTGGAAGGGAGAAGGAAGCCAGGTTGGGCTGAGAAAGAGGGTGAGCTGACAGATAAGACCAATGGCCTCAAGCAATCCTAAAGGCAGCTGTGGACCCCAAAGCATCAGAGTTGTCCCACAGTGAGGTGAAATGGTTGGTACTTTATACTCCTGTCTCCATCCATCTCTGGGAACGAGCTGCCCCAGGAAGAGTGTGACCTTAGGCCAGGTGGCTTTCTGTAGCTGAGGCTGACCCTGAAAGGCAGAGGCTGAAGGTTCTGTGCTGACAGCACTCCCAGCAGCCTGGCAAGTCCTTTCCTAAAGGGGGACCTGGGGCCTCTCCATCAGTGTTTCTACAACAAGAGTCTGAGGTCTAGCAATGAGCCCAGTGGTTCCAGCTATTCAAATGTGAACATTAAAAATTAATATGATCTTACTTTAGAGAGATTGAAATACCTGAATATAGTGGTTATATTTGTTTGACAAGAAACTTCTGACCTATACCACATATTACTATTGGCTTCTTTGAGCTGGTTCAGTGTGATATTTTTGTAGATACCAACTTGCAAATCTCTATAACCCAGAAAATAGAATTCTGAGAAATGAATGAGTGATTTATAGCGAAATATCTCAGGGTTTAGGAAACAGAGCAGATGAAAAGCTAGGATCAGTGGTTAATCACAGGTTGATGAACTCCTTTCCTTCCTATAGCCCACATGAGTAGTAAAGCATGATCAATTTGTCCAACACTGTCCCAGGGTTACCTTGTCTCCCATTCTTAATTAATTAATTAATTTGGCCAAGTACTAACTGATGTTGTCCATAGAAATAAGGCTCTTAATCCTCACATAGAATTTCTGAGAACTTTCTATTAGTACAATTTGAGTGAAGATGGAAAAGCTGTTATTACTTAATATATTTATAATTATTTTTAATTTTTTGTATCTTCCGATGCTTCATTTGCCTTTCTTTAAAATAGGCTTCACAGTCTCTCTTTCCTTTACATCAATAATTTATTTTAAAAAACACTGTTCTCATAATAACTTTATAGGTTAACAGCTCATCTAGGCCAGAGAGATCTTCAGAAAACTGATAGAATCACCAGGTCTTTCAAGAAAAAAAAAAAAGATGCTTAAAACATTTAAAAGCTCAACAATGTGAGAGAATAAACACACATACACACACACACACACACACACACACACACACACACACACACACAGAATTAGCTGACGGTGTAATGTGAAATTTTCTGCATTCTAGCATCTTATTGCAGCATGTGAATGGGGCAGAAGTCCCTGAGAGAGGTACACACCATGCTAGGGGATGTAGAACCAGAGGAAAGGAGTTAGGCCTAGCAATGGTGAGAATAATATTTTTCTGCTGTCAAGTGTCAAGGAGGCTTCATGGGTCACAGCGCTGGAGTTCCTTATCTTTTCAGACGGGAGACTGTCTAATGTTTGATTATCATATCTCTGATTTTATAGAGGGGGAACAAATGCCAGCAGCACATAAAGTAGAGAAAGAAGATGATGGGTGGCTCTGAAAATGTACAACCCATATTTTCAACTCTGAAGAGCAAAATTGCCTGGCTCGCCCCAACTCTGGCCCCTGTAGATCCACTGTCACCTTTGTGTTGAGCCCTGCTTCCCAGGGCTGCTCCCTCTCCTTCCCAGGGCTGCCATGAAACATGGCAGAGGGGTTAAGGCAAGCCCATCCAAGAGGGGGTGTGACTATGGCTTGAGGACACCACATCAGCTTGCCCCAAACTCTTTCTCCCCAATTCTTCTTCTTCTCCACTTTTCAAAATTGAATAGTTTTGTCTTCATATTATTGAGTTATGAAAGTTCTTCACATATTCTAAATACAAGTCCTTGGTCCTATGTACATACTGTGAATATTTTCTCCCATTACATGGCTTGACTATTTCTTTCTTTAATGGTACCTATTTTAAAAAGCAGAAGTTTACAATTTTGATTAAGTCCGATTTATATATCATGCTTTTGGTGCCCAATCTAAAAAACCTTTGCCTACCCTAGAGTCACAAATATTTTCTGCTACATCTTTTCTACAAATTTTATATCTTTAAGTACAGCATGTCCTCAATTAAAGTCATTTCGTTCAATATTATTTCATGGTGAAGTTGAGTTGCTATAGAAACTTAACTCTTGTTTATATCAATTAGCTTATGGTAAAATTGCTTCCATTATATGTCATTTCTCTTAAAGTCACAGAACCTATTGATGAAGTTAAGTAAATACTTACAGTGTTATGTGTAGGTTTATGATTCATTTAAAATAAAACTTTACGTATAATGTATAGTAGTAGTTGAGGTTCATTTCTTTCATATGGACATTTAGTGATTCTAGCACCATTTATTGAAAAGGCTATTCTTTCACTGCTGTATTACCTTGGCATGTTTATAAAAAGTTGACCATGTGTGTGGGTCTATTTCAGGGCCTTCTCCTCTTTCCCATTAATTGATATGTCAAATATTATGCCAATAACACTTTTTTTTAGTCCCCCCCCCAGTTTTATTAAGAAATAATTGGCATGTATTACTATATAAGTTTAAAGTACATAGCATGATGGTTTGATTGGCATATATGGAGAAACGATTACTATGATAGAAAATATCCATCATCTTATAGAGATACAATAAAAAGAAAAAAAAATTCTTGTGTGATGAGAACTAATAGAATCTACTGTCTTAACAAATTTCCTATGTATTATATAGCAGTGTTACCTGTAGTCATCATGTTGTATGTTACATCCCAGTGCTTATTTATCTTATAACTTATTTATCTTATACTTTTTGACCACTTTCCTCTAGGTAACCCTTTCTCCACCCCTGCCTCAGGTAACTACAAATCTGATCTCTTTTTCTATGAATTGTGTGCAGGTTTGTTGTTGTTTGTTTTTTATTTGTTTGTTTTACATTTCACATATAAGTGAGATCATACAGTTTTCTTTCTTTCACTTACTTCACTTAGCATAATGCCTTCAGGGTCTATCCATGTTGTTGCAAGTGGCAAGATCTCCTTTTTTATGGCTGAATAGTGTTCCATTGTGTGTTGTATTACATATAATGTATACATGTGTGTGTGTGTGTGTGCGTGTGTGTGTAATCACAATTTCTTTATCCATCCATCATCCACTGATGGTCACTTAGGTTGCTTCCATATCTTGGCTATTATAAATAATGCTACAGTGAACATGGGGGTGCAGAAATCTTTTCTAGTTTTTTTGTTTACTTTGGATCTATTCCCAGAAGTGGAATTGCTGGATCTTATGGTAGTTCTATATTTAACTTTTTTTGAGGAACCTCCATAATGTTTTTTATAGTGGAGGTACGAATTTACAATCTCACCAGCAATGTACAAGGATTCCCTTTCTTCCATATCCATGCCAGTATTTGTTATTGTTGATGGCCATTCCAACGGGCCATAAGAAGATGTCTCATTGAATTACCACTCTTTCTTGGGTACAGTTCATTTTATAGTAAGAGTTAAATCAAGTATATAAATCCTCCAACTTTGTTCTTTTGCAATTATTTTGGCTCTTCTAGGCTCTTTACATTTACATATAATTTTAGAAACAGCTTATGAATTTCTACTCTAAAGTTTATTGGAATTTTAGCTGGGAATGAGTCTATAGTTCAATTTGGAGAGAACTAATATCTTAACAATAATAAGTCTTGTGAAATAATAATAATAAAAGTATATATCTATCTGCCTCTGATTAATGGCTCAGAGCTCCTGAACCATAATATTTGGTCTTTGATCTTGGTTTCTGACATAGATTTCTAAATCCCCTGGAATTTCCTGGGTGTTAGGAGTGTCCTTTTTTCTAAAGAGACAATTCTTGGTGGGTTTCTGCATAGACAGCCTCAGGATGTGGGCTGGTCAACAGAAAGACTAAGGCACGATGAAAAGCTTGGAACTTTCAGCCCTGGTCCCCATCTTCTGAGAAGGGGAAAAGGGCTGGAAATTAACTTAATAATCAATCATGCATATGTGGTATAGTCTTCATAAAAATCTCTAAAGTACAGGGTTTGGAGAGCTTCTGGGTTGGTGAACACATCCTTGTGCCGGGAGAGTGAAGCACCCAATGCATGGGAACAGAAGCTTCTGTTCTTGGGATCTCCAAACCTTGCCCTATGTATCTTTATCTGGTCGTTTGTATTCTTTCTCATAGCCTTCATTATATAATAAGCTGATAAACGTGAGGTCTATGACCCGTTCTAGCAAATTATTAAACCTGAGGAGAGGATCATGGGAATCTTGATTTATAGCTGTTTGGGCGGAAGTACCAGGGACAACCTGTGACTGGCAATTGGCATATGAACTGGGGACAGTCTTGTGGAGCTGAGCCCTTAACTTGTGGAATCTGATGCAAACTCCAAGTAATAGTCAGAACAGAGTTGAATATTAGAAGACACCCAGCTGCTATTAGAGAATTGGTCAGTGTGGGAATAAACCTATATATCTAGTGTCAGAGGTATTGTAAATATGAGAGTAAAGGGGAAACAAGGAGATTTTTCTAGACAAGTCTGTACAGTTCAATCTGTGGAGAATTGACATCTTAACAATAATTGAGTCTTTTAGTACGCAAACATGGTATATCCCTCCATTTTGATTATAGGTTTAAATATAAGTTCACAGGTTCCAATGATCTGTATTCTTATTTTTCTTTGTCTTCCATTTGAAACCCTTTCTCTATGAATCTTTTTACTTTTTTCTTTATTTCATTTTAGTTTCTTGTTTATTTTTATGCCTATTCTCAATACTCTATTAAATTTTTCATTTAAGTCTATTCTCCATTGAGCACTTGTATTTCACCCTTAATTCCTAAGATGACTTTGTGTTTTCTTTCCTGATTTCAGTCATTGGCTGGTCAATCAATTTATATATTATCCATCTATCTATCTATCATCTATCTATCTATCTATCTATCTATCTATCTATCTATCTATCATCTCTCTATCTCTCTATCTATCTATCATCTAATCTATCACTTTATCCATTTCTGTTCTTGGATTTCAAATTTCTGACTTAAGGTATTTTATTGTTTTCATATTTCCAAATGCTTGTTTTAAGATATTAATTAAAATTGAAATTTTATATTTTCTGGTTGTTTTGTGGTTGTTTTCTGGTAAGGATTTTCTCCAGGGAAGATGTTCTGAACCTCATTTATTCTCTCTTTAAAGTAGCTTTGTATGGCTTTATAACGCTTCATTTCATGGAGTTAAGTACTTATTTTCCATTCCTAGATCCAGATCACCCTCTACCGTCAGTGTGGAGAAGTACACTTCCTTTAAGGGATGGTTTCTTTTTTTAAGTTGGGGTGGATAACTTTTTATGTTCTTTTAATTATTTACCTATTCCAGTTTCATAATCTCTTATTCTGATTCTACTGATGCTATCTTCTTTTATTTTCTTGAAGATTTTTGACAAAACTTTATTTCCAAGTTCTTTTCAGATGCTTCTTGTATTTCTGTCACCTTAGGATATAAATCTCTCCTTTATGACTACTTTTCATTGTGCTAAATATATATATTTTTAACTTTCCCTGGAAAGCTCATATTGTGTGGGAATTTTCTCCCACACTTCCCTTGTCTGAGAGACAGTTTCTTAGCTGCCTCAGCTTTGATCTCTTAAGCTCAACCCATGTCATATGTTTGCAGCTCAGCTCAATTCTGGGGTGACAATTCTCCACAATTCACGTGGAACAGACCAGATGGGGATTCTGCTATGGACACTAGCCTTGAGCAAATAGTATATTTCTGCTGCAATTCTAGATGCACGGAGGGAGTTATATCACCCACTGTTTGTGGGTGGGAAGCCCAGCTTAGATTCCTATTATAGGAGATATTTAACTTCAGCCCCACTTATCTGGCTCCAGTCCCACCTTTTGTCCCTGTGTCTTTACACTTTGCATATTGTTTATGTTTTACTTTCTGTTTGAGCTGCTGAGATGTTCTTCTCATATTTTGAGAGAAGCATATAAATATATATTTTAATATCTTATCTCTAATTCTTGTGGATTTGGAGCACAGGAAAGAGGCTTATGAGTATATATACTTTGAGACTTTTTCTGGAGGTTTTCATACCTTTCACAAAGTGGGAATGACAAGGCTTTGATCCAGTATCCTGCTTCTGGAAATCTTACTTGAGGAAGTAATCTAAAAGGTAGAAAAAAAAACCTTCATGCACAACGATATTCATGATTATTTTCTATTATAAAAGTCTTATTATATTATAAATATCTCTCCAAATAGGGAATATTTTATAAATCCACTTACTGTAATATTGTGCAGCTATTAAAAGTAATAATTTACAAAGAATGTATAACATAAAAATGCTTGTTATAATGCAAGAGATAAAATTATACTTAGTAATTTTTTGCTGTTTTATACAAGTGTGTTTTTAAAAAAGAAGCATAGAAAGATTAAAAAAAGACCAGATAGAAACTAAACCAAAATGCTCAAGATGGTTCTCTTTGTGATTTTTCCTTTTATATTCTATATTTCCAAAATTTAATGTGTATGATTAATTTTTATAACAAAGCTCTGAATAAATGTGTTGTCAAGAAGCTGAATGATGGATGAAGGTTTAAATAAGAGTGCTTTCTGTGAGTACAGAGAATGGATCAGCATGCTACAAAATAATCGCTTGCAAACATGGTCTGATAGGCCACCAGAGGAAACGTTTGTGTTACAGAATTATTTGTTGTGATCAGATTGCTTTCCAGCATCAGCACATATGAGTAGCATGAGATGAAGACACAGAGCAAGGAGGCAGAACTAGGAGGGGATGACAGATGGCAAGAACCTATGGTCTGCAGGCAACTGGCCAGGAGCCAGGGTCTGATGAAGGAAAGGAAACGGAAACCAGGAGGTGGCACTGGGGGTCAATTGGCTGAAGGCACAATGGGGAACCAACATTTATTGAGAGATTGCTGGAACACTGTTTGTTTCAAACAGTGTTTCAACCCTAAAAATACAGATGAATATTCTTGACATAATTCTTGCTTTCATGAAACTTACAGTCTAAGGCAGAGGTTGTCAAACTTTTTTTTTTAGAAAGAGACAGCAGATATTTTAGGTGGAGAAGCAAGACAAGAAATTGGTTCACAGATGGGGCCATGCAATCTCTGTCACAAGTAATCTGCTCTGTTATTGTAGAGCAAAAGCAATCATAGACAATGGTAAATAAACAGATGTGACTGAGTTCCCATAAAGCTTAATTTACAAAAACTAATGGTGGCTGGATTTGGCCTGTGGGCCATCATTTGTCAACTCCTGTTCTAGGGCAGAGACAAACAGTAAACAAGTGAACAAATAAACATGAATATTAAATTGTGATCATCATCAGTAAAAAAATTGAAAGGGTGAGGTGGTGATGATTTACTGTATGTTTTACTGAGGTATGAAAACTCATACAGTAAAGAACATAAATTTCAAGACATAGAATGTTCTAGCATCTCAGAACTGAGTCCTGAAGGATCAGAGCAATTTGTCCATCAAAAGAGCTGGAGAGGGGGAAGCATTCCAGGTGGAATGAAAAGCAAGTGCAAAATCCTGAGGCAGGAGAAGGCCTGGCATTTTCCAGGAACAGAAAGAGATTCCATGTGGCTGGTGACAGTGAGTGAGGAACAGAGTTAGCTGTGCAGGTGGAGGAAAATCTTATAGAACTTAAAGGCCATCGTGTACATTTTGTATTTTATTCTAAATATAACAGGAGAGCAAAGAAGGGTTTAAAACAGAAAGTTATTATCTGCTTAAAGTTTTAAGATGATTCTTGAACCAATTTCTTGTCTTATTTCTGGACTTTTCTGTAATGGTGTTTGGTTAGGGCTAGAGACAAGAGCTGGGGGCTGGGAGGATTCAGCTTCAGTTGAACCTGAGGTGGGATGGGTGAGGAAAATCCCACCACGAGCTGAACCACAGATGTTGATTCATTTTATAAAATGCCTTTTTGAAATGTTACCATGACAGGATTTATTGGCACCTGTCATTTAATTAGAGGACATTAAGAATTGTCCATTGATCACAGATAAGGGCCTGAAAAAAGTCCCAGCAGGGAGCTCAAAGGTGGGGTCAACTGGCAGGTATAGATCAGGCAGCAACAAGAAAGAAAAGTAGTGAAATCAATGTGGAGGTTCATGGGTGAGCCTGGAGGGGTGACAGAATACACAACATCCAGGAAAAAGGCAGTTTAAGGGTCATAGGCACAGGAGAGGTTTGGTTTGCTTGTGTGTGGCTTAGTTATGATTTGATATTTTAAAGACATACTGGAGGGAGTAGTTAGGGAGTGTCCTTTGATGGTGATGAGAGAGAGGAGCAAGAAGGAATGGAGTGAGGATAGGTAATTAAGGACAAACTAACCATTTGGTTTTCATGTCCTCCTTTCCTTTCTTCCTTCCATCCATCCATCCATCCATCCATCCACCCACCCACCCACCCATCCACCCATCCATCCATCTTTCTTTACCTGTTTTCTTCCCTCTCTCCTCTGTTTTAAATATGTAGAGGATGAGAGAACAAAAAGAAGATTTTCATCAGTGAGTGTCACTTTACTAGGGTTGTCATGAACACAAACATGCCAAAATATTATTCACTCTTTATCTGACATTCCAAAATAGTTGGGCGTCCTGTTTATTTGCTAAATCTGGCCATCCTGCCCCTATGGCTCTGGTTTTACCACTTCAGTCTCAGTGAGCAAATCTCCTTTAAGAAAGCTGCCACCAGGAGGCAGCTGGGTGCTGTGCTCAGTCAAGATGACAGCGGTCTTTGGTGTTTGGTCTGTCTTCCTTCCTCTTCCAACGCTCCCCACACCCACCCCCAACCCAACCACAGCTTCTATTGGTCACTTCTAATCTTGCTTTATTAAAATAGTTGAACTCTAAAGAAACATTTAAAACCCTTAAAAGAATCCATAATAAACATGCATCCTGCCTTCCTAATTGATTACAAACATAAATTACTATCTTCTTTAAAAACCCGAATTTAGCTTAAATGCTCATAGCTCTTGTCATTCACCCATTTGACCTGTGTGTCCCCTTCCTTCTCTGTCTTCCCTCCTGCTCTCTCTCTGCACTGTCTTTTTGCTCCCTCTATCCCCACCCTTTCTTCCTCTGCTCGTCACCATGGTTACATGGGGACCTGTCTCTGTGGTGCCCTCTTCCATAGCCTGCTTCTGAGGTAATTTCCCCAGTGAATTCCAACTCTTCTTAGTTATCTCTGTCCTTATTCCTTCAATGAAGGAAAAAAAATTGGAGCGAGAGAGAAAGGGCACATCCCTGCAGCTCAGATATCAGTAACCAGGAGACTTTCTCCAGCTAATGTTGCCTCTTCTTTTCATTTTCTGTAGGAAGGAAAGCCATTCTTAACTCCTTTGACTCTTATTCTCATGTCAACATAAATCCATGTTTAACACTGAGTTAACGAAGTGCCTTTTGGCCTTGTGGCTATAAGAACACTGAGATACTGTTTTCTTCTTCAAATACCTCTAATTCTGGACTATAAAAGGGTCCTTTTAGGATATAAAAAGGAATGGAACCAGGAGTACCTGCACTGTCATGTAGGAGAGACATCAACATAGAAAAACATCAGCCCAAAGGGAGAAGTGTTAGAGGTCAGTGGGGTGGCGTGAAAAATAATTTTCTTCCCACCTTTCTAAATTCTTCTGGCTGGACTAATAATTCAACTCATAGAGATCAACAGGACAAAAAGTCCAAAATTTATTACGCAAGTACATGTGGGGATGCCATAGAAATAGGAGACCCAAAGACACGTTGGGCAGCTGAGGCTTCTGTGTCATTCTGGAGCCAAAGAGAAGGGAGGTTGTGGTTTGGGACTTCAAAGGGTAGGAGGGAAACTCACATGGAGATAGAAAAGCACACATTTGGTAAATAAATGATAGCTGGGCCATCATTAACAGTGGGCACAGAGAAGGCTTTGAACGAACGGGCCTTGCTAGGTTCCTCTCTGTCTGTCACATACTAGTTTATATTAAACTATAGTTGTCTGTGACAACATCACCCTTCCTGGAGCAGATCCGCTATCTAAATTCCTTTTAGGCAGTTTGGAGGGAGGGCAAAGGTTTTTTTTTTTTTTTTCCTCTGAGTATTTCTTTTCTTAAAAATAACCAGGTTAAAATAATCAATAACACAAAGGGGCATACTTCGGGGTGGCCAATTCTGCTCCTCTTTGACAGCCTACAGCCGTATAATGAGATGTTGTAGCCAAAGGCCCCAGAAGAAGAAACTTTGCAAGAGAGATGGAGTAGAAACATCCCCAACAATTTTAAAGCAACAAAGATGATTCTAGAAAGCTTTAGGTATAATAGCATGAAAATGAAGATCCTAAACCAGAGAGGTTTGATAATATTTGGCTTTTGGTTTGCTGGGTTCTTGGTAACTCAAAATTCTGTGAGTTAAGAAATTTCCCATGCTCCTCATGAGCTACAGGATAACCTACTGCAATTATGTAAATGTTCGTTCAAAGGAAGAGGCAGAATTTTGTTAGTCTCCATAATTCTATCAAAACTATGATTCACAGGGTCTATTCTCAAAGAAGACTTGAACCAAATGAACACAGTGAAGCAAGATTCTTGTTTAATGCCATGAACGGACTGTAACTCACAGAAACACTGAGAGTCCCTATGTTCTCGCCCACCCACTCCCCTTACACAGCTGCTTCGGGCCTCTTTCTTCAAAAGCACAAATTCGGACACCCTCTTTCAGCCTAATCTGTTTCCTTGTGTTACTCTCCTCCCAAAGCTGTTTGATGAGAGTCACCAAACAGGACTCCACTGGAAGGACAGTGGGGAAGGAGGAAACTGAGTAGGAAAAAAGCGGAATCTTCTTTAGCTCATAGAGCCAGTGGGGGTGGAGTAGGGCTGGGACCACCTTGACAGCAACAATTTTGCCTGGTTAGATTTACATTTCTGTTAACAAAGTTAGACATAATTTCCTTTAAGCATCTGAGCATCTTTCCAGACCTGTTAGGATTGTCATCTCAACTAGCACTAAGTCTGAGTGGTACTTGGTACTTGACCCTACACACACAGCTCACTGAGTCTTGCTGTGTTCAAGGGCAGCGAAATTCAACTACAATCATCTCTGGCTTATCTGAAAAAGAAAGGGAGGCAATTTATGTTGGCACGAAGCACGCCCTCTCGTAGTGTGTACCACCCTTACCAGGCTCACCCTCATCTGAGTGAGAACATTATCTTCCAGAGAAAAGGATAGAGGGCAGGAGATCTGCTGGGAAGATGAAAGTGAGGTGTTTATATTAACCCAGTGACACAGGCAGCTCATGGTAAATCTGCTGGGACATGCAGGGAAGGATGAGTGGTGGTTTCAGGCTAAGTTTAATTAATTGTTTATGTCTTGGCTGAGTCATCAGGAATCTATGTTCCAGTGCTCATCTTTGCATGATTCAAATTGCCATTATGACTGTTCCTTTTGGGATGACCTTTGAAGGATTAATCCAGTCTCTCAGGAGACAGGCCAGTGGGTTGATTTCAGGAAAGAATATAACCTTCAAGAGGGGCAGATTTGGGGTGCTGCTTTCCCACTGAGAAAGTCTATTTTGAGTACCAGAGCAAGATGTTATTTAAATATTTCCCTCAGTTTCAGATGCTTCTTCTGGCCCCCTGCTGTCTCCCTCATCAGGCTGAAGCAGGGCCTTGACAAAGCTTATTCAGCAAAACTTTAACCATCATCACAGTTCTTGAACTTTGGTAGCTCCTGAACTCTGTTCTTGGAATATCCAGAACAGCCTTACTGGCCGCTCTCTAGGAAGAAAATCCCTTTTCACAAACCATCTTTTCCACTTTAACCGTACTTCTTCTGGGGACCACTCTTTGTGATCCTGGTTTCCTGGAACACAGATGTCCACAGCAGCTGCCACATGGTCACTGGGGCCACCTGCAGGTTCTGCTGCCCTCTGCTGGCCACGATGGTCTTGTTCTGCCTGTTATTCATTGGGTCACGTCTTTCTCCCCAAAAGGCTGTGATTCTTACCCCTTGACTCTCTTTCCTCAGCAGTCCTTACCAGGTATCAAAACCCCTTGTTATTAAAGAGTATGGCATGAAGCAACGTTGCAGCTTCCAAATAGAGTTTATCTAACACGCCCGGATGAATAATTCTGGCACCCATCACAATAGATAATGAGTTATTTCTGGGAAGGGCCCTGAAATATGACCAAAAAATGTCTGAGCTCAGGTAATGCCCTGACTGTCATTCAATTTGTTGTTAGACAATGATATCTCTTGACCTCGCTCCCACCTATTGTGATAGGTCCTATTTGGGGGTCTCTAAACACAAAGTCACATAGTAATTATTGTTTTGATTCATCATTACAGCATCCTTGAAGTGGTACCTGGGCATTGCAGAAATTTCAAATGTCAGCATCAGGTAGACCCTTTAAACTGAAAGTAAAGGAGAGGGGATTTGGAAAGATGCTGATAGAGGTGAAATTGGGTATCCTGGAGATAAGGGAGACTAAGTTTAAATACCACAACATGCTGAGTTATTAGGGACCAGGGACACCTGCCAAATTTTATTCTGTGATGTAGATCTCCTCCAAGTCTTGGGCTGCCCCCTCTGGCCATTCTCAGCACACCAGTGCAGGCTGGCAATGCGGTATCTGGGATGTACTTTTGGGGAGATCCATGTACCACGTAGTCTTTCTTCTTTGCTATGGAAGAGCCCTTTAGCCACTTTAAACATGTGTTTAAAACATGCACTTTCCCTCATGCCAGCATAAATATTGTAAACATGAACATCTGGCTCATATCATTTATGACTACAGGGCATATCGGCCTCAGGTTAGAAGGGTAAGACAGTGAAATCCTCATCAAACCAAGAGTGACATCTCCAAGAGATGGCTGAAGTGGGTGGGAAGGGAGCTTTGTCCTTTTCACTCTCCACTTTGGGGAAAACCTCCTTTAAAAAGGTTATCCAAGTATTATATGAAAATAGCTTTTTAAAAAATCACATAAAGGAATTCTAATAATAATTGTAGTGTATGCTTTGTCATAGCTCTTTCCCCCTCTAATATAGTGAGCTAGTAATGTCCCATATATTGGCTATTGCATCAATGCATACATCAATGCATGAAGACTATGATGACTTGGAACAATGTTTTCAGTAACAAGTATAAGAAATAAGTCTATGTTATTTTAAACCAGTAATATTTAAGCGCTACCAAAGAATAACCAAATCACCTAGCTTGTCTGGACTGATACAATCAATATAATTATAGTGGCCAATCACTAGGGCTCTGATTTCAGACAGACCTGAGTTTGAATCATGGCTCTGCTAGCCACTAGCTACATGCCTGGGGTAGACTTTCGAACCTCTCTGAACTTCAGTTCCTTTCCTAGAATGTAGTGATAATAATGATGTTGTTGCAAGGGTTAAATGACAAAATACATGTAGAATATCCAGCACATGTCCTGCATATATTAAGTGCTCAAGAAATAGTAACTATTGTTACTGCATTCAATCATTAACAATGTTTTTGGCCTATTAAATTTAAGTATGCAGGCCATGTAAATACAGAAGGAATGTGTGTGAGCCAACAAAAATATTAAAGTGGATGAAAATACTGCCTTTTAAAAGATATAGTAAGGGGTTAAATTCTTCAAGCTCTGTGGTGAAATAAATTTAAGTGCACATATAACTATTTTGTGATAGTGAAGGGGAAGGGGTTTTTATATTTGGTCTTTTAAAATAGTATCTCTGCTGTTCACACTCCATTCAAAGAACAAGCCCTCTTTACTAAACCTTGGATTCTGTGCTAAAAATATTCCATTCCCATTTGGTGCAGTGAAATGTCATATCCATTAAACACCAACATACCAAATGCTGCTTGCAGATCCTCAACCCAGCAAACCCAAGTCAACAGGAAATTATAATCATCTTCTGCTTGTTCATACTGTACATTTCAACTGATTATTATGAAGGATTATCTAAGGCTTAATTGTTATCGTAGAGCTTTCTTAGAATTATAAAAGAATGCATGTACTCTAATTTATGTTTAAAGAAAGGAAACTTGTGGCCGAGGGAGTGAAAGTCACTTCTCAAGATCACAAAACTATAAAGGTGGTTGTATTGGGCCAAGAGCTCCAAACTTCCAAGCTATTTTTCCCCCAATATAACAGAGAGTTCTAGAATTTTCAGAACTGAAAGCATCTTTAGGATGATCTGAACCAGTCCAATATCTTACAGAGAAAATTGAGGCAAAACAAACAAACAAACAAAAAAACCCTTAAACATCTTGCCCAGGGCAATACTTAAAGCAAACATATTCTGGGGCTTTTGGACAGCTTTTGTAACTATAGGCTTGGTGCTCTTGCTATTCTGTTGACTAATCCGATGTGGTGATTTAGAGCAGGGGCCCCCAAATCCCAGTCAGTGGACTGGTGATAAGCTATCAACACCAAAATCACCTCAGAGATGTCTAAAAATAAAAATTTCTGGGTGCCATTCTTTGAAGATTCAGTTTGAGTGGGTCTGGGTCTGAGGTGGGGTGCTAGGAATCTGAATAGTTAGTTTGCTTTCTAGATGATTCTAGAGGATACCCAGATTGGGGAACCATTCCTAACAGGAGTCAGTGTTTTATATTCTGCTTTTCTCTGCTGAGTTCAGCCTATGATAATTTTCAGTTAATGACTAGATACCTGCCAAAAAGCTAAGTCAAGAAAACTCCTAGGCCACTAAAGAGCCTCTGAGACTTTAATTGGAAAAGCCATTCTCAAGGTGATTAGAGCAAGGAGAGAGCTGCCCTCGCCAGATGGAGATTGATCTGAAATGGAAGCGCGTTCAGGAGGACAGAACGTGATCTAGGACCACTTGGTCTCATCTCCCAAGGATGGGGGCCACTAAATCAGAATTGGCAGCTTGACTTCACTTGGGAAAACATTTTGAAACAAAGAATATCAATGTAAATATTTTAAAACAGAATATTTGAGAGAACACCATTAAAAAATGTATATAGAAATTATAACAGTGAATCATCATGAATAATAGACAAGGATGGAGATTATATTTTGTTAAGTTTAGCAAAATAAGAACTGGAAAGGCTTTTTAAAACCTTTTAGTGAAGGGATTCTAGACACATCTGAGGGTGTAGCCTCTCCCCTGGTAACCCTGGCTCTCTAAGTGGAGGTTCTCAATAGAGACCAAGCCTCTTGATGATGATCTTGATGATGATGATTGTTTTTCCTATCCAGCATCCTTTCCTTCTTTTAAATAGCACTCCAAATTTACTTTAGGGAATCACCCTTACCTCACTCTCATTCTGTGGGTTCCAGGGGTGCACACATGACCCAAGCCTGACCTGACAGAGCCTTCTATCCTTTGCCAAAACAATTGCTTCAGAGGCAGGCACTGGGCCATGAGCATTAGCCTTGAACTTTTGCTAGAACTATTGGAAAGGAGGCATTGTCTTTCTACTGGGCACAGTAAACTGGCAAGATGTGATGTTGGAGTTGCCAGGGAATATCCATGGTGACAGGAGAGACTGACTTAGAAAGAAGTCAACATAGAGGAAAACAGAGCCAAGAGTCAGAGAAAGACAGATTAAGAAAATATCATCTTGAGTATCTTGTCCATCTGAAGTTCAGTCCATTTTTATGTTAAATTAGTTCAGCAGGATTTCAGCAACTTTCAACCAAAAGAATCCCAACCACTATGTCTCCTCGAGGATCAGAACCTAGGGTGGAGAAATGGTCGTCTGTATTTTGGAAAAATCTCCACAGATAATTCTGGTATACCCATTAAGAGCGGACAGGCTTTGGAGACAGGAACTGGGAAGATACTTTTTCTCATGAGACCGCTACTAGTTGAAATGATGCTAGTTGAGGAAACTAGGCCAAAGTCACATTGCTACAATACAATAAACCCTTTCTGAGCTTGATTCTGTCTTCTTTTAGAAAAAAAAAATAATATTCTTTTTAAAAAGTAAAGGCACACATCACTTAGTATGACTTTGCTGACAAACAGTGCGTTGAATTTGCTTCATTTTATCATTCAGGGTTATCTGGCTTTTATTGACACAAAAGCCAGACAGAAATTTGAAGAGCTGTTTTTCACACAATGTTTTCTTCACAGATACAGACACTGACCATGATCTAATAAGAGCAAGTTTATGAAAACATAAGTGATTTCCTAGAGGCCAAAGTCCCTCTAGGTTCCTCAGTGAGAACGGATGTATATCACAGACCCTGACTCCAGCTGTCTTCTGCGCTGGAGCCAAGGATGCTGCTGTGGCGGTCTGCTCACTTTCCCTTAGTCATCTGCCTGCCCCTCTCTTGGTGGGCTCAGCTGCCTCTAACGGCAGGATCACCTAGATTATTGTCCCACCTCTTCTAGACATTTACAGACAACCTCAGCTCTCACAAAGTCTCTACTAACTTTATAAGTTTTCTACAAAGTATGACTGTTCTAAGGCACGGAGGGTGGGGTAAGATAGTAGAATCCTAGATGCAATCATATTAAAATGCATCTATATCCCACATTAAGACTGATATGTAAGCGTAAAAACTAAGATAAATGACCTGAGTGCTCATTGACTAGTTCAGTGTACCTATAGATGTGGTCCTAGGACCAGTGCCAGTCCAGGAAGAGTTTGGAATCGGTTTGGAGTGAGATAAGTATAGAGTTTGATAGGAAACATTTAGAAACTTTAATAGCAGTTTCACATGGCCTCAATAACTGAACACATGATCATTTTTTCTAGCAATTCATTTTTATTCTAGTTTTCAAAAATATTAGTCCACAATACAAATGGAAATACATTGGTCTAAAATACACTGGAGATATTTTAATCCCTATGGTTCAAAATTTTTTATACATTGGTAATTCCTTTTTAAGTTGAGTAGTTCTTATCTAGTTGAATAATATCACTTTTATAAGAAATGTGAGGTCAGAGATGATAGAGGAAAGAATTGATGAACTTGAAGACAGGACAATTAAAATGATATAGTCTGATTGACAGAGAGGAGATTAAAATATCTAATACTCGCCATCATACCTACAATGTAGTACATTGTGCCTTAATATTCTGATTTAGTAGAAGATAATTTTATGGCAAGTACAGAAATCCACTTAAACCAACCAAAAACAAAACAAAATGTGTGTGTGCGTGCGTGCGTGCGTGTGTGTGTGTGTGGTGGCGGGGGATGGGGTGGGGTGGGGTGGGGATAGGGATTGCTATTAGAAGGCTACAGAAGCACCTCAAGGAATTCAAAGACAGGAAATGCCATTGACTCCAACAAGAGATGGAGCAGGAAATGGAATCAAGGCTACTTCTCCTTCTTCTTCCCTCTCCCACCCATTTTCTCTTTCCCTCTGTAGTGGATGCCGTGTTGCACTGCCCAGATCCTTATTAGGAATAAAGGGTTTATTTTCCAGCTACTGCCAGAGATGGGCTTCTGGTGGTATAAAGGCCAGGTCCCCTTGCTCTCACTTGGGACAACTGAGAAGAGATCATTGAGAAGGGACAACCCACTGGGCTGCTTTGATGGAAAATGTATCACAACTCAGCTTCTTTTTTTTGCCATGTTCTACTCCCTTCTCCTTTTTTCCAGGTGTTGCTCTCAAGGGTACTCCCTTATAAAGGTTTGTACATTAACTTCTCAGTGTCTGGTTCTCCGGTAGTCCAACCTGGGTCACCATACCTCTGAATCTTCTTTCTACTCGCCCTCTTCTACTTCCTTTTTATCCCACCTTCTCTCCCCGTCTCCTGCCCTTCTTCCTTTTCTCCTTCCCGTCTTCTCCTTTTCTTCTTCCTTCTCTCTCTTTTCTCTCTCTCAGTCTCCCCCTCCAACTACATAGTTTCACACCCCTGCTTCTTTCTGAACTTCTTCTTCATTCTCTTCTCACTTTTGAGGCTAACTTCCTCTGCTTTTCTGGTGCATAAATCATCACGGCTGCTCCAAAATGGTGTCTTCAGCTCGTCCTTCACCATCACTGTGGCTTATGCTGATGGTATCCCATCCACATGCCCTTTACTTGCCTTATGCACCCATCCTGCATCTGAAGTGGATGTTGGTTGATAAGAGCTCACTTTTGTACCCTTCTCTGGAGGATTGTCCTTAGCCAACTAGATCCTTCTCTGTTGGAGATGACTGAGAGGTTATACCTCACAGTTTTTGGTCAATGACTGTCAGATGAGGGGGTATAATAGTCCGTCCTCCTCGCCTCAAGACAGAACACACTCTGTGGTAAAATTCATGTTCTAGAGTTCCCCATGGGCTTAGGCTAAAGCTAGACTTCCCTTGAAATGACATCTTGGCATAGCACTTTCCCCTGCCCTGTGTTCCTCTCCCTGCCTGCTAGATGTAGAGAGAGAATACTCCCTCTGTCAATACTGCTGCTTTAAGGGAACCTGATTTCAGATCATCACCTTACAAATCATGCGCCTGCAGCTAATGACACAGCCTCTGCTGTCCTAATTCCAAACATCCAGGAGGAAGAACTGGATTGGCTTATGCTGAGCCTAGCCCAGCTTCTGGGTTGAACACCTGGATCAGGAGTTCACTCCAGGTCAAATCCATCTGTGACTAAAGAGGGGCAGAGTTATACAGTATAGGGTAGATGAGCTGTCCAGGGAGAGAGGGCAATTTGCAGAAAAGACTGGTCAGTTCCTGCAAAAGTGGACCCTACTATATGGCCTCCTCCTTAGTCTTTTACAAATTCATTTTCTCAGTCAACCTGATAACTCCTCATCGCTCTCACCATCTACAATTTCAGGTTTGAAATGAAGAGGAAAGTTTTGAAAGTTAGCACCATATGATGGATGACCTAGTGTCAGGAGGCCTGGATTGTAGCCTACTTCCTATCTCTGGGTCTCAGGTTTAAGGTAAATTAGAGAGTTGGTTTGCTAACTTAAATCATCAGCACTTCTCTGAAAACAAACAGGGGAGAATCTAGGTTTTTAAACTCTGCATCCTTGAACTCAGCATAGTGCCTAGCACAGAGCAAGAATACTGATAACATATTGAAAACAGTATACAGCCTTTAAAAAGGAAATGACAATGAATTACATTAAGACAAAAAGGTAGAATGTGACCCCAAAGAAGGTGGTATTCTGGATGTAGAACCCACTGGCAGTATCTAGCACTTGGTAAGTGCTGATTTGTGCCATTTCTGTGTTAATCACTTCAAGTGCTATTCCCATGACTTCTATGGTGTGACAAGTCACCCCCAAACTTAGCTGTTTAAAATAACCATTTTATTATGCTTATAAATTCTATGGGTCAGGAATTTGGGCAGGAAATCATGGGATGACTTGTCTCTGCTCCATAATGTCCAGGGCCTCATCTGGGAAGATTAATGACTGGTGGTGACTTGACTGCTGGGATCTGAAATCACCTGGAGGTGTCACTCACATGACTGGTGATGAATGCTGGCTGTTGGCTGGGATCTCAGCTGTGGCTGGCGATCAGACCCTGGGCTTTTTCACAGAATGGTTGGCTTCAGGCTGGTAGGACTTCTTACATGACAACCCAGGCTCCACAATTGAGTGTTCCAGTTCACAAGGCAGGAGCTTCATCCTTTTTATAACCCAGCCTCGAAAGTCAAACTGCATCATTTCCTCCACATTCTATTGGTTACAAGCCCGTCCAGATTTAAAAACAGGGTAATTAGGTACCACTTCTCCATGGGGTGGGGACAAGATTCTCATAGAGCCTGTGGGATAGGACATATTATGCCAGATTTTGAAAGTTTGATCAGCCACATGTGCATTATCTCATTGAATTCTTCCACTGTCCTTGGAGTAGGCATTATTCTTCCTTTATAGATGAAGAAACTGAGGCTCAGTGAGCTTAAGTAACTTGTCTGTAGACAATGCCAGTACATGACAAGGCTGTACTTAAACACAGACTGTACAAAGCAGATGTTCTACAACGGCATATACGCTTCTTACAGGAAAAGCAAACTGACAAAAATAAGACAGCAGAGGCCAGTTCCCCCTATGGGCAGGATCAGGAATGGGCAAGCCTTCTTCTTATCCCCCATAACCCTGATGTCAGTTAATATCTTCCCCATATTGTAAAGGAGTTTGGTTCCTGTTTATAACTCCTAAAGGCATTGCTTCCCTGAATCTATGCAACTACTGTGTGTACATTTGGTGCCAAAAGTTTGCCAGATACATGCTGACAGAAGAGTTGCTGCTCCCCCATTGACTCCTAGCAAGTCATTTGGCAAAAAACTCTGGAGAACAATGAACTGGAGGGAGGAAGATATGATCCCTTCCGTAAGGGCAGCATACAGAACCAATTTGTGCCAGGAATATCTTTTCTGACATGATCCCCTTTGGAAATATATATTCCCTAAAGTTCAAGCAAGAACCACTTCTTATAGGAAGTCATCTCTGATGTTCCCTTGATACTTACAACTGAAACATTCAGATGATACTGGGTACTTACCGCTCGCTCTGTTCTGTCCTGACTGCCAAATGAGTCTTCTATGGCCCCAGATGGGAAGGACCATGCCCTGGACTCTTCCTCAGGTCTCCTCCCCCCACCACAGGAATGATACCTTGTTTTTATTAAGTACTCAATAAATATTGACTGACTAAATTAAAGGTCCTGATAGACATTATTATATTATTGCAGGAGAACACATGTACACCTTCAAAAGCAGTTTTGAGAGCCTACTATATCACAGGCATTGTGGTAGCTACTAATGACCCTAGTGATCCAGGAGCAGGAATTTAGAAATTAAAATAGGAGCCTCCTGGGCACTCTATGGTGTGTAATAACATCTCAACATTGCTGTCTAGAAGTGAAGCATCCTTGATCAGATTAAGAGGACTTCTTTTCCACTCTATTTGAAGCAAGTACTATAAGATTAGAATCTCTATCAGCTGTCAGATAATTCTAGAGTCAGACATTTAGAAAGTCACTGAATAGCACTTTTGAAATCCAAATCTTGGCTTTAGCTTTTTCTATAAGTTGTCTGAGTGATGGTTGTAGCTGGAGCTATTGGACAGAAAAGAATGAGTCTTACTTTTTTTTAAATCTCAAACTAGTCTTCTTGTAATAGGCAAATTTCTCCACTCTTCTTTTAATTTGTCACCGCTTTACCTCAAAGTGTTCTTAAAAGCCATGACCTTTGGAAACACTTTTGAATGTTCAAAATCAGCTGATAAACCTGTTCATAAATTATGGGGAATTAATACCAATGTTTCACCTTCACTCATTAGTCACACCATAAATACTTTATTCATATATAATCCTATTGTATAACACTATTTCCTCAATACACCATCACCAAGGAAAAATAACTCCCACAAATAATTACCTTTGGGTTATGAAAGAAAATGTAAACATTTTATTTGGCAGTTGTTTCTGAACACATGAATAAATAAATGGAAAAGTACATATTAATATTTCTTTTTGGAGTAACAGATATCATGAAATGCTTATTTACACATCTTCACTGCAAAGAACAGTTACACAATTCAATTTTGCCTTGTAAAAGGTAAATTCCCACGCCACTGGACTGGACAGTTAAGGATGGAGATACTGGTAGTGCTTGGTTCTAGCAGTCTCAATGTGTGAAAGGCATTCATTTGCAAGTGTGACAAGAAGAGTCATCATGCATTGAATTCATCCAGACCCCGTACTGTAGAAAGTTTCTGATGGCAGCGACAGAATTTGTGTGTCATGCGCTTAAGTCAACTATGACATGTTTGTAAATCTGTGTATTTCCCTTAAAACTGGAAGCAAAAAGAAAATTACGCTTATTAATGGACACACGTGTGAACGATCTTGGTGCCTGAACATTTAATTCCTGAAATTTCACAAATTTGGCTTTCTCTGCATCCCAGTTATACACTTGAGTAAAAGAATAATCACTTCCGAGAATTGCATATTGATAGTTATTGATCTGAAGAGGCTGGAACACCATGGATCCTCGTGATGGCATCCTCTGAATATCCTGAAACGAGGAGCCTCCCCATTTCATTACTTTGGAATCACCAATGAATCTTGTCAAGCAAATGTACACGTCACCTTTCACTGAGAAGTGCTTTACAGCATATACATCCTCCATGTTAGGGATGTCAGTTTGGTTAATGAATAATTGTGTTGCTTTGTTCCACTGATAAATTACAGGACGCTGGGAACTACTGGACAAGATTAAATGAGGCGTTCTGAGTGCCTGGGGTGTTCTGGCTATTTCTAGATATTCCACATCAGTGTCCCTGTACCAGGCATGTAAGGATTGATGGGAGTAGAATCCATTTCCATTCCATTTGTAAATGGTAGTAAAACCAGCTTTTGAACTGTCAGCAACAACAAAGTACCAGTTGTTTTCAATCTTGAATGTTTCAATGTCATTGGGTTTTCGGATTTTGAGAATTTCAATATCCTGGATTTTTATGAATTTATTTGCAAAACTGTCTCGCTTATAGATGTGAGAACCACCAAACAGCTGGGCCACGATAACATAGAGCTGAGTTTCAATGACTATAGGCTTGCATACTACAGTGGACGTGCCTGGGAAAAGACAAATGAGAGATTAGTTGGATGGCCATGCTCTTTTGGAGGGTGCAAACATGTGAACTGAGGCCAGACAACTTCCACCAAAGTCAGCCTGAAATAAGAGATTTTCTTGTTTGATTAGGTGAAGCCAATCTCCAATACCTAATGGCATCAGGAACCTGAAGTTCTGTGTCTTTATGCTTCACGGGGCCTTGTCACCAACAATTGAGTTGTCATGTCATATCCAACCTGCACTAGATGTTTAGGGCACATGGTAACAGCCTGAATTTTCTTCTCTAACTTCTTGCAGAAAAAAAGTGTTGCTCTCCCTCCCATGAGTTAATCACTAATTATAGTGAAAATGGGTATTTATGGAGCACCTACTACATGCTTTGCCAAACCATCTCATTAAAAATTTCTGACAAGCTTAAGAGATAAGTATTATTTCCCTCCCTTTTGCAGATGAGTGGACTGAAATTTAGTGAGGTTCAATACTGCTAGGAGACAAAGTTAGGATTCAAACCCAGGCCTACCAGCATCGCTATGCTTTTCACCCAACATGGCATGGGGAGGTAGGTGTTCCAGGACTTCCAACTTGGGCTAGGATCCTACAAATTTCTAGAACAATCCCACAAAGTTTTGAGTGGTTTGTTCTAAATATGAAATGCTTCTTGTTCTATAATAACTGATTTCCCCCCTGAGAAGGCGATGCCACTTGTTATTTTTCTGAAGCTTTAGGTTACTAGTGGCAGAAGAAAAGAGAAGGAAGAGCAATCCTTGAGAAAAGTGAAAGGGGTTCAGCCATAGGTGATGCTCCTGAATGTTACTTTGGGAAATCTCAGAGAACAATATGGGACCCATCGGTGGCCTAGCTTAGTAGACTTTTGTCAAGAGTTTAATATTTATTAATCAATTTTGATCTCCTAGAGGGAGCTTGGCTCTAGGAAATCCAAAGAAAGGTGGAATAGTTCTAGGTCCCAGGCCTTTTCTGATTGCAGTTTAGGGGCCTCTGGGGCATTAAGTCCTGCATCCACTCTTTTTACTAATTGGCTCCATCCATAGGTAAAATTATTCTATTTATGAACCTTTTCAGGACTCAACTGATTGTGTGACTTTGGGAAAACCACTTATTTTCTCAGTGATTTAGTTTTCTCTTTTGTACAATGAAGGTTGGGATTAAATCAGGAGTGGCCACTAGATTTCAGCTGTGTACCCTGAAAATTTTAAATTTCAGCCGTGTACCCTGGATTGACTGATTGATTGTGACTGCCTGGAGAAATGTGTTGAGAAGGGTTCTTTGGCCATGTCTGCACTCAGCAGGAAAGAGCACCATGATAGATTAGTAAAGTCTATCTGGGTGAGTAAGGGGATAGTGACCGCATATGTGACATCTATTTGTCATCCTAGACTAGCTGATACCCTCTGAAAATCTGCAAATATATTCATTTCTCTTTTAAGTGTTCATCTAAAGATTCATTCAAAGCAATTTGATAAACTGTACACAGTTAAAAAGAAGCTGATTTAGACTGCACAAAGCTCTGCAGCAATCCACTGGAAAACTGAAGGGGGTTTAGGGAGAAGGGGAAGCATAGCCTTCCTCTTTGAGAAAGAAGGACTTTAGAAAGGTCTCAGTTTGGAGGGAATTTCTTCATCTGGGCATCTCAGTTTCAAGCAAGACCTAGGCCTGTCTTGATTCTTACAGCAATGAAGCTGATGACCATCAACAAAATCTAATTAGGACCCTGCCAGTCTTGTCTAACAGACCTTTTATGGGGATGTTTGAGTGATTTTAGGAGAAAATTCAAAGGTGTTAGAAAATAAAGTGGATATAAACATTTAAGATGGAGCCTCATGTTCTAATTTATGACTTATTTTTTTTAAGTTATTGAAATGAGAAAGAAACTTTAGACATCACCTGAGTAAAAAGTTTTCATGAAAAAAAAAATTGGCTTCCATTGTCAAATTAAATGCAAAAAGTACTGAAAAGAGGCTTTTTTTTTTCTCACTGCAGGACTTCTCAGAGCCTCTAATATGTATTTTCATGAATCTCTGAGAGGAGATAACAGTTAACAGATTTGTTGGACCACAAAACTCTTTTTGTCACAAGACATACATTAACATTTTATAGAAGTAATGTTTGTGCAATGGAGTTTGAGATTTATTGATCTAGAATAACCTCCTAATTTTATAGTTAAGAAAAAGAGGGGCCCATTGAGAGTGAGTGGCTTGCTCAGTTTGTTTGTGGCAGAACCTAGATTAGAACTCATAATTTCAGTCCACTACTTTTTTCTGAGAAAAATGATCCATCTCTTATTGCATATTTATTAAGCTAGGTCCTATGCTAAGTTTCTTGAATATATGATTACATCATCTTATAAAAGCCCTGAGTTAGGATTTATTACTCTGATTTTATATGTGAGGAAATTAAGACTGGAAAAAACCCAGGTCACTTAGTAAGAGTTGGGATTCAAAAGCCTCTAAGCCTGCTCAAAGGATTCCTCCATATCATTCATCTTATCCTGTTGCCTTTAACTCAAGTAGCTTCTTTCTACTCAAGATACAGTTAGGCTTTTCATACCTGTAATGTTGTCATAATTCCGGAAAGTCTTTTCTACATGGTCCCATTCGAGGAAAATGCATTTTCCAGTAAAAGGCTGAGCAATGACTACATACTCATCGTTCATATAAGAAAAAGTGTCTATGGACAGTGATTGATAAGGCAGGTCTTGAGACTTTGCAAATTCTACAAAAATAGGAAATGATGATGAGTAACGGTGTGTTAAAAGCCTTGTTCCTTGGCTAGACCTCAAATGTCTATAACAAATACATTTATTTTAGAGTAATAGTATAATGACATTTTTACTTTCTTTTAAACACAAAGTTTTAATGGTTCACAATAATGTAAGAATTAAATTGTCCAATTGGTTTTTTAGATATTAAAAATAACAGTTTCTGAACGCACAAAACTCATGGGAGATAGAATGATTTAGAATACATTACCTGTAATGATACAATCAAAATCCTTGGAGGAGAGACTATTGATTTTGCGCTTCTTGTATTCTGGAGGGCCTTCACAGTAGATGTCTTCAACAGTTGCATTGGTGTGGGCTAGCCATTCCACCAGCCACTTCAGTTTACAGTCACAATTAAATGAATTCCCTCTCAGATCCCTGAAAGACAAACTTCAGCTGCTTTTGCTCCATGGGGGTCCTACCTACACAAGTGTGACTTCTATTTCAGCAATTAACATGTACAGAATGACCCGTAATCATTATGTGAAGAATGCCCCATAATCTACCTTGAACTTGATTCACTTTTGGGCTCAGAAAGTTACCACAGTGCACCCATGAAGGATACCCCACTCAATGGAACCTCATAACTTACTCTATCTTAAATTCAAAGCTAGATTCAAATTCAAATTCAGTCTAGAGCTATGCCATCCACAGAAATATAATGTGAACCACATATGAAATTTAAAATTTTCTGCAGGCACATTAAAAAGGTAAAGAGAAAAGATGAAATTAATTTTAATACTATATTTTATTTTACTCAAATCATATAAAACCTTATCATTTCGACATGTAGTCAACATTAAAATTATTAATGAGATATTTTACATTCTTTTTTATACTGTCTTTGAAGTCTAATGTGTATTTTATATTTATAGTGTATCTCAATTCAGTTACTAAATTTTCACCAGAAATACCTGATTTGTTTTTAGATTTAATGAACTCTACAGTTGAAAAAAAATAGATTCTCATACTCTAGTTGCTGCAGACTTAAAAGTTTTTGACACTTGAACCAAGAATCTGTTTTTAAATTTAAATTTAGTTTTTTACTCCGTTTTAAAAAATGAAGTAAAACTTACAATTTAGTTTCTCATTTATACTAGGAACGCATTTCAAGTGATCACATGTGTGGCCACCACATTGGACAGTGCAGGTCTAGAGGAGAGTATGTGTATCATATTTAATTAAATTGAGTGAGCTATTTGCTTTCCCTTTTCCTCACAGACATAATTAATTCTGACCTTAGTCCATGGTCTACAAATTCAATTTTAATAGGAAATGACTGCGACACAGTAGAGTTAATGCAGACATACAAGAGCTCATGTTCATAATAAACTATACAGCATAGGTAGTTTAAATTTCCACATATGATCCTAGCTCTGTTTATTTGTATTGCTTTTGTTCAGAAATTTAATCTCCTTTTCTAAAACCCTTTTTTATCACGCAAAATTCCTGAGATAGGTTCTCCTACTCTTTACAGAGTCCACGAATAATTTTTAAACGTTGAAGCATTAAAAAAATTTTTAGGAGACACATTTGAGAAAACCAAGAAATCCACTAAAAGGCAATTTGGTATGGATCTTTTTATTTCTTAGATAATTCTTGATTTGGGCGTATCAGAGTAGGCCCAACAGGCCAAACGCATTATGAGATTTTTTGGAGCCAATTTCAAGTAGATTTTTATTTTATTTTATTTTATTTTTTATGTCATTTTATTATTTTATTTTATTTTATTTTATTTTATTTTATTATTTTATTGTTAGTATGAGGTACAGGCTGACACAAAGTTGAGTCAGAGGGTCCCCAAATAAGCTGTATCCCCAAATCTGTGATGGAGTATCATCTAACTTCTAAGACATTCCTAGGACTGATCTCATCTCCCAAGAATACTCTGACCCAGAACAATGAGTGTCAACTTTTCTGGGCTATTGTAAACCAGAGCAGATAACTGTGATCTGTTCTAGACTTTCTTGGAAGTCTAGGACTCTCTTGAAAATAAACCATCATTCAGGAATTGAGGCAATAAGCATGGAGGAGGGGCTGGGAGAATACTACAAGAAACAAAGAAAGTTTTTCATTAGCTTACTGGTTTGAAGTTAAATACTGGCTTTATGAGAAAATACTTGACTCTGAATTTTTTGTTATTGGAAGAAAGTTGTTTCGAATATATATTCTATAGAAAAATACCTAAATAATAAAAAGTCTTTTGTTTTGATATATCCTTTCATTTGTTCTAGTATTCTACCTTATAGCATTTAAATACCTTTCTAATGTACTGTAAGGCGCTTAATGAAGCTAATTGCTTTTGAGAGGGTTAGGCATTATTACTTGCTTTGCTTACAGCAAAATATACAAATTCCTTACAAAGATCTTTCATTCTGAGGCTTAAAAGTCAAAGTTTGAAAGCTCCTTTGTTTGAAAAGGGGTCAAAAATAATTAAATTTATTCTCTTCCTGGGGCTTAAGCCAAATTCCTGGGGATTAAGCCTAGATTGTTGTTCAGTCTAATGAGAGAAAAGGCAAACTTTCCTCCCTTCCCCCACTTCCTGCTTCATTTCTCTGTGACTGACCAACCCATGGGTGTAACTTTTCATCTTTATTCTGTCAGTTTCCCAGACTACTTTATGTTTTACCTTTGTAGTCCCATTTCCTGGACCTCATGAGGAAAAAGCATCTTGAAGTTTCTATCTGGGTCTCCTCTTCCCACCCCCTCAAAGTCTCTTATGACTTTCCCTTCCATACACACACATACTTTGTCAAAGGAATGCCTGGACACTACATTCTCAGCATTTCCAGTGGTAAATACCACAGAAAACTTTAGCATTAGTCCAAGTAATTTTAAAATTTCAGTCAATTTAAATTCTAAAATTTTAATTTAATTTTAAAGCCAATTAAAAATTCTAATCATCAATACCAAGCTTCTTTGTTAGCTACTACAAATTAATTAATTAATCATAGGTCCTCTTACACATTTGTTAGAGAATCCAGGCCTTTGAAAATATCTTTTGGGAGTGTCTGAAGATTGTTGTTTGCAAGGCTCCTGGGGAAAAAAAAGAGTGATGTAAACTGCAGTCATAAAATTATAAAAAATGCATTTTATGGTAAAACTTAGTTATGAGTCCCTTTTGTTTTTCCCAGACTATGCTAAATTACTTGCAGTACTGTTCTTCTTCTTCTAAGGTACTAATCAGATTCCTGCTATTGTATTTTCAATTCCTGGTCTCTTTGCTTCAACATTCATTCAAGGTTTATGGCACTTCATGTAACATGGTTAAAACTCGCACACACATGCGCATGCACACATGCACACACATGTACAATACCAACAACAAAATAATGCCTGGGAATTGATCTTTCTGTTTAGAACAGATGTGAGATTCACACCCAGACATTCGGTCTAGGGGATGTCTCCCAAAAGGTGACTAACTAAATGGTGACAGTGTTCATCTCCAAATGCTTTCTCCCCTCACTCTTAGGCTGCCCCTTCTCCTCCCTCCCTTTTCCTCATTTGCTCCAGGCAGCAGATAAACCTCCAACTGATAGTACCAATAGCCCCAGACTTTGCGGGTCTGCCTGATCTATTGCTTCACCAGCACATCCTTGCTTCTTCCCAAAGTACATGCCTCTTTTGCCTCCATTTTTTTTTTTTTTACATTTTAGTTCCATTCATTCCACCCCAGAAAATAGCTTTCTCATAAATATACATCTATCATCCATCCATCCATCCATCCATCCATCATCCATCCATCCATCCATCCATCCATCCATCCATCCATCCATCCTCTTTAATCATCTCCTTTCTCTTTCTTCCAGTTCTTGCCCTATTATCACAGGAATTGTTTTCTCTTTCTGTTTCTGTTTCTCTTTCTCTTTCTATGTGTTCTTCCATGAATCACTAGAATGATTCTAATCAAGGTTAATGAGTAGAAAATAGTCCTGACAGTATGAAGGAAAGGGAAGTGTTGTTCATACTGCAAAAATGTGGACATAACAAAGACTAATGCTATCTGATGGGGAAAGGTTGTAGGTACTGATGATTTTCAGTCTTTAACAGCACTGTACATATACATGTTATATACTTTTCTTAGGAGTGTTTTTTATCCATGATAAAAATCAAAACTAAAACTAAAACTAAAAGCCTATGCTGTTGGCCTCCAAAGCTCTTAAAAATCTAAATTCCCTTTAAAACACTCTTGAAAGTCTTTTATGTCTTCTACTTCTTTTAATTAATACAAGATTTCTCAAGTGTAAACATTCAAGACTTAAAACTGTTAAGTTACTTTTGTTGTTTTTCTGAGTTTTAGGAATTGCCACTAGATTGGAAAATTTTTTTCAATGAATCTTGGCACATAAGAATGGGAGCTGAATCAGAATGATCCTGTCTCAATAGTGGTCCATTTTGTGAAGAAGGGCATGGCTTTGGAGCCATTCTGAGCTTGGTTTGAATCCTGAGTCCACTACTTTTTGGCTGTGCTATATATCTTCTCTGACACTCATATTTTTCATTTTTTAAGTGAAGGTAATACCTCATGTCCTAAGATTGTTAGGCAAAATAAACGAGATGACTCAAGATGTTATCTGAGTATCTGGGCTACTCTCAGAAAAGGGCAGCTAGGGGTAGGAAGCAGGGAAAAGAAGGAAAAGGACTTCTGTCTATTCATTGCTCAAGAAACAGCATTGAGAAAACTGACTGTATGAATGAATTGCTATGAGTGTCCACCTATACAGTCATAATAAAATGCTGCTAAGGAAGACTATTCAAGAATGTCTTCATAATTCATTTTCCTGCCTGATGGTTGAAATAAGAGATTTCATGGTGTCTTGGACCAGTCCAGAGTCACTCCCAAGTTATGTGTCTCAATCTGGCATGATATATCTTAACAGTTCTCATGCTAACTTCTCCTCAGTGGACATCTCTCCCTCGGAAACTAGCACAAATTGCAATTGGCTGCAGAGCACAAGCTTGAAGGAGGCGGGGTCATAGGAGGGTAGGCATGAAATGATGAAACAGTCAAATCTTAAATTGCTGCTGCCACTAGGGTTGCACAAGAAGAGGCATCCTGTTTGTGTTGTTGCCCAATGTGTTTCTTTTAAACAATGGTCGAATCTGGGACTTCTACTTCCTGATCAAAGGATTAGAACTTGAGGCTTCACATACCCAACATAAAGGCTAACCGCAGAAATAGCTGATGAGATGGTCAGAAATACAGACTCAGAGCTATGGGACAGAGAGATTGTAATTTTGCACGACAAGGTGAAAAACTTACAGTTCAACAAAATTGGGGGAGGCTGGCCTGATGGGTTGTCGAATGAGGCATTATGCTTCTTGTGACAGGGAGGCTCTCGCCCAATGAACCAGAGGGTGAGATAGGCAGTGCATTATGAGGGTACCAGAGGGAAAAATGGCAGATGGATTTACTGCACACATTGAGAACCATTCCCTGCTTCAATACCAAAATTCAATCAAATACTGACTCACAATGGACTGATTCTCAAGGAGGTAGAATGGAGCTTCCTGTCCAGGTTTGGTGAGGGATAAGCATGAGAAGGCTGCCTGAACTCATAAAAGAAGCAGAAACAAGAAGACTCGAAAATAAGATGGAGACTTCCAAATGCCCGAAACCCAGGAATTAAGTTTAGACAGTTTAGATTCTCTCTTGTGTCTCTGAGAGGCCTCAATGACATTGGGTTGCACTTGGAAAAGAAGAAAGCAGGCAACAGAGACTAGGGCAGAAAATGTTTTAGGAAAAAAAATGTTGACAGAGCCTGGGAATTATTCTGCAAAAAATGTAGCAGGACCTGATGTAAAGCAACCTTCTAGTGCAGGCTGGTGGGTATAGGGTGCAGGCTGCATAGGACATATAGAATGGGATCAGAGCCTACAAAGTTAAGAAGAGAAGAATAAAATGCCCCACACATACCTTTTCTGTGGCCAGTTAGGAGTCATTACTAATTCCCAGTGAAGAGAAATTGGAAATCTTAGAGGCCTACTGCACAACTGGGGAAAGATTTGATCTAGTATTGTCTAAAGTAGCAAGGCATTGGAAATAGTCCACATGTTCATTAATAAGAGACTGTGTAAATAAACAATGGCTCATATTTAACATAAAACTTTTGCAGGAGATTTTTAAAAATGAGATTTATTTTATGATTTGACATGAAATGCTGCCTAAATAAAAAAAGAAAGTTGGAGAATAGCATGTAGAGCATAATCCCACTGAGATAGGAAGGTTATATGGCTATAGATGCATAAAGAAAAGTCTGTAAGGAGATATGAAAACTATTGACCAAGGTTACATGTTGGGGTAGTTGGACTCTTTCATTTTTGCCATGTACATGTCTGGATTGTGAGAGTTTTTATTATTAAGCATGGATTATTATTTTAAATTCAGAAGAAAAAAGATAAAGTTAAAATTTAAAAGAACCCTGTTAGAATCTGTATATGTAATGGTTCTGTTCAGTGAGGATTCAATCTAAATCAGTCATTTTGCTACATTCATAAGTTCCAAAGTAATGGGCTGAAGTGCAAATAACTATCACAGTCAGTACTTGGGGGCCTGGGTGGTCAGATGATGTCAATTTCTTTCATGGGATGAGCTTCAGGATGGAGCTGCCTTCTTTCTCACAAGATTTCTACATGGCTTCAGGCCTTCGTCCTCTAGGAAAGTTTAGGACTACTGTGAGGCCAGCCTTGGAGCCATCCCTGTGGGTTTTTTCTATCAGCCCGAAGTCAGCTTTGAGGAGGGCCTGGAGCCTCCAAAAACCATCATTGGCTTTTGGAGGCTTAAAAGGGATTATGGGCACTCTGAAGTTTGCTCCGAATTTGGTCCTTATGCAGAAAAGGTGCCGAGCATGAGATCTGATTTTCTCAGGTTATTTAAACAGCTAGAGATATTAAGATAGCATTTCCAGGGTTAGGATTAGGGTTATTTTGGGGTTGATGCTAGGATAATTAGATTCTTCAGATTCCATCTCTGAGTTTTGCCACTGGAAAGCAAAATGGAAATTTGAATCCATTAAATTTCCTCCGTTCCTTTTCCCCTCCATTTGCCCCTCCTCCTTCACAGAATAACAGTTTAATATTATCATTAGTTTCTTTTCTTCAATAGAAGCTCTGGTTGAAATATGTTCTGTGTCTTTTGTAAAACTGGTCGTAGCTCATCATTTAGTGCAGCGGAATAGCTAGGTCATCACTCTCAAAAGTGTCTTTAGCCAACTTAACTAAACCTTTCTAGGTTTCTGTCTCAACAGCTGCAAAACTGAACAGATAACATCAATTTTATTTATTGTGAAAATTAACACATGCAGCTACTAATGTTTTTATATACACACCTTTGACATGGAAAAGTCTGTATCTGCAGTAGAATTTTTAAGCCTTATTTCAGATAATCAAGACCATGAAATTAATTTTTTCTTTGATGTTGACAAAACCAATGATTCTTAATACCTAAGCACTTTCAAATACTCAATACAGGAGGCTAAGGTCATCTATTTTTTCTGTCTTTTTGAGTAGAGAGAAATCAATGACTTTGTGTTCTTAAATATCCCATCTTTTACTGATATATATATCTGTATTGATAACAATACATATACATTTTACTGATGTATATATACTCACACATGTATGTAACATATACACATATATATGTATATACATACATGTATATATACACATATATACATATATATATACACACATATGTGATAACTTATTGTTTGTTCACTTCAAGACAATTTGGAAAGTGCAAAAAAATTTTTTAAAAATAAAACAGTAATTATCCTAGCATGGGCAACCACTATTAAGATTTTGCTTTATTTTCTTTCAATCATTAATACAGAGCCCACCTCACGGGGACATTAATATAGAAAGTGAGTTATTTCCAGAGAGCCATGCTACTGGTCCCCAAGTCTTTAGACCTTCTTCTCTCTCTAGAATATGATGGCATGAGAGTGTATGCCTGAACTGGTGTGGGAGGGCTCCTTCCTTCTTCAAAAGTCTGTTAGCTGGGTGAGGGTGAAATGAGTGCTGGAACTTAAAATTAAATATGAACACTATTAGGTTTAAGAGTGGAAAATATTAGAAGGATGAGTGAAAGAGAGGCAAGAAGTCGGAAGTAGCCAAGAGTCATCAGGAAAAAGACTTTCTACATGTTTTAATTGAAGGGAAAACCAGGCTACTGCCCAAGCTGACCCATTGCCCATTAGCCTGGCTTTCGTGTCTCCCTGGACTCAGCAGCAGAATGCAATGCAAATGGCAAAGGCCGGAATGACATATCTGGGTTTGGGCTCTAGCTGTTTCCCTTTCTACAAAGAGAATGAGCACTTGGTTAGAATAATCTCCAAGTTCTATTTTAGCTTTTAAATCATACCTTTATACTTTTCACTGGGAGAAGCATATGACTTTATCTTTAATAATAATAAAATGATAATAGAAGAGGTAATACTTTAAGCCACATAATTGAGTCAGAGAGTTTGACCACAGGTTTTTGTAGGATGTAGGAGTGTACTAGAATATCTAATGGGTGGGAGGGTAGGACTGAGAGAGGAGTGAAGACAGGCAATGAGAGGTGAAAAAACATTTCATTAATGTTAATTTTTAAAGGATAGTTCTTGTAGTAAGAACTGCAAGGATGTTTTCTTACCACTGTATCCCCAGTGCCTGGCATAAAGTAAACCCTCAATACTTTGAAATGAATGAATGAATGGGGCTGGCTGGAGTAGAGGAGAAGGGCACCAATCTAGACAAAGAAAAGAGCAGAGAATGGTTCTATTAGGTCCCTTGTACCAAGCCAGAGAGCTAAGGAGAAAAGTGCAAAGCCCTGTTAATTACCATTGGACCCACCCACATGCCATCACTGCTCACAGAGTGCCCTCCCTCCTCTTAGCTTCACTGTGGTGATAATTCCAAAGCAACATGGAAGTGTGCCTTCAACTAAGCACCATGCCCTGGGTCCTGATTCAGAGTCCACCTGAGAAACATTTTTTGGAATACCTAGAAAATGGTCCAACTGAACATCTGGTTGCCTTGAGAGCAACTGAGAAGATTCCAGCATTCTCAGTGACATATAGTCTTTCCTTCCCAGGAGAGATGATGACAATTCCTCTACATCAGTGTTTTTATGGTTTAGCTGAGAAAACCTATGATTATGACTATGGAACCTACTGGAAAGTCTTCTTTCTAAGGCAGACCCAACTGGCTCAGACAGCACGTTTGTTTCAGTGCCACTGGGCTCTGCTGCTAAGAAAGCATCGCCCACGGCCATCTGGGGTGCTCCCAGCCTCCCCGCAGTGCGGCTCCTCAGTTTGAGTTGGTGTCTCACTGAATTTGTGGAGCTTCAAGTGCAGTTATTTTAATTTCATACAAAATGTTTAAAGGGCATAAATACACTGAAGCATTTTGAATTTTGATCGAGGACCAATAGAGGTTAGACAGTGAGTTTTAGTTTATTCCTACATAATGGTGCTTATTGCATATCAGGCTCTGTTCTAATCACTTCGCATATATTAACTCATTCACTTTCATGACAACCGTAGGATCTAGGTGCTCCTAAGAACCTTATTATCCCACCCCCATTTTTACAGAGAGTTACTATCACCCTCATTTTACACACAAGAAATCTGAGGCACAATGAGGCTAAGTGACCTGCCTGATGTCCCACAGCTGTTAAGGAGTAAAGCCAGGTTTTGAACTCAAGCAGTCTAGTGGCAGAGATCACCCTCTTAGCCACCATATCACACTGCCTCTTCACATGAGTGTCATTATGAGGGCTGAAACGAAGACATCCCACCTGACTAAATGGGAACACACAAGCACTCTGAGTTTGGGAACTGCCATGTATGCCTTTTGTACTCACACGGTGCTCAGCAACCAGAGGTTCTCCATAACACGTGTGGATTGATGATAATCTTTTCCAAATATTTTTATACACACATGCAAACAATCCTGCTTCCATTGATCCTTAACCACAGTGACACTTATATGAGGGCCAAGGGAATCATTACTAAAAAGCTCGTATTAACAGAAGTGAATTCATAATTAATATTGAGAGATTTGATCATCATTGGCCATAAACTATTATTTTTATTTGTGTTTGTCCTGATGTCAAAAGTAATATATGGTCATCAGAAAAATCAAAACTTTGCTTAAACATATAAACTATTCAAACATTTAAGTCAATCATGTATAATCATGTATAACATTAGGACAATAACTCAAAGTAATCAAGAAAAGGTCCCAGGATTTGACTTGTTTGTAAAGACTTAAATATAAGGAACTCTTCCTTTATTGAGGGCCAGTTTGAGGGAGAGGAAGTCTACATAGTAGCTTTTAAGTTGTCCGTAAATGTCTCTTTACAAGGTAAATCTACTGAGATAGATGTTTAAGAAGGGTACATAAGTTTATTGTTTCTTTAGGAACTAACTAAATTCATATAAATTCTCATGTAGGTCCCTTGGAGCAATTTTAATGTTAGGCCAGAGTGGGAATCAGTTGGATGTAAAAGTATATGTGTAATCCCAAATATTTACATTTCAAGACCAAGGCGAGGGTGTGGCTCCTATTTACAGAATCTTTTCTAGCCATGCTTGTTCCTCAAATCATGTCCCGTGGAAGGATCCAGCTAGCTCAATAGAAGTTTTCTGGTTCTGCTCCAAATGATATGTGGGGAGGGCTAGATGGCTCATTAAAGACCTCAGGAAACTTCTGGGCTTTACTGCTTAGTAAAGCAGGGAGCAGCTTAAATTCAGGGTGCACCTTCATGTTCTCATTTGTCAACAGGGCTAGCACTACTGTCCTGTCTCTCTCTTATGGTCACCAAGAGACTATAATTAAGTCAAGAATATCAAAAAGTTTTGTAAGCTCTTCCTGCCTCATATGTAGTTTCGAGGGCGAGGTGATTATTCCTTGCTGCTCGAACATTTTCTTTGAGAAGAATTGGTCTGAGGTGGAGAAAAATGCAATTTGAAACCTAAAATCTTAAAAAGGAAGCTAATGGCTCAAACAAATGTCAGATTTAATTGTAAGTAGTAATTAACTGAGAAGTCAGAGGAACATTTAGATTTCAAATCCTCCCTGTTCATCTCTCTTTGAAAGGAAAAAAGGAAAGAGGAAAAGAAAAAAATGAAGGAAGGAAGGAAGTAAAAAAGGAAGAAAAGAAAAAAGGAAGGAAAGAGGAAATAAGAAAGGAGCATAACTAGAAAGAAGAACATAACTTGGCAACAATGACATTCAGTGAGAAAATATTTATTTTTCCAATTCCTCTTGCTAAACTGAGCTCCTTCAGGTTGGAACTGGATCTTATTCATCTTTGCGTGGCACATCCTAGAGACTATTTAGGATAAACCATATGGCATTTTCATTTTTGTAGATCAGAAACAGTCTAATATTGGCAATGCCATATGAGTCAACCCCTAAGTGTTAGATAAAGATGGAAGAGATCTAAGGGTCATGCTCACTCAGTCAATTTTAACCTATTCCCATAACACCTCCTCCCCACGTCCAGTACCCAGTCAGAGATGTGGGACTTCCCTTTCGCTGTCAGTTTGACCCTTAGATTCATGCCTCATTCTTGGAAGTCTGCCTTTGGTGTTCTTTTGAGCTTAAAAACTTCTAGATAGATATTAAGCATAGTATCCCTTTCTTATGGTCTTCGTTTCTCTAAAGAAGGGGCCTCATTACAACCCAATTTAAATTTCCATATTTAAATTTCAATTTAATTGACAGATATAATAGGCTTTAGTCAAACAAATGGATGTTCTTCACTAAAGTGTTGTATATATATTTTTCTTTTGCTCCTTTCTTCTTCCCATTGCCTCTCTTCCTCAACCTTCTCCTCCTCTTTCCTCTTGCCTGCCTGCCCTCCTGCCTGTCTCTGGATGAGGTAAGCCTTTAGGCTGGTGAGGGGATATAATTGCATGAACTAAGGGTTATGGCAAAGCTTATATGATGGTCCCAGAGAGGGCACCTGGCATCCTTCCTTCAGCCCTTCATGATGCTGAGGAAAGAGGCTATGTTGAATGGAATTTATGTGAATCAAGGAGATCTCAAAATTAAGATCATGAACTTTCATTTCTCCTTTCATGTATTTGTTTCTTTCATTTACTTTTGTCTGAAAAATTAGGTTTGGCAGTGTTTGGCTCTGTGACAAAATGGTATAACATTTATATTGTCACAGCATTTTCTGCCTTATCCTATGTCATTGACATGCAGAGCAGCACTGCAAATGCTGTTTTTATCACAGTAACTATATACAGAAGCTTTGAAAGGTATTGTGATTGTATAAAACACATTTGACCATCAGTTCCTCTTGCTACAAATCCAAACAGCAGTAGAGACAGGGCCTGGTAGAAGTCGCATGATGACCACACAGATGCACTAGAATGTAGGCTCAAAGGTCAAGCATTCTTGTCTGCTTTGTTCCTTGCTACATCCTGGGGCTTAGAACAGATCTGGGAATGAGGTATTGTGAGGGAATAGGTTAAAGTTGAAAGAATGACACTTATATGTCCCGCACCTTTATTTAATACCAATGAGACACATATTAGGCACTGAGAAATAGAAGTTGAGTGGCTGAAGAGCCATTGAAGTTCAGCTATTGAGTTCACGTTATCATAACTTCTCAACTACATAGTTTACTAGAGTTCACTAGTCATATATCCCCTCCAAGCCTCTGTTTCTTTGTTTCTAAAGAAGAGATTATTTTATCTATCTGGCAAGATTGTCAAGAAGATTAAATAAAAATTCAGGTAAAGCAAAATGACCAACATAATCGGCACTTAATAAATGTTAGTGCATTTTCCTCCCATGCCCTTCTAGTTTCCTTCATGATGCATCTGTGTGTGTGTGTGTGTGTGTGTGTGTGTGTGTGTGTGTGTGTGTGTGTGTGTGTGTATCTGTAGCGGGGGCAGGGGAGGCTAGGAGAAACAGTTATTTGGTTCACGTTGTTCAGAGTTTCTCAAACTTGGCTTAGAACTATACCACTTTAGTCTGGATAATTCTCTGTTGTGGGGCCTATTCTGTGCATTGAAGGATATCTAGAAGTCTCAGCGCCCTCTCCCTACTAGATTCCAGTTACAACTCTCAGTTCTGATAACCAACATGTCTCTAGCTATTGCTGAATATTCCCTAAGAGGCAAAATTGCCCCCTTTTAAGAACAACTGATTCTAATAACCCATTGAATAATTAAATATTTAATTTATAAACAGGCTGTTCTGGTACTGTGTAGACATTGCTATGGTTATGGTATTTATTTAAATGTATATAAAGTTAGGGCCTATACAGAAAAAAACCCCAGCAAATATCAAATGAAGCTATAGAGTCAACACATGATTATCCATGGAGTAATGATGTAAATAATATGAAAGTTATTTCAGTCGCATAATTTCCCTGCATTAGATTGTTTTCCTAATTATGGTTGGTTTAGACTAATCATATTAATAGTAATCAATTTCCTGGACACACACTGACTGATGACCAGAAGAAATGGCAAGTGTACATAGAAAGAAATCATTTGAGTTTCTTACATTTTCATAATTGCTATAAAGTATACACTGTAACCACAGGTTACCCAACTGCACTGTCCATTGGCAAACTTGAAAAGTAATAGCAACATTTATACTTACAGGTGAATTAAAGACTTTAGTCCCCGGAAGGTATGTCTTGAAATGGACTTGATATTGTTGTTTTCTATGAATCTGCAATAGGTTATAATATTTTTGTCAGACAGCTGTAGGAATCTGAGAGTACTTGTCCTGAATCATGATATTAAAAAAAAAGGTTTTCTTTTTTACTTACAAATACTCTAAATGTGGAAGACCAATAAAAGCATCATCGCTGATCACATCAAAGGAGTTCGATGTGAATAACCTGCCCAGAAAAAGTACACAATGAAAACAATTAAACTGACAGATTGTTAATTTTTACTGCTTTTTCTCTCAGAGAAATGAGTGGTTCTCTCTCAGAGAAATGAGTGGGAGTTGTGTATGGAAGAACGTCTGGATGTCTGCCTTCTGCAGTGTTATTTATTCAGGTAATTTTTGTACCTTTTTTTAAAATCCTCAATTATCTCCTCATCAAATGCTTATCAAGGAAGGGGGCTTCATGGCCAGCTTCTCACAGTGATGGATGTCACATACCCTGGGTAACATTCTGAGATACAATCAGGCGAGTGACAGCCAAATCAACATATTGCACATCTTCATGAAAAAGATACAACAGAATCCATCTTTCCATTTGCTCTAAAAACTTCTGGAACATTCTGACCAGCCCAAACAATGGTGCTTTATGGTTTTAAGCCTGGGAAACCTAGAAAAGTTAGCTCCATGCCCAGTTGTGCTGTGATGCCTCATAGTAACTAAGCTATTGGCACTGGCTCAGTGAACATCAACTAACTTTGTCTGAAAATAAAAAGGGCTGAAGATAGGAAACAGTGAGGCTTAGGAAGAGTCTTATATTTATTTTATTGCTAAATAGTCAAAAATAACCCTAACTTGAACCAATTTATTTCTAATTTCAAAATGCACAGGGATTTGGTTTCAAAATTAGTGATGCAAAAGAACATTAACCAGCAGTTCCCACACCCTGTTGAATTCCTCAGAGAACTTGCCAGTTTTCTGAATGGAAGGCTTAAAAGAGGTGGTCCTAGGTTAAGTAAAACAAAGCAGTTTTGTCTTTGTTTTTGTTTTAGAGTGAGCATTAATTTACGAAACCCTTTAGATAAAGTGTTGATGTAAGCTGACAAATTTATAATAGATTCAAATGACATTCAGTCTGCATGTTAAAGTTCTTGAGTGGGGGAACCTCATATTCTACCTATAACTATTGTCCCAAATGTGATCATGATCATGGACCAGATCAGATGTTTGACATAATTCATGTCTCATAATACCATGTAACTGCACTATGAGAAGTCCAATATTTGTTATAACTTTTTTGACTTTTACTTTTGAAGTCTAGGGATTAAAAATAACTGCCACTAATTAGCTTAGTGACTCTCTCTCTCTCTGGGTCGCTGTTGCCAAGGAAATTAAAGCTGGAAGATTTCACTTTCTAAACATTTGTGAATGACTTATTTGATATCTGGGATTTCTTCAGAATTATCAGGGGGAGGGTCAGCAGTGGGTTAAAGATGAATTGAGTATAACATGATAATTTTTGAAGCTGAAAGATGAGTACATGGGAGTCAATTTTATTGTTATCTCTACTTATGTATATGCTTGAAATTTTCTATAAAAATAGGAGGGAAACATGAATCAGACTAACTGTGATGATCTCTTGCATTTATTCCTAGGCTATTAATCCTGAAGTGAGGTTATATTCTTTTCTATTCATCTTCCCTCCAGTGTCATAGCTTTATACTCAAGTAATTCACTAGGTTCTGAAAAGTCAACACTAATGAATAGTCATAATAGAAGATGCCCATAGTTATTAAAACAAATTCAAAGTTTTATGATTTTAGCCACAATTGCCTTTTAGCAATTGCTTCTTCCTACTTCACGGTTTTGAAAACAAGAAAATTGCTCAGACTTACTCTAAGGTAAGCTAACACCCCCAAATTTCCTGAGATTCCAGATTTTCATTTCATTCTCTATAGACAGCAAGAAGGATGGAGAGCACGAACTAAGACAGAAATAAATACAGAGAAATAGCCCATGCTCACTGGTTTGTGAACTGTCCCATGGTTGAACCAAGGACTTCATAATCATGTACTTCAAGTCACCAGAAAAAAATAGCTTCTCTCACTAGTCCCCTTTATGTTGAATCAGATGCAAATCAGAGTCGGCAATCAATATTAGTGGGCAGAACTAGCCCATGCATGTCAGGGAAATAAAGTACAGGATTTCCACTAGAATTTTTATCTGCTTGCTCATCGCTTATCCTTAGCACCTGTCAGAGTGCCTGTCCCATAGTGGATACTGAACAAATATTTGTAAAATAAAAAGGAATTCACTTTACATTAAATTCTGGTTGTTACTACATAACTAAATTGAATGTTCCTTGGAGCAAGGACTTACCCTTATTTGCTTTTGTGTCCCTATCCCCAAGCACAGTTCCTGGCTGAATAATGTTTGTTGAACTAGATTCCAAGGATTAAAACTTGTCATTAAAAGTCCAACTACAGGCAAAAATATGGATGAAACTCATCAATTTAAGTCAAGGGACAGAAGCCAGAACATAATAAACTATATCCTAAATGATTTACTTACATAAGGAATAAAACCCAGCAAAAGTAATTTATGACAGCAGAAGTCAGGATAGCAGTTACCCTAGGAGGCGAGTAGTAACTGGAAGTGGGCACAAGGGGAGTCTTCATGGTAGTGATAATGTTTTCTTTTCTGGGTGCTAGTTACAAGGTTGTTCAACTTGGAGAAAATGATGGTTGGGCAGGGAGGGTAAATAGGCAGAGGACAGAGGATTTTTAGTGCGTGAAAATACTTTGTATGATACCATAATGATGGGTACATGTCATTATATATTTGTCCAAACACACAGATTATAAAGGACCAAGAGTGAGCACCAATATTAGCTATTGACTCTAGGCAATAATGTAGGTTCATCAATTATAACAAATGTACCTCTCTAGTGGGGATGTTGGTAATGGAAGAGGCTACACTTGGGTCAGGGTAGGGTCGTGTATGGAAAATTTCTGTGACGTCTCGATTTTGCTGTGAACCTAAAACTGCTCTAAAAAATAAAGTCTTGATTTTTCAAGACTTGTGCTTCTTTATCTACATTGTATTTCAATAAAAAGGTATCTTATGAAAGCTAAAAAGTTTCTTTGGCTGAGATAATGTTGAATACCTTGGTCCCTTGATTCCAAATTCAATTGTAGTTTTCTGTGGACAAAGATTCCATGGATAAGAATTTGTAAAATGATACATATGTTCTAAATATAATTTATTTATATAATGGACTATTTTATTATCCTGTGTAAAGCTAAAGAGACTTCAAAAGCTCATGCTGTATAAAACAGTAAAATTCTGATCCTTAATTTTTAATGGATTTCTCTAAACATGTCTGATTTCAATATTATGACTTGTTATGAGCCAAATACGTTAAAGAATCCCACAGTCCCTATTAAGGGAAACTTTTCCCATTCCACCCCATCTTCACATACAGCAGACATGACTGGCCACATTTTTTGCCATACAACCTCTGTCCCTTTCCTCAGATTATTAGGGCAAGAAGGACTGAGCTTCTTACCCAGAGTAGATTTTGAGGTCAGTCAGCCTGGCATGGCCCAATTAGCCTGGCTCAAAAAAGTGAATTGGTGTGACGAAGAGTCTTTTTGGGAAAGTATTGCGGGGTTGGGGGGGGGGGTAGATTTAGAATCAGTAAACTGAAATGGAGTCAGCTGGCAGAGGAGCTGAAGGAGAAAGGGCGTCTTAGGGTTGAGTTAGATCTATAGGAGGCAAAGGTGAGTACAAGGTACACTTAGGAGAGAGCAGAATATGGAAGAGACATGTAAGCAAAAGGGAAGTGTGTACAAAAGCAGAGCAGGGAGCCTTCTAGATCTGAGTTAGATCCTAAGCCAGTGCTTCCTACTCTCAAACACACTTGCAATGACTTGCAATGGGGAGCTTTAGAAAGACTGATAACCAGTTTTTACCTTCAGGAATTCTGGTTACATTCCATACCTGGGGTGTGGCCTGGGCATAGGGATATTTAAAAGCTCCCCAGGTTGCTCTTATATGCAACCCTTAGGATTGCATATGGTAAGCTTTCAAGTCAGTTACGATAGCCCCCCTTTACCTGTGGTGACCGAGAGGGTCTCTATCCTTGCAGCAAGTCTGGCTGGAGCAGTTGCTGTGGTACATACAGGTGCTCTGGATTGTCCTGTCCCCATAAGTATGTGTAGCAAGAGTCTGTGATAATATGACTAGAATTGGACACCTGTCCTTTTAATAGCAGCATCATGGAAGGGTTGAATGAACTTGTTACCCTGAGCCACAAATCAGAGATCTTGACCCCACAGACTTTCCAAGTAGCCATCTTGCGGGGTTGTGCAGAGATGATGCAGAATTTGTCCTCTACCCCTGGTCCTGCGGGAACATTTGAGGTCTCTTCATTTCTCTATTCTTAAGAAAGGAAAAAGCCAAGATTTTTTCCCCTAGAATTTTGGTGGAGGTGGACATAGGGATGTGCCGTGACTTATTGGTACCCTCTCCCACAAGGGCTGTGTATTTATGTCCCTTAGCTATCAGGCTCGTGAATGCAGTAAGGGTCTGTGGGAGGAATGGGGAGAATTTTTTTCCTTTGCAATCAAGAGAGTATGTATTTCCTCATCAAGAGGGAGATTTAGGAAGACTGTACTTATCAACTATCAATTTCAGGCAGGAAACAGCTCATTCTTTAAATGATTATTGTTGTCCTTATTATATCTTACATTTCATAGACTCCTGCTGGATTACCTGATTTGGTCTTTGGAACAACTCTGAGTGGTAGAGCATGTGTTAATATCTGTTTGACATGAGGAAACTATGGCCCAGAGGGCTGTTAAAAGCTTTATTCAAGGCCATGGAGCCCAAGGTTCCTGGTCTACTGCCCTCTTCATATACCAGGTGGCCTTCACTTTAGGACCTGGATCATAGAATGACATAGTATCCACGTCCTGGCAGACAATCATAACAGCACAGCTCAGCTCATAGGAATTTAAAAAATTGAATTAAATAATAATCCCTTTTTTGAAGAATTAATTAATACAACGAGTCTCAAAGTCACATTAAGAGCATGCCAACCTGTATTTTTTTCCAAGCAAAAATTTTAATAATTTGAATGTAGTTTGGTGTATTCTGCTTATGAATACTATGTGCTCATTGTAGAAATTCTGGAAAACAAAGGAAAACTTAAGAAAATAAAGATATCCATAATCATACTACATAAAGATATCAATATGTATATATATATAATACATGTATATTTATAAATTGGGATATATATTGTTGTGTGTCCTACTTTTCATATACTTATTTTATGGACAATTTCTCATAATAAATTTTCAATAACATAATTTTAACAGATGAGTTTTGTGTTATTATATCATGATTTAACTTTTTAATTGTTGATTCCAGCTTTCATTATTATAAACAGTACCAGAACCATCTTCTTATACAAATATTTTTTTCTTATCTCTAATTATTAATTAAGATGGACTTGGGATAGATTTCTAAAGGTAACAGTACTGAATTATAGATGGTTTTAAGTCTATAGTTCTTTTTTGCTAACTTGTACAAAATTACATGTTCAACTCCGAATGTAGAAATGCCTATTTTACCACATCCTCACCAACATTTAGTATTAACATTTTTGTTTCTTTTTCTATGAAATTATGCACTTTGCCATTTTTGTTGCTTTCTAAGCAACTTTTGTTTTTAATAACATTACCTATTTTATCTGATGCTAAGTGTTTTTCCTACTGATTATGATTATCTTTTCATTCATGGTTTTTAACACATAGAAGTTTCACATTAAAAAATATGAACACAAATTTTCATTTAGAATGAAATGAAACAAAAACTTTATAAATATTGCAAGGACATCAAATACCACAAAATCATAATATTCAGCATAATTGTTAATAATTAACTGTTTAACAAAATATATTAACTTCCATTGTGTATTTTTTTCTTTCCTTTTATTCTTAAGATATTCTGTTCTACCTAAAAATCAACGAAATATGACCTACACCTATCCCCCTTTTAATTTTTTTTTTACATTTAACTCTTTAATCCATTTAGGACTCAATTTTATGTGTGATGTGAGATGAGATGTTGCCTTGATTCTTTTTAAAATATTTACCCAAATTTACCCATAGCCTTTCATTGAATAATTAATGCCTTCACCATTTATGAGTATTGATTGCTTCCTTCACATTTTTGCTATTTTAATGGCTTTTTCAAGAATTGAATCTTGAATATTACTCTCACTGTTTCCTAATTATTATTTTCTCTGTTTATTATTTATTTTCTCTTGATTTTCTTAGGATATTTATTGAGTTTTGTGCTCAACTCATATATTTTTATACTTTCTGATTTAAAATGAAAGTATTTAGAAATATGACTTCAACTCTGTGTAAAGCATCCTATAAGATGGATGGGTAATAACTGTTCACAATTGCATATTTGATTTCAACAATTATTTAAAATAATATTCTTAAAATTTCCTGTTGATAAGTTTTTTTAAAGGCTATTCTTAAAATTCTCTGTTGATAATAGATTTTTTTTAAGCTTCCATGATTTTATTATTGGTGTTGCATTGGGATAGGTTGCATATCTTCATAAGCAATAAATTAAGGCTATAAAGGGGCTCCTGGTTGAACTTAAAGGTAGGACCAGCAGAATTTAATTGAAAAAGAGCAGAAGTAAGCAACAGGGTTAGTGTAGAGCCCAGCGTTCTGTGGGAGCCTGGAGCAGATAATGGAAGTAAAGAAAGGAGCAAAGGAGCAGAAAATAAAGATGTAGCAGGAGGTCGATGCTAAGGCTGCCCAACATCCAGCTGAGAGGCCAGAGTTGGAGGTCTAGAAGAGCAAAAGGACTGGGCAAGCACATATGTCAATGCCAAGGCTGATGGGCCACTGAAGTGATTTCCTGCCCTGCTTTTCACCTCTTCTAGGGACCAAAAGGGAGCACTCCAAACATGGAATCAGGAAGACTGGGTCTTAATTCCCACATGGCCATGAATCCTCTCTCTGTGTGGCCTTGAGCATGTCATTTCTCCTCTCTATACTGTCAAATCAGAAGTCTAGACTAGATAATTTTTCTGGTCACTCCTAGCTTGAAAGATGTATAAGTATATGCTTGTAACACTTAGAGCTTCATTCATGGAGGAATAGGCGTGGGCTCCACATGGGGAGCAGGATGTGACCAGAGGCAGGTGTGCAGATGACTGAGTGGGAGGAGTAACCCTGCTGAGAAAATCTCCCCTTGTTTCAAACCAGATTGCTTTTGTGGTCATGCCAGGGCCCCATGGCTCTAACGACATCTACTTCTATAGCCACCTGTGACATCTTGACTGTCATCAGAATTGTCATTGGCTCATGAGTAGCCTGTATCCTGTTTTCCTGTCCAGAGCAAATTCTCTTGGCTATAGAGAGGAGATGATTTAGAAGGCTCTTCCATACAATAACTATCCTGGATGAAGAAGAGAAGAGTGAGCAGCCAGCACCCAGTTGCCACTTGGAGACTGCACTGATTAGATATAAAATAGAAAATCTGGTTTCTAAGCTTGCAGCTGCCACTTGTTATACATACGATGCATTAAGTAGGTGAATCTCTTTAATCATGTTAAAATAAGAATTATAATAACAAAGTGACTTCCTGGAAGATTCTAAGAATTACAGGAGATAACCTATATGAACATATCTCTAATGCTTCTGCCAAAGAATATCTAAGCCAAGATCATAGACATAAAATGTCAGGGCTGGAAGAGGCTCTAAATCTAATAAAAGACTTTAGTTTTATGCTAGGGAAACAGGTCCAGAGAGGCTGTCACCTGCCCAAGAGAACTGTTATGGGAATCCCCCAGAGAATTAGGCACCCATGGGCATTGTGTGTAAATGCCGGTATGCACTTCCATGTACGCGCGCGCGTGTGTGTGTGTGTGTGTGTGTGTGTATAAGAGCAAGACACAGAGCTTACAGCTGTTGGAAGATTTGGGGTCACAGCTGGAGAGCTGACCAACTTGTTTAGAGCTGCCTTTGCTTAAATGATTCAGACTGCGGTTGTTACTAATATTCTCCTTTTTCCAAAAGAATGGGGCTGGTTGAATGATAATTAATAATAGATAGATGACTCATGTTAGTTAAATGCGCACATTCTAGGTGCATGTGTCATGTGAATAATTTGAATAATTTACATTTGAATATTTTTAAATATGCTTTCAAGATAGGAAAGCATTAAAACGGGAAGCATCACACATGAGCACGTTATTTCATAATTCTCTTTGATTCTAATCCATGAAAAACATTTTCAATGTAATTCAGCTGATCCTTAAATAGACTACCACCTCTTCAACCTGGGGAATAACCTTACTTTAGCTCCACATAAATGAGTGGGGAAGCACCTCAGAGAGACATGTAGTTCGAGTCCTCTTTTCACAAGTGAAGAAAGCAAGGCCTGCAGAAGTTAAGTGACTTACCCAAGGTCACATCTTTTGTCAGCAGCAGGGCCAGGATGAGAATATAGGTGTTAGATTTGCAAGAATTCCCCTGGGAATATTCTTAGCATGCACATCAGCAAAGATTTCAGCATGGACCTAGCCCTTTGGTTTTATAGTTCTATTACCTCTCATCCCAGGACAGTCAAACTTTTTCTTTCTAGGAGTTGGTGTAACTAGTAAACAGCCCATCTCCCAGTGTTGTTTACAAATTCAGTCTGTATCTTCTTGGTCCTGAAATACCAAGAAAGGACTTAAATTTTATCTAAAGCCTATTCTGTGCCAAACCTCATCTTTAGCAGCTTGCCATCTATTAACTCATTTCAATCTTCAAATGAACACTATAATGAAAGTTTCATGTCTTCAACCTAAAATATAAAGAACACTGAGGTGAGAGAGGTAAAGCTTATAACCTCCAGAGCTGGGATTCTGTGCTCAGACGTGTTCTTCCCACTGGTGCTGGTAAGAGCCATAGACAAGGCTGTGCTTCCTCTTTTTAGTCTCACCAGATCAGCCCATTATCTGCTGCCCAGTAGTTCCAGAGTGTATTCCCTGGAATAAAAGGCCTTCAGGGGTCAAGAGGTTTTGCACGAACAAAAAAATAAAATGAATTTTGGAAAAGTGGGTAAGCGAAGTTAACTGAGGTTCTTAATTACACAAATCTTTTTATCTTTAAATAAACTGAGACTCTTCAAAAAGGAATTAAATATGCAGTTTTCCAACCATATTGACCCTTTTATCATTGAGCTTTACATAAAATAAATATTCAATGGAACATACCCAAGAAAATGCTGGTTTAGCCCTTGGGGAAATAACTGTGAGCGAACTTGCTCAAAAAAAACAAAACAAAACAAAACAAAACAAAAAAAACAATGAGATTGGAAATTTAAGCTTAGGGGCCTTTCTCCTGTCAAATGGTCTGCCTTTGATAATCTACTTCCTCTGATAGAGGGAGCATCCACTGGGAGGTCCCCAAAGAAGTGTGTGCCAAGTTGCTTGTAGATAACCTGGGGGTGAGGCTTGAGTCCCAGACATCACACTTAGTGAATCCACACTAACAGAATTCTCTGACTGACTCCTTTCAGTGTAACCTATATGGATATAGATGGTTTAAGGCAGTGGTCCTCAACCTTTTTGGCACCAGGCACCGGTGCTCCTTGAGAACCTAATGCCTCATGATCTGAGATGGAGCTGAGGCAGTGCTGCTAGCACAGGGGAGCAGCTGCAGATACAGATAAGCTACACTCACTGGCTTGCATGCCACTCTCCTCCTGCTGTGTGGCCTGGTTCCTAATAGGGGTTGGGCACCCCTGGTTTAAGGTGTCTTTTAAGATGGGTTTCTTCCTACCTGTCCATGCTCTGCTAACAAGCCTTTCTAGAACAGGTGAAGTATAATTAAGCTAATAAATAAAATGAGTATCAAAGGCATAGATTCTCTAAGTATAGTCTGCAGACCCATTATTCTATGGGATGTTAATAAAAGTGAAATCACTAAAATAAGTCCAAAGGTTTTTCTATGCCAAGGTACATTGTGAATAGCCATATTCACATAGTGAGGACCGACTATGCAGTTTCTCAAATTATGTGAGCACAGAATCCTTTTCTTTCAGGACAAGTGTTTCACCAGACAGAAGTTTATAAAACATTGGCTTAAGGTATAACTTTAAAGTAAATAAGTCCTTTTTCTTTTGCTGTCTCCCCCTCGCCCCCCGGGTCTTTCTCTCTCCTCCTCCTCTCTCTCTCAAGCAAGGGGACCAGAGCTTACACATACAAATGAGAGCTGAATCCTAGGGGAGCTAGATGTTCTTGCCAGCATTTATTCTACTCTTTCAAAAGCCTTTGAAACTTCTTTTCAGTAATTGTCTCCAGGAATCAGGACACATCCCCTGAATATCCTTGTTAATGGCAAACATTGACTCTCTGAGAGGGAATGTGATCTTGGGAACAAGGCCATGCAAAGTCAATTCAAGCCCAGTGATTCATGTTCAAGAGGAAGTAGAAGTGGTTAAAAGTGAGAATGTGGATTTAAACCCCTGCTCTGCTACTTATTAGGGGTGTGACACTGAGGAGGTCACCTAACTCTTCTAGGACTCAGTGCTTCATCTGCAAAATGGAGATAATCATATCCCCTCACAGGGTTATTATGATGGTGAAATAAAAAATAAGATATATAAAGTGCTTAGCATCAAGCAACATAAAAATGACAAATGCTCAAGGGGATGTGAAGTACAGCATAGGGAATAATATTGTAATAAATATATATAGTGCCAGATAGGTACTGGACTAACTGGGGATATAACTTCATAAATTATATAAATGTCTAAAAACTGTGCTGTATACCTAAAACTAATATAAAATAATACTGAATGTTAACGCTAATTAAAAAAAAGTTTTTAAAAATAAAGAAAGAAATGAAATATACAAAGAAATGATAAGCGCCCCCTAACGAAACTTCACCTGGTTTTATTGCATGGTGTAAACTGGCAGTGAAGACAATTCTCAAAGAAGGATCTAGCTATGGAAACACAGTTGGGAAGAATTTATGACCTCCTAGAAGGAGTTCTCTGCAAGTCAAGAGTTCCTTGTACATAAACATTTTAGTCTGTTTATTTTTTTGAAAGGCACATTTTACATAGGCAAACACCTGCCATCTCGCCATGTAAACGGGTCTGATAATTCCTTTCTAATCCTTGCCCCATGGGAAGGTCCTGGTAAATTCCTAATGGACCTGCTTGGGAAATTGGGATTCCATTACTTTTTAAATAATAACTTCATAATAGTCAATTTCATATTATGAAGCTTTTTCCATTAAAGATCTAATTTCCTAGTTTGTTTGAATTGATATAATAAATTTTGTCCATTTACTTAACAAGACCATTTGCTATATTATATTAAAGTAATTCTCCTTGTAAAATAGAATAAAGTACAATAGAATTTTAAGCTAGGAAGCCATCTTAGTTAATTGAATATGGAGCTATCAAATACCAACTTATGTTTTATTTGGTTTTTATCCTCTTTCAGAATCTGTTTTCAGACTTCTGCCTTTCCCTGAAAATTAGGAAAATACAGCTTCATGTTTATGTACCACATTCTCATCAACAATTATCTCTTGGAGCTAAGGATGTCATTTTTAGGTAAGATATGTCTTCTCTGATTTACTGCAGTCACTACCATTCCCTATAGTCATATACCCAACTGTTCCCTTCATTTACCTTATCACCCTCACCCCCATTGACATTTGAGTTTGATAACCATAATTAAATCTATCTCTAGTATTTTACACATACAACATCTAAGGCCCAGGGATATTTCATGACTAACCGAAGGCCACACAGCCAATTAATTAGTGGCTGAACTGGATTTCAAATCTATGTCTCCTTTTACCATCCTATTGCAGAACCACTCATCTGAAGACTAGTCAATTTTAACTATTTTAAATAAAATCTGGTATGTTTTACAAAATGTGGTGCCAGTTGTTTTCTTCATGGGAAAGAAGTATGTTCTGCTTCCCTTCCCCACTCCCCTTCCTGGAAAGGTAAATAGTTCATGTTTTCTGTGAGAATTATGTGAAGGAGAGATTTGTTAGAAGGTTCCAATGGAGGCTTATGTGTAGAACAACAAAATTTTAAAGCTGGGATTGTAGGCAAACCCAGCCTGTACATTCAGATGCTAATTCAATGTCACAGTCATTTGAATTAAAGTGATACTCAGAAACTATAATAAAAGCTATTGAGTTACAGGAATTGTGCCCAGCACTTTACAGTATTGTTTCATTTAATCCTTACTGTAATTCTGTGCACTAGGTACTATGGTTATTCCCCCATATTGTAGATGCAGATAACAAGGTTTGATCAAGCTTGCCTAAAATCACAGAACTAGTAAGCAGCAGAGTAGGTATCTGGTCCCATGTTTATCTGACTACAAAAGCTGTCTTCTTTGCTGCTTGTCACATTCCCAGCTTACTTGGGTTAGCCATTTTGATATCACAGCTGTCATTGTAAAGTCCCTGCAATCATTTTGAAGCCTTTATCAGCCACAGGATCAACAACTGGCAAGCATCGCCATCCCTAACACTCAACTGAATAACATTTTGAACAAACTGAGAAAACTTATCAAGACTACTTACAATATCTTCAAATATAGGCAAAATATAATTTACCTTTATAGGTATCAGTGCCAGCTAGGAGCTGTCATATTAAAGTAGAGAGGGAAAGATGTTGCTGTCTTTGTTCCTTTTACAAAGCCCAGGACTGTGCCTGCAGCACAGCAGAACCCCAAAATATATTTGCTGAAATGGGAGGGTTTTGATTTCATTTTGTAATTGCTTGTAGCTATACAATGAATAAATACTTATTTTAGCTAAGCAAATATAAATAAATCAAAAGGGATATTATCTTTGTGTTAATGGAATTTTTTTTCACCTTTATAATTGTTTAACTGATATTTCCCTTTGGATGTTCTGTCGGACTGGAGAAAAGGGAAATTCTACCCTTCGTAGGAGAGATTAGTCAGTTTTGCAGTCAAATGGAGAACCTTGGAGCCTACATATGATTTTTTATATGTCAAAGGCCTAGAGACAGAATGGGACAAATGAGATTCAAGCAGTGAGTCTAAGGAAAGGTCTTGGATGCTTTGCATTTTAAGTTCTGGCACACTGGGAATCTCTGTCGAAGAAGTTTGACGTCTTAATGTCATGAGCAAATATCTCTGAGCAAATATCTCACGTTATTTTGGTTCAGCTCACTTTTCAGACCTCTACACTGTTAGGTCTTGAGAAATCTAATAGGAAAAAAACAAACATAAGAATGTGAACAGGACCGAGACTATCTGCTGATAGGAAAATAGGAGTCTTTAGTATACAATCTATGAAAGTTTGGATTGAATTTAACAAATGTATCGTAAGCAAGGTCTAGGCTTACCACATCCAGGCTCTTGTCTAGGGCCTTAGCTATTGATGAAAGACATGGGCAGATGCAGCACAAGTAGCTTAATAAATGTCAGGAAGAACCAAGGACCATAGAGCTTGAGAAAACAGAGGTTGGAGAATGAAGCACTTCAGTCTGTTTGGAGCTTGGGGTGCGCATGTGTGCGTGTGCGTGCGTGCGTGTGTGTGTGTGTGTGTGTGTGTGTGTGTGTGTGAATCTTGTGGGAGATGACACTGGACAAGTGGCTAAATTCTATTAATACCCACTCAGGTGTTCAGACTTTCTCTGTTTCTAGGGAACCATTCAAGGCTTCCAAGCATGCAGGTGATAGGAGATCTTCGCTTCAGGAAGGTAACACTAAAGGAGATGGGTAGGATGGGAACTGGAAGCAGGGAGACCAGTGCAGAAACTCCCACCGCAGCTATGAAACAGTGAATGCAGCCTCATTAGGGCTCTGGTCCTGGAGTAAGAAGGAGGCGGCAGAGTCTCCTGCTAGGTGGGCAGTGAGGGAGAAGGTGCAGGTAACCTCCAAGTTTCTTGCCTGAATAATTGAGAGGATAAAATATGCTTTCAGAGAAAATGTTTGTTGTACTGGGCTAGTTTCATAGTTACAACAAACTTTAATTCATTAAAAAGTTAAAAATCAGAGAAATGGGTCATTGGATGAATTTTAGACAAAAGAGCCTAAATGACTAAAATTGTTACTTCTTGGTCCATTGTGGGGGCATCAGCTGGGCATAATCCAAAGCATGCTCATCCATAACCAGCTAATAAATTTTCTAGAAGCCCTCTTTGCTGATAGGTCAGGCTTGAGTAGGCACTGAAGATTGCTAATTTTTTCTTAAACTTGTAATACAAGGAAAAATAGAAAAAAGAGACCTATCACTGTAAAGGCGAAACAGACCATGAATATTTTACCCTGGACTGATAATATTTTGAAGCACTAAATGATAAACACTTAGTAAGAATAGACTTATTATTTATCTTGTTCATGCTGTTAGCTTTCACATATTTTAGTTTTTTATTTCTTAAGAATTATGTACATATGTGTTGATTGTAGGTTAATAAAAGAAAGAATAATCCCCTGCCCCACCCCGAGAGATCAGTTCTCTTGCTTCAAACAAGACAAAATCTCTTTAGAATAAATAGAATTTTTTTCCAATCACACTGAATTCTTATATATAGATTTTTTAGCATGTTACTAAAACCAACCCTGTAATTTACTTCCTGCAGGTAGAACTCTCTTAAGGGTTGGGGGTATTCTGTTGATTAAAAATTTTATAAACGTTTGGCAATGTGGTCACATTTTATACTCTTAAATTAGAATTTTACTTCAATAATGAGCCTGTATCATTGGGGATTTCAGTCTTTAATTGCTAAGGGCTGTAATGTGTGAAAACACATTTCTGTAAATTGCATTCACTATAAGCATCACTCCTTCTCACAAAAAAGCAAACTAGAATGAATAATTGTACTCATTGGTTATGTTTCATACCCAGCCCTATGGAAAACATCAATGAAATAGCATTTTTTTTTGAGAAAGGTTTTGTTGTTATTTAAAACCATAAATAAGATATTTTTTAAAATATATGTTTTATACAACTAACCTCATGAGTTTATTAGATAATTTTTTCCTTTCTCCCATTTACAAAGTGTGGACTTTTTGTTTTCCTTGTTCTCCTGCACATACTGCCAAACATGGTCTACCAGGATCTTCCCCTCAGACACTGTAACTTAGGGAGGAAACTTGTCTGTTTCCCTCAGTACCCTAGGCTGACGTTTCAGAAAGTACTTCTCATCATATATCTGCAGAAGGTCTAAAAAAGCATTTGGGGCCATAATGAAATGATCAGATTGTTAGGGTGGATAACAGGAGGGGGGCATTTCTTTTCCCATGTCAACAACAAGCAAGGACCTAACTGCTTTTATACATCAATTAAGCAGAATAGATTCTGAAGTTTATCATTTTGCAGGATAAGGCAGGTCAACCTGGTAATCTGTAGTCACAAATGCCATTAGAATTCATTGTAACCCCCAAGCAATGGCTGGTATAATCCAGGCCTAATCTGATAGCAAAAGTCATACAACACCAAATTCAGCCTCCTTGGTTTTCTTGTTTCAACGGAGGGTTGGTAGCCCACATGCGGTTTTCAGAGCACAGGATGGCCCTGTCTTACAGAACTCTTTTTGTCTGTGAACCATCCATTCCTACCACTGTTAGGAATATGGCACAGTTGCTTTTGGAGACTTAGCATTTATTTCCTCAGTGAAAATGTGCTAATAGACCCTTTCCTGAGGATTGGAGGAAACAGAAATTATTGGGCAAGGAGAATGGGGGGCAAAATGTGTAGAAAACAGGGTCCTGGAGATTAGAGACAAACTTTGACCCCTGACTATTTTGCATAAGATTAGCCCAGGCACAAATCTGCCATGTGGAGGGTAGCTAATGTTGAATTAAGTAAGGACACACAGGGCAAGAATTACTCGCCCTTTTGTTATTTCTGAAATCTGAACTGCTTTTAGAAATAAGGGTTGGAATGTTCCATAGGAACTCGGAGCATGGGACACAGGGGCATGGCACACACTCGGTGTGGGCTATTTAAAAACCAGTTCCTTGGCTTCCCTCTGTGATTCTAAATACGTGTAATCACATTACCCTGCAGCAGCCGGGAACTATTTCTATAACATTGTCCAGCATTTGTGCTTGCCGAGGCTGGGTCCATTCAGCAAAAATAAAGTGGAGATGTGCTAACCGATTAGATTGATCGATCCAGGCTTTCTGTGTCACCACTAAAGTCCACCTAGTGTTAGAATACGAGCAGTATTTGTTGACTGACACTTCTCGAATTTTAAGGATTGATCTATTTATACTGGGGGGGGAGATGCTGTAGCTCATCAAAAGGATGCTTTTTAAATGAGCCTTTTATTTATTTAACAAATGAACAACATAAGCACAATTTATCACTTTCTCAGATACAACCAATTCTTATTCTATGGAATGGTCCCAGCATAGGTGACTTTGACCCTCTTCATGCTAAAGACTCTATCTTTTAGGTTTGTTTAATGTACTAACACTTCCCCTAATTATACCATTAGCTGTCAATCAAACACATAAATCCCTTAGGAATATTCTACTCAATTGTTAATCACTCTAAGATATTAGCCAGAAGAGGGACATTAGCCAACACTGTTATATAATGTCAAAACACCTGATCAGACTTGTGAATTAATGAAATAGTCAAACCAGTTTTGGATTTCACACAGACAAAACAATAAAGTGATTTTTAAAAAGCTTTTTAGCTTTATGTAAAAAATTTAAAGCCTACTATTGATAAAATGTGTAACCATTTGACTTTATGCCAAACATTTTATCTACTGAAAATTTATTTATCTCTGATAATAACCCTTCAATGTGTCATCACTTCCATTTTACAGATGAGGAGACTGAGGTTCAGAGAGATTTAGTCATCCATGAGTTTACAAGCCTAGTTTCTAGTGAGTGGTGGGGGGAGATTTACATACAGGTCTCTCCATTTTTCAAATCTATGCTGTTCACCTCTGTATATCTAACTTCAAACAGCCCAAACAGTTCATTAAGGCAAGAAACAAAAACAAACAATTGAAAAGAACCCCCAAAACTTGGGTCCTGAATCATGCAATTAAGATAACAAAAACTCAGCTGGTCCACATTGGCTGAGTCCCTCCTGGAAGGCTGTCACTACCACACTTCTGCTGCCTGACACCTAAGTACCGGGAGACCTCTTGACCCCCATGTGGTCCTGCTCTGAAAACTAGCAGTCCAACAGCCAAACATACACCTCAGAAAAAATTATACATGTGACATTACGCCTTTGGGGAGATCTGAGTCAAATATTATTTTTTGACTATTTTGAGACATAGACTGAATATGTGGTTCCCCTGTGACTAACTAAAAACACACGGCTAAGACTAATCCTTTGCACTATGCTATATTAATATTTTCTTTTCCTCCTTGCAAGGGAACTAGTTATAAATTAGATGAGATTAGAAAACAGTCTCTCCGGAATTAATCTTTTAAGGAATTACCTAGAAAGAACCCAGATTTTTCCCCCCACACGGTAAAGCACACAGAGCAGCAGCCTGCCGCTGGTCCTGGGAGACAACATCTTGAGCGCATATGTTATTCTGGGTTCTGTATTGACTAATTCAGAAACTCCAGGGCAAAATAACCAAAGTTCCCAAGTCAAAAATGAAAGTAAAATAGTGGAATGGAACTGGAATCACTGTTGTAACATTCCAGCCACTTCGTAAATAGCCGTGAAAGTAGACAGCATTACAGGTTAGCAAATTTACCATTGCAAGAATCAACCTGCACCGTAGGTGTCAAGTCGCAAACTCATTTACCTCTCACTTGACTGATATTCTTTTTCTTCCCAGAAATATAATCACATTTGACAAAATTAATATCGAGATTGTTTTACTAGAGGCTTATCCAAATATATGCTATATTAAAAATAGTCATGATATAAATATTTCTCACAAGAGCTGCAGCGATGGTGTGAATAAAAAACTCCCTTCTGAGATTTCAGTAAAACCAGATCTCACAAAGGATCTGAAAGAAAACAAACAAACGGACACACACAAAGACACACACACACACACAGAACAAACCTTATGTTAATTCAGTTTGGCAGAACAGTCACTATTTTGACACTATTTTATGAAGTACGATACAGTTCCTTCCCAGATGAAGTAGGAGAAATGAATCTGCTACAGGTTTCTCATAATAACGTTCAGGGGTGGGGGGTGTCTAAGCCTGTTCCATAGCAGCTAATAAGAATCAAAATTTCTAAATGCAGCAAAATGTTAGCACTGTCAAATGGCCAAGCGTGCAAGAGGAATCTCTCTCTCCATGCCCTTCTACCAATACATACAAAGCCCCCAATATACTGGCTGGAATTTTAAAATTATAAATTAGATAGCAAAATGCTTACGGGCCTTACAATGAGATAACATCAGGAGGAACGGTGCGTGGAATGGATCTGGCATTCTCACATAAAGCATTATCTTTGGTACAAGTACACACGGCAGGGCATTTTGGCTTCGCTGGTTTCTTCCCCTCAGTCAGCAAAAGCGCAGATAAGAGACATAGGAAATAAGCAATTCTTTTCAGAGGGATGCAGGCATTTCCCATCCTTTGGCTTCTCTCTGATTCCATGCAGTTGAAAAAATCTCCCCAAACATGAACAGGGCTTCTGGAATTCAGCTGGTGATTGTCTTGCTCTGAGACCAGGTCCTAGGAGTCCACCCTTTTCCTTTGCCTCTGTATCTCTGCTTTCCAAACGGACCTGCAGCTGATTCGTGAGCTGCTCCTTGCTCCAGCAATGCTCTGCTCGGGGAAGAGACCTGTGAGGTGCTGTGAGATGGGAGGGATCCAACTGCTGGAGGAGAGAGCCGACTTGCATCACCATGAAAACACTGAACACAGACCAGCCTTCGAAGGCAAAGTGAAGTGATGTAACAGAAAATAAACAGCTTCTGCCTGCACTGAGAGGCCCTTTAATTGTTACCAAAAATAGGACGGCATTATGTCTTATTAGTGAGTGGGTGGGCGGGTGGGTGGCAGCAGTCAGCTTGCATCGGATCTCGGCAATCTCAGAAACCTCTGGGAATTTGCTTTTCACGTGGCAAACAACCTAGGCAGAAAAACTGGCTTTGGAGCCAGCCCTGGCTGGAAAAATGAAGTTAAATGAAACTCTCTCCCTCCGCAGTATTTGGCTAAAACCTTGGTATTTCTTGCTGAGTCCACCTGACTGATGCCATCGTTGAAAGACAAATAACAACACGTGGAGAATGTGACTTTCAGGGAACGAATGTGAGTAAATACTCTTTTGACACTTATCAACTGCCGTGAATTATTGGTTTTCATAATCCCCACCCCCCCAAACGTGTAAGGCATTCTCTCCTTCCGTGATGAGGGAGGGAAATAGAAGCTCAGACTGCCCCTGTGTGCAATCCACTCTCCTTGGCTTCTGGAACTCTCCCTTCTTTAGCAGTAGCGCCAGAAACCTGGAAGGAATTCCCTGCCAGCAGGAGGCAGCAAGCCTTGGATTCTCAGGGCTCCGAAAAAGGCTGTTTAGCCTAGGAGGCTGAAGTATGATGGGGGAAAACGCTGGACTAAAAGCCAGAGACCTGGCTTTGAGGTCCCAGTTCTGCCATGAACCAGCCAGTGCTGTCTCTGGATCTATTTCCCTGTCTGTAAAATGGGGATGATGGTATAGACATTCCATAAATATTATAAACATTAAAGCAAAATGGTAGGCTATGTTACTGTCATATTTGATAGGAAAGAAGATGCACCTTTAGAGAAGGAAATTCATTTAAAGAAGAAAAAGAGGAGAGGCTCTAGCACAGGGACAGGGCAGTGTGGTGCAAGAGATGGAGAAAAAGGAGGAAAATATGTCCTTAGTCCTCTTACCATGCTGAAGATGTCCATCCTCAAGCTGGCACAGTTGGCCAGGGAATGTCAATCTGTCCTTTCTTTTTCAGCTTCCTAGACTGAAAGTAGTAGAAGGATTATTTGAGCACATGTGTGATTAGGACATAAATTCATTCCACATGGGAGCTTGATGCTTTGACGGTCTATCCTTTCCCTCTCATAGAACATCCCAGGCTTACTCCAATCACTTGTTTTATTCTCTGTAAGCTCTGTGAGGGGAGGGTAGTGGTAGTCATGCTCATTCTGGTACTTGACTATTATTGTCTGATTACTCAGAAGACTGTAGGCTCCATGAAGGTAGAGACCCTGCTGGGAATTCAGTGCCTGGACAGCGTGGTGCATGGAGTGAGCAACCCATATGCCTTTGTGAGCAACAACAGAGCACAGAGGCTATTCATGTTCATCCAAAGAAACTTCAGGTCAGGCCATAGAGTTATAATAAAGAATTCTGGCAATTCCCTGAAGAAGTCACGAGTGAGCTGATATCTAAGGTAAGGGGGAATGAAAAGAGGGTTGGCGAGAACATTCCAGGTGGAGTGAACAGCATGTTGCAAAGGTCTGGCCAGAGCCTGGCCTTGACACAGGAGAACAATGAGAGACCTCTGGAGTGTTTTAGGCACAGGAGTGATATGTAGTATGGTTTGTGTTTCAAAAGGACCAGTAGATTATTATAATTAAGCCAGTTTTTGAGGGTTTATAATATATTATTTTTACAGAAAAGAAAAAAAAAACAGTCTAAGAGAAGTAATGATTTTAGAATGGATTCCACTAATGCTTCACTGTCAAGGACTCTCTGGAGGGAGAGAATTATCATAGTTTTTTCAGAAACCGTGACCTACGGGCAAGCCCCACTTGGAACAGTAAAAGTGTCACTTAAAAGTTGGCTGCAAGTCAGATTTTTGTAAATTGGATCCCGCTTCAAGTACATAGTGGAAACTTGCACCATAAAATAATTTTGTGGTGAAAATTTCATACAGGGCCATTTTTATTCAGTCGGCCACCCCCTAAATTCTCTGACTTACAAATGATGCATTTTATAACTAGAAAATAAAGACCCTGAGAACTTTTAGGACCTCAGAATTCTTAATCCCCACATGCTACAGATGGTAACCACTCTGCATGGGGTGACACTCTGGCAGATACTTGGTTAAACTGATGGATGTAGTCAAACAGGGTGATTCACTCCCTACATTTCACTTTCAAATGCATCAAATTATCAAGATTGTTTGATCAGCCCTTGGCTTTGGGCTTTGTGGACACAGTCAAAGAAGGGGTGAGTGGTCTTTTAAACTTTCTGACTTGGTTAAGCTGGGAGGACAAATGAAAGAGGGAAAAGAATCATACCCATAACTATTCACTTTGCAGCTGTATTTATCTGGTGGTTCAGTTTGTCAGTTCAAGTGCGAAAAGGACCATGGTGGGGGCTGGGGTGTGGGGATGACGCTAAGGACAAATTACAATGGGCATTCTGAAAAGACAGTAACTTTCTTTTTCTACGGCATTTGAGTCCAGACTTGAATTCCCTATTCAAGTAAAACACCCACTAAGATCAGGGAGAATTTTAACCATGAAATGCAGAATGCTGAAGGCCTTTGAGGGAGGAGAAACTGCTTCCTGGCTCCAGAATTGGGTCTGAGGAGGTGGCTACAGAGAGGAGGGCAGGTTGCTATACTAAAGTCTTGAGGGATCTGGGGAGTGGGCTCTGTTGCTAATGAAGCTTTCCTTCTCAACCCCTCCTCCTCTTGAAGCCCTAGTAGGGCACAGAGAGGATGTGGGAAGCGGGAGGGTGGAAGCTTAGGAGTTTTCACCCACTTGGAGGGCTTTAAAGTCTGGCAACCTACCTGTAGGTTACACTGGGGGTCTTTGGGAGAGGAGCCTAGAAAAGATCAACTCAGAGCTGGAAGGAGGCCCGGGGAGGCTGGGAGGCCTGGCAGAGGCCGCTCATCTCTCAGCCCCAGCTGCAGAGGAGTGGCTGAGAGGGTACAGGGCTGGCTCTGCACTTTGCCAGCCCTGTGACCATGGGCTAGCTATTTAACCTTTCGAGGCCAGTTTTCTCTTCTGTAAAATGAGGATAATGATAGTATGTATCACATAGAATTATTGAAAGAATTAAATACAGTAATATATCTAAAGTGCTTATCAAGGAGTCGGTCATATACATTGTCATCATTATCATCACCATCGTCATTTCAACAGAACTTGAACTCTGAACATGTGACCCCTGATAACTGGGAAGCAAAGTACTCAAATAAATACGGGTTTCACTCAAGTCTATGCTCACTCTAGGAAGCAGGCACTTCTGGGCAGGGTGACAGAATGTGAGCTTTCTGAGACTCTATTCACATGGCAGAACTGGGGACACTTTGGGGAAAGAAAGATCTCACGAGTGTGGGTGAGAGTAGCAACACCCAAACTTGGTCCAAGGACAAGGTACAGAGCACAGAAAAAGAAGACTGTTGTGAATACAGGATGGAAATTTTTTTGGCCCCCTGCCCTTGAATGTGTGTTAAAGTTAGAAGGGAGTAAGAGAAATCTACTTTGGGGTCCCTGTAACAAAGGGGGTTCTCTCTAGTTTGGTGGGCACTATGACAGTGCATATGAGTGCCAGGAGGAATGACACACAGAGCTGTGACACCAGAGCTGCTGTAGCATGCAAGACCAATAGCATCCCCATCCAGGCCCACAGCTCAGACATCACCAAAGTCACTGGAGTTTCCACCAAAGCCCATTCCACCTTAGTGGCCCCGCAGCAGTGATAGCCCCACAGATATCAGGGGAACCAGCAAATGATCCCAGCTGGTGGCTGGAGCAGAACAGAAGGAAAATAAGAGATAGAGCGTGATGTTTGGGAGCACATGTGAGATGTTCCCCAGGCATCCTCAGAAACTGGAAGGGGTCTTTGTGGAGGGGCTGGCGGTTCTGGGAGAGCCAATGAAAACAAAGAGATAGGAACAGACTGTGCTGTGATTCTGATTTCAGTTTTCCCCTCAGGCTGGTGTGGCCTAGGAAACACACATTATGCAAGTAAACAAATCGTTATTATGAGACTTTAAAAGATCCAGCTTGGCCCTTCCTCCTTTTACAAACACTCAGACATGCAAACTGGTGTCAGTTTAAGCAGCTTTCTCAACAGAGCAGGGTTTTCTAAGCTGGGAGTCAGATGCATTTATGAGCTGCAAAATCAATCTGGTGTAAGCAAATTGTATAAGCAGAATTTTGAAGAATGGAATAGTTTTGAATCTAAAATTGGACTCTATTGCACCTCTAGGGGTAACTATTGCCTCGTGAAACCTTTGTTTCCATTCTGTGTGAGTGTGTGAGTGTGCAGGGTTGTCATGTAAAACGTTTCTTACAATTGGCTTATGAAAGAAAGAAAGAAAGGAAGGAAGGAAGGAAGGAAGGAAGGAAGGAAGGAAGGAAGGAAGGAAGGAAAGAAAGAAAGAAAGAAAGAAAGAAAGAAAGAAAGAAAGAAAGAAAGAAAGAAAGAAAGAAAGAAAAAAGGAAAAAAAAAAGGAAGGAAGACTGCATAAGAGGATGCCAAATATCTTCACCCATCCAGGAGTCCATGAAATGTTCATCTCAATTTCAATAAATTTCACTTACTGACTGAGGGCAGCAGTTAGACATGTTGGAATATCCTCTGTTATTAGCTAGCTGTGTGGACTTGGGCAAGTTGCTTAGTTTCTCTGCCTCATTTTCTATATTGATAAAGTAATACCATCTTTGCACTGTTGATATTAGGATTAATGATAATGTACACAAAAGGCATGTCACAAAGAAGTCATTCAACTACGATAACTACCAAAATTAGGTGGAAAGGAGAGAGGGTGCAATAAGCAGAGGACCAGATCTTAAAGATTACTTGGAAGTTATGTGTCACTTAGGACCCTATGGTAAAAAGTGACAGACATTGGCCTTGATAACCTAAACACACAAAAAAACCTTATTGCTATGGTGATAGAGTGACTCATAGAATCCAAGGAAGGTCTCTTCAAGCAAGCTTTAGAAATGGAGAAACTTGTGAGAGCTTGGGGATCTAGGCTGTAGGAGCTAATGGGCAATGTCCTCAGGTGAATCCACGCCAAGCAGTTCTTATTCCCATGTTCCTCCCCAGAGGAGAGAATTCAGTGGGCTGAGCTGGCTCAGGTGCCTGCCTATTTGCCATGGGAAGACAGGGAACCTTGGTGGCAATCCCAAGAGTGCACATAATAGAGGGGTGATGTCCCAAAGGAAACTTTGGGCTACTCCCAGAAGCAGAAAGGATGACGCTAGACAGGCAAAACCAAAGGACACTGACCATGGGACATGTGCCACTGTCTGTTAGCTAACAGTGTTTCTCCTTCTGCCCCAGACTATTACCCCCAACCCAACATCATGATTTAAAAAAGAAATGACCAGAGGGCAATTGAGATAAATAGATGTGGATAATTTCCCTTGGGACAGCTAAACTCTTATGTTCTGACTGTGGTCTAGGTATTTTCAGCTCTTATGGACCAAGAGAATAGAACTTTGGCCAAGAGAGAAATTGAGAAGGCAATAATAATGAAAGCTGACACTTATAGAATGCAAATTAGGTGCCAATTACTGTTCTAAGCACTTTATATATATTAATTCATTTAATCCTCATAACAATCTCATGAGCTAGATATCATTATCATTATTATTATTTCCTCTATAGAAAAGGAAACGTAGGCCTAGGAGGTTCAGTAGCTTGCCCAGGGACCTGCAGCTAGTGAAGAGCTGCACTGGGATCCAACCCAGGCATTCTGACTCTCATTCTAACCGCTAGACACTGCCTCTCCTAAGGTGTGTGTGGGATGTGGGGTACTAGGCAACTCTGCGGAGGCCCACAGTGCGGCACTGGCAAGGCACTGCTACACTACAATTCCCAGCATGCAAGTGGGCTATCATCTTAACCCCTGCCTCACCAACAGTTCCTTGTTTTCTTGTGCAATAATTTTTTAGTGGCAAACGATTGAGGCAAAATCTGGTCTCCTAAAAGGATAATTATGCAACTGAGGCATGAATGAAGATGTAAGCGAGGATAGAAGAGAAGGTAATTTCTAGGTTAAAATGTCCTCTGCAATTTTTAGTGTTCAAAGGAAGATATTGCACATCGCCATGGGAAAGACTTTTTTTTTTTAACTCAGAAATGCATACTGTGCAAACATCAATAAGGTGTTTTAAAGCACCCATTCTCAAACTTGGCTGCACTTTAGAATCACTTGGGGAATTTTTTAAAAAATCCTTAATGCTTGGGTCACATCCTTAGAAGCTCTGATTTAATGGTCCGGAGTGTGACCTAGACATTGAGACTTTAAAAAGTTGCATGAATTTCTAAAGTAGGGCAAAATTTGAGAACCCTGGTTTTAAAGGAGGGAAATAATCAGGTGGGGTCATAAAGATTAATCGATTAAATTGTGACTAGCTCAAAGAAGCTTTTAAGAAAAATGAAAGGGAGACAGAACAAACCCCAAAGAAGTGGTTCTCAGCCCTGACTGCATGTTAGGATTATCTGGGAAATGTTTTAAAAAACACAGCTACCTGGTCTTCACCCCAGACCAATTGAACAAATATCTCTGGGGATGTATTCTAATCCTGAAGCAAGCCCAGAACAGTGGCTCTCAAAGTTGGTTCCCAGATCAGTTGCAGCAGCATCACCTGGGAAACTTGTTAGAGATACAAATTCTTGGACCCCACCTCAGACAAATAGAAACAGACACTCCGGGGTGGGGCTCAGTGATCTGTGATTTACAAGGCTTCCAGGTGATTCTGATGCACTCCCAAGTTTTGAGAACCACAACCCTAGGATATAGACTGCATGGAGACAGGAACCCAGTGTTAGGCACAGAGAATGTGATTTTGCTAGTCTGTTACATCAATGGCCCCCAATGAACCATATCTCCCTGTATTCATGGCCTACTACCTCCTCCGCTGGGAGATGGGCTGGTCTTCTTTAACCAATAAAATATGGCAGAAGTCGTGCTTTGCCACTTCCAGGCCAGAGCCTTAAGAAGATTGAGCAGCTTTCACTTTTGTACTTTTAGGAGCCCTGAGGTGTCATGTAAGAAGTCAGGCTTCTTGTGAAGAGGCTACATATAGAGTTAGAAATCCTAAGTTTACGTAAAGAGACCCAGCCACTCCATCATCCAGGCTGAGTTAAGCCCCAAAAGAATCTGCCAGGTGAATACAACCACAAGAGTGACCACTAACAAAGTAAGAGGAAGAAACTCCTAGCTGAGCCCAGACCAGATTGAAGAGTTGTGAGCAAATAAAATGATGGCTGTTTTAAACCAGTAAGTTTTGGGTGGTTTGTAAATAAAACAACAGAAAAAATGAAACAACATTCAATAAATGCTTTTTGAATTAATGGGTAAAAGTGCTATTGGAGCATAGATCTGGAACATAGTCTCTCTCCTTGGTCAAAGGAGGAAAAACAGGAGTTAGAAAGTTGGGACATACTAGTCAGTCAGTGAAAAGGGTGTCTAAGAAGGGATTTTTTTAAATTAATTTATTTTTAAGAAGGGATTTTTGACCAGAAGCCAATAATGCTATACCCATAGCCCAGACGGCAAAGGCCCACAAATTATCAGCTAAGAACAGAAGAATTAAAGATACCAAGTCTTGCAACCACATATTGAATACTGATTACATGCCTAGCGAATAGATAAAACATTTTTTCCTATATTAATACCCAGTAACAAACATTATGTTATTATAACATAAAATATATGATATATACTTTTATATATTATGTATTTTATATAATCATATTATATATTTGAATTGTATATTAATTCTTCTCAACAAATTTGTATGATAAATACTATTATTACCCCATTTTAAAGATAAGCAAATAAAGATCAAAGAAGTTAAAGTTTTTGCCTCAAGTCATGTAGCTACTCTTAACTGGAACTCAGCCTGTATTTGTCTGATTCCCAAGTTCAAGCTTTAAGCAGATAGTAGGGCCAAACTATTCACAGAAATTGAATAGTGACCCTGTGGGTAACTCAGTTTTGAAGTGTGGTGCCATTTATTGTAAATAAAGTGTGCTGTTTTAGCACATGAAATGTATCTCAATTTTAGGATAAAAGTCAATGGAAAAATAGATTTCATGTTACAGTTAAAGTTGGTAGATTACATCTATTTGGTAAAACAAAGGAAATTAGTAATTCATCTCAGGTCCAGCCCTCTGTAATGAACAGTATTTAGACATGTAGGCATTCTGAGAAACTTAGACCAAACCTCCCAATTTTGGAAGTGAGTTTCCTAAGCAGTCAGTTACTTAGACAGGAAAAAAAAAAAAAAAAAGGTCAGATGCAAGTCATTCCAGAATAACTTTTTTGGCCTTTATCTTTTCAAAACTATACAGAAAGATTTCATAACTACTTTTAAAATTGTGCAGAAGCTCCAGTGTCTTTTGTAGGGAGCATCTGAAAATCTTCATCAATTGATACACGAATGCTACATTGTATGTCAGAGCCAAGGACAAGAGGAAGAGTCAGTGGGCTTGTAGGGGGCCTTAGAACTGTCTACCCTTCCACTCTTGATTGCTCTTCGTTTATCCATTAGTTCAACTTGTACTTCTGAATACTCCCATGCATTGGGGGATGAAAAAATGCACAAGCAAAGTCTCTGCCTTCAGAGGGTCCTGTAACCCCATGAATTGGAAACAGCTGGAATGAATACCCAGATTTTAAGATCATAGACAGCTCCACTCTCCATTCCTATTCATTTTCTTTGGTTATTTGGGAGGCGGCCATAAAGTTGTAGAATCTGAGAGATCTGAGTTCAAATTCCAGCATTGCCATCTACTGATGTGGGATCTGGGTCTCAATTTCTTTGTGTAAAACGAGATTAATAATGCTTACCTTGCAGGCTTTTGCCAAGGGCTGGACGAAAATCATTCCTTTGAAAGCATATCATCAATCCCTGTCTTTTACAAGTATGAGGGGGTTATTATCATGTTTTTCTAGTCATGTTTACTGACTTGAATTCTACTCTCTCTTCCCAACTGGCTCTTGTCTCTGATTCTTTCTCCCTTTTTATTTCCCTTTATTGTAAGGGCACTCAAAATTTGTTTCAATCTGATATGGTTAAGATGCTCAGACATGGCAATGACTGTCATGAAGAAAGAAGTTGTTATAGTCACAGTTTCCTAGAGTATAAAGCAGGAAGTATGGCACATGGGGGAAAGGGACCCATGAGGGAGCACGAGGGTTGGTCAGGAGGTAGAGGAGTGAAGGGGAAGAGTGGACTAGAACCTTTACTGGGCTGGTTTGAATAATCTCAGAGGACGTTGGGCCAAGAAGCTGTTCTTATTATCTGGTACCTACCTGCCTCTGGGATGATTAGGGCAGGTAGGTAGTGGCCTGGAGTGTGAGAGCCCAACAGAAGGGGTGGTTGGGGATATGGACTCTGGATTGGTTGGTGTATGGAGGAAAGGTGTGCTCACAGATGAGCCATTTAGTATCTCTAGGAATTGGCTAACCCTAGAAGGGGCCGTTTCTACAGGGTCAGCAAGTCCCCGGATGTCAAACCTTGAAAATACGAAAAATAAAAACATGCGTAATATACCCTTTCAGCCACTCTTCAATAGGAAACAACTTCCTGGGCTCTAAAAGAACTACGAACAGAATAGAAGCCTGGGAACCACCCCATAAAGAGTAGTGATCTGCAAGGAAGGGAATAGGAGAGTCGGCGAATCCAGTAGGACTGCAGCCCTGGCCCTACTTACTTTACCAAGATTCTAAGCCTGTCACAGAGCAAAACCTAGGTGAATGGGATGAAAAGCAGCATCATGTACTGCTTTAAAAAGCCTCCTTGAAAGTGGAACCCATAATTTATTTATCTTTCTATTCCCTTGATTGAATGAACATTAACTAGGAAAAACAGCTAAAATGGCCTTGGAAAAAAGAAAAGATAATATAGAGATATGGGCTGGTACTTTTCTTTACTCCTAAAAAAAATGAACTTTGTTTTGCTTAATTTTTATTGCAAAGTTAAGAATGCCAAATTTATACATTTTTATAACTGTCTTCAATGTTGAGCAGAAGCTAAATTAGCCATGGATTGGAGATCATTGCTTATGTCCCCAAAAGAAGAGATACTTCTGGCTTATGCCGGTAGGAGAAATTGAACCTGCCCTGCTTTCTTTTCCTGGTTAAATTTCCAAGAGAGGTAAAATGACATAATTGATGATGACGACGACAATGACAACTAACACTTAACACATGTTTATAATGTGTCAGGCACTGTTGCAAGTGCTTTAGAACCATTACCCTATGTAATTTGGCTATTTTAACTCCCAATTTATAAATGAGGAAACTGAGGCACAGAAGCTAGGCAGCTTGCCAAAGATAAGAGGTCAATTTGGCTTAAAACAGAGGCATTTCATGTTTTAATCACTGCACAGCACTGTCTCCTGGCTTCAGAGTGGTTTCTTGGAACAAAGGTGATCTTAACTCGCTCACACAAGAGCAGGTAAGAAGTTCTGCATATGAGTGCAGAACCCGTATGAGGTGATGGGTATTGGGCCCTTGTGCTAGTCTGAGTGTATAACCAGGGTTCATCCTTAGAAAAACTATGGCATATGGGAATTTCGTCCCTGGGACCTGAAAGAAAGAGAATAGGCCAAGATCTGGTTCTGTCATAGATGACCTGTATGCCCTTGGGCACAGATCTTAACATCTAGGCCCTGGTTTTCAAAGGAAACTCTTGAATTGGATAATCTCTAAGGATCCTTTGCATGTAAACTGCCCTTGGCAGAAATCCTTCTGGAGAATAGGTTATTGGAAGACACAGTGAATGTTGAACACGTTCTTGTACATCCATAGATAAGTTGCCAATAGTTTTGGGGTGCCCTGAGTTCTGAAAACATTGGGCTTAGTTGCTTCCCACTTTATCCTGAGCCATATACCTAAAGCTGGTGAATGGATAAATGTCATTGTGGCTATTCCTGAATGCTCGAGAAACCTTGAAAAGAAAGAAGGGATGATTATGTAATGAGGAGAGTATTCTAGAAGACCTTGGGTGGACAGAGTAGGGAGGAGGGCAAAGACTTCTTATCATTTTGGTCTCAGAATCAATGCGAAGCAGTACTGCCTTCCTGGGAGGTGTTTGGAATGCATAAGGGCATTGCTGCTGTCATTCCAGCTGCAGTTGTTGGAATAGAGATGCTGACATCCTGAAACTTTTGGGACCTGCACACACAACAAAAACTTGTCCTGTCCCAAATTCTCTTAGCATTTTCACTGAGCAGGAATAAGAAGTTCTCATAGTGAGGAACATAAAAAAAACTCCTTCAGTCATTTTTCTGAACATTAATCAATAAATAATCCATTAACTCAGGGAAGGTGAATGTTTTTCAGATAGAAGCCAAAGTCAACTGACAGATACCCTCTGGCAAGAACTGTGGAGAGGCTGCATGGCCTTGGATAAGGCATTTCATTTCCTTAGGCCTCAGTTTCCCCATTTTTATAATATTAACACTCTATAACTTCCTAATTGCTCTTCTCAGAAAAAAGAAATACCTTGTAAAAATCAAAGCTTGGAAATACTTAGTTTTTCTTATCTTGTGTATGGTAGATATAGCTACTGCAGTTAAGCAAAACGCATGTAGCACAGTTTAAACCAAAAGTATACACAAGCAAATGATCCCAAAATATTTTTGATAAACAATGATCTCAGTTATTTAGCATTTTTTTCTGAATATATATTTGAATTTTTCATAACAAAACACCAAAAGTGCAGGCAAGGCCATACTAGAGCATTCTTCCTACTGGCTAGACTCAAAGAGCAAAAGAAAAAGGGAAAAAAAGGCTGTTAGGGAATACAATAACCATAAGTCATGGGCAAGGTGAATATAATTGAGCCAGAAATATAGTTTGGGGGGATCCTAAAGAAAAATAGTGGCTCTAACGGGTGTTGCCCTAGAGTGGGACTTGTTTGTTCTATAAAGTTGAAAATATGATTACTCTCCTTTCTTCTTCTACTTTATGCCTGAATCACTCCCAAGATAGTTATTAGCAGTCATTTTTTCTTAAAGAGACACATCTTCATCCTTTCAAGGAGATCATGGATTGCTTTTTTGTTTGTTTTGATTTGATTCTGAAATTAAAAGGAGAAACGTGCAACTGGAGCGCTCACGCTTTAGAAACTTGAACTTCATGATGTTGGATTTCAGGCTTTTTGCTTTAGTCTTATCCCTTTAGAAAGGCTTTGTTTTGTTTTGCCTGGCTTTGCACTCTCATTCTGGTGAGACTCAGAGCTTTCCATTGCTGCTCGTTACTTGTGGTCTGTATTACATGCATAGTTTCAGTAGGAATGATGACCCGAGATGCTTGGAATTTGACCCCAGAAAATGGCAAGGGAGTGACGAAACTGGTGGTAAGCATAGGATTAGTGCACTCACTGTTGGCCCAAGGCAGGGATGGGAGTCAATAGCAGGGAAGCATCAGGCTTTGGCATGAGCGCCCCTCTTGGCCCCACATTTGGCACTGGCCCTACTGCTCCCAGTGGTGGAGCGAGGAAAACAGAGGAACCAGTACTTGTTGGGTCTCCTACAGGCCAGATGCTCAATTCATCATCTTGCCTGCCTTGCAAGAGAGGCATTATCATCATCTCTCTACATATAGGGGAGCAGAAGCTCACAGAGATTAGAAGACTTGCCCAAGACCCTATATTTTGACTTCAAACTGACTCTGTCTGTTCCAAAATGATTATCATGTGATTCTTTATTTTGATATATATGAAATTATAGATAGTTCTTGAGGCCTGGTCTATATGAGGCAAATATTGTGTAAAATGTCTGTACCTGTGTTGTTCATTTTTATGGTATGTGAGGCATGGAAACAACTGAGGCTGACCCAGCCCTGGCTGCAGGGGCTTTCTGGGGATACTTGGGGGACCCCTTGAGTCATCTTAATTCAGTAGGATCTAGTGTAGTGTGGCAGTTACAACTCAGGCCCAGACTTTACTATTTACCAGCTGGGTGGCCATGAGCAAATTTTATGCTTTCTTATCCTCAGTTCTTTTTTCATCTGTAGAATGGAGAGCATATTAGTACTTCATACCTCACCTCACAGGAGGTGAAGAGGAAGTGAAATAACGTAAGAGAGTACTCAGCACATAGTAAGCTATTATTATTCTGATCTGTCTCTCTACGCCACAAGTACCCTTATAAGAGCTCTCCTCCTGAATCTGTCAGAAGGACTGGGGAGAGGGGTAGGAGGATGAAAGAAGAAAGCAAGCCTCGGTAGCAGAGAGAACACACTAGAATGACTGCCTCCTTGACCCAGACTATACCTTTCAACCCCCTGACCCCAGGCCTGTGTAATAGGTACCCCCACTCTACTCTGAGGGTAACTCACAGAACCCTGAGGAAATTCAGCCCAGAGGTGGCGTTTCCTTCTGTTCCTGCCCTAGAGTAGAGCCAGATTTCAGAGGGGCTCTGAAATGAGAGCATCAACATTCTGAGCTGACTGTGAAAGTTCGTCCAGGAAGACAACACTTTCTGCTTTTGTCACTCTTCTGGAGCAATGTTGAAGTGAGTTGTGATGGACACAGCCCTTGCTAAGTGGACTGTCCACCTTCCAACATTTGGCTGTAATTATGCTTCTCAAAAGGGAACTAAGTAAACACCGGATTTTTGAACTCTGAACAAATAAATCTTATTTCATACTCAGCAGAGCTGTTGCAGTTCATTCACTCAGTAAATGTGTGTTAAGTGTATCCTCCATGTGAGGCACAGTGAGGCACTGGACATTCAGTAGAGGGCAAGACCCATAGGACTCCTGCCCTTGAACAACACTTGGTCTAGCAAAAAAGAAGAGAATTAAACAAGAAGAAATACAATGTGGTGAAGGCTGTGCTAGGGGATGTTGAGGCTGGTGGAGCAGCGATAGCAGCACAGAACCTTGACTAAGGTGTCAGGAAAGTTTAAACTAAGCCCAGAGGACTCCAGGTGGCCTTAATCTAACCTGGCAGCCTCCGCAAGCACCCCAGCTTCCCTATGGATGCAGCAGTAGAGAGTGTCTCACGGTTGTTCTTTTGCTTCTCCAAATCTGGTAAACCTCTTCACTCCTTTGCCTCTGATCCCTCACAAAGATGGCCAAGGGTTCTGAGAAATGGTTTCCAGGACAAACCAGGGGACAAGGAGAATAATAACAAACAAGAAAAACAGTACAGAAAAAAGATTTCATGCCTTCATAGGGAAGACTTCAGGAGGTGTTAGAATTTGGGGCTTACGTATGGGCATATCTCATTGTATTGTGTTTCGCTTTATTGCACTTCATGGATGTTACATTTTTCCCAAATTTAAAGCAAGACCTTCTACCAGCAAAATAAATTTTAAATTCGCTTTATTGTGGTGGTGTAGAACTGAACTCACAATATCTCTGAGGTATGCTTGTAGCCTCTTTAAAAAGGGTGATAAAGAGTGAAGATGCTAGACAAAGAAAAAAGGGCTTGGGGCTTCTGGGTTCTGGGAGTGGGTAAATTATGGGAAAGTTACTAGGAAATGTGTGGTAAATAAGAGTTGTAAGTAAGGTTTGTCATGCAGATAAGAGTCCTCTCAGGTGATAAGAGTTATATCTAGAAAAGTTGCCTTTCTGGTACTGGAGAGGGAGACATATTTGTAAATGGATATTTGTGTTACCTCTATAAAGGGAAATTTATGCCCTGCTTTTAGACAGGAAGGGAAAGGGCAGAGAGCTAACTAACTGCTTTCAGCTCAAAACAATCCTAAAGAAAAGTGGCATATTTATGATGACATATTCCGATTCCCTTCACTGGGGTCTTGGTTGGGTATTGAACATTGTGCTAAGAACTTTTATATGTATATTACATGATATCATTCATTTCTCGTAACGACTCTATAAGGTAGATATTATTGATATGTCCATTTTTCAGATAAGGAAACTGAGGCTAGAAGGTGAAATAATTAATGAGCCTAGCCAATGGCATAGCTAGGATTTGGACTCAGGAAAATGAGAAAATGAATTGATTATTTCTTAGCAAAGGCATTTTTTTTTTTTTTCCTGAAGTGGAGGTGGGAGAAACTACTGCTTCTAAAAAGGGACCTTAAGAGAGAATCAAGAAAGGGGTCCTTGGTAGGAGCTGTAAATCCCCCAGCCCCTGGTAGTGCTGGCCACAGAAGGAGCTCAATAAGTATGAATTGAGTAGAGCAGTGAGGGAGGGTGTGAAGAAGGACGTGAGGGAATGAGTGAAGCTTCTCAGATGGTCTCTCCTAACTTATCAAGATCCGTCCAGGCTTTGTCCCCATGAAACCCAGTTACAGGCCAGCTACCTGTACCTGCATCTTGCAGCCCCCAGGAATTTGGGGAGCTTGGTGGTTGCTTTCCTTCATTTTCTCTGGTCCCTGAAATCCTGATTCTCACGGCACTGGCTGTGCCTGGGACTCAGTCTCTATGGATTCTACAGAATATGCTGCGCTGGAAGACAAACTCACAGGACTTTTTTTTTTTTATTTTGAGGGGCAGAGATTTACAACAAATAGCAAATATAAGGTTGTGGAAATTCCCAAGTTCCCCTACAAATGGCCTGCCTTTAGCTCCTGACTCCCTCTGACATGGTCTCCCTAGAGTCAGATGATCGCCTTGCCACTTGCTACCTGGGTGATACTGGGCAGTTATTTAACCTCCTGGACCACATCTGTAAAATCCTGGACTATATGCTTCAGGTAGGAGTGAGTATTCAAGTGCTAAATAAATGTTGTTATAGACTAAATTGCTGCCCCCCCCCCGGGGGGGCAATTCAGATGTTGAAGCTCTAATCACTAATATGTACATTTGGAGATAGGGCCTTTCAGGAGGTAATTAAAGTCAAATGAGCTTATAAGGGTGGGGCCCTAATCCAATGGAATTGGTGTCCTTAAGAGGAAAGGAAAAGATATCCAAGGTGCAAGCCCAAAATAAAAGCTGTGTAAGGACCCAGTGAGCTGGTGGCCATCTACAAGCCAAGGAGAGAGGCCTTGGGGAAAAAACAAATCTACTGACACCTGATCTCAGACTTCCAGACTCCAGAATTTTAAGAAATTTTAAGAATTGTCTGTTGTTTAAGCCACCTAGTCTGGGGTCTTTTGTTATGGCAGCTGTAGCAGGCTAATACAAATGTTAATTCCACTAATTTTCTTTTCTTATCATTTGAACAAACTCACACATTTAAAGGTAACTCAGAAAAAGTTTTCACCTGCCTGAGCCCAATTTGAGCCCCTGGGACTCAAAACTTGGAAAGAAGGCAAAGCGAGGTCAGCATGTCCTCTCACTGCCATAGTGGAAACACTCTTTATAGGCCGACCCAATGATTAGATAATGAGCTGGGCTGGGGAGGGAACGTGTGCTTAAGTTTCTGCTTATTATTGATCAAAGGCCCATTTCAAAGTTACCTCTATCCTGTAGATTTATACCCAGTAGAGCTGTAAATAAATTCTAAAAGGCAGAATACACAATCTTCAATCTTCCTCGTGTGTAGGACCTTAGCCAATTTTGTATGTCATCCAACTGTCTTATTCTAACATTCTTTCTCCGATGCCTATATGATTCCAATTCCTCTAATTCTCTTTGGAACCAGCTTTACCACCCTTCACTGACAAGTCGAATAAATCTCTGACATGTGTTTATACAAATATAGAATGAACACATTTTGGATATTTATGTTTTTGACTTTTTGAAAAGTATACTGTGACGAGTACAAGGAATTCTAATCTTTCTAGAATGTAAAGATCATACTTTATGGCGATGTAAGACCTTTTTGGATTGGGACTTTCTTTTTTAATTTCTTGATCTTCTCTGTTTCTGTATTAGTACCTTTAAAGGACCAATGCTAAGGAATCACAATAATTTATTAGCTTTAGAAGAATTTTATTCCCTCAACAGGAAAAGCAAACCTAAAGTAAATTGTAAGGTTGCTTTTTATCCTTTATTCTATTCCTTCTTTCCTTCTCACCTTGCCATACACTGACAATGCCCTTTAACCTGGGTTTATTATTCTGTCTCCTTATTGCAGGTGACAGGAAATAATGTGCTAAGACACAAGGTATAACTGACAGCAAGTGGTTCTTCCAAGGCTATTTGCACTGAAATGGGGGATGGATGTTTTAACCTAGTTACTTTTAGATTGTATTGCCAGGGCTTTATATCTATTTCCTCAAACCTTCATCCTCTCCCTGCCTTTCTTCCCCAGAAATACAGTTCTGCCACAACAATGCCACTTACACACAAAGATTCGAGTAAGGTTGCATTTGAATGATTAATTAGGAAATGCATTTAACCCAAAGAAATGAGCTTTAATAATGGCAGAGGCAACTGTGGTGTGGTGGAAAGAACCCTGAATTCAGGACATGTGAAGAGCCCTGCCTCTGCCTTTTACTGGCTGTGTTATCTTGCGCAGACCATTTGATTTTGTGGAGCTTTGAGGTCCATACTTAGAACCCTCCCTTGCAGGTAAATTGGGAGCATTAGAAACATTATGCATGTAATTGTGAAGGATTGTTATAAATAACTTTTCAGGCATTGTCAACATACAATGAGGTTGATGTTGGGGGCCCCAGAGGCCACCCCTGGAGCTCCTCAAATCCTGCTGATTAAGGGCCGCCTAGTCACATGGCTATTGATTTTAACCTTAGTGTATGAGCACTTGCTCCCTCATTACCTTAAATTCATTTTGCCATCCATCTGTTTCTCCAGTTTTTAATTAAAGTTTGAAAGTTTCATGAAAATTCGGCAGTAACAGTTTTTACAAAATGTTGTCTACTGTGGAGCAGATTGTGCTGCTCTAATTTAACTTTCAGCCCTGTAGCCTTCATATGGAAAAGCAGGGAAAGCGAAATTGGAGCTGTGATGAACTGTGTCAGTTGGACTACCTCATGCTTCTGACTCATTTCGGAACCATTATCATGTCAATAGAAGCATCTCCTCTTCCCCATATTTTTTTTTGTAAGGAAATGCTATTAGTAAAGCAAGGTCCAGAGAGAACCATAACATTAACATTGTGATCAGACTTAAAGACAAAGCAGGGCTAGACAATCAGAGATCCACAGTCACTGGATCAAAGGGAAGAAACAGCATTGGGAAAATGGGGAGGGAAAAGTCTACATACCTAAAGCAGGACAGATATCGCATAATAATAAATAGCTATTACTTACTAAATATTTACTATGTCCCTGACACTGTGCTTATAAATAAATGATCTTATTTGACCCTCACCATTGCTGTGTTAATCAGGGTAGGCTGTCAAACAATCCCCCAAAGTGACTTAATATGGCAAAAGCTGATGGCTTACTCATGTCCGCACCCTCCACAGGACCTGGGAGTCCTCCGCTGGACTTCATCCTGCTGGCTGATGAGAGAGCAGGGAGAGAGTGCATATAGGGAGGATCCCTTGGGAGGTTTTTTAAGGTCTAAGCCTGGATGTGCATGCATCACTTTCTGCCAACATTCCATTGGCTAGAACTCAGTCATGTGGCCCTACTTACCTGCGAGGGAGTCTGGGAAATGTCCACGAGGTATATGACCAGGTGGAAAAGGAAACAGGGTTTGGTGAACACATAGGCTCTGCCATAGCAACTTATCATCTTTATTTTACAGATGAAAATGAGTTTTGGGCAGGGGAAGTAACTTGCCTAATAACACATAGCAAGTAAGTGTTAGAACCGGGATGAGTTCTCTGGAACTAGGCAGAGCTGTCATTGCCCTCAAGGAACTTCTTGTCTGTAGATGAAAGTTCTTGCTCCATTCTTAGAATCTCTCAGTTGCTGGTGTCATCTGGCTAGTTAGAGAGAATCCAAATGCAGCTTTAACATTTCCACAGGAGAACAGAGTGGTAGTAATCAATATGGGAAGAGAGGAATTACACCTACAAATTGAAGGAAGGATGTCTTTATTTTATGTAAGTTTTCTCCATGTGAGAAGCATTTGGCTTCACTGTTTATGTACTAGGAGGGTGATCTTTCCATTTTCCTGTCTTGGAAATGTGTAATTTAATGTGAAGCATCCATTGAGGGACTACAAGTGGGAAGAATTCTCAGAATAATGTGCTTGATTTTCCTCTTGAAATAAATTCATATTTATTCAGTGTCTTTTATGTATGAGGCATGGAGCAAGGTGCTTCACATCCATTATCTCATTGAGTCTCATTTAGGCTTCCCAGTTGCCTCTGATGTAGGCTTCATTAGCCAGTTTTATTGACAAGATAAAAGGGGAAAGAGGATGGCAGCTCAGGGCACAGAAAAATGCTAATTCACTTCCAGTGGATGAATATACTTACTATCTAGTTTCAATTGGATGGATTTTGATTAACACTTTAAACATTGATACCTGCCTCACATTTACAAAATTCTTTCAACTCACTATCATCTCTTTCATATCTCCTTAGATGCTCATATCAGCAGTCTACAACTATTTGATGACGCATTTTTTTTTTGAGGCTAAATCTCTGTAGTGGAGTTTGCTTTTATACATAGCTTAGTTTCAGGATAAAGCCAATAGAAATCTTGCTTCCAGGAATTTAATCCATATCCTCATCTGCAGGGTTTCCCTGGGGTGGTGTAATCTGCTGCTTAGTACAAACAGCACATGTACATCAGTACTCTCATACCAGAGCTGATTGCTATACTACATCTGCCCCCAACATTCTCTAAAACTCTAGATTTTAGAAATTTAAGTGCTTTTACTACCATGTCCATATTTATATCTCCCTGCCACTGAGTTTGCCCCAGTTAATAATAGCAGAAGGAAAAGAAAGAAAGAGAAAGAAAGAGCAGGTTTGTGTGTTTGTGCAATGAGGTGCATTTCTTCTCAAAAAAAAAAAGCAGAAACCAGCCTTAATAAAGCAGGAAGGGGGTGATGGCAGATGAAGCATAAAGCAGGTGCTTACTTAATTGCTGCAGCTGGTGCCAAGTGTTTGGCATAATTTTTCTCCTCATTTCCAATTATTGGCACTGGTCCTTCTTTTAACTTTTTAGCCGCATCTGAGAAGAGTCTAGGAAACTGCTCTGCCTCTCTCACTTTTATAGGAAAGCAAGCAGGCAGTTTCCTTACAAATGTTGTCAGTCAACCCAATTCTGAGGAATTTTATTTTTTTATTTTTTGCCTTAAAACAACTCATTGATTATAGAAAAGGAAATTGGATTACATACAATTCGACCTTTAATTTGATTCTGAGAATATTGCTATGGGTCCAATTTTTAACTTGTGTTTCAAAAGACTTGATTCAACTGTTCAGACTCATCTGTGTGAGATTTCAGAGTTGCATGTCTGAGCCCACAATTTTCTAAGGTGTTTTCTTTTAAAATGCAGGTTGCTTTAGTCTCCAATTGATGTGGCACATTTATTTTGCTATTTGATTTTTTCCTTTAAGTGAAGGGAAAAGTTGCAAAAATATCAGATGCAAGTTATTTTTTGCACTGTTATTCTGCAAGTGTTTATGAAGATTAAATACTGTGCTAAACCTTATGAAGAACAAACAATATAAAGAAGCATGAGGCATGCAAAGATAAATAAGATAGTCTTTTCCATTCAATACATTTGGTCCCCAAAGAAAAATGAGACAAGTAGAAGGAATAACAGAGTGCAGTTCTGAGGGAAGGAATAGTAATATGCTAAGGAAAAACAGACCTACTGTAAAGGAAAAAGTTATTCATTTATCCCTCTCTCAATGTGACTTTATATATTAATTATACATAATTAGTTCAGTTTTGAACTGAAATTTTTTTTTTTTTTAATTTTGAAACTTATCTCGGGTTTTATTTCAAGGAGAGAGAAGGAGAGAGATGTAGTTCAGAGAGGGCATTAGGAAACCTGGGTGCTGGTCCCAGTTTTCACCCTCAGTCATTTGTGTTCCCTGGCCCTGGATGGCTTAGCTGGGGTAACCCCCAATGTTCCTTTTAATCCTAATGATCTGAATGAGATGCCTCCCATCTTGTGCTGAGTGAATCCAGTGGCTGTCCCATAGGACCAAAGAGAACAGGAGGCTTGAGGGAGTATCAGAGGTGCCAGACATGGGAAAGAAAGAGCGGTATTTGGGTGACACTCTCTGGCCCATTTCTCAGCTTCTTGTTTAAAGACCACATCGTTTGTAGAAAGCATTAAGTTTAGAGCTACTCACGGTCTATAGTGGGTCTGATTCCAGTGGGTATAGCCATGGCTTTGAAAATAGAGAACATGGCCTAGTGAAAAACATATCTAAAAGATGTAGAAGCTGGCTAAAGTTTGTGTTGAGTTGTATCCACAAATAAGCCTTAAAGGTAACTGAAGTGAGTTCTAAGGAACAAGAAGGAAATTGGAGAAAGTGTGGAGTGAGTGTGAGGAATGCCATGTCTCTCCATGGTTCTTTTCTAATTTCACAGCCAGCAATTCAGGCCCTAATTAATCACATGCCCATAGGTTGCTGCTAATCCCAACATCCCCTCCCTTCAGACTCTGCCTTTCCAGTCCACATATTATTGTCCTTCCTCAAACACTCCACTCACCATGTTGCTTCCCTAAGCAGTGATTTATCATCAGTCCCTGTTACCTGTCACACCTCCTCTCAGTTCTTTAGCCCAGGGTTCTGGGTCTTTCATCCAGGAAGCATGGGAGTAGAGCAGGAGATCTAGCTTTTAACCTTGGGCTTTGCAGCTTTAAGGCCGTGTGGCTTTGGGTAAGTTGTTAAACTTTCCTTGCCTTCATTTTTCTTATCTATAAAGTGACTGGGAACTGAGGTCTCCAACTGTAAATGATCTTTTGGATGCAAATTATTTTGCTGAGCCAACGTGACTGTGCAGGGTTTCATATTTCCCTGGAGTGCCATATTCATATATGCTGGCCTACGCTCCCAATAGCATCTACAAACTTGGCAGATCTTAAGTCCCCAGTTTCAGTTTTAAAATGTCATTTTCCTAGCTTTCCAAGGCCATCTCTTGTTATTCTCTGTAGTATCCCTTTGCTCTGGGCAAGTCAGTGGCCTCAAGGGCTCTGAAAAAACCTGAATGCTTTCATCTTAAATGCTCTGGCTCTGAGCCATTGCCCCACTGAAAAGCAGTTCATGGTCCCCTATACCACCCAACAGCAGTCAACTCTCAAATTAAATAAAGCCCTTTTTATCCAGAAGTCCTCACTGATTAACTACACCTAACAATGATCACCTTCCATGGTGCCCAGCTCGATAACCATGTCCTTGGCCCCAGTGGCTTTTGGAAATTTATCTATTTTAAAATTTCAATTATTCCTCCAATAGTACCTTATTTTTGTATAAGTATAATTGTCAGTGTATGTGTGTACACTGCTGTAGCTTTTTTTTTTTTTGCATTCAGCATTGTATCATAGATGTTTTTATTGTTTGATAGTCTTTACAAGGTATTACTGAATACTTTGGGACTCTAGTGACTCTTTCCCTAATGTTGGACAATTAAGTGCTTAGTCTTTCAGTGTTATAAATCTCTCAATACATAGAGCTGTTTGAATATTTTGTACCATTTTTCTAGTTCACTCAGATGTGTTGCTATTATAAGACAAATTTTCTATGGAATCATGTAGTTTGACAATCCTTGCATGTACCTCTAGCTTACTCTTTAGCACCCACCTACAAAAGTTGTCCTAGACTCCCTTCTCTGTAGCTCGGGCCTCCACTTAATCCCCATGTACCTCTCACACTCAACAGATGGGTCTGCCCTGCTTTGTCTCAAAAATCCCTGCTTCTTTATCTCTTCCCGAATTTAATGGTTCTCAAACTGCAGGTACATTGGAATCACCTAGGAGGCTTGTTAAAATACAAATTGTTGGATCCCAGGAGCTGGAAAATATGCATTTTTAACAAGTTCTTGGTATAACAATTCTGCTGGACAGGGGTCAACCCTTGGAGAATTCCTATTCTCATTCTCTTCTCTGATGTCAGGGAAAATGGCTTAGCTTCTCTAACTCATACCCACACTGCTACCTTTCCTCTGAATGTCCTTCTCATCTTCTCTGAGACCAAGCTCCTACTCCTATCCATTTTCATCTACTGCTTCTGTATTTGTGCCATTGAAACTCCTTCCTCTGTCCTTTAAACATCCTTCCATCACTGCAAATTAACAGCTTTTCTCTTACCAATATTGCCCAGTTCTAATTCCTGAACTTAAACTTGTGATCTTCACTTGCTGCTCCTACTTCTTATTCATGTGTTTCTTTTTTAATTCCCAGAAATTTCCTAAGCTGTTCTGCTGAAACTATCCGGAAAATTTAATATTACCCTTTTCTCCAAAATTCCATAGCCTTTTTTATTATGCTACAATAACAGGTAATATTCATTGAACTTTAACTGTGTTCCAAGCATTGTGCTAAGCACTACATATGCAGTTTGTGTATATAAATATAGTCTCATGTGAAGATCGTTCTTATTTCAATCTATGTAGTAGGTATTATTTTATAGCTTAAAAAACAACAACAACTAGGCTCAGAGAGGTTAAATAATTTGCCCAACAGCTCAAATGAAGGAACCACAATTGGATCTGGCTCTGATTCCACATCTCATGTGTTTAAAAACCATTCCAGAACATGCATCAGAACCCCTGAGCACCTATTAAAATACCAGTTCCTGGCTTGAGTGCCAGAGGTTCCAAACCAGGTGTGGCCAAGGCCTAGGAATCTGAATTCTTAATTATCCCCCTGAGCGTTCTGACATGGGTGTTCTCAGAACCACACACATATTGAGAAACAGTCTCTCTGTATTGACATAACTGGCCACTTCCTCTCTTTAAACACGTTCGTCCCTCAGTTGCTATGATACAACATTTTTTTTTCTGGTTCTGTCTGCTCTTTAAGTCTGTTCTCCATCTCCTTCTTCCTCTCCTGCTCATCTCAGTGCCTCCAGACTCTACCTTTCACCTTCTCCTCCCTCTGCTCTCTGTCCCCATGAGCCATCCACTTGCAGCACTCCAACTCGGGCAGATGGTTCTCAAGCTTGCCCTTCTGGTGCCAACTTCCTAGTGAGAGTCACAGAATAGCATGAAATGATTTTGGAACAGTGATGAACTGCAACCCAGGTCCTGGACAAAACTGCGAGGCAGGTGACATTGATCCTGGTGCCCCGTTGCCCCACACCACCCTTGCTCTTTCCTCTTATCCCTTATAATCTCCATGCTTTGCAGCTTTCTATTCAAATCAGTTCAGAATAAGAGCTGATTACTTTACACAGTCACACTAATATGTTAATTCTCCCACTCATTTGCATCTTTAAAGCCTTTTATTTCATTTTGTGGGTTCCAATGATGTTTATATGTTGAAGACATTCAGGCTTCACTTAGCAGATGGGGGAATTTAGAGGGAAACTGGGACCCAAGAGGAAGGAGGGTGAGCTGGTTTGGGAGGGGCCCTTCTCTTCCCTTTGAAATTTTTTGAAGCTTAGGCTCAAAAGCAGCTGGCAACACCATTGGGAGGGCTGGCCTTGGCTGTACTTGTCTCCTGCACACCCCGGGCAGGAATAAACAAAAACTGCAGCTGCTGCAGACCTGTCCCCAGAAGCAAGAGGGTGAGGGCAGACTGTGGAGTTGGCTGCTAGTGAGCTTCCTGCCACACCCCCACACTCAGAATGGCTGGCTCCTCTTCATCTTTCAAGTCTCAGCTTAAATGTTCTCTTCCGAGCAGCGGGTCTTGACTACCCCACTTATGTAGGCTCTTCTTGGTGATTCTTTGTGTTGTCAGCTGTTTTCCTTCATTGCGTTTATCACAGTTTGTGATTATTCTATTTATTTTCTTGTTCTTCCTGTCCCCACTTAGACAGTAAGGCTCAAGAGGACAGAGACCAGCCTGCATTGATCTTCACTGTGCTCACAGCATAATGGCTGCTTTCAGTAGATATTAAGTATCTGTAGCAGGAATGAATAAGTAGCTGCCCCTCCACCAACTGGCACTTAATGAATGAATAGTCCTTGAGCTGAACTAACTGCCTCCAGTAGCTATCCCAGTGCCCAAAGACTTGAGGCAATTGACTGGTTCATCTCACTGCTGAGACAGGGGTTTGGGAGTACCCTGAGCATCAGAAAAAATTACAAAAAACTTTGAAATAGCCAAAAAAGGTTACTAGGTGTCCTGTCTGGCACTCTATTGAGTTATCAAAATTTTCATTGTCTTTGAGCTATTTTACAATTTTTTAAGTCATATAAAACTGATAGCAATACAAATGATTCTTCTTGTCAATGGAGATGCAAATAAATTTTGTCTGGTAGAGGATTATTGCCCTGTGACTATTGACCAGTTTTGAATATATTTGTAAATTCGTTTTACCTTTCCTGATTGCCTATATACATATATTTTGAATTCTTCCTTAAACTGGTGGTAACATCTTGCTGGTTCCCTCATGAATCAGTAAAACAAAATCTCTAATATGTGTTAATTTTGCACATGTACAAGAGTCATAATTTTAGCCTTTTAAAAATTATCTTTTTAAATGAGACTCTTAATCAAAATCAAGAACTTTTGCTCATCAAAGGACACTATCAAGAAAATGAAAAATAACATGTAGAACAGGAGAAAATATTTGCAAGTCATATATCTAATAAGAGAGTAATGTCTAGCTTCTATAAAGAACTAAAACTCAACAACAAAACAATGAAACAACCGAAGGCAAAAATAGGCAAAGGATTTGAATAGACAGTTCTCCAGAGGAGATGTCAAAATGATCAATAAGCCCATGAAAAGATGCACAATATAAGTAGTCATTAGGGAAATCAAAACTACAAGGAGAAACCACTTCACATCGGGTAATGACTATAATTTTTTGAAAATCCCTTCCCCCCAACAGAAACTAACAGGTGTTAGTGAGGTGGAGAAGGTAGGATATAAAATGGTGGCTGATATGGAAAACAGTTCAGTGGTTTCTCAAAAGATTGAACATAGAACTCCCATATGACCCAACAATTATACTCCTAGGTTCAGATTAAAAAAAATTAAAATCAGGGACTCTAATAGAAACTTGTATAGGGACTTCAATACTGTGTTCATACTTATCTTCTTAGCTTCATTATTCACAATAGCCAAAAGGTAGAAACAACACAGGTATCTGTCAATAGATGAAGGGATAAACAAAATGTATACATGCAATGAATATTAATCAGCCATTAAAAGGATGTAAACTGGGACAAGTTGGCATGTAGATGGTCTTCTGAGCCCTGGGAATGGCTGAGAGAATAGGTAGGCAAGAACACCCAGGCCCAGCCCTGCAGACCACCAGGAGCCTGAGAAGGCACAGACTCTGAGGAAGAGAGAAAACTGAGTGTGGTGTCGCAGAAGCCAAGACAGACCAGTGACCTTACCCCGGAAGTCTGAGAATTCACTGTCCATTGACTTGGTATGACTTCAGCTGCTAGTTAATTTTTGTCATGTGAGAAGACATCATTTAATAATGTAATACTCCTGGTCATAAATGCAACATTTTCAGCAACACAATTTATTGTCAGAAATGGTGCTAAATAGAATAGGATGCAGAAGAACATTATTACATAAAAAATAAATCTAGATTTAGGTGAGACTTTTATTAAAAAAGATTATTGGGAAGGGGAAAGGGACTATTGCAATAGAGGAGGAGGATGATTGCAACAGGCAGAACCTGCAAGTGTCAAGGTCAAGCAAATAAGGGTTTTATTTTATAAAGAGGTGTGAATAAGGCTAGAAAGAATGGACTGCAGGGAAGTGGAATGAAAGGGTGGCATGATCAGAATCAGACAGTAGATTGAGAGTATTTTATGCTGAGGCCAGTCTGTTTGCAGGCTCAAGCTAAGGGTGGGCCGAAGTTCATGGGTTTGGAAAAAGGGTAGAAGCTTAGCCAAGATTTGGTTAACAAGCATTTGGTTCCAATTTATCAATGGGGATGAGCAGTACAGCTCATCATTTTTGAGGCAAAGAATGGAAATTTGGAGTCTGTATCTAACTTTGTCATAGGTTAAACATGGGTCATCTGAGTCATATGGGAAAAGGTGGTTATTTGAGCAAGCTGTTTTCCAGAACACAAAAATAGGTAGATCCTTTAATTTTCACTATTTTCCAGGATCAAAGGGCTCAGGTAAAATTCAACATTGTCATCATGCTCTGGGATGTCAGTTTTATCTCCACAGTCTGGATGACACCTCAGCCAGCATAAATATTTCTGCCTAGGGACCACTTCTTGCTTCACCCAGGTTGTGACCTCTCTCAGGCTCCTTTCTTGAGTGTTTGTTTAAGATTTTGGTTCCTGCCTTGAAGGAATCCTCATGTCTGACTTACCAGGAGTCCATCTTATCCCCAAGAGGTACTCCAAGATAGCCTAACAATCTCTGCTTCCAAGCCAGCACCTCTGTAGCACAGTTCTGAGGACAACTGACCGCCTTGGATTTTTGCATCCTATGGGCTGAATTCAACTCACAAAGTGTCTTGTTCCAAGTGGTCTTTTGCTTTGATTTTTAATCTTTAATTAGATGCTAATACTAAAAATCAGAATAATGAATCTAAAAATTCAGAATTCCACCTTCTCTGGAAAAATGAATTGCTCTAGCAAGTCAAGCCTGCATTTCTGTTGTATGCCTCCTATGTTAACAACATTCCTGGCAATAAAATGTGGTTTTGAAAAAGTCGTATTTATGATCCAGGTATTACTTACAGTGCTGTTGCTTTGATTCAGCCAAAGTGAAGAGAGGGATGAGCTCTCCATCTTCTGTTTATCACTGTTTCTCTGAACCTATTCAGTCATTGATGTTATTTGTATGTGTTTACATATTTTTAAAAAATCCTACCACCAATTATCACCTTCAGTACAACTAGTCAAAGAATTTTACTCAGGGAATATGTTAATTAAGACATCATTTAGGAAAATTGCTTACTATTTACGTCTAACAACTGCCTACCACATAATAATGATGATGTGTATTTTTAAATATGTAGCTGACCCAGTTCACTGGACCTTTTATTTGATAATACCAGCACACTCTCTACCTGGTTAACTTGTGTTCCTAAATTATAAAATCATGTGATATGGTCAACTCCTACTTGGTGCTTGCTTATACCTTATAAGAAAAAAAGGCTCTGGGTCATTGTCAAATATGGCAGGCTTAGGAGGATAACCCTCCCTTCCCTTGTGATGCAAAGTCAGTGCAATTTGTAGCACAGAGTTTAACCTGTGGTTTAACCATTTTGAACATGAACATAAAATCTGTCTCCCAAGTGTTTCCTTTCTTCTTTCTCTCAGGGCTAGGAGCTCCTTCCTGGTATTTCCACAGCCTTCTGAAACTATCCCTATCACTACCCACAACACCGTAGTGTAATGACCTATTTTTGTGTCTGTGTCCCACCTAGAGCTTGAACCTTGATGAGGGGGGATTATATCTTTTTCATTATTATAGGCCCAGGCCAGACAGCCCTTGAGGATGGATCCAGAGATACAGTACCTACCAACCTTAATTATTCTCATGAGTCTCTCCACTTTGCACATTTCTGAGTGAGGCATGAAATCTTTATACACACAGATATTAAATGACAAAAATAAGAGCATCAGTTTTCCAGAGATATTTAGTGTTCCTGGTCTCTGCTTCTCATCTCATCTGACCTGGTGAGTGTCTCCCTATCTCTTAATCACAAAGCTCTTTATCCACAAGTGCCTCCGAGAGGGGTTTTATAGACATCCTGTCTCGGTTCTTGCCTCCTGGGAACAGACCTAAAAATGGCAATCAATTCATTTGGCTAATTGGTATATTGCTATCTTTCCACTTTGCTTCCAAGTGTTCACCCAATCACAGTAATCGTGCTCTGGCAACCTCCTTCAGGGACTCACACAAGCAAGTGACTGACCTTGCAATAGATGGCTATTAGACTGTGTCCCTATTCCTGGACTGAACAGAAGTTGTGGACCTGCCTTCTGCCAGATCCTGGCTTATAAATGTACAAGAAGTACAAGCTGACCTTGCCAAGTGTTCAAGGCCTGGGTGCTTTCAGTGCTTTCTGTGCTGACTAGAGTCTTTCTCAATATTTACAGAGCCCCTTGTCTGCCTCCATCTCAGTTCTTACAGGAAATTTGTTTTTGACTATGTAAGCATTTATGTGGCATAATTACCAAGGCCCCAGAAAATCCCACCTATCTACTCCCCAACCTATTCTGTCATGCCTGAAATTGCTTTAATTACCAATACTTCCATTTACCAGTTGGAGTCAAAGTTTTAAAAATCTCTAGGAAGAGTTAAATTTTTAAGTATAAACTTTCCATTGAAGTATAACATACATACATAAAAGTGCACAGATCATAGGTGTAAATGAACCATTCATGTACTGAATGCCAGGATTAAGAACATTCCCAGTCTACAACCATGCTACCCTGAACAAGCCTGATCCTGTCTGATCTCACAAGCTAAGCAGGGTCAGGCCTGGTTAGTACTTGGATGGGAGACCACCTAGGAAGACCAGGTGCTGTAGGCATGAAAAATAAAAAAAAGATAAGGGATTGTAAGCTGACAAGTTCCTTGCAATCTTTGAGGCCAACCAAGGGTTGCCTCACCTAAAAAAAAAAAAAAAGAAAAGAAAAGAACATTCTCATTTCCTTAAAAGCACCACCCCCTCACCACCACCACCACCACTGCCTTGTGCCCACTTCCAGTCTCCTTCCCTTACACCTTCCAATCACCTTCCCTTATACCCAGCAGGAAAACCACTGTCCTAACTTGTAACAGATAGATTGCTGCTGCTAAGACATTTTGGTTGCTTCTAGTTTTTGACATAAATATTGTTGTTATTTATGACGAATGCTTTGTAGAATGAGTCTTTTGATGAACATATGTACACTATTCTGTTGAAAATATGCTGGAGAGTGGAATATATATGAGAAATAGGATATATATATATTCAGTATTAGTAGGTACTTTTGAACATCTTTTCCAAGGTGGTTGTACCAATTTACACTCCCACCAGCAGCATACAAGAGCTATAGTTATGCCATATCTTCATCAGCACTAGATTTTTTTTTTCATGTAGCCATTTTGGTGGGTGTATAATTGTGTTCTTAATTTACATTTCTCTGATAACTAGTAAAGATGTACACTTTGTTTCATGTGCATTGGCCACTTAGATATCTTTAATTTTTTTTTGGTGTGTGTGTGAACTGTTTGTTCAGATCTTTGGCTAATTTTTCTATTGCATTTCTGCCTTTTACTTAATGGTTTTTAAAGTTCTTTACATAATTTGTAGAATATGCATACTGCAATATTTTCTCCCACTCTGTGGCTTAACTTTTCATTTTAAGTTGCTGTAAATGAACAGAAGTCCTAAATTTATTTTTTTCCTTTATGCTTAGCTGTTTGTGTGTCCTAATAAAAATTTTCCTGCCCAAAGGAAGATATTAAGAAGTATCATGATGATGTTTTCCTGTTTTCTTTGAAACTGGTTTTTATGATGTGAGGAAGAAATTAACATTTTTTTCTACCACATTATTCAATTGACCCAGGACAATTTATTAAAACATTAATACTTAAACTTATGACGTTAATCGTAAAATTATATATGTGTAGATCTATTTCTGGACCATATTCAATAAGCAATTGTTAAACTTATTATCAAGAAAAGATGTCTGTAATCTGATTCTTTCCTGAAGTAGCATTCATTATATACTTATTATGAACTATGCATCATGCTAAACATTTCAGCTGCTTCATTTTATTTTAAACTAAATCAACCCCCCAATGAAATAGATATTGCTATTCTCTCCATTATATAGATGAGGAAATCAAGACTTGGAGAATTAACTAACTTACCCATGATTTCACAGCTAGCATGTGGCAGAAATCTGACTTGAATACAGGTCTGGCTGGTTTTGAGGTGCAGCTCTGTTTCTAAGAGCACTTTTTTTTAGGGGGACCAATAGGGTGTGGGAGGGTGATGGAGAGAAGTGGGGACCAACCCATATACCTATTATAGTATTTTGTTGGTTTATTTGAGTTTCAAAGCATTGTGCAAATTTAAAATTTCACATTCATTGAAATAACACATTTTACAGATTGGGAAACATAGGCTCATGCCATTTACTAGCCACATGGAATATAAAAATAATATAATACATATCATATCATATCATATCATATAATTAATATACATATTGTTGTTGTTGTTCAATATATTCTTTCTTTCTTACTAGTTAACTTTCAAGAGTAAGGAGTGGTTTTTACAAACTTGTAACCCTGAAGATGAGGACACTGCTTTGCCCAGAGCAGGCACTTAATAAATACTTGTGTGTTTTTCCTTTATAATTGTTTAGCTGTAATTGCTAACTTCAGATTTCCTGATTAGATGGGTTTTCTATCCTGTATTAATTGTTTTTAGTTCAGATCATGTGATCTATTCCTAATACATTTTTTTGGCTATTTTTCTCTTTCAATAACTACTGCCTCAAAGGAGGAAAAATATGTAAATCTATCATTGAATGGTCTTGTAGCAGCAAATCTGAAATTCTTAAAATGTTAGAACCAGGAACCACTTCCCACACAATGGACAGGTTAAAAAGAAAGAAAGAGAGACCGAAATTGACACACAGAGACACAGAGAGAAGATTGAGACTTGTAGAGAGACAAGTACTCCGAGTTCTAGATCCTCACCAGGTCTGTGGCTTTAAGTTCTGTCTTTCTATTTCTCACATGCAAAATGAGGCTAATAACATAGCAGTACAAGCTTGTTGTAAAAATAAAACGAAGCAACAAACGAAAATATAATGAGAATGGTAGAAAATACTACTAAATGTCAAATACTGGCAGAAGATAAATTGAATATAAGGTACAAGCATGCTTGATTTTGTAGATAAAAAATAACTAAATATTTATTTTAGATATTTACTTTAAAAGAAGCTCCTTAACAAAATAATTGAGCATAGTATAATGTTAAATTGTGAGGTTTCCTATTGCTTTAAAGTTTTTGAATAAACATTTTTATTGAAGTATAATCCGGTTGCATCTATAGGTAATTTAATGATAATAATTTAACTTACAGGTTTTTAAGAGCACATTCACTGCATTGGGTAAAGCAGGATGTATCAGTAAGTTACTGTCAGGGATAGACGGGGGTCTTGAACCAATAAGAATATCGTTATCTACCGTATAGTACAAAACATGTAAAATGATGAGTGTGTGTATTGAGTCGAGGTCTTCTCTAAAATAGGCCTGCTGAAAAGTCAGTGGCATGCCAGTTCAACTCAACAAATGTTTACTTAGTGCTTATGATTTTCAGGTAACCGTGTTGGGTACCGAGGAGGAAGCAAAGATGAATAGCATCAGCCAGAGGGAGACAGGACACGAACCCAGTCACTAGGCTGCAAAGCAGAATGGGGCATAATAATGTAGAAAAGGTAAAACAGCAAGAACCTGGTGGAGTTTAAAATAATGTAACTCTTCATGCCTTCATTTCTTCTTTTCTTCTTTTCCTCCTTCCTTCCTTCCTTCCTTCCTTCCTTCCTTCCTTCCTTCCTTCCTCCCTCCCTCCCTCCCTCCCTCCCTCTTCCCTCCCTCCCTCCCTCCCCCTCCCTCCCCTCCTCCCCCTCCTCTCCCTCCTACCCCTCCTCCTCCTCCTCCTCCTCCTCCGAATGGAACTATTTTGAATCTTGCACACGTGTCAGATCGCTTGTCTGCAGAAAATCCAAAAGCCTGTGAAATCTCCCCTATTACCTATTCTTCCTCGCCTCACATTTTTGATGAGCTCTTCTGCCACCGGCATTGCATTTGGAATGATATCTATTGTGGGGCTGGTGAAACGAAAGAAAGTTATTTTTCTCTTAATTCTGAGAACTGCTTTATGGGCGCGGGGAGGTGGGGTGGGGTGTAAATCGAAGGCTCAGACGCTCAGGATGCTCCGAGGAGCCGTTACTAAGGTTACTAGAAGGAGGACGGCAGGTGATATTCGGGCAGGACTGTTTATAGAACAAAACATGTTATCACACCAGGCGCGTGGACCTAGTGCCACGCAACATTAGATGAGGGGCTCCTGAAAGGGAAAGGGAAAGAGGCCCAGGAAAAAAAGCTGACGGCTGCAGCTCGGAGCAGACAGCCTGCCACCTCTCCTCCGGCCCTGCCCTTCCGCCGCCTCCGTTTCCCGGGGATGTTCTGGCTGTTGCACAAAGTCGGCGCGCCTGGGGTGGTTCCATTTAGGTGTGACGCGCGGCCGAGCCGCACCGGAAGCAGCGCCCCGTCGGGACCCGTAGGGAGAGGCGGGGAGCCCGAGGCGGCGGCGGCGGCGGAGCGGCGGGGCCGCGGCGGGCGGCTCGGGGCTGCAGCGGCTCGCTCAGGCCGTGGGTCGTCCCTGCAGCCGCCGGGAAGGGAGAAAGCGACGACGCAGCGGGCGGACGTTGGCACAGCAGGGAGGAGGGGCAGGGGTCCGTGAGAAGGGTCGTGGAGAGGGCCTGGGGTCGGGGAGAGGGACCTCGACACTTGTCCCTCATTTGCTACTGGTTGATTTTCCCCCCTGCTAGATTCTGGAGGCAGCCGGCGTCTCCTTTCTCGAATTTCCCTCGGCCTTCGTCAGTTTATTCGCAGCCTGAAGTGAGTGCTTTTGAGTGCCCCCACTGAAGTGAGGTGGGTATGGGATGGAGGAAGCCGCTGGAGGGAAAAGAACTGGAAGAGGGGGAGCGGGAGTAGGCGGTGGTGTCGCTGGGTGCGGGAACAGGTAGGTGATGATGGTGACAGTTCACATGTCCAGGCATCTGTACTGTGCCAGACACAGTTCTAAAACCCTTCGTCTGTGATAACTCAAGGTCCAGCCTTGTGACCAGCGCTCTTAGTAGCCGCATTTTGTCCACGGGGAAACTGAGGCTCACAGGTTGTGAAGCACACCTAAGGAAAGACACATGGAAAGCGCACAGCCAGGATTTGCGTTCTGCTAGGCTGTTCCCAGAACATATCTCTAAGCAGCACACAGTGGCTGTCTCCCATCAGGATGTGAAGAAAGTGAGGACGTAAGAAGGGAGAAGCTGGTGTGGCTTGAACAGACATGATAGACAACTAGAGCCAGGAGTTGTGCTGAAAAGAGGTATGAGATCCAGGTGTGTCTGTAAGGTGAAGACAGAAGTGAGTGGGGGTAGAGTTGCAGCTGGCCTTCTAACCTTCACCTCCAGCTTTGGCTAGGGCATTCCTCTAGAATTCTGTGGGATAGAGTAGTATATACCCACTCAGCTTGAAAATGGAATTATAGAAAGATAATAGACTCATAGCATTTAAGGATTGTTTGAGGTAGCCACCTTATTTAGAAGGTGAGCCCAAAGAGGTGAAGTAATTTATTCAAGGTAGCCAGCCACGACTATAAATGTCTTTTGCCGTAGGTCCAAAGCAGTGAAGTTTAGGGAGTTCTTTTCTCTTTTTTTCTGCTCTACTTGTTAGAGTGAAGATTAAAGTTTAAAAAATGTAATACATCGTTTGACCCTATGAGTTCAGTATTTATGACATCAAATAGTCACATAATCCATCCATTCTCCATTAATGTGTTTCCCAAATACAGTATAATGCTGAAACCAGGAGCTTTTTCCAACACAACTTAGCAACCATTGAGATCTTTCAGTATTTCTAAGAATTTCCATTTAAAAAGTTAATTGAAGCAAGATAAGTTTGACTAGGCAAAAGGGCAAGGTGGTTTATCTTAAAAAAAAAAAAAGAACTTCGTTTAAACTAGGTTTTAAAGAAAAAGGAGATCACATGTTGAAAAAGTAACTTTTCATCAATTGATAATGTACTATTCACAAATACAGTAAGTCTAACGGACTATAATAAAATATTCACATTTTACAGACAGGCAATTTGGAGTAGTCGAAATGGGCTTAAGAATCAAATAAGCTTAGCCACTTATTTTCTCTGTATAATTTAACTTCTTTTGTCTTTGATTTCTTCATCTCTAAAATGAAGATAATAGCTCCTAACTTGCAGAATTAGAAGCAGTGTTTGAAAGTACCTAATATAATGTTTGGAATGAAGTTGATTAATACACAAGCAACTGTTACTACTCTGAGTTAAATAAAAGAATCATTGCTAAACCTTGAATGCAGTCACACACAAGCTTCTAAACCTGGTTTTCAGTGGAAAGGTCAAAGAGTAGCTTCTTACTGGCCTAATGAGAAAAATGTTACTTCACTTTCTGAAGGGTAAGTCTGTTATTTTAAAGTGATTGAAAGGTTTAGATGTCTAGACAGCCCAGGAACAGTCATTTACCCACCACAATTCTTTAAAACTGTTGTAGCTTTTAAGATAACTAATTTTTAAACTATTCTGTTTCCTGAACTATGGGCAATTTAGGTTATAAGTAACTGACTTTATACTTCTTTATAGATGCATGGTCATGGAGGCTATGACTCTGATTTTAGTGATGATGAGCACTGTGGAGAATCTAGCAAAAGGAAAAAAAGGTATCTTTATTGATCTGTGTTGCAAATCCTTTCTAGATTGAGATGAAGTATAAATAAAATTAAAAGTTTTTACATTGTGTTTGTGAAGATAATGTTCTGCTGAATAAGTTTTTGTTCATTAAACTATAATAGACTCAAAAATTTGAGCACAGTTGTATGAAAAATAAGACAGTGTTTATGGTGTGAAGCGATTTATGGAAGGGGAAAGAGGTAAGAAATTAACTAAAGCTCTTAGATTTCTCTGTTGCATCTATTTTTCATTCAGTCATCAGTGACTTTTTACTTGTAAAAGTCACAGCTAAGATGGGGCTTGATCGGTGTTCTCTTTACTAGTACTTCTGAATGAGGCTAGTGTGGAGGATGAGATGATGCAGCACAATTCTTACGATTTTGTGAATGAGAAGACTAAGTGGTCAAGGAAAGGAGCTCATGAAGGTTTCATTGAATTAGAAGTGGCGAGATCTGTCAGTAGATAAAGCCTAGGCCTTATACTGAGGCTGCATCTTGGTGGAGTTGCTGTCTCTAGGGGCTTGGTTTTCAGCTTTCAGTGCTCAGAAATTTGATTTTATTTGTTAGGAGTGGTTGATTGATTCGTATTAACCAAATTTATAAAGACTTTTTTTTTACACTTGAGAGCAAATATATTAGGCATACCACTTGGAACTGAACATTTTTGTCAAGTATTCGTGCTTCATGGATAGCCAAAAGAATAGAAATAATTATAATAAATTATGTTTTATGCTGCTTTACATTTTCAAGATTTTTCATTCAGAAATCACACTTTGTAAGAAGAGAATTTGAGCAAATCTAGTTGGATAATCTCTGCTCTGGGTTACATCTGTCTAAGTAACTAAGGCTGATCATTTGTAGTCTATATCACTTTTCATCAGCCCTTCTTTTTCTGTAGTTTCAGTTACCAAAAGCTTTTTTATTTCTACTTGACAAATGGGAATTGTGGCACAAATTTAAGTAGGTTTATCTTATTTAAGATTAAGATAGTGAATAACGGAGCTGGAACTTGAGCCTAGGAATCTAGGTACTCAGACATCAGAAACCATGGATTTGTTAGTTTCATCTTTACTACTTTGTAGGTATTAAATAAAGTTAAGATATTGATTAAGCTATTTAAAAAGACATAAAATGTCTCATTAAAGATTACCAAGCCTTTTTAAAGTTAAGACTTGAATTCTTTAAAACATTTTCCAAATTCTGAAAATATAAAGAGACTGGAAGCACCCTTTGAGAAAAATGAACTCTTCTAATAGTTTTTCTTCTTAACAAACCAGGGCAATTGAAGATGATTTACTGCTCAAAAAACCATTTCAGAAAGAAAAACATGGAAAGGTGGCCCATAAACAAGTTGCAGCAGAATTGCTGGATAGGTATGGTACTTCAAAAATTAATTTTTTTGGTTTAAGATATTTTTGTACACTCAGAGACTTGGAGGATTTGATTATATTAGTTATAATATGGACATTTGAATTTGCTTAAAATAAAATTTGTCTTAACAGGGAAGAAGCAAGAAATAGAAGGTTTCATCTCATTGCTATGGATGCTGTATCCTTTTTATATTTCCAGGTTTTTATAATTAAAAGAACATTTAAAACTTTTTTATTTTATAAAATCTTGTAAAGTCAGGTAGACCTATATTTTATTTTAAAAATAAGTCTATTGATGTGGAATTTTGCCATTTATACAATTTTGAGTTCTGTTCTCTTTTACTAATATAAAAGATTTATGGACAAAAAATAAAACATATTACTAATGTTCTTTAACCATTTCAGCATCTGCTCTGCCTTCTGTAACACCACTCATCTGGGGACATTGGGGCATCTAGTTAAAGTATGGTGAAGGTAAAAGTCTAGATCCCTATTTCTGACATGGGTGGAGGTGGGGCTATATAGTTTTTTCTGGAGTGTTTGGCTAGAGTAGAGTAGTTATTGTCTAGAAGGGATCTGTTTTATTAGACTACCTCTCTCTTGGTTATTCAGTTAGAGCAGGCTTTTATTGGGACTTTTTTTTGTCTGTGCTTATTGATATTTGCAGATTGCCATCTTCTTTTTACTTCCAAGTCTGGGATTTATAAGGCAAAAAGAAAACCTGGGGAATTCACCATCAAGTTATTTCACGAGTCCTGCTCTCTACTTTTCAGTGTCTTCCTAAATTTGTCTTGTACATAATTTCCAGGGTTTTTAGCTGTTCTTAGTGAAAGGAATAGGGAGAACTATATCTTTGTCTATTCCGTCTTCCTAGATGCAAAGTCACACCTACCACCTGTTTTTGTAAATAAAGTTTTAAAGTGTTATTTGTGCCTACTTTCATGCTAAAGTGACAGAGCTGAGCAGTTTGAACAGAGCTCATATGGCCTGAACAGCCAGCATATTTACCATTTACAGAAAAATGTTACTGTCCCTAGCTCTAAAAGAATTGACTAGCAATGGTCATGTGACCAGTTAGTGCTAGACCAAGAGCTAGAACCCAAATCTCCAGATATCTGGCTGTTTTCTTTTTTCTTTTCTGAAATGTTAAGTATTTTGTTGCAAGTTTTAGATATATCATGTTCTGCTTCAGTACTCTATCAGAACACTTTGTGATTGATTAAATCATTGTTTATCTTTAATAGAGTGTTGCCACAGATAGTATGGATAAGGTCAGTTCTGTTATGTGCATGTTAGGCTCTAGAGAGCATACTATTAAGCTTTTAAAACAAAAAGTTTTAAGCTCATATATGTTGTTATACTGCACTGAAAATAAGCATGACTGAATTCTTTGAATATTAAAGAATTTTAAAAATCTGATTTCTCATATTTACTTTTTTTAAAAGCCTAATATTAGGATTTAATATTATAAAAGTTGGATCTTCTATTCTAGAGACTTTATCATTACTGGAATAACTATAAATTATATTTTATAATAATGAAAAATAAATTAAACTCCTTACCTTTAATTTTAGAAACTATAATTTATTTTTCATATTGTGATGATTAAAGTGAGTGGTGATGTGAAGCTGTGTTTAGTCAGTAATAGAAAAAGCTCTTTCTTCCCAGATAGAGATGTTTTATCACAAGTAGTATATGCTTGAAAAATTTCAAAACAATACAAACAGTATTCATTAGAAAGTGAAAGCCCCGTAATCTAGTGTTCACTCTTAATAGTTTAATATTTATCCTTTTCTATTTTTTTAAATTTATAAGCACATATAGCATAAATATTTGTTTACTTAAAACCTAGACTCGTACTGTGCTTTTTATTCCTAGTTACGAATATGTCATGGACACAGAACAATATTTGAACAAATGAAATCCTTAATTTTTTGCATGTTAGTATCAAAGGCATACAAAGTTTGTCAATGACTATATTTTGTACTATGGTGGCAAAAAAGAAGACTTCAGGCGACTGAGGTAAGTGTCATGAAATTTACACAGTATTGAAGGGGTCTCGGGGTGTCTGAAGATTCACAGCTTCTGATTCTGTCGTTTTCTTCTGCTTTCTATTCCATTCCCTTTGTTATAAAGTGGAGAAGCCATCCATAGATTTTTTTCCCCCTTAATTAATTAATTTTTAAAATTATGGTTACGTTGGTTAACGAAATCCAGTAAGTTTCAGGTGTACAATTCAAGAGTAAGGCGCGCGCGTGCATGTGTATCTCATTGTGTATTCACCACCCATACTTAGATTTCTTTCTGTCTTCACATATTTAACCTCTTCCCACCATCTACTTCCCTCCTTCCCCCACCCTCTGGTAGCCACTATTCTGTTGTCAATGTCCATGAGTCTCTGTCATGTTTACTGTTTTTAGGTTTATATCCCACATATAAATGGTTTCATGTGGTTTTTAACTTTTTCTGCCCGGCTTAGCGTAGCTTTTAAATAGTTTCTCATGACCCCATTTCTCTGGCATCAGGCCTCAGGTAGCCTGCTGAGCCAGATCTATCCCTAGCAATAATAGGATATGTGAGGAATACACATGCATCTGATTATGCAGTTTTTTTGTTTGTTTTGTGAGGTTTAAAATAATGAACTTTTTAGATTTCAGTGTTTGGGATTGCTTTTTAAAAGGAAAGGCAAACAAGAAACCTCACTCTAATTTTACCCATACATGAAATTACTTTCTATATTTGGGGCTCTCTCTTACAGTCTCTTAGTTTTGTGTGGGTTTATTCCTCTGACTTACCAGTTTTCTGAATTGATAGAGCCCTAAAAAACTATGCCATCTCATCTATCACAAACTTATCTCTCCTCTTAATTTGGCCTATATTCCCCATCAATCCCTTATTCTACCCCCATACTGTTAGCATCTAGAAAAATTATTCCCTTCAACTTTTTTCTCCTTTAGTCAGTCTTCCTAGGAATGGAAATGAGGTATGGAAAACCTCATATATTTTTTAAAATTAGATCTCAGTAGGATGGTATTACTCAATAGAATGGTTTTTTTTAGATTCTGAAACTTATTATCATTCATTTTTTCTTATCCATTTAGTGTTTATTCAGATTTCTCATCCTAGCCTTCTTATCCATTTAAGTTGCTTTTGTCATAGCTCTCTTTATAGTTAGTGCCTTTTCAAAATACTGTAGTTTTTATAAATATGTATGCATATATACATACACATAAAACTGTCTTTATCTTCATATATTTTTACTCAGGTATGTAAAAATCTCACAGATATGATTATCCTCCTAAATTTGACTAATTCTGTGTTTAAATTAAATCAAAATAGTTTTATTTTCCAGGGAAAATGACAAGACAGATATGGATGTCATTCGAGAAAATCATAGATTTCTATGGAATGAGGAGGATGAAATGGACATGAATTGGTAATTTTAGCCATCTGAGGTGAAATATGTCAAATGCATTAGTCCTATCTCTCCTGCTCTGTGAGTGTTGTCTTACTTTGTCACATATCCAAGGCATTCAGCTCCTACATAGAACAGTTCTGAACTGAACATGCCTCAGATTACTGAATCTAGTAATTTTTAGCAGTTTTAACTGAATTCTCATTACTTCACTTTGTCTTTAGGAAATAATTTATAACATTTAAAAAATATTGTTTATTGTCCTATAACATGCTTCTTTTTAAATTTATGAAGTGTTTTGGGTAAAATTAATACCTAAAAACAGTTTTAAAAGTCCAAACATTGCAAAGGGTACCAAGTGTAGAGTAAGTCTTTTTCTCATCTCTTTTAGTCTTCTAGGTTCCCTCCCTGAGAATCACTATTAATAGTTAATATTCAGGTATTCTGTGCACATGAGTGATAGACCTCTTTTAAAACATTAATATTTATCTCGTATGTGTTATTTATTTGACAGTACTTCCAAATAGCAAACTGGTTGAATGTTTAAATGAAGATTTCTATTTTTTATGAATCTAGGGAGAAGAGACTTGCAAAGAAATACTATGATAAATTATTCAAGGAATACTGCATAGCAGATCTCAGTAGATATAAAGAAAATAAGGTATGCCTTTCAAATATTTATAAAAGAAGGTTCTTATTCAAGTATAGTGTTACTTCTTGTTATACTATCATGTCCCACATTATTCTTTCAAAGATGCTAATTCAAATCTAAATTGTCCTCCATCTATGAATTATCATCGACAATTTAACCTCTTTCGCTATGGAATTTATAAAGGGCCTCTTAGATAAGGGTGCTTCTTTGTGAGCTGAAAAATAGAAAGTCTAAGATTAAACACAAGTGGCTGCTGGATCCTCATTTATCTTGACTATTCTGGAGCCTCTAGTAATTATAATGAATGGTTTGCTACTGTAGAATGATGTCTTGTTTCACGGATGCTGTTTGAAATTGATAGGCTTTTTCCCCCAAATTGATTACCATTTATTAAGAGGCAGATGCACATCTTCTGTTATATAAGCGTTTGTTCTTCTAAAATGAACTCTTATCAATGCTAATTAGTAATGGCATATTTCCATTCTCATTTTGTATCTTACTGAAGTTAATAGTAAAGTGGTTTTTATTTTTATCTCAAATTTCACATTTGTAACTAGGGAAGGTGACCCAAGAACAGATGATCTCAGTTTGAAATGGGAGGGAATGTTGCATAAATCTGTATGGTTTGGGTAGTGTACATATGTAGTATATTAAGAAAGACAACCTATTTAAAAAGCTGTCTTAGTTTAGTTATCATAAGGATTTCTTTCTCATTTAAAAATAAATCCCATCACTATGATTGGTTTAAGTTTTTCACTAGTGCCTTTTACATGTGAGTTGCTTCACAATATTCTTACTGATAATAGTTGTGTCCAGTTTTATAACCCTGTTTACAAACCCATGCACTTTGTTTATGCTAAAGACTTTCTCGGTTCCTTGTGAACTAGTTCTCATGTCTGTACTAGTTATTGACTATATCGAATTCAAAAAAGCACCACAACAATTGGAGTTACTTGAAGTTAGTTACTACACTGCAAGTCAAGAATATGATCAGTAGTCAGATATAAGGGTAAGTGCAAGTAAGAAATCAGATATGACTTGTTGGTTTTGAGTGTGAATACTAAAGAAATAGGAAATATGGAGAGAGGGGGATCTTTTTTTCTTAAGATCAGTTTTAAGTTCACAGAATAATTGAGGGAAAGGTACAGAGATTTCCAGCATACCCCTTGCCCACACATATGAGAACTATCTTTTTTGCGGGGAGATAATGACTGTTTTTGGCATACCGTGTTAGAGGTGTTGGAAAAGTTAAAAGTAGTACTTTTGATTTCCTTGCTAGAATGTATTTTTGCATAGTTGTATTTGCACAAATACAGTGTTTTATTCGTTTTTAATTAGCTCCTACCTCAGTGCCTACTATATATAGTAGATATTTAGGGCATTTTTAGTGAATTCCAACCTTTGTCCCATGTTTCCTTCTTTGTTCTTTCTTTCCTTACATCACTGAGAATTTGGTTGGATCATTGCATTAGTTAGGATCAGATTCAGCTGCAAGGAACAGGAAGCACTCCCAAATAACACTGGCTTAAATAAGCTGGTCCATTTTTCTTTTACAAAGAAGTCCAGGTAGATGGTCATGGAACTTTGTGTTGTCAGGAAGTTAGAATCCTTTTCTCTATTGCTTACATGTGTGATCCCTTTGGGCTAGAAGGTAGAGTGAGAAGAGCCTCAGCACCAAGCCCTGAGTAACTCTACTGTGTAATCTCATGTATCAGCAGAACAATCTATATTTTCAGAAAAAAATATAAAAACGTTGAGGCAAAACCACACTGCAATCTTTAACTAGTAGGACATACTGTAGTTATTACATTTATCTCCTCCCGCCATAAAATTATAAACTCCATGGTGATGGATATTATTTTAATAATCAGTTTTTATCCTCAGACAAGCCCAGTAAGTAGTTGCTTAATAATTATTTATTGAACAGATTAATGACTTAAAAGTTTGGAAACTATTCAATCCACGTTTAACTGTTTCATTAGACATCCCAGCATATGTTGGATTAAAGCAATTCTTACATGTATAGATTTAAAAATAAAATAAAACAATTACTTTGAATTATTTATTCATTTCTTCCTAGACTGAGGGATTTTATTTTCATTGAGTTTTAATCAGAATATTTTGAAATATTTTGGGCCCTTCTTTGCATTTAAAATACAAAATTGCCTAATTCATGTGCTAGGTGGTTTTAAAAAATAAAAATAAGCAAAGTTAATCAGGCATTGAACGCTTCATCTGAATTCTCTCTCTCTTATGACGATCTATGACATTAGGATTTTTATACATAAAAAGGAAATAGACTGGGAAATTAAGTAACTTTCCCAAGATCATAGAGCTAATTAATGAATGTGTTGGGTCTGCATAATTCTAGAGCTGAGTTTTTACCATTATAAAAGTAAACTAAATAGAAAACTAAACCGTTTACTAGAATTTTGGTAAAGTAGCATATGAATGTGAAAGATCTTAAAAGGCAATAGAGAAAAATTATTTTTAGCCAAAAAACCAAGTTGCATTTAGGGATCTGAAGGGCAGTTTTCTATTCATTACTCTACTGCTGTTGTGAGAAAAGAGCCATACATGAATGAATGGGTGTGGTTATGTTCCAGTTAAAATTTATAAAAATAGGCAGCAGGCCTGTGGCCATGGCTTGCTAACCCTTGGTATAGTATGTACCAGGTACTATTGTAAATATTTTCTATATGTATTATCCCATTTAAACCTCTTAATCCAAAGAAGAAGGTACTCATACTACTTCTTCACGTATGAGAAAACAGAGACGCTGTAGATTAAGTAACGTGTTCAGTGTTATATAGCTGTTAAATGGCATAGCTAAGAAGTAAACCCAAATAATTTGACTCCAAAGGCTGCAATCTGTTGGTCTGTACTTTACTGCTTCTTTACTGTGCCATTACCTCTTTCTTTGTTTTCTATCAGTATCATAGAACAGGATATATTTTATTAATCTCTTGGCCTGGCACCTATAACTTTTAACAGCTAGTTTAAAAATAAAGAAGATTGTTTTTTATGGTAATTGTTCAAATGTATTTGTAAGTACCTGGAATCATATAAGGAGAGAAAAAGCTATCATGATGGGAATTAGGTTTACTTTTTAGGTTGATAAATATCACTATGTCAATTGTTGGTTTCATACTTAGATTTATATACAATTTGAATAATGTTTAAATTTACTCTGGCATAAATGTTTTTTCATGTTAGTTTGGATTTAGATGGCGAGTAGAAAAAGAAGTAATTTCAGGAAAAGGTAACTTTTTTTAAATATTACTTTTTAATAGGATAAGGTTCTTTTGTTACATTATTCAATTGAAGTCATTGGGTAAGATGATTCCTAATGTTTACAGTGAATGATTATCTACAAAAGTAAAATTAGAAAATGTGTGTTCATGATATATTAGCAGCAAAGGTCAAAATATAATGCTTTAGTGATTTTTACCTTTAGAATGTTTGCTTTTACAAAATATTCAATTGAGTATAAGTAGAAAATTTTTAGAGTTAATGATTTCATAGCAAGTAAATTATTAACAGTTGAATACTTGAGTATTTTTTTTCTTTATCAGTTTTTGGAATAGTGAGTTGATATTACTGTATTCTAGTCAAATTCACATTTTGAAAGTAGAAATTAAATCTCACTTTGCACCTAATAGAATTTATGGATAGGCTAGTTCTTATTTTGAGGAGTTACTGAGATTGAGCCCAAATATCTAGTCCTACATCAAAAGAGCATTTGGTAAGCAAACTGTAAATGATTTGTCTATGCGTTGTTGTAATCTGTTCATAAATTTTTTCTGAGAACTTAATATCTCTATACTGTTTAATGTCATAAAATAGCTCTTTATGATAATTGCATTTCTAATTGCAATAAAAATTAATATTAATGCTTCTTGAAAACTAGAGGAGCATGTAGGAAATAATTTTAAACTGATAACTTAAAAAATTTTTAACTGAAAATAAAGGCTACATTTTAAAATGGTTAAACTTTATGCCGTCGGTTTGGCTTGTATACATATTCCATAAATTGCATGTCTGTCCATTTGAAATTAGATATGCAATAAAGCAAAATTAAACTGTAGGAATTTTCTTTAAATAATAAAGCATGAGCCCTGAAGGTGCTGTAGAGAAGAAAAAAATAATAATAAATTTAAAGCCATTTAAAAATGTTTTTAAGATTATATTTTAGTTTGTGTTTTTACTTAAAATAATGAGATACATTTAAATGTTTATTACAGTTTTAAATTTTTTCTTTTTATTAAATGGAATTTTTACATGTTGGTAAATAATTCCGCCTTTAAAAATATTGATGGACATTCTCTAAATTCATATAACTGAAAAAAGGATTAGTTAAGTAGAAGAGGGAAAGCTATTGCTCTGATTTATAAAGTTATAATTTTGTTTCTGTTTTAACAATAGAACCATTACCAAACATGTACAGATTTAATGAAGTATTCATTTGTAATGAATTTTAAAAATGCCAATTTAAAAAAGTTACCAGTCCTTTGGACTGATCATTACGAAATTCATTTTGATAATTTCTTTTTTATGAAAAGTGCAGCGTTGTTCCTGTTGGTGTAGTTATTGAGATTATTTGTTTATACAAATAAAAGTTTGATTATTTTCTATCAAAGTTAATAATTGTTGAATAATTTCCCCTCCCCCCTTTGAGTATCAGTATTAGTCCTTATTTGTGGAAGGTTTTAATATACAATGGACATGGTAATGTGATATTGGTTTTAGAATCTAAAAATTTAGAGCATGGGGTTTGATTATTCTACTTCATCTCCAAATGTTAGCATTTTAAAATGTGCTTTAAATGCCATTTTATGTTGCTACTTAAAATAAATGCCATTATGTTAATACTTAACAATATTAACTTTGATCAATTTTATATTTTAAATATTGAAAAGGATTCACCCAGGTGTAAGTACATTTAATCTGGAAAATATATTTACTCTTTTAGGATGTTAATGAGTAAACTCTTAGTATTCCCATTTTCCAAAGTGTAAGATTCTCTAACAGGAAGTCACTAAAACTAAATATAATTTGTTGATCTATCTATTGAGCAAGAATTCTGTGACTAATTTTTTTTAAACAGTTCATTCATTCAGTTCTTTAATTTGATACTTGTATACGCATTTGTTGAGTAGATTATAATTATTGTGGTTTGTTGTTTGTAATGCTGAATTTACAGAACTAAGAATTTATGTATGTTAAGAGTAAATTTCAGAGATAATACCAGATTGTACAGATAAAATTATCACCAACTATCATAGCTAATATTCCTTCCTTTTTTGCAGGCCAGTTTTTCTGTGGAAATAAATATTGTGATAAAAAAGAGGGCTTAAAGAGTTGGGAAGTTAATTTTGGTTATATTGAGCATGGTGAAAAGAGAAATGCACTTGTTAAATTAAGTAAGTTGACTTCAGGTGGGAATATGATTGATTTTTTTTAAAGTTTAACTCATAATTTAGATTTTCAAATATGCATACTAATTTAAGATTCAATTGAAAAATTTTAATGTTATCTTCCAATAAGTGCTCTTTTTCTCAGAGCTCACAAAGTAGCAAAGAACTTTTGAGCCTAAAAGTTTTATATTACTAGCATTATGTGACATTTAGATGAGACAGTTCTAATGCCAAATGTAAACTGGTAGTTTGTAAAGAGAAGACCTCTGCCCGTTAACCTGAGAATGTCACCAGTGTAGAGTGAGATGCAGAGTATCAGAAAAGGCCATGTAAAATCTAACATTAGCTGCAGGCTGTTTTGTTGTGGTGGGGGTACTAAATATGTACACTCTCTCTGTGTCTATAGAGAAAAATTTAGATGGTGTAACTATTCTTCATATCAGTCTTAAAATTTTAGGATTATACCCCAGAATGTAGTAATTTCTCTTAATGTTTATGTTTTAGAATCTGCCAATCATTCTTTATTTTCTTTCCTAAGCTAGTATTATGTGTCAGCTTCTTCTCTTCATCATGTTAACAACCTTCTCAGGGTCCTAAATAAATGTACCCTCTGCTACAGAAAGATGTCATGAATTCCTGCATATGCTGTTTAACACATACCAAAACAGACTGGTGTCAGTTCCTCCTGGAAGTGCTCATGAGGGAAAGTCAACTAGTGTGAACCGAAATTAAGGCAAAAGGAGAGAGGTCACAGTGTGGATCTTTTTGAAAAGCTCTTTTCCATTTGAAAACTCAGAGTATTTCTGGGGAAATGACTACCTACACTACTGTTATTAAATATCTTTGGTGTGAGATATGCATTAATGCTGTGAAACAGTTTGCTTTTAGAATAAATTGACAGCACATATTTCTAAGGTAATGTTAGAATTTCAATTCCTCAAGCATTCTGACATCATTTTTATTATATGTATGCATTTTTTGAGGTAGTGAGAATTAGATTGTTTTCTTCAGATTTTTTTGTTTCTCTTCATAGTAAAAGAATATAAGAAAAAATGAGAACTGATGATACTAGAGTAGTAGAGTAGCAATGCAATTATTAAAATTCAGCAATGTCACTTTTTCTCTTTAGGATTATGCGAAGAATGTTCCTTTAAATTAAATTTTCATCACAGGTAATATCTTTTAAAATGCTATTGTTAATGTTTAATATTTAGTAGTCTTAGATATAGTCTCTTACCTGCACTAGATGTCTAAACGTACACTTGAGTGGTTGATAGTTAATTAGTTGACTATATAGAATATCCAGCATTACTATATGACTGTAAAAATGAGGGAACTGAAAGTTCACCATGCCTTACTTCAGCCAAGCAATTTTAAATGTGAAGCCCTATGCAAGGTGGTGGATAGAGGATAGAATTTCTAGTTTGAAGTAAATATTCAGATATCATAATATTCTTAGAAACTATTATAAAGCAGGTCTTCATAAAGTGATTCTTATGTGTCATTTAAATAGTGTTTTAATTGAGGTTTGTCATTTTTATAAAGAATCACACCCCTTTATACTCATTTCAAATGTTAAAATCAGGCTCTGAGTAAATGTTAGAATGTGTCTGCATATTAAGGGAATAAGTTAGACTGTGTCTGCATATAATTGATCATTTTGTAATTTTTAAAATTAGAATTTTTCAATTACTTAATAGCCTAAATCTTTATTTCCCTTCTCCATCAATGATACTGAACAATACCAGAGGTGTTTATTTAACCTTGACTTTGAGTTTCCTTTCAAAATTGAAATGATTCTTATGAGAAAAAGTGATTCTTACACAGTATTATGTGTCACAAGTACCTTAATTTAAAGGTTTCTTGAAAGTAATCCTCTCTACTATCTCTCCATCTTCCTTCCCTGTCCCAGTTTAAGCATTATTACCTTTCCTATTTAGTGTTTCTTTTTTTAACAAATTAAAATCAATTTCTTGCCACTCATGGTACTGACAACCTTGTAAGCCTGGCCTAGAAGAGATAAAGCTACAGCAATGAACGGATATATGGTCTAAAGTAGACATATGAGTTAACAATAAGCTCTTCCTTCCTCATCCCATCATACCTTTACTATATTACTTTATTCTTAAGGGAAGAATTTTCTATTGATCAGTGTTTTAGAACTGTTACAGTGATTTCTTCTTATTGTATGTGTTTTTTTAAAATGTATGTAGATGTGAATTATGTGGAAGGAAATGAAATTTGTTTTTGTAATTTTTTCTATATATTTTAACTATTTTTACTTTTGTTTTAAATTAAATTTATTAGGGTAACCTTGGTTAATAACATTATATAAATTTTAGTTGTACAACTTTATATTGCAACATCTGTGTATGCTCTATTGTGTACTTAAACACCCTGAGTCCAGTCTGTTTCCATCACCTTGTGTTTAACTTACTTTCACCATCTTCCTCTTCCTCCTAACTCCTGTCACCTCTAGTAACCACCATTCTGTTGTCTGTGAGTTTCTTTTTTTTTTTTATTTGTTCATTTGTTGATTGTAAGTGGCTGATAGAATATAAAAAGGAAGAAGTGAGTAAAACTATGATTTATATTTACTAAGGTTTGTATACGAAACTTAAAAAAATAATAGTTTTTCAGTGTTCACCCTTCCTTATCTTACAAAATAGTCATAAATAGTATATTAATCTAAAATATTTACAGACTCATTTAAGGGTTCCCTGTTATGTAAATTATTTTTTAAAAATAAGTAACTGATTTGATTTTTTTACTTGTTGGTTTTTATTTTTTGTAAAAGTCAGTTGAAAAAGTTAACTTTAATTTTATGTTCAACAAAAAGGCGAAAAGAAGTCAAGTCAAAAAAAAGAAAAGATAAAATCAAAAAAGATTGTGAGAAGCCATCACTAGACGAAACCTCTAAGAAAAAGGATAAAGGTAAAATGGAATTAAAATATAATATCTACTCACATTACTGAATATGAAATGTAATCAGCCATATGTTTTAAATGCAAAATTTCACTGGTGAATGCATTTAGAAATCTGTTTTATAGTAGTTGTAAGAAATCTGGTTGGAGAATGTAGGCATAAACTTATAGTAACTACAAGAGTTTCTGGAACAAGGTGGTATTGATTCAGTTTTGACAGATGGTATAATATTGCTAACAGCCTTCTAATTCCTGGCTTGTCACTTAAAGACTTGTTACTGTGAGTTTTACTTTCCTCATGTAAGTAAGGGTGATGTGAATACCTGGCCTCTGTATTGCTTGAGCTTATTGTGGAGAATCAAATAAGAATGTGAAAGGTACTTTGAATACTGTAAAACAGTACATAATCTATAAGTCATTATAAAATTATAACACTACAATTTCAATTATCATGATCTGTGATTTTCTCACTAGTTTGAGCTTCTTAAAATCATAGAGATTGATATAATGTGTCCTCAGACCTTAGCATGGCGCCATGCACACGTACTTAGTAAACAATTATTAAATTCAAACCCATCAGTCAGCTACTTAGTTCTTCTTCAGCAGTCCTTAAGCTTTTTAAGTCTTTATTTCTTCATGTGTAAAATGTTCATGAGAACAGTATCTAGCTCATAGGATTGTTCAGAAGTTGAAATGAAGTAATATATGTAAGAAGTTTGCATAATTCTTGCCACATAGTTAGCTATTATGAAGGTTACTGCTAGTTACTTTTTCAGTTCATAATAGAGTCAGATTGGCTATAATTTAGAATTAATCAGACTTAAATTAGGTAGATAATGGCAGACTGAATTAGATTCAGGCCAATGTTAACATAATACTTGGACAAGAGAGGGCTCCCTTTCTCCAGCTATGAAGATCATTGGATATGTTACATTCTTGTGTGCATTTTTTTTATTTCTTGTGTATCGTGATATATTTAAGCATATAGTATCACTTAGTAAAATTGATAGATGGTGAGTGGAAAATAGTATTATTCTATTATTTTTCGAGAAATGGCATTTAAAGTAGAATACCTTTTTGTCTTTATCTTAATCATTTCCTAACTCCAAAATACATTTTAATTAATAAATGTGAAATTATAATTTTTATATTTGAAATTTTTGTATTCATTATTGTATTATGTAATATCATTGCATTCATATCATAGTATGATACTGTATTAATCTGTATATTTCAGACTAGAAAACTAATCCCTACCTCGTAAAAGTTTATTCAGTACCTTCAGAACAGATAATTAGGTAGCTGAGTAACGGGGATCATGGATGGGCTTGGATCCCATCTTAATTTGGCCCAAACTTGAATAGTAATTAATAAATGGTTAATATCTCAGCCGCATTTGGACTGTTGACACTCCTCCTCAAAACAGCCTACATTCTTGATGTTCTTCCTATCTTTGTGGCCTCTCCTCACTTTTTTCGACTATAGTTTTTTCTCAGTCCTACTCTAAGGTCTTGTAGTTGCTCAGGCTGTTATAGAACTTTCCTTCTATCAGTTCTTCATATGTGATCCCATTTACTCCCATAACTTCAGGTTACTATCATACAAAATGTTAAATAAGTGGGTGGGTGGATGGATGGATTGGGTGGATTGGATGGCTAGATGGCTGAACAAATGGTTAGAGAGAAAATGTAAGATAGATCAATAGCTTGACCTTGAGAACCAGTCTGTGTTATAGGTATGAGTAGAACAAGGTACTTAGGTAGACTGTCTTGACAGAAAGTTTAGGATCTTCCCTCTCCCACCACCACCCCAATCCCAAGCTCAATTTCTTGGGAAGGTCTTTCTTGACACCTTTCACCTCACTCCACCAGGCAAGGTTAGGTCCCTGTGATACATTTCATACCCTGCACTTCTGTGAAAATACATTTCACCTTCAGAATAATTTGTTTTCTGTTAGGGAAAGGCCTGTGTGTCTCATTTAATTTATCTCTAATTCCTAAGCACAATGCTTACTCAATGTAATAGGCATTCAATAAATGTTAGGGAAATAAGTGAATTCAACCAGTTTCTCAGTGTTGAAAGGAACATCAGTGATTAGCCATGGAATCTTGATTGAAAAGATATTATGTGATTTTGCCTTTTAAAATGTGGCCCTCTGACATCTTTGCTTGGGATCTTGTTAGAAATGTACAATCTCAGATCCTTTCAGATCTCCTGTATTATAATTACAGGATGATTCATAGGGACAATAAAGTGTGAGAAGCTCTATCCTTGTTCTGCTTTTGCTTCAGCACCTCCAAGGAAAAGGAACCCACTAATCTTTAAAATACTCCTTTATATTTCAGGTAGTTGTAATTGCTAGCAGGTTTCGCTTAACATTTAGACCAAACCTACAACTTCTTCCCTGTAGTTCCAGTTATGTCCTTAGGCCTCCACAGTAAGGCTAACCTCTTTTTTCACATATAGATATTTGGAAGCAGGTATCATGTTCCTCACATGACTGAGCAGAAATGCATTTCTTTTGCCACCAGAAGCTTAGCTTTGTTTATTTGCTCTCTAATGAGTAGGAAATAAGGAAGAGTGAAGAAACAATAACAAAGTAGTCACTGCAGTCCAAGCCTTGGCTTTCTTTTTTTACCCTGTAGTTCTCACACCCTCTTTGGCCTTAAAAGGGCGATTTATGTGGACAGTTTTGGTTTATGAGACTGCCTGTCCAGGGAAGTTGGAGGAATTGTTATTATCCATCTGTTATTATCTGTCCTTTTTTGATTTATCAGCCTTCATAAATATTTCTCCTTGGGGTCTTACTGCAGGAGATTGTATATAGTGATGATTTTTTAAAATTACATTAATAGGTATTCATAATGTAATGGCTAGGTAGAAAACCAGAAGAAAGAGCAATTAGAGGGGATTGTTTTATATCTAACCAATGTACTGTATACTTGAAACTAATAAAATAAATTTAAAAAAATAGATCTTTAGTACTTTTCCTTTATTGGATAAGGTAGCCACAGAACTGAAATTTTTGCTCTATAACAATTTTATGTGTGATTTTCAGTTACTGTTTACTAATTATCACCTGTAGTGATCTTTAGAAAAGTATTATGAAAAATGAGTGTTTATTTGTAAACTACTTTCAGGTGTTGAATATCTCTATGGATAAAATATTGATTATATTATAGCTAAGCTATGGGTTGGGTTTTTGTTGTTGTTTCAGTAACAGATTTTTTTACATATGTTCATTATTTTTTAAGCTTTGTGTTAGGTAGGTATTCCAAGCCATACAAGAGCATAAATTATCCCTGCCTAAAAGAACCTAACATTTTAATTAGGCAGGGAAGTCTAAGAAACACAAATGATTAGAGCATTGAAGTGCTTTACTTCAAGATTATAAAGTGAACTAGACTGTGGGGGAGAATTCTCGTTAACAGCCGCGTGTGTTACACCACTGCAAGATGATTCTTAACAAAACAGTACTGTTTTCTTTTCAGGACATTCACCATCAAAGAAATCAGAAAATTCTGTAAATAGTAAGTATCAGGTATTTCTTTCTTTAATAAAAATAGATTCAAGTTATTTGCAGTTTGAGTTTCCCATGAATTGTGACTTGCTCTGATATAAATTACTTTTTGTTTTTGTATTACATGAGAAAAAGCATAGAAAAAAGACCAAATGTATATGATTTCTTCCCCAACTTAGAATATTTAAAAGTTTCTTAAGAGCAAAAAAAAATTTTCAGTGAATACAATAGGTACATATTTTAATTTTACATTATACAATATGAAGGAAGAGAAACAGGAATGAGGTTGGAATGGAAAAATCTGATTTGAGGAGGTGGATTAAGATTTAAGAAATGTTGCTTATGTTGCATAGGACTTAGTTATTTCTGACATTTAGTGATTTTGTTTGATCAAGTGAAATGTGTGGTTTGTGCATGGAAAGCAAATGTTGGTAGCTGGTTGCTACTGGTTAGTTTTTTAAATAAGTCCTATGGCTTTCACAAGATTGGATCAAACCAGATTGGATTTTATTGAATATTTGCTACAGATTTTCATATTTTTCATTGCAACATTGCATAAAATATTCATAATGACTTACAAAAATATATATGATAAAGATTTTTTTTAAAGGTGAAATCAGAATAATGGAAAAATAAGAGAATAGAAAAGTAAAGCTAAAAGTAATACAGAAAAATGTTTACCCAAAAATCCTGCATAATTGTAAAAGTAGATCACAAATTTATCACTCTTCTTCCTAACAAACTGAAGAAGGAAACTCCCAGTAGAATGATTAATTGTACCCATATGATAATAAAGAGAGCTCGCAGGTGTTTAGCTTTTTTCAGGCAGAGTTTTGTGTACAAAATTTCCTATGGGTCCATGAAAGAGGCCATCCACTTGTGATATAACGAACAGTACCCTTGCATCTCGACAGTAATACAATGTTGAATTTCTTAAATACCTTGCATAGGCTTAGGGCCTAAGAATAAAGTGTACTTCAACAGCATATCTAATTCATTTTATAATTTCTGGAGTAATTTGTTAGAAATTCAGAAATTTAAGACTTCTATGCTTACTTGGAAATTTATAAACTTAAGAATTATTTTTTTACACCTGAAACTAATACAATATTATACATTTGATATATTTTAATAAAAATCTTTTTAAAAAAGAAGTTCAAGAATTATTTTTTTCTAATTTTAAAGCAATATATATATATTATGGCAAAGTCAGGAAAAATTTTAATAATTATTCCAAATCTCACCGTTCAAATATAAACATTAGCATTTTAGTATAATTCTCAAGGAAGATTTTTAAGTGTTCAATAATCAGAACTTTTGTACTGAGAAAATAGTCAAATAGAAAATTAAAGATATTTATTGTTTAAAAATTTAATGAAGAAGGAATTATCAATGGAGGCAGCCCTCTAATTTAGGACTACTACATACTCCTTATAAATTATTTTGTTTATACCAATTTTGTTTTCAGCATATTTGAAGTATCTTAAAGTACTGACACTTCCTTTATCATTATGTGAATCCTAATTTATCAGCAGGTCCTTCTAAATTAGATGAAATGTAGTCACAGTTTCTAGAACAGGCATGAGACTGGTACACTTATACTCTCAGAGGATGAAATAGTATGCACACACACACGGCATACACAGGGTAAAACAGGAAATATTATTTTAGTTGTTTATCTATTTCTGACAATACATAGCCAATGAGAGGTATAAAGTCCTATATAATGTAGGAAAAACTGCCCTTTTCCAATTCCAATTTTTCATTATTAAAAAATCTTTTTGAGTAAAAGCCTTGATTTATTTATATTCATTCTTTCATTTACTCTTCCTTCTCCCTTCCACTGTCCTCCTCCTAGTCCTCTTGATTTTCCTCCATCTTCCAGAAATAACCCTAAGTCTCCTTACCTCTCCTTGGCCAGGTCAAACTTCTGGTAGTAGGGAGGGGCAGACCTCATTTTCTGTGTTTTCTTTTTCATAAAAATGAGACTTTCAAGTCCTTCTCTCATATTCAGTTTGGGACACTGGCTGTCATTGAGTGGGTTTTATAATTTTATCATCTTTGTATGTAGATTGTTAGAAATACCTTCCCCCCGCCTTTTTTTTTTTTTTTTTTTTTTTTTTTGCCATTTTTTGTTAGCATTTGTGCCTGAATGGAATCAGTTAGGACCAAAGTTCAGACATGCATGTTGATTCAAGGATCAAAGTCCAACAGGTAAAAGACTAGAGCCACTGTGGCAAATCAGTGTTGTTTTATTTTTGTGTTATGTTTAAGGGACATTCTGTATTGATAGTCTGTCTTGACAGGATAAATTTGTGTCAGTTCAGTTTTAGACTAAATAATGGTCATTATTGGAAAGGACTTATTTGCTAATGTAATTACTTTGTGGTATATAATTTTATTGCCACATAATACATTTTTCAATATTTGATCATTTTTATTTGACTACTGCAGGGTGATTCATTGGAAACATGTCTATATTTTATATTTTAAAAATAGAAGTATTTTTATGTTTTTACTGATTCTTAAAGCTAAAACATGATCATTATCTAAAATACAAATAAAATTAGAAATTCTTAAACTAGAAAGTAAAAATATTCTAGGCCCACAAGTAATATAATTATTAAATTTGGTTGATTTACATACTTATAATACATATGTGTACATACATATACATACATATATAATACTATACTGTATACCTACTTATAGGTATATGTAATGTAACCATAAATTGGATTATACTATGTATGCTTTCTGTAACTTTTTCAAAATTTGATATAGCATGGATATTTTTCGATGGTAATACATACAGATTATGCTAAGGTGTTTTTTTTTTTAACAGCTATATAGTCTTTATTAATCTTAACCCCTAGAGATGTTCGTTGTTGTTTTTTTTGTTGTTGTTACTATACAATGGACAACGTATAAATACATATATCTGAGGTACTTATTTATTTCAAGTAAATAATTAAATTCCTAAAAACAGCATGCTGATCAAAGGTATGTATGTACGTTCTAAACTGACCTATATTGCCAGATTTTTCTCAATAAAAAATTTACAGAATTTTTACTCCTAACAATGTGTGACATGCCTGTTTTTTCACTGACAAAGGCCTCTTCTCATTAATGTAATCAACATTAATTTTTTAAAATGTCTGACAAATTTTTTTTCATAGCTGTCTCTACATACTACTTCAGTGCTTGAGGTCTTGATCCTAATGTAAATATACTCTCTACAAAAATCTTACCCTGCATGTCTTCTGTACGATCAATAAAAATAATAAACTAAATCAAAGACAACCACATACTTTGCAAGGGATCATTTCTTTATAAGAGTTAATAGTGGAATTGCTACTTTAACTCAGTGTAACTTACAGAAGTTTTGCATAAGACTTTAAGTCCATAGTCTTTTTGCTGAAATTGGTATATCTCAGCTTACTTATTTACTTTAAAAAATAAATTATTGATTTGTAAGAGTGAATTTTTAGCCATAAAAGTTGAAGCTAAACTGTAACTAAATCTGAATTTAATTTAATTTCATTGGTAGTTCAAAAAGTATTTTAAATATAGTACATTTAAAAAAAATCTCTTTTAAATGAACAGGAAACTCTGATGAGAAAGAAAGTACTTCAGAATCTGAACTTTGGAAGGGCCCACTACCAGAGACTGATGAAAAATCACAGTAAGTTCTTATATTAATAGATAATACATACCCTTATAAGCTATGACCACAGCCATTCTTGATAACAGTTAATGAAAAAACTTATCATCATGAATGACTGTTTAATGCCAAGGACCACATAGCCTGGTAAGATCAGAATTTATCCCCAGCCATTGTTTGTCACCATAAACAGCCAACTTGCCTAGCTTCCTCTTGGTTAATAAATCTTTCCTCAGCTCACCTTAACAGATGACTTAATGGTTTTTGCTTAGAATCTTTCAAAGAAGGGTTGTTATTAGCTTCCAAACCAGCCTATCCATGATATTCTGATTATCATAAACCTGTACAGGGGAGCTCTTTGAAGACATATACAGGTGTAAAAGTTTACTTGCCAACACCCATCTTAGCCTCCAAAGACAACTCAGTGCATGAATTGTTTTCTGTTATGGTTTGGAAGAACTGTCTGGATGTGGGCTAGAATGTTATTAGTTCTTGTCATATATTGGGATATTCACCACTTGAACTTTTATCCGTTAAAAGAGATAAAATAATACCTACTGCATAGAGTTTATTCTGAAGTTTTAACAAAATAAAGAATGTAATGTACCTTGGTACAATACAACTATAATAATTTTAGTCCCATTTTGTTAGTCTCTTGGCATAATGATTCATAATAGAGATTATTAAATCAGTCATAATTCACTAACTTAAGCTGATTATATAACATCTTGCTAATTATGCTAATTATATAATATGTTCTCAGTGTACCAGAATTCAGGTATGTTGGAACAAGTTTTTTTAAACAAACTTTTTTTTTCTGTGATCTTTAACCTTTCATTTACTTATTTTAGCCACAGAGTTCCCAAATGTGGTCATTTTACATCACTATTAAAAAGTTATTGCTGTAAATAGAATATTACTATATCTTAGTTAAATTATTGACTAAACTTTCAACCATATAACTTAGATAGCATTATAGCTGAACATGGCAGAATAGATCTTATCTTTTTAGGCAGTAAAGATACATGAGTAAATCCTAAGAAGGCTTTTATAATTTAAAACTCTTTGTGACCTTATAAAAACTTGATGTTGATCAAGTACTGGAACATCTGAGTCCACATAGAGATTCAGCTAATTTTATATATTTACATTCTTAGAACAGCTTTTAAAATTCTGCTACATTTTGCTGTCATGCTAGGGAAAAGGGACTATAGCATGGGGAATGCCAAAATGCAGATAATTCTTAAATCAACTTTATTTGATTCTGTAATTAAATTTTTCTTAGTTTGAACATGGTCATGATGGCTTTATACATTCACAGTCATTTAAGACCAAATGATGGAGTTCCATTGTGAATCTCTGATCTAAAAGAATGTTGTCTAAAGAGACTGGTACTCTGAATTTTTTCAGCTTGATTCCCTGTCCCCAGAAGGAAGAAAAGCAACAGTGCATATATTTAATCTTTATTGCAACTCTATGAAGATATGTAATGTTCTCCATTTTATGGAAAAGGAAACTGAGGCAAGAGAAGTTAAGTAACTTGCTCACCCAGCTAATAAGTGACAGAGCTAGGACTTAAACACTTATCTGACTTGAAAACCTGTGCCATTTCCACTTTACCACTCTGGCTCCAAGCACTAATATATATTTAATACTTATTTTGCAGTTTTCATAGTATTTTTTATTTATTTCTCGATCAGACTATAATTTGATATGAGAATGAACAGAGAAATTATAAAGGTAATGGAAAAAGTAAAGTAAAGGAAAGCAATGACATTTTACAGAGCACATCTAAGTAAAATCTTAGGTCATAAATACATTTAGGGAGAGATTCCAACATACAAACCATTCTAATTTTAATTAGTCTGGGTAAAGTTATGATTATTATAGAAGCTAAGAATTACTTGATGGCTGAATCATGAAATAGTTTGATATATGCAGCAAATATGTTGAATTAAAATATTTTTAATTAATGCGTCACCTAGTAATTTTTTTCTCTAATTGTTGATTTAAATCAATATGTATATTTTTTCTTTATAAATAGGGAAGAAGAATTTGATGAGTATTTTCAAGATTTATTTCTGTGACTTGGAAGAGAAGAGCCTACATTTCTTAATGTGAAAGTACACTTTGAAACTCTTCAAAAAGTTTTATCTTCAAGTTGTAGTTTGAGTAGTTTGCCTTTGGAAATAAAAATTCAGCTACTCTCAAGATGTCAGATGCTTTGGAAGTTTGTTAGTTGTGTTGGAGATACTTTTTCCCATCTTTCAGTTACTTATCTACAACTGTGTTCTTGCAGCTCTTAGATGATGGAGCTAGTACACTGTACAGAGATTCCATTATTCATCTATTTTGTAGCATTTTTTTTTCACTGATTCACATTTCTCTTCCCTTGCCTCAATTAGTTAAAATTATTAGGATTGTTGAGTCTCACAAGAATTATAAAGCAGATTAAGTATATCATTAATTTCTTTCCTTTGATATACTGACATCTTCTTGTGAGCACCTATTTTCCCATTACCACCTATTTCTAGCTTTTTTTTTTTTTTTTTACCTATCTTTTGCTTCTTACCTCTACCACTTAAAGGAGTTTGTTAGACTCAAATTTGACTTTCCAGTATGTGGGTCATTTATTATAGAGTAAATTAATACCACAGGGAGCCAAATGAGGTCTAAAACAGGATGTGTTCACAAAAGTTGACCCCAGCACAGCTCATGCATAAGATAATTTAAAGGAATAAGGTATACAAATACCACTTACCCAAGACAATGACTTAAATAAGCAACACTCATTGGGTGTATATATAGAGCGAGTTTTTTTCTCCCTAAAAAATATTAACTTATACACATTACTTGTTCATACCTGTTTGATATGTGCAATCTATTCAAAATACTTTTCATGTTTACCAAGGACCTGCCTATACCAGGCATTCTCTAGGTGCCAAGATAGAGCTATGAACAAAACAGACAAAAGCAGACAAAATCTTTCATCTCATGGACCTTATATTCTACAGTGAGAGCAGCAATCAGGATTCTAAGTGCTTAACTTGTAGAAATATAACAAATGATGACATTCATTGGCTGCTTAAAATTAATACCTCCTGTATAACAAAACATTTGAGGTTCATAGGTCATCATTCAATTCATTGTAATTTAGATATCTTTTGACAAAAAAGCATAGTGTGATTTTTTGTTACTTGGTCTGTTTCCTTATTTGGTCTGTGATTATAGATAAGTAAATGATGAAATCTTAAATTTTTCTGACGTCCAGACACACACCATATAGTAGAAGTATTCTGTTGTCTTTAGTTTTTCTTGACAAGTCAATATATAGAATGCCTAATAGAGCATTCTAGTAATTATTTTTTTAAAGTAACTCCTGTTGAAGTCCTTTGAAATGGTTTTTGATAGTAAAGTTCTTACATACTCAAGTCACATGCTTCTTAATAATGTATGATGTTAGCTGATATAACTTGCATTGGGATTATCCAGGTAATGTCTTATAAAGTGATAATTCTTTCACTGAGAAGAATAGTTCTGAATATTAAAAATTTCTTAGTTATACATCAAATAATTGATTTCTGACTTGTGGAAAGGGGTGGGCATAGGATAAAGACATAGTTTATAAGCTTCTAAAAGTGGTGTGGTCTTTACCATTCCATTATCAAGGGTAAAAAGTAAAGGAAAGATGATAAGCATTTCAGATGGAATAACATTTGATATCCTTTTTGTTTGTTTGTTTTCTGTATGGCATTTACATATACATTCTATACTGTGTTTACTCTTAAGACATGTTGATGATTTTTAGTTCAGGAAGGGACTCAAAGTATAAATCACAATGTTAATGAACTAAACTGTGTCACACATTGAAGTTCAGTAGACATACGTTGAAATTCAAATCTCCAGTACCTCAGAATGTGACTGTATTTAGAGATGGGGCATGTAAAGAGGTTAGTTAAGTAAAATGCAGTCATATGAGTGGGCCCTAATTCTATATGTGTCCTTATGAGAAGAGATTAGAACACAGACACACAGAGGAAAGACCATGTAAGTGCACAGGGAGAAGACTATCATCTATAAACCAAGGAGAGAGGCCTCACAAGAAACCAGCCCTGCCAACATCTTGATCTTGGACTTCCAGCCTCCATAAAGTAAGACAATAAATTTCTGTTGTTTAAGCCACCCAATCTGTGGTATTTTGTTATGGTAGCCCTAGCAGATGAATATAATTAATAAGAACGAGTATATGTGCTGCCAAAGTAAGCACAATAAGAACTTAAAAAAAAAATTGGTGACCAGTTTCAGGATTTTATATTTTTAATTTAAAATGAATTGGCACCAAAGAAAAAAAATACACCCATTTTCACCTTATTTTGCACTTCCGTTGAACTTTATTTTACCCTTGGGATTTTCAGGTTAGAAATATATTTTTTCTTGATAGTCACAAGAGAGATGTGCCACGACTGAAGCTCCTCTTACTCTGCTGGTTGATGGTTTGCTGAATATAATTTGCTACAGTTTTAAAATATATTTTCTGTTTTCAAAAGTGCAAACAACATTTGACATTTATGTTAACTGGATTACATTACAACATTAGACATGTTTTGGACTTTTTGTCATCAACACCTCCTGAATCTTCTGTAGCTAATAAAAAGGAAAAACATGATATTGAGAGTTAGTAGATATATAGTATTTTAATTCAAACACATTAGTATCACTTTATAACCTAATAGTTTTAACTTACAGCAGATATTAAAGATTTGACCATTTAAAAACTCGAATTCATACTCAGAATCGTTCCATTTAAAAAATAGAATCTAATAAATGATTAGCCAGTTTTAACATCTGTTTCTCAAAGAGAACCAGTGTACTACACAATCTGGGAATCTGAGTTGTTGCCTTGTGCCAGGCACAAAGCTTGTTGCCTGGAGATGTAATGTTCCTAGTTCACAGAAACTTCTCAATGTAGGAGGAAAAAAATACAGTAGTAATTTTTTATACACATATAGAAGATCCATGTTCAGTACACTGGATACTAAAAGAAAATGTCAGGAGCCACTTAAAGGACCTGATATCCTGTTCATAAAATTGAGATAAAGATAAAATTTAATTGTGTTAAGAAATAACCTTTCACTTGCTCGGTAAAATTACCACTTTTGTTATCTTTTTGAAGTGCAAATTAGATTTTATCTCCTATTTAAATCCATTTAATAACTTTTCATTACACTTCTGGAAGAGAAATCCTTACAAGGCGTTCAAGGCAACACACTATCTGGCAGAGCTGCCTACATTACCAGCTTCATCTGGTACTTTGCCTTCTCCCTCTTTCTAGACTCCAGCTACACCACTCTTTAAATTCTTCAGTTGTACCAAGCTTTTTACTTCAAGTCTTTTGTACCTATTCATTTCTTCTTTCCCAACCCCTCCTCTTTGCTTAGCCAAAGACTATTGTGTGTAACGTTCAGCATAATCATCTTTCTTCAGGAAAGCCTTCTCCTATGCCCCGCCTATACACCTCATGTCTCCTCTATGTTATATAGTTAGATAACCAATTTATGGTTTAATATACAGCTCCCTTCCAGATGATAAAGATCTGTGAAGAACCTCATCTTCCCCAGGGCCTAACACAGAAGGCCCAGTACCAAATAGACACTTGATAAAGTACGTAAGTGAATGGATTTCAAGGAGTCAGAAACTTCTATTTTTATTCTGTTAAAAGGCATCCTTAACCTTTTAAGCAAAATACTTTCTTCCTCTATGAAGTATATATGAATATAACAGAACCTTCCAAAAGAAATGTATCTTCTATTTTATAAGGCCTTTCCAGATAGAGATGATTTCTTTGTTAAACTATAAGAATTTCCTACAAAATCTTTTTTATAGGGCTGAACTCTCAAGACAAAATATGAAATCACATTAGCATTCCACTTTAAAGATGACATTATGAGACATCTGTTGAACTAGTGGTTGATCCAGAGCATCTTAACAGAGGCTTTCTGAAGATGTTAACCCATTTGCCCTGAGAATACTTGCCAGCAGTGTGCTTGCAGCTGCAGTGTTTACCCCCAGATAACTCATGGATTACAGTCCTAACTGTACCCCCAAAGTTTGCCACAAAATATCTCGCTTTTGTTATTTCCTATGGCTCTAGTATATTGATAGTCTTTGGAAACAAAGACATTCTATTTATAACATTCTGTTTTTAGTAATGGTATTTCTATTTAGAAAATACAGTAATTCTTGGTCACTGAAACTAAAATCCTAGAAGACATAGCATTCCTACCTGGGATGTTAACATCATTCTTGAAAAGTTGTTAGCCGAAGATTTGTTTGATGAATCCAATTTATGTACACATTTCTGTTACATTAGGCTTAGAGACAAGTTCCATTTAGAAATAACTCCAAGAACGGTTTTTATATTTTATTTTCACACAGAACTAGCCAGATTTCTTCAGCCTCAAAGAGTGTTTATATGAAATTAATGCTGGCAGCGAGCTGCATTTTTTTTTTTTTTTTCTAAATGGCAAATGGGTTAAACCTAATAGTGACTTTAGGAGTAGAAATTTCATCAGGAAAAACAATTGTATGGAGATATTTGAGGCGCAGGCAGCATTAGCATACCCATCAAGTGACCTCATTTCTTATTTTACATGTAGGGCTTCCTTAAATTTTCTTGGATGTATAAAATCTTGTCATTATATAGAAAGGCGTATTAAGCTCAGGTTAAGCAAGTCGCTCAAAGTCTCACAGTGATTGCATGTGTTGGAACTAAAATTGCTTTCTCACCTAACCCCGACCTCACCAATTCTATGGCTTTCATATTATTTCTAAAACTTAAGTACTCTACAGAGGTGCCTCAGGAGCTACCTTCTGGAGTGAATGAAGAAGCCTAGCCCCAAACCCTGCTTTAGCCGGACCAGTCAGTTCCATCTGGAATTATACATAAGATCTTGTTTTTTGGGGAAAATACCTGAAAACCACTAAGAAGCTTCTTAAAATAATCCAGTGTGTATAGTAAGGCAAGTCCCCTGTGAGTATTTACTTTTCATGCTTTTGTCATGTGAGGTTAAGCTCTGCCTAACTTCTGGCTACTTACAAGAAGCGAAACAACTTTCATCTAACCTTTTTCGATAGCGTTTCCTTCTTCCTGCTTTTTCACCTCCTCTTCGATTACCTTCATCTTTGCATCATATTCATCAGCTAGGGATTTCCATTCAATTCTGTTATTCTGAAGACCATTCAGCATTGGTGTGACTTCTTTGTGAAATCGTGAGAACTCCTACAGAGAATTTTAGGTCAAAAACTGCTTAAATTAAATGGTTGATGTTCAGTACTTTTATATGCAGGAAGCTGTAAGGAATTGTTGCAGCTCTCAAAGCTGCGAGGATGAGCTAATTCAGTGCCTTGGAAATGAGGAAAGACAAGTGCTGTCTTCCTTGCCTGCCTAAATCAGTCTGTTCAATTTGTTCATGTCTGAGTTGTTTCTCCTTTTATTCCAGTCCTGAATGAGAGATTAGGATAATACCTCAAACTACTTTTGAGAAATAGGGACACCCCTAATGGCTTTCCATGTAAGTGCCTTTTTTATTTTGGTTACAGTTTGAAAGAAAAATTCTCATCCAGATGATTATATATTTTTTCTCTAATAATTTTACTTACCTTATATACAAAAGTACAAACAAAATCAATAAATCCAACTTGAAGTTTAGGTAGTTCATCTTTTTTGTTTCTGTCCATCATAGGCTAGAAAGAGAAATAAATCCTTTAAAGATATTTTTCTAAGGCTCAGTGAACAAAACAGACTGATTTGTATCGATGATTTTAATAACTAGTGCATTTTTATATCAAGGTCTTTACAATAGGTTGTTGCTGCAACACTGTTCTCTCCAAATCTCCTTGTTCCCAAAATTCACTTGCAACCAGAAGTGCTACCTGCAAATAAGAAAGACTTGGTTCAAGAAAGCAACTTATTAGTTTAGAGAATACGCATTTTATTAATATCGGTGACATTTAAGAATAGGGTTTATAGTTAACGTTTGCGGTATTGTCATACCATATGCTCTTTGGTTTTAAAACGATGTCATTTACAAATTCTGTTGAAATGGGAAAGGGGAATTTCTCTTCCTACTTAAGTGTTCCAGACTCATTCTGGGAGTGCCTCCCTCCTATTTGCTATTGCCACCACCTCCCAACAATAAAAAGGGGAGATGGGAAGATGTTTAATTCCATTATATTATGCTTCAAGCTCTAAAGCTTCCCAAGTCCTCCTCTTTTCCTGCTTATTTATTAGCATCTAACATAAATCTGCGTGTGTGCAGGTACACACACACACATATGCACACAGAGACTGGAACATGGCTTTACTTGATTACAGTGTGCAGATATTTGAGGGTGAACTTACATAGTTTTTTTAAAATATCAAGTTTATTGAACACTTACTAGCTGACTTACATAGGCATGAGCCAGGCTTGCCAAGAGGAATAAGATGACATTTTCGGCTGACCTCTCTTGGCAGCTGGCTCTCCCTTCTGAGAGTGTACTTTATCTCTGGTGTTAACCATTCTTGGCAACATGTTCTTTCTTCTGAGAACATACTTTCACTTTCAATAAAACTAGCTTGCTTACCAAAAAAAAAAGAGATGTGACCCTTTTCTTTAAGATGCTCATAGTCTAGTGAAGACAGTCATGTAAGCAGTGTGGTAAGCACTATAGTGATAGTATGAAGTGCTATGGATCAAGGAGAAGAGAATAAATGTAAGTTTCATAGAAGAGGAAGGCTGCCTTTATGCTCTGTTATTGAGGATGAATAGTAGTTTGCAAGGAAAAGTGGGGAAGACTATATGCAGATAAAATTGAATGTCCAGAGCTTATGTGAGTAGGAGCTTAGAGTGTGAGGTGGTGACATTGAAGAGAGTGATGAGAAATGAACCAGGGAGTGTAAGTTAAGGACAGACAGTGACTGGCCACATAAGCTTTGCTGGGAAGTTTGAACTTGATCCTCTAAGCCACTAGTTCTTACCCCTTGAGCCCTAGGGTCCCTCCAAAGAGCACTAGCAGCCTGAGAAGGTGGAGGCCAAGAGAGATTTAAACTGAAGTAATGTTGCTTTTTTCTTTTATAAAGCAACCTGTGTACAATTTTTTTTTTGTGGTGGGGGGGCAGATAATAGACTTTACTTATTTTTAAAAAAAAGGTTGAAAACGTCCAGCAACAGTGAGTTCAGAAGGTGTTTAAGCAGTAGAATGGCTGAGAAGAGCTCTGTTTATAAACAGTCCCAACAACTGTGCAGAAGAAGGTTAGGGAGTTGATGATGAGAAAGGATCACTTGGGAGGCTAAGATGAATGGAGGTTGTATCAAGGCTGATAGGAATGATTCTGAAATAGGGAAGATGGACTCAAGCAAGACCCTACATTTCTGGCTTGAGTGATTGTATGGATGAAGAATAGAGGAAAAGCAAGCATGTCCGGGTGGAAGGAGCACAAGTATTTGTTTGGACTTGGCGGTTCTAATCTCTTTATAAACACAATACACTTTTATAGTTGAACCCAGTGAATTGTGGCCTCTCTTCTACTTAGGGTTTTTCCTAGTAGTTACTGAGGGAAAAAGAAGCTTCTTTTATCTAATTAACTAGTAAGAAATCCAGTGGTAAACTAGTGGCTCCCCACTCTCACTGCTCAAGGTTGGGGAGAACTTCTGTGGAAGGCACCAATAAGCATGAACTCACAGTGCCTTCTAATAATTTATGGCACACTGAAGAAAAGATTGTAGGAGCCACCCTTGATAGAGGAAAGCATTAATGATTCATCTTTGTCTCATGCCGATTTAATGCCTCCATCAAAAAAAAAAATCAGACAATCCCTTAATAATTGTATATAAACTCTTTACAGCCTATTCAGTAATAAGGAATTTTTTCAAGAAAGCATTTTCATTCTCGTATTCCCACTATTTGTCTTGTTCTGGGCCTGATCAAAAAGACCTATTGTCTTACTGACATGCGTGAGCTCTTGAAAGCTATTTGCCATTCTTTATTAACAGAAACCCAACAAGGAACATTTTATCTTTGTCTTCTCAAGTTCTTCTTTTCTTCTTTTTTAAATTATAAACTAATTGAGAGGACAAGTTTAGGATAATGAAAGATAATTGCTTATAAGATTACAGTCATATCATTGATAGCTGTAATAAAATTCTGAGGTTGCCGGATATCTTCATGGTCACTTTTACATGGGACTTACACAGTGCTTGAGAGTGCGATAGAAAATATAACTGTACTTGCCTGACTTTGTACCTCCCAGGGCTTGGTTATGGCTGACAGATCACATGCAGTCATCATCATTGCCCTTTGGAAGAAAATAAAAATTGTTAAAATAGAAAGAAATACAAAATGTTATTTTTTACAAAAGAGGAATAAAATTCTGACTACTCACATGATAATCTCTTTTTTGGTCGGATCAATGGTTACATATTTGATGGCCTCTTCTTCAGTTTCCATTTTTTCACAGGCATCAACAATTTTTTGAAACATGGTTCTCTTCCTAAAAAAGATACAGCTATGTAATAGTTTTAGCATATAAAACCAGAGATAAAAAGGTATCTTTAATATGTGTTTTTGATTTCACATTTCCACTTTGCATCACGTGTCCACATAATGTATTTAAGGGACCAGGGGATAGGAGAACAGGGAATGGTCATGTAATCTTAGCATAGCAAGAGTTTCAGACAGAAAAAGCATAAGCCATAAAGGGGAAAAAAAAAACGATAAGTTTGAAGACATTAAAGTTTAAAGTTACATGTGAAAGAAGAGATCTTAACATTAAATGCCACAAGCTGTGATGAGATATTATAAAGCATAAAACCAATAAAAAAAACTGGGACCTAAAATACATGAAAAGATTTTCAAGCCCACTGATAAACAAGAAAACACAAATTTGAACAATAAGATACCATCTCACACTCAGGTGAACAAAATTAATAAATAGATTTAAATGTGCCCAGATCAGGAGCAGTCCAGATAGGGGATAACAGGAGCTCTTGTATACCACTGGTGGGAGTTTAAATTGCCACAATGACCCAGAGGTGTAGTTTTCAATGTGGTGTAAAATTTAAAATATGCAAACCCTATAGTAATCCTATTTCTAGGTATGCACTTTAGAGAAACTCATATATATAAAAGGATAAATAATCTAGTATTATAGGCAGTGATGAAAAATTAGAAATAATCTAAATAAAAGAACAGCTAAATTATGTATATTCATGTAATTGAAAATAAAATGAATGAACTAGATCACCAAGATAAATCTTTTTTAAAAAGTATGTGAAGAAAGTGAGTTGCAGAGAGGCATGTAAAGTACGATACTATTTATGAAAAATTTTAAGATACACTTCAAAATGCCTTATTAAAACAAGTATGGAAAGGACAAATACACATCAACATCAGGATGGTGATATCTGTGAGGCAGAGGGGAGGGGTTTTTTAAGGTGGAATAGGGGTGGGATGCCTCACTTTGATCATTTTTTTCTCCTTAAAAGACACCTAAGACAGTTGTGGCAAAATCTTAACATTTGTTGAATTTGGGTTATGGATATGTGGGTATCAATTATATAATTCTAAGTATCTGTCTCACATTTGAACTATTTAATAATTAAATTTTTAATTAAGGATCAGTCATCCAAGTCATTAAATATTTTAATTCTATAACTGGTTCACTTTGTTCTAATTTATTTTCACCAAGCAATTTAATGGTTTACTGATAAGAAAATATGCAGAAGCTTGGAGTTTCTAGTCTCCTTGGTAACTATTATTATAAATAGGCTGGCACGCTGCTGTAAATAACTCAGAATTCTGTGAGTCTGGTTAATATGTATCAGTATCATCAAGATCCTTGTCTCCCTCTGACAGAATCAAATGTCAGACTCCAGACCATGGTGAATCCACCAGGACACAACTCCACCTTGCAAGGTTTTATGGGGTCACTCTTCTGACAATACACCAATTTTGCTGAATATTCTTTAATTCAAACTTTTTCAGATAACAAATTACTTAGTATTAGGGGATTAGATTTTTTAAACATATTTCTAGGTGTCTAGTGTATTCGCTGTCAGTCATCTTGAAAGTATTCTATTGATAATCCAAAAGGAAAATGAATAAATGTGTGTGAATAATTGCCTTTCAACTTCAATGCGATGGATCATTTACAGAAGGCAGTGTAAGGAAGTTTTGTACTTACTTGAAATATAAAGCCAGGTCAGTTGCTATTATTGCAACTTCAAACAAATGAATAACTGTTTCAAACTGGCGTTTATTTAGGTTCTGGAAGATGTTTAAACTCTGTAAGATGAAAATTCACAATAAAGTGCAATCATTAATTTGCCTTTGATTCAACAAACAAACCAAACTATGTTTAACAAAAATTAAGATTATTCTCTTATAGAAAGAAGAAACACTAGGTCTTTCACTGTTTTGCTTTTAATTTTTGTCCCTCGAACTAAGAAACCTCTCTACTTTGAATAAGAATTTAATTTAAACTATAGGAATAGATATTATTAGCAAATATTTATGTAATCAATGTATAAGATTTGGGAATAAATAAGTGTTTTCTTCTGGGAACATTTAAAAATAATATATTAAAAATTGCTTATATTAATTGAAGAGCTTTAATAAAGAAGATCTGGTAGATATTCAATTGTTAGACATGTTGGATCATCCACCAGATAATTGCAGAGGGATCATAGAAACTATTGGAAAACTTAAAACTGCAAATTACATTAGTACTCGTGTATGTAGGAAAAATAATGAAATCCTCCCAAGTTGTTCTTAAAATCTTTTCTTGCAGTTATGTTTGAAGAAGACTTAACTAATAACCTCTCCACATATGGATCTTATTCATTTCTTAGTGTTCTAAAAAACCAGAATGTAAAACAAGTTGATCTAAATAAATCATTTAAGGCATAGAGGCCAAAGGACGGATGTATAGTGGTTTTGCCAAATGAAGTTGATAGTTATGAAATACAGAAAGTTCCACTAGAAAAAAAAGAGAAATAGGCTATTAACTTATATAGAGTTAGGGGTAGCATAATGTAGAAAAAAATACTGAACTAAGGACCAAATAATAATAGCAAACACTCACATGATGCTTATGATTTACCAGGCACTGTTCTAAGTGCTTTATGAATATTCTTAATCTCACAATAAACCACAACGCAGAGGTGTTAAATTACTTGCTCAGGGTTAAATAGTAAGTACATGGCAGCACTGGTATCTAAACCAATGGTACTACACTGCCTGTCAACAAGGACTCCAGGTTCAGTTCCCAGATTCGCCACTTGGTAGTTGTATAATCCTGGACATGTCACTTAACATCTGTATTTGCTCTCACGAATGGGGCTAATAACAGCTACCTGCCTAACTGCCTAGCACTTAGTCTATGGTTAATAAATATTTGTAGAATGTTGACTCACATGAGATGATAACAAATGTTTTTAAAACTATAAATTGTTATAATGGCTCTATCATTGTTTTATATAAAGTTTGGAGGCTAGCTCCAGGTTAAAATAGAATTGCAAACCAAATATGGCTCTCTGTCATTCCAGAAGATCGAAATATTAGAAAGGAAGACATGGACAAGAACTCAAGTTTTAGGTACATACTATACTATATATTATATAAACCTTCACTTAAGTCATATTTTATAACAACTTACAGGACAAGAAAACAGGTATTTTACATAGCAGATATAAGTAATGGAAAAGGAAGCTGTTAAAATAATGAGTTCATAATAGCAACTATAGTTAGTTTTTTTTAAATTGATAGACTAAAGAAATGGCTGTTGAACACTCTAAAGTACAGTAAATGAAAATAAAGTTTGTCTAGACCAAAATCAACTTGTTGAGACAGTTCACAGCAGCCACTTGGACACATCAATCCATAATCTCTGGACCAAATATTCTGGATACAGGCTATTTTCAAACTGGTCTGGATTAGCCAGGATGAAAAAAACAGTAAGTGGGCATTTGTAATTTTAATCCCACTCAACCTGTCCCTGATTTTGTTACCATGGTGGCTCCTTTGGACTGGTGGTGACTCAACAGCATGTTGATATCAGTGAGTCACTGTCTTTGTTTGTTGATGTACATTTTTATGTTCTGAAAGTAATGTATATTATGTGATTCTGACATGTACTTTGCAGATCCAATGACATTTAAAGTCATCCTTGATTGCTGTACTAGGAGAGAAAATGAGGGACGTATGTGGAAATGTTTTAAGCCTGTAGACAAATTAAAGTTAACACATGAAGTCATTTTAATACTTATTGTATACTGAAAATTTGCTGAGAGTGGATCTCAGGAGTTCTCACCACATACACACAAAAAGATAAATGTGTAAAGAGATGGATATGTTAATTAGCTTGACTAGTAATCATTTTACTATGTATATCAAAACATTTTGTATACCTTAAGTATATGTAATTTTAAAAAATAAAATTAAAAATGAATTTATATTTTGAATTTTAAATTAAAATTTAAAAAAAACAGCTGTAGTAATGCTGACAGATTGTCAAAAGTTGTTTTACTTTACAAAGTAATCAATATTGGATTTTTTAAAATGATACTTTTAAAAGTGGTATAATTAAGGAAAAAGGGTATACATTCAACTTTCAGTACTACTTTTTTATACATAGCACAATATACCTGAATTTCACTCTCAGCTTTATCACTCATTTTCACTTTCATCTAAAAACATGTACAAGTCTATTAATTGAAAAACCCTTTCTTAATTCTATATTTTTCCATCCCCTTTTTTTTACAGCTAACATTCTTAAAGAGTTTTTAAGTGGTTTCTTTTAAAGCTGTGGATATAGGTTCATATAAAAGATACTGCTTCTGTTTTTTTTATTTGTTTTGTTTGTTTTACCTATTGCACAGTTTTTAATTATAATTTAAGCCAGTAGGGGCCACTGTACATCTTTCAATTTGGTGAGGTGGAGCACATTTTATTATTATTTTTTTAATTAAAAATTTTTTATTATGATGACATTATTAATGAAATCCAGTAAGAGTCAAGTGTACAATTCAACAGTAAGTCATATATATTTTGCATTGTATGTTTAATATCCATAAACTGCTTCTGTTTTTGCATTAGGTGCTGGAAAGCTCTTGACCAAATTGTGGCCCATGTCTAATAAGTGTTTATACCTCACTGTGTACATTTTGTGCCTTTACATACATTGAAAATTTTTTTCCCACTAGTTTTCTTTTCCTTTAGTGTTAAATGTATTTTTTGAAGCTTCATTAAACTTTTTGGGAAAATTCAGAAGTAAACACATATACACACATGCAATTTAAATAATGATAGACAAAGCCATTGATCCTTTCATTAGAGCAAAGGGTCTCAGGATATGGACAGCACACAGAAGTAAGGATATCCTTCAAAGGCCTAGTTTGACACTGCAGAACAACAGGAGAGAAGTTGATGGAAAAGTTATGCTGGTATACATTTGTATTGACTTCAACTACTTAGTCTCCTAGGACAAAAAGTTAGCCGTAAGTAACAAGAGTGAAGGGAGAAGGCAGACATCAGTGGCTACATCATAACACAGAGAGCCTGCTACTTGTCGGCTTTATTCAATATGAGCCTCAGCCAAAATCAAAGAAGTGTGTTCCCCAGACAAAGGAAATAGAATTGATGAGACAGTGTTTGAGACAAATCAGGAGCTGAAGATTTCCTCAGCTCATTCCTGCCCTTCCTCCAACAGAATTCTTCAACAGATAGCTGGTTCCACTAAGGGATGAATAATTTTCAAAAGGAAACAGAATAAAACCTCTACAAAAAGACCACAAGAATGAAAAAGAATCAATCCAACTTCAACCAAAATGCCAACAGGTTTGCATATGTCTGTGCTTTTGTAAATTGACGAACAGATTTTAAAATTCATATGGAAGTGCAAAAGGTTAATAAAAGCCAAGGCAATCTTGAAGGATGAGAAAGCTGGAGAATTTCGACTTTAAGAAATCAAAACTTACTAGAAAGTTCTACTAACTAAGATAACATGGTATTGACAAAGGAGAAACAAACTGGCCAATGAAATAGAATAGAAAGTACAGAAACAGTTACACCTATACAGTTACCTGATTTGTGACAAAAGTGTCACTTAAGTGTAGTGGGAAAAAGGTGACCTTTTCAGTAAATGGTGCTGGGTAAACTGGATTTCCACATGTAAAGAAAAATGTATCTTAATCTTTACCTCACATCATTTGTATTAATTTGTAAAAGGACTGTAGATCTAAATGAGAAAAGTAGAATAATGCCAATTTTAGAGAAAAATATTTCCATGGTCTTGAGTAGGCAAAGATTCTTTTAAGAGGGTAAAAAAGAACCAACCTTTTTGAAAAATTATCAAATTGGACTATATTAAAATTAAGACTATCTGGTCATTGAAATCCACCATTCAGAGAGTATAAAGGCAATTCACAGAGAGGGAGAAGATATTTGCAATACACATATCCAACAAAAGACATGTGAACCAGAATATATAAAGAATTCCTATAAATCAAATTGAAAGCAAAGTTGAGCAACCCCAAAATGAGTCAATAAGCATGAAAATGTAGTTCATATGTATTAAAAAATGTTATTTAATTTGATATAAATTAAATTCAATGCAATATCACTGCATCCCCACCAGAATGACTAAAATGAGAAAGATGGAAAGTACCAAGTATTGGAGAGAAGTAGAACAACTATAATGAACTGTTGATAGGAATGTACATGAGTTGAACCATTTTGGAAAACTGTCAGTATCTGCTAAAGCTGAACATCCTATGGTCAAACAATTCCATTCCTGGGCATATACCAAACAATGTGCACATATGTTTGTGAAAAGACATGTACTAGATAGTCATAGAAGCACTCTATATGGTAGTTCTAAATCAGAAGTAACGTAAATAGCTTTCAATAGATGACTGAATAAATAAATAAGTGTAGTTTACACACACACACACACACACACACACACACACACACACACACACACACACACACCCCAGACTTCAAGAAAAAAAAAACAAGAAAGGAAGACATATAAAAGGCAGATAAAAATATATCAAAGAAAATAACTTATGAAATGTGAAAAATTCACAATAATTCTTAGTCTCAAAAACAAGAATTCAAAGAGGATATTGTACAACAATAGTAAAATAAAAAATAAACTAGAAAAGCTCAGTAGTAGAATAAAAAAAATGGAACTGAAAATAAAAGCATTATAGTTGATGAACTCCACATTAAACGCTATTCAACTGAGAAAACAACTGAAATGGAAGCATAAGACACAATACATAGGATTGGGGAAATTAAAAAAAACAATGGAAAAGAATAAATATATAAAAATGGTTAAAAATATAATAGATATGAATGGCAAAGGAGACTTGACATAAATAATTGGTGTTCCCAGTGTATTAGAAGAATGTTCAAAGACACAATGAAAAAAAACTTTCCTGAAATTAAAAAAAAATCTGTAGATGATATATATAACACATAGCTAAGAAAAAACAATGCAGAATGAAAAACATCAAGACATTCATGTAAAGTTACTAAAATATGAAGAATAAAGGGTCATTGAGGATCGATACAGAAAAAGCAATTCACATACCAGGGAGAAAATCAGACTGGCCATATATACCTTTTCAAACCAATGCTTTAATGCCTAAAGTTATTGGAGTGAGGCCCTCTACTTTCTAAGAAAAAGGAAGTGTGACCCAAGACCTTTACATGTTGCCAAACTGACCTTCAAAAAGCCATAGTCTTAAGCATGTACTTAGATTAGCATCTCTTGAAACAATTACCAGATGACAAAAATCTAACTAATCAAGATTTGAGTCAAAGTACAATACACGAGAGTGGAGGAGCCACGGTAAGACAACTGATGGTAAGTACTGGGCCCAGTGAAAAGTAGAATTAGTAATGAATGGTTGTGAAAATTATAGAGCAGGATGTGAATTTTAGATATACTTCTAGTAGTAAAATAAATACTAACGATAATAAATACCTTACGAACAGAGGTGGAGACGTGAGAAGTACAAGTATACAGTTTCTTGATACATAATAGGAAGTTAACAGCTAGTGTAAAGTTAACACATATAGTTTAAAATATCAAACATCTAAATGCTCAGCTATAGTTTTTCATAATTTCCCATAGTCATTTGTTATTCATTTTAGAGGGCTCTTTAAAAACTAATAGCTCTTATAATAAAGACAGTTATCTGATTTTTGCAATTTCTTCAGTTTCCAAAATGTTTCTGTTAAATTCATGTGAAATTATATACATTTTATTTAAGACAAATGAAATGTTACTCAGTGACAGAAAGAAATGGATCCCTGATATATGCAACAACATGGGCAAATATCAAAATTATTATAATGCATGAAAGAAGCTAGCACAAGAATACTTATTGTCTGATTACACTTATATAAAATCTAAAAAATTCAAACCAACCTATAGTGACTAACAGCACTTCAATGGTTGCTTAGGGCTAGGAGTGGAGAGAGGCATGGACCGCAAAGGGGCATAAGCAACCATTGTAGAGAAATGTTCTGTATCTTGATTGTGGTGGTGGTTTCCCAAGTGTATAAATTTGTAAAAACTTACAAAACTGTACACATTAAAGGGATGCAGTTTATTGTACACATATTATACTACAACAAGGCTGATTAAAAAACATAACTCTGACTTTAAAAAATAACTTGGTTAATATATTTCCATTTTTCTAAAACTGTTTCTCTCTATCCTGCCTGTGTTCTATTCACAGGGTGGCTGCAATGAAATTCATCAAATGTTAATGTGATACCCATTTCTAAGTAATAGGATTTGAAGTGATTTTTTTTTATATTTGTCTTTGAATTTTTTCCTATTGCTTGAATTCTTATAGTGGGTATGTGTAATTTTTACAATTTTTAAATCAATTAAAAATTTGTAAGTATATAACATTTAATTTATTTGTTTAGAATTGTGCCGAAAACATGATGTACTGACAAGAGAGGAGGCCTACCCCCTGCCCCACTCCAGCTGGGCCCCACTTGCTCAAAAAAAGAGTCTGTTTTTGTTCTCCCCATACTATTGAAGTGGCAATAAAAACATAAATTCTGTGTAGCACATCAAAGTAGGTAGAAGTGGCTTTAATTCATTCTGATGAGGGTTCCCAGCTGAGGTGAGGCCACAGAAGGTACAAGCAGTTCTAGTGTTCAAGGTGGTACCTGCAACACTCGTAAGAGAAGATTGCCAATGTGTTCATAGCTAGCTGGTGACCATACACAAAATATTTAATTTCTTCTTTATGTCCTTTTTGAATAAGATGAAGTTGGTACAAAAAGCACAAATAGAATTATCATACACTTTATAAGGAAATGTTTTGAATAACAAAGTGGTTCTGTCGTTTACACTGAACAATTTATTTTTTCATTTCTATGATACATTATAGTATTAAAATGTATACTCCCACAAATTTGATTAACAAGTTTTTTTTCCAGTTGTTCACTCAGGTTAAAGAGTGGATTTACATCTGATTAGAATACAGATGGTTCTAATCCTCAAAGCGGTGAATCCCACTCTACTGGAACATAAGGACATATTAGGTCACAGCCTTATAATATGCAAACAAAATGTCTGAGTCATGCACACAAATTGCCAAAATTGCTGGGTAAATTCTAAAGATTTCCCTTATTTAAAAAAAGTTCAAGGTTTTTAATGTAAATATTTTCTGTATACAAAAAAAGTAAAAAACAAAGCAAACAACAACAACAAACTTCATTGTCTCCCAAAAATATAAAAAGAACATCTGATGGCTAAAAATTTCATTTTTTCAGCATTCAACTTCCCTGCTTTTAAAAAGCTCTGTGATTGCATTGCCTAGCGACTCTATTTACAGACCCTAAAAGTCTACAATTAGCAGGTTGAATAGCATTGTAGACAGATCCTTACCAAGGTAGTAAAGATTACTGAGATGCAATATTCCTTTTTAGAAAGAATAATAAGCCTTTATATAGCCACCTAAACCAGTTCAGACTGCAGAGTATATAAACATTTAAAATATTAAGATGAAAATCCATAACTTTCATTATAAACTCTCAAATCCCAGAAGGGAAAAACATACAGAATGTGAGGAGCCTTCCAGTGTTAAAGATTTCAATATTTGGCTATAGTTTTTAGACATAGTCTCCTTTAGCAAGTTTAAATAATAAGTTATATTTAAGTTTAAATAATAAGTTATATTTGACACAATCTGCCTGTGTTATCACATAATCAGTGAGATATATAGAAATTCTGACTCAAAAGTATAAGATTGTCCCAACTGGTAAAACAAAGTCTCATAACAAATTGAGTAATAACAACTCTTTCTGAATTACTTTCACTTCTACTCCTTTTCATTCTTGCAAAATAGATATTATCATCATATTTATGGCATAAATCCTACTGTGGGAAGAGGTTCTGGCTGTACAACAGAATTATTAAAGTTCTTACTGAAATGCAGATTCCTGGGCACCGACCCCAGAAGGTGTGGTCAGTAAGTAGAAGAAGAAACCCAGGATCTGTTTTTAAAAGCCTGCCTGCCCCTGCCCTGTTAAATCAATAACTGACACTGTTGGTCTGGATGTTGCATCAATCACAGACCATTAAGAACACTCGAGTCATTTTTTTTCTTTCTTTTTCCATTTTTCTGCCTGGTTGCTCTGTCTTAAAAGTTTTTCCGCTTGGCTTTTCATTACCTCAAGGAATGTAGTTTCATCTCTAAATTGGGACACATTTCTATGTATTCCTTCTCCTGAGCCTTTAATAAAAGATTATTATCGAAACTGAGAAAAGCTCTACTCTCGAGAAGTCTTATTCATCCTAATGAGCATGTGTGATTCCAAACAAGTTCTCTGTTGTGACAAAACAGTGTTCCCCTTCACTAATAAATGACTCATTTTAATTGTTTTGCTTTGGAACTTTCTCAAGAGATTTTTTTTAAGTATAATTAGATTACATCCACAACTTTTCTGTAGCCTATATAGCCCTTAAATAAAATTGATAAAGAGAAGAATGACTACTTCCCATGGTAGTAGCACATGATATGTACAAATCAAAGTGAATTCAAGATCAAGCTCAAAGCCACTTTCTGTGTAAAGCCATCCCTGAATCTGTCCCTCTTCTCAATGCTTTGCCCACTCCTAAATATGACATCTCCCTCTGGATCTCTCAGTACTTCTCTGGTGGCTGTTGTCTGATTCTGCCTTACACCCCGATTTCATGCCTACATCTACTATCAAAGCTTGACTTTCTCAAAGGTACAGACCCTGCCCTCCAGCAAGTGATCATAAATGAATAAGAAAATCAGTGTCTGTGTAGCTATTTCTTCGCTTTACATTTATATAGACGTTAGGATGCACAGGGCCTTTTCACATTCACTATAAGCTTTTCTTCTTTCTTCACAGGCCCACAGAGATTCTGTGACTTTCTATGGCTCTTTTCTCCTTTATCTTAGCTACTTCCAACTTGGTTGTTCAGAAATTGTTGCCCTAGAGCAATTTCTGTTAATCGACTTTAATAAAAGGATATACTGTCAGCCTCCATAACTCAAGGCCATCCTCTTTCCAAGCATTTTCTGGGGTTAGTGTTTTGAACCAGAGCTGAGCGCCGCCCTGGATAGAGGCTCACATACCTCATCCTGCAATAGAGTCTTACTGTACTCCAGATGGTGCCTCTCCAAAATTGAAGATCCATGAAGCCTTGCTAATGGAGATGTGGATCTAGGAGGAAAAGAGGATGCCATAATTTTAAGGATTCTACTTAAGTCCATACAATATAGAATCTTTACTATCTGAGGAATTTTTTCATTTCTTTCCTCTCCTCTCCTAATGCTTGTGAAATGGTCGAAAGTGACATATTGGAAAAGATTTTTTAGATTTAGAAGATGAGAAGATGCTCTTTCAATAAATCTTTTTTAAAAATCCCCTGATTTTGTCGAATGACTAAAATGATTAAATTGTTTAAACTAGGAAGTTTGGTTCATCCCCTGCATGTAAAATCACAAAGTTCCCTGGAGCTCACAGTGCTAGACTATGACCTACAGAACATGGAGCAAACCTGTTGAAGCCCACACGTTATTTGCATAGAAAGTTTTCATTAAGAATTTCTAAGAATCAAAGTTAAAATCACTGTAAAGTGACATTTCTTTTCTCCTCCAAGACAGTGAGATAAATTTAAACTTAAATTTCCTATTTATTAATGATTAGGTCTCAGATTTGTGTAAGCGGGGACCTCATTCTTTGGTTCCCTGCCTTTCTTCAATTCTTCTTGTTTGAGAAGGGAAAGTGACATCACAAATAAAAAGGTGAAAAGAAGAAAAGATGCAGAGAGGCTGAGGCCAAAGGTCTACATAGATAATGTGGAGGCTTCATTATAAAAACATGGAATATATAATTATAAAAAAATAAGAAATAAGAAATATTGATGTCGACTTAGTAGAGAAGTTTTATTTTATTTCAGAAAGAGCAGAACTTTAGGGAGGGGAGGCATCACAAACCGGTCACTAACAGGTCTGGTAAACCAGATACTACACTTACAGAACCATGTCTGATCTAAGTTGCAATTGATCATAATGTTAACATGTAGTCAAAAACCTAATCTCTGTCAGCACTGGAGACTTTTTAAAAAATGAATAAAGCTCAATTCTAGTTGAAAAGAGTGGTATCTTTAATTCTTCTGGGTTTAAAAACACTGGTAAGAAATGTTACTGGAGAGCTAGATACTCAGTTTCAAAGTAACACCTCACAGATTAGTTATTAATACAAAGGAGAAAATGTACCTTTGCACAAAGAGATCAGCTAGACATTAGTCAAAATAGTTTGATTTAACCTCATAGACGATGGGACAAATTGATATTGTGAGCCTCCTGATGCAACGCACTGAGGACACAGCACCCTCTATGTAGAATTTCTGCCCAAAATGTTTCCTCTGAATCTAGCAGTTTGGAAACAATCAGACAAATTCAAATTGAATCACATTTTGCAAAATTTACCTGGACTTTTCAAAAACATCAACATCTTGAAAGACACAAAAATGTTGAGGAATAAATCCAGATTAAAGGAGATTAAAGGTATTGATAACTAAACTACAAAGCTCACAAGGTGCTTTTCATTCATTCTCCCCTTAGACACCTTTGGACATCATCAGCACTTGTCAGCCTTGCCACATGTGTTCACTTACTTCATCTGATACAAATTATTGGTGCCTCTGTGGTCAATGTCGTGGCAGAAAGCAGCAGCGAGCATGGCGAAGGCTTCAAGATCCGTATAGTATTTCTTTAGTCTTCCTGTCTAAAAATCACATATGTATTTACTTGAATCAATACACCTGCACAGTGCATGCAGTGAGTCCTGCCTGCAGTGGAGAGGAGACCTGCTGTGTTTTTAGAGAAAGCTGGTTTTATTTCTTGTTGAGAATTGTAACTCATTCTGGGCAATTACAAAACTCAGCAGGATGAAAGAGTAGTTGAGGGGATGAGTTCAAAAGGAGAAAGGATTAATAAGCACAAATTGCCAGTTATAAAAACAGTCACGGGGATATAATGTACAGCGTAGGGAATACAATCAGCAACACTGTAATAACTATCTACTGGGTCGGATGGGTACTAGACTTATGGGGCGATCACTTGGGAAGTTATATAAATGTGTAACCATTATGCTGTTCACTTGAAACTAATAGCATATTGTGTGTCAACTGGAAAGAAAAAAAAAACAAAAAACCAAAAATTTCAGTGGGTAACTGAAATTTACTTTAAGGAGGTAACTACATGATTGTCAGAATGGTAATCCAGCCAAGTGCCCAGGGACACCCACATGCCTGGCATCATCAAAAGGGGGTTAGGGTTTAGGAGATTGCGTCCATGAATTCCAAAATTACTGACCTAAACTGACGAACCATCTCCAGTTCTCGCCATGTTCAAAGGGGAAATGTGCAGGTTTACAACGACTTCCAGAGCTCTGTACCTACCATCAGCAAAGTGAACATCGTCTGACCCACATTGAAGCCGTGCCGCCAGTTGTGGTACGTGATGGAACGGTACCCCTTTCTCACGGTGTACATCCATCTGGTAAGAACCTGTTACCCAAAGAAGACAACACCATTCAGACTTTGGAACAGAATGCTAAAGGTTAGGAGGTCTGTGACAATCTTATCTAAAACGAGTGGTTGGTCTTATTTACAGGGGTTAAGCTGATATATTTACAAAGTTAATGATAATTTAAAATCCAAACTGAAGTTAATCTTTTGAACTGCAGGAAACATTAGCAAAGTACAGCAAGAGAATCGCTCAGTGTTTTACATTAAAGACTGCCTGACCTCCACGGGTACTTTGAATTTCTCCACCACATTGATTTCAAAAAACAGTCGTAGTCCACACTTAATCAGTTCATGCTCTGTGATGAGGAAGTCACTGAAGCGGAATTCGTACAGTTCTACTGCCTTTGGGTCTGGCAAGTCGTCTTTCTGTTAAAACAAGGACAAACTGTTCCAGGTTGCATTCCTCTTTTTTCCCTTTAGTCTCACAGATCCAACTTTGGGTGTGAGACAAAATTGCAATAAATGGATGCCACATGCAATGCACGGAGCCTTTACAGTGTCTGGCACTGGGTTATGTGTTTGCATATATTATCCTCATGACAAACCTGCATGATTATCCCCAGTTTCCAGGTGGTAAACTGAGACTCAGCTATATTAAGAATCTTCCTAAGAAATGGGATTCAATTTTAATCTGACTCCAGTGGCTATTTTTCTATGATGCAAAATCAAATGTTTAGACTCCTCAGCTTTACCCATTTTGAATACTCCTCATTTTTCACAGTCAAGAAATATTCAGTAAACAGTAAATAATCACTTAATTCAGTTCTATCGTACTTCTTTACATACTCTAAACATTTTCCCACAGGACTGTGAGGTGAGCAAGAGTGGGATCATGTCTCATATTTGCTATGGTGTTTGTCCCAGAACCCGTGGTGCCTGTCCCATGGAGGTGCTTGGGAGAAGTTTGTTGATTGGATGTCCTGCGGTGTATTGGTCCACTTGCAGGAACCTCATTTAACTCACACCTTGTTAGGATCTAGGACTATGCCAACAGAACAGTGAATTAGGCACATGAGTATTGGCATGCCGTGGGAAATAAAAATATAGATCTTACCCTGAAGGAAGTTAACTTATTGAAATGGTTATACAGTACAGACCAGGGAAGGGTGAGAGCTCTTAATGCTCGGAGTGTAGCACCAAGTGCCTGGACTGTGTGTGAGAGACTGAACTCCTGAAGGCAGGAGTGGGGAATTAAAGGAGGCGATAATCTGGAGGGGCAGGAATTCAGCTGATCTGTAGGAGGAGAGAAAGTGCTAGAAGGCAGGAGTTAGCAAGGGCTATGTGGGCCCCCCAGATGGATGTGCAGGAGCAATTCAGTTCACTGGGTATTTACCAAGTCCATTGTGTGTCCTTAATAGTGTGCTGAGGTCATTGCCCTTGGTAAATTTAAGGTTTTCTAGGGGATAGTTCATGCTCTATTTATACAAATTTCAACAGCAAATGGGATATGCCTGTTTTAGGTAGAACTACGGTTTCTAGTCCCCTACCCTGTGAGTCTGGGCTAGTCTCTCACACCCGTGGCCTTCTCTCTCTTCTGTGGGGCTCCCTTCTCACCAGGGTCACTCTCAGACTGTTACTTTAGGCAGAGACTTTTTCCTGAAAAGCAATGGCTTGGCATCAGAAGACTAGTGTTCAGTTCTGAGTTCGGGTTAACTACATCTCCCAGACTGAACAAACCTTAATTTTCTCATATGTGAAATGAAAACAATCATAGTAACATTTTTGGTTTTGGTGTTTTAATTTTAAAAACTATTCCAATTCTATGTGCATATATAAAGAAAAATTAGAGGAGATTCAATTCATGGCCCATGTAACACTGCATAAAACTCCTTTTTCCCTTTCTTGTAGGATCCTCCTATGTCCTTTGTTACCCATCTTCATCACTTTCTCTCTGTCTCCATACTCTCCCAGATTCCTTGCCCATATAGGTTCTTCTTTTTCATTCATTCATTCATTCATTCATTCATTATTTATCTATTTATTCATTCGACATTTACTGGTTCCTATTTGTGTCCTAAGCATCATGGAGGAAGTAATGGATAAAACAGACATTGTCACTACTCTTAAAATATATGTTCTCATGGGGAGTGACAGACAATAAGCATAGTTTTTAAAAATCAGAGTAAGAAAAGGTAGGTGTAGACAGTGGTGGGGGTGCCCTATGCCACACTGCCTCCCTGCTGGAAGTTGTCTCTGCCTCACAGTTCCTAGAGTGCTATGTAAAGATAAAATGTGAAAATACATTTTAATGCATTGCAGGGTCAGCCATACTTAAATGTAAATATTCATTTTAGCAAGAAACAAAGTAAATTTGGGAATTATGATTCTCAGGCCCCAAGTACAGTTATAGAAGAACTTGTAAAATAATAGTTTAATACAGTAATCACAGGTTTTGAAGAACAGTCATTTTTAAGTCTGTGCTATAGAGTGGTGGATCAAAATAAAGGCTTTTTATTGGTGTGATCAGTAAAAACTCTGGCATCCAAGGCCGATTTTCTCCTCTTTGTGGGAATCACATAGCTGAGGTGTAGTGAGTGGAGAAGGGAGATGCTTTCATGGCTTGCACCATCTGCTCTCAGAAGGATCATCTTGAACATCTGATCATGTCAATCCTGGGGTCTCAGTGTGCCAGGTTGTCACAGTCTTGTCTGGACTTCCTGCCAGGCCTCACAGGCTGCTCCTCCCCTCTGCTCACTGAAGCTCTGGCCAAACCCAGCTGTCTACCATTTCTTTAAGATAGCATGCTATCTCACGTCTTCCCACTCTGGCCTATACTGTCTCACTTTCCCTTTTCAACTCCAGTCATCTCCAAGCCCCCATCATCAATTCCCACCCAGCCAACTCCTGCTTCCCCTTCATGCCTCAGGGCCATAGCTATCATCTCATATTCTACCACATTCTGTGAGTAGAATCAGGCCAAGTACTCCCTCAGGCCCTTGGCACTCATGCTCTGTAAACTCATCCACCCAAGGCAATGTCATTGCTTGTATTTTTATCTTCCTAACAAATAGGGGGCTTCTTGACCAGATTAGAACCAAACTATATCATCTTTTGCCCTCAGGACCTAATACAGTTTTTTATATTTTAGTACATCTCAATAATTATTAAATGAATGAAAAAAATTTGAATAAAAAGTGGGTGGGTGAGGTGCTTCTCTGACCCTCCAGATCTTTTTATGAGTGACCTAGAATGTCCTGGAGAATAGTAGAAAGGTAGGAGGAAGTCTTTCCTCACCTCTTTTGCCAGAGTCCATGCACTTCTACCCCTGTCCTTCCCAGCACAATGACGTGCACCTGCTGTTATACCTATAAAATAGAACCAGGCCTTTCCTGAACCCAGAATTAAAGTAGAACCCAGAATTTTCACCTAGAGAAAAAAATCATGGTAAGTAGCGATGCATAAATAGTCATGTAGCTGGGAAATTACGCCAAGATAATTTTGAAGAATCCTTCTGAAACACTTTTTTGTTTCTTGAGTTCCTAAGTTTTATGCAACAATGATTTGGGATGAGCAGATTTGACATTAAAATAGGGTGTTTTTTTGGTAAAGCTACCGGTCCTTTACCCATTCTATTGCTTCTCCAAAACAAGGTCCTTTCTCCTTTAAATAGAGAACTAGAGAATTTCTAAAGTGTCATGGATGTCAATTAAAATTTTGTTTTACAAAAGATACATGTTATTGAGGGCAGGTGAGGAGAAGGAACGGTTGTCTTCTTATCCAAGTGTGAGAGGAAAGTGCTCAGAGGTGGAGCCAAGGACAGTGGGAGAAAGAGGAAGAGCCTCAGGTGACACAAAAATATTCAGTGTGAGAATGAAGCCCTCAACAGATGTCAGAAGGTGCTGACTCTGTGGTAGCACAACCAAGGACCAGGAGCAGGGTTCAGAGACCAGAAGAGGTAGGAAAGGGGAAGGTGAGATGTTTAGTACATCTTAGTTCGGAAAGCAGAACATTCAAGACTGGATAGGGGCAGGATGAGGTAGTTAGTGAGAGAAAAAAAATGTGATATTATTTCAATTTTAATCAGATTGTATTTAAGCTTTTGAAATTCAAGGTCTAGGGTCCTTGGTAAATAACCCAGAATTTTATTTTTGGTCCTATAAGGGCCACACTCTAGAAATAATTGCTCTATCATTATAGTAAGGGTAAAAACTGAAACAGACCATACCTAACAAAATCTAAACTCAACTTTTTTCATCTGTCAAAAGAAAATCTAACTCTCTTTGCAGAAAGATAATATCACCCACAGCCACTACAAATTTTTATCCACAATGTCCAGTTTTCAAAAAAAGTTTATATACACACACACACACACACACACACACACACACACAGAGAGAGAGAGAGAGAGAGAGAGAGAGAGAGAGAGAGAGAGAGCACGCTTTAAAATGATCAAATGACTGAAGCTCAAAAGCAAAAATAGACAGTAGAACCAAACCCACAGGTGGGTTTGAGATGGAGAATTTAAAATAACTATGCTCAATAAATTCAATAAATAGAGGGAAAGATAGACAAAATAGATAAAGTGATGGGAAGTTTTAAGACAGTGTTGGTATCTTTAAAAAGAATTAAATGCGAATTCTAGAAATGAAAAAGATAATCTGAAGTTAAAAATTTACTAGATGAATTTAATAGTAAACTGTAGAAAACGGGTTAGGGGGGTTAGCAGTAAACACAACAGAAATAGCATGATTGATGAACTGGAAGAGAAGTTAATTTCAACCAGAAATAATAGGGTGACTCAATGACAATAGGAAAAAACTGAATTCCTGCAGACTCCAGAAAAGAGGCTAGAGATGGCAGATATTAACTGTGCCTAGAAGGGTCTGTTTTCTATAATCCTGTCATGTCTTCTGAGGTGGCCATGGTGTAATCCAAAGCTATTAAAATAAACCAGTTCATGATATCTCTAGAGTCTATGTCTACAGTCTCTTAGGCCGTAGTCTAGTTTAGCTGGGATTTTACATTATCTGCATGAATTGGACTGTAGGAGATGAGGAAGAAGAAAAGCAGGAAGCCAGAAGTTGACTCTTTAGAAGAAATCGCCTTTCTTTTTAGCTTTGAAAGACACCAGGGGAGAGGAAACTAAACATTTACTTGAAAAATGAGAAAGCAATGTTCTAATATTTTATTAAAAACACATTAAGGATAAAAGTAAAACACTTACCAAAATAGTGACAAGTTGTTTTTCTTCACAGTCTTCAATTACATCTATATTTAGCTTTTCTTTAAATTTCTAAAATGTAAAAGCAATTGAGGTGAAATTCTTATAAAGGAGATTTCTATCTGATTTCTCACTCCTGAAATCAGTTTAAAAGAAAACCTAAAGCACCTGAGTATGAAGCTTCCTCTAAGAAATAATCTAATTGATTTTTCTATTTTCCCAAAAATGTAACAGTAGTTATTAAGAGAGAGAAAGAGAGAGAAAGAGAGATGTTTGTATGTAGGTAAGAAAGCAAAAAATAAGTGGCTTACATCTGTTTTTTATCAGTATATAGCAATCCCCCCTTTTATCTCCCAATATTCAACATCCCATCTTCAATATCTTCAACATCTCAAACTCTAAAATCAAGTTTCTTAACTTTCAAATCACCCAACAAAACAAACAAACAAAAAATAAATAAATAAAAAAGAAAAATCCACCACAGTAAAACTATACCTAAGCATATACTGTAAAAGCTAGGGAAACAAAAGGAATAGAAATAGTGGGTATGTGATATTTTCCATTCATTTCATGCTAACTAGAACTGTTAGCCAATATCTACTTGCTCTCCCATCATCCATGATGTCGGTTTTGGTCATGTTTGGCAATGAATATTGCAGCTAATGTGATATAAGTAAAGACTTAAAATGTTCTTGCACTGTGGTCTGGCTCTAGCACTTCTGTCATCATTATGAGAACATTTATCCGGTAGCTGTTGATCAAGGAATATGAGAGAGATGCATAGAGAAAACCTAACTTGCATCTTGGAACCAAGCCCAACCAAGATCAGCTGAAGCCTGGTCCATCCCCCTATGCATGAGTGAGAAATAGATGTTTATTGTTATTTACTACCGAAATGTTATGGTTGTTGTGCAGCATTACACAGCAATAACGGACTGATATGTTTCCCTTCCTGGAAATATTTTTTTCCTTGCTAACACATTTGAATCTAGACTTCACTACTCCAGCTCCTACAGACTCAGAAGCTATTTTCAGCGAAGCACCATTCCATCCAAACAGCCTGTTTGTCCAGTAAGGGTGTGTGTCTACTGGGCCATCCAGGGCCTCCCCCAACCTCTTTCTCTGTGTCCCCTCCTTAGCTCAGAACTAATCTTATTCTCATTTGTCAGACCTCTGAGTATTGGGTGAATTCCAGAAGCCCTGATGTTAGATACCACCTAATGTTCACAGGACTGAATTTTCCACTTACCAAAATGGACTTGATCTCATCAGGAGTAGCTTTGATCTGGTTCATGAGCATTTCCTGGGCTATGTCTTTTCTGTTTTCTAGCTTATTCATTTTCTCATAGGTGTCAGTATTTAAAAGAGACCATCCAAGAAATTGTGTGAGAGTCTGAAATAGATAAAATGTTACTCAAATCTCTAAAATCAGAGGAAAATTGATTTGGAGGCAGCAATCTTCATGCTTTCCTATCATTCAGTCTCTTGTCCACCATTAACAACCTGGTTCCTTATTTTAATCTAAGAAAAAACATACTAATTATGCCCCCAGACACCAAAATTGGCTAAGCCCTTGCTTTTCAAAGTATACCATGCACACAGAATACTTTATTTAAAAAAAGAAATTACAAGAATCCAGTAGAATAGGCATGACCTGAAAATTAGAGAGAAGGCTGGGGGTAAGAGCGAGAATGAGAGGGAATAGAAGGGGTTGGACAGAAAGGAGGTAGAAATCTTTATTCCCAATTTCCTAGTATTGTAAAAAATTTTCATTAAACCAATAGCTCATACTTTAGTCAAAAATATTGCAGTTTATAGAAGTCAGAGAACAGAAATGACACAATAACAACATATTGACCGCAACCATGTGTGACGCATGTCTTAACTGTCCTTCAAAAATATCACTCCAGAATAATAAATAATTATGCTTCTTTTATTATTTTACAATTTTCATTTACCTCCATTATAATTGCACTTACTTCAGTAATGTGTTCATCATACTCATCAAAAGGTTTGCCATCTTTTCTGTTGTAAAATGTAGCTACTCCCACAATGTCTTCTTTCTTGTTGACAATAGGCAGGGACAAGACATTTTTAATGACCCAGCCTGTTTCATCTACAGGTCCTTTCTACAAACAACAAAGACACTTAGTTTATTTCTTTTACTTTTTATTTTGCAATAATTATAGATTCTCAGGATGTTGCAAAAGAAATGTACAGACAGGTCCCACGTCCCTTCACCCAGTTGTCTCAGTGGTAACATCTTGTGTAACTATAGTACGATATCAAAACCAGGAAATAGACATTGGTACAATCCAAGAAGCTTATTCAGATTTCACCAGATTTACATGTATTTATTTGTGCACATGTGTGCATGTATGTGGCTCTATGCAACTTCACCACAGATGTAGATATGCGCAACCTCCACCAAAATCAAGATACAGAATTAATCCAGCACCACAAGGCTCCCTTGCATCATCCCTTTATAACCACCTCCTACCCAACCCACACTTGGATTATTTTTAATTTAAACAGAGAATAATCTTTGGGTGTTAGGTGCACAATTCCTACATTGTGTCAAAACATGTGTCTAGGATTACACAGCCATTAAAGTGCTCTAGTACATTTGATTAAGTGTACTAGAACCGAGTGTCTGTATTGTGACCACCCTAACCTCTTTTTGTCTTGCCAGCCCTAGGGATGAGAAGTCCTTACCTCTGTGTCAGTGTTTTCTGTTCAGTTTTTCTGTTTTCTGTTCAGTTTTTCTGTCTTCCAATACCTGTTTAACTAATTCTTTGTATTAAATTATCTTTGTTGAAATACCTACTGTGAACTCTGTTTTCCTCACTTATTCATCCAGATAGTCTTTTGTTCTGTGGTGTGTTTCCATTTAGCAAACATCTATCAGGACCCTAGGATGTGCCAAGACCTGGGCTAGTTGCTTGAGGCTGCAAAGCTGAATAGATCACAGGCCCTAACCTCAAGATGACAACAGTCTAGCAGGGGATGCAGCCACAGGAGTTTAGGAGTGTTTCTCAAAGTGTGGCCAAAGAACACACGTAACAGATTTTTAAAAAGAAACTTGTTCCACGGGCATCTTAACTAAGCTCCCCAGGTATTCTAATGCCCCCCGAAGTCTAAAAACCAGGGTACGTGCCCACATAGAATGCAGCAAGGCGAGGTAGCCAAGCACTCAACATAGCACATAATTCATTCTTCAACCTCCTTTTGCTCACTTAGCCATCTTTTGAGGCTCAGGTTAAGTCTCATTTCTTCTATGAAGCCTCCTCTAATGTTTTTCACCTATATGGAACTTTTCTTTTTCAGAATTACAAAAGCACTTATAGCCTGGACCATACAATTTAGCACTTAGATGTTTTCCAAATGCTTCAGAATTGCTGATTTTTTTTTGTCTCTGAGTCTAATGCAGATTCTGGGGATGGGAGGTATGGGGGAATAGTGCTACTCCCCTCCTCCTCAGCACTGAGAGGTGAGGACTGGCAGAGGATGAAGTTACCTGAAATGTGAAGTATTCATCTGCGGGGGCATTCAGCATGTTACATATCTGTAAAACAAGAGGAAACAAAAGTCCTGAAACATCAGGTGGTGGAGCCATTAAACTTGCAACGCAGAACAAGAAAGAATGCATCGGGTGGAAGAGTTCCTTCCATAGCTCTCTATGACACGAAGGCAAATTCTTCACACTGGACCTTGGCTAGGCCAAATTTGCTAATAATACATTGAAGTTAATGTCCCTTCTGCTAATTATGTCATTGGATTACATGTAGAACCATCTCTGCTCCTTTCCCTTCTCCCAGCCTCTAAGGATTCTTCTTCCAATTCAAAGCAACTGGATGAATGAACACTGCCAAAAACACAATCACAACACTGCAGAAAAAACAAATATGCAAATAAATGCTGTAAGTATATTTCAGAAACTTAGATCTAAAGGGGGAATAAATAAAAATGCCAACAAAAAGAAATATTGAAAGCACTGAATATTCTTGTAGGAAGGACACTTGATGGCAAAAAAAAAAAATGGCACAGGTGGTAAAGAAGCCCAATGTTGGAGAAAAGTCACCCATGAAAAGGAGAAAGGTCAGCTATTAGTGGTTGAGGACAAGCAGAAAATCTATGGTGACCCTTGTCCTCTGACCTTGAGACTTATGGGTCCTATCAGAGGTCTCTTCTTTGTTGTCTTCCTACACCTGACCTCTCCTAGCCAGACATGGCCTACTGTCTGCTCCACTCCACATGACAAACCAAGCAAAATCTTCACTTCTTTTATCAACTCACAACATTTTGTATTGCAATCCTTGGCGAAGTTCTCTCTTCACATATTTTTCTCTTTTGTCAGTAATCTCTTATGCTTCAAAAGTCTTGGTTCCAAAGGAACTGTGCTTGAGATCGAATTCAACCTAGCATGAATCATGGTCGTGGACTTCCAAAATACTCTGAAATTTGTGTGGTTGCAGATGAAGAAGCTGGGAAATGGATCAATCTTTCTCATGTTGACAAAATATTGTCTTGTAGGGTTTAGGATTCTCTAGTTAACTTACATTCAACCGCCAAGATTCCCCTCTCCTACAACATTCTGTGCCAAAGAGAGTGGCCAGCTTACCTTTTCTTGATACATTCTTGCTTTCACATTTGTTTCCATCTCTTAGCTAATAAGAGTTTCATCCAATATTATTTAAGATTTTAATTTGTTCAATAACTTACAAATCCATTTTCAGCAACATATGTTGGCAACCCACTAACAAGAGTCCAGTGGTCCACAGGAGGTGTCCTTGAGGAAGAATGAAAGAAAGACGATCATTGCTGTACAGAGAAATTCACTTTGTACAAAAAAAGAATGGCAATTCCTACAACAGCTTTAGGACAATACTCACGGAATCACTTTGATCTCCTCTTTTCCGTGTAAAATGTAATCGATTATTTTATAAAATATGATTTCCTAAGAGGAGAAAGATTGTAAGAAAAATCTTATTTCCTAAAGAAAATGCTTTTCATTGACAAACTAATACTTTAAAACTCATTTAAATAGGACCTCTTTCCCAATGACATTTTTCTACATAACATAAAATTACTAAACTACTCATGTTCTGATTACAAACTTGTAATAAAATTAGAAATATTATTGGCTGTTCATCTACATGAACAAGCTTGTTGAACTGGATTTAAAAAGCTGAATTCACCCAAAAATTTTTAGGGGAAACTTGTCTTTCCTTTAACTGATCCTTATCTATCATCCAGAAGTAGAAATATCTCATTGAACAATTCCAGAAATATCTGCCTGATAACTTCAGTGGAACAAATCAAGTAACTTCTCAACCTCAGTCAATGCTTTCCCTCCCCAGCTGTAATCCCCAGTGATGTCTCTTCCCAGGGAGCATTTTCCACTTTGAAGCACTTGATGATCTGAAAAAGTGCCTCAGAAATAAGATTCTGTGGACACATTGTCAAAGCTGGAAGGGACTGGAAAACTAGTCTACTTCTTTAGACGGATGAAGAAAATGAGGCCTGGACACATTCTATGCCATTACCTTCCCTTTCAGTGGTGGTTCCTGCCCTGTGATGCTTGCTGTCAAGGGGGAAGTAAATCTAACCCAACCCTTCCCTGGAGATTCCAATCCAGGATGTCAGAAGGACTTGGACACAGTATATTTAAAAAGCTTGGCAGGTGGCTCTGATGCATCCCTCCCTATTGAGAACTACTGATCCACCAAACCCTGGCTTTACAAAAAAAGGAAATTGAAAAGTTAAACAATGAGTTAAGGCAAAAGCCACCCAGCTAGCTTGGGGTAAAGCTGGGACAGGAATTCCAAACTCCATTGTGCAGTACTCTTTCTACTCCAAGGTCTCACATAAAGTTACAGGACTAGAACCCAGACCTTCTCAGCCGCATGGTTTTTCCTCTATGCCTGGCTGCCTCTGGTTTTAGCTACTTGCACCATGCACAGATATCACCAAGGTAGATGTCTGTACTTACTCTGCCATCTGGTGTCTTCGGACCTTTGTAAGGCTCGACCTCGCCAAGCTTGATTGGCCATTCATCATAGAATTCCTGGAGGTGATTATATTTAAACGTTATTAAACGAATTGTTCCATGACCTACCATATCTTATATGAATTTCATGTTTACATATTTTATATTAATTTATAATTCTAAAATTTTAGAGCTGGAAAAGACCTGTAATTCCCAGTAATACTGCTCATATGAACTTGTGATTGTGAACAAGACACTTAAACTTTTCCATCTGTAAAATGGGGATAATAATAGAATCAATACTATGGGGTCACTGAGAGGATTAAATAAATAATAAATACACATCACCTACCCTAGCACATAATTGAAAGTACTCAGTATACAGAAGCTCTTTTACAGATAATTAAAATAAATCTACACAGGTTAAAAGGCTTGGCCAAGGTCGTGCAGAGTAGCTAAAGTGTTGGTTCTTCCTTGCTAACAGGACCTGATTTTATTTGGGGATCAGGTGGTAATTTGTTCAGAGAATATGGCCTCTGCACAGCCTATGAAAGGTTTATATGAGGTGTTTGGATTTAGTTGGAAGGCAAGCATATGGCCCAGTTGTAGATAATGAAGAAGGAGAAGTCTCCCAGGGAGCTTCTGGAGAAAGCTGTTACTCAGGTGACAGGTGATGGAAATGACATTTGTAGGAAATGTCTCCCAGTTTTGTCGTGTCTATATGCCATACCTTGAGATGCAACAGCCATCTTGCCATCATAAAAGGAGACCTCGTTAGCATGCTGAAGGTACAGAGACCTGGCCTAGATAAAATGTAATGCACCTGGAACTTTGATTACTCTACTGAGCTCTGAATTAGCCAGCCTAAGATTTGCCCTACCTTGGGACTTTTTGTTCAATGAGATAATAACTATCTTAATGTCTAAGATGCTTTCACCTGGATTTAAGTGCCGCCCAAAACACCCTAGCCAATACAATCATGTAGTGAATCTCAGAGCCAGGATCAGAACCCAGCTCTCCTGATGCGTGGTCCGATGTTTATCCACTTAGAACAATTACTCTGAAAAAATAACTTCCCATTGCATGGGTAGTAATAAATATACATGACATGGTATTTATTAGGTATGTTGAACTAGTACAGCTTCAACAGAATTAATAAAACAAGATGAGAAATGAGCCTTATATTGTGTGTCAATAGTATTAAATATTTTATTATTTCTACTTTAAAATAATTATAACTTTTCAAAATACTAAACCTTGAATTGGTAAAGACAGTATCATTTATTATTCCCCTACTCTCTACTAGACACTATATATAGCTATGTCGATGTAGAATTAGGGAAGTTAAAAGACTTGCTGAAAAAAAGGACAAAGTCAGAGAACTGATATATATATATATCTCCAAAATATACAAAGAGCTTAAAACTGAACAATAAGAAGATAAATAACACAATTAAAAAAATGGACAAAAAAATCTGAACATGTCTCTAAAGAAGGTATACAGATGGCGAATAAGCACATGAAAAGATGCTTCACATCACATGTCATCAGAGATATGTAAATTAAGACAATGAGATACCACTACACACCCATTAGCATGGCTAAAATCTAAAATACTGACATCACCCACTGCCAGCAAAGATGTGGAAAACAGAAACTCATTTACTGCCAATGGAAATGCAAAAAGGCATAGCCACGTTAGAAGATAGTCTGGCAGTTGCTTATAAAGCTAAACATACTCTTACCATATGATTCAGCAATAATTCTCCTTGGTATTTAACAGAAGGAGTTGAAAACATATGTCCACATAAAAATCTATGCTATATTCATAATTGACAAATTTTGGAAGTAACTAAGATGTCCTTCAGTAGGTGAATGAATAAATTGTGGTGAATCCAGACGATAAAATAGTTTTCAGCATTATAAAGAAATGAACTATCAACTATGAAAATATTTGAAGAACATTTACATGCATATTGCTAAGAGAAATAATCCAATCTGAAAAAGCTGCATACTGTATGATTCCAACTAGATGGGATTATGGAAAAGGCAAAACTATAGAGTCAATAAAAAAGAAAACAAGTGGTTACCAGGGGCTTGGGTTAGGGAGAGGGAAGAATGAATAAATGGCATACAGAGGATATTTCAGGGCAGGCGAACTATTCTGAATAATGCTATAATGGCAGATATATGACATTATGCTTTTGTCAAATCCCATAGAACTGTACAACACAAAGAATGAACCCTAATGTAAACTGTGGACTTTAGTTAATAATAGTGTATCAATACTGATTTATCAGCTGTAACAAAGGTACCACATCAATGCAAGATGTTATAATAGAAATAGATAATAGGGGAAACGGGGAGGTGGTGGAGAAGAAGACATATGGGAAGGTGCTGAACTTTCTGCTCATTTTTCATGTAAACCTAAAATTTCTCTTAAAAGTGAAGTCTATTAATTAATATTTTAAAAAAAGAAAAAGGACTCATCAAAGACACAAACAACTAGGAACTAGAAAAGCCGAGCTTTGAGCCTAGATTTTTTTTTTTTTTTGGTTCCAAAATACATACTTTTAACTCTGTGCTGCATTTTCTTGGCAGTGGTTCTTATAATCTATTCTGACTGATTATTTACACAGTGTATCCATTTTTTAATGGATCACATTTCATGTGATGAGTGTATTACAGGTGATTTTAGGCAAGACAAAATGTATGGAACAACGAGGACCTTCTCCTTGGTCATGTCCAGCAGTCCAATGGAGTATCGTTCACAATTCAGATATGTTCTAACTGTGTAAAGCGCTTTGTGAAACTGTCGCTCAATATCTGTGAGCTCTTCAAACACTTTATTGGCTGACCACATAAGGATCTGAAAGTAGGTATTAAAAAGAAAACAGTTAGAACAAAACACACTATGAAAAGACAGAACTTTGGCCAGATGAAAACAGGAGGTGCATCAAATACAATGAAATACCTATCACTAGACCAGGCAATTCCATTTTTGAACCTGTACACATCCAAGAAATTACTGATTCTCTGCATGAGATGATGATTACACCTTTGTAAGGCTCTGGGTTTCTGAAGAGGGAGAAGCAAACTTTTTGGCTTCAAAGGGCCAGTGACCTACAATTGGATAGAGACAGCCCCTGGGCACAGGGCACGGTATTACTGGCCCATTGTCTCCTGCTGGTCCTTGTGGAGAGAAAACCACATGCCTCCTTGCATGTGTCCTGAGCTAATCAGAGGTAACCCTACCTGGACAGTTAGGATGGGAAGAAACCTTGAAAGCCCTCTATTCCAACCTCCCCCAGATACACACAACATTGTACTGATGAGGAAATAGGCCCAGAGAGTGGTCCCAACTCAGGTATCCTGGTTACCTACCAATGTTGTCCTATATACTCCTGGCCCAAGATGGAAACAGACTTTAGAGGAGTGATTTGCTCCTGAAATTTATAGGTTGACTATGTACCGGGAACTGCTAAGAGACTGACCTGAACTAATTCATCTAATGACCATTTAATAGTCACCGCAACCATGGAGGGCAGGTATGATAATGATCATCACTATCTCATAGGTGAAGAAATCATGTCTCCCAGGATGAAAACTGAAGAAAGGCAAGCCAGTTGTATACAGAGGGGCAGACAGGTGGGGATGGAAGGCCAGGGCAGACCCTGAGAAGACACCTGGCTCTGAAGTTTGGGAATTGGCTCCATGTGGCCTAAACCCCCATGAGGGAAAGGAGGGATCTGGGCTCATTGCCTCTCTCTCTCTCTGGGTCCCTTTGTCAGAACAAGTCAGCATGGCGTGATTAATGTCACCTTCCCTTTACCTGGCTTCGTCGGGATTCAACACTGTACAGGTAGTTGGTATGATGAAGCTTTAGGATGATAGAAACAAAAGTGAGGTATTTGGAAAAGACCTATAGATGGCAGAGAAAAACAAATTAGGTGTGACGTCTTTCTTTTAAGTGTGTAACAAGTAAGTTTCCTGAGCCTCCAGCTGGACGCCCAGCCTTACCTCTTCATCCTGTGTGGAGAACGCAGGTGCATTTACTTTGTTTACTGCCATAACCACAGCAAGAACCTCTTTGCCCATCACGACTGGGTTTGCCAGCAGGTTTCTGGTGACATATCCAGTTTGTTTGTCCATGAAGTCAGAAAAATGGCTGTTCTGAAAGATACATTCACACATTTGCCAAAGGAACATAGAACCATGGAGTGTCGCTCTAGAGATGGCCACAGGTCTTTCTGTCTAACCCAAGTCATATCGACAGGTAACCAGGGCCCCAGCACAGTGGACCTAAGCAAACACTACCCGATCCTATGATTGCTTAAAATGAAATTACCCATTTCAGAATGAACATTTTCAATCTGAACTTCAGCTTAGCTAGGTTAGGCTGAGGTTGAGCCAGGGGATAAAAGGGGATTGTCATGGCCAAATGGAAGGAAGGTGTTAAGAGGAAGGGAGAGAGAGACAAAGGGCGGCAATGAATAGAATGTGTGTGCTTGGAAGGAGAGCACAGCTGGAGTTACAGGCATATTTCAAAGAGTTCTTTTTACTTACAAAAGTAAAACGTGCACTTGAAACCAGAGAACTAGTACATCACAACACGAAGAAAACATTAGTGATACCCCCAAACTCCTTCTGATCTCACCTACTCAAGAAAATCAGTGTTAATTGCTTGGTGTGTCACCTTCAGTGTCTTGCTCCATGCTTGAACAACGGTGTTTTTGTTTGTTTGTTTGTTTGTTTGTTTTTTAAATAACATTTTTTCCCTAATTTACGCAATACTTTCATAACAATATTTTATGGACTTTCCTCCAGACCAATGCATATGGTTGTGAATTTGTCTCTGGATTCTTGCACGCTACTCCACAGTGTGGGAGCTCCATGATCAGCTCAACCATCCTCCACTGACTCAGTCTATTTATAGTTTCCCCACTGCTAGCAATGCTGCACTAATCATTCATACTTTTATTTTTATGAGATGGGCTCCCCAAAGTGGAAATTACTTTTGCTGGATCAATAGGTATATGCAGTTTTTATTATACAGATTACTTTAACCAAAAGTTGGAATTCTTACTTCCACTGGTCATGGGTGAGAGGACCACCCTCTCACCAACACTAATCCTTACCAATTTTTATTGTCTTACCAAACTAATGTCTTTTATTCATATTTCTTATTTTTCATATTCATATTTCATATTTCTTATTTATTCATATTTCTTATTTTTCTCTTTGGGAGAGAGGAAGTGGATCTTCCCTGATACAAGCTGCGCAAAAGATGTAAGTGCAAGGGCAGAGACATGAGTCTGGAGAGGTGTACAAACGAAAGGGCTTGAGAAGAAGGTCAAGGACAGCAGTCATTTTATTAGCTGTAATTTAGAGAAATACCTGTTCTACATGGGTGTAGGCTCAGCCTTCCATGGCCCTTACTATCTCCTCTTTGAACTTGAGGCTTCTTCAATTAGAAATGAACTTTCAGCCTAATTCTGAGACTCGTTGTCCCAAATTAACGCGACATTGCTTTCATAAGTCCTATTATTTTTATTTCCCCGTGTTGATGGTGTTTCTAAGAGCAGCACAAACCTTGGATGCTGGACTTTGTACAGCTTCCTAAAATAAAAATATGAGAGTCCACTGATGTATAACTTCCATGCTAGAATTTCTTCTAGGGAACAAGGGTTGCTTGGTCAACAGAACTCACAGCTCAGCTCAAAGCAATAGTCCCTAGCTGTGCCTCAGAGTCACCTGCAGAAAAATGGCCTCACAGCAGACCCATCATAGCCTAAGCTTCTGAAGTGGAGTCTGTCTTCCCCCAGGAATTTGTACTTTTAGTAGGTGAATGAGCCCTATGGAGGATGCCCAGAAATGCAACCCTTTACAAAGAAAATGTGAGGTGCTAAGGGAGGAAAATGCGGACTCTCACCCCAGATCTCTTCTATACCTTTTCCAACACTGAACCACTCAAACCAACAATTTATTTAGGAGGCAACATCAGACAGTGGTAAAGAAGGTTCTAGAGTCAGACTTCCTTGGCTGAAAAACAGGCCCCCGTTGACTAGCTGCAGGATCCGGGGCATGGCATGTAACCTCTGCATCTTTGATTTCTAATCTGAAAGTGGGAATAACAAAATTATCTACTATCTAGAGTCCCTGACATGAAGATAGGATAACATAATACAGGTAGAACACGTAGAAAAGTGTCTGGCACATAGTGGGTGCTCAAAAAATACTAAAAAGAGAAATCTTATCCAGGACCTCCCTGGATAAGAAGTAGTTCTCTTTTGCAATTAGCTTTTTGCTTCTAGTTCTAGCTTTTCAAACCAATTCCAATCACTGAAGAAATTAGGTGCTCTTAGCTGATGTCTGGAAGCCCACTTCTTTCTGAGGGCCAACACTTTGCCTCATGCCATCAAAAGCCATATTTCTTTCCTGACTACTTTATCTGTTACTTCTCTGTTGCTTTCTGTAGCATCTTCACTTTCAGCCCAGGAGGTCCCCAGATTTTGTTAAGTTATTTTTTTCCTCTTAATTTGCCATTTGCCCAGGCCAGTTCACATTCCGTTTTCCTGCGAACCTATTTCACATTAAAGATCATAGTCACTTTCATTTATACAGCAATTCTGGGCACTCAAGGAATAATCAAAATACCACAAACATGCACCACAGGATGGAGTCAGGCAGCATCTCTTGGCTAACAAACTTCATTCTGCAGCTTCAATATTTGATGCTGTTTTGTCCTAGATTCTAAACACAAGGTAATACAGTCAAGCTCAGTTGGCTGTTTTGAGAAAATGGCCTATGAGTTTCAAAATAGAATGTTTGCTTATCATTATATCTGAAAGTTCTGGATAAAACCATCCATCGAATTTCAGAGTAGGTAAACTGAGATTTTCTGTTTTGTTTTGTGTTTTTTTTTTATTTCCACTAGCTCAAACAATCCTTACTGAAGTTCATTTGAATAAATCTTGTATTTCTCAAATTCATAAACTCCCCTTAATGATCCTTTTTCAAAGGAGCCACAGAAGGCGACTGGAGAGGAGATTGTCTAGAGCAGCAGGCTGCCTGGATTCCTCATCCAATCTCAGCTTCGTTAAATTCTGATTGAATACCATTATCCCTTGAGATCAGGAGTCAGAAAGAGAGGAGAGAAGAAAGTCAGAGGAGGGAGGAAAGGGACTTGTGAGCATCCTGTTAATCATTGCAAACTTAGGACTTCTCTGTGGCTTTCTTTTAACCACAAGCAGAATGAGAACCACCCATCCATAGAGCTTATCAACAGCTTTTCCAATAGAAATAGAAATGATTAACTTGAAGAGAATATCTCTCAGGTTCCTGTTATTCAAAGTTTTCCTGCCTTTAATCCATTTTAAACTCAGGCAATAACCATTGACCCAGTTTTGGCCACCCACACCCAGGCCCCCAACCTCTTTTGGCATAAAGCTAATATTGTCACAGTTGTCATTTACTGAGCACCTACCACAAGTTAGGCGCTTGATGTCCACTTAATCTCTACATTAGGTTACCTCTATTTCTCAGGTGCAGAAACTCAATCCATCACCTTTACCTAGTTTCAGACTTGGATCTGCGCCCAAGTCTGACCGATGCCAAAGCTCTTCAGACACCATCCTGTGGCTTCCCTGGTACCACCTTTGTGGACCCCCAAGGTTGGGAGTGTCCACTTCTGCCTTTGTTTAGGTGTGAGAAGTTTTTCCCTCTCCCATGCCCACACTGCCAGCCAGAGAGAAGTCAAATGTGGTCAGCAGTATGGTAAAAGAGGGAGGCCTCCAAAGACCTGGTTATGGCATTACTGACCTTGAGAAGATTCTTACATAGGATGGAAATTAAAACGTGCCTTTCGCACAGGGTCTTTGCCAAAATCAAGTGAGAGTAAGAATGTGAAAATCTGTATAAAATGCCAAATGCTATGCAAAGTGAAAAATTAATAGAAATTTCATTTAAAACATCAGTTTCCATCACCTTTCTCTTTGCAGATTTTTACCGCAGTGACTGAAGTGTGGGTTTGGTGAGGATGGAAGGAGCACTAGGCACAAAGTGAGGAGGCCTTGATTCTATTTCAGCCCTTTGCATTCACTGACCAAACCATGGACTCGGAGACATAAAGCTTCCATGACCTCAACTTCCTGTCCTCCCAAGGAAAGGGGTAAGCTAACAACTCCAGTAGCCATTTCCATCAAATATTCCAGTTTGACTTTAATGTGCTTCCAAAGTTGAAAAGCACCACTGTCATAGGAAATGTGCTTAGAAGCAGTAGTGATGGAGAACAAATAAGTCCTATGTCTCTCCTGAGCTCAGGAGGGTGTCTATCTTTAACACATACATCTTTATCCCACCCCTAGCAGCCAGAGGCCCTCAAGAAAAGGAAGGCACGCACACACACACACACACACACACAATTTGTGCTCTATCCATGCAGAGCGCTCACCATGGACAGGTACAGATTAGGGCCACAGGATCTTTTAAGCAGCTCCACACTGCCATTTTCTTCTGTGTATGGAGACCTGAGCTTATTAATAAAGTATTACAGCCAGGGTCATTTTATCCAGAAAAAAAATAAATTTTGCATGTCATTTTCTTAAGTTTGATGTCCTAGTAATTTTGGAGATGGCCTCAGTTGGAGACTGGCAAGAGGTATATTCCCGTGAGAAAACAGAGGGTGTGCGCAACTCCTAACTCGTGTCCAGAACATCTTGCCATGGGCACACCTCGGTTTAGTCACCTGCAGCAGCTGCAGTGGGCCTCAACAACCTACTTAAACCTGCTTAAACTCGCTGAAGGGAGGAGTGGGAGAAGACTGAGCCCAGCAGCAACCCTTGCACCTCAGGGCTGTCCTGTGGTTGTTTGCCAAGTGCTGCTAATGTTTGACAACTCCTGAGCCTTCCGTATCCACGTGTCCCTCCTCCAGTAATCAGCTTCGGGAGGCATGAGGAAGATTATCCTTCTGCCTCCAGCTACTGGCTTCAAAAGCCAGCAATAAACCTCTGCACAGAAAGCCTGTCAGGGTCTGCTCCCAATGAACTCTGTGCCAGCATAATCCACTTCTCTCCTTTTGTAAATAGCAAAGCAAAATAATGGGACATGTTTGTTGAAAGAAAAGAAAAGAAAAGAAAAGAAAAGAAAAGAAAGAAAGAAAGAAAGAAAGAAAGAAAGAAAGAAAGAAAGAAAGAAAAGTGGGGGTGCTGCCAGAAGAAGCTCCCGCTGGTTATTGCTGAGTGGAAGGATGATGGGTCATTTGCATTTCCTCTTTTTCACCTGTATTTTATAATTTTCCTAAAATGAACAAGCATTGAGGTGGTGAGGAGAAGGAGTTAAATTTTATGTTTTTAAGTAAGCATAACATTTGTGAATATGCTGTTCGGTTTCCAGGAGGGTCCAAATGTCTCATTTACCTGATTGGAATTCATTCTCTATAGATCTGAGTGTGGGGGGAGGGTTGGGATGGCCAACAGCACTTAATCATCATTGAAATTTATATTTTTTAATGACCTAAATGTGAACTTCTGAACTTTCAAATGGTATCATTTTTCTTTTTGCTCATTTGGTCTATAGGTGAAAGAATCTACAGATGGGCCAATCCATCCCAAAGAACTTCAAAGGGATGTGGGCGACTCAGGAGTCTCAGCATCTGGCTCGTTGGCTGATCTCACCACTAGGCGGGCCTGCTTTGCCATCTTGTTCAGAAGGATAGTGCCCAGGGCATGGAGGAGGTGTAAGGGGGAAGGTGTGTACTGAACCAAGCCGAGAGAAGTTGCCTGACAAAATGCCAAACTTGAACAAAAACATTGTTCATTGTTTATCTGAAATTCAGATCCAACTGGGCCTCTCTGTTTTTAGTTACTAAGTCTGGCAGCCCTGGCCCCAGGTGCTCCTCCTCCCTGTTACCCCCACTTTTCAGGTTAGAGCCAAACCATTGTCACAAGGATGGCCCCTTGGACTTCAGCTTTCTCTCCCCCTGTCCCTCCATGGCTCTGTCAAGACCTCATCTCTGTCCCGCTGTCATAAGGCCACGTACCTTTTTCACATCTGGGACATTCAGGGCTTTCTTCGTGTGAGCAACCCAACCTACTATCCCGATGTCCAATGGAAACACGACTTCTTTGTCAGGGGCCACCAGGTTATCCTCAAACCTGGAGGTCGGGGTGACGTCGAGCAGCCTGGAGGCCACCTCGGGTGCGCCGTTGCGGGCCCGGCACAGGAACAGGCTGCAGCGCTCGGCCTGCAGCAGCTGCGCCAGCCTTTGCAGGGCCCTGTGCGCCGCCAGCTCGGCGCTGCCCGCCTCCTCCCGCACCGCCTGCAGCAGCTCCAGGCACAGGGCCGACTCCTCCTGCAGGGACAGCCCAGGGAAGCACGTGCTGGCTGTGCCCTGTGCTCCGCTGGGCTCGGAGGCTTCTCCCAGCGGCGCCGTCCGCAGCTTCTTGTCGAAGTACTCCTTGGCAAACTGCGGGTTATCCTCCAGGTATCTCTCCACGGCCCCTTGGCTGATCTCACCCATGGCGTGGCTTGCTTTGCTGCTCTTCTTCTGGAAGGAAGACCCTCAGAGCACCACCTTAGGCAGAGTACCAATAAGGAACTACATCCTGGTTAAGGTTCCTGAGAAATCCTAAAGGGCACCCGGTGCGACCCCCCAAAGCGGGGCAGAATGGTTGCTCGGCAGAGCTTTCAATCTGCCTGTAATGCTTGGCATGTGACAGAAGGTCCTGGCTTAGACTGGGACTCAGGAAGCACAGGATTACGGAGTTCTTCGGGACATGAAATCCCCTACCATTATTAGCTCATAAGTCCTGAGAGAATCCTCAGAGCATTTTTAGATCAGCCAGGTAAGTGGCAAGTCAAAAGTGACAATTCCAGAAAAAAAATAGCTGCTCATGGGCGGCTGACTTCTGCAGCTAAGAATCATCAGCTTATTAATGAGTTAGAGTACAATAGCATCAATTGACAGCTTGAATCACTTTTTATGATAGTGATGTAAAGTGAATATAGATAGATCTCAGTTGTATCTTTTTGTTTGTATAGGAACTTTAGTGAACACTGGGGGAGATGCAAGGGTTTAGTATCAATGCAACATAACAGTTAATATTAATCTTTCCTTTTTTGAAAAGTCCTTTGATCATCCACATTTCTTGGCCTACTTCTCTAAAATCCTCACCTCTCTTTTCCCCTCACTTTAGAAAGCTGGACCTCAGAAGTGTTTTGAAGGAATAGACCTTCCGCCTATTTCTAGAGAGGTGAACCTGGCAAAACATTTGCCTGTGATCCAAGCCTAATCAAGCCACAACATAAATAATAATCCTTGTCAAGACACATGATCACAAAAAGCAACCCACACAGCTGCTTCCTGGGTTTTCTGGCTAAGCATATTAATTTGGATTTTGTTTTCAATAGTAACAGCCAGAACTCATGCATTTTTGCTCTAAGGTACAGCCTGTTAAATCTACTGGATAAAACCTGTCTTGTCTGTTGCTAGGATCTTTAATGTCTCAGGGGCTTCTAGCCTGGAAAGAACAGTGACTACTACTTAGTTTTGTTTAATGTTCAATTTATTAAGCTTTTACATTGATTAAGCACATTTTCTCAAATATTTAAACACTATTATGCAGCTGATAAGTCCAACTACACATTTCATGAACCGATTTCCTTGAATATTTAAATGTTGATTTCAACCTTAGTCAAGGTCTTTTATTAAACATTGCAATACAGCTACTACAAACTTTATGTGACAAATTCTCTTGACTGGAAACACACATAATATATTACAGTGACACGAAAAGTTATTGTTACACCCACATTTAAGTCCATTTCAAAATAGCAACCCTATGCTAGCAATCCAAACTTAAAGCTTTACCTCTCTAGAGTAGCAGTCCCCTACCTTTTCGGCACCAGGGACCTGTGCTCCTATGAGAATCTAATGCCTGATGATCTGGGGTGGAGCTGAGGCAGTGATGCTAGTACTGGGGAGTAGATGCAAACACAGATAAAGCTTCACTCACTCTCCCACTGCTCACCTCCTGGTATGAGGCTCATCCCTAACAGTCCACAGACTGGTACCCCTCAGCCCTGGGTTGGGGATTCCTGCTCTAGAGTGATAATAGTCTTATTAGACAGAAAAGAAAAAAAAATCCACACAGGGTGCAGTGTCTAGGTGATGAAATGAGAGATTCGTGGTCAGTATTTCATTTTTTCAGGGCACAGAACTCAAATAGCATTTCACTAGTCTATGCCACTAGCTATGTCTCTTCTTATCGGTGAATTCACTTGCTACCTTAAAGGATCTTGTCAAATACACACCTTTTTTTGTACCTCCCACTGTCACACCCTAGTCTAGTCTCAGGAGCATTCTCCTCAGATTACTATTTACTGCATAACACCTTATTAGCATCTCACTGTAATTAGAATAATGCAGAGATTTTTCTCATAAGAGAAAGGAGTTGAGTCAGCTGAGTCATCCCTCCTATGAGACCATCATCTTCTCATACAGTTTTGGACATTTGGACATTCTTTCTTCCTAATAATCCAGTGAGACTGTGGTGCAGTTTCTACTTCTCTCAAAAGTATATGGTGTGCTCACAATTCCCTGAGTTCATCTTTTCCTCTTTAAACAGAGAAAAAAACACATACCTGCATTTTATATACAGATTTATACTCTATAAGAATAACAAAATATGCATATATGTTAACATCCTCTACTTATAATCCACATTCTTGTTTTTATAATTACTTCTAGATTCATTTGCTCATTCTTTCAACACATGTCTGTTGGCTGTCCATTATAAGCAAGACACGGTACTAGCTCCTGTAGAGACTTCATGTTCCTCTTATCTGATTGTCTTCTCCTCCTAGTTATATGGGAAGATTATTCTTCTCTGCTCTCCCCCATTCCCACCCCCCATAAAGCCATGTGACTAACTTTGGCCTATGGGTTGGGGCATAAATGTCTCTTCTAGGTAGGAACAATTAATTGCAAGTATGAAATGCTCCAGCTTTCCTTTCTTCCTGTTGCCGTATCAGTTCCAGAGGGAGAGGCCTCCTGAATCCCAGAGTGAGGATGTCATGAACAGAGACCCCTGCTGACCTGAGACAGACATATAGCATGAATAAGAAATTAACCTTTGTTATTTTTAAGCCTCTGAGATATGAGAATTGTCTGTTACCACGGCATAACTGAGTCAATCCTGACTCTTACACTTCTACTGCAGGGGATAAATGAGCCTTGGTCCCAGCTTTACAAGCTCTTGTGGTGGAGTAAGAGAGATAAAACTAGTGCATAAAAAGTCATGGAGCATAGAACAGGATATGTTAAATACCAGAAGTAAGGTACATACATATGACTATGAGAAGTCATATGCCATAGATACAGGACATAAATATGGAATTGTATCTAGAGTGGATGGAGATTGAGTAGAAATTGAGTGTGTTCCAGGTTTGGTAACAGCAACAGCAATAACATGGAGTGTAGAGTAATGGGGAATAGATTTAAGATCTGGAAAGAAAGGTTAGGCACAGATTATAGGGGCCCCAATGGCTAGACTGAGGATTTCAATTCTGGAAACCTTTGGGGACAGAAAATAAAATTAGTAGAGTTCTTCTCTACAGACTTAATCTGGTGCTTAGAAGAACAAATTGGGGAAAAGAAATCCTCAACTTTCACATACGGATAAAGAAGATATATTCATTTGATTCATTATCAAATACTCCAAAAATGCGTATAAGCATTTGACCCTGCAATTCTGCCTTTATGAATTTATCTCATAGAAATAATTAAGAATGTATGTGAATTAAAGTATTTATAGGCATGCTCATTAAAATATGATTATAAAAATAAAAGATAAGAAATAGCCTAGATAGTCAACAATAGGAGATTGAGTAAACAGATGGCATTATATCCATAGAAGAGAAAAGTATACCTTTGTCAATAATACTGCTGTAGAAAAAAAATATTGCTGTAGAAGTCTATTGATATATTTGATATGAACAGATATGTATGATATTCAGTAAATTTCAAGATAGTATTATGGTTATACATATACACACACATATAGGGAAGTATATAGATACCAAAATGTTAACAGTGATTATTTTCAAGTGGTAGGATTAACACATTTTCTTCTTTTTTGCCTACCCTATTTTTCTAAAATAGATACAACAAATATATATAATTTATGTAATAAAGAAATGTGTTAATTTATAAACAAAGTTTTTAAGGCTATTTTCACAGACAATGGGGAAGATTACTTGGGAATGAAAAAAGAAGGAACAAATGTGAGACACAATTTCAGGCAACAACTGACAGGACAATCATTTGAAAAAGCAAGCAAAAAAGAGCAATCACTGGTGACTACTTCAAGTATTAAATAACATTTTATAAAAACAAAGAATTTTTAAGAGAAATATTAGAAGCCTACCTTTTAGCACACACACAAACATTGCTTCTTCTTTTACGTCCCAGACTGACCCCCATCATCTCCAGTGCTCTTCTTCCCGCAGGAGGGTCCTCGCAGTGTCTCTGGCTTGTGCAGACAAGCCTCTGGGTCTTTTACTAGCTGTTTAGTCATAGACACTAAAAAAACAAAATTTTTTTTAAAAAAATAAGATTTAAAAAAAATTACTGAACAGTCTACTTAGAATGAATTTTTAACTCTCCAAATAATTGTTTATGGTTAAACATCACTGTTTAATTTTTATGTCAGCATTTCTAGTTCTTTAAAGCAGAGTTGTTTGTTTGTTTTTTTAATAGAGCATTAACTGGTATGGAGAATGAGAGAAAAAAAATCACTATTTTAGATGTTGTAGATATTAACAAGCATTTATTTAGATAAAACGTATCTGAAACAGTAACTCAATGTGAAAACTTCATTCTATTTAGACAAAATATTTAACAAATATAAACCACAAGGTAATAACAGTAAAAAAAAAAAGTGATCATAAGAATAGCTAATGTTATAGTATGTAATCTGCGCCAGGCATTCTTCTAAGACTCTTACATGTATTATCTCATTTAATTCATACAATAACCTTATGAATTAGGTACTATTATTATCTATATTTTACACAGGAGAAAGTGAAGTTCAGAGAATTTAAATAACTTGCTCAAGGTCACACAGCTAGTAAATGACAGTGACCTACCTCAAAACTACCAGTTTAAATAGGATTAAATTAAAAAATACACTCAAGAAGTGTACAAGACATCATAGTAGCTGCTCACAGGGTAATATACAAAAATCTTTCCTTTAAAGAAATTAGGATCGAAACATGTATTATGAAATGTCAAACACCAATACAAGAGTTAAATAAAAATTCCAGAAACTCTTTTTAAAAGCTTACATATGTTCTAAAGAATGGTTTAACATCTTTAAACTTCCTGCTTTACAAATTCATATTTATCAATAGTATGCTATATTAATGAACACACATAATATTTAATTCCAATACTGCTAAAAGTTTCCACTGAAGTTAACTATTTCAACAGAAAGTAATGCTCACATAGCATCCAAAATATATGCACATGAGGTTGAAGCACCAACAGAAGACTAACAACAATATCCTGAATTCACTGAGTGCACTTTGGATCATTATAGCGAACCCATTCTTCAGCTCCACTTTAGCTAAATTCTTTGTTCCTATCAATTTTCATCACCAAAAGGCGCCCCCTAAAGGCAGGGATGTCAGGCACATCCTGGTCCCCAATTGGGAAGGGCCATTTCACCTTGCTAGACAGAATCTTTATTTGCATCTAATTGATGGTTATGACCAGGTATCTTAGGGATAATTCAGTTTTTGGGTTCCATGTTATTTTCAACGAAATCAATAAAACTCACTGACAGCTTTATAAGTACTGAAAAAATTAGTTTGACTCTTTGTACCTGAACATGTTAGTGGGATAACTAATCTTTTCATTGTTCTACCAATTATTTTTGGCATCTTTTACAAGTGCAGTCAGAAAATAAATGCTACTCAATTTCCTCGCTTTTCATTTTTCTTGGCCTCTTTGGCAGGATATGGATGTAAATGTGTTTGTACAAAATAGAGCTGGTTGGAAATGCTTAATTTTATAATGGTAAGGATGTTCATTTCTTGCATCAGTTCTTTTTTCAATTATGGTTAAAACACGTTTCAGTATTTCCTAGGAGTTAGTGACTTGTTTGCTGCTGCATTAGTTAAGATAACACTAATTTCTGTTGTTACAGGTAACCCCCAAATCTCAGCAGCTTAATCTATTGTTAGTTTATTTCTCATTCACTTAAAGTGAATCACTGGTAGGGTCCCAGGCTAATGTAGGCTCCACCAGCAGGCAGATGAGAAAAGAGAGAGAATCAAGAAAATTGAATGTGTAGCTATCATTAACTCTGTCTGGGAGTAACAGATAGCACTTTTGTCCGCATTCCATTGACCAGAATTTGGGCACATGGCCTATGGCCTTATAGAGCTGCAGAATGTGGAGAGGTACCCCAGAGCAATAACTCTACACCATGAAAAAAGAGTGCAAATTTTTTGGCGGAAGGATGGTTAACCACCTCTGCTACATGAGCTATAAGTTGAGAAATTATGTTTTAGAAAGAATGACCTCTGACCAAGTTTTTAAAAAATAAATATTTTATGAAATGTACCTAAAGTGATCAATTTCAACAAAACAAATTAAATCAATATCTACTGATTGAACACCTACTACATACAAATCTCTAGATAAATCCTGTGGAAAAGTTGGTAGGGGTGGATAACAAGATGAATGAAACATGGATTGTCTCTTCATGAAATATGGCAAGAACTGAACTTTTTCGTATATTATGCACACTCCATAAGGTATAATTGAAAACATAATTTTACAGCTAGAAAAAAAGAGAAAACTATTTGCAAAGAGAATATTTCTATTATTTTCTGATTAAACATTTTCACTGTAGGAAAGTTTGGAAAATACAAAACAGTCCAAATCCAAACAAACAAACAAACAAACTCCTTTCAGTGGCCCTAATCCTATCATACAGAGGTAATCACTGCAAACATTTTTCTCATTAATATTATATCTGTATATGTATATTTGAAATTTTATTTTATAAAGATAAATTTCAAAGCACTGAAGTTAAAACATCAGTTGACCTGTATTCACATATTTGTAATCACGAAGAAATTCAAGAGAGAATGCCAAAATGAACTGTTATTCTGTGCTGATAACTGGGACACCAAGGTTTATGATTTATTACAGAGGGAGAGGGAGGGGAGAGGAAGAGGGAGAGGGAGAGGGAGGGGAGAGGGAGAGGGAGTGGGAGAGGGAGAGGGAGAGGGAGAGAGGAGGAGGAACAGTTATTGTAGAGAGCCAGATCTAAGCTAGACCTGGTTGGGGCATTGGCAAAGCCATGCCTGACTATGCAGTGATCTGCCAAAGACAGAGAAGCCAAACAGTTAACAGACAGCTGCTTCTAGTTTAGCATAGATAACCAGGTACAGACAGGCCTAGGGAAATTATTGCTGCCAGCAAGTTTCAAGTCCTGAGAAGAAGACTCCCACTCCCTCCTCCATCTTCAAAAGTATGTAGTAAACACACTGAGGTTGGCTCAGGGTCACTGTGTCCCACCAGGCCCCGCTTTTGTATATACTGTCTCCATGTTTCTCTCCATCCTTCCATTGCTCCCTCTCAGGTATATTAACCCTCTAACTGTGCAGGTCACAGGCAAGTGGGGCCCCAACGTGAGGCCTGAGTAAGGGGGAACTTTATCCTCCCACTGATGGGAAGGCTCTATTCGTTGTAAATGTCATTCATCCATCCGGGTGGAAGGACACTACTGGGGGGACACGTCCAACACTTAAAAGTAAGTGTATGGTGAAGGGTGGATTGATTTCGCTAGGTGTAAAACATGAGGAATTCTGGATCCCAAGAGAGGATCCTTTATGTACACATGCTTAAGGCTATGCTTAGAGCTAGAGGCTGTAAAGTAAAAAGAGAGCAATTAACAGAATTCTTACGTTTTGTGCAAGAAACTTGTCCTTGGTCCCCAGAGGAGGGAACTGTAAATAGTCAGAATTCGGAAAAAATAGGAAAGCAATTACGAGGATGTTATACCTGGGAATGGCCTGACAAGATCCCCATTTTCACATTTTCTCTATGGTCTCTAATACCATCCAAGAGGATCAAAGACTTCCAGGTGGGTGGTGGTGAAGAGTTGTTTACTGCACTGCAAAGGACTTTGGAGGGGTATGAGGACCTTCATGCTCTTCCACCGCCTTCTGCTCCTCACCACCATCGCCTCCTGAGTAGGAGCAAGAAATAGAGAGGGAGGCTCGCAGAGATCAGCAATCTAAGGGAGGAGAGGACATTCAGAAATGGACTTTAACTGGCTGAGTCGGCACCCCCAGGGAAGTTACAAATACTGATGATGGGGAAATATGAATACGTGCATGACCTCTGATCTATATTTGTCTGTGTTATATGTAATGTGGTGGTTGAGTTAAGAATTCTAATTATGATGGAAAGGAAAATATATGTTTTTGGTAACAGAAAGTATAAAGTACAGAGATTTATTTTGAAGGAAATTAAAGGAAAGGTGTTTGTATTAAAATTGGTTATTTTTGAATAAGTGGGAAGAGGCAAAATGAAGGAATAAGGAAAGTAATAGAAGGTTTGTGAAGAGAAAGCCTGAGAGGAAATTTTATGTTAAACAAGATTGGAAATTTAAATGCCAAAAGTAAGCTAATGCAAAATTAAAATTGTGTTTTAATGTTTCTTAGACTATTAGTCTGCTACTGATGTTATGGAAAAGTTTTCTGAGTAGAAAACAAGAATTGTGTGCTTAATTTCTGTGTTTTATGTTGCCTTAACCAGTTTTCTAAGGCTTTTAGAGAATATACTAACATTAACCCAAAGTCTGAGGGCCAAACACTCCTAGCTATATATTTCATAACTTGGTCTATGCCCAACATTCAAAGGAAGCTCCAAAAGTTGGGGCCTAAACCACAACCCCGCAGTTTGCCTTGGTGCCAGAGGTCTTTAGGGTGTTCAATAATTGGGAATGGGTAAAGAAGAAAGCAAAGTACAAAAAGGGCATAAATTTTAGCTGCCATAATACAGGGACCATCCTGAGGTGACCCTAGGCAATAAAAACCTAACAGGCCTGGAGGGCCTCGAGCTTAATTGGCCATGAGTGACATTGTTGGGACTGAGGCATAATCAATGTGTAAACTGCAGAAGGAAGGGCACTAAAAGGGCAAGTGTCCATCCAGCCCTGGGAAGCTGGGGAGGGGTGGACCGCATAAGCCCTCGCCTCATAAGACCTCAAAAAACATAGCAAGTCTCTCATGTGGTAGCTGCTCTCTCCTTTAGTAATGGAGGCTCAGTGTTTGCAAGCTCCAGTCCTAAAGAAAAATCCACCATAATCACAACAGTGAAACAGGTCACCCTTGACATGGCGAGAAGGAAAAACTGAATTTTTACTAGATACTAGAGCTACCTACTCTTTCTTGATCCATCCATGGAACTCTCTCCAATGCTAACTGCATAGTGACAGGAATAAAAAGTCAACCCTCGAGGCAAACAGAAAGGGCCCTATAAAGCTTTGTTAAGTTCCCAACTGGTGTCAACTTACAGGGAATCAACAACTGGGTGCATTTATCTCGAATTAAACCAGTTTCTTTAAGTCCTCACAGGTTCCTCCAGAAAATAAACTGGAAAGAGCAACCAATTCCTATCAACCTACGGAAGATCTTAAACTCTGTTCCAAAACTAGATAAGTCTGCATGTTCCAGGGAATCCGGGAACTTTTGTGTACCTTGAATTAACAAACTGCCATGAAAAAGTAACTTCACTGTCAACTACCTCTACTATTAACTTTGATTTGTCTTTTCTATCTTTTTGCTAAGTTTATATCTTCTATGTTACAAGGCTTCCTATCACTTCTGCATGCTGAAACGACTTCACATTATCTGCCTCTGGGGCCCTTAGAATAGGCTTTCAGAGATTTTTATTCCCAGTAGGCAGGGACTACAGCCTTATCTCAGCTTTGAAGAAGTTACAGGAGACAGACCTTCCTCCCTCAACACCCCCTTAATATTAAGGGAATAAAATCTCTGAAGGGAAATGATGTAGGGAGGAGGCAAGAAAACTGAGGTGTTGGTCGGGCCACATTCGTAGACTAAATGCCTCTGAATAGGATTAGAATTTAAAAAATTACGTTTACAAGGACTGACAATAATGCCATTCTCAATGTGGCTGATCTTCATAAACGTATTCTTGACATCCAAAACAGTAGAGCCTCTATTGTGGATCCTGCAAAATTGGCTGAGAAAATTTTAGATGATTTGAGAGGCTTTAACCTCTACAATTTTCTTAAATATACTGCTTGGTACTTATTTAGTCTGCTATTGTTGCTGTTAATTCTTTTTTTCTATATTCTCAGTCGAGTGCCAAGTCCTCCAGGGACAGTTGCAAGACCTCCAAGTGAGCATCCTTCATCTGCGCTTAAAAAATAAAAAAGGTGGAGATGTAGAGAGCCAGATCTGAGCCGGACCTGATTGAAGCATTGGCAAAGCCGTGCTTGACTGACTGATCTGCCAAGGACAGAGAAGCCAAACAGTTAACAGACAGCTGCTTCTAGTTTAGCACAGATAACCAGGTACAGACAGGCCTAGGGAAATTATTGCTGCCAGCAAGTTTCAAGTCCTGAGAAGAAGACTCCCACTCCCTCCCCAACCTTCAAAAGTATATAATATACATGCTGAGCTTTGCTTGATGTCACTGTATCTAAGCAAAGTGCAGTGTCCCACCTGGCCCTGCTTTTGTATATACTGTCTCTGTGTTTCTCTCCATCCTTCCATCGCCCCCTCTCAGGTATATTAACCCTCTAGCTATGCAGGTCACAGAAAGTTACACCAACTTTTAAGCATCTAACAAATAAATAAAACATGTTGCTGCAAAAACCATCGCCATAAAAATGCACTGAAACCCCCTACATTTATTCATTATATATGGTACGTGCAAAGACCATGAGAATGCTATAGGAGAAATGACTGAAAGGACTGGGGGTATTAGGAGAACTTTTCTGTCCTTATTTACTAACTGTCCAAATGCAGTTGGTCTCAGAGGGAAGTTCTCCATCACTGAAGGTGCTGGAAGAGAAGCTGGAAGGCCTCTATTCTGAAGTTTCAGAGAAGGTAGCCAAGCATTGGCAGGAGATTGAGAGATGCTCTAAAGTCCTTTCCCACCTATGGTGCATAGATACTATCACACATGGTCCCTGCAGAAGCTGCTCTGGAGCAGACCTTATGTGAGCTGTTTGGGATTCTACATCTTGTGATAAAACTGTCCTCACTAGAAGATCTTTTAGTTAACTGGTTGGCCAGAGACAGGGCTTTCCTAGTTCTTGGCGGTAAGGAGTTAAATGCATCATCACTGGCACTCCAGAGACACAAGAGACTCAAATGGGGAGCAGCACCAGAGAGGAAGGTGGAAAGTGGAAGCAGAGAACAGGAAGGTAAATGTCCAAAGAATTAACAGGAAGGCGAGAGAGATCACAGGTGTCTTTTCAGCAGGCTCAGAAGTAACCTCGGACTGATTTGAGAACCATCAACTCCTATTTGGCATCTACCCTTCTCTTCCCCCATCCTCTCTTATTTAGTGTCAACGAAATGACCCAAATTCATCTCAGTTATTTTCAATTTGGGCTGTGGAGACACAACTGATATTGTATGGAAGGAATCTTACAAACAGATATTTCTTTGTCATACCGCTCATTCCCGTTTAGTCAAAAGCTGTATCTTCTGATTGCTTTGATCAGATTAAAGCAAATCATTAACTCTGAATGAAAACAGAAAAAAAAAATGGTCTGAAAATCAAGCAAAATTACATAGTGGCAGCATTGCTGTTTAACTGAGGTTGGTCGTAGAGTTTTGTTTGCCTCCCACTCTTGCCCACTCCTTGGCCAACTCCCCTTAGCTGTTTTGAAAATAAAACAAAATTCTACTATGGCCTTGAAATAAAACTGTATCATAAACAATCGACAGGCATGTTTCAAAGTGGTTTGAGCCCGGAGTGTTACAAAGTAGGCCGCCGCCGAGGTTGCTAAAATATTTCCTGTCCTGGCCAATGTTGCGTTTCTGGAGAATATTTAACAGGGAGGGTTTTGATGCTTCGAAAGATGTTGAAACTAAAGAACAAATATTGACCCAGAGCGCACCACAAGTCTCCTGAAAGAGAGTAAAATGCATCCTTTATAACGTGAAAAAAACTACTTTTGGCTGACATGTCCCCAAACCCCTGCACAACTGGCCTTCAGCGGACGGAGGGGCCACTGTGGGACGGCCAGGGCCGGGCCGCTGACGCACCAGACGGCACCACCCAGCATCAGCCCAGGTCCTCGCGCTCCGGGCGGCCACGGTTTTCCCGCCAGGCCGACCTAGGCCCCCCCAGCCAGAGCAACGGGGCCCCAAGGCCTCCGCGGCTGGCGGGCCCTGGCCCGAGCGCTGCAGCATCAGGCCAGGGCTTGCTCCCGCGGCTCGTCGCCGCCGGAGCGGGGAGCGCCCGGGGCCACGCCGCGCTACAGCTCCACCCGGCCCCGGCGGCGGCAGAGGCGAGGCTCCGGCCCCAACGACGCGAGTCAGGGCGCGTTATGCAAGCGCCGGCCCGCGCCGGGCCCCGCGCCGCCCCCCGCGGCCTTTCACCCCGCGCGGTTGCGCCAGCGCGACCCCTCCCCGCCAGCTATAAAGCGCCCGCCCCGCGGCCCGCGCGCCGCGACGCGGCGGCCGGGTCTGCGCGCGGCTCGGGGTGGTGAGCGGCGCCCGCGCGGGTCCGGGAGTAGGGAGGGGGCAGTGCGGGGCGTGGGGAGGGGGCGCGCGGCCCTCGGCCCGCGCTCATCACGCGCGTCCCCCGCAGGCCGGACTCCTGGGCGAGATGCAGTGGCTGTGGGCGCTCGTGCTGCTGGCGGCGTCGGGCAGCGCCGGGGCCGAGCGCGACTGCCGGGTGAGCAGCTTCCGCGTCAAGGAGAACTTCGATAAGGCTCGAGTACGTGGGGCCCGGGGGACCCGGGAGGTTCGGGGGTGTCCCCTCGCCCCCCCTCCCCGGCGGCCGGCCGTGCGCTGCCCGCGCCAAGGCTGCCCTGGTCTCTCCGCAGTTTGCCGGACGCTGGTACGCCATGGCCAAGAAGGACCCCGAGGGCCTCTTTCTGCAGGACAACATCATCGCGGAGTTCTCGGTGGACGAGAACGGCCAGATGAGCGCCACGGCCAAGGGCCGAGTCCGCCTTTTGAAGTCAGTGGCCCACGGGCGGGCGGCAGAGCTCTTTGCGCTCCGGGGTCCCCCCGGCCGAGCGCCAAACCCCGAACGCAGAGGGGAGCGCACCCCCGGGGTGGGACGGAGGGGCAAGCCCTTTGCCGCATCGGACTCGGGATCCCTTTGGCTTTTGCAGCAACTGGGACGTGTGCGCGGACATGGTGGGCACCTTCACAGACACCGAGGACCCTGCCAAGTTCAAGATGAAGTACTGGGGTATAGCGTCCTTTCTCCAGAGGGGAAGTGAGTACTCAGCTCAACTGGGTCTGACTTGGGGGTAGAGGTGAGGCATACCTGGCCAGATCGCTGGGTTTCTTCTCCTGTGGCACCCTTGGGGAAAGTGGTCTGTAAGCGGCAGGAACCCTCAGCAGAGCCTGAGGTTAGGGGCATGAGACCCGGAGTAGCTTAACCCTTTCCCTGCCTCCCCACTACCCCCGCCCCAACCCCCAGCTCAGAAAACCTGGCCAAAGTTCAGAGGATCTTTGGACTTGTCAGGTGCCTTCCTCCTGCCATTTTCCTCTCAGGCCACTGTGCCAAAGTGTGTAGACTTCTCCATGTTTATCCCTCCCACCACCCCAAAACCCAGCCCACGTCACGGCTCAACCTAACTTTGAATTTTCTCAATCTCTTTGGGCTGAATCCTAGAGACAGCCTGACTGTTTGGGTCCCCAGCAGGGTCTGAGGGGCCCTCATACTAGGGTGTAGGAGCATGATGGATAGGGTTGACCCACTGTCCCCCATAGCCTGTTTGCTGACGCTGAGATTCTGAGCCCGATGCAGTGTTCTGAGTGTCAGTGACCTCTTCCCTTTTTCCCAAGCACTGAAATTCACGTGGGGAAGGGGGAGATTGAAGACTCTAAGATGAGCGTCCTAAAACTTGGCCTGATCACGAGAACATAATATCTGTATGTTCTTTCTACTTTTTTCTGCTTTCTCCTAAATTTCAAAACTGGAGTCTACTTGGTACCTAGAGTATAATGCAGAGCAGGGGGGACATATAGGATCTTAGAGATGGAGAGTTAACCCTACAAAATGGGTTCAATTAACAGATGAATAAACTGAGGTCGGCAGAAGGTAGTACTTTGCTCAAGGTCATGGAAAAAGTTTGAGTCAGTGTCAGAAACCAGAGGTTTCAGCCCCTAGGCCAGGGTTAGGTGGCCTGAACAACAGGGACTCCTGATAGAGACTGACTTTTACAAAGAATTGTTTGAGCTCTCCTGTGGCATAGGCTCCAGAGGACTGACCAGAGGGACTCATATCTGGTGATCCAGGGCAGAAGCATCCTTTATGTGCTCTACACGTGGCACATGCTCCATGACTTCCTCTAAAGTTGAATGTTAGATGGAACTGCATTTTTTAAAAAAAGAAATTGCAACTTCAGTACTGATTTACACTTTACAGATGGAATTGCTGCTTTACAAGGTGAAAAAAGCTTTTATCCTTAGAAGTAATAAAAATTATTTTTAAAAATTCAGCAAACTTCCTGAAGTGATTTAGTTAGCATAAAAGATATACTCTTCTATAATGGATTATAAAAATTAATAACAGGGAAAACAAAATTACTAATTTTTAGAAAACACAAACATAATGCTCTGTAGCATTTTGAGATGCACTCCTTGAAGGCCTGGGATTCTGCCAGTACTGCAATTGGGGAGGGTAAGAGAAGACCTCATGAGCAGGTAGGATTTTGCATCTTGCAAAATGTTCAAACCACCTCCCCTTCCCAAACCAGATTATCTCTGCTTTCTCCTCTTGTAGATTAAAGTTCTATCTAGGATTTTGTTTGGAGAAAAAGAAAAGTATTGAAATCTTAAAAGTGATTGCTGTAGTTATTAAGTGAGATAACTACTATATGAACGGCTTAAGGCTAAATCCCTTCTTAGATAATTTTTCAAAAAAGCAATGTAGTGGTTCAGCATGCAGGATTAATGCTGGACTGCCTAAATTCAAATCCTAACTCGACCCACAACTTGTGGGGCTTTGGATATGTTCCTTATCTTCTCTGTGCCTCAGTTTCCTCATCTGCACAAGAAAATGATCATAGCCCCTACTTTGTGGAGTTGTGGTATGAGGATGCAATGAGTTAACATGCAGAAAGCACTTAGAACAGTGCTTGAGACATAAGTTCTGTGTAAGTGTATAATTTGCTACTTAGTTATCTCCCCAGTCACGAAATAATAGCTTTATATTCTGGGTCTGAGATGATAGGACCCCCAAACACCATCAGGTTCAAGTCTCTCATTTTACAAATGAAGGAATTAAAGAAGCTCCACATTAGAGAAAAGTGACTAGCTTAGGGGCACACAGCTAATTACTTGGGTTTCAAGGCCCTAGACTCCACTTTGCCAGGGGCTGTTGGGTTTTTCAGGTAATTAATCAGACCACCACCTGCTGGCTCACCTGGACAGTGAGACCTGAGAACTGCAGGGGGGTTCTCACCGGTCTCATCACTTTAGATGATTGGAGGACCTACACCCTACAGGTGTAGGGACCTGAAGGACACATTCCAGGTCCACAATGAGCAATAGATCCCTAGTCATCGGAGCTGGCTTACACGGAGTGTTTTGTTTGACTGTTTGATTTTGGATTGGAAATCAAAACCTCTAAACCAGTCTGAGTAGGTATAGTATAGACACAGCGGCAGTGTAACCTCACTTCCTGGGATGGTGGAGTGGCGTGGGGCTCCTAGCCATAGAGCAACTATCTCCGTCACTCTCTCTCCCTAGCTCTGCTGCATGCAAATAGCTGCCATCCAGAAATGTTTAGGGGTCTCTGGCTCTCCAGAGGGACCCACCCCAGCTGCTGGCAGTGAACAGGTTGGAGGCCTGAGCTCATTCTTTCTAGCAGCTCTCAGGCAGTTCATCTCTCCTTTTGGCAGGGAGAGTTGGATAAAGATTGTAACAATTTAAATTATTCATCTCTGCACTATTTAGCCAAAAAAACTTGGAGATAAATCAAACCAATTTAGGCCTTTGTTTTTTAAAGTAAGAACTGTAGTGAATTTTCCTAAAATCAAAAATCAGAAGTTACTTAGTTCTTATGTCAGTATTTTGTCTGCAATTCTGGGGATGGAAGGATTAAGCCGCAGATTTGCCAAGCTAATAGCTGCCTGAATCATGAATTTGGGTCACATTTCAAAGGACAAGGCTTTTGTGTCTAAGAGGGTAGGTTCCTGGGGTACCTGTGACTGACGTAACCCCATAACCAAGGAAGAAATGACTTCATTCAGAGAGGAGGAAGACTCTACCCAGATCTCAGGAGCCTGTAAGGGGAGCTGTTGGTTAGGGTGGGGCCCATGGCTTCTGTTCCTGGCTCTCCTGCTGAATAATTGCATGACCACTATTGAGCAGTCATACGTCTGCACACTCCCACCGGGCTTCAGACACTCTCCTTCTGACACTTTGAGGTGCAGGGTAGCTCATTCTTCTTCCTCATAGTCCTGGAGTGAGCTGAAAAGGGGCCTCCACCACCCACTCCTGTGCAGCCCTTTTGCGGGGCATGGGTTAGAGCTGAATCCCTACTAAGCTGCCACTTCAGGGATTCTCAGAGCCAAGAGGCACACCCAGAGGTGACTTAGGGCAAATGTTAGAGATTCTTCTTAGACCGTCTAATGATGGGAGATGCAGGTACCTCTGTATTTTCCAGTGTGGAGCACACCATAAGGGCAGGGGTGATCACTCGCTTCACGACCTGGGCATGAGATGGAGATCTGAAGCCTTTTTGTTTCTTGCTTTTTGTCTCTTCTGCCCCCCATTTACTCACTGGGGTAGAGGTTAGGCATGTGGGCTGTGGAGTCAGATTGAATCCCAGTTCTGCTCTTTTGGATCTTGGGTGAATTATTTAGTTTCTCTGTACCTCAGTTTCCTCATCTATAAAATAGGGATGATAGTGTCCACTTGTGGATCAACGTGAAAAATAACAGAAAACATGGAAAGTATCCACGCAATGACTGTCACATAACTAAATGCTCAGAAAGTCTTAGTCATGGTTACGTGTCAACAAGAATGTTAAGTAAAGATGTGGCACTTTGTACCAAATATAAGATATTTGGATAAACCTTAGCGTTGTTTCTTCCTGGCAGATCTTTCACATACGTTCTTGTTATTTCCCATCCTGCCTTTATTGGCATTTTCCCACCTTCATTTATACTTATTCCTCATGGCTCACATCCCAGCCTTAGGAATATATGCAATCAAAATTCTTTAAGGGCTCACCTCTGCCTCTATCGGGGGAGTTCTAAAGAGTACAAACTCTAAAAAAGAATATCTGATGCAGCGTGGTGGGCATCTTGTGCCCCAAGGCAAAAACTACTCTGTTATCAGCTTGAAGAAGTGGGCTGGTTGCTAAACCAAAATTAGGATGGAGCCAGAAAAACCGTGAGCCAGATCGTGAGGGTGGCATCCCCCACCCTGAGAGGCAGGAAGGCTGAGTGGTTACTGAGATGACTGGGAACTAGCTGATATAGACCATTGCAAGAGATGCATACTGACTTTGGGAATAACATAAGTGGGTATCCATCAGGCATCAGTCACGAAGGCATAGATATTGTTGGAGGGTAGATGGGGAAGACAATGTAGAAAGGCCTATTGTGTGGTTTTGATGGGCCCACATTCTTGGTTCTTTGAAAAGACGATATTACATTTATCATCAGGGTGAGATAATCATTGAAATGAATGACATTCCCCGACTCCAGGGCTTTCTTCTGTAAAGGAGAAAAAAATCCTTTCTTATTGTCCTAACTTTATTAAACCTATTCAAATTGTCTGTGATCTCCTACTTCCTAACAAAATGAACCAGTTTCAGGAAGTTGCTGGCTTCTGGGGCTTGATAGTGATTTTTCCTGACATCTGAGCCTGCTGAGGGAGAGGCATTGGCTCTGGCTTTCCTGTGTTTGCAGACGATGACCACTGGATCATTGACACAGACTACGACACCTATGCTGTGCAGTACTCCTGCCGCCTCCTGAACCTTGATGGCACCTGTGCTGACAGCTACTCCTTCGTGTTTGCCCGTGACCCCCACGGCCTGCCCCCAGGCGTGCAGAGAATCGTGAGGCAGAGGCAGGAGGAACTATGCCTAGCCAGGCAGTACAGGCTGATCTCACACAATGGTGAGTGGGAAGGCAGGCAGGAGCAGGACAGCTGCCTGCTCTCCCTGAGGGGTCAGTGCCTGCCAGTGACATGCATTTCATCTGCATGCAAGAGAAACTAGGCAGTCTTAGGAGCCCTTCTATGCCCAAGTCTTGGTCCCTTTTGACTAGGTCTTTCACTGGCTTTATCACAAGGCTGATACAGAAGGAGCAGGCAAAGACCATTTTCCAAAACCGTGGCACTTTCAATTAAGTAAAATGGAAGGGGACATGCTCCTCCTTTTTTTTCCTGCTAATTAGGCCCAGTCTTTGGTCACATGCTTTGCTCCTGGCTATATTGCCTAAAAAAACATGTTGACTGAATTAATATGATTAAGGATCGAGTGGCCCTAATGAAGAGCTAGACAGCAAATGAGGCCATTGGTGTAAAAACTTACAGAGAGACATCACCATAGCAAGTTCAAAAGAGAAAGATTTCAACAAATGCTCTTTCTCTATTATGGAATCGTATAACCATTAAATTGACTAGATGACTTTCCTCACTTATATTTTTTGAGATTCCCTGGAATAACTGTTGGATCTTTTTATAGATATTACCCTCATCTGATCTTGATTTAAAAACCAAGGGCATATTTGGAGGAAAGTGTCCTTTCTATTTTGAATTGACACTCATTCATTCCCACGGGAAACTAGGTTTCAAAATCCAAATTGGGTAATGCTAAGTTGCAGGGGAAAAAAGGAACAAAACTAACTTTTATCTTGGTCCTCTAACTAGCTGACCTACACTACGCCAAACAGGTATGAACCTAGATCAAAAGCATAAATCAGTCGATTTTGATATTTTACCCTTGGATGGCCAAAATGAAAGGGCAGTAAAGGATTTTGCCAGACATACACCTGATCCAGCTCTTTGCCAGCATTATTTCACTTAATCCTTGGAGACACCTTATGAAATAGATACTTTTATACGTACATTCTACAGATGAGAAAACAAAGGCTAAGAAAGATTCTGACAGTTGCCCAAGATCTACAATAAGTAGCTGAGTTGGATGCAAACTGAAGTTTTGTTTTGTTTTTATTTGTGGCACTGAAGCTCCTTGTGGTATCACCTGGTGATACATAGTACAGGATATGGTGAACATTTTATAAAATTACTAAGAGTGGCTGAGATCAGGCTGACTTGGCTTCCACTTTCTAAAATAGAAGGATGTGCCCCAACTCTTTGAAATGTAGTGAGGCAAATTAAAGACATAAAGCACATTATTTCATACAGCAGATTCTATCCTCTCAGCCCCCAGAGAAATTCATAGGGTTGCAAAAACAGCCTTAATTAATTACAGCCACATCTAGCTATAACCTTATAAGAAGTACTTGAATAAAGCCAAGCTCTGAGGCCGTCATGGCATTCATAATCTACGTTAAACACTGAGTCCATTTTTCTGTTATTAATGGCTTTGTTTTCTATATTTCAGGTTACTGTGATGGCAAATCAGAAGGAACGCTTTTGTAGCGGTATCAAGGATGCCAAGTTTCATTTGAAGACCTCCAACTAACTCTCACTCAGTCTTCAACTCTATTTATCTCAGTTTAGTTTGACCCTCTCTCTCCCATTTTCCCCAGGAAATATAAAACTTTTGCAACACGTGAACATAAGTGACTGCACTCAGATATATGTCTTTACTGAGGTTTTACAGAATCATTTGAAGCTTCAGATTCCAGACTTTGAGTTATTAAAATATAGTCACCCGTTTCCTATGATTTGAGTTTTTATTTGTGCCCACATGTGTGTCAGAGTGAGAAGTCTTGCAGATAGTAGGGTGGGGTCTTCCCTCCCCGGGTTTTATGACCTTTGGCCTATTCTTTTGTTGAATCTTCATTATTAATGGCTATTCCTTCTCCAAATTTCCTGAAAAAGTGTTTCCCACTAACCCAGAAAGGCCTTAACTGCTGACAAGTCACCAAGGTCAAATGAGCAGATGAGTGTAGGCTAGATCAGTGAGCCCAAGTCTTCAGTCAGCCCTGGGTCCATGAAGTGGACAGGACAGGTGGCTCACTTAGCTGGATTTGAGAGGCTGAGAGGCATGAGTCTGGGCGAGCTCTAGTAAGCACCCTCCAGTTCATTGTTTCTAGCACTTAATCCACTTCTTACTTCAGATATAGCCAAAGATCAAGGTAGAAGAGGCCTCGGGCTTCCTTGGGGAAACTGGGACATGGGACCCTTGGAAGCCAGGTCTGGAGGAAGATTGTGGCACCCTCCCTGCCTGGAGCATGCAAGAAGGAGATTGGGGAGTAGCTCAGATTGGAGCAAACACTAGTGTTCCACTCCACCAGCAGCACTTGTGAACACTAGTATGTAACTGCATGCAAAGCCATTTGCCTCAGTTTCTCATCTTGAAAAGGAATCAGACTTTGGTGCCTATCTTGGTTTTAGTCAAAATCTAGCTCAGATATATATTGGCTGTATGATCTTGGGCTGGTTACATGGCTTCTCTGGGTCTCACTCTTCCCTCGTGAAATATAGAGAAATAGTATCTGCCCAATGGGATGCAGTGAGGACTCAATTAGAGCATTTTGGAGCTGTGCAAACACTGGCAATGCCCAGCTGACAGCTATGAAACATGTTGGGAGGTGGGAAAGGGCACCTCTCTCCCATGTGTGTGGGCATCTCTGCCTGGGTGCTGGCCCATGGGAGGCTCCTGGGCCCCCCACCCCAATGTGCTTGTTTTCCCACCAGAGTGAAGAGACAGGTGACCATATATTGGAAAGTCCTGCCTGTCACCACACAGAACAGCTGCCAGAGCAAGGCTCCTCAGCTTCAGTTTGAGAACCCAAGAGACCCATAAGATAGCCACATAGTTCAAAAAACAGCTTTAATTCACCCAATCTATTAACTAAAGACGAACAAAACATCTCTGTCCTCTTGTTCTCAAGCTTGTGAACATCATAAATCTTACTTCAGAAGAAATTACTCATGAAATGCCACAAACAGTGGTAACTACTGGCTCTGATTTACTCAGGAACAAAGGTTTGTTGAGCACCTACTATGTGCCAGGCCCTGAGCTACTCTGCATTCCAGCCATTGACCTGACTTCCATGTGTTGGCATGTCCTTGGGTTCTCTTTGGCTCTGATTTCTTCTATCGCTCTCTCCTTCCCCAGGGATAGGCCCGTATACACAATCTGATGATGCCCAACACTGTATCTTCAGGCCCACACTCCGCATCCCCACATTTAAGTGCCTACTTTCCATTTGAATCTCCCTAGGATTTCAAACTTACAAGCCCTAAATGGTGGCTCTCCCCCACCAGTCTTTCCATATTTTTGTTGCCTGCCCCTCCCATCCAACCAGTGTCAGGCTACAAATTTAGAAGCTACCCTTAAATCCTCTTTTCCTCACATTCTACATCCTGTCCATCAGTAAGTTATGTTTGCTCCACTTTCCCAAAGTATGTCACAACATCATTTCTCGCAATCCCTCATGTTTTAGATTGTCACTCAGGTTTCATGACACTGCTTTTCCTAAAGGGGTCCATAGAATTTCTTATAAGTGAAAAGAAAGTTACCTTTAATAATTCCTTGAAAATTTATCAAGTATTCTTGACATTAATGAATGATCCTGAGGCCTTGCAAGTCCAGGGTGGGGACCTGGAATTACTGTGACCATGCAGCAGAGGAATCTGAGTCCTTGATAGGTTCCAAGACTTACTTGAGAGACTAGCAAGGTGTAGTTTTGTATGTAGGAGATGTGACTGCTGAACAGTTATAAATAAAAATTTATTAAATTCAATCATATTACAAACACACTGAAAAAGTTCATATTTAAAGGAACCCCTAACAAAGCCTTTTATAAAGATAAAATTCACATACTGAATCATCATCCCTTAATTTACTAGTGCTGTCAATGTGTATTTGCATAGATTACATTTTCTTATGGTACACTGGTGTGATTGATGGTCCTGGAAATTAACACCCTTTGAAAACACACCACGCATGGCTTGCCAGAGTGTGACAAACTCTGCCTATAGAGAAAAATCAATTAGCTGGAAATAATAGACAGGTCGTTTCTTCTGAGAGACGTGTCTGTAAACATGGCTCCCTTCTCTGGGAAGAAGCAGCGACGAAACATCTTCCTCCATTCGTTCCTAAACAGTGACATGTTGTAGAGAATAGGGTTTAGGGCCGAGTTTGCGAACGTGAAGGCCACAACCCAGAAGAACAGAGACGGTGAGATGACCAGGTCTCGCTTGAAGTTCTGGATCAAGATGAGGAGGATGGTGATGATGATGGGGCTCCACATGATGAAGAAGGAGATCATGAGCAGGAAGAGGGTGCGGAACAGCCGGAAGTCCTGCTGCGACACACGGATCTGGTGGCTTTCTGAGTAAGCCAGGTTCACAGTCAGCCTTTTCCTCGATGCCTTTGTGATCTGCAGGAAAACAAAACAGAGCCAGAGCCACAATTTCCTGTGGAGCTGCATGGGGGATGGGGGAGGGTTGATTTAGGAGGAGCCGATGGCCCCAGACGTAGGATATGTGAGATATGGGACTGTATTTGTGCAGAGAGCACTCCCTTCTCCGAGGCCTGGTGTGGAAAACAGACTTGCCCCTTGAGAAATAAGAAAATTAGCCATCTTGTATGTAAATAGAGTTGATGAGGGGAAGTGAAAAGCCTGAATCAGATGGTCTAGAAGAGGGGTATGTGAACAGAAGCACGTCACTGTGGTCTGAATGTGACACCCCCCCTCCCCCATTCCTATGTTGAAATCTAATCCCCAAGGTGAGGCTATTTAGAAGGTAGGTCCTTTGGGAGGTGATTATGTTATGGGGGACAAAGCCCTCCTGAATGGAAGTGTTCTTTTTTTTATTTTAATTTTTTAAGTGTATTGGGGTAACATTGGTTAATATAATTATATAATTTTCAGGTGTACATTATAATTTGACATCTATATATTCCATTGTGTCATTACCACCCAAAGTCCATTTTCCTTCAGCTCCCATATATTCCCCCAACCCTCCTATATTTGATCCCCTTTACCCTACCTCTTCCCTCCTCTCCCACGCCCTATCCTCTGGTAACCACTAGTCCATTGTCCATGTCCCTGAGTCTCTGTTTGTCCTGTTCATTTGCTGCTTTTAGGATTGCATCCCACATATAAGCGATTATGTGATTTTTCAACTTTTTCAGTCTGGATTATTTTGCTTAGCATGATTATCTCGAGGTCCATCCAGGTTGTCGCAAATGGCAATACTTCATCTCTTCTTATGGCTGAGTAATATTCCACTGTATGTATGTACCACAGCTTCTTAAGCCAATCATCTATTGTAGGACACTTTGGTTGCTTCCATGTCCTGGCCACTGTGAATAGTGCTGCTATGAACATAGTGTACAAATATCTTTTTGGATATGGGTTTTCAAGTCTTTGGGGTAAATACCCAGTAGAGGGATTGCTGGATAATATGGTAGATCAATTCTTAGTTTTTTGAGGAACCTCCATACTGTTTCCATAGTGGCTGTACCAATTTGCAGTCCCATCAGTAGTGTATGAAGATTCCTTTTTCTCCGCATCCTCTCCAACATTTGTTATTACTTGTCCTGTTGATTATAGCTATTCTAACAGGTGTGAGATAGTATCTCATTGTGGTGTTGATTTGCATTTCCCTAATAGCTAGTGATGTTGAGCATCTTTTCATATATTTGTTGGCCATTTGTATATCCTCTAAGGAGAAGTGTCTGTTTGGGTCTCCATTTTTTTATTGGATTGTTTGATTTTTTAGTATTATTGAGTTGTATGAGTTCTTTGTAAAATTTGGATATTGGCCCTTATTGGAGGCATTGCTTGCAAATATATTTTCCCATTCAGATGGTTGTCTTTTTATCTTGTCAACAATTTCTTTTGGTGAGCAGTAGCTTTTTACTTTGATGCAGTCCCATTCATTTATTTTTGCTTTTACTTTCCTTGCCTTCAAGGTCAAATTCATAAAATCTTATTTTAGTCCAAGGTCCTTTATTTAATTTCTATGTTTTCTTCTATGCATTTTATTGATTCCAGTCTTATATTCATGTCCTTAATCCATTTTAAGTTAATTTTGGTGTGTGGTGATAGACAACCACACATTCTTTTGCAGGTGGCTTTCTAGTTTCCCCAGTACCATTTATTGAAGAGGCTTTCCTTTCTCCAATGTATGTTTTTGGCTTTTTTGTCAAAAATTATTTGCCAGTATAAATATATGAGTTTACCTCTAGACTCTCAATTCTGTTCCACTGGTCTCTGTCTGTTTTGTGGCCAATACCATGCCGTTGTGATTACTGTCACTTTGTAGTATAATTTGAAGTCAGGCAGAGTGGTGCCTCCAGCCTCTTTCTTTTTTCACAGGATGGCATTGGCAATTTAGGGTCTTTTGTGCTTCCATACAAATCTGATGATTTTTTGTTCTATTTCTTTAAAAAATGACGATGGGATTTTGAAGGGGATTGCATTAAATCTGTATAATGCTTTAAGTAATACGATCATTTTAACTATGTTGATTCTTACAAACCAAGAACATGGAATTTCTTTGTACCTTTGATTTCTTTTAATAGGGTCTTATAGTTTTCATTATATACGTCCTTTACATGTTTCATTAGATTTATTTCTAGGTATTTTATTCTTTCTGTTGCAATGGCAAAAAGAATTATTTTTTTCACTTCTTTTTCTGAGGCTTCATTATTAGAGTATAGAAACACTATGGATTTTTGAACTTTGATTTTGTATCCAGAGACTTTACTGTATTTGCTTATTGTTTCTAGTAGTGTTCTTGTGGAGTCTTTAGGGTTTTCTATATAGAGGATCATGTCATCTGCAAATAGTGACAGTCTGACTTCTTCATTTCCTATTTAGATGCCTTTTATATATTTCTCTTGTCTGATAGCACTTGCTAGGAACTCCAATGTTATATTGAATAAGAGTGGCAATAATGGACAACCTTGCCTTGTTCCTGATCTTAGAGGGAGGTTTTTAGTTTTTCACCATTAAGTATAATGTTGGCTGGGGGTTTGTCATATATGGCTTTTATTATGTTAAGGTACTTTCCTTCTATACCAATTTTGTTAAATGGTTTGATTATAAATGGATGCTGTATCTTGTCTAAGGCTTTTTCTGTATCAGTTGATATGATCATATGATTCATATTTTTAAATTTGTTTATATGGTGTATCACATTAATTGATTTGCGAATGTTGAACCATCTCTGTGCCCCTGGGATGAAGCCCACTTGATCGTGGTGTATAATCTTTTTAATATGTTGCTGTATTCAGTTCACTAATATCTTATTTAGGATTTTTGCATCTGTGTTCATGAGAGAGATTGGTCTGTAGTTTTGTGTGTGTGTATGTGTTATCTTTACCAGGTTTTGATATCAGAGTAATACTGGCCTCATAAAATGAATTGGGAAATATTGTTTTGTCTTTGATTTTTTGGAAGAGTTTGAGGAGAATAGTTATTAAATCTTCTTTGAATGTATAATTCATTGGTGAAGCCATCTGGCCTTGGAATTTTACTTTTTGGTAGGTTTTTGATGATTGTTTCAATTTCCATACTGCTATAGATCTAGTCTATTTAGATTTTCCAGATTTTCTTGATTCAATCTAGGAAGATTGTATTTTTCTAAGTACTGGCCCATTTCTTCTAGATTATTAAATTTGTTATATACTCTTTCATAGTATTCTTGTATAATACTTTGTATTTCTGAAATATCAGTTGTAATTTCCCATCTTTCATCCCTGATTTTGTGTCCTTTCTCTTTTTTTATTTAGTGAATCTAGCCAAAGGTTTGTCAATTTTATTAACCTTCTCAAAGAACTAGCTCCTTGTTGTATTTACTTTTTCTATTCTGTTTTTGTTTTCAATTTCATTTATTTCTGCTCTAATTTTGATTACTTATTTCCTTCTGGTGACCTTACGCTTCATTTGTTATTAATTTTCTAGTTTTTAAGATGAAGCATTAGGTTGTTTATTTGGACTTGTTCTTGTTTTTGGAGGTAGGCCTGTAATAATATGAAATTTCCTCTTGTGACTGCTTTTGCTATGTCCCACAAGTTTTGATATGTTGTACTATCATTATCATTTGTTTCTGTGTATCTCTTGATCTCTCTTTTTATTCCTTTCCTGACCTAGCTATTGTTCAGTAGCATGTTGTTTAACTTCAACGTATTTGTGGTTCTTCCTGATTCCTTTTTGCAGTTGATCTCTAGTTTCAAAGCATTGTGATCAAAGAATATAGTTGGTATGATTTCAACCCTTTTGTATTTGTTGAGGCTATTTCTGTGTCCCTGTGTGTGGTCGATTCTTGAGAATGTTCTATGTGCACTAGGGAAGAATGTATAAGAAGCTGTTTGGGGATAGAAAGCTCTGTAAATGTCAATTATGTACAGTTGGTCTAATGTATCATTTAAGAATGTAATTTCCTTATTGATTTTCTTTTTGAAAGATCTGTCCATATCCAACAGTGGGGTATTTAGGTCCCCTACTACGGTAATGTTTTGGTCTGTTTCTCCTTTTAGTTCTGTTAGTAACTGCTTTACATATTTTGGAGCTCCCTGATTGGGAGCATAGATATTAATGTCTTATGTCTTGGTGCATGATTCCCTTTACCATTATGAAGTGTCACTCAGTATATTTTTTAACCTTTTTTATTTGAAATCTATTTCATTCGATATTAGTACTGCTACTCCCACTTTTCTCTGAATGCCATTTGATTGAAATATCATTTTCTATCCTTTCACTTTGAGTCTATATTTGTCTATGGAGCTGAGATGTGTCTCCTGGAGGTAGCATATGGTTAGATTTTGTTTTTTGATCCATTTTGCAACTCTGTGCCTTTTTATTGGTGAGTTCAGTCCATTTACATTTAGGGTGGTTACTGAAATATGAGGTCTTCTTATAGCAATTTTATCTTTTGCTTTCTGATAGTTCAGTGTTTCTATTGCTTCCTTGTCTTTGTGTTTCTGTTTCCTATATATTGTTTTGCTTTTGTGGGTTTTGCCTCTAGTTCTTCTTGTTTTATGTCATATATTTCAGTTCTGAATCTTCGGTGTGTGGTTACTATTACAAATATGAAAAGGATAGCTATATACAGTCATCCATTTTCTTCTGCACGTGCCTTATCTCCATTTTTGAATCCTATCCTTTTTAGTCATTGTTATCTCAGTTTGTCCCTATGTATGCTGAATGTTCATTACTATCTTGCTATAGCAATTCTCTTAGTATTTAAGCTTTTAAGTCCTGTTCTTAGTAACAGTTGCACTCCTCTGCTTCTATTTGCCTCATAGTCACTTTACTCCTAATTATGTATTCTTTATTTTGTTTTGTTATTTTGTTTTACATGAGCTGACACCTTTCAATATTTCCTGTAGTGCAGGCCTTGTAGTGGAGAATTCCCTCAATTTTTGTATGTCTGGAGAGTTCTTAATTTCTCTTTCATATTTAAAGGAGAGTTTAGCTGGATACATTATTCTAGGCTGGTAGTTCCTTTCACTTAACAGTTTAAATATTTGATTCCATTCCTTTCTGGCTTGTAAGGTTTGCATTGAGAAGTCTGATAATACTCTAATGGGTTTTCCTTTATGAGTTACCATCTTCTTTTGATTTTTGATAACTTTAATACAATGTATCTTAGAGAAGGCCTTTTGGGGTTGAGATAATTGGGTGTGCTGTTGACTTCTTGAATTACAAGCTTCAGCTCATTCCTTAGATTTGGGAAATTCTCATCCACTGTTTGTCTGACAATGCTTTCTAGTCCCTGCTCCTTTTTCTCACCTTCAGTGATGCCCATTAATCTTATGTTTCCTCTCCTGATGGTATCAGCTACTTCTTATATTTCTCTTTCATTATTTTTCATTCTTCGGTTTCTCTCTTCTTCCTTCTGATTTATTTCTAGATCTCTGTCTTCAATATCACTGATCCTTCCCTCCATTTGGTCAACTCTATTTCCCAAGCTTGTTATTTAATTTTTCAACTCTTGCAGTGTGTTCGTCATATCCAGAAGTTCTATTTGGTTCTTTTTGAGAGTTTCAATCTCCTTGCTCTGCTCATCTTGTTGTTTTTACAGTTACTGAAATTGTTGATTTGAATTGTTTTGGATCTCACTGAGTTTTTTCAGAAGTGCCATCCTGAATTCTCTGTCATTTAAGTCACATATTTCTATGTCTGTAAGCTAATTTTCTGGAGATTTTTCTCTTTCTTTCTGAAATGTCTTGTCGCCTTGGTTGTTCATGGTGTTTAATGGACTATTTCTATGTTTGGGCATTAATGGAAGTGTATTCTGTTGTTTCTCCAGAAAGAAGATTTATTATGTAAAGGTCTCTCTTTAGCCAGCTGTAAAGAAGGTGCTTTTCTTTTGGTTTCCAGAAAGTGGCGTCTAAACCTCTTGGATCCCTGCTTTATATAAAAGCCTAAATGTCTTTTTTATTTTCTTGTAGATATTTAATCACACTACTCTCAGTTTCAGTCCCTGTCAGTGTTAGCAACAGTTTCAGTAGCGTTTGTTCAGATTCACCTGGGGCTGCATGGTGATCAGTCTCAGAGGGTATGGGGAGAGGGGTCCTTTGGGTTAGGGGTTGGGGGCTACAGCCTTGGTTTTGGAACTGGAGCCAGTGAAATTCAACTGTTGTTTCTCTGCTGGCCAGTCCTACTTCTCTGCTTTCTGCCCTGATCACTGGGCCTGCTGCCAGCTGCCAGAAGTTCTGGCACTTCTAGGCAGGGCTGATCAGGAAAGTTGCCGCACATTTTCCCCTCCCCTTCCACCTACAAGGAGCTACAGCAGCTGTGAGAGGCAGCTTCTTTATTTCTCCCAGTCCACCGCCCAACACTCGGGGTTCTGACCTATGGTAGCTCTTATGCGCAGATCTCATGCTCAGACATGCTGGTGTGTAGTTTGGGTGCTTTTGTTCAGTTTAGAAGTTCAGCTTATCGTTGTTTCAAGGAGAGAGATCTGAGGATGTCTCTCACTCTGCCATGATTTGCAGAATTCCTGGAAGTGTCCTTAAGAAAGAGGGTGAGGGATCTTCCTTAGCACTTCCACCATGAGAAGACACAGTGAGAAGCTGGCAGCCTGCAACCCAGAAGAGGGCTTTCACTCAAACCCCACCATGCTGGCACCCTGATCTTAGATTTCCAGCTTCCAGAACTGTGAGAAATAAATTTTTGTTGTTTCTAAGCTATCCAGTGTGTGGTATTTTGTTACGGTAGTCCTAACAAAGATACACAGTTCCTCTGTTACTTCTTTCTTTTTGAGTTAAGTAATTAATTGTATAAAAGCAATATGTGCTCAAGGTACAAACTCAAATGATATAATACTGAAGGAAATCAAAAGAAAACATAGAAGGTATCTAGCCTCTGGATCCTCCATTTCTGATTCTTGGAAGTGACCAAAGGCACAGTTTCCTGTATGCCCATCTAGACATGCTGCAACTCCACACACACGCCCGGCTGTGGGATCACAGGTGGCTGCACTTTTGCTTTGTACACAGATGAGACCACACCATGCACCCTACTCTGAACCTTGCTTCCTTTTTACTTAGCAGGATATCTTTGTTCTCATTTCATGTCAGCCCAGAAAGAAGGCACCTCATTTTTGTTAGTGTTGCAGAGACTCAACAGTGTGGCCATACCACAAATTATCCAGGCTCCTACAGATGGGTACTTTATTTATTTAGCCTCTGTGTGTGTGTGTGTGTGTGTGTGTGTGTGTGTGTGTGTGTGTGTGTGTGTGTGTGAGAGAGAGAGAGAGAGAGAGAGAGACAGACAGACAGACAGACAGACAGACATACAGACAGGGGTGAGGGCTAGGTACTGGCTGAAGTGGCTGTACACCTATGCGTTCCTCTCCCCTCCTCTCCAGGTTGCTGGGGGAAGGAGGGAGCAGCAGGAGAAGGCGTAAGGCTATGGCTATGCCTACATGCCCACACTAGATTCCTTCCTTTGCCTCAGGGCAATTGAAAATGGATCCTGTAGTCTTACCAGAGGGCCCTGAGTTGGGGACTGTGAAAAATGATGAGATTGGAGGCTGCTCATTTGCTAGGAGAGCTAAAAAATGACTGGAATATTCGAGAATCATTCTTAAGTGTCATTAAACATTCTCCTCCCTAGTAAGAAAGAGAAGCTGGTCAGAGCACTACTGGTGACATTTGTTGAAAAATCAGCACCATTTCATATTTATGCCCCAGTTCAGAGCTGATGATTGGTGGGATACACTTCCTCATGCACATCTTTGTGCACTGGCGTGGGTATATCAACAAAATAAATTCTCAACAGTGGAACTGCTAGGATCTCTAATATTTCATACAAATGAGTGAGGCCAACATTATAGCAGTGGGATTGTGGGCAAAGAAGGCACCCCTGGTGATACAGGTTTAGAAGTGGGTTCTGAGAGCCCAACTCTGGTTAGGGGAAGGGGAGAAGAAAAAAAGAAAGTGAGTCAGGACTCTTCTTTCAAGAGCCCTTGAAGGTGTTGCTTCTCATGTTTCCTATCCAGTCTATTCAGTTAGAGTGTCTTGCTTCAGTATCTATCAGAGAGGCCAGTTACCAGTTGGTAGTGGACAGCCTTGGACATGCAAATGGCCCCGTAAGTGAAGCAAGCTGATCATATTAAATTCCCCCATGCCCTTCATCCTACTGTCCCATAGTAGGTGTGAAACATACAGACACCTCATAACATCTCAGGACCATAGTGTTGAAGCTAGATAGAGCCCAAGCATCAACTGAGCAGAACTTCTCAGACGTCATCATTTCTGTGAAGCTTATAGTGTGGTCTTGTTTAAATGTGGATTCTGATTCAGTAGGTCTGGGATGGGGCTGAGGTTCAGCATTTCCCACAAGCTCCTATGTGCTGCTGCTACTGCTGCTGCAGCTGGTCTGAGGACCATGCTTTGAGTAGCCTGGCCTACTCCACCTCTTTATTGTAGAGGTGAAGAAATAGGCCCCTGAGAGAGGGTTTAGCCCAACTATTCTGAAAACAGGAGCCTTGGAAGTGTTCACTTGAGAGCAAAAACCCCATGAAGCTGAGGCTGTGAGAGAAAAGGTGGGACTGCCATTTAAATGCATCTCCCAGGCACAGAGTGGTGGGCCAGCTGGGCGGGTCTGACCTCCTTGGTGGCTGGAAAGAGCCCAGTGCTCAGGTACAGACCGCTCTGGGGATACATATGGCATCCAGCCCTTATGCCTAATTCTAATTGTCCTTCAAGCTCAATCAGGAGGCAGAAAGCCCGCTGTTCCCTATCACTTGTTCAGTCAGCTTCAATGGTGCCAAGAGATGGGAGGTAGGGAGGGGAGCAGGAGGAGCTGGTGATGGGATATGGGGGGAAAAATGGTGAACAGCTAGCACGGGATGTGATGGAGCACTGTACTGTTAGCCTGATGTACTATGTTCCAGCCCGTGTCTTCTGTTGCCAGAGAAGGCATTCAATTCAGAATGTCTTGGCCACATTTATGGTCCTTGTAATTCCTATTTACTTAGTCTGGTCCTGTGTCCTGCTTTGTGGTACAGGCTGCTGGCCACACAGTGGGTGCTTACATGTCTAGAGACTTTAATGGCCACAAATATCAACATTAGTTGACCTTCCTAGGCCCATTCTCCTAAGATTCTTGAGTCTCAAGAGGGGGAGTAATTAGAAAGCTATTAGCATCATTTATAATTTGGACAAGTTTAACTCCAAGAGCAGAATGGTTTAAAATAGCCTTCTTAGAATACTTCTAACTAACTAATTAAAGGGTAGCTGTTCAATTGTTTTATGCTTAAATTCAATCACTTGCTTGCTTCAGTGCAGTAGTTTAGGTCCACCTCTTCAGTGATGGAGAGACCAGGGCAACAGATGCTGGGTGAACAGAGCCCTTTTCTCCCCATGTAGTTCCCAGCAGGAGCAGCAGGGAAAACTGAGCTTTAAAAAGGACTCCCTGTGTGCCACGCCCTATGCTATGTATTTGTTTTATAAATTGCCATATTACATCTTTACAACTACTCTTTAGATTGGTACTATTATTATTCTTACTTTGGAAATGAAGAAACTGAATCTCAGGAAATTTGAGTTAAGGTCTCTCCATTGATAATACGTGGTCAAAACCCCCATCTGTGCAAATCCACCTCAGTTCAGCTAAAGATAAGCCATGTCATAAAAGGCCCTAAGGGGGCTGCCATCCCCTTCAATCCTCTCCACTACTGCCTGCTTTGCAGGGTAGGGCTGCTCAGGAGACAAAACACACCATCTCAGACTCACGTGCCAGAGGTCACACTGGCACATCCAAATCTGGAACCCACTGTGTAGAATCAAAGTTATAATGTACTTGGGTGAAAGCTGGTTAATATAAGACGACCTTGGCTGATATACCTGGGAGAGTAACAGCTGAGCAGGGTGGCAAGTGGGCAGGCGACAAGTGAGATGCCACCACCTCTGAGTAGGGGTGTCACTCTAGGCCTAAGTGCAGGTGGTGGACCCATAGGAGTGATTCCAATAGCAACTTCATCACTCATGCTGCCCACATTGCCCTGACAAGAAAAATGTACAGTGTCTTATAAATATTTTTTAAATGAATAATATTGATAGAGGTTCACATTTATTGAGCACTTACTATATGCTACATCCTGTACATATCGCTTCGTTTACTTCTTTAAATTCTCCCAACAATTATGTGACATGTGTATTTTTAGGACCCCTATTTTACAGATGAAGAAACTGAGGCTCAAAGCGGTTAAACAACTTGCCCAACGGTACAAGCAGACCTGGGCTTCAAATCTTGGCAGTCTGACTCCAGCCCATGTGCTTAATCTCACACTAGTTCCTTCCCACCCTCTTCTATCTGTCTGGCCTATATCTCTAAGCTATAATGCCAGGAACACTGAGAAGGCTTCCTGGTTCATCTCCCGCTTGGCATCCTTCAGTACTTAGTTTCAGGTAGTCATAAGGCACTTGCCACATATGCTATGTGGCAGATATTGAAGCATCTTTCTTACCTCTGTACCCCCAGACTGCAGGCTCCCTGGGAGTTGGACAACCCTGTGGCTTCTGTGCCTGATAATGACTGTGAGCAAACAGATAGACAAAATTGGCTATCTCACGAGCCAAGTGAATAAGTGGTAGTTCTATTTTTAGCACCAACTGCTCCTACCATTTCCTTCTAGGAGTGAGAAGGAAAATGGGCCTATTATAATCAAATGTGGCTCCTCCCCTTATTAGATGACAAGACTGGTCAGTTTTCATCCAAGGTTTTAAATGTCTTTGGTGTTGTGAAGAATGCTTGATGTGCTTTTAGACTAAACCAAATGCTCAATTAACTTTTGAGGATTCACTGTAACCCTTAGGGCAAGCCTATGAGACAGATTCCATCATTACCCCATTTGAGGAAGAAGAGATGGAAGCTCTGAAAGGTGAAGTGACTTGTTCAAGGCCTCAAGGTCCAGCGGGGGACACATATCTCAGGGGGAGATACTCAAGCTCTTCACAGGGTACACTGCCACAGGGAGAGAGGGCAGTGCTCTGGGAATGTGGTCAGTGGCAGGCAGGTGATAAAATGCATCTGCTTGGGCCCACATCGGATGCTCTGACTCTGGGTCTGAGTGCGGCCTAGATATCTGCACTTTTCATAAACTCCCCAGGTGACTCTCATTCACTAAAGTATGCGAACTACTAATCTAGGACAAAAGACCTTGGAAGACAGTCACTTTTTAAACTGAGACTCACTGCCTTCACACCCACATGAGCATAATAAGGCCATGAGGAAACCTTCTCCCCACCTCACGTCATTTGCCACTCCATGCCACTAGACCATGGTTGCCGACAGGTGGGTGGAGAAGTCTCTCCCCACTGACGCAGCTCATGTCCTTGGGCGCTGGGTGTCCTTTGAAGGCTGCTTGGTCAATCAGTGACCTTCTGATTAAAATCATCAGACAACAGACTTATCTTTCCAGAGGGCCACCTTTCTCTCCGTCATCGACAAACAGGCCCCAAAGCTGGGAAATGAGAGTCAGGAGAAAAGGTTGCATGTTCCCCAACACCTCTGAGTTTAGCTGAAACATTTCATTTCTCAGTTAAGCTCTGGGATAGGCAAGAGTTCATCACCATCAACTCACTCCCATTCAAGAAATAGTTATTGAGCCCCTACTATGTGCCAAGCACTCTTATAAGTGCTGAACATACAGCAATAAGCAAGAGAGCCCTGCCCACTGTGCATTCTCATTCTAGTGTGTAGTGAGAAATGGGATGTGGGAGAACAAGAAACATACAAACTGTCACAAAGGGAAGAGGTATCTTATCTTGCCATGACAACGGTTGCTGGATGACAATGTAAACCAAATCCCACAGTTAGCATCAACAACCTGATGAAGGCATTGAGAGTGGCTGGGAGACTATTTTCCTGGGAAACTGTTGATTGGAAAAAGCCACTGAAGATGTATAGCAGGGCTGAGTCATGAGGAAAGAGGAAGTGGAAAAGGCAGAAAGGCCAATAAGGACACTGCCTGGAGCACATGAAGTGGCTCTGGAAGGGAAGAACCCAGGCAAGGCCTGTTCTCAATCCCCTGACGAGGCCAGAGCCAGCAACCAGGGCAGGGATTCTAGAGCAGTTTCCCAAAGGAGATTCCATGGAGCAACCCAGATTTAGCAACGCTGTCTACTCTGTTCCTGGGTTGGAGATTTCCAAAGTATATGAGCATAATAAAGTCTCTGAGAAGTCCTGCAGCAAAGAAACCCATTTAACTTTGATTAACCCAGTTTTTCCCTAGCTCATTTGATCATGGTACCCTGTCTAATATCTAACACCCCATGGAGATCTAAAGAGTACCCTAGAGACTCTGTTTTAGAATAGAAGATCAGGTGGTTTGAAAGAGGCATTTCTCAGGCCCAGAGATGGAGCCCAAATCAGAGGCAGTAGTGACAGGCGAGAGGTGGGGCTGGTGGGAATAGGGCAGGTGGTTTAGTTCTGTGTCCCATGGCTTCAAATGATTTGCTAATTGTGTCTCCGTGGATATGGCTAGTTAACACTGATGCTCAATTGATTTTAGAGTTATGCTCTTAAAAAAAAAAAACAGCACAAAATGCTGATTTGGTGCCTCTGAGTATGAATATCTTCAGAGGGAGAGAGAGGAGCACCATAAGGGCCTTCTCAGACCCTCCATCCACCTGGCAGCAACTTATCTGCTTCCCAGCTACCTAGCAAACCTACAGGTGCAAAGGAAGGACAAATGTCATAGTCCTCCTGGAAAATGAGCAACAGTTTTGCTAGAGAAATGGGAAGTAACTTTTAAAATTCTTATGTTTTCATTAACACTGTGTTTTCAAAACATTATCATACTGCACTCTCATTTTATTGTGTTAAACAATGCACTGAGGCCCATTTAGCTCCGGAGAAAACTGAAGCCCACATTCATTAAGTAACTTGCCTAAGGTCACACAGTAATAAAGTTTGAACCAGAACCCAGGTCTTAGGACACTTTGTCCAGTGGTTATCCCACTGCTCAAGAGGAGAAGGCACTGTTGGCCTTTTAATGTGAACCAAGACTTGTGCCTTACTCATCAATGAGTGTTTGTTTATTGAGCACACTATAATGGATAAGCCAGATCCTACTCTAGGCACAGGGCTATAACAGTAAACAAAGTCTGCCCTCACAGAGCTTATATTCTAGTGGGAAAGACAGGTGATATACAAACAACTACACAAAGATGAAATATGACAGAGCTTGTACATGCTTTGAAGAGAAACAAATCAGGATAAGGAACTACTGAACGACAGGGAGTCTTTCTGTGGAACGGCCTCTTGAGTAGAGACCTAAATGAAGTGGGGGAATAGCCCATGCAGAAATTTGACGAAGAAAGATCCAGGAGAGGAAATGGCAGGTACAAAGATTCGAGGCAGCAGTGTGTTGGCATGTGTGAGAAATAGCCCCAAGGCCCACATAGACACAAGAGAGGGGAGAAGATGAGTTGAGAGGGGCAGGGGCCAGATCTTTGACCTATTCCTTAAGGCACCATTTCACAACTGTGAGTCATGACAGATATTCAGTTTCATTGAGAAGCTGCCCTGGGGTCTGTGACAGGGAGAACTGAAGGCTGACCATGGGTTTATATGTAAAGTGCCTGGACAGTAATAAACTGGATAAGAGGACACTTCCCCCAACTCTTCAGGACCCTTAGGTCTCCTAGAGTGTTCCCAGGTGAGCCCTGGCCTGAAAAGAAGATGAAGGAGTAGATGGGAAATATTTCCATGCAATACCCCAGTCCTCCCGCAGCAGGAGCAGGCAGCTAAGAAGTATGAGGCATGAGTCAAAGGAGACCAGAGCCTGATATTGGGTTTAAATTTTGCTACTGCTGCTTATGTGCTGTGTAACCTTGGGCAAGTTGCTTAACCTTTCTGTGCCTTGGTTTCCTCACCTGTCATTCCTATTATGATTAAAAGAGTTCCTGAAACACTGTAAACACTACATAAATATTTGTTAAGTAATATTTAAAAACTGAATTCTACATTTCTCTTACTTTTCTCTCTCCACCCCTATTTTTTTTAACATAACAATAATAGCTAACACTTACATAGTGTTTACATATCCCAGACCCCATATCCCAAGGCTTCAGGCCTGAACTGGCCTCATCCACTTGAACAAGCCCCGGGCTAAGGGTCACTTGAGAGAGGAGATCACAAGTCAACTGGGAGGCAAAAATCTAGGGAATAACATGGGTGGGGAGGCATCTCTCCCACAGGAACTAGGGATTAGCAAACTCAAATGGAAATTGGCCTGGCTTTGGGTTCTGAGGATCTAAGAAGGTTATAGATACTCAGCTACCAAGAAAGGGCCATAAAAGTGGTCAGACAGCAAGCAGGACAAATAGGGCCCCACTTCAATATCCTTGTTTGACAAATGACCCATAATATGCTATAAAACCAAGATACAACAACTGTAAACCTCTGCGAGGACTCAAAGGATTTGCATTAAGCCTTCTCAAACAAGCATGAACACATGTACACCCTGCTTGCCTGGGCCAGCACCACATATGTAAATGGGTGGCCTCCAGAGATAGGAAACAGGCAGGTCTTTCTTCACATCCTGTCCGTGCTCGCACCAAAGGTAAAGACCATGTCCCATTTTGGTTTGCTTTTGAAAGGCACATTTCCTAGGAGTGTGGGCAGCAACTGGAAGGTGGCAGGAGGGGGCTTCTAGTAAGGTTCTGTTCCTCTTTCTCTTTCTGGGAGCTGCTTTGAGAGTGTGGTCAGTTTGCAAGCTGTGCATGTATGCTAAGTGTGCTTTTCTGTATGTATATTATACTACAATATAAAGTTTTAAAAAGTGTATCTTCTCTATCGCTACATTGCTGTGTGTGGTGGGGAAACAATGGACACCATAAAATAAGGTACATCACAGCCGTATGACAGAAGGCCATGAAGCCACTAAAAATAATGAGGCAGAGATAAAGGAACTGAAATGGGAAGATGTTACAATGTTAAGTGAAAAAGAGAAAGTTAAGGAGCAGATAGTGTTATCAGGTCTGAAAAAAAAAATTGTATTGAATCATGACAATAGTTGATATTTGAACATTTTATATTGTTTATCACATATATATCATATATATAAATATAGCATAAAAGTATTTATATATGTAAATTTTTAAGAAAAATAAATTTTTAAGAAAAATAAATTTTTAAGAAAAAAACAAACTGAATTGTTAAAAATGAAGGTAAAGATTTTAGTTTCTAAGTCTTTAATTTTTTATAATAAGCTCATATTTAGTGATCAGTAAAACATAACAATTGCAAAGATATAATTTTTTTTTTTTTTGCGGAGGGGTGGATCTGAACAGTGAACCAAGGCTGAACTGGCGTGAACACTAAGGTAAATTCTGACCAGAAAATGCTAAGCTTCCTCCTGAAATACCCTGAGCCTGAGTGGAGCTGAGCTGTGGTCTGGTTGCGGACATACCTGTAAAATTTTGGAGTAGCTGGTCACAATGAGCAGTCCCGGCACAAAGAAGTTCAAAGTAACAAATGACACGTCCCAGGAGATTTCTCCGGCAATGCTGGGCCAAATCAGTGTGCAGATCGGAATTTCCTAGTTACACAGGAAGAGAAGGTCATTTAAATGCTTCTCATTTGGCCTTTAGCTCAGTCCCAGTTGGGTGTTTACCGGGCACTGTTACACTGCTGGGTTACACTGCTACACATCTGGCAAGACAAGAAATCCCAGAAGCCTTTCCACTGCCCACAAAAGCCCACTTACAAGTTGTTTGCCTCTGACCTAAGAGTAGCCATAACTGTTATTCCCATTCTCCAGGGGAAGTGACTGGCCCTCAGGGTCACAGACTGGTAAGAGCCAGGGTCAGTTCCTAGGCATGACTCCAGGTTCAGTTCTCTTTTCTCTTCCCTTAACTGAGCTGCAAAGAGCCTCTGAGGCTTCTCTTCTAAGTCCTTCATTTTACAGGTGAAAAAAATGATCCCCGAAAGGTATTGTAGATTATGTGACACACTACACACAAGCATATCAAAACAGGAACAAGGTTTTGGTGCAGTCACACTGTGTACGCTGAAGGCGACAGAATCTATGCTAAGGCATGAAGTATTCAAATGCCTGCATGGTGCCAAGTTGCATCAGAGAAGGCCATGGCTTACTCCAAGACAATTCTGGTACCCAGACTAGGGAGCTCTGTCCTTGTGTGCCTCTCCAGAGGAGCACAGTGTGGCCCCAAAGCAAGATGCAACCACAACGCCCCATCAATTCAAGACATGAAACTTCTGGAATGTGGCGGAAGAGAGTGAAGATTGGGAACTTGCTTTAACGACATTGTGTTGAATTCAAACATTGGAAACTAATATGTGCTCCCAAAATAGTGGTGACCTTACTGAACAGTCAGTAAGAGCTGCTGCAATAATTTCTTCCAATAAATAAGTTAATGAAGAGTCCTACCTACCTATTTACCTCCTGACCTACCTATCTATCCTCCCAAACACAATTTCCCTGTGTCTTCTTGACTATAGGATAAAACTATTTAGAAAACAAGTTACCCTAAACATGTAGGATAGATTTTTAAGAGCACTTTTTTTTTTACACATTTATTGATTTTTCGTGGACAAGGCATCTTAACCAATGCCCAGAAATACCATTCATTCATTCACTTGACCAATATTTATTGAACACTGTACTAAGCAAAGGCAAAGAATTCTTATCATTTCCCAACATGTATCATAATTAAGTGGTCACATTCAAAATACAGTCAAATAGTCACCTCTTCCCTATTCAGCATTAACAGAAAATATTCTAATATTTATTGAGTATTTTGTGCCAGGCAGCATTTTACATACATTATCTCATTGAATGTTCACAACAACTTTATTGAAATGCATTATTTTTTTTCTCATTATACAGAGGAAGAAACTAAGGCTTAGAAATATCATCCTAAAATAATGGTCTATAACCCTAAAGATGTACTCCTTTTAATCATGCAGTATTTCCCCTAAAGAGCTCAGTATTTATGGGGACATCCAAGGATCTACCAAGAAAACTCATAGGGCAAGTCAAGCATGGAAGAATGACTTAATTATATTTGTACCTTAAAGGGGTGGGGGGAGAGTGTTGCTTCCTTTTCCTATATTGTTTGAATGGCTTGCAAATACACTAGGCATTCCAAAACCTTGTTCCTCCATCCCAGGCCCTACTGTCCACACCTGATGGGAGAAAATGTATTCGATCTTTTTACATTTTGGTGACTGGAAAGGCACTTCCAACTCTCAAGGATCATCTGAACATTGGCAGCGGGGTGACCATGGCTCTTTAGATAATCCACGCAGACTTCACTTGTACTCAGCCCTCTGCCCACCACAGGCCCCTCCTTCTACCACACTGGTGGGCAACACGTACCAACAGAGATGCTAAAGCAATGATCACAAGAAACGAATTCCAGCCCTGAATGTGAGCTGGTCTCTAATTCCTACCCTCATACAGGGAGGCCAGAAAAATGATGACCCCAGAGCCATTTCTTAAAACCCCCAAGAGGTCTGAACTTTTTCTAAAAGCCTTCTCCAGAATGTCTGCCAACACCTCTCCTGGCTTAACAAGATTTTGTAGAAGAATGTGCAATGATAGAGTAAAGTGTTGTCCCTACATTAGGGGCAAAACATATATCTATATATTCCTAAATAATATGCCTGTACTATCCTAGTGTTATTGAAGAAAATGTGTAGGTGTTAATGAACATATACACTTATGCAGGTATCTAAACACATACACACACACACACACACACACACACACAAAACTATAAGGATACACTCCACTAAATGAACAGTGTCTGTTTCTAGGTCGTGCTCTTAGGTTATTTTTATTCTTTAGTTTATTTGGATTTTCTAAATTTTCTATCATATGCCTATATGACTTATTTAAGAGCAGAAAGGTGACATTAAAAGTTAATTCTTAAGAGAATTGATGATCAAACATGAAATATGTGTGACTATGATAGTTTAGCAAAACTAACCAGCTATTTTTTCAACAAAGACAACGAACCTGTCCCAGAAAGCCTTCTAAATTTCATACCTCTGATGAAAATGCTTTCACCTTTGACTGGAGGCACCCACCCCAGGCATGGTGTGTGGTAAGGAAATAAGATAGGAACTCTGCACAGCACCCTCATACATGAGCTAAGAGACAGTATTGCTGGCCTGTGTGTACTAAATGGCTGATTTATATGCTCTTTAGAAAGTTTTATATGGTATTATTGGTTAAATGCAGTGTTTTTTCTCATTTTAAAAAAATAAACAAATAAAGCACCAGGCTCACAGTTAGAGATCTAACTTGGTGTTACAATTTTGTTTCTGAGGAAAAATCTATTTGACTTAAGTAGTCCTGATTCTAAGTATTCTCTCCCAGACCGGGACTTATAGGATTTCGGCAGTGAGTCCAATCTGGAAGGTGATGGCATGAGTCTTATCATAGTCTCTGTACTTTTTCTGCACATTTGAAAAGTTTCCTGATTTTAAAAAGGAAATTTAAAAACCCAAAGCATTAAGCCTGCTTTGTTACTTACACATAAAAGTAGATCTTGCCAAGCCTATAACACTGTCTTTTAATTTTTGTGTCCTCTAGTGTTTGTTCAACCACTCATTGACCCAAGCCAATGTGGCTGAGCCACTGTGAGACCACAGTGAAGATGGGCTTGGTCCCTGCCCTCAAAGAGGCTACAGTTCAGTCAGGCACTAGGAAACCTCAATACAGGGCAGCAAGCTGGACGCACCCACAAAGCTCCAGGTGACAGGAGAGCGGCGTCATCTGGGAAAGCTGCCTCCAAGAGGAGTTGTGTCAGCTGTGCCTGGAAGGATATGGTTTCATCTAGGGGAATGGAGTAGCTGGGGCTCAGTGCAGGACCAGCAAGGATGAAGGCAGGAGGGAAGGCCATGTACAGCAGGGAAGTGTGGTTAACAGTGAGATGTATCATTATCCCAACCTCCACCTCTCCCTGGAAATCTCATCCATTTCCATGGCTCCTTTTTGCCGATGATGCTGCAGTCTACTCTTTTCAGCTCAGTCTTCTCAAACTCACCCCATAGCCCTGAGGGCATCTCTGTAGGCTGTCTCATAGGTATGTCAAGCTTCCAATGTCCTACTCCCAGAAGGTTCTATCTCCTGTAGTCACCAACTCAAGACAGAAACCTGAGTACTAACCTTCTGCCTTCTTCTTCCTTCCTCACTCATCGGACGGAACTTTTAAGTTTTGCCTTAATATCTATCGAACCCACACACAAATCTCATTCTCACTGGCCCTCTCCCTCCCAGACCAGGCCATCTCTCATCTCATAAGTCCAAACTCCCTAAAGGAGTATACCTGGGCTTTCTATGGCCGGGCCCCACCAACCCTTCCAGAACCATCTCTTGCCAACTATAGTCTAGTTCCTCTGTCTATAACATCCCTCCAGTTCCCCACATTATTGTCTGGCTGACTGCCTCTCCTTTTCACACTCAGCTGAATAAGAAACCCCTGTGAATGGGGACATCTATCTACAGGTGCTGCTCAAATCCTGACCCCTCCCCACAGTGGTTATATACAAATATCACCTGATTCCAGCTGTTTCTAGCCAGTTTCTCTAGTGATTCTTCCTAGAGTACCCCTGGGGATCCCTTTGTAAATTGTTCTTCCTGCCCCACTTTTTCAAACAAAATGGTCACTTTAAGAAACTGGGAATCCTAGTTAGATATCTCTCATACCAGTTTCCCAACAGAAAAGAAGGAAAATGTCAATGCAAAATATGGATTTACTTTCTTATATCTTAAAAGCATCCTCCTATATTGACAAAGACAAGCAAACTGTCTCCTTGACCAGTCCACATTTAGTAGACACATGATGGAATTACTGGCTTTTAATCAGGGCAGGGAGGGGCAGTGGGACTAAGAACTCCTAAGGAAGTGTGAACTCATGGGAAATGAGACCAGGAGGAACAGACTGACCTGGGCTAAATTCCAGTTCCATCCTTGGCCTGCTCTGTGACTTCAGGCATTTCCTCCTTCAATAAACAAACATATGAACACCTACTTGTGGGGTAACTGTGCGGACTGAATCATGCCAGGGTCTGGGGCCATCTGAGTGCTCATTAAATGCACTCCCTTGAAGAGAAAGATAGTGTCTTGGTCATGTGACTTGTGGTGGGGGCAGGAGGAAAAGGAAAGGTGCTCAGTAAATGTTTGTAGAATAAATGGACAGCACATTCTGGCCAAGGTGACAGTCCTCCCCACCTGTCAGTGAGGGTCACCGCCCCACCTGGGCCACAGCACACACAGGCAGGAATCCCTGGGACAGGCTGAGCTGTCCTGGCTGAGATGTCTAAGTTACTAGGATGTGTCCACCCTCTTAAAATGGCAGTCTATTATTTTATAGCAATCGGAAGAATTACACTGTTTGAAGAATGTTTAAAATATTTATAACCAAAGATAAGGAAGCCAATAATAGCTGTCAATTCTTGAGCATTTAACTGTGTAGGGCCAGATGTTGGCCCATTTACTGAACATTAGTCTCTGCGACAGTCCTAGAAGATTAATACTTTTATCATGCCCATCTTTCAAGCAAGGATAGTGACGTATATAGAGGCAGGACCACTTGCCTCTGTCACACAGCTTCTAAATGGTAGAGGTGAGATCCAAATGCAGAATGTTTGACACCAAAATCCTCACTCTTAATACCAAATTATCTAGCATTTTCTGGCATGTTTATCGTTTCAACCTCCTTTCAGGAAAGGTTTAGAGAGTCTTGACACCCAGGTCTGCTGGGCACCCACTGGCCAAATGGACAAATGTAACCACATCCCTGGATGTTTTTGTTGGGGTGGGGTGGTGCACCGATAAGCAGAAAACTCCAAGAGGCACTGTTTTCCTGGCCAGCACTCCTTAAGGCCAGGGAGCCAGCCTGAGCTTGGGGTTAGTTAGTTCTCTCAGCTGGTGGTGTGGGTAGGAAAATGTCCCCCATCCAAAACCTTCATATTTCATGAAGCCGGGATAGAGGACTGAGAAAACAAGACTTTGCTAATTTGAATGTGAGACTCAGTTCAGTCTAGAACAGATCTTTCCCCTTTTTAAAATGGCCACTTCCCCGCACCGCCCACTTTTTTCATTTCTCATTCCTTTCAACTTATTTCCCAGACCACTGAGCCTGTTTGCTCACCTGCAAGACAAGCTGTTTCCTGTATGCTCAGGCCACAGCCTTTGTGGAAACGGGGAGTTTTTCTATTTGTTGGTTTAACTGGCAGGTGTATGTGTGGGTGGTGGGGGAAGACAAAGAGGATGGAGAACTGGAAAGGACTATAGAGGTTTCATGTCAAGCTCCCTCTCCCTACCTCTACTATTTTAAGGGAACAGGGTTCCCGTAGCCAACTCACCTGGCCCCCAATCTTCTGGGGTGCCGTGCAAGTCCATTCTCCCCCTGTGGCTTTGCCAAATTCCTCTTCTAAGGCTCTGAAGACCAAGGAAGTGTTTCTGCATTTAAACAAGAGGGGCCTATATGCCCAACCCCAAGGAGAGCAGAGGGAAGGCCACCACAACACAGATCTCCAAAGAAGCACCTTGCAGTACAACTCTGGTCATTCTGGAAGTGGAATGTAGGAGGCTTTGACCACACATAAACGTCCAACCAGGGGTAAAATACAGAGTGGCAAGACATGAAAGGTATGTCATTTATACAAAAGACTTCTCACTCAATCACCTGTGTCCATGCCAGCAACCAGTTTCGGTCTGAGCTGTTGGACTACAGGTGAAAAGAAGCTCATTTTTTAGAGTTATTTGCAGGTAAGTAGAAGTGTACCTAAAACAATTGTAAAAGGGAGAGGCATGAGGTGCACATCTGGAAACCTAAGATACCCTTAAGATATATTCTATTTGATCCTTAATTGCCTGCGAGTTAGTTTTTCGGTAAGAAAAAAAGTGGGGAGAAATCCTTCAAATCCTGTGGAAAACACAGAAACACTGCGATTCAGTGAGAAAATAACTTAAAAAATCAGAAGACTGATGGCAGAACCCCTGCTTCCAGTTGATCCAATTGGTCTGCGATGAGGCCTGGTCTTTTAATTATTTGAGAGGCATCAATTGACCCATCTTAATTCTCAGGTGTAATCTGGTCTGAGGAGGAAAAGCCTGCCAAGTAAACTAGGGTCTTTTGTCTGCCCATATTGGTGTCTCCCACCAGTTCAGCTGATCCCAGCTTTCCTGGTCCCCACTTAAGGTGACATGCCACAGGCTTACACATTTTTGATCAAGTGCCACAGGCTTGAGACAGTTCTAGCCTGTTAGTCACAAAACAAAACAAACAAATAGGCAAAAATCCCAAAATGTATTACACATAGAAATAAATTACTAAGAGGCTTTCAAGTTTTATTTGTATTAAAAGAGAAAAAAATATTGCGTACACAGGATGCAGATCCTCCTCCCCAATGCCCGCCCCCCCCAACACACACACACACACACACACACACACACACACACACACACACACACACTAATAAAGCCCTGTGTGACAGACTGGTCTGAGAAAACCCCCAGAAAAGCCCACCTCTGCAAACAGGCTGAAGGGCACACCCAGGGGGGCGCCCCCTGGTCTGACTGTGTTCACCTCCAGAGCTGGAAGTCTTCTCCCGAGTGACTTCTCATACCCCCCTGACTCCCTACCATCCACTTCTGGCCACTGCACAGGTCTCCCTCTGTGGTTTGTGAGGAGCTTGCTCAGTGTGCCCCACACTCCCTCCTAGTGCTCGGGTTGAATTTTCGTGGTCGTGCGACCTCTCTAGGGGAAAGGAGGGGCAAAGAACGCAGCCTCCGCAGACCCTCGGGGAAGCTGAGCCCCGAGCGAGGGTTCATACCTTCCCGTAGGGGCGCACAGACCTGCATCCTTTCCCTGCCCCTTCCGGAGAGGCACAGAAAACCTAACACAGGCTAACAACCAGAACCGCTGGCCACTGCCCTACAGCCCGGCCTGCGCCGGGGGTGAACCTCGGAGCGCAAACCCTGCAGCAGCGCAGCACACCGGCCAGCAACGTCAGCCCCCCGGCGGCCGCGATTCTGGAGCGCCGGACAGGAGTAGACCCGAGCCAACGTCAGGAGCTGTCTGGAGAACCTTTGTTAGACCATGGACCACCCTCCCCGACTCCCTCCCCCACGATCCCGGTGACAACTCTGGGCGCGCTGCCCGGAATCAAGCTCCTAGGCCCAGCTCATGCGGAACATTTCGGGTGCCCGATATATTCTGAAACCACGCGTCATCCAAGTCTCCTAGGGGCAGATCCTGCGGTCTAGTGTCATCCTTCTGTCTTGCAGTTGGAAAAATTGAGGCTCTAGGAGGAGAAGTCGCAAGCCCCCTAGAGGCAGCACTGAGTCTGCGGTCCCTGGGTCTCCAGCGACCTTTCTCCCTGGCCCATCCGCACGCACCTGAACCCTTCCTCAGCCCTCACTGAATCTGCTGAGCACGATCTCAGCTCCTCGCACTACGGGTGAGATATCCTGAGCGACTTACTTCTCTGTGTGCCTCTGCTTCCTCATCTGTAAAGCAGGTGGTGACAAGAGGACTGTCGCACCCAGCGAGAAAGGAGAATTCAAATATAACGTGATTAGCTACTCCGGATCCCCGAAAGTTCAGGCTGGCTGGCTGTTAAGCCCCTTGTTATTTCATGAACTTTGCCATAAAGAGTCAGTGCACTGTACAGACACTTTGGGAAGTCCACTTACACCTTGCTGGAGGGTTTTTGGGGACCTGCCCTGCAGGGTTGCAGGGAAATATGAGACAGAGCTTCGCAGCGCTGGGCACAGTGTCTGACACAGCAGCCAAGGGCAACAAATGGCCTATCACGGCTGTCGTTGTCCATCCTCATCCCGGGTCACCGTTTCCTTCCGATCCCCGCCTGCCAGGCCCGCCCAGGACACCTGCCCGGAGCTCACCTGGTCGGCGCCGGGAAGGCGCTGCGGCACAACGTGGAAGAAGACGCAGAGCGGCAGCGCGGCGAGCGCGGAGAAGCCCCAGATGAGCGCGAGCATCGCGGCCCGCGCCCTGCGCCCCGGGCCTGGCGCGCCGCGCCGCAGGCGCACGATGCACACCATGCGCTCCAGGCTGACGGCCGCCAGCGTGAGGATGGCGACGCTGCCGCTCAGGCTCATGACGTAGAAGAGCAGGTGGCAGGCGACCGGGCCCAGCACCCAAGCCTCGGTCCAGCGCACGGCCAGCACGAGCGGGATGGCGCTGGTGAAGAGCAGGTCGGCGCAGAAGAGGTTGAGCACCAGGCAGGCGGTGGCGCCGCGACGCCGCCCGCGCGCCCGCAGCAGCACCAGGGCGCCCACGTTGCCCAGCAGCGACACCCCGAAGATGAGCGCCAGCACGGCGGTCTCCACGGCGCTCAGGAGCCGCCGGGGCTCGCCCTTGACTTCGGAGAAGAAGGGGAAGCGGGTGCGGTTGGCCTGCTCCAGGCTGCGCGGGAGCCCGGGGCCCGCCGCCTGCGCGCACTCAGGGGACATGCCCGGCGGCCGGCGGCCCGCAGCGGTCTGCGAGCGCGCTCATCTGGGAGGCGACGGGGCGCCGAGGCCGGGGAAGAGGGAGGGAGGGAAGCGCTTGCGACATCTCCCCTCTAAACCCCCTCCCGCCAGGGCAGCGCCCGCGCGGGGCGTAGCGAGCCGGACCCGGGGCGCGCGGGCACGAGGAAGTGCCGGGCCACGGCGGCTGCAGACGGCAGGGCCGGGCGGGAGGCGGTGGCCTCGGCAGGGGCTTCACGCCCTCCGGAGGATTGGGGAGCGCTGAAGGGGTCGGGAAACCCCCACCCAGGGTACCCCGCCGCCCTGCAGCCTTTTTCATCCCCCAGCCGCACCTGGTGTGCCGTCTGCAATCTCCAATTTCGTTAAAATTGATTTAGGCGTGTCAGAGCTGGACTTCAGAGATAGCTCTAACTTGTGCTGTTGTAATCTTCTTCACCGAAGAAGCCCCATGGGTCTGGGGGTAAATCCTAAGGCACCTTACAACTGGCCCGGATCTTTTTTCTGGAGGTGGGGAAGGGGTAGGGAGAGTCTTTGGTTTTATCATTGTTTAATAACATATGACTTTGGGTGGATTGTTTCATCTCTCCGTGCCCTAGGTTTTGGGGTTTTTTTCTATTATAACATTTTAATAGTAATACCTCTTTGGGTAACTATAGGGATAATAGATTAACACAGCACTTTTCACATCACAATGGGCCATGAAGTGTCATCAGTTACTGTAACTGACGCACATGTAAATTTTGCATTTTAAGCAATAATATACAATACTGACCTGTAAAATGAGTGGGTCCCCCCACAAAAAACTTGAGTAAACTTGACATCCCAGAAAGACAGGCATTCCAAAGCTTTCAGGTACACACACAGGCTGTGAATGTGCCTTAGGCACCACAGTTTTACAAGCAGTGGGCAATCAAATCCCCTTTCAAATGAGGAAACAGCCACAGCAAGAGATGGCTGGTCTCAGGTAGCCCCTGGTTAGTAAAAAAAAACAAAGCCAGTTCCCCTGCCCTTGCCCCACATGTTTCCACCACACACCTGCTATCTGAGTTTTTTTGTTGCCATCATTGTAGTAAATTAGGAAGTCAGAGAAGGTAAAGTGTGACTGTGGCCATTGACCCAGTGACCACTTCCCTGAGTAGCCACCCAAGCCCTCACCTTCTCACTCCTTTGTCATACCATCATGCCTCTCCCAGCTGCCCATTCTGTTTTGTGATTGTTTCTGTATATTTATGAAGGGTACAGTATGGCAGTCTGAGTGTTCTCTGGGGAGGGGTGCATTTGTGTGTCTGCTTATCACCACATCATGTGGGTCTGAGTTGATGATGTGACCTCTGACCTGAGGGGCAGATTGCTTATCAATGGGAGAAAACATTAATAAGCAATGCTTTCCCATTGCTTAGCAATGGGAAAACAACCAGTTTCCTACCTGAGATAGTTGAAAGAAAGGGCAAGAGTTTGAAATAAAGGGAACTCAGATGGAACTTGGCAGTCGGATTGGAGTCAGGGGACACGAGCTTTTGTGTGAGGGAAAGGAGAAATGTGTGCATGTGGGAGAGGGAGAGAAAGAGAGTGGGGGGATTTCATTATTCCAGGCGATGTGCCATGGGGACAGGAAGAGGTTTCCCCAGAGTGGACAATCAGGGCAAGGTCTCTGGGCTAGAAGGCCTTCCCCACCCTTACCTTCCAGGATTCTCCCAATGGCAAAGTGGTGAGTGCAGAAATTCTCAAACTTTCTCCTTCCACCACTTTTATGGCACCCCTAGGCCAAAAGAAATATCTAACAGCTCCATTTATTAATCAACTGGGTCCAAATGACTTAATAAGACTTTATATCCTGACAACTTAGTGGCCATCTGAGAAAACACTGAATATGAATTGAAACACAAAAATTTTGTTTCATTCTTAAATAACCATAGTGACTTTCTAATGGTGTGGTGTGCCTGTTGAGCTTTCCAATTTTGAGGATGAAATTGGACACTGCCACTCAGGTTTCCTGCTCCACATTGATTCTCATTGTATCTGCTTCTTATCACACCTGAAAGCCCAGCTTTTAAATAATGAGTTTGATGATGAAACCGTGAATAACCTAGAGCTAGTCATTCATGTGGAGTCCCATGGATGTTGGGTGGTGTGGTGCTTCCCTGGGCACCAAGCACACCTGAGCACAGTGGTTAAGAACACGAGCTTGGAAACTCATTTGCCCAGATCTGAATCCTAGCTGTACAACTCACTGTGTGACCTTGGGCAAGTTACTTTAGCTTCTAGTTCTTCAGTCTTCACATATATAAAAAGGGTGTAATAATAACACCTACCTCACACGGTTTGGGAGTGGTAGGGATTAAATGAAGTTCCTGCATGTAAAGCACTTAGCACAATAGTCGTTGAGTGGACACTGGGTCAAGTTCAGGGCTCATCACTGTATGTGGACTTGAGGACCAACCAACCACACAGCATCATTTGCAGAGACAACCTCAGGTCATGAAATTATTATTAGAACTCTCCTCAGTCTCAAATTGCCCTGGTTTAGAGAATAAATTATATGGTCATTCTAGTTTTGGATTTATTAACTCATTCGGTGCTCCCACAGGTTGCAGGCTCTGGGATTCAAATCCAGGCAGTGTCACTCTAATGTGCCTGCTCTTAACCACACACACACTGCTGCAGAGACATTTGGTAATAACAAGATATTTTTGGTTGTCACAACTGGGGGATTGCTACTGGAATTCAGTGAGTAAGAGAGAGGTCAGGGCTGTTGCTGAACAACCTACATACACAGGCGAGCCCCCCCACCCCCCGCCCCAACAAAGAATTAGCCATCCCAAAATGCAGATAGGGCTGAGGTTGAGAAATCTTGTACGAGAGGCTATGCTCTCTTGCAACCTCACCAGACTTTTTCTCTCACTGTCATTCTCGGTTGTGAATTCCCACCAAGTGGCAAAAGCCAGAAATGTTATTTTTCAGGTAGGGGTTTCACTGAAAACTCTATGTCCCTTTACCCAACTTGCAGGAGAGGCTCAGCATTGTGCTCTGGCCTCAGGTTACACAGCTGCCGAATCCCCTTGGTCCATGGGGCTGGGTACAGAGTCATCCGGGTAGATGGACCTCACGCGTTCCTCAGAGATGAGATGGCAGGAAACCATGGGCTGAGCCCTTGTGAGAGTTGTATTTACTGATCATGGTCATTAATTACTATTATAATCACCCTTCTTTGCCTCTTTCACTTTTAGATAAAATAGTGGACACTGAGACGGGGATCCACCACGTGTAAATATAGACAGGCTAGTTTCTGAGCTAAAGGAAAGGCTACATGGAGAGGTGACTTCTGTGACTGCTTATTTTATATTTTTAACCAAACAGGAGGAGGGGACTTGTTCTGTATGTGATTTTCTTATTTTTCCTCTAGAAAAAATTTATAAAGTTTGTATGCAAATGCTTACTGGCCCATTGCTTCCTCTTCAAACCTCTCTATAAGTAGTCTATCATCATCGTTGTCATCATCATCATCATCCTCTCTCTCTCTCTCTCTCTCTCTCTCTCTCTCTCTCTCCATGGCCCCTTGGGTGCAGAGATCAGAGTATTTCCTTGCAAAATTAGGATCTGTTCTAGAGCAGAATCAAAGGGTATTCGTCCCTGTGTAAAGGTTTGAAGTCCCTTTCTACCTCTGCACCTCTGCTCCTCCATCTTGTCAGGGAGAGTCCCCACAATGTCCCCAGGACAATTGCTCTGAGCATTTAAAGTGGAGTAACCTCCTCTGCCATGCCAGTGGGGTGAAGGGAAGGCTTCTTGCACTCCTTCTTCAAGGAGTCCCAAGTGTTCCCAGGTAGACAGGCATTGAGTGGAAATGTGACAGTGGGGAGGCCTGGGAGAGCCTGGGGAAGGGCAAGTGCTTTCACGTGCCTTCGGCCTGCAATCATCTTTACTGTCCATAGCATACCAATCCGCCAAAAGAAAAAAATCCAAGTAGAAACTGGAAAATAAAAAAGCTAAACCAAATGGAAAAAGTAATCGGCCACCTAGTTGTCGAGTATTCACATACCAGGGGCCCAGGACAGGGATCTTCAGATGAGATCTGGTGTCCCAGCCACAGCTAGTACATGCAGTGCTTTAAGTAAATTAGAAAAATAAAGTGCCTGTTCTGAACAGTTAAGAACTTCCCTCAGGGTGGATGCTGCTTAGGCTCTGGGTTTGGCAAGCAGGGCTTGGCTGTGTTTCAGCCCCCTCAAGTGGGCGTCCTATGAAGCTCTGCTTCATAGTTTGTGGGCTTGTGGCAGCGAGGGCCCTTCTCAGTGGTTCTCCCACCCACTTGGTGGTTTCAGAGTCTGAAGCCCTTGAAACAACTCCCTCTATGCTCTATCACACTGGAAGCACTGACTGGGCAATAGAGTGTCCCCCCAAGCCAGGCATTTGCCTGGGAAATTTATGAGCTCACTGTTGTCACCTGAAGAGATGATGAGAGAACAAGGGTCAGCATTGCAGCAACCGTGAGAGCTAAGATGTGCACAGAGGGACTGGCATCTTTGTGTTGGCGTCCAGGCCTGCCCACCGTGGTTGGAGTCCTAGTGTGACTAAAGTTAATTTCCTGAGGCAGACAAAGAGGTGGGGCTAGTCCTAAAGAGGTCCCTGCTTCCCTCAGGGGGTCTTAGGAGCCAATAAGTCAAGGTGGGATCAGCCCCTCCCCCAATCCGAGGTAACTTTAGGGAAAAGGAATAGTAAGGACCGTGTGGACTAGCAGGATAGGGGAGAATAATAACAGCAAAGGTAATAATAATAATAGCAATCAAACTCTTGTATGGTAATTACCATACTCCAGGCACTGTTGTAAGCACTTACTTATATTAACTTATTTGATATTCATAATCCTGTGAAGTCGTGCGGTGGTTATAAATAGAACGGCAAACTTTTTGACACTCCTTCCTTCAAAAGATGGAGGCTAATTCTTGTCCCCTTGCCTGCAGGCTGGACTTAGTTCGTTTAATGAGTGAATGTAGCAGAAGGGACGTGATGTGACTTCACAGGCAAGGTCATACAAAGGATATAGCTTCTGTCCGGCTTTCTCTCTCTGGCATCACTTGGAGGTAACTACCATGTTGCGAGGACACACAAGTGTCCCACTTAGGGAGAAACTGGGCTCCTGACAACTGCTAGCACCAACTTGCCGGCCAGATGAGTGAGCCACATTGGAAACAAATTTTCCAGCCCCAACTGAGCCTTTAAATGTCTGCAGACCTATCCCCATCTGACTGAACCTCTTGAGAAACCTTATGACAATCACCCAGCTGGGCAGCTCCCAAATATCTGACCCACAGGAACTGAGAGAATAAATGTTTATTGTTATTTTAACTCACTAAGTGCTGGAGTAATTTGTTCCACAGCAAAAGGTAATGAATGCAAGTGAGTGCTTTTATTATCTGCATTTTGCAGGTGTGGAAACGCAGCATAAGGATGTCATGGGCTTTATCTCAGGTCCTGGTACGTGTGATCTGAGCCAGGCGGTTTGGCTCCCAGCCCCGTGCTCTTCATCCCCACAGTGAACCAACCTATGGACTCAGAATCAGGAGACAGGACTAGGAGTCCTCCGTGGCAGTCCCTACAGGTGATTGCTCTTGAGTCCTGCCCATTTTATTAGAGGCTCTTGTCTTCCTGTCCAAACTGGAGGTTACCAGGAACCTTTCCAATACATGTATTTCCTGCTTAAATCGTCCAGAATCAACTCCTTTTGTCTGTCACCAAAATGCCTAATCAATGCAGGACCCACTGTTATTTTAAAGATGGTCTTATTTTAATGGCAACCAGATTGCCTCTAAGACAAGAGCTTAAATTCATCAAAGGGATCTTGACAAGCACTTCTGTTCTCCCAAGGACAGATGCAATCAAAGCTTTCAAATACAAATTTTTAAACTCAGAAAGGAAACCAGTTTGGGGATGGTTCATTTCTGCTTAAGCGGCAGCTTTTCTCTGTGGCCTCATCTTGGCCAGGAGCTGTACTGGCCAGCCTAGTAAGGAAAGCAGCCCACTCGATACACCCATAGAGTGCGTACTGCACGCCAGACACAAGGCCTAGCCCCAGAAACATGAAGACAAGAGATGAGTGACGCCAGCACAAGCCCAGAAGAGCTTTCTGCAGTAAAAGTTGTGGCTTCACTGAAATTCTGCATATCCCAAGGGGACCATTGGCTAAGGCTGTACACAGTATGTTGCATGATTTCTCTTGCATCACTTTTTTTTTCTATTTTATCCATTCTATGTTTCTGACGACAAAACAGGAAGATTTAGAAAATGCAAGAAACAATTCAGAGAAAATAAACATAACATAATTTTCCATCAGAGAGAATCCCGTGAGATATTGCTGTATAGTCTTCTAGTGTTTTGAATGTGCATTGAAGGCTGTCTGTAGGCATATGGGTATTTTACAAATTAAGGGTTATGGTTTACGTACTATTTTGTAATGTGCATTAAAAACATTTTTTTTTCTGGCACACTGCTTTTCAATTCTGTCTTTTAGTTCTTCCAATGCACATGACTGCCCCAGGCTTCAGTTAGCCCATCTCTCACTGCTGTGGGGTTGTCTCTAAGGGAAAGACACTGTCTCCAGCAATGGCTCCCAGGGGCCAGTCCTTGCTTTGGTTTCTACTGGTCTAAGGAGAGGTGAGAAAAATAGAGACCACATAGGTTTTACAGGCTAAATATATCCACTTTCAATTACAAGATTATGTCCTGCCTGCTTCTTTGTTAAACTTCTTTTTCTTTTAGAATAGCGGATTTGCAGCGGTCATTAAAAAAAAAAAATCCTATGTAAAAAAGTTGACAATCCTAAGTGACTTATTCAGATTTATAATAGAAAAAAATCATCCTGACCCATGTAGTCCTGAAGACAAGGAACTTCTTCCCCAGGCCTCAAGGAGAACTCAACCAAGGCACACCAGTTCAGCTCCTGGCAATGTTAAGAATGTATGGATTGATACAAGAAAAGACAGCTAAATTTAAAAACCCTCACATTCATGCTCTTATCTCATTCTGAGGACAGCTCTTCAAGACAGGTAGTATAGTCTCCGTCATTTTACAGATGAAGCAGCAGAAGTGTTCAAGATGGCAAAGGAAGAGGGTCCAACTCACATGGCTGTTTAGGCCCCAGTCTAGCAGACGCCATCCTGGTGAACTTGGAGGGGCTCTGCTCTGAGCTGGAGCTTTGAGGTGACTCTGTGTCTCACAAAGAGTACAGTTGTGCAGTTGCAGAATCAAACTTGATAGAACAGTCTGGAATTCCAGTCCAGGAGCCACAAAGCTACAACGCATGTAAGTAGTCAGAAACCCAGGCCTGGGGGGTCACTGTTGCTCCTGCTCCTGCTCCTGCTCCTACTTTGTTCTTGGGGCTGCGTGCTTAACCACTTTTCTGCAGCCTCCTGGGGTGCAGACTCGGGGGAGAGTCCGGGGCATGTGCCCCACAAGCCTAACAATAAACATGTGCAGGAGCTGTCCAGTTACCTGGGTGGCAGCTTACAAGGTTTGATTTTTGGTTTCCTGTAGCTCACTGCCTATGTTTCCTTGGATATTATTTTTCCAGACCTCTGTTTTCTCACCTATAAAATGGAACTAATAATACCTCCCTCACAGGCCTGCGTAGGATAATGAATGTCATACCCTAGTACAGTGCCTAGCACATAACAAGGACTTAAAAAATGCAAGATTGTGTTATTGTTTCAGCACCCAGCACATAGTAGATGCGTAAAACTTTTTAACAATTGAGTAATTATAGAGATGAGTGAATGAAAAAAATTCGTTGAGGTTTTGTGTGTCCTCCAGATATCTCTCTCTGTTATCTAAGGCATGGTCCTTTGGGAACCCTCCACGTAAATGTATGGACAGCCACGAGGGGAGGAGAGACCCATCAGCATACTAGTAACCCACACCCCAAACATACACACACAGATGGAGAGAATTAAAAAACAAGGCTAGAGAAAATAGTCCACAAAAGAAGTGAATTTTGAGAGAATAATTGGTGTAATACATGATCTGAGCATAGAGTCCTTCCTTTCTTGGGAAATAGGAGCCCAGGTGATGTAGGTCCCAAAAGGGGGAAAAAGACATGTCAGAGGAAACGAGAGTTTTGCGAGGGCCCAAGTCACCAAAGCCTGGACCCTGCTGAGGGCCTGGAAGACAGATGGGGCCCTGAACGGTGCACTCAGTGGTCCGTTTCCTCTGTGCTGCACATGTTCACCAGCTAGCAGCCAAGGGGCAGCCTCCCAGGATGCGCCCCAGGGGATGATGAAAGCACCACCAGGGCCCTCAGAGCCTGGGGAGCTGGGTTTATGACATACTGTAATGAAAGGGTGCTGGACCCTCTCAAGAGCTGGACTCAGGATCAATGTGCCTTTGGTCACAGCCCTTGACTTCTGGGGCCTCCACTCCTTCTCTCACAAATGAAAATGTTGAACAAAATGAGGTCTAGAAAACCTTCCAGGCAGGTCTAGTAGAAGAGTCTGGGGTGGGGTGGGAGGTGGGGAGGGATGGAGGGAATTTGTCCTTGAAAAGGTGCTCCACACTGCCCCCTTGTGGAATTTGGCTACAGTGACCATTGCTCTTCAAAGCTCAGGTGTCCGTCCACCCATCGTATCCATCCACCCATGCATCTCTCCTGTCCATTCCGAAACAATCGTAAACACAGACAGTTCTTTAGTACTCCGTAGCAAGTGATGTACTGTCTCTGTCCTAAAGGGAAACTCACAGAACAGATAAATATGGGCCCATCAAGTAAATATTCCAAAGGGCTCATGGAGATAGATGAGGATAGTAGCTGCCTTTCCTGAGAGACCCAAGCAGAATGCACAGAGGAGCTGGTCATTCAACAGACAAGCACTGAGTGACATACGAAAATGAGCTGGGGTGGGAGTGGGGGCAAGTGAAAACACAGACAGTGCATGATAATTACTAGAAAAGGAAGAGTAGAAGTGGAAAAGCTGAGGAAGAAGATAATCATTCTTTATTCATAAGTTCACTTCCCTTTGTCTAGGCCTGTGGGGACCCCGTAAAGCACTGTCACCTGGAAGAGTGGGGCCGGGACTGCTTTGGCGCATCACCCTTAATCTGCTTTCTAGCCTTTTCTAAAGGAAACACTCATCAGAGCAGTTTCTCACCTCTCTCCTGCAACATGAGGTTTCGTCTGGGACAAGACTAAAACCGAATGCTTTAAAAAAAATGTTACTCTGTCCTTGCATCCTAAGTTTGGGAGCTGAATTCAGCTTCAGGGCCATGTAATAGACCTTTGTTTCTGGAAAGAGAAAACCAGAGCTGAGACCTGAAAGGTAGAGGATGTGACAAATCAGAGCCAAGTTCTCTGTTGCATTAGGGAACGGTGTTTTTCCCCATGGACCTGGTCTGTCACTGGGAAGTGTGTCAGCTTTTCATTTGGGAGGAAAGGGGAGAAAGAGACCTGGGTCCACGTCTGGGGGGCAATGATGACCTGAAGTAGCAGAGCTACACAGAGCAGTAGTGACCAGAAGGTACTTGGGGCTGTGGTCTGAATTCAGAGAGGCTGAGTGACACCCAAATGAGGAGACTGGGCGACTGCCACTGGTGGAGGCTTTCATGATGGTTCTTTGGATTTTTAAGGATGAAACCACTCTGGAAATAGGACCTTGAGACATGGATCATATGCCTACTTCATACACATACACACAATATAGAAATGCTGTTGGGGGTGTAGACACACTTCATAGCTGTCATTTTGAATCCCATTCTGCTACTGGGAAATTTCCAACACCATGGGTTCTGGTCCCCCCCCCATACAGGGTTAAAGGCTTAAACTGGCTTTCCCAACCCCCTTGCAACAATGCTTATACCCTAGGCTTAGCTAATAAGACACCCATGACAGACTTGGCCTCTAGGAGAGAACATGAGGAAGCTGGGACTGCATAGAATCTGTTTTGGGGTAAGGGTTTAGGGCACAGTGTGGGTTTCTGGCATCCAGTGGCCAAAGCCAATGGTGCCCTGCGGTGGTGACCATGGACACTCCACTTGAGCAGCATCCACATGAGAACATCGTTCCGGACTGGGAGGTCTCCAAGACCAATTCTCTGACCTTCCCCTTGAAGAGCTTGTGGTTTAAATAATGCCCTGCTCTGTTTAATCCAATACATTGAGTTTCCATAAATTTTGCTTCTCCTGTGCTAATTGGAGTCCCAACCCACTGGGAAAACGAGCAGCCTTAATTGAGCATTTTTTGAGTGCAGGCACAGTATCCTTTCTTTCTATAACCAATGCAGGAATGAGGTTGTAAGGCCTGGCTAACTTTCTCCTAGTTTACTCTCCTTCTCACCAAACAGCATTGCAAAATCAGCTGTTTCTGTCCTGCCAACCACCACTTCACTCCCCCTTTCTCCTCCTCTCTTGCAGTTCCTGCTCTTTCTAACAATTGTCGACACAATGTTTTTATCTCAGCCCAGCATTGCCTGGCATTGAAGAGGAACCCTTAGGGAGTAAGTAAGTATGTCAGAGAGGTGGGGGATTGGTGACTCCCATGCCAGGGAGATGGGGGGCAGGGCCTGCTGCTAGCTGCCTCAGCCTGGCCATCAATTAAGAAATAGCAACTCCCAGTGGAAGCTGCTGGCACAACGCTTTCTCTTTTCTCACAACTTGCCTTGTAGGAATGTATTCTCTGTATTTTTATGCATGGAGCAGTCATTTTCTTCTTTGTGAGGGGAAGTGGGCTAATGAGAGTTTCTGAATGCAGTTTTCCTAACCCCTTAAAAATAACGGGTGGCTCTTATCGACTCTCATTATGTGACAAGCATTTTATGGGCATTGAGTCATGTAAATCTCGCAATGATTTATGTAGAAGGTGAGCAGCACCTTATTATTAACATCTTCATCTTAGACATTAGAAAACAGATGGGAGAGTATCATTGTTGGGAGTCTTTTGGTTACAATGGACAGAAATACAACCTGAAATTAAACAGACAAAAAAGGATGAGGGGGAGGGGGAGAAGGAGTTGGAAGGGAGTAGGGGGAGGGGAGGAGAAGCTGAGGGAGAGGAATAGACTAAAGAAAGGGAAAAAGAAATGCGCTGACTCAGATGAGCAGAAAGTCCAGTAGGGGGATCTAACTTTAGCCACACCAGGATCCAAGTACCCAAACAGCGCGTTCCGGCATCTGTCTTTGCCTCCCCACTCTTCCTGGCACCGTTTCGGCCATCTGTCAGTCCTGAAGGCCACAGGAGCTCTTGGCTGCCTCCTACCAACTCAGCAAACTCTTTTCTAACACTTTGGCAGAATTCTCCAGGGTGGTTCTCCTTGAGGCTGCACTGAGATTGAGAGAGGGCACAGAGCAAGACAAAGTGCAGAGACCTAAGACGAAGACAGGAAAAGGGACTTCGGGTAGGCTGAAACACTAGGGGCGTCCACAACAGGAGATTAAGTAAAGTGGAAGTGGAAGTGGACGTGCCAATTCAAAGCCAGGTGTGACTTAGCCTCTGCTGTGACTTTGTCTGGGGTCTCTGAATGACCCAGGAGCTCTGGGCTTTTGTTCTGGTTTTGTCATTAATTACCTGGGATGACGTTACAGATTTAACCACTTAGAGCTTACTTTTCCTATTTATGAAATAGAAATAATATCAGTCCAATCTCCCTCATTGAGTTGTTGTAGAAGTCAAATTAGACTTTGAATTAAAAAACGCTTAAAAAAATTAAACATCAGGCGCTATGTTACTCCTCTGTATCTCTTCATTTAATTAACTTAGAACCCTTTATATTTTCCTAATTCTCTTTCTTGCTTTCCTCTTTAAAAATCTATTACAAAAGTAATACGGGCTATAAGCAATTTTAAAATATAGAGAAGAAAAGATAAAATAAAACTGACCTATAATCCCACCAGCTTTAAATAACTATTATTAGCAGTTTGAATCACTTCTTTATTATTCCTTTTTCTGTGTGCATGGACACACATATGTTGTCTAAAATAAAAATGGAATGCTATAATACTCTTTAAACCCACTTTCTCCCCATAAATAACATTGCAAACATATTAGATGACATTAAATATTTTTCTACATCATCAATTTAATGACAGAATGGTCTTCCATTGTTTAACGAAACCTCTTATTAGACATTTGGATTTTTTCTATTTTTTCCCTTTTAGCAAAAACACCTCAGAACCCATCCTAATAACTTAAGTATTGGCCCATATTCATGACTATTTCCTTAGAAATTTTTCTAGATATGGAACTTCTGGGTCAAAGATTTTGCAAAATTCTAAGGTTTTTGAAATCTATTGCATATCTAGAAAGTTTGCACCCAATTACACTCTCATGAGCAGTAGATATATGTCCAAGTCAGCTATTATAGTAGGTGTTATCCTGTTTTAAAATGTTTATAACTTTGATATCCTTTTTCTTTTAACTTTAGATTCATGATTTCTTCCCCTTGATTTCTTTGTGCTGATGGCACCTCTACAACCTGCTTGGGAAAAACCTATAAAAGTTGCAGCCCTAGGAGTAAGAAGGCCAACTCTCACACCCACACCCACATTTGGAAGCTGTGTGACTTTTGGTAAGTTATGTAATTTCACTGATAACCAGTGTCCACGTCTGTAAAATAAAGATCTCGTTCTGACCCTGGTCTGCCTGCCTGACAGGCTACAAAAGACCAAATGAGAAGTGGAAGTGAAGGTTCTTTTTTGAGAAGGAAGCCCTTGCACACACGCCAAGGATGCTCCTCACTTGCTCATTTAACTTTGTCCACTGTGGTAGCCAGTCTCCCAGACGTTCCCAATGAAGGTTGCCCCCTGCTATTCATTCTCTTCTTTGTGGCTCTCTCCCCTTGAATCTAAGATGGTCCTCTGCCCCAATTTTGAGTAGTAGAATAGAGTGGAAGTGACACTGTGTGACTTCTGAGGCTAAGCCACAGGACTCTCTTACTGAAACTGTATAAGAGTCTCCAAGGGCAAATCACCCAGCTGGCCCTGTCAATCACAAAAACATGAGAGGTAGTAATAAATTTCTGTTTTAAGCCACTGGGTTTTGGTCTGTGTCGTTACACAGTAATGGATGAGCAAAACACCTGCCAAATCTTCTTCTAGTACCCTGAGTATGGGAGCAAGTCCAGATCTGAATGGTTAAAAGTTGCTGTCTTTGGAACAAGATGACCTGGTTCTCCCATTTGTCACTGCCCTCTAAACAGCTATGTTGCGGAGACGGATTGGAAGAAGAGTCGGCTGGAAATGCATTTACTAACATGGATAAGGGAGAGGAGGAATGGCAAGAAATGGCGATGCTATCATTCCCCACCCCCTGTCTCCACGGCTTTTTATTCTCTCTTACAATTACTATCAGGTCAGGAATTGCAAACTACAGCCAATTCCCACATTCAGCCTCAAGGCCACCACCATGTTTTCAGATATTTCTTCTCAAGCAGCCTTTTCCCATCCTCATCCTCAGAGCAAGGAGTCTCAGAATTGGTCGGGCATGTGCGCCCTCCCTGCAATGTGTCCTTGTGTGCAAGTCCACACCTGCTTCTGATGACCTTGTTGCTCCAAGCACCAGGCATCCTGCCAGGGCTACAGGCATCTCTCACAACACAGCTATATAATCTTGGGTAAATTATTAGACTTTCTGAGCCTTACTATGTCGATCAGTAAAATGGGCCTAATACTACCTGCCTCAAGACTACTTCATATTTTTTACCTACTGCCTTCGCTGTCATCACTGTGAAGCTTTCTCTGGGCAGGCAAGAAACTCAACATTCTGGGCTATGTGGTTTTGTTAAAGTCTTAAAGCCAGACTGAAGGTATATAAATGAGTTTCCAGAAGTCAGTTTCCTTAAAGAAATCTTTACATATGTTGATGTCACTGATCAAATATTTACTTGACTTATGGTCACATTCTTGAAGTCTGTTGTGTAGTCTCCTTTGCACCCACATTTGTTTAAAGGTTGAATCATACTTGTTGTTCCTCCATGATTCCGCTGGAAGTTCTAAAGATAAGTGCCACATATTTCTTAAAGACAGTCAAATAGTTGAAATTCTTGTTTCCAAAAGGCTCTCATATTAACTTACTCTAAAAACATTTATTGAGAGGGTGGTTCCATAGTGTAGTGGTTAGCACATCTGCTTTCCACGCAGAAGGTCCTGGGATCGCACCCCAGGTGGAACCACGGACCACACCCCAGTTGTGCCAACCCCCCTGCCCCAGGTACACTGAGTGCACATCGTGAGCGTGTGGGAGGAGATGACCTGCCTTCAGAGATCCAGTTAAGGGGAAACATCCATACGGCAACATCCATACCATAGGTCATGGGTAAAGTGGTGGGGGTGGGGGTGGGGTGGGGGGAATTGAAGAGGGAAAAAAATAAAAAATAAAACATTTATTGAGTACCTAGTCTGTGCCAGACTCCAGTCTAGGCATGAGAAGTGGGAAAGGAAGATCACCTTTGACCTTAAGAAATTTACAGTCTGTTGGGGCAGGGGTGGATGAGAGGAGAGAGTGGCAGGCAAATGAAAGATTATTATGTTACTCAGAGAAAAGGGCTGTGGAAGAGGGAAGCATAAGAATATAGGAAGCGCAAAGAAAAACGTGTCCTGCCGTATCTTTAACCAGGTTCCCATTGAGGGAGCAAATGGACATGAGCCGGAGCAGCAGACTCCCACCCAGCCGTTCCCAAGCCCCTTCTTCTCCGACCCCAGGGGAGGCCACGAGCGGCACACAGTGGTATGTGTTCCTCAGTGGTTCCTTTGCTAGGCCAATCGTCCTTCTCAGCCACCTTGCAGGAAGTGAGGCTGCAGGACCAAGTTCTGACCAATAGGAATGTGAGCAGAGTGCATCACTTCTGCCGCATGAGAGCTCGTACCACTGTCATGTCTCTCTTCCTCCCACTGCAGTCTTAGAAGGCCTCATGTTCCAGGTGGTATCGCTACAAGACGGAGGAGGGCCGCCCGCCCACAATATTGTGACGTTAACAGGAAATGCACCTATTGGAGATTTCAGGGCTTGTTGCCGTTGCTTAGCCTGGCCCATCCTAATACACTGCATCATCCAGTTCTAGTCCGTAAGATGTAAGGGAAGCGTACTGTGGAGTTTCTGCATGGATATTTCCACTTCCAATAAATTTTTCTTTTGTTGTATGAAAGGAGAAAGGCATCTAAGGTGTGCTCATTCATTATGCTGGCTAGCTGTCTGCTTATTGGTTTTGAAAAAAAAAAGTCACATTAGACTGTGATGTTTGGAGCTGCAGCAGCCATTATGTAAGTGTGAGTAGGAGATCAAGGGAATTATAGAGATGACAGAACCTTAACATTGTGGAACTGCTGATCTCAGTTGGATTATCTGATTCCAGACTTCTGTTTTAACTAACAGTTAATGTCCTAATGGTGTCAGCCTCTTCTGTTACTTGCATTTGGATGTATCTGCACTGATGCTGGTTGAAAATGGGGATGAACGTGGTTCTAACGGATGAGTAAAATGAATGGAGATTCTTGGAGGCAGGTAATGTCACCCTCTTCCCTTGTCTTCTCTTCATCACCATCCATACTATAATCACCGCTGAAAAATAAAAATATTGGACAGTATTTCCCATCTGAAATGTGTTTTCATGTACATTTTCTGCCTTTATGATAGAAAAGCATAAAGTAGAGGCTAAGAACTCAACCTCTAGAAGCAGACACACTCAAATTCAAATACTGGCTCTGCCACTCTCTGTTATGTGACCCTGGACAAGTGACTTAAGCTCTCTAAACCATAACTTTCTCATCTGTATAATGGAACTATTACAGGAACTCTCATATAGTGTGACTGTGTGGCTAAAATAACATGATACTTATACAGTATTTAGCATATTGGTTGGGATAGGAAAAACATTTAATATATAGGAGCTTCTAAATAAATTGGGTTTTGATTTTCATGACATTGTGGAAAGATAGCTGGGGCAGACATTAAAATTCCTTCTTTAGAGTGAAGGAAGCCGAGGTTCAGGGTGACTTGCTCAGAATCAGAACCAGAATTTTAACTTGGGTCTGGTGGTTTCCATTTCAGTGTTCTTTCCATAGCAACATGCTCCCCAGAAATTGCCAAAGAAGTAAAATAAATTTAAATTTTGAGATCCTTCCTTTTTGATCTCCACTAAGTAATTATTTCCACAAAGTTCACTTCTTCAGGAGAAGGGGATTATTACTGTAGCGTATGAGCACATGTGAGAGATTTATACTGGAAATAATGTACTCTGGAAATTTCCTTTATCCTCTAGTATTAGCTTCCCTCCCCAACCCCCACTTACCTTTACCTTATAAAAACCCAGTGAAAACGCACACCTCAGAACCTATGCAAGGTGGCATAGGTTCTGTTCTGCAAAATTTGTGAATCAAACAGCAAAGCTGCCTGCCTTTCTTCTAAGTCTTTTGCTTCTCCTTCATTAAAATCTTTAGTTCATCATCAACTCTCATATTTAGCATTCAAGACAGTTTATCTTTGTAGCTATGTGACTCTCAACATCATTAAGTTAATGAGACTTGAAGGAATGCCTTTCACTGTGTCACAATCTGATCTTGTCCACCCAGCTGCCCTTCCTCTACACCCTCATCCTTTGTCATCAGAAAGTGACTAATACTACTCAGGCCATTTTTTCCTTTAAGTTCTACTTAATGATTCACTTTCAACCTAAGTTCAGGGACAAACACTATTAAAACTTGAATATTATTTTTCTTAAGCCTAGCTCACTCAACAGCAGTCTTGGAAAGCCTCTTCTCTGACCTGTGGGGCGTTTTCTAATGGGGCACTTACCTCACTGTGCTGTCATTGACCTGCACTGGTGTCCATCTTGCCTTGGCTCCGCTGTGGTCTGCTCTCCACCTCTAGTGCCTTGCATAGCACCTTGCCTGTTGCAGGTGGGCTAAACTTTTGCTGACTCAAGTAATGAGGTCAGTGCTTGGTACATCCCATGAAATGGGTGACTTTCCTTCAGACTTACCTGTAATACCTGTTAAAATATTTGAGTGGAAGATGTGCTGGCTCTGGGGTAAAATCAATATAGTGATCCTGGCAGGCAAGAAGGTGAAGGTTATTATCAGATGCTAACTTGTTCCCTGAGGTACATGCCATCCCTTTTTTCTCTGGTTTGGTTGCTTGGTTTGGAGACACAATGTTAATTTGATTCTCTCTGAGTGGTCCTGTTTCTGGACCACAGGATGCTCTGCAGGGCTCCTTTGTTATCTCTCCAGATTATACGCAAAAACGTAGCTTGGTCCTGACCTTTAACTCACATGGGTGCCATCACTAGATTGGCCTCTTGGATGTCTTAATATTTCCCACTCATCCATCCAAAGCAAAAATATCATTAGATTCAATGCAGAGAGCCCAACATAAGGAAGAATAAGGAGAACCAGGCCAACAAACCACTAGGTTTACCTTAGGCAGAGCACTGAAGATTTTGGAGAGTAATATTTTGAAATCAAGGCACATAAACCAAAATATACAGGTTCTCACAACCCCTGCCTTTGGGAGTTTCGTTCTCCCTCACTCTCCGGCAAACCTGCTGTGTGGTGGATAAGTCACTTCCCTCTCTGGGACTCTATTCTATCAAGAAGTCAAGTTTGGACAAGCTTGGCAGGTATCAATCTTCAGTAAAATGCCAGAATGCCCGACGAGCTTGTTAATAATGCATATTTCATGCTCCCCACCTCAGACATTCTGCTTTAGGAGGTATGAGGCCATGGAATCAATATTTTTTATATGCTCCAAGTGTGAAGGGATTTCCTAAACCAAAACCCCTGGAGTAGATGACCTCCTATTTCCCTTCCAGTTCTGACATTCCCTCAGTTGTCGTGTTTGGAGAGCAGAGAATAGCAAGGAAATGCTGGCAGTCAGCTAGTTCTGTTTGGTAAAACCGAGAAGTCAGATGGCAGGTGGAAGGGATGGTCAGAAAGTGCCTCAGTGTCTGTTCGATTGAACTGCATTTGAGAAGACATCAGCCCTAAGGCAGAACCTGGTCTCCTGTCCATCTCCGGCTGATTTTGCCACCCGCTTTTGCCTTAGAAACTATGAAAACATTACAAACTGGAAATGAGTTTGGCCCACACAGTGTTAAATTTTTTTCCCCAACATGTAAAAGTTGAAAATTTCTATATTTTAAAATTCTAAATTTCTTTTGGAAAATCTGAAAGATCAGCCACTCTGGACCCACATCTGCATTAGGACATTGGCCAGAGAGGAGCAGCTACACCCCCTTTGGGTGAAGACACACATTTGCCAGCCTCCACAGTCCAGTGGGCCAGTGTCAAAAGGTTTTTGAGTTGGCTTCCCTGACTCTAAACTTTGTTCTGGGATAAGCCAGAGAAGCAGAGAGCTTTGAATTGGGAGAGCATGGCTTTTCCTGCACTTGAAAATTACGAACGTGATTCTGTAAATGACATTTTTTACCTACATCTAAGGACATCAGGAAACCAGCATAGTGGAAGTCATTGCTGTTTATGACAAGGCTGTTGTTGAGGCTACAAATATTTACATACGCTGTTTCTTCTTGTGACGGCTCACAGAGCAATCCATAGTTTTCGTACTAGGATCAATGCAGTGGTGTTTCTCTTGAGGGCCAGCTGTATTTTTAAGTTATGTGAACAGTGTAGAGGATTGTTTCTCTGTACTAACATCTACAAGGCTCAGCACCAAATCAGGGCTGAAATGCAGAAGTACTCCATGGCCTGCCGTGGGGCTACCTTTAAGAGTGGCTCCACTTGACTCATCTTGCGCTACTGCTTTTTCCAACTTTTTTTTATCTTAGTATAAGATTTGTATCTTTGAAGATTCAGACCTTCAGTCTACATTAAAATAGAGTTTAAACTCCTCTACCCTACATATAACTTCACGATAGCACCCCCTACAATGTATTATATTGATCTGTTTAGATGTTGGTCTATGAAACTACATTTTATCACTGTGTCACTAACACATAGCCTGGAGCCTTGCACATAGTTGGCATTTAATACATGTTTAGAGGTGAAATTAAAGATGTTAGAGAACGAGTATAGCGGTCCATGGACCAGGTAGAGGGGTTTGACAAGGCAGAACTTCTCAGACCAGAGGGATGGAAGAGACCAGGAAGTGTGCTGTTTTTTCTAACTCAAAAAACATCCCATGACTCTAGCTATGCTATCGCTTAAGTACACTGAGTTTGGAGAATTTGTAAGGGGTTCTGGCATGGTGGGGAGAACCTGGGCATTGGAGTTGACTTGGAGTTTGAAACCCAAGAATGTCTTTTTTAATTATTGTGGGGATTTTGCTTAACCTTTCTGAGCTTCATGTAGTTTTTGGTTCTGATGTATTCTTAACTATATTTTACACGGTGTGTTAACCTGTAATCCTCTGGCACTCCTCTCGGGGCAGAAATCTTAGAATACCTCTATGTACATATATGCTAGACACAGTAAAACTTATTAAATAATTTTATTCTTTTCTCCTTTATATTATTAACAGTTGCCCAGTGTTAAGCATTTTAGAAAACCTGAATAAAAAATTTTTGGTTTACACACACATGTACAAAAATAGATATTCAGATATGCAAATATTGGTTCATTACATTGCCCAGCTTTAAGAGTGATGAAATAAATAAAATATCTGCAAATTAAAACAAGAGGACGAGATGATTTTGTTAAAATCCATTTTAACAATTTTAGCTGACCAACATGTGCTAATGAAATCCAAATTGAAGTTGTAGCCTGTTAATACGAGAGAAAACGTGGTGTGTGGCTTAGGAGTATTCCTTAGGTAGAATCTGCTTTGTGCTTAGAACACAGCTAGGTTTACAATTTCAACAATAAGCAGCAACAAAGATCAAGAAAATTCTCAACTTTTCTAAGAACCGCTCTATAGTTGCATGGAAAAAAATTGTAAAACTCACCATCTTTTAACGATGGACTCAATTGTAGGTATATTGTAGGTATACCAAGTGCTTGGATTAAAAAAATGCTAAGACAGTAAGATACTAGATTAATTACCTATGATTTTTAAAAACCCACAAAACACAAAGTATTTGCTTGCTGGTGTCACATATTTAACTCACAAACAATAACAACCTGAACTTATCTTTTCCCCATCAAGTACTTCAACAGTGCAAAACGGAAGTCCTATTGGCACAAGCTGCTCTCACATTCTATCGCTGAAGCCTAAAGATGAACCATCTCATGGAGGTATCGATGCCAAGGGAAGTGCAAAGCAGCGAAAAAATACAGTGATTCACTTCTATGCCGGAGTCTCAAAGGTAGATAGGCAGTTTCTCATATGAGGTGAAACAAGGAATTCAAAATATCTACTAACATAAAATACAGTATTAAATTTTTTGACACAAGACGAACAATTATATTGCTACTTTGAACAATATTCAACATGGACTAGTAGGTCTCGATGTTCGGTGGCTGGATACTGGATATTGCACTTGGGACATTCCACCAGGCTTTCATTCAGCGCAGCTGTGGGACTTTTTGGTGAGGCAACTTTTACTTTGTTTTCAGCCTCTCCTTGGAAAGTGACTAACGGCTCTGTGAAGGCAAGCTCACGAAGTTGCTTCTGAAAAATAAATGTCAAATGAACACTTTCTATATATAGGCCTACTGTTCAATAGTTGTACTGCTCCATAGATGGTCCAACTTCAGCCCTGCTGACAGATTTTCTTTTGAATCTCTGCTCATTGGTATTATGGCGGTAACATACGAGGTGGTTATAAATTACCCAGGAAGGACTGGGGTTGGGTATTACTATCAAATTTAAAGGTAGTTGTGTGTGCAAGGCTGACAAAATTTGCTAGTCTTGTAAAAGAGGAGTACTTCAGCAATAAAGAACTATATAGAATTAAATGCAATACAGAATTTTAGCAGAACATACAGGCTGTCCACAGAAATGACTAAGATATGGTATAATACCTTTGAGAATTTCCTTTTGCATGTTTTCTGAGGAATTTAGAATAGTCAGTAAAGCTTAAAAATGAATATTTACAGCATACTCTGAAGATGTTGGATAGCAGGAGCACAAAGAAAAGGACAGGGAAAGTATGGATTCTTTTGTATACATTCTGAATTCTTATACTCTCAAAAGGTCATTAACAGAAATGAATTATAAATTCCAATTTCAAATATTATAAATGGTCAAAATCAATAACATACTAAAAAAAGGGCCAACAAATATATTCTGTCTTTTAATCATAAGGAAGTTACAAATGATGTTTTTAAAACAATTGTTTTCTTCTAAAAACTGAGGAATTCTATTTGTAACATTTCACCATCTGCAAATACTCTGCAGTAGTAGGATGATAAACTATGCACTAGTGGGACATACAAACACAGTCCCCAGCAGGTTTGGTCCAAAAGCTTATTACCAAGATGAAAATAGGTAGTAAAAAAAACATTTCTTCATAGAAACAATGTTATTTAAAAGATTTATGTTTTAAAAGACTATGTGTTCAGGGTAACCTACAAAATGTTCTTTAACTCAACATGCCTAAAGAGTATATTAACAGTAATAGTCCATTATCTCTAAAAACAAAATTTCTTTTTTTCTTTTTAAAAAGAAACACACAATTTTCATTTAGGACTACAATTGCCTTCCCTCACCCCCTCAATCCCCTAGACCAGGCTCTCTTTAGTGTCTCTAGAATCACAGGGTCCGCCTGGAGTGGGTGGGAGTGTGATCCCAAGTACCCACAATATAATCATTACCAAGAGGCACAGAATGTCCCTCTTTCTAGTGCTCTGAACTCATGCTCAAAGGGCAGTTGCCTCAAATGATGCTGGGGCTCTGCCTATTGATCGGAGAAACAGCCATTCTTTAAGCTTATCCTCCTAGTCTGGGAAGTGGCTTGATATATAAATGGAAAAAGAGCAGAAAGAGAAAGAAAATAAGTTGTAGTTTAACCATTCTGGACTCACCAAAGATTCCAACTGGGTGATCTGATTTCTTGCTTTTCGGAGCTCCTTAAGAATTATGTGCAATTGATGCTGCATATTTTGACGGTCAAGTTTTTCATTTTCAAAGTCTAAAGTACATGCCTGCATCTGGAGAAATGCCCAGATCAAGACAATTAGAGACAGTATAAACTGTCTAGTTCTCTTGACTGGACGCTTACATTTCTTAATTAGCACAAGAAGCAAACATCTGTTGTACCATCAGAGCAAAAATTCATCTGAGCAGTGAGATATTGATAAATAAAGAAGCCTATGGTTGAGGATTTGGTTGATCCAAGGAGCAAAGCCAATGCTCGAGGTATAGGTATTTCTCCCTTTTCTTATGGAGAACGGGAGGAAAGGTAAGAAAGAGATGGATATTCTCTGGTTTGTAATATACTAAAAATATCTGGTCTATATTCTGAGAACAAATGGTGTCTCCGAGTTCTGCTTGAAGTTATAAGATATACCTCTTAGGGAGTTCCTGTTCAGCTAGAGTAGCAAAAATGTTTGAGAAAGAATAAAATTTGGGAAGGCAAATATCTATCCATCTGGAAAACTGCCATCTCACCTCAGAGAATATGTTTAGCCCAACAACAGTAACAAGAACCTTATCTGGGGTAGCCCAGATAATGTTTTTAAAAACATTTTTCACAACTTTTAAATGGTTCTTCATAGAATAGTGTAAAGATGAGGTAAAATTCCATTTCCATTTTCTAAGGGGTTAAATTGAACGTGGAGGCAACCCTAGTTGAGTACCTGTTGTTCCAACAGAGCTACCTTTGTTTGTTCCTCTTGCTGCTTTAACAGAGATGTGTAAAGAAACTGGACCTGCAGGGCATAAACAGACAATGTTGCCACATCTGACCTTTTATTGCTTGACCTGGATGCATGAACAGCTCACAAGTCTCACATCTCTAACCAGAACACCACCTGCTAGTCTGAGTGAGTCATTCCAGCTGGCTGTTTAATGGCTATAGGGCTGAGAGCTCCCTGAGGCACAGGCTGGAAACTGATAAACAGCACAGAACTCTGCAGCGGCCTATCCTCTTGGAGGTCTGACATCTAATCTACTAATATTTCTGAGTAGGATAACAAAGCTGGCAGTGCCTCCCCTTCTTGGCCAGAGTAGGAATAAAATTCTCAATCATTTCTGCTTTCATAAATATTGCTTAAGAAGACACAAGACTATTTTTTTCCCTTCTATCAACTTTCAGAAGATTTTCAAAATTACTATTCTAATAGTAGCAATCACAAATATTTACCTGTCACTTTAGTTTACAAAGTTCTTTTACATTCTCTCAGTTGACCCTCACAAAAACCCTATGAGGCAAAAAGTTCTAAGTATTACTAATACATGATTAATCTGCAAGTAAGAGGAGTTAGGTAATTTACCTAAGGCTACACGTCCTGGACTGGAGACCAAGCATGACTACAAATACTGTTCTTTCCATTCCATGCTGTCAAGCAAAATTTAAATTAATGAATTTCTGTTAAAGTACTATTCAACTCTAATAATCCTAACTCAATAACTTCAACATAACCAAGACATCCTGCCACAAAGCTGTATGAGAACATGGATGGTGCCACATGAACTTGGGCACAGTATCACAGTCAAGAAATCAGCCTTGATTTCCCACTTTACTTCACATCTTTTGGCTTCTCACACATACTTATCCCCTTCTCTCTCAGACCCTTCAAAGTGTATGTGACTTCCTCTGGCTGGAGAAAATTCCCAAAGTTACTCAATCTTGCTGGTTCCTTCTTGTCATCAGGTCCTTGTCCAAATACCATCTCCTCAGTGAAGCTTCCACTGACCCCCAATTTCTCTTTGTCATATTATTGCTTTATTTAGTTTACTTGTTTATGGTCTGTTTTCATTCTAAACATGAACACCCATGAGGGGGTCAGGAATTTGTTTTGTTCTTTGCTGTTTCCTAGTGGTTAAAATAGTCCCAGATACTTTCTGTTAAGTAAATGAAAAAAAGAGTATTATGAATCAGGAAACCCTTATTGGTTAGGCTCACCTGAGATAAGAGCTCCTCAGATCTCCTCTTCTCCTCTTCAAGTTTTTCCCTAGCAACATCATTCTCCTCCTTGAGCCTTTGTATTTTCTCTGTTTTATGCCTATCATCTTCCAGATGTTGTACATCTGCCTTTCTCTGTGAACATAACAGTTTATTTAAATCTTGAACTTCTTTTTGGGTTTCTTCATATTTTCTTCGAAATTCATTAAGTTCAAAATTCAACTGAGTTATGGTTTGTCGTTCAACCTCAAGATCTTTTTTTGCATTTGCCAAGAGATGGTTGTAATATTTCTGCTTTTCTTCTTGAAGGCCTATGATGAACACAGGAAGGCACAACTCACTTTATTAAATAGATAATATTCTGAAAAGATAAACATAAACCTGTTTCTATAAACAGATCACATTATTTCCTGATTTTACAAAATGAAAGGTCAAGAGATAGGGTTGATATTTGATGAAATGAAACAAGAAGTTCAGGTACATTATCTGAAATTAAAACACTAATAACTAGGAGAAAAACAGTTCTTTGGGCAGAGAAGTCACTAATGTCTAAAGATAGATCAGCGAATAGAAATTTAAGTTCATTATTTACAGATGTGATAACAACCTAAATTAAAAACAGAAATGTTAACAGCAGCTGCCCTGATGGGAGGAGGAGATTAGGATGGGATGGAAAAGGTAGAACAGGGCCCTTTTGCACTACTATTATCTTATCAAGCACTTATAACACACACACATATTGTTAAAGTCAAAATTAGACTTAGCCCATAACTAAAATCCTACTTTCATGTGTAGTAAACTTATAAAGCCATTACAGTAGTAATTTTGTCCCCTTAGGGATAAACAGCTTTGAATTATCCTTAGAGACATTCCTTTTATGTTTTCTTTTTAGCATTAGCTTCATTTTAAATATTCACATATGAAACTCCAAGATTGTGAGCCTTGGTTGCTTTTCTTTAGCTTCCGCTTTATATAATTCAAGGCTTCAGTCCCATTAGAGCTGTCAGTCAATTCATGTGTCCTTTGCATGGGGTTTCTCTTCTTAGTTTGTCATCTGGAACTGCTGAATCGATTCCTCATCCATAAAGTGGGAATGATGAACCTTCTGCCCCACCTCTTAATGTTCTTGTGAAACTCAACTGAGACCAATGTTGGGGATATTGTAAAGAAAGCACTTGATAAAAAAAAAAAAAAAAAAAAAAAAACCAGCCTCATTCCTATGAAACTTCAATTCTATGGGGAGATTCAAATGACTGAAAAATCATCTACAAAGTGCATTCTTTTCCCTGGGATTCAAGAATAAATGCTGAAAGGAAACAGAGTAAAAAGAAAATTGGTGACAGTGCCAGCTCTGGGGGGAATAAAGTTAGAGAAGGGCTTTGAAGGAGGGAGAGGACATGTACAGTGGAGAAAATCTCTGTACTGTGCCTTCATGCAGAACTGCCAGAGATCCCTTGTACCCTGGGCCTTATGCCCTCTTATCAGAAAACAATGGGAAATAGAACAAACTTGCTAAAATGGTATTTCTTCAAGGCTGGAAGACTTGCTTTTATTTCACTTCTTCATATGTATCTATAAAAATCTAAATTTGAGCAATCTTTCCTTTTGGAAAATGTCAGACAGACCTACCGCAAGAGTATTTTTATACCAGTACCTTCTGATTCAGTCTTTTTTGTCTGCTGTGAGAGTGAATGAGCAGCTGTTTCTGATTTCTGTTCCAACTCATAGATCTTTGCTAAAAGTCCTTTTACGTACACCTCCCGTTGCTGATCATACACAAGCCATTGTTGATTTTTCTCCAGAGCCTCAATGTGAAAATATAAGAAAGTCAATAATAAACAAATATAATAAAAAAAAGAAAAAAGAAAAATCTTAAAATGGGCAAGGGAGTCCAAATGATGTACTCTTTTCTAGCACATAAAAACTCTATGGCTCATGTAACAGAATAATTCTCGGCAACGCTTGTATGGCTTATGATACAGAAATACATGCTAATATCACACATCTTCCGAATATCTAACAACATGGCAAAGTCACATTCACATGAGGTTAAGTTTACTCATCTGCTGTCTCCTCTACACAACTTGCTTGGTGTCTGTGTCCATATCATTCTCTGTAAAGTAAAAGCCTTTGTGGCAGAGGTGGAAATGCCCTGCTCAGAAACTCTGTAAGAACAAGCTATTTCTGACCAATACAAGACTCTGTTCAGGAGCTCCCCAAATCTGACAGGAGACTCTGACAGGCTTGCATCATGTTGGTCTGATGGTGCCCCTGCTCAATCCTGCTGCCTTCCTTTTCCTTTCACAGATGTTGCTCCCCAATAAACTGTTGGCACTGCTGACTCTATCCCAAAGAATCAAACTTAAATAGCTACTCCCTCCCTTTATTTCCACTTTTTCCCCCCTTCACCACCAATTTTCATTCTTTATAACTTTCGGAACTCAATTAAAAATCCCAAACTGGGCTCATTCACCTGCTTTATATAGAGGCTTATGACTCTAGTTGTTACATATATGTCTACATGTTTACAAATTATTTTACCATCTTCAGCTTTTTACCTGTGTTTGCTGTGTCTCTCAAATAGATAGTAGGCTCCTTGAAGTGGCAGACGATGCTACTCTGAAAGGATTCCTAGCTTTTATGTACAATATATACTCACAAAATTATTTGGATGGTGGGATAATATTAATAAAATAAGCAATGTCTGTTAAGTTACCTGGTAAAAGGGAACTGATTCACTTCACTGTTACTGCTAATATTGGTTTTCATTTCAGTTATATCTTTCGCTCAAGAAACTAGATATACTCTATAGCTTTACCAGGACACCTAGCATAAATATGAAAATCTTATAAAATTAATGTATATTTTCTGTGGATCAAACCATCTGATATTTGGCAAGACATTAGCAAATATTCATGTAAGCAGCTACATTAACTTTAGTGAATAAAACAAAGTGGAATATATGAAAGGTATGTAGATTTATGAAGTGGTTTATTGTTGTTAACTAGGACAAATTCACAGATCCTCTGATTCTAACTCTCACTGTTCTTAACCACTGAATCCTTGGAAATCCAGTAAAAGGCAAAGCCAAATGAGTCTGCAGGATAGCTTGGTATCCCCAGCAATCATACAGTAACCCTTCCCTTTCCCCTAAAACCCTAGTTTTGCCAGAAGAGGTGGCTATTTTGTTACTGAAAGTGGGGCACAGATTCAAGTTGAAAGCTAGCAAAGACAATGAGTCAACTGCTGGTGCTAGAGAAAAAAGCCTAGAAATTCTATATGGCAACAACATGCAATGATATTATAACTTCTCTGTCCTCTCCAACCTAGGCGTTCAGTCCAAGAGGATGGGACTGCTGCCCTCTCATTCTATGTACCTGAGAGGCTTAGGAAATAAATCTCAATGACCATTTGTGTAGAGAGGGTATCCACTTCTAAACCTGATGTCACATGAGTAAAACATTAAGGATAAAGCATCTTAGAAGGAGGCACACAAAGTGATGTTAACACCCCTTCAGGATGGCAAAGCTCACTTGTACTGAGTCCTCCACCCCTGCTACCCAGGCTATGTGACCTGTTTGCCCCCACAGAAATGCCTACTTAAGCAATGGTTCACCACTGGATCCTGGATCCTGGTAGACACTGATTGTTTCTGGATTGAGACCAAAAAAAAAGTGTCTTTGTTTTTAGCTTAACAATAGAAACTGTCAGTTGCAGAGTGATTTCTCCATTGAGAAAGTAAGAGGAGATGCAGGCCATGACCAAAAGCTTTAGATTAATTAATACAATGATCATTCTATATCTGGGGGCAAAATAGCTACTCCTAATAAGTTGAGTTCAACCTCTTCCTTGGTCCCCCGAAATGCTAAATCATTTGTTATATTAATGACAGAATTTTTGAAAGCTTCAAGACTCAACTTGCTAAAACTGAAGCTATCTTCCCTTAGGCTGACATTAAAATTGTCCACAATCTGCCTTTTTCTGTCTCTCCAGGTTATAGCCGGCTTTTTTCTCCTCTACTACTGCCCTGTTGTCTACAAAGCTACGCACACCCTCTGTGCCTTGCTTAAACTCTTCCTTTTGTCCAGAGTGCCCTAGAACCTCTTCCTACATCACCTGCTCACTTAAATCCCATCTTTTCACCAAGTTCCAGTGAGTCCAGGCTTATCTTTCAAGCCTCCTCACCATGGCCACCCTGACCAAGCTCTCTCTCATTTGCAAGCCAATAGTACTTTTATTGTCCATCCACTCTATTCGACATCTTATAATCATGACCTTGATTATTTCCTGATGGCACTTCTTATCTTGTCTAGCCCCTTGGACAGCTGGACCTGGGCTTGTTTAGATAATTTTTTAATAGTCTGTGCACGTGTTCACTGTTTCTATAGCAAGTGGTTGCCTGATGTTTGTGAATGATAATGACAAAATAAAGTGGGGAAACGATGGCTGCAAGAATCAGCAAGCATCCAAGCAAGACTTTTAGCCTCAAACGGAAGTTTGAGAACATTAAGAGAAGGGAGGAGAGGGCATAAAAGAATCTAGCAGTTCCTTACACACAGTAAAATAATACATTATGAGTGATGCAAAGAATCAAACACTTTCAAAAATATATTACTCATTATCAAATATATGAAAATGCAATCAAAAACCTGCAAAAGAAAAAAGGGGTTCTAATAAATCTGCTAAGTTTGAGAGATTTAAAGTAATCTCAAAGGATGATCTGATCATAAATTCGTAACTGGGCAGGTGGTGGTGGGTAGTCACACCGCAGGCCTGTAACTTCTCTAGTAAAGTTTTTAAGCAAGTGCTGTCCATTGATCTTGTGCATCTAAGTTACCATACCTTTGAAATACCTGAGGAATCCCTTTTTTCAGACCCCGCAGAGGCATAACCACCCTCAAGGGAGCACAAAGCTAGTTAACTATATTTCTTCCACTTTCTTTCTCCCACCTTCAAGTAATCTTCATTACTTCCCTCAATTCCAAATGTACAAAAAAACCTGCAAAACTGTCCTTCACCAGAATATCTGAGATCCTACTTCTTGGCGTGTCATCAGTTTGGTTCAAATAAACTCTTATAAAAATTATCTACAGGTTTGGATATTTCTTTCAGCTATTTTTATAATTTTACAAGTTCTTAATATATACCCCTCTGTTATAATTTATCCCAGATCTGTTGTAATTAATTAATATTAATAGTTAAAATAGCAGCCAGGATGTATTACATCTTCAGGGCTATTGGAAAGAGATGGTATGAACACAAAGTTCTCAACAACGAAAGATGCATAGTGTAACTTAACTTTAGAAAACACATGTACTGGAATATATTTTCCAAAGTGTTCGATTCTTTTTGAATCATCCTACATTTGTTGTAGGTGCAAAGTAAAAGGAGGGGCTCCTCTCCCCCACAAGCTGGCCTCTCACTCTGGATGGATAAGTGCGAAGGAACATGCTAGAGGTTCTTGGTTGCATATAAGGGCATCTTCTTTCGGGTAAGAATTTCCATTCTTTAACAATATAGGTAGCTGAGCTGCATGTCCAAAAACATCTATATATATAAAAACTCTAAGTCTAAAGAGTTTCTCCAACCTTTGCTAGGCTCCTTTCTTACAAACTCTTGAGCAAATCTTCTAGGTATGGGGCTTAAAGGATTTTCAATGTCTGTTTTCTGTAGAATTGGAAAATAGATTAAGAAGACAGAGGTGACTTCTGGAATCAAGAATTTAGTCCAGGGCCCTCCAGTCACTTAACCAGATACTATTCTCTCTGCATCCATCAGACAGTTGTAACATTTGTTCTCACATGGCTTAAGAGTTCACTTATCAAGTGGGGATACTGTATATTCACTCTACATTATGTGCTCAAATTTAGCTGATAAGAGAGTAGTATTCTATGACTCAAAAGTTACACACATAACCAAATACTTATAAATCCTGTTTGACACTAAAAGTATCTAATTTTATACTAATTTTTTCCACATTTAAGAAATATTTCAATATAAATAATTTAATGTTGAATGGTCCTGAAAATTTTCTTCTTTTAAAGAAGCCCATCCATAAACATATTACTTAAGAATGAGAAACAGCTTACATGTTGGTTAAAGATTTGAGAGGCAATATTCCAAAAAGCCACATGATGGCAATGTTACTTAAAGTAGTAAATACACCTTTACTCTCCACTTCTACTCACTGACCATATGCATCTACTTTCTTCTCTTAACAGTATCGATAAATGGATTTGAGAGCTATCAGTAAATGTTGATATTATTAGTTTTGCGTCTTTAGTCATCACTGCATTAATTATCCCAGCTTTGTGTCATCTATACAATCATTAGGCATGGATTTTAACATTTCCATCTAAATTAACAATAGAAATATACAACAAGTGTGGGCAAAATGAAGCCCCATGAAATGCCACTGGCTTGACAAAGAATCATTAAATATCCCTTAGGCAAAAATTTCAATGTAGATTAAAATGTTGGCCTTTGCTGAAGGAATAAAAATGTGGGTCAACTGACAAAACTGGAATATGGATGAAAGATTACACAGAAGTATAGAGTCCATGTTAAATTTATTAAAGTTGTTTTCTATATTTTAGTAACATAAGAGAATATCCTCATTCTTTGGAATACACAGTGAAGTACAGAGGCTTAACGGGCTGTGAACATATGCAACTGACTCTCAAATGTTTCATATAAAAATATTTTGTGTTATTGTATGTGTGTGAGGGGGTAGGGATTGAAAGAGAGCACAAAATGGAAAAAAACGTTAATAATGACTGAATTTTGGTAAAGGGTATATGGGAGCTCTATGTAGCATTTTTATTCTAACTTTTCTGTAAATTTGAATTTTTTTCCAAATAAAAAATTTAAAAAGTTATCTTCCCTAAAGTCTATGTCTAAAAATCACATTTCTTAAAATGAAGAACAAGAATGCCTATGAAAACTGCCTTTAGCTATTTGGTTTGATTTAGTTTGAAAGCTACTGATGTCAGAGAATGTTCACAGCATTAACTCCATGCAATTATCTCAAAATGTCAGCCAGACAGAAATGGTAGCTGAAGAATGATACAGCTAGGCCTTAAGAAAGGTAAACTTAGGTTTTCAGGGCTTCTTTCAGCAGAACAAATACTGACTCTTAAAGTAGGTAGACAAACTTTACAGGAAGTTTTGTGGGAGCTTTGAGGAATGGTATAGGTCTAGAACTGCTGAACTTTTAAAGCCAAATAATGTAAATGTGGATTATGGGGAGTGAGATTTCTCTATCACTGATCCCTAAATCCTCCAACTAAATATACAATTTTCCTGATCTAAAAGATCTGCTTAGATTCCAAGGGGACAGGTTCTCAAAGGGTGGTCTTCGAACCACCAGCAGGAGGAGCAACAACATTAGCAGCAGAAGTGGGTGGAGCTTGTTGGAAAGCCAGAATCTCAGGTTCTAACCTATATTGAGGAAATCAGAATCTGCATTTTATAAGGATCCCCTAGATTCATATGCATATGAGTCTAAGAGGCTCCATTGACTCTTGATCACCATTTGAAGGTAAACAGAGCAGAGCTAAGTACAATGTAATCCTTAAATAAGCTGGAAAGACAGAATAGAATAAAAAGGTTGTGTACAAATGCATAACATTTTACAGTTAATTTCATAAAAAAGAATCATCTAAAAATAACTTTAGCTGATATTTGAAGCATTAAGTGCTGAGAAGCCTAAAATTTACATATAAGTTTAAGAAAATAGCATATATCTTCAGGTTCTTTGCTAAAAGAGACCTTACTAAAATTCAGGAAACTCCACAAGACTGCAGTCAGTCATTTTTTCAACTGTCTAGATGCTGGAGATAATACACGATACACAAAAACCTTATTTTGACAGTTCATTAAAAACTATGTTTCTTCTTTATTTTAGTTACCTCTAATCACTTTGATAAGGGTACTATAGTACCCTGTTATACAGACACTCCACAGATTTTAAATTCTTCTTTTGAAGATCAAATAAACCTGAAGGTACACTTGCTAGGTGAAATAAAACAGGAATCTTAAGAGCATACTTAGATCAGGGTAGACACATGCCAGTAATATTTCTGGAATCAAAATACCTACCACTGACCTAATACTTAAATCAAGAATACCATAGTTTGTATATGTAATGTTAAAACTTGAAAAAATACACTGTGATTAGTCCCTGTGGCCTCGATTCATTTAATTCTCAAAGAAATCTACCAATCCATTTAAGATGTAAGTTTAAAATAATACAGCTTTACCATATATTTAAAATAACCTCATATCAAATTCTAGAGAAAAGAGGTATTGAGTATACAAAGAATGTATTTCATTTTCAAACTGTGAAAGCAAATTCTGGTTCCAATGGTAGAATTTCAAACTAAATCTTACATGGATAAACAGAAAGAATCTATATATTAAATTATATTATAATTTTTAAAAAATGGTAGGGCAAATTAGGTTTAGGTGGAGAAGTGTTATTGTTAAGGTATCTGGTAGTGATGGATGATTTCTAAGGCTTTCTAGCCTATTAGGAAGGACCATGCTTAGAGGAAGTGGCCCTCTTGAACACCTAGAAAGAGGCTTAAAGGTAGCAACCTAGAGAGATAATCTCAAACCACTCAGCTCTCCATCTCAACAGATTTTTTCTAGTCACAGCATCAATATTGTTAATTTCCATGAAATTTAACAGTAAATGAATTATAGTCCTCTTTATCTATAACTTAACAGAAGAAAAAGAACTTACATCTTTCAGCTGTATTTCCATTTCTTGAATATTACTCATTGATGAGTTGAAGCAGCTCGTAGCTACAGTCTGTAAATAAACCAATATTAGTTAACATCATAAATTTATAAATTTAATAAAAGAAGTTTCTTCATTATATTTAGTTGAATAATAATACAGCAAACTTTACAGGGGCATCCCCAAATCCAGATCTAGTATATGCTGGTGAACCTCATGCAGATGAACAGTATCAGAGGAGAATTAAGATCTTCTGGAAGTTTCTTAAGCAGACTGAAAACCTTGATATTTCATATCTAATTTGACTTCCGAGGTCCTCTGAACCCCAGGATCATCAGAATGACCCTCAGTGCATATGAATAGCCCAGTAGTTTTCACCAAAAGCAGACAAAACAAAAATAACTATTTAAATGAAATCTGAAAAATATTAAATTGTCAAAAGATAAGTTATTTTCAAGAATTATATTTGTATTATTAGTAGTTTATATAGGTTATATGGAACTCAAAACATAATTTCTCTCTTCTTTTTTTCATTTTCTCATAGGGAAAAAAGAGAGGTAGGTGGTTAGGTACACAGGCTAGCCAACAAAACACATGAAAAAGTATACTCCAACCTTTTCACAGATCTAAGGAAAAAGACTCATGTGAACCTAGGCAAGGAAGCTCAAAATATTTTTTTTTTCTCTGATGGTACTCTAGACACTGATTCTAAAATGTAGCCCTATCTCCCTCTCAATTTAGTTCTCTTGGTGGAAACTATGACAGAGATAGTTCACCAAACCCCTTTTCCTGTTTTCCCTGGGCATACTGTAGACTAGCTTCCCAGCCATCCCTGTGGTTAGTGAGGCCAAGACTGAATTCTGTCCAATGGAATGTGGGTGGAAGTGAAATATGCCAATCCAGGCCTGGCTCTAAAGCCTCCCCCAATTTTCTGCACGCTCTAGCTCACAGCTGTTTACAGAGGATCTGGTGGAGGACTCTACCACAATGTACAGGGAAGCAAGAAACTTGGATTTCTAAATGACTCTCGAACAAAACCTCCTTCCACTCCAACCTGCACTAGATTGTGAAATGAGGGAAAAATAAACATTTGTTGTATAAGAGTTGGAGATTTGAAGGCTGTTTTATAGCAATTAGACATGCTGACTAATATAAGTATTAATAGTAGATGGTCAACACAATTATAATACATTTTTAAAATCATCCTTTCTACCAAGATTTGCATTTCCATCTTTAAAAGTGTAGAAACTAATTTTTAAGCTTTAAAAGTTTTAATCACTAACTTTGGATCTAACTGTAATGTTTTATGAGTTTCAGCTCTGTGGACATTCTCTAGAAAAATTTAAACATTTCTAAACTCATCTGCAGAAATACTCAATTGTCCATTTATGAGAGTACACATAAATGTGTAGCTCTGATCAGTCTGACCACCCTGAAAGGGAGATAAAGTACAAAGACTCTTAACATTGAGATGTTACATCTGAAAGCTACAGATTTTCTTCTACAGGTTGGTATTAATAGCTATAGTGTATCATCCAATTGTCCAATTTTCCAAAAGAATCAAAAGTCTGATCAATAAGAAACCATTTACTAAGAACTGACTGTGCCAGGCACTATGCAACTTACATATATTACTACATTTAATCTCTGGTATTCTTATCCTGATTTTACCGATGTGAACACTAAGGCTTAGGAGAGAGTTCTGGTTAATTCTAGCATTGTCTCTAAGGCTAAGATGTTAAGAAATTCGTTCAGAGTCACACAACTAGCAAGTTGCAGAACGAAGATCTGAACTTAGGTTTGCCTACCTACAAATCCTTGCTCATTCTGCTACACTAGGGACCCTAAAACAAAAGAGGGGGAGAAAAAGTACACGTAATTGGGAAAAGCATACTTGCTACTGGAACTGTGTATATCAAATATAAAATATAAAAAATGAAGCGCTGTTTTTATGATACAAACTACAGAGAAAAGAGCTCAACAAAATCTTCTTGGCTATCTTAGATACACAGTGGATTCTGTATTGTGAATATCCTTTGGGCAAAACAATGGTGTGGGGCATGAAGGAAGCCACATTAACTATTTTTGTTTAGGGAGAGGGTTACGGGCTTTTAAAAAAAAAAAAAAGTAATGTTGGTATACTATACTGTTTCACCATTTGACAAGCATGTTTTAACAAGCTCATTCTTCGTAAGAATTACAATTGTATCAGAAAGGAAAAAAATCTGGGTTTAAAGAAATTATTAGTACCTGTGATAAACGAAGTGTACTGGCTTTGCTTTCAAGTTCAGCAAGTCTTGCAGTTGTAGTAGACAACTGTCTTTTCAATACATCTGTCTCTTCAGACAAAGATTTCAACAATTGTTCCCTCCTTTCACCTTCCTTTGTTTTCTCTTCCAGCTGTTCAAGCAACGCAGTAGTACTATATCTTGCTTTCAGCTGGTCTCTGAGTCTCTGCATTTCTTTGTCCTTCTCTGCAAGTTGATACGCATTCTTCTCTCTCTCAGCTTCAAGGATTCGAATTTTCTACATAGAAACTAAGAAGAATCTTAGGGCAAAGCCAGGTCAAACATAAAAGTAAACAGTATACTACAACCAGCATTTATATGTCAAATCAGCACTATACTAGATACTAAGGCCCAAAAATAAGATGAAGCCAAGGACTTATGCTCAGAAAACTCAGAGAGGTAAACAATACATAATGCAATATGGTAAGTGCTATATTTGAGATATATATAAAATGAATGGGACACAAACACAGAAAGGAGAAACCAACTGTCAATAGCAGTGAAAGAAAGCTGGCTTTCACATGAGTATCTGATAATCATCACTCCATCCCACCAGTTCCAATAATCATTAAGCCTAAAAATGTGTCTCACAAGAGATACATGCTCACTGATGATGACCTTGAAGCAACACCTTAAAATAATAGAACATTCATAGCTGGATAAAATGCATTCACTAACTTGCTTTATCTTAATAAATAATTTGATATCAAATCTAGAAGGTGAGCTTCAAAGGAGTGCTCAACATTTTCAAGAACTTGAAAGATAAAGAAGGCATGCTTGTTATACTGCTTCTGGCAAAAGAAAGTACCAACAGAGATAATAAAAGAAGTTAACAGAATGACTACATGCTAGCAAGGTAAAAACATCATAAAACTACAAACCTGCATGGGAGGAAGCAGTTGTTCAATTATAAAACAGAGATGGTTTTGTGGAAATGATGAAGGGATTTAGTCAGCTATAAGCTTAAGATAAAGCAGTAATATGATACAGTTAAAAAAAAAGCCAACACAATTTTAGGTTTTCATGGAGTATAGCATCCAGATCAGTGAAAATAATAGTATCACTTCAACCTGTGTATGCCACCATGTACAATATCGGGTGCATAATTCAAAAAGGATATGAACACATTACCAAGTGTTCAGGAAAATGACCAAGATGATAAACCAGAAAAGTTGAAGAATATCAGGATGTTCTACAGAAAAGAAACAAGATTTCCTTTAATATCTGAAAAGTTGTCACTTGGATAAAAACAGACTTGCTCTATATAGCTTTAATGGGCACAATTAGAACAAATGGGTAGAAGTTAAAGAAGTTCAATTTCAATTGATAATAAAGGAACAGAGATTTGACAACCAATGCTCGTCAAAAGGGGAATGAACTGAAAAGAGATCTCTCAGGAAAGCTATGAGAGTACTTCACCAGACTGCAAAATAATCTTTATGTCTAAGAATTGGTGATAGATCATTTCTCAATGCTTGAACAAGCATTTACCTCATTACGTATTGTTAAAAATAATAAATCATCCAGTTTTATGATGGGCCTATAAAATTGAATTCAAAGAAATCCAATAATACTAAATAATAAAGGTCATTTATTTTCTAACAATGAACAATAAAAGTACTTGTGCAAAATAAATTAAAATCAAATTAATGATAACATTTTTAAAACCTGCCAGTTCTAACAAATTCCTAACTACCTTATGACTAGCCATAACAAATTTTGAATTAGGGAATCTGAAATATAGTGTAACAGAACACAAAATGACAACATATATAATGATTTTACCTCAAAAAATCCTGAAAACAAAGATTACTTGGAACACAGTAACATTTATCAATATACATGATAAAGTGGAATTTTAAATATTTATGTTAAAATCTGAACTTCATTTAACACTTTGAAATGATATTTGAGTTTTTACATTTAATGAACAGAAAAACTAGATTATACCCATAGTGGGAAAATACTTTCTCATCTCCTACCACAATTTAAAGGGTTTGTAAAGCCATTTACCTCCAAAAGTCTGTGCCTCTCTTTATCAGTCAGCTTTCCTTTTCCACTTGTGAGTTCATCCATGGATGCTTGTAAGGCTGCAGTTTTCCCCCTAAATTTTTCTAATGCAGTCTCTGACTTGGAGTTACTAGGCTTTGATCCCCATTTACTTTTAATTAAATCTTTGGGGCTTCGGGAAGACATCTCTGAAATGGTAAAAATAAAAACACAATTATACTTTATAAATAAGTGAGCTTAAAAGGTCAAATCTCAGGCTTGATGTCTAATAACCTATTTGCTAAACAGAAGAACCTTCCTATGGAAAACTGGGATAGCCAAACCCCTGGGTTATGGAAGAGGAAGTGGGAACTGAATCTGAGTTATTTCTGTCATCCGCAGTGCCTAACAGCAGAGAAGGTCAAAAAGGTACTCATGGACTGGCTGAAGCGGTCTAAAACAGGCTGGGCAGGAGGTGGGTGACCAAAGAAACGTTTCCATCCAGCAAACTGCACGAGGCATCCTTTACAGGCCACGTCGTCGACAGGTGGAGGCCAACCTTACAGTGTTCTCGCATTAAGATATCCTAGAGGGAGGCACAGAAAAACTGCAAAAAGGAGCACTTCTCCCCTCACCTCTACAATGGAGACAGGGAAAGACAGGAGCGTGCTTTTAGTAATCGGGAAAATGCTGCCCTAACGAAAAGACCCTGGCTTCTCTGCGCCTGTCCCTAAGGGGATGGTTGAAAGGCCGGAACGGAAGCGCCACGGCCGCTGAGGCGCCGCCGAACCCGGTGCCAGGCACCAAGGGAGCGCCCCGCCGAGGGACTCAAATCAAAGCGGGCTGAGATTCGGTCCAAGCCGACAGCATCTGCCCACTGAGCCCGCCCCCTCGCGGTGCGGAGCGCTGCGGGGAGGCCCGGCCCCGGCCGCCCCTCGCCACCCTCCGCGGTCCCCTCCCCAAGGACGGCGAGCACCTGAGGCGAAGCGCAGCGGTCGCGTCGGCCCAGGCCCACCGCCCGCAAAACGCCGCTTCCGGGAGTTTGAATCCCGCGGCTGCGGGGCGGGGACGCGGCGGCAGGAAGCAGGGGCGGCCCGCGCCGTGGCGTCGCGGCCTCCCGATTGGCTGAGGCCTCCTAAGGGGCGGGTCCTGGACCTGACTGCAGGATGAGGGTGGAACCCAGACGGGCTGGGGGCGGGCTGGGGGCGGGCTGGGGGCGGGCTGGGGGCGGGCTGGGACCGCCTCCTGCCGGGGCGGTCGCGCTGCTCTGGGGCTTTCTCTTTCTCTTGGTTTTTCTCAGGGCTCAGACCTCAGGCTCGGGATTGCTTTGTAAGGAGCTAGCTAACTCGTGTTGATCCGCTTTGGGGATGAAGCGAATTCCTGTGTTCAGTGAGGTAAACCCAGTGACTGTGACCTAGAACTAACTCGCTCTGTCCTGGAGCAAAAGTCGCTCTTTTAAGTACCAGTTTCCGCTCTGGATAAAACGAGAGAAGTGGGTGCCGCAAGGGAACACAGCCTCTCTGCCTTCTCCTCGGACTGAGCCTTCATCCCGACAAAAGTCTGGGGTGGAGCAATGGGGAGTGTGGCAGGTGGGAGAACTGACAGGCACGCCCAGGTTGAAATAGATCGTGAACTCTGGAGGAAGCGAGTCAGGCGTTTGCTCCTGGTTGCTGCCCTCTGGCTTAAGAGCTATCTATCCGTCAGGTCCATCTAGGTCCTGGTGAGCCCCTTGAGGACTTTATTGCTAAAAAAGCTCAGAATGTGTTTGGCCGGGCCTATTTTTCAAACCAAGCATCAACACCAGAGATTAAAATAGTAGATAAAAGGACATAGTAGCAAAACATTCTGGGAAAGCAATGTGACACACTGGTTAAACTCTAGGTTAGTTCTGAGTTTAACTCCTGCCTGCCTCTAATTACCTACGGGATCTTGAATGAGTTATTTACTCTCTCTGATCTTCAGTTTCCTGATCTGTAAAATGATGCAAATAATAATACCTACCTCCTAAGGTGGTTATGAAAATTAAATGAGAAAATTCATGTACAGTGCGTGGCATTTCGTAAATGCTTAATGGATGTTAGCCATTATTATTACACAAGAAGCAACAGACTTCTATGTTACTAAATAAAATGGATGAGAAGTTTAAATAATTTTGTTGATATGATGCAAGGAGTTAAAAGTTTGGTTTCTGCTTCCAGGGAGTTCACATTTCTGATGGAATGGTGTAAACTGAGCTCTCTCACTCTCTCGTGTCTGTTGTGGTGAGATATCAAATAGGATTAAGGTGGGAGGAAGTCAGGGCAAAAGATAAGTGAGGATGCGAATGTTATTCATTGCCCAGAGTTGAGACAAGGACAAAATAATTGTCCATAGAAATTTACAAAGATTTTTTAGGAGGGGGAGAATCCCCCTGCTCAGTTTTGAGCCAGATAGGGAGTAAAGAAGGGAGGGAATGGGAGGGACTTGTGAAAAGGGATGGCAGTTGGCTGCTGGGGGCCTAATGTCTGTGATTGCTGGGTCAGACACCCCAAGTATACTTCTGTTCCCCAGGTTCTTCTCCTCTGGCAGGAGCTCCCCCTGGAGCTCCATAATAAATCTGACAAGTCCAATGATCAAAAGTAACCACACAGAGTGCTCTGATCATAAATTCCTAACTGGACAGGTCAGGTGAGCAGTCATGCCCCAGGCATATAACTTCTTTGCCTTAAGCAAGCCTTGTCCATTGTTCTTAGGTTGATACAACTTTGAGATGCCAAAGTACTCCTCTCTTTTAAACCTTCAAGAGAGCACATTATCTTAACTATCCTGTACCTTGCTTTTTTCCACCTTCATGTAATCTTCCGGAGTTCCCTCCTTAACTCCAAATTTGTAAAAGAAACTGCAAAACTGTCATTCTCCAAGCATTTGAGTTCTTGCTTCCTAGCAATGTAGTCACTTTGGCTCAATTAAACTCATACAAATTTTCTATGGGTTTGGAAGCTTCTTACATCAACACCTGGGACTGGGGCTCCCTAAGGAAAAAGAGCAGACAGGATGCTCATTAGCCTGGTAGCTTTAATTTTGTAATTGTCATTAGACTTGAAAATCAATGTTATCAATGTTTGCTCTTCCTGAATAGGTGCCTGGTATGAAGTGTGAGTAGCTGGTAGTTAGCAGCGCAAGGCCTCACAAGGTGGTGGTGCTTTGATGTTGACAGTTTACTCCAAGGAATCCTAGGACAAGGAGTCAAAATTCAACTTTATACATTTACAGAGAGAAATGTAACAACCTAACAGATTGGATATCTTCTTTGGCTGGTTAATCTCATACGAAAGAATTCTTATTAGCCAGTCTGTAATATTTCCTGATTTGGTTCTTGACTCAGGGTACATTCTGTTTGAAAAGAACAGCTCTCTGGGCCCTGACTGTTCTTCCTGTCTTAGCTTCTTTTAAAATTTAATTTTTACTCTGTGGAGTTATTAAAATTGTTGACATAAGAATGTCCAAACCTGTAGATAATTTTTATAGGAGTTTTATAGAGTTTATTTGAGCCAAACAGGACATGTCTGGCAGAAAGATCTCAACAGATGCTTCCAAAATCACAGTTTGCAGTTTCTTTTATACATTTAGAATTAAAGACGTGTATAAGGAAGATTAGAAAACAAGGGAGGGAAATCTCCATGATTGGATTACAGGATCCTTAACAAGATCCCATGCTCTCTTGAGGGTGGTTATTCTTCCCAGGGAGCTGAAAAAGGTGTGTTAACCTAGATACACAAAAACAATGGACAGGTCTTGCTTAAAGCAAAAATAACCTACTAGGGAAGTTATAGGCCTGGACACCCGATGTTTATCTATCAAACATTACATTTCTCCATAAAAGTGAGTACAAGATTTAAAATAGTTTTTTCTTATTCTATTTCTCTAGCTTTATTTTAGAAAATATGTTAATACTTGTAGAGGGTCAGTTTCATTTCTGTCAAATGGTTAGCTCTTCCAATTGCCTTGAATAATGAAAACATAATGGTGCAGAATGTTATAAAACACTTTATTCTCTCCTGCCTTCCATGTAGACTTAGTCGCTGCCAGGCATTTTTTTTTTAAGGAATGAAATTTAAATATACTATATATTATTTCAAAATAGCATCTATCACTGTGCAAAACTCTATAATTAAGCTACTAAAAGTAGTGTTTTAGTTTTCAGCCAAAATAATTCTTAGAGAAGTCTTTCAGCAAACAGATCTTAACAATGGACCCTCTGTAGGTGTCAGTTTGACAATTGCTGTTGGGTAATACCTAATATTCTGTAAAACTGGAATTGGAATAAGATATTATGAATCTGTCTTTATTTCTTGTCTATAAAATCCTCTTTGCTACCTTGATTGCTTTGCTCCTCATGTCTAGATTTTTTCAAGTCTCTCTTCTCTAAATATTTCCCTTTCTCTGTCCCATTTGCCTCAATGCTTTAAGACAGGCCTAAGGTCACTCACATGGACTAATACATGAATTTACTTGACAAAAAAAGGTAAAGAATAATGAAATGGCAAAATATGAGATTTCAGCTGACAGGAAGTTGAAAAGGGAGCAGGGCTCAGAAAACAGTGGCTGTGGTTCCTGGCTCTAGTTTTTAACTCTTCTAAGCCTCAACTGAGTCAGCTGGAAAAATGAACTCAGGAGTCCTAGCTCCCAGCATTGTTAAAAGCAGTACATGATAGGTGTGAGACATGTTCTCCATTAGCCAAGGGATTTTCAAAGGGCTGCCTTATTCTCTACTGAAGCCCCAGCACAATACACAGTTCTTGCAGATGCTCAAGTATTTGTTGAACAAACACATATTTATGAATAATTAGCTGATCACTGTGTTAATTTACTCTTAAGTCCAACTCTTTCATATATTTTTTCCAAAAGGAAATATTTCTCAAGTGTTTTTCTAATAGTATTTGTTGGAACTTTAAAGATTTATATCTGACACATGATTGCCTTGGTAAATGATGTGTTTTCCAGGCTCTGCAGGACAGAGTCATCTGGTGGATTTTCTCATCTTACACAGTTTATCCACTCTATAAGCCCACATTTTTGAGCATTTTAATCTGTCTGCCAGAGAAATCCAGATATTTCTCCCATACTTAAGGTAGTCCACTGTTTTTCCATGCTTCTAGGAGCATTCCTGGCAGTATGTTTACATCATTTCTAGGAGCCTTGCCGCATGTGAAATTCAGTATCCTAAGAGAGTGCACCCGTATTGATAAACTCTCTTTTATCCAAATTTATATTCCGCACTGCCCCTTGATCTTCCACCCTTAGAATCCAGTCCCATGTGTACTCTTCTATCACCTGCCAGGACACGATGGCTGTGTCTTATAACTACTTCAGGTTGTCATGCCTTCCTGTCTTCAGCAGAACTAACACATTCTCAGCAGAATTGTGTTGGGTCTTAACCCTAGATACTGGTCTAGTGGCCATGTGGGGAGGTAAAGGCAGATCTAGAGAGAAGAACAAGTTGTCCTGCAGAGGCGAGGCCTCTATGTCATCTCCAGGCAACTTGGAGTGATGCTTGTTCTTAATAGGGAGAAGCATGCTACTCCTGCAGGTTTAGAGTTCAGGGGAATCTTGAGATCCAAGATTTTCAAAGGCATCAATCCAAACTTCCATATATCAGGGTCCTATTCTCTCCCAAGCAAAGGCTTGACCTTGTTATAGGACTTTTATTCTTAGCTTTTTATTGTTGATCAACATTCTCAACCTTTTGTTACCCTTTTCTAGAGTATCGATTGAATTTAGCAATAGCCACCCAAATCCAAGTCCTTACAGTTATCATTTCCTCCATATTTGTCAGCTACCTGGCATATGGCACTAACTAATGTATTCCCTTCCATTGGTATACCAGCTCAGTTCACCACTGGTGACACTTTTTACAATTGCATTGTACCAGGGATTATCAGAGCTCCACCTACCACCAATATTGGGGTCCTCATTGCGAGCTAGGCGGTTAATGATTGAGCCTCAAATCCCATCTTAGCATCTGCTTTCTTGAACCACTCCTGGCAGCAACTGTGACAGGTTGGTTTCTCAGGGAAAAATTCTGAGATCAATATTAAGTGTGATGGACAATTCTTAGGAAGTATCTTTGAGATCAGTACCATAGAAGAAGAAGGAAGCAGGATTTGCAGTGATACAGTCCCAATGCAGTCCCTGGGCTCCACCATGGGGTCAGCCAGCCTTAGCTGACCCCATGGGGCAGCCCAGGAACTGAGATGGCCCGGTAGATATTCACTACTTGAGTAAGGGGGACATGCCTTTATACTTCTGTATTGACCACTCAATGGAGTTAAGCTGTTTCTGAAAGGCAACATGACCTTGAACAAGGCAGTTTTCTTCAGTGTGGGCATCCTAAAGAGGGCTGACAGTGGAGGGACTTTTCTGGCATTTTCCCCAGCAGCTCTGGGTAATAAATTCTTCATTCTTTGAGGGAAATCTGGTGGTGTATTGCAGCATACACCATACTCTTATATTCCACTAAAGCTAGGTCTATGACTACATCTGCAAGTCACCTGGTAACATACTTTCCTAGAGAAGGGGGAGCTACATGGAAAACCAAAAGACAACAGAATAATACTTTTATGAGAGAAAGTGCTTTTGAATTTTGTTCCAGCCAAAATATCAATGAAGTATGACAGTAGAATAAAGCCATTCAAATAAGAAAGATATATGTTCCACCAATACAAGGAAGTAAACCAAGAAAAAGGAGGCCATGGAATCTCAAATAAGAGAGATGCAAAGGGATAGATGAAGCAAAGGGAAGCCCCAGGATAGCAGCCATGCAGTAGCTCTGGAGCAAAACCATCGCAGATCAGAGCTATTCAGAAGTTTCGGGAAGAAGTTTCTTCAAGAAGTGAAATATAACACCTAGTATATTTGAACATATTGAGGAATTTAAACAATTTGAGGAGAGTTTAAGGTACAAAAAACAACAATGAGGTATTAATTTTAAAAAAATCAAAATATATAAAGCACACCATAGTATACTTCATGGCTCAGTTGTAAATAGTATTAATATAGTAACAATCATGTAAACATTTGGCCTAAACAAATTTATGATGTATCTATGTTGGGTGGATAGGATACAGGAAATGTGAGTAGATTCAGGAGTGGAGAAATAAAGTTACGTTTTCCCTTTCCTTGTTAGGAAACAAGTAGATAAAGCTTCAAACTGAAAAATATAAAGGTATAAATAAAAGCATGATATTTGGAGATAAATATCCAAACAATGAGATAAAAGAGTTGAAAGTGGGAACCTCTGGGAACAGAAATGCTGCTAGAAAATGTTGGAGGTGAAGACAGGTGAACTGCTAACTTTGTGCAAACCTAGTAAAATTTCTTGATTCTTTTTTTTCTTCTAGCTTTATGAAGATATAACTGACCTATAGCATTGTGTAAGTTGTACAACACATTAATTTGATACACTTATATATTGCAAAAAATCACCAGCACAGCATTAGCTAACACCCACATCATATCTCATCTTGATTCTTTAAAATAAATAGAGGTTACCAGATGGTGGGGGGAAGAGGAATGGAAAAGGTAGATGGGGGAAAAAATTGAATCAGTTCTTCAATTAAAAATATATATATATAATGAAATAAAATAAATAGAGGAATGACATAAAATAAATTAACAGAAGAAATAATCCCAAATTCATGAACTTTTGCAAATAATAGGAAAATAGGGAGCAGCATTCCTCAACTCATTTTATGATGTTAACATAATCTTGATACCAAAGCCTGACAAAGACAAAATGAGGAAGTAAAATTATAAGTCTGTCTTATTCATAAGCATAGGTACAAAAGTCGTAATGTTAAAAACAATTAGCAATACAAATTCAGCAATATAAAAGCCTAAAATATAACAACCAAGTTAGGTTTGTCCCAGGAATGCAAGGTTAGTTTAACATTAGAAAATGAATGTAATTCACCATATTCAACATAAAAATATATCCTAATAAAGTAAAACCGTTTGATAAATTGAAACTTTAAAAACTCTTATCAAAGTAGGGATTAAGAGAATATCTTTAATCTTAAAAAGGCTAATTACAAAAACTGATGTAAAATGTTTATTTTATAAAACTTTACTGAGAGATATTAAAGAAATCTAAGTAAATGAAGTGATGCAGTATATTTTGGGGTTGAAATATTTATAATGACATTAGTTCTCTAAAATGCAATTTATAGGTTTAAGGCAATTTAAAACAATTTCAATATTTTTAAATATTTGTAATTTGATAAGCTGCTCCTACTATGTATATGAAAATGCAAGAATAGCCAAGACACTTGAAAAAAAAAGAACAAGATGGAAGGATTTGCTTGAAATCTTATTATGAAATTTTTATAAGGCTATAATTAAAACACAGTGGTCTTGGTGCAGAGATTGACCAATAAAACAGAATCTAGGGCATAGAAATAGATTCACAAACATTTACACATCTAATATATGACCTAGGTTTGAGGAAAAGACAAAGTTTACAATAAATGGTACTGGAACAAATAAATATTCATATGGGGAAAATGTAACATGACCTCTTACCTTACATGACAACCAGTTACAGGCGTAGTATATATTTAAATGTTCAAGATGAAATGAAATATTTCTAGAAGATAATATTGAAGAATATCTTCATGATCTCAGGGTAGGAAAGGATTTCTTAATATGAAAAATGTACTGATCATAAAGGAAATTTGATAAATTCAAGTGTGTTAAAATTAAAACCCACAGAGGACTAGAATTTAGAGCACATAAACAAGTTCTTGCAAATTAATAGGAAAAACACAAAGAACTTGGCAAAAAAATAGGTAGACAGTTACTTCACAAATTAGGAAGTATAAATATGAAAAGCTACCCAACCTTTTAGTAATTTGAAACATGTAAAATAAAACTCAAATGAAATACTATAAACTCACCAGGGCAAACATATAAAAATCTAACATTGCTTAGTATATGAATGGGAAATCTTATACTCTGCTGATGAGAGTGTAAACAGTACGAACACTGTGGCTTTTGAATCACCTAGTAATTTCGAAAAAATGCATACACCCTTTGATCCAGCAATTCCTCATGCACATTTGTAGCAGGAAACATGTAGAGGCATGGTCAGAATAAGCCTGTTTGTAATAGCCTCATATTCTGAATATTCCAAATGTCCATCAAGGGTAGAATAAATTAATGAAATGTGGTACACTCATACAACAAAATGCCATGTAGCAATAAAATTAAACAAAATATTGTTACATGGATGAATCACAATATAATGTAATATAATATAAAGAAGCAAAACATAAAGGAATTAGTATAACATAATTTCATTTCTATAAATGTCATAATATATCAAAAAATTCATACTGTATGAATATATGTATATGTACATTCTGTTTTATTGATCTATGAATACATGTGTATATAAAGTTCATTATATAAAAAATTTATATGATTATATAAATGTCATAATAAAGCAAATCTAAACTATTCTTTTGGTCTATGGCCATGCCACCCTGAACATGTCCAATCCTGGCTGATCTCGAAACCTAAGCAGGGTCAGGCCTGGTTACTACTTGGATGGGAGATCACCTAGAAAGACCAGGTGCTATAGGCATTTAAAAATAAATAAATAAACTAACTAACTAGCTATTCTTTTTGCATAAAAACTATAAAGAAAAGCACAGAAATTATAGCCATAAAAATCAATATAGTGGTTACCTCTGGGGGAAGGAGGCAGATGTGACATACGGCACATATGAGGGGCTTCTGGAGTCCTAGCAATATTCTCTATCTTGACTTGGATGTTTATTTGTTAATGAACAAATGTTTCATTTGTTAATGTTAACGTTTTACTGTCACATTTATGTTATATGCATTTTTCTATAAATGTATTTCACAATAAAAAGGAGACATAAAACCTGGCTAAACAAAATAAACATAATGTGTCTATACTCCACTAAAACTCTCTGTGTGTCCACTAAATACGATAATGTATATAGCCTTAGGTTTATTTTACAAGCCTTTGAGAAGCTCACTGAGATGGGAAAATTCTTGTCAGTGAACCAGAGAATTCTTTCAGTGCCTTGAAGTGTTTGCTTACAGATAGGTCTTCTTGATTTTGATTTTGTGTTCAAAGCAAAAGGAAGTCCTATGTTTTAGCTTTTCCTCTGAAACACAATGAGATCCTGATTTAAGGCCAACTTGCATTACAAAAATGCTATGAAATTATGAATAAGCATGAACTTCTAGTTGTGTATGTGTGTGATTATTCCTTTGTGCCAGTAAATTACGTTTACCTCCATTTTACAGATCAGATAACTGCAGAAGAGAGGGGTTAATAAACATGAACATTCCTATAGCTCAAAAGTGAAGCAGGGACCCACACTCAGGTCTGGCTGCCTACTTACCCCAGGCCTTCTCTGGTGATCTTAATCAACAGGCACACTGCCTAAAACACTCTCTAGGTGACAAAAATTTTTTGCTTGATCAAACTTTAGCCAGGCTCCTGAATCTTCTCTTAGGCTCAACTGTGCACTTCTTAGTAAAATTTAGTTTTAACAAGAACCCTGCTAAGTCAGGTTAACCAGACCACCCCCAGCCCCACACACACCCTCTGCATTTGATCACCCTCACTATCTGGTGGCTTTCTTCATCTTCTACCCCCCCCCCCAAAGGTGATTTCTGACTTATGTTTAGCAAGAATCTTCTTAGGTGAGTTTCTCCAGAATCCCCTTTCTCCCTGATGTTTCCTTTTAGTAATTTCCATCTACTCACTCCCACCCAGCTCCTTGGCTGTAAGTTCCCACTTGCCAATGCTCTAATTGGTGTTGATCCCAATTGCTCCGTTTCATTGCAAAATTCCTTCTCAGTTGTTCCTATGTCTATGGCGATAGTCCCTCTCCCCATGAGTACAGTATTCTTTACTGTGCTTTGACAAGTGTCATTGACTATTTATACATTTTTTTTCTTGAACAAAGAAAGATACTTCTCAGGTTTAGTTCCTGAAAGAGGGAAGAGCCACTTCTTCACTTTTATTGAAGACTGTTAGCAGCATTTGGTGGGCCAGGAAAACTTAGATGCCCAGCTATCATCTCTTAAGATTTCTAAAGAAATCCTATGGTGAATCTTTTTGGAAAGCAAAGAATCAGCCCCCAATACACAATTTTGGAAACCCATATTACTAATGCCTCTATACAGGCTCGCTTGAAATAAACTTATTCCTCTGCCATACAATAGGGGGCACCCTTTAACTGATTTTTTTTTTTTTAACTATAAGTAATTGCTGAGTGGGTGTGTTCACAGCGTGAGAGAGGAAACAGCAAAAGTAAATTTCTTTTTTAAATGACAAGTTTCATAACTACATGAAGCTCAGAAAAGAATAAAAGCAGTGTCCGAAATCAATTAGATTTCACAAATTGATGCGTAACGCCTGCAGAGCCTCAGTGGTCTCCTGACCTGCCCACGTTGATCACCTCCACAACCATTCCAGTTTCATTCGTGACACAAAATCATTTTTCGTTGCGGTTTGGTCCTTCTCACTTCCACATTTTCCGAATTCATCCGTGAGCGCTTGCGGCATTGCGGAGGCGCTGGGAGTTTGGAGATCAGTTTACACGAGGCTTCAGGAAATAATCCGCCAGAGATCCACCCCCTGCCTTTCCCCCTTCCCTTCTCGCAGAAGTCCTCCAGAGCCTTCTTCTCCAGGGCCGGTGCGGCCCGGAGCTCCAGCGCCCAGGTCCCCTGAACCTCGTTTGCCCAAACTTGCTTACTCCGCACTGAGAGCCATGCTTCGTGTGATTGTGGAATCTGCCAGCAATATCCCCAAAACGAAATTTGGGAAACCGGATCCTATCGTTTCTGTTATTTTTAAGGGTAAGGAGAAGTTTTCTTCTTTTTCTCAAGTTCTATTTTGGAATGTTAGTTTTCCGGAGTCACGTTCTTTCAAAGTCTGCGTTGAGACGACTGGTGAAGCCAAGTTTCTCCTGCTTTAGGTGGAGTTTGTTACCTGTGCAGGTCAGGGGAAAGGTCTGATTTCTGTGGAAGGCATTTCATTTTCCCCAGGGCCTTGAGACCTGTTATTTTAACTCTAATAAGGTGGTTTCTGTAAGCCCTTGGAGAGAAAAATGTATTTGTTAATCCTAAAATTTTAGGTATCAAAAATGTGTGTTGGTTCACAATAAGAGTTAATACTCATTTTTTTCATTGTTTCTGTCTGTGAGAAATGGATAAAGGAGGAAAAAGTGCAATTAAATGGTCTGAGGTAACTACTCCTTTCAACTGCCCCTTTACAGCTTTGTCACTGCCTTCTGAGAAGTGAGCTGAAGTTATCATTTTGGATTAACTTGCTTTCCTGTTATTTTGTGCCTCTATATAATTGTCCTTCATCTCTCCGAAGTTGGGACCGTTTTTTTTTTTTGTTTGTTTTGTTTTTTTTTTTTTTTTTTTTAATGCTTCATAACTCTGAAGTTGCTCATAGGAAAACAGCTCTCAACAAAGCAAGTCTGAAGTTTGGGGATGTAGATGTAGTTGGTCTTGCCAAATGACATTGGGCAAGTGACCTCATTTCTCTGGATGGCAGTTTTCTTTTCTGCAAAACAGGTGAGGAGGTTTTAGACTAGATCATCATTAGAAGGCCCATTGTAATTCCAAAAGGTTATTTTTCTATGACATTTTATTGCCATGGACAGGGACAGGAGTGGTTGGTGTGATGGCACTTTCCCCTGGCTTTGCAAAGTGATTCCAGTTTTGGCTGGATTGATGTGTCTAAATCTGGTTTTAGGAGCTTTATTATTTTCTGTTTGTCCAAGATCATTGGTAAGATTTCCATCTTGCTTCTTGGCGGGAGGAACTAGAATAAGAAAGGAGGGCAAAGAGGGTGGGAACCTTGATGGGCACAGTTCCCTGACCACGACTCTTGACCACGCCTCGCCACATTTTTCTCTTCCTCCAGGAATTTGACTACTTACTTCTCCCTTCCAGTTTCTGGGTAATCTATGCCTTTCTCTCTCTCTCTCTCTCTCTCTCTTTTTTTTTTTTTTTTTGCCTGTTTTATCTCCCTATATCTCTTCTCAAACCTCTACCTATGAGGATGAGCAAGAAAATGAAAGGAATGAAACCCAAAGCTGCCAAATCGTTGTCTAGTTAAAAAATAAATACAAGATTTGAAGGGCATAAGTTGGATTCTTAAAGGATAATGTGGTTTGAGGATCTGGTTAATAAATACCATGTAGTCATAATATATCAGACTTCATTTACATGTGTTAGGTTTAAAATTTTTTTTTCTTAAAGCTATTACATAATAGGGATATAACATGAAATGTTTGTTTCCTTCACCACTGACATGTAAAGACATATAAAAATATGTTGAGGTCAGTTTGGTGATATCATTATTTAAGGCAAGTCATACAGGTTATAAAAAAATTAGAGTTTAACATTATATTTAAATTCAATTTGTTCTTTGTCTGGAGTGATATGCATTGATCAAATATTTTAAGTGACTGAAATTATCTAAGGCTATAAACATAAAATGCTCAAGTGAAACTTCATTAAAATTGGTCAAATATAGTCTCTCCAAACAATCACATTTACTAGATTTTTAACTCTAGTCTTTTTTCCAGTCTCCTTTGATTGTAGTGGTGAAGTCATTCATTCATTTGACATGCAACCTGACAGAAGAAACAACTCAGAACTCAGAGCTGGCTGATATAAACTAAATATCTGCTGACTCAGTTTTAACCACCTGAGTCTCAGATTTCTCAGCTATGGGATGATGGGAATTTATGTCTTTGAGGTTCCTTCAGGCTTTAAGATTCTGTCATTTTACAGGCCATGTATTGAATATCTGCTCTTATCAAGATATACAAGGCATAGCCTTAGGTGCTAGAGCAGATATGGTAATGAATATGGCATTTATCTAACTTTCAGTCTTTTCCTGGTGATGGCTAACCCTTTCCAGGTGTGCCTCCCAATTTCGAACACTGTGTGAAATTAAGTGACATCAAGTTCTGACAGAACTGAGGGTCCTCATACCACGATATGGCCATCAGAAGGAACAAAGGCAGATGTATTTCATGATGTGGAGTGGGGTAGAGTGGGGTACAGTAAGATGTAAAAAATCCGAACAGAAGATAAAAGTGGCACCGAAGAAAACTTGTGTTTACTGAAGTATGTAAAATTTTGCTCCTTGAGTACATAAACCATCAAGGTCAATAAGCAATTCTCCTCAAATTTTAAGATGGTAGGAAGAATGCCCAAGTAAAGGGCATGTTAATGGTGATGCCATATAGAAACTTCAAGGCCCTGTTAGGCTGCTGCTTCACTGTAGTTGGGAATGTGTTGCACTGAAAACCAAGTGGTTTAGAGTCGCCCTCAGTCTTTCAGGTTCAAGCCCCTTCCGAGGTTGCTACTGAACTTATCAGGACCTGGTATGAACATTTGGGGGTTACTGGAGTCCCTGTTATGTGAATGGCATTGATATTTAGCAGTATGGGAGTACATTAAGAAAACTAAAAGCTTATATTTTTCGCATTTTGGGGTGCACCAGATTCCCTTAAGACCAAGTTCCTGTGAGCCAGAGGTGACCATTCTCCTTTGAGTATCACTCAAACAGCCAGACTGTGAAGCTGCATCTTGTTGAAATTAGATTTAGACAGACCTCCATGGTCTCTCTCAACTCTAAGACTTCAAGATTCCCCCAAACATGACGAGTTTTTTACTTAAAAAAATTTTTTTAAATATAACATTGAAAATTTTAAATAGAAAATATTGCATTTAAAAATGAAACTAACAATCCAGATGGGATTATACAACGAAAAAGTGGAAATTCTCATCGTACCCCTCTATTCTTTCTTTGTCCCCACTCTTACTACTAAGGATAACTACTCTGAACAGTTTGATTCGAATTCTTCCTGACTTATTGCTATAGACATGTAAGTTGTTCCAAGTACTTCCTGTTCACAGTAATGCTGAAGTGGGCATCTTTATAGTTAATATCTTCGTGAATCTTTCTGAAGTCAGATTCCCCGGTCTTAGTGTGTGTATGTTGTGTGTGTGTGTGTGTTTTCTTCTTGTCTTTTCTTTTGAAGATGGTTTTATTGGATATTGCTCTTGACTTCCATTTTCCTTTTGGCTCATCTCTTGCATCTATGTCAAATCTCTTAAAAAAGATTAATTGAGAGGAAATTTTCATGCACTTTTATATTGTGCTTTTACAATGTGGCAACATTGCATTGAGATGAAACATGCCACTCCTAAGGAGCATAGTTGTTGCAACTATAACAGTTTTCACATTCCGTCCTTATGATATTGTCCATTCAATCAGCCAAAATTTTCTCTCACTTCAGGTCTTGCGCAGATCTTTGTCTTGTAGAATGGCTACTGCTGTTGTCCAGATGGTCACCAAATAATTGTCTTGTTGTCACTTATTTTTCCAGATACTCCTTATTTCATTTGAATATGTTTTTGGAATAAAATTTTAGATATTTCTACTAGAAATCCCCTCTAATGAGTTTGTAGTCTTGAACAAACCACTTGACCTCTCTGAGAATCTTATTTTTCTTCTTTGCAAAAATGGGTTGTAATGGCTTATCTGAAAGAAAGTAGATCTGTCATGATCCTCAAAGACCGTAATTTATGCAACAGGGACTTTTCTGACTATTCTTATAAAAAAGTCCTTTGCTGTTTGAAAATTTACAATTAAATAACAGAAAATTTATGAGATTCCATGTAAGAATGGTGACGTATGATGGGAGAAAGATCCAGTGGGTCTCATTCGCCATCATCTGTGAAAGCAACTTGGTAAGTGCACCTTAAATTACCCAGGATGCATCATAGGACTAGTCAAGATGATTCCTGCTGGCTCAAATTGACCATCATGTCATGTTGGTACTATCATAGAACCTCTGTATTGTACAGGCATACCTTGTTTTTTTGTGTGTTTTGCTTTATTGTGTTTCACAAATTTTACATTTACATTTACATTTACATGAATTCACAAAACACTCTGGAAGGCAAAAGTATTTAATCTACTGAGTCATTCGCATCACTTCCGGGAGAACAGGGCTTGGAGACTCTCACCACTAAGGAAAGTGGCCTCACCCTGTTGAAATGCAGGAACTCCCAAAGGTATATTTCTTAAAGGCATATTTTACAGGTTCTCAGTCATTTATAAAGCCACAACTGCCTTTCAAAAATAAATTAACATGGTTTGTTTTTCTTTCCCTCCTCTACAACATATCTTTCATGCATGCCCTCAAGATGTGTCCAAGGTGTTTGTCTGGTTTGGGCTTACTGATGAGTTTCTGCATTCCTATGGGATTTGGCCCTGCCAGGAAGACATGGGATTTTTATATTCTCTGCAACACCTGTCACATCACTGATGTTGAATATATACATTTAATTTAGTTTAGTTTAATTTAATTTTGTTGTTGAGGTGGCATTGGCTTATAGTATTATTTAAGTTTCAGGTGTGCAGCATTACAAATTGAAATCTGTGTATACTATATTGTTCTCACTACCAAAAGTCTAGTTTCCATTGTCATCATATAATTGTTGAATATTCACTTTAAATGTTGGCCATGGAAAAGACAAGCTGGCAGAAGATTTTGTGCAAACATCTTTTGCAATGAAGTCATTGATTCTTGGTCCTACAAGAGACCATCAGAAGTCAACCAGTCTCCTCTCTTTCAGAAGAATTACACTTGATATTCTCTCAGGTGTTTTGTGGATGAGCCTTGGCAAAGGGACACTTCACATATTCCTGAACACTAAGCATAACCAATTCCTAGCACGTGCCACCCAGGGGCAAATCAGTGTTGGAGAACTTTTTTCATTCTTGATCCTGACAAGAAAAGGGATGCTGCCAGTTTTTATGTTAAAAATTCACTCATGAAACATTCTGTGGTCTATAATGCATAATGCATATGCCATGACATGGCAATGGTCACCTTACTCAACGAGAAGTTTCTATTGAACAGCTGTTCTTGTGAGTAGGGGTGTGCTTTGAATGGCTCTGAGCAGAGTTTGCACTCAGAAATCGCTGGTTGGGCATCTGGCACCTTAAGCCTTATCAGCTAACTTGGCAATAGGCATGAGGGTACAAAGCCTATTGGACATTAGAATGTAAAGGCCCTGGGCTTGGGAGCCAAGGGGACCTGAATGAGAAACCCACTTCCCATACCTTACTTCCTACGTGTTCATGAACAAATGAATTAAAATCTTCAGCTTCCGTGTTCTTAATAATACCTACCTTGCAGGATTAAATGAATATGTATGTGAAATTACACATGAGAATTTCTAAATTTCCTTCCCTATTTGTTAACATTCACTTTTACAGAGCCCTACGATGCACCAGATAGTATGTGAGGAATCAAGTCTAGAAAAATACATATGACACGGTTTGGTTTTCTAGGCCTAGGAAATCACCTAGCTAGAACACAAAAATGAGATACAAATCAGAATAGTCATAAAAACTATAACCCAGGAGCTGATAGAAGAGTGTAAAGCATCACGGAGAAGGTGTCAGTTGACTTAATCTTAAAAGATGAATAGAAACTTGACAGGAATAATGGGAAGAAGACATTCCAGGCTTTGGAACAGCACAGAAAGGCTGAGGAGCCATGAGTTTGTGCAGTGAAGTTGACAGAGGAGTAATCTGGTATGATTAGGAATTGCACTTTGTTCATAAACCACTGGGCAGACAGTAGGCAGCATTATGAAGATCAGATTAGTACAACTGACCCTTGAGCAGCACAGATTTGAACTGCATGGAACTACGTATCCCTAGATATTTTCCAGTGAATACCTTCAGCCTTTCCTATCTCTCTGTTTTCCATCCCTGGATTTAACTACCTGTGGAATGGAAACAGTATTTTCACATTCCCAACTGCAGATTTTCTACCACAGACAGAAAATATCGGTGAATCTGCAGATGCGAAGGGCTGACTGTAGTTAAGTTTGGAAGGTATTAAAATTTATAGGCCGATTCTTGACTAAATGGTGTCGGTGTCCCTAAGCCCCACATTGTCCAAGGGGTCAGCTGTAGCAGTCAAGGGACTAATAGAGGGTTTACTGGTTGAAGCAAATGCTTTCCAGGGAAGAGGGAGCTTATTCCAGGGCTAGAATGAGAAAGAAGGAAGAAATATGAATACAAACATACAAAGAAAGCAGCCCGATTAAATTAAATTAAATTAATTAAATTAAATTAAATTAAATTAAATTAAATTAAATTAAATTAAAACGAAAACTGCACTGGCCAGGCTAATGAGACCATCCTTCCATATATTCTTCTGAATTCTTCTGAGAAGGAGTCATCAAACTGCCATCCTTCCAGATGAAGTGTTCACCCTGCTGGGGAGTACAGGGCTGGGTGGGGTAGCTCTGCAAGAGACCAGTAAGGGGGCATCAGCTATCTGATACTAGGGGGACAGAGGATGCTAAGAGATAGAGGAAAGGCATGGAAATAGAAAGTGATATGAAAGTCAATTTTGCTCTTTTCTCAAAGGTCAAAAGGGGGACATTTCCTCAACCAAGCTGGGCTGTGGTCTTATTTATTTAAGGTCCCTCTCTTCCTACTCAGTTGTCCTACCTGAAAAGTAAAGAGTCAAGGTCAGGAATTGTTTGATTGCAAGGAGCACATTCCCATTCAAGCTTGCTCAAGTAAAGTGTGGGGTTTTTTTTGTTTTGTTTTGTTTTTCTCTTAAAGCTAAAGAGAAATCTCCCAGAATCCAAGTTATGGGCCTCACAGAAACCAGATCGGAGGCAGGGAGGCATCCCTCAGGGACTGTGTGGCCTCATGCCTCTGCTCCTCCTTGCACATGGCATTCATTTCCTGTCTGTACATTGGCTGACATAGTGGGTCTCTTACTCTTGCTCCCCTGCAGTTGGCAGCTTGCATGGGGCTTTGGGTTGCCACAGAGGTGACTTGGTCCTGACTCTACTTTAGCTACCGCATCAGTGTCTCTAATTAAGAAATTGAATTATTGATATTATTTAATTTTAGTTAATTTAAATGCACATAGCCACGAGTGGTTATTGATGACCTTATTGAGCAGCACAGAGAGGGGGAGAACAGCCACTGCGATTAAGAGTACAGGACTTCATCTCACTCACTGTTGCCCAGTGTTTCTATACCTCAGTACTCTCACCTGTGAAGTAGAGAGAATAATAGTCTCTACCTGTGAGAATAGTTTTGAAGATAATCATGAGCAAGCAGAAAGCACATAGAAAGTGCTTTAAATGTTCATAGCAACTTAGGTCTTTTGGAGATTCTGACGTGGGTGGACACCCTGAGTGACATCCACTTACTATACCAGCACCACCATTTGTTAAATTGTCACACTATGCTCACACTCGTGTGTATGATCTTCTTTAATCTTCACACCCTTGTTAGGAGGTAGGCATTATTATCATCTTCATTTTACCCATAGGGAAACTGAGGTAGAGACAGATCAGGATTCAACTCAGGACTGTCTAACTCCGCAGTCCCTGTTATTCCCTGCGTTCATCATGGATGAAAAGAGACACAACCTGTGCCTAAAACAGCCGAGTCAAGCTATGAACGCCTCCCACCCATTATGAGCAAATTGAGTTGTTCAGTGTGTTAGAGACCTTTAGAACCAGGCTGAAAGAGGAGTAATGTGCAACATGAACAAAAGAACTAAAAAAAAAGAAGAAGAAAAAGAAAACCCAGCCCTTTTGAGGGAATTTCCACAGGGCAAGGAAAGCCTTTACGACATGCTGTGTGACTCAGGGGCTCAGAGCTGACATAGCTTAGCTGTGAATCAGTTCCTCTGATAACCAAGTTGAAGCCGTTTTATTAGTGGAGACTAAAACTTGAAATTATTACTGTATATGTAAAGTATTAAAATTTGGATATTTGAATAGCAGGGTGAGTCTCTACCTTACCTCAGATCTCTGCTTTATTACTTTCATTACATTTTATATCCCAATAGCATAGCTTATATAATACAAAAAAGAAAAAAATATATATTTCCTTTCTCTCTCTTTCATTATTAAAATTTTTTCAATTTCCCTTTTGCTTACCTCTGCTCATTGTCAGAATTCACTGCCTAAGCAGTCCCTGCCTCTCTCCTCTCTTATATTGATGATGAGAGTTTACTAGCTATTAAATACTGCTCTAAGTGCTTTGCATGTATTTATTTAATTCTCACCAGAAAATGAAGATTTTTATTTTACAGATGAAGAGACCAAGTCTTAGGGAGAAGGGTGGGTTGCCTCGTGCAAGGTCCCAGCAGGTTCTGAGTGGACCTGGGACCCACGTGCCCGTTGCTGAGGCTATAACACCCCTGTGTCTTTAGGCTGTTACATTCAGCCCACCCTGGGATAATCATGCACAGGGGCTCAGGGCTTAGATCCCTATAGATGACACCTAGGCTCTATCTCCCACCCCTTGTACTGCCTTGGGCAAAGTCAGCCTGGGGTAATATGGCCAGACCAATGCTAAGACCTGCGACATTGTTGCCTTTGGGCCAGACACCTCTGGCCTCAGAGAACTTGTCTGGGGCTCCAAATGCCCTCTGGTTTCTCTCATGTGTTGGACACATGATGATGGCTTTCCTCTGTATGACATGGCTTGAGGAAGGAGCCTCTTCCCAGGGTACTTACAGAATGGAAAGTCCTCTCTTGGGCTTGATTACATTTGTTCCTCACAACTCTTGCAGGTGTTCAGGACACCTAATGTTTTTATACTTATTTTTGAAATAAGGAACTTGAGTCTCAGAGAGGTCAAGTGTGGCCAAAGCTGGGCAGCTAGAAAGAGGCAAGAAAGGACTAGAACCCTGGTCATGAGACTCTTAGTCCCGTGCACGTTCCAATAGCTGGCTACGTAAGTGTCTGGATTTCTTTGTGCTTGGATCTCCTTTGCCTAAGTCTACTCTCCATCCTCATCCCACTAACAGGTAGTAATCCGCAAACACCCTTGATTCCCAGGTCTGCCTCAGACTGGCAGCAACTGACCAGCGTAGCCCACCAAAGAGCCCAGAGGCCCAAGCCATGCACAGCCCAGGAGAGAGGGCTGAGGACAGTGGATTAAAGCTGCTGCCAATGGCAAAAAGTCCATTTAAAGAGATTATTAATTATGGGATATGAGACTGAGCTTCATTTAGCTACAAGTTGTGGCCTGGGAAGTATAGGTTCAAATGACCAAAATTTTAATTCAGTACTTCGTGCTTATTTTCAAAGTTGTTTTCTGTGACTATTTTTTTTTTTTTCTCTTGATATCATGTCTTGAAGTCAGGGAAGGCAGAGGACCTGGATCCCCTGTCTGATGGAGGCAGTTTATGATTCTGATCCAACATGTAGGAGTGTCCCCTGTGTCCTAGGCACTTTCACGCTTTCTCATTCTATCCTCAACCCAACCGGGGAGGTGGGTATTTTCATCCCCTTTTATAGGACCCTTAGGCCTTGCGAGGTCCTTTTGAAACTCTAGGAGTTCTCCATTTCCTCAGGCTGGGTTGGAAGGGAATTTTCTGAAGGGAATTCATTGTCTAGCAATTTACGCCTCAGAAACATACCAGCCAGAGACAGGAGAGGTTAAGAGGCTTAGGAGCCTGGATGCCTGCATTCAAATTCTGCTTTGCTTCTTTCTAGCAGGTGACCCTGGACAAGCTATTTAATTTTACTGTGCCTCAAAATAAAGTTTATAATAGTAACAGATTACCTACATAAAGCCCTGGCATATTATGAGCCCTATATATGGCAGCCATTTTTCCTGGGCATTAGGTACCAATATTTATTAATGAAAAAATCTAGGTACTGAGAGTTGAAGTAAGTGGACCAATCACTCAGCTGTAAGTGGTGGAAATGTGGCATGTCTCCTGGCAGCCTCAGCCCACGGAAGTGGTCTAGAGCACAGGTTTGGAAACAAGGCCAACTGGCGCTCTGCCTCTTAGGAGCGTAGGATCTCAGGTCACTCAATTAACATCACGGAACCTCAGTTTTCTTACCTGTAAAATGGGGATTCTGATACCTCCCCTGTAAGGATTAGAGGTGAATGTGTTTAAAGTGCCCGGCACAGGGTGGATGCTCACATGCAAAATAAACAAACAAACCAAAGAGGCCCATGGTACAGTTCTCCCCCGAGGCAGCCAGTCCACTTGACTGGCCTACCTGGCTCCCTCCACCCACAGCCCAGCAGTCAGGAGAGCTGGAATGTGACCACTCGCCAGGGTCGGCTTTTAGGAAGAAGATTCTGTACGGGTTAGTCAGGTCAACAGGGCTTGCCTGCAGTTCTTTTGAGGGGTTTGGTTTTGATTCAAGAGCTCGTATGCCTGAACGGGCATCTCTGGAGGCCAGAGGGGGAGACTGGATGTGGAAAGTGGAACAGTGACCCCGCCTGCCTTTCTGTCTGGACTTTCCCATTTATTGACGATATCACTGACTGCTTCAGAAATGTACAAAACAGCTTTGCCTTGTATCAAGTTGCCTTTTGGCCAAAATGCCTTTTCCCTAAAACCAGTTTGGCAACATCTCCTGGAGCAGTAGGGCAGCCAGGTTTGGGAAACAACAAAGTCAGAAATACTTTAGCCAGGTCAACCTAGATGTACCACATGTTTCTGAGCTCCCCGCCAGTTCCCTTCAAGTTCTGAGGGCAGGAGGCTCTTGCTGTCCCTCTTTAGAGCTTTCTCTGTCCCCTGGTTCTTGTGGAAATTCTCTCAGATGCTGGTGGCTGCTAGGCTGACAGCCAGGGAGGAGCAGTCACCACCCACATGCCAGCTGTCCCAGGCAGGCCTCAGAGGTCTGGAACTGAGCCATGTGAGAGGTTTGCTCCACCAGGGCTGTGCCCAGTGCCACTGAGCACTTCCTCTGGTCACTGGAGCCCTTGGGAAGTAGTTAAAATGTATTACTGTTGAAGGAGGCCAGTGGCACAATGGATAACACTTCTGACTACAGATCACAAGATTCTAAAATGTGTCACCATTGAAGATGTTACTTCCATGGGCATCTGGTGTTCCTGGTTATATTAATCAGGGCTTTCCAGAGAACACCAGGTACCCATGGATATATACATATGGAGGGAGAGAGAGAGAGAGAGAGAGAGAGAGAGAGAGAGAGAGAAAGAGAGAGAGAGAGAGAAGAAAATTGGCTCATGCAATTTTGGGGGATCTGGAAAGACTGAAATCTGTGTGGCAGACCAGCAGGCTGGAAATTCAAGTAGAAGCTGATGTTGCAGTCTTGAGTCTGCAGTCTACATGGATAGCCAGCAGGCTTGAAACTAGCAAGATTTTTATGTTACAGTCTTGAGGCAAAATTCCTTTCCCCGGAAACCTCTTAAGGCCTTCAACTATTTGAATGAGGCCTATTTGCATTATGGAGAGTAAGCTGCTTTATTTGAAGAGAATTGATTGTAAATGTTAATTACATCTATAAAATGCCTTCACAGGAACATCTAGACTAGTGTTTGACCAAACTGGCATCATAGCTTAGCTAAGTTGACACATAAAATTAACCATCACTCTGGTCCTCTTAGAAATCCAGTCTTAGGAGTCATGATGTCACTCGAGCCTTTTCAGTAGTCCAACACACTGTCTTGTAGGCGAACAGTAAAGGAAATAGTTCTGTGCAAGAAGGTGTGTGCTGGCTTGGCAAAGAGCGCTTGTTCAGTTCTCAGGAAAATGTTATTCAGAAGTTGGCATGCAGGTCAATTACTGCAGTGCTGACCTTCACAAAACTGAGAAAGAAGCAGGTAGTGGCTAATCAGAAAACAGGAAATGTCACAAAGAATGCCTTGAGTTGCTGTCTAGGGTGTATTCTGTGTTTGAATCAGTTATTACCTTCTGGGTTGAAGGTATCCCTTTCTTTCCATAGGAAGAAACAGTCATCTTAATAAAATTAAAGTGGGAACAGCGGGAAGTGGTGATATGGAGAAGGGAAGTTTCCCGAAATTTAATCTGACATTTAGTGCCTGCAACTTCGACCTTTAAAAAAAAAAAAAAGATAGAATTGAATAATTGGATAAAATAAACATGTGACTCTGTGGCAGCTGATAAGAAAGGAATTTATCTACTTTTTTTGAAAAAGGAATTTATCTACTTTTTCTTTGGCAGACATATTTATGTGTGAGAATAGGCTTTCAACAAAATGTATACACATATGGATAAAAATTAGTCTCCTTCTTGGTAGGAATTCTCCAGAAAGGAGAGCCGGGCTTCTCTAGGAGGATCAGAGCAAATGCTAGCACCTTTCTCATCCCCTATTAGCTAGGGAGATAGGAGGAGCAATGTTTAAAGGCATACAGTTTAGAATCTGACCAGTCCTAAGTTCGGGCATTTCTTCTGTTAGAAAACAAAATTCAACTGAGCAATTTTGAAGATCTAATTGGCTTTATTAAGGGATTTATGAATTGGGCAGTATCCCATCTAGCAACTAGAAAGATGCTCAGAGGGGTTATACAAAATGGAAGGTTTTTAGAGGAAGAAAGGTGGGTCAAAGGAGCAATTATCGAAAGAAAAGAAAAGATTATTTGGGGGCCTAGACATCTTTTCTTTGAGAGAAGAGAACTAGAAGGGGTTTTATCATGAAGATTGTCTCCTTTTGGAGGAGTGGGGTGGAGGGGAGGAATGGAGAGGGCCCACGTGACAGATTACCTGGTACTTGACCGGAAAATTCCAGACTGGTTGATTAAGGTCATGTGTCTGCAAGAGGCTGAAACTACAATTAGACTAAGTATTAAATCTAGGTTTGGTATCATGGGCTTTCAGCACAAATGACACCATTTGGGGCCTGTGGTTTTCTCTTGAACACTTTCTAGCTCTGTGATATTGGGCAGTTTAACCATTCTGGGTTTGCTTTGCTCATATGCACATTGGGGATAATAATAGTGCTTACATTTTAGGCTTGTTAGGAGGATTAAATAAATTGGAATTTAGTAAAGAGTTTAGTGTGTGCCTGGGTGGGAGTGAGCGCCCGCTAGAGGCAAGTGCTATTGGCATCAACATTATTCTAAGTGCCAGGAACAGCAGAAAGTTTCAGTTAAATAGTCTCACTCGGTCTGTGGTCATCCTGCATCTGCTGGAACTCGACTAATTCCCTTTGTTCTCGACACACAACCGAATCATGTGTTCAGAAACATGTATTGAATGAGCTGTTGGGCAACTTTGTTTTTCTCATTGGATTATGGACTTCTTGAAGTTATTAAGTCCAGTTTCTAACACCCTCCTTTCTAAGTGGCTCGTATCAGCCAAACGAAGCTAAGCCTGCCATTCACAGCTTCACGGTGTGACCATAACTTTCCCACACAGCCTGGTTGCTTTACTCCCTTCCGCCAATTGAGCTGTACAGTGTCCCCAGACATGACCTGTTCTCTCTCCTTCTCCATGGCTGACCTACCCACTCCATTGCCCCCACCTGAAATGACCTCTTCTTCCCAGCTCCACATTTCAATCCATCCTTGTCCTTTGATCCCCAGCTTAGCCTCTGCTTCCTCCATGAGGCCTTACCTGGTGCCCACAGCTGGAAGTCATCTTCCTTTCTGCTAAATTTGTACTTTCATCTGTACCCCTCTGATGGCAACTGAAGCCTTCCTTCTATATCAGTCACCTGGCCACATCTTCCTCCCCACAGCTACTTGAGGGCATGCACCATGTCTTGGGTATCTTTCTATCTCTCACAGTGTCCATCTCAGTGATATCTCAAAGATATTTGTTAGATAGAAGAATGAGGATGTTAAGATTTATGAAGAGCTCACTCAGTGGGCCTTTACTATGGGCTGAGCTATGGGGTCCTTTTACCTGGCTGTGCCCGTCATTATTCCTATTATTCACCCTCTTACAGGAGGAAGTGCCAACATGAGAATGAAGTAGGCAAGAATGTGCCAGGGGTTTTTCGCTACTTGGTGAAAACATGTAAAAATTTGTTTGCTTCTTTTCTATAGCCCATATACTCCATTTGCGTAATGTTTTAAGACCAGGAATTATCGTACATTCTTTTGTTTCCCTAGTTACTAGCACACAGTAGGTGCTTAATAAATGTTTGGAAATAAATGAATAAACAAGTGACCTTCTTCATAGTCCTCACCTGACTCGGGAACAATCCTGTCCTTACTGGGGTGGGAGGGTCAGTAGTACCAGCCTCAGCACCAAGGTAGCCTTGCAGCTTTTTTTCTCCTGCGCTGGTTCCCAGGTCAGTAACTAGGTTTAGGATTCAATTCGAGTGAGTACTTGCTCTTTCCACCACCTCTCTGGCACCCTTAGCTCCCTGTCTGGAATCTTGGGGAGTTGGAGACAGAAATTTTGCTTCAATATCATCCTTCAGTGACCCAACCCCAACCCCATGGCTCTGTGCCCAAAGTCTGTAAATTATTTGTTGCCTTCTTGCTTTTCTTACTTGCTGGGACTGCTTGCAAGTGCCCATCTTTCCTCTTGAAGGTCTGCCGTGGTCTCAGGGTCCAAATTCACTTCTTTCAGACTCAATTCTCTACTTACCCAGCCCTGAAAATGATAGCAAGGGTAGTAGTGAGCTGGAGGAAGATTAATGGTACCATTTTATGTTTGTGGTAGGCAGGAATTCCTAACCTTTGTCAAGGTCACTAACTCATTTGATAATCTGATAACTCATTTAATAAACTCTCTCCCCCCAAAAACTCATTGATGCAATATTTTGTATATTGGAGCAAATAGCCTTGGAGAGTCTCAGGATGCCTTGAAACCTGACCTTGGACTTTCCTGTGGCCAATGCCCAGGATGCCAAGCTTATCACACATATTATACTTATGTATCTTCTTTATCCAGCATTCCTGGCAGCTTCCAGTGAGGCACTGTGGTACGATGGCCAACATACACTCAGGTTTGGAGCCAAGGAGATGAAGTTTCAGATTCTGGTTTGTCTCCTTATTAGCTGTGTGACCTTAGACAGGTTAACCAGCTTCTCTCAATTCCTTGTTTGTAAAATGGGGATGAGAATGTTTACCTTGCAGGGTTGTTGTTAGAATTTAGAGACACTGTATGGAATACACAGCCTGGCATCTGCAGATGGCTATTTAGAGGGAGCTGCTACAATGGTGGGTAGAAGCCATTTGTCTAGCTCTGTCAGTTTATAAATTCTTTGTGTGGCTCCTTTTTTTTCTCAAGAGGACTTTCTTGTACTGTAACCAGAAAGGAAGATTGAGAGGCTTCTGTCACATGAGGGGAAGGGTGAGTAGGCTGAATATGGAAGTGTGGGAGGGAAAATCAGGACAGCTTCTAGGCGACATCGAATCAGATCCAGTGAGGGGCTGTGTAGGTCACATAAAAAAGCCTCAGTCAGAGCTAAGTAGCATAGGTCTAGGCATGAGCTGATGGGGAAGGTCATGCTGCAGTTTAAAAATGGAAGGCAGTGGGGCAATGGGAGCCCACTCAAGTGGAAAAGTTAATGTTTAGCAGAGTGAGGGTAATGACTCATGGTTCTGCTATGCTGAGGTCTTGGAAGAATGATGTGGTTAGTTCCACTGCTGGCCATGTGCTGGGAGCCTTAGCAATGTGACATTCAGTTGAACAAAACCCACTACCTCCTACATCCTACAGCAGTAAAGGAGAAGCTGAGGAGTGGTTCGAAATGTGGCCACCAATGTGAGACTACCTGGGTTCAAAACCTAGCCCCACCACTTACTAACTGGGTGACTTTGAATATGTTTGTCAACCTCTCAGTTTCCTTAGCTGTGAAACGGAATGAAAATGAGTATACATATATCCTAGGGTTTTAAGGAGATTAGATGATGTGAGATAATAGAAAATATATATGTTGGTCTCCCCCCATCCCCATTCCCTATGCAGAGCTCCTAAAACCCTGGGGAATTCCTAAGTGATAAGAGCACTAGGAGCACCTTTTGTTCTAGTGAGGTGACTCTGAGGACAATTCTGGATGGGCGGCTGGTGATCAGAAAGACCAAGCCAGAATTAGAAACTTGGAATTTTCAACCCAACTCCCTACTTCTTTAGGTTGGGGAGAGGGGCTGGAAATTGAGTTAATAATTGGTCATAAAAATCCCAAAAGTATGGTGTTTGGGGAGCTTCCAGGTGGAGGAACACATCCATGCACTGGGATGGTGGGGCACCCCAACTCCACGGGGACAGAAGCTCCTGTGCTCATGTAGCTCATGTGGCTGTTAATCTGTATTCTTTATCATGCCCTTTAACAAACTGCTAAACATAAGTGTCTGCCTGAGTTCTGTGAGCCACTCTAGCTAATTGAACCCAACAGCAGGAATCACAGGAACATCAGATCTGTAGCCGACCTGTCAGAAGCTCAAGTGGCAACCTGGACTTGCTATTAGTGTCTGAAGTGAAGGATGGGGCAGGGGGGAGGCAGTCTTGTGGGACTGACCCCTAACCTGTGAGATTTTAGGCTAACTCCAGGTAGATAGTGTCAGAATCGAATTATAGAATACCCATCTGGTATTGTAGAAAATTGCTTGGCAGGATACCCATCACCCATACATCTGTGTCCGAAGTATTGTGAACCTTCTGTGTGATAGTAAAGGAGACACACAGGAGGAAACTTTTTTTCTGCTGAAAACAGAAGAGCTAATGCTTACAAAGCATTTTGTATTCAAACATTAGCTTTTATTTTGGTGAGGATCCGGAGACTTAGGAACTTACTAGAAGCCTCTGCTCTTTGGACTTTGCTCCAAGGAAATTTAAACAGCAAATCGATTAACATTTACTCCTCTAAGTAGGTGTGCTATCCAGTCTCCAACACAGAGAAAGAAGACCTTGTGTCTTCAGAAAATGTGGGTCCGGAGTAAAGGAAACCCCCACTTTTTCTATGAGTTCTTGAAAGTGTTTATCTACAAACTACCTTGTGCCAAGGCCCATGGAAGGGAGTCCAGCTTAATCCTTAAGCTGTATAGGGGTTTTATCACATACAGAGGCAGCATGGGCTTCAGAGCTGAAATGCCAGGTTATATCAGGCCATCACAACCACATATGAGCCAAGACACATTTCTTAATTCCTTCGAGTCTCGGTGTCCTTATGTATAAAATTGGGACACCTGCATGGCAAAGGTTAGCTTCACTAGCTTCTTTCTGCAAAAAGCTAGAGGTGCAGAGGCTCTGGGTAGCCGTGGTCTGCAAGAGTTGGTGAAGGAGAAGCAGAGGATTATGGCATTTCCATGATTTTGAGTCCCTCATCCCTTAATTTCTTTAGACCTGGTGATCGTAAAAACATTTTAGGCCAAAAAAACAAAAAGCATTGCTCACTCTAGAAAAGATTTCATTCAGGTAAGCCTCCATCCTAGGCAGATGAATGGGAAGATGCAGGCCACATCGCTGGCCCTCAGGGAGGATTCTTTGAATGAATAAATTAATGGTACATATTCTACAAATATTTCTAATGGATTGATCTCTCTCTTTTTTTTTATTTGCAGATGAGAAAAAGAAAACAAAGAAAGTTGATAATGAACTCAACCCTGTCTGGAATGAGGTGACTTCATTGTTTTTTCAACTTTGTTTCACTGGATAAGCTATATCTGATTGTGCCATCTTTGGTCAGAGGTTAATTCTTCTCTTTGTGGAATCTATGCATTTTGCCCCCATTCCCCACCCCCACTTCCCCTTGTAGCCACGGACATAGCAGAGCCATTCTAAGAGATACAACACAGTGATATCTTATTGTAGAGGTGTGGTGAGTAGAATCTGAATGTGAGTGAGGAGGGTTGGGTTCTAGCCGGGAGCAGTCTAGAGATTGCTGTGTGACCTTGGTCTGGTTATGTTGCATATGGGGGCACATCTGAAGGGCAGGGGGTGGAATTAGATCACCCAGAGGGAGAGCTCCATAATTAAAACATATCTTCCTATGATTAATTATGTGTGTATCACATGATAATTTGTATTTGTCTGATTCAAGACTTTTACTGTTTTTATGTTGGTAAAATAATATATATTTAATATAGAAATTTTGAAAACTTCAGATCAGCATGAAAAATTACCTTTGGTCCTATTATCCAGAAGCAACTACTGTTATCATCTGAGATGTATCAATAAATGTTTATTGAGTAAATACATTTAACAAAATGTCTTAAAAATAGCATATTAGCATCATATAGCAAGTATAATTTCCTATGTATTTTTTTTTACTATTATATCTGGAGCATACACCCATATCATTCCATTCAAAAGCATTTTTAATTACTGTGTAATATTGTGTTGAAGGGCTATAATTTATTAGCTTTCCTCCCAGTGTTTAACATTTGTATTTACAGATATGTGAAAATTTTAATTCTTTCCACTGAGTAGGATTTTCCTATGCTGACTCATCAGCCTTATTGTTTTTTCCAAAGGCTGGTCACATCCTAGATAAATGCAGTGATAAATGTCTTTGATATTTTCACTAAGTCGGGAGGCTGTGAAGACTTCTCCCAGCTAGTTTCAGTATTTCTAAAGGACAGGGGTCCCCAATTCTTGGGCCACAGACTGGTACCAGTTGGTCCATGGCCTGTTAGGAACCAGCCACACAGCAGGTGAGTGGTGGGCGAGGAAGTGAAGCTTCATCTGTATTTGCAGCCACTCTCCAGTGCTAGCATCACCACCTCATCTCTATCTCAGATCACCAGGCATTAGATTCTCATAGGAGCACTGGTTCTGGTGACAAAAAAGTTGGGGACCTCTGCTATAAGATAAAGACTGTACTTTCTCATTGAATGAGGTGAAGATAAAAAGCTTCTTAATGTTTTTTTCTGGAAAGCCCTCGCGCAGAGCTCCAAGAATAAATAAAAGTAGATATATGTATGCATTTAGTGCTTCAGGTTTTGAATAATCCTAACATGCCACTTTATATATGATATCAACTTATGTGGCCAATGGGAGAGAGGTGTGCGGTCACGTGAGCAGGCATGTTCTCTGCAGAGCATCATCCATCTCATCCATTTTTTCCCCCAACACATTTTTTCCCCACATATTGCAAATGCATTTATCAAGTAAACTTTCTGATTACAGTTTACGACTGAAACCTCACCCAAAGGAATTGCCAACCCCAAATCCAATATACTGGGCATATTCTAATGGGCTATGTGACATCTTCTCTATCCATTCCAAACCCAGTACAAGGAGAATCAAATCGTCAGTAGACACTGCTTTATTTAATTCACTTATTACATAATCAGTTGTAGGCAACATTGGTGCTATGTTGATCTTTTTACATTTGTCAGTCGACAGCAATTTGTTGCATTAAGAGGAAAGTCTCATCTGATTATAGCACTGACAACGGAACTTCAAATAAGGGGTGGATGCATTTTAGAAAATGTTTTCTTAGATTATTCATCTCTTTGATAATATGTTTAGGAAGAGTAAATAATTTAAAAATAACCACTGAAGAAAACATTTTCATGGTTACATTTATTTTATTCTTGCAAAAGTTGTGGCAGGCAGTCAGTTTTCTGACTATGAGATAGGGGTTTGATGACTTGTCCAAAGCAACAGAGCCTAGTAAGTGTGAAGCCAGGAGTCACCTCCAAGTCCTCTGAGGCTAAGTCTGGTTTGTATTCCCACACCCTCAGCAGCCTCCAGGTTTAGGATTTAATTTAGAATTTAGTCACTTCCTTCTAACTACAGTATTGAGTAATTTGAAAGATTGTCATTGGTGAAGATAATGACCCAATGTTTACTGATCTTTTTAACAGCATTTTGTTTCATAACCTTTCTGTGGACAGATTTTGGAGTTTGACTTGAGGGGTGTACCACTGGACTTTTCATCTTCCCTTGGAATTGTCGTGAAAGATTTTGAGACAATTGGACAAAATAAGTAAGTTGATTTCAACTGTTTTTCTCATTTTACATATGATCTTAGTATTGTTTATTTTGTTGTAGGAACACGTCTTTAAAAACATTTTATAATACTTCCGATATAATCATATTTTAATTCCTAACCCCCTTCCTTCTTAGCCAATATCAGATGTGGTTAATCAATTACAGTTCTTTTCCCCAAACTTCAGTATCCTTAAGAGGCTATAAACAGTAAGCCATCACTAGTCTATCCAATTTGGCACATAGAATGAACCTATTTACACTTCTGAAACTTCTTTGTTCATTGCATATAGTCATTTCCTACCTTTGGTGGTTTATCTGAACTGTAATTATAGTGGACACAAGCAAAATCTTTTTTTTTTCCCACTTATGTGTGACTCACACACATCTCACTCGAGGTCTCCTGCTAGCCCCACTTGCATTTTAATATCTTATTCGCCTTTTAAACCAATAAATCTAAACCAGATTCCTTGTCTTACTTCCAGTTTTCAGTGGTAGGGGAAGGGTCGTGATGCTGCCCCTGGTGGTACTGAGAGTTGTCCCCTGGCTAAAGTTGCGGGACTTGCCAAACAGATCTCCAAGGGACAAGAATGATCTCAGTAAATTGACCCCAGTCTTTGATCTGGACTTGCGCCTTATAAACTCAGAACCCAGTCTTAGATTACCAATTCAAACTAACCTAGCTCACGAGAAACCAATGCTTAAAAACAGCTTATTTTTTAGGAAGTAAAGACGTGAGGGGAGGGCATTCTTATTCTTTGATCAGTGAGTTCTCCTTCACGTCATATCATACAGGAAGCCAAATTACTCTGTATCCTTGACTGTGTAATGTCATTGACCATAAAATGTACCATTAAATTAATAACAGGGCTTTTTTTGGGGGGGAAGAGGGGGAGGTGGGGGGAAGCCTGACATTAAATCCTCACATCACTTGTAAGAAGCAGCCTAGTTTTTAATAATGTTAGTACATTTAAAAATATGTGTCTTAGCCTCAGGCACATTTGGTATAATCAATCAGAAGGCTGCAGTGAGAACAATACATTAGAATGAATAGTTGAGATGAGGTGACCATAGGCCCAGATTTCTTAGGGCAGTCCTGGTTTATTGTCCCAGCACAATGATTGATAATGCCCCTTTTGCTGTTCACAGTGGCTTGGTTTGCCAGTAAATATTAGATGTCACCTTCTTGGCAGTGCTCTGATAGGTATGCCCGTGTCCACCTTTGATGAGATCTTTTTTCCATGTTTCATCGCTGACCAATGCCCCTTGTGACTGATGCATTTTTTTTCTTAAGCTATAGAAGTACATTTTAGCAGGTTTGAGTCCCACTCTCTTACACTGAAAACCATTCTAGTTTTTTAAGGTTATGTGGCATATCTCAGCTTTGAACCAATTGTATGATTACCTATCCCCTACCCTAGCTCCCAGAGGACAGATTTATTTCCCATATTTCCAAGTTCTGGGGAAATAGATGGTCAAGCCTCACCATAGCCTCCTATATGTTATGAATAATAGTCCTTCTCTTCTTTGCTTTTTTGTTACAAATGGTACAGCAGTTTATATTGTAGACCAGCCCTCTTCAACAGAAATATGGTACAGGCTGTATATGTAATTTAAATTTCTAGTAGCAATTTAAAGAAATAAAAAGAAACAGATGAAATTAATTTTAATAATACATTTTATTTAAATCAGTATATTCAACCTATTTTAATATGCAATCAACATTTTAAAAATCACTGAGACATTTTACGTGCCTGTTTTTCTTACTAAGTCTTTGAAATCTGATGCGTATTTCACAGTAACAGCAGCACATCTCAATCCAGGTTAGCCACGTTTCAAATGTTCCCTAGCCACACATGGCTGATGGTCTTCACCATGTTGGGTAGCACAGTTCCAGACCACTGAACTCAAAAAACCTCTGGTCTCTCTGTCTCTCCCTTTTATATCCTATCCAGACTATTGCCAAATCTTACTTTTTCTTTCTGTCCATTGTTTGTGCCATGTGTTTTCTACTGATGGCACAACCACTGGCCTTTATCACTTGGTGCTTCATCTATTTTAATGTGGCAGCAAAGCCTGGCAGGCTGGCCCCTCAGAGCTCTCATCTATGTTTCACACAAAGTCTTTGCTTTGCTGAAGGTTCCACTCTTGAGAGAAGGTCAGAAAACAAACAAATACATGAAGTAATATGTAATGGATCAGGTACTATGAAGTGCTATAAGCTAAGGAGGAAGCTATTATTGCCTATGGAGAAAAATAAAGCAGAATTAAAGGTAGTTATTGAGCATGGGGGGAAGTTTTATATAGGGTAGTGATAAGGCAATAGTTGAGCAGAGACCTAAATAAAGTGAAGGAATGAGCCACGTAGCTTATCTATCTGGGGAGGGAGGAAAAGGAGAGAATATCTCAGGCCAAGAGCATAGCAAGTGCAAAGGCCCTGAGGCAGGAGTGTACTTGGGGTGTTGGAGAAATACTGAGGAGGCCAGTCAGGCTGGAACACAGAAAGCAGGAGGGGCTGGAATGGGGAAAGAAGATGAGATCAGCAGAGCCACAGCACTCATGGCTTTGTGAGCCACAACATGAGCTTTTGATTTCATTCCTAGTAGAACAGAAACCCATTAAAGGGTTTTGAATACAACCTGACTCATATTTTTAAAGGACTGCTCAGGCTTTCTGTGTGGAGACTGGAGGTGGAGTTAGGAAGCAGGGAAAGCAATATTAGAGACTGTTATATATTTATTTTGCACCAGTGGGAACTACAGTGAGGAGAGGACAGATCTCCATCCTAAGACTCACCTGGGTGTTTATTTTGGGTGTTTGGCATACATTTCTGGATATAGTTGATAAGCCATCTATCTGGCCCTGAACAGTTTCCTTTGCAATTTTAAAAAAGAAGATACAGTGGGTCCTGTTATATGAGAGTCCTTCTAAAGTTAGGGGCTTCCTGCATGTTGCTGAAATATGGTGGTTGCACTTGGTGTTATGGTGTCTGGTGAGCAGAAAGACGAAACGAGTGGCCATTACTATGGCATTATTGTGACAGGGGAATTTTTAGGCCTAACAGAAAATTCTAGGCAAAACATAAAGCTGGGTTTTTATTATGCTTTCAACCTTACCCTCCCCTCTTTGTGGGAAGTCTTCTTCCCCGTGACCTCCCAGGCACCCAGTATCCTTATGTGTGTGTACATTCCTGGGCTCTCACCGGAGTACCCACTTGGGCCTGCCCTTTGAACCATATTTGCACTATCTGACAATTCTTTTCCCCAACAAAACTTGTCTGTCCTGTGTCTTAGTCCTTCAAGGTCCCATTGGTTGAAAGGAGTTTTTGAGAAGCTGATCCAAGTGATGGTGTAGCAAGTTCTCATAATTCACTGTGTTAACTTCCCAGGAACATTGACTTTGGGACTGCAGCCACTGGTGACTTATCTGAAGGAGTGGACAAAATGGGAATTTTAGGCCCTGTGGCAGGATCACTGGGGGAGGTTTCTGGTCTTTTTAATTGGGAAAGCTCTGTCTTGCAAATTTCCCTGCTTCGTTGTTTATTGCCCTCCAGCAAAAGGCAGACCTGAGTGTGCTTTGGATGAACAGTGTGTGAGGATAATGCCCCCTTGTCACCTGTGCTCTTACTATCCTAAGCTGTGGTGCTTCTTCCCCCTCAGCTGGGAGTTATGACCTTAGGTCTTGTTTCCACCACCAAAGCAATGCATAGACCTTGGTCAAATTAACTGTACACTGTAGGGAAAAAAACAACAATGTTAAATCCACCTGGGAATTGTCCAAAATATTCATGTATTTTCTTGACTTTTCTACTAAAGACCTGGCGTTTGAGGATCTGCACAGGGCTCAGTGTTGGAGCATTTCCCTCACCTAGAAGTGCAGGATAAGGGCAGAGGATTTTTCTCTCAGCTTAAGAAATGTCTTGCCTGTTGACTTTCCTGTTGCCATGGAAAGTGGCTGTGCAAATACAGCTCTCCTGTCCGCTGCTCCAGGGCCTCTAAGGAAACAGGGCCAGGCTGCTTGGGTTTGACTGTGTCCACGCCTGACACCCGCAGCGACTGCCCCAGTCCAATACAAGCAAGCACTGGGCGGGTGCATCCGCAGCCTTCCTCTCCAGGCACTGAGAATGCGTTGGGCATTCAGTGCAAATCTGCTTTTCTTCACTTAACAGTCATCCAACCAGCCATTCAGGCTACATTCTGAACATGAAATGATATTTTTAGCTGAAATGTCAAAATAGAAGGATTTTTCCCAGTGGTTGAAGAATGAGAGTTCTCTTTGCAGACAATGTATCTATCACCTAACGATGGCACATGGAGTGCCAAGGGCTATGGCAAGCCCTTTGAATGCACTATCCCATTTAATCCTCACAGACACCCTATGAGGCAGGTCCTGTTTTCCTCTGAGAGGTTTAGTAATCTGCTCAAGGTCACGCAATAGGTATGTGTCACAGTCAGCATTTATATCCAGGCCTGTACTCTTGACTTTTATATTAAACTGAAAACTATGGACCACCTGTAGGAACCAAAATGTAGGTGGAGTGGTTATCTTTTGGCTAAACTGGAAGTAATTTTTCTTTTTAATTTGAAACAAACAAGGAATAACTTACTATCAGAGAGAAAAAAACCAGACATATTATTAATAGAGGATATTATTAGTAGACATGGACAATGAAACAAGTATAATTATATTTCATGGGTTCAGGACATGGAAGCAGAGACATGAAGACATAAAAAAGATCCAAAATAATCTTTCAGAGATGCAAATTACAATGTCTGAGACAAAATGACCATAATTTTCTCTCTAGGCTTTTGCATTTCTAGTACTCTTATTTCCTCCTCCATATGTGTGTACTTGTGCATTCGAAACCACCATCAGATAATACCCCTGCACGAACGCAGAGCAAAGATAGAAACATCATCTGAGTGTAAATCACTGAGCCAGGCATCTGTTTTGCTGTAGAGCCCAAACCTAATAATGTTAAAATCCTCTTACACAGAGCCCAGATTTAAACACACACACACACACACACACACACACACACACACACACACACACACACACCATGGTACCGAGGGCTATAGAATTAGAATTAGAAAAAGAAAAAGGATAAGTTTGGATTGTAAAAATACTAATCCCATGGGCAAAGATGTTATTCATTCATTCATTCATTCATTCATTCATTCAAGAAAACAGAAAGACCATGGTTTGGAATGAAATTCATTTGGTGGGACAGTGTGGTATCACTTATGAGAAATTTTCATTTCCTGGTATGTACACAAAAGACCTTATCTTCAAGTGTTTAGTGCTTTCCTCTCTCTGAGCAATGAGACTCACTCCTGACATTGCCACATGTAAACAAACGAGTGGGGTTTGCTTAGGTGGTCCCCATGATCTTTTCTTCTCCTGGTGTGATTGGTGAAGAGGGATGGACAGCCCACAGTGGAGACAGGTTTTCTAACTGGGGTAGCTTCTCAAGCTGTGCGAAAATCTTAACTAGAAGCAGATGTCACTGTGGAACAGGATTCTCAGTTGTGAGTTCTTTTTAGTTCCGTATTTTCAACAGAGTGGCAAAGCTATGAAAACATCAAAACTGGTTTGGGCTGGCTGTCTCCTGCTAGAGAGGCTGAAGCCTACTGTTTGGGGAGGCCAGTTAAGTAGTTGAGGCAGTCCTGCTGGCGTCTGTTAACATCTCCTAAGGTGGGCACAGCCCTAGAGAAAGACACCCAGAGAGCAAAGAGAAAGGCATTTTATGACAAGAGCTGTAATTATCTTCTAATGGCACTTAGAGGACCATCTCTTAGGAGAGGAAGATTTGTAACCTGTAAATCATTTGTAAGATCATTAGACTATCTTTAGTGATATGTCAATTAATTTATTCATTCAACAAATATTTACTAAGATGTGTTAACTACTGCTTTAGGTACTTGGGGTACTCCTTCCATGCCTTTCATGGGGCTTACATCTGAGTGGAGAGAACAGATAATAAACAAATAAATCCACATATAGTATATCAAATGGCAATAAGTATGATGGAGAAAAATAAATTAGTGAAAATGGAGGAAAACGAATGAGGGGTGTGTGTGTCTGTGCACGCATGCTGCTTTAGATAGGGTTTTTGTATAGGAAGTTGTTTTGAGGTCTGTTTTTAATGAAACATGAGACATGTGGCTTTAAAACCTCAACAGGATTCCACTAAATTGGATTTTATTAGCATTCAGCTACAGCTTAAAGTTTACTTTTGGTCTAACCCTAAAAATAAACTTTATTTCCAAACAGATTCATGGTATATATAGCACTGAGGGTGGGGAAGGAGCTATTTGGTATACAGGGAAAGAGAAAGAGCTGGTTTGAAGAACTTTATACAGTGATTGTATAGAAATGGATGTGGCCAGTTACAATAGGTTCTTATCTGTTTATTCACACCCATCTACCCAGACCTCTGCAGAGGTAAAGCCACTTTCCTGTGATTTAGGCTGTGCATGGATTCGGACCAGCTTTTCCTGTAGGTACTGGCCTACACTTACATGCTTTCTTTAGATCCCCTTTCAGCAGTGTCTGAAATAATAAAAAGTTACTGTTAAGCATTCACCACATCATCTGTTTAATCCTTACAACTGTTGATGTAAGAAATGTCCAAACTTCTAAAGACTTTTTCTGAATTTTTTTGAACCAAACTGATGGATTGAGAAAATGCTCCAGAGAATGACAGTTTTGCAGCTTATTTTATACAGTAGAATAAAGAGAGGAGATGTAAACAGTTATATAAAATCCATGGATGGTAGATTAAGGGGGCAGGAGAAAGCAAAGTAGGGAAATCTCTGGGATGGAATAAAAATGAAAGAAAGAGGCACATACTACTTTTACTTTGGTGATTACAGGATAGTTAATAATTAACATTTATAGCACCTAGAGATGGTATGAGGGGAACAAAATAACAGTGAAGGATTCTGTGGTCTTGTGCTCTGGTGAAGAAATTGTGTGGGGTGGGGGAGGGTCTGGAAAAGGAGATTACTCTGACATTTCAAAGGAATGTTATTTTAGATGTAAACAGACAAACCACAGGCTCACTTAAGGTGAAGACTGACTTTTGTCAAGTAAGCTACAGGCCTTGGAATTTGATTACCTTCCATGGCTCAACTTTAATGAGGAACTTTCATGTTCGGACCATCCTGCCTTCTGAGATCGTAAGGCCTGCCTTGCAGGCCTCCCTGAGCTATGAGGCTGCTTTTTCGTCCACACACCACCACTATTAGATAGGAGCTTTCATTATGCCTATTTTACAGATGAGGAAACTGAGGCTCAGAGAACTTAAACAACCTATACAGAACTGGTAGTACAAGGATGAGTACAAATTAGTCAGCTCTGGTTAGTTTCATGTTCTTAATCACTATGTGATGCTGTCCTCCTTACCTCATAAAGTCTAAGTGCTAGGTGGGTGGGTGGATGGATAGATGGATGGATGATGGACGGACGGATAGACGGACAGACAGATGGACGGATGAAAGCTGCTACCTCGATTTTAATGGATGAAGGATTAAACAGAGACAGAGCCTAGAAGTTCTGCTAAACTGTCTGAGCAGGCAAGCACAGGTTCACATCTTTGAGTTCTAAATGAATAGGAGAATTGGTCAGGTGCAAATGGCAAAATAGCCAATCACGGTCATTTATTCAGTGAATAATTATTGAGCATCCTACATGCCAGACATTAGGCTGGTTAACATGCCCCTCTGTAGCCACAAGACTGTGGCCTCGGTGCCTCAGTGCCTCAGTGACCATAAAGCTTTGATGCAGAGACCTGGGCTTTCATTTAGCTCCTTCCCTTGTTAAAGTGACACCACTTGCAGCAGGGGTAGCAGAGTAGGGAAGGCCTGGCAAAAAGAGAGTTGTTGCTGACCCTGAATCCTGCAAATCTTGCCACAGCCTCCAGGATAGGTTCATGATTCCAGATGCTGGGATTGGATTTTGCTAAAAGCACGGGGCCCAGCCCCACCTTGGGGGGCTGTACATAGCTGGGTTTGGGAATCACTGTGTGAACTAGCACAGTGGTTCTAAATTTTTCTAAATTTTTCTAAATTTTTTGCTTCCTTGCAATGAATAAGACAAAGGCCTCAGAACTCTCTGACGATCCTGATATGGAGTAAAGAGAAGCCATGGGAAGGGTGCACATGAGGAGGCCTGCCGAATAGATCTTAATAGTTTTGCTTACTACTTCATAGTATTAAATAATTGGATTTCTATTTCTATTTTGTAAATATTAACCTATATTATTATTTTGAAAAACCACACACATCCTCTTCTCCCCAGATCTGGCTTTGCCAGCTGCCTTCCCAGCCCCCAGCCTTCCACCCACCTCTCCACCTTTCCCTGCCCCACCATTGTTTCTCAAACTTCCTGGGTATAAGAATTAACTTTAAAAAAGTGTGACTCAGCGTCCTAAGAATCTGTAATCACCCCAGCGATTCTGCTACAGGGAAGTCAGGGAACCCCATTCTGAGGAATGGTTTATGGACTAATCCAGAGGGTGAGAGTGGACTGGTTGGAGACTCAGAGGAGTTTCCCACTGTCAAAGTAGATGGGAAACCTGGGAATTACACTTTGAGGGGGTTGTGCTTACCAAGGACTTCCTGTAATAGGATTTGCTGCCATGGCTGCCTCTGTCTCTCTCACCTGTGGGGTGAAAGAAACTTTGCTCTACACTTTTAGGTTCTTCCAGCTAGTCTAATAATTAAATTCATATGAGACAGATTAGCAAGAGAGAACAACCATATTTAATTATATATGTATTTATGGGAATCTCACACATATGGTGGTTCAGAGACAGAAAAGGGGAAAAGAGGTATATATGGCATTTTGCACTAAGGATGAAGTATGATGCTTTGGGGCTTCGGAGGGGAAGAAGGTCATTAAAGAATGATAAGAAAAGCGGATGTTCACTAATTAGAAGTTTGCTCTACCCTATAGATAGGTTATAAAATGTTATTTCTATTGAAAACGCTTAGTATGCACAAGACCCCTAATTTAAATTATTTAAGGGAGAGGTAAAACATTCTCTTGAGCTCTCAGGGTCTTCATGGCCTTCAGCTCAAAATAATTTGTGTGCCAAAGTGGCACATTTTGTGGAGGCCTGTTCTGAACCCGTTCACATTGTGCAGCTTTAGACAAGTCACCACAAGATGTGCCTCTGAGGTATGTGGATTATTTTGAGCTGAAGGCAACTGAGACCTTGCGGGCTTAAGAGGAACTTCTGCACCTTCCCCACCCCCCTTAAATACCTAGAAGAATTTGAGAGGCCTTGATCATAATAAGAGATTATCAGAGGTAACCTTTTCTCACCTATGGATATGGCAGGGCAAGCTACTACTTGCTGAACATCTACTCTTCTTTCCACCCTGCAGTGACTTTTCTCCCTGTCGGAGGCCCCAAGGTAATCCTTAGTTGAGAATATCATACATACTTCATTTTTAGCTTTCTGTTTCTTAACCTCTCATGTGTGTGGGGTCTCTGACTCCCTTATGGGTATGGGGTTCCCATGTGTGCATATGTATTAAATTTGGTTATTTTCTCTCGCTGATCTCTCTCATGTAGATTTAATTATTAGGCCAGCCAGAAGAAACCTGAGGGTAGAGGAAAGTTTCCTTCTCTCCCACAACACACCCATCTGGTTGAAAACAAGGTGCATGCTTGCCTCTCCCACTTTCTGCCTTGGGGCTTGGAGAACTTGACCGAAACTAACCCAGGGGAGGGGATTGTGTGGAGAAGGGTGACAGGGCAACCAGGAACACAGGTCTGGTCAAAAAGACAAGGCTCAGCTGGCTGAGAGCCCAGTGCTCCAAAGGGTAGGCAGGCCATAGTTCTTTCTGGTTTTTTGTTTGTTTGTTTGTTTGTTTTTTGGTTTTTGGGTTTTTTTACAGGGGACCTGGGAGCAGCTTAGAGAAGTATTTGTCCTCAGCCCAGTTGGGGACTGTTATTCCTCTTCAGGGGCTGGGAAGTTGAGACATCTCTAGGGGTAGAAACTGTGCAACATGTGATTACTTTCCAGCCTCCGACATAGTTTTCCTTTCCTCCATGGAGGCGGTTCCCAGTAAACCCTCTTCCATGTGGGTTGTGTCCTGTGGCGTGTAACTACTGCATATCCTTTCCCTCCAATGTTTTAAGACCTCAGCCAGCAAATCCCTTACTCATCCCAGTGGCATGCGGCTGTTAACATTTGTGTCCATGCTAATGCTCTTTTTCAAACACTTTAGATTCTGCCAGTTTTAACAAGAGGGGAACAGTTGAAGAAGTTCTTAACCAACACTTGGATGGCTAAGCTGACTAGTTTACCCCCAATAGTAACGGCTTATTTTCAAGTAGTTGCTCCTACTGCTTAGAATTAGTTTGCTATCACATAGAGACCCAACTCACAACTGTGGGGACATTCATGGACTGAAAACAACAGGGGCAGGACTGTCTTTTTCTTCATGTCAGAATACATCTGCGTTTCATTAATTCCATACATAAAGCTGGAGAGCCAAAGGGGCTTGAGATTCTTTCCCTATAAAGTTTCCTTTTGAGATGTGGTCCATCTGTTTTAGTGGTGGGTGGAGTCCATGGGGAGACTCTTATTTTTCCATGAAATTACAGGGCAAAGTCCCCCCATTACTGTCGCACTGACACATTGTAACATATTTATAGTATTAGTAATATGAAAGGAAAATGATTCTTGGGTTAGTGTCACCTCCTTTAAAGGAAATTGGCTTGTGGTCTGACTGAACCGTTCTTAGCCTCTGTGTAGGAGGCCAAGTTATAATTCCCCAGACTCAGAGTATTTTGTATCCAGGCAACATCACAGAAAATAGGCCAGGCCAGGCGGGATGTGCCTCAGAGTGTGACAGAGCACAGACTTCCCCATAGGGGGTGTTTTCTTTAACTTTCAGTGAAAGCCCTTAAAGGTTATAACTGTTTACATTTTTCTTCAGCTCAAGCTAGCTGTTAAAAAATATTTGGGGGATTAAAAGTCTTTCCAGGGTTTCATCTAAACATAATATCTTTACTTTAGAAAGAAGAAATTCAAGTTTACTGTGTATGACTCTCACTTCCTCACACACAAAAACATCAGGATTTTATGATTAAAAAGTGAAGCTTAGGAAATGGGACTGAAAAGGTTAGGAAACCTTAGGAAAAGGTTTCTGAAAGAAGGAATTGAGATTAGACTTTATGATTGGCTTCATTCATTTTATTCCATTCCCAGTCAGTTATCTGTTACTACCTTCTCATACCCTCTTATAAGGAAAGGAGAGCAGCATATATTGCTTGAGTCAGAATGGAACTGTAAAACTACTCAGGGCCATGAAAGGCCAGTAGATGGCCTTTGTGTTTCAGGCAAGCCTGTCCTCTCCCGTTAGCCACAAGCCCCACCACTCCCTATCATCTTACATGGCACTCACTGTGTTTCACATTTCTGTTATTCACCTAACCTTTCCTCTTGACACCCTGTACGAATTTAAATTTGACTCACATCATAGACTAATTAAGTTCTGAAGGCAGAAATTGCCTAGTATTCTGGATTGTTCATTATGGACATATTCTAGGATTTTCCCCCCTAAATTGATGAAGAAGGACTTTAAGAGAAAAAAATATTTAACATGAAATAGTTTTCTACATAGATATATGTAGAGGACATCACACATATAAGCCTAGTAGCAGACTTTTAGAGCTGAAAAGGGTCTGGTTATTAAAAAGTGATTATTTATTTCAATAAAAAAGTCCTCTCATTCACAGGTCATGAAGTGGGCTCAGAGAGTGGGGTGATTTACCCAAAGCCTTGAAGGAAGTTGGGACATGGAATTAGTGCTAGAACAGGACTCATCCAACCCAGTGGTTCTCAACTTGGGGCGATTTTGCTGACCAGGGCACAATTGGCAGTGTGTAGGGATCCTAGTGGGTAGAGAGGTTGAAGATCAAACGTCAGTAGTGCTGAGGTTGATAAATGCTGGTCCAATTCCAGGCCAGCCTTCTTCCCACTCACATTGTCCCAGCATGCTGTACTTTTTGTTTTGTTCCAGGAATTACATATTGCTGGTAGAGATTCATCTTGACTTTAACAAATTAGTACTTGTTTAAACATGCAACATCATCATTTTAATCATAAAGTTAGGTTATGAAACATGGAAATATGAGAAATAAAATCCAGTGTGTTTCCACATCTTTCAAGGCGAGGACTTCTTTTAGACATTTGATTCCAGTCAGAAGACTTTAAAACCTGTAGTGTTCACATTTTGTTCTAAAAACCCAAATAGACAAACCCTTGGCTTACTGTTCTATTTTTAAAACTCAGAAAGAAATTTTCCTCAGGCTCATACTGCAGGGGGCTGAGGGAGACACGGAAGAGATTTTGCCAGGTGTTCTTACCTTGTGTGAGAGATTTACCTCCTGCATCAGGTGGAAACGAAGTCATGTATAGACTCTTGTCCTCAATTTGTCGGGGGAATAAAAATTTAAATGAGGAGAAAACGTACTCATGTAAAAAAAAAATCTGACAAGCAAAGTGAGTAAACATAGGCATCTGAAAAATTACTCTGTAAAGGTCCTATCAAGTCTCAGCATTGACTGGGAGACTTAGTTTCTGTATTAACTTAAAAGGGCTGAAAAGTTCACCTATCGCCCTGGAGGCAGACTTTTGTTTTCCCGTTGCCAGTAACTGACTCTCCTTGTGATGTTAGAGGAGATTAGAATTCATCATGGTTGTTGAGTGTATTGTCTGGAGTTCTGCCCCAAAGGGTGTACTCTTCCAAGAAACCATGTGTAAATGGCTCGCATCACTGGGTAACCTGGTGAAACAGGGTGCCGTGGCAATGTTCTGGTCTTGTACAATATAATATCCAGTAACACTGTTAATATCACCAAGTGACACTGGATGTATGTGCTTAGGAGCCAGGCCCCAGATCTACAATCTAGTCCTATTTCTGAAGTCTGAGTAGGGGAGGAGGATACGGATATAGGTCAGTTCAGAAATGATGTGCCCGAGGTTGACATCAACTTTCACTTCCTGATTTTTTTTAAAAAACATACATTTTTGAAATAAAATTAATGTCTCCATAAGATGAACTTTCCTGATTATTATTTTTGCTGAAAACCCAAAGTTTTCTTTTATGCTCAACTATGGTTTCTTCAGCCTGAGTTTTTTGATGTAAGGAATCTCTTCTATCACTTTGAAGGCTTGATGCTTAGTTTTTATTTTTATGCTGATGATATTCCATGCTGTCATATACGCTATTTCTTAGTATAAGAAGCTGCAAGGTATAAACAAATAACATTTAAAAATGCTCACTATTTCTTTTTTCCTTTTGCAGTTTCCATACTGAGAACACATCCCTGGGCTCTCTTTGCTTTTTGATACACTTTACAAAAGGAAGTTCTTGAATTCACCCATTCTTATGTCATGCTGTGTGTCATAACTAACAGTGTGTTGACTAATTCCCTGGGGATGTATGTTCTATAAATTTTTTTGCTCATTTGCCCTAACTACATAAAATGTTTTGGGTTTTACTCTTAATATATGTAGGATGATTTATTCTTTCTTTCATTCAGTAAATATCTATTAAGAAACATTCCCCATTCCAGGCACCGGGGTTAGAGTAGTGAACAAAACAGGAAAAAATTCCTGTCATTAAGGAGTGTTGCTCAGTGGGCAGAGACACTTATGACCCTCTGTACCAGTGTTAAGTGCATTCAGAGGTAGATGGGTAAGTGATAGAAGCTGAATATATCTTTTGGTCCAGGCGGAGAGAAAAGTGCATACATCTTACTTTTAAATGCTTCTTCAGAGTATGTGGGGTAGCAAGTTGATCTCATCAGTAAACTAACAACCTATTTGCACTTTAAGGTCTACTTGTGGGAGCTATTTACAGTGGGCAATGTTTTATGGGTCCTTTTAAATTTCCAAAACAGCAGAATGTCTAAATTTTGTCCTGCTTTCCCCTCTTCCTGGATGCTGCAGGACTATATTCAGTCTTTGCTTTTCATCTATCAATCTTATTTATGACTTGAAATTTCATTGGTGACATAATTTGACTCCTGAAATAACTACTTGTTATGAAGAAGTGATGGCCAATATGTAATGCTGACTGCAAAAACGCCCTATGAGGGTGAGAGCAAAATGGCTCACATCTCATTAGGAGTGTTTTAATGATAGCAGATGAATAGGAAGGGAACTGAGAGGGCCTATGAGTAAATGGAAGCATGCCTCTTACTTAGCTTACTTTCTCTTTTCCACTGCAGATTAATTGGCACGGCCACTGTATCCCTGAAGGACCTGATCGGTGACCAGAGCAGATCACTGCCATACAAACTGACCTCCCTGCTAAATGAAAGGGGGCAAGAGACTGGGGTGAGCATTTTCCCTCTTGCTGAATGGCTTTAAAATGAGATGATTAAGCAAAAGCTTATTGAGAAAGGAGTGAAATTATAACTAGCTCACTGCATTTTGAGATAACCTGGTTCATTTGCAGATGACTTAGCCTTATCTTACTCTCCTACTGGTTTTGAGATAAACTGGTTCATTTGCAGATGATATGGCCTTATCTTACACTCTCAATCACAGAACTAGAAAAAATTAGATGAACTTGATTTTCTGCAACAGAATACCATAAAGTAAGTGGGTCCCTCTCAGTACAGCTCTGAGCGTGTTCGCTTGGGTATTAACATTTGAGTAAGAGCATAGCTCTGTGTATCAGGTATTCTTTGAGACAATCTATAGAAGGTAAGGCATTAGTGTTACCTTGGAATAGCAAGATGTTAACAGCATAAATTTTATTATTTCATTAGCAGCTGAATGTTTTTTTTTCTTTTTTGAATAAAAATTATTAGGGGTGATGTTAATAAAATCAAATAAGTTTCAAGTTTACAATTCAATAGTATGTCATATATATATTTCATTGTGTGTTCACTGCCCAAAGTTTGATTTCCTTCCATCACCAAATATTTGACTGCTTTTACCCCTATCTACCTCTCCATCCCCTCCTTCCCTCTGGGAACTTCCAATCCTCTGTTAGTGTCCATGAGTCTCTGTTTGTCCTGTTTGTTGCTTTCAGTTTTATATCCCATAAATGAGTGAAATCATGTGGTTTTCAACTTTTCCTGTCTGACTTATTTCACTTAGCATAATTATCTCAAAATTCATCCATGTTTTTGCAAAAGGCAGTATTCCATCTTTTCTTATGGCTGAGTAATATTCCATCATATACATGTAACCACAGCTTCTTTATCCAATCATCTGTTGTAGACAACTGTGGTTGTTTCCATGTCCTGGCCACTGTGAATAATGTAGTGGCTGAATGTTTTCTGATCACAGCCTCTCTAAATAAGTACATATTGATATTGTCTGATATGAGACCAGAATTCTTTTTCTCAAGTGCACTTTAAAAGAAAATTGACTCAAGTAGCCTAGCTTTCGGATTTCATATGATTGCTAACGAGTGCTTATAAAGTGGCCATGCTTACACTATTAACCTCTAACACCTTCATTTTGCAATTAGTTCATTTTACTTAGGAGCCTGGGAAAAAGGAGGAAATTTTATACTAAAAGAGGCCATTCCTTCCTTACAGGCAAGAAGACAGGTTAGGTTTCTCAATGTCCATTAGTAATGTCAATTTTGCTGGCCTAGTCTCCAAAACATATGGGTTTCCTGTGAATCAAGATTCTAACCATAAAATGTAAATTCAGAATGTTGGTTGTCATCTACTTATCCAAAACCTGGCTGAGAGACATGATACTTAGGAAAGATGGTACAAGTCAGTAATATATATGTATTTTAAGCATAGAAGAAAGCATATATAGAAGCCTGGAATGGTAGAACTATGGTGATTGAATGAAGCAAGGAAAATTAAGGGCCTCAAGACCTGTCTCACCTCTAACCCTGGCATCCTCCTTATTCTTCTTTGGGGTCCATAGAGCAGCTCTGGGAATCCTCAGGTTATTAAGCATACACTGGTTCATAGTTTGAGACATTTGTGGACTCTTCTAGGTTTTGAAAGTTTGATTCTCTGATTAAGTTTAGCAACTGAGCCCCTCAATGCTCCCTGTATTTGCTCTTCCTGCTGTGGCCTGGGTCTTTAGCATAAGATGCTGTTCCTATGATCGATTCTTTATTTGCCATGAAACTGCTGTCAGAGGCATCATTTATTACCCTGTTTAGTGTCTCCCAGACCATAGTTTCTAAGTTGACCACAAAATGTGCTGATCCATAATGGTGTATTCACTAATAAGCAGACAGATGAAAAAAGAAAAAAAAACAACACAAAAAAACAGAGAAAGAGAGAGAGGAAAAAAGAGAGAGAATTATCGGGCATACCAAAAGTAGGAAATGAAAGTATGAGATGCCCTTTTAAATTTGAATTTCAGGTAAATAATGAAGAAAATTTTAATCTAAGTATATCCTAAATATTTTGTCTCCATTTTAGCTGGTAGTGTGTGTGTGTGTGTGTGTGTGTGTGTGTGTGTGTGTGTGTGTGTGTATTCCTTATTTGCAAAGAAAACCCTTTATTTTGAGGTTTGTATTTCATTTTTCCTGTTAAAATTCATTTTTTATGGTAGGTAGTAGTTGTGGACATGTGTTTTCATCTCAATGTTGACTATCCCTAGCAAAGTTTTAAAAATTTTGTAGGTTCATGAAATATAAAAGTATGGGAAACTCTGCCCTAAAATAATGCCCCCTGTGAGAAATTTATCTCGTATTATAAAAGTGAGAATAACTTTATCTCCTATAAGGAACTCGCATGCTTCTTCCTTTTGATCATGAGAGTTACATAACATTTCAGTTCTTTTTCTTGCCTTGGCTTCTAGCCACCTTGAAGTCACATTTTATGCAAGAGGTAATTATCTTAAACTTCATGATTTGGACATGTTTGTTTTCTCTTTAATCAGACTCGATTCTCTTTTTTTAATCTTATTTTATGAATCACATTGTTATATAATTTTTTGTTAGTCTCTTAAAGTTTTTTTAGAGAGATGTGTGAAAATAAATTTCAGCAATTAATAAAGAAGCCAATGAGCAAACACAAATAACGTCATCATTTAAAAGGAGCCCCTGTGACTGGAATTCTGTGATTGAAAGCCAACTCTTGTCTAGGATGGAGGCCAATTACAAGTTCGTGCTTGTCCATCACAGCTTTCCTCCGGTTTATGAGGTTGCCCTTTAGCAATGGTACACTTGGCAACCTGTAACAGGTAACTCCTTTCCCAGGCTTTCCCACCCCACCTGGGGGCTCACATGTGGAAAGATAGAAACAGTGGAGCGTATGTCATCCTTCTCTTTCTCTTCTCACTTTCCCATCTCCCTGCCCACCCCTTCTAGAACTTTCAATCCTGCTGATTTGGTTAGCATTGAGCCCACCGCATTCCAATGCCCTGCACCAATTCTGTCTGCAATTCATTATTTCTACCCAGGCCACCATTGACTTGGTGATCGGCTATGATCCACCTTCAACGCCGCATCCAAATGATCTGAGTGGGACCAGCGTGTCAGGTGTGGGAGGTAAGCTGACCATTCTGGAGGCCCAGCCAACCCCAGGGGATATCTGACGACAGACACACAGGAGTCTCCAGAGAAGCCTTGTTTGTCATTACATTGTCTGTAGCTCCCTGCCCACCTAGATAGGACCCAGTGAAGCAGGTGGAGCTGCCCTGAATCAGGACATTTCAACTGTTTGCAAAATGACCTTCAAGTGAAAGGAGAAAGGTGAGACAGCCCCTTACTGACCAGCCTTACAGTGAGTCTATCTAGCAGGAGGTCCCTAGCAAGGCTTGGCTTTGGGTTTGCAGCTTCCACTCCATAACGTGTTCTGGTTGTGAGACCCGGGATTGGCCTCTACTCTTAGGTGTCACTTCACTTCTAAATGTGATCACCAGGCTGTACTCTCAGCTGCCAGTTTTCTAGTAAGTGCCCTTGTGTTGGAGCCTCTTTCTTTCACGCCCTTGACTTTGATCTCCTCCCAGCCCCCGCAACCAGCCCCTCCAGTACTTTAAGCATTTGGAATTTTGCAGAACCCACCTTACTCTCCTTGTTCTATGACTTGTCAGTCATTCAGGACCATCAGGTGCTGCTCAGAGTAGGAACAGGGCTGGGAGCTCAGGGTTGGCCTTTGGGCTTCAAGTGGATGCAAGTCCACAACAATCAGGCCTTTCACTCAGCCCAGTTTGACCTCTCCTAGCATCTTTCTAGGGAGATGCGATGTTAAAAGTGTCTCTGTCCCTTCCTCTCCCCTGAGATGTGTCACCAAATGCCCCCCGTGTCCCCACCCTTGGCACGTGCCCCAGGAAGGGAGGAGCTTCTTGTCCCAACACCCTCACCTGCAGCCTTGAAATTCTTTTTTCTGGGAGGGTGTTCTGGCACTCATTCCTGCCAGGGATGGCTTCTCAGGTCCTGTTTTCTCTTTGTTTCTCTTGGTTCTGAACTCAGCAATCTGGCCCTATGAGCGGTCTGCTTGGCATCCGCAGCAGCTCCTCCCTTCCTGCCCTGTGGCGTCACTGCCCCACTCCTGCCTGACTTCTGGTCTCATCTCAGCCTGACCCCAGCCACTGCCCTGCCCACCCACACCCCACAGACAGCCAGGTATGCAGGTTTTGACCCAGTTTTTGACCAAGTAGTTGTGAGTTTCCAGCATGGCTCAGCTGGCCCCTTCTTTGGGGACAGTTGGGACTGACATAGCCAGCACATCAGCAACGCACTCTGCAGCCACCCACTGTTCAGCAGCACCATGGGCTGCTCTTGGATCCTCAGACACTCTCTGTCTCCCCACAGACTTGCAGTGGCTCCATTTTGTTGTCACAGCAGTGATGACAAATGAAATACAGAGGAAACAGACTAATCCTGAACAGCACACCATCAGGGCTGAACTGAGTAGTCCAATCCGTTTCCTTCCCACCTCCTTCACCAACCATTGCGTTGGTCTGGGAAGGGTAGTAGGTGCTTTCTGGCCCACAAAAGGCAGCCCTAACTGGTGAAGTACCTGGCGTGGCCTCTAAACTGGGAAGATCAGGGGACCTTTCCTCACACTGTTAGGTTCCTAGGGCAGCTGTAATAAAGCACCACAAACTGGGTGGCTTAAACAATAGATATTCTCTCACATATCTGTAGGCTGAGTCTGAAATCAAGATGTCAACAGGGTTGGGCCCTTCTGGAAACTTTGAGGGAGAATCTGTTCCATGCCTCCCTCCTAGCTTCTGGTGGGTGCTGACGACCCTTGGTGTTCCTCAGCTGTAGAGCCATCACTCCACTCTCTGTCTCTGTCTTCACATAGTGTTCTGCCTGTGTGTTTCTGTCATCACATGGTGCTCCCCTCTGTGTGTGCCTATGTCCAAATTTCTCACCTCTGATAAGAATACCAGTCTTTGGAATAAGCCCTCCCTAATTCCATATGACCTATCTTAACTCATGACATCTACAAAGACCCTATTTCTAAATAAGGTCACATTCTGAGGAGGTTACAGGTAGGCATGATTTGGGATGGGGGGGAGGACTCTTTCCAACCCACTATACTGGTTGACAAAAGGCAGTGTTATTATGTTTATTCCATCTCAAGAACCAAAATATTAAATGGGCCTTTTGGTGTTAGCCCTTCAGCCAGGCCTTTGGAGAACAAAGGATTCAGTAACACTAGGATTCATTCAATCAAAGAATAAACTTGTGCTTTATAGTAAACCGGTGTTACACTATTTCTTAGAATTAATGTAGTAAAGAAAATGGTTGCTGGGTTTCTTGACCCAATGCTAAATGCTACAGTGCTGGGGGTAGTAAGCGCTTCATAGCTCCTGCCCTCCAGGAAATTTCAGTCCAGTTTTGGGAACAGAACTTTTTTTTATCCTGAAGGCAGAACACTATGGACAAGACCCAGAGCTTTGGGGTCAGACTTGTCCAGGTTGGATTCTGTGTCCATGGTTAATTAACCATGTGACCTTGAATAAGCTGTTTAACATCTCGGAATCTTAGCTTTCTTTACTGAAATGTGGGGATAATAGTAGCACTTACATTGTAAAATTGTTACAAAGATTAAATGAGATAATTAATGTAAAGTACTTAGCCCACTGCTTGGCATATAGTGAGTGCTACTAACAGTGGGTATTATTATTATTATCGTTAATATTATTGCTATTATTACAAAAACTGTTCCGGGTGGCTTATGGTCATACTGCATGAACTTTTAAATTGCTTCCTCTAGAAAGCAGAGCTGTTAGAAAAGGATAATCTGGTTTTGTTCGGAGCCTTGTCGAGATGACTAAATGCTTTATTTTTAAATATCTTAAAAAAAAAATAAGATTGTGTCCCAGTAGACCAGAAGACTTTGAAAATTAGCAATTTATGAAGTTTTTAGGAGTGTAGGGGGAGGTCTTTTTCCCTGAGATGGGAATCTCATAAAACGTGCATTTCCCCTGGAGCAGAGCCTGCCTCCTTAGAGATGAGAAAAGCACCAACTCTTGAACTTTTAAACCAGCTGGGGAGAAAATCCTTGCCACTTAGACTCTCTTTGCCTGAGCCTCTTCTCCTTCCTGGATTGTTTTGGCAGCACTATGGCTCAGGCAGGCTTGGAGACTGAGAGTCTCATCCCCTTAGGAAGCTGACTCTTAGCAGGCTTTGTGACGGCAGTTGGCCAAGGTCTTCCTTAGAAGTTCTTTAGAATCCCCGATGCTGCTGGATGGAGACAGGAAATGAACCAGAACTTGGGTCCCTTCTGTTTGGATTTCAAAGATGTTGCCAAGTGCTGGCCTCTGAATGGGCTGTGTCCAAAGGGCAGTTTTATTTTTAAGTTTGAGATGACAAAACAAAATTTTTTTATTTAAAAAAGGAACAGGGTTCTTTGATCTGGAAGTGTTATTTTGTTCTGTAAAATTAATATTCATCAAGGCTGGGTCAAGAGTGGCAGTCTGAGTGCTGGCTGCATAGTGCCCCTGAAAGAAACTTGGCATTAAAAATACCTTTCAATATCCTAGATTATCTGGATATTTTAAGGGACAATTTTTTTTTTTTTGTCATAATGTGACAATTCAATTAAATTAATCAAAGATACCTTTGAATTTATACTACAACTCCATGCTAGGGAACACAGACACACAGACACACACACACACACACACACACACACACACACACACACACTTACAGTCTTAAGAGATGGTAAAACCACAAAAATGAGACAGAAATAACAGGAAGACAGCCACACCTTCTGCCATCATACATCTTAATGACATAAACATGAATCTAGACCAGAATTTGTATTTTTCCCCTCTTCTCTTGAATTGACTTTTTAAAAAAGCAAACAAAAAGACTTTCACCATTCTCTATAAAAGTAATAAGTGTGCTTCCTCTCATTTATATAGATCTCAAATTTTAAAAATTTGAGATTATTGATTTTTTTGAGTACAAAAGCAACACCTGCTTATAAAAATGTGAATGTCACAGAAATTTAAGACACAAATTTCAACTCTCTCAATTTCGTCCTTCTCAAATAACCACCATTCATGAGTATTAATATTGATTTTAAAGGTTACTATCCACATAGTGGGTCCTGCAAAGAAATTTGAAATATTAATAACAGAACACAAAACTGAAGATTTTCAGAAAGATTTGCCCCTTCAAGTTGAAGAAACTAATATGACCATGGGTCACAGGAATTGAATACCTGAGGAGTTTGTGTGAGTTTCTTTTAAGATTTTTTTAGACAAGTTTTAGGTTTACCACAACATTGAAAGGAAGGTACAGAGATTTCCCATATGCTGCCTCCATCCACTCCATGCATAGTCTCCCCAGCTATCAACATCATTCACCAGAACGGTACACTTTTTAATGAAGGATGACCCTACTTTGACACATCATAATTTCTATAGTTTTATGGGTTTGGGAAAATATATAATGGCATTTATTCAAAACTATAATATAATACAGAGTATTTTCACTGCCCTAAAGATCCTCTGTGCTTTGCATATTCATCTTCCCACACTCCCAACCTTTGGTAACCACTGATCTTTTAATGTCTCCATAGTTTTTCCTTTTCTAGGCTGCTCTAAAGTTGGAAGCATGCAGTATATAGCCTTTTAAAATTGGTTCCTCTCACTTAGTAATATGCATTTGAGAGTCCTCTATGTCTTTCCATGGCTTGATAGCTCATTTTTTAAGTGCTGAATAATATTCTATCATCTGGATGTACTACAGTGTATCAATTCTCCTATTGAAGGTCATTTTGGTTGCTTCCAAATTTAGCAATTATGTGCTGTTTTCTTGCATGTTTATTTTGTGGACATACATTTTCAACTCCTTTAGGAAAATACTAAGGAGGATGATTGCTTCATTGTATGATAAGAATATGTTTAGTTTTGTAAGAAATTTCCAAACTGTCTTTAATAGTATCTCTACCATTTTGCATTCCCACCAGCAATGATGAGAGTTCCTGTTGCTCCACATCCTCACCAGCATTTGGTATGGTCAGTGTTCCAGATTTTGGCTATTCCAATAAGAATGTAGTAGTAACTCACTGTTGTTTTCATTTGCGTTTCCCTGATGACATGTAGTGTGGAGCATCTTTTCATATGCTTATTTGCCATCCTTGTATATTCTTTGGTGAAGTGTCTGTTAAAGTCTTTTGTCAATTTTTAAAATTAGGTTGGTTGTTTTCTTGTTGAGTTTTAAGAGTTCTTTGTATATTTCAAATTATAGTCCTTTCTTTGCTGTGTCTTTTGCAAATATTTTCTTCCAGTCTGTGACTTTTCTACTTTTTTTTGACATTGCCTTTGTGCAGTAGGAATTTTTAATTTTAATAAAGTCCAGCTTATCAATTATGGATTGTATTTCCTGTGTCCCGTCTAAGGGGTTCATTTTTAAGGAATGCTTCCCTAGAACGCTTATACCGAGATGATAAAGATTACAGATGCTGGTGCATTGATGTCTTTAGTAAAAGTGTGTAGTGTCAAAAGTATCCCTTTCATTGACTTTCCTCTGAGACTGTTCCTTTGACAGGAGGATGGGCTGACCCAGACTACAGGTTTGACCTCCTGAAAACCTATTACTTTGCAAATTTCATTCACCAGATGTCAGCCTATATTCCCATGCCCAGAATAAAGTATTTTTAAATCTCATATTTATTTTTAAAGAACCATCTGTTAAAATTGTGCTTTGTCCAACAATTGAAATGCAAAAACTCATGCATAGCCAGACTTGGTGTTTCAAATTGATTTCATTCCACAAACACCAAAGTCTCTTTGCTTGACATTAAATTTGATCCTGTTTTGAGAGCATACAGATGTATGTTTTCCACTAATGAGCTTGCATTTCAGTAGAAAGTTAAGATATAAACATGAATAACTATAGGTCAGAGCTGAATATAATACATTCCTGAAGAGAAGACTAAGCAAATTATCACATGGGAAACAATTTCTTAGAGAAAGGACTTTTCCAGCTGTCTATTTCAACTATGTATTCTTAGTGCCTAGTTCAATGCTTAGAAAGTCTTAAGTGTCCAATATGTGCCTGGTTGATTGAGTAAATGAATGAGTGAATGATGGATGGGTGGTGGATATGGTTTAACTTTTTTTTCAAGGTCATTTTAGGGAACACTAGTGAATAGATGAAAGTGACCAATTCATTCAGAGGTGTAATAAAAGAGAAGCATGTTCCTGAGGGCTGAGAACCAGGCTGGGACATTCGTCCTTGATGGACAGCCCTGAGGATCCATGGAACATTTTTCTGAACAGGGACTGACTTGGTCAGAGCTGAACTGGAAAATGATTAATATGCTAGAAGGTTGTCACAGGCACTGTTTCCAGAATTGGACCTCTAATTGATTTTGTCCTGCAAACTGATGGTATTAGGCCAATTTTTTTTCTAAGATATTTAGGAAAATCAAAGTGATCATAATAGACAACAGTTCTTAAATTTTAGACACAGTAAAAACATCCAGAGATATTTAAATGTGCGGGTTTCTGGCACCTACCTCCAGAGAGTCTAATTTAGCTGGTGTAAAGAGGAATCTCTACCTCCTCCAGACTTTATGGCTAATAAGAACTTCCAGGAGATTCTAATAAAGACAGATTTTGAAGCTCATTGGAGAAGCCCTGGAGTTGAGTGTTTTACCTGGTTAGTGTTATCCCGCCTGGACTCAGTTGGAGCTCTCTGAGCAATATTTCCTTGACTGGCTCACAGCCCATGTTTGGTTAGAGGCTCTTCATGGTACCTTTGTTCTGGCATGTGATTTGGAACCATTCCAGAAGATTCTTGGGTTGTGCATAGTGTTATTTACCCAAGAAACGAGGTGGAGGGTAGTGGATTGTTTAAAAAAAAATTATTATTCAGCATTCCAGCTTAAATCATGTTATCTCCAAAATATTTTCATGCTTAAAAATTTTTTCTCTCCTATTCTGTACTATTTGTACTTTTTAACTTACACTGATGATATTATACCAGCCCCTTGTTCTGATTTTACCATGACCTTTGGCCCAAGGTAATTAAATTCTGCCTTCACCAGTACCACCACTTAATAAGACCTTGTTATGAGAAGTAAATTAATATCACGGGCAGAGGTTGGCATTCTAGGACTCTAAAAAATATGTGTAGAAAGAGTGTTTGGATAAAGGGGATTGCTGACCAGGGTGGGGCGGGGCTTGTGGGGGAGTGTCTGTATTCCAGGCCAGGAGGAAGTCCTTGGTGACTGGACAAGTGTCCCTCTTCCTCAGCCATTGCTAAGAGTTGCCATCATTGAGAAGTTCTAATAGGACATTCCTATGGTTAGATGTAAGTGATGTAGGGATGGCCTGCAGATCTGGTGACATCTGAGTGACTAACAGCCCACTCTTTTTGGCTTAATAGGGAGAAAAAGTGCTAGACGGGGGGAGTGTGGAAGCCTGGAGGAAGGAAAGAGTTTGATACCCATTGGGGAAAGGCACTGCTGAGCATGCCAAGGGCAAACTCAACTGTAACATAAAGCCTCCTAGGGCTGCCAACTCTTATCACTGGATAGACAAACAGCAGCAATGTAGGGAAGTGTCATTGTCACAAGTGACTGCACACAGGGGTAGTCGGCAGGAGTATTGCCATTGAGTTATTGGAAAGAGGCCAACAGGGATTATGAAAACTTGTTTTGTTAAGTTACTGGAGTTGGGACAGATAGCCATTCCTAAGTGTTAATTAAAGCATCACTTGTAACCAAATGTGGGTCACATAGAGAGTTACTGACATTGGGAAAGAATACAGGTCAGCGACTGTGTGACATGGTGATTGTTGGGGGTGGGGTGGGGCAGGAGGCGTTCATGCAGAGGGATTTAAAGTGCTTATCACAGCCAGAACAGGACAGTAAAGAAGAGCAGAAAAGTGGAGCAGTAACTGTAAGGGCACTGTGGAGTCCAGGAAAGTTTTTAGGAATTGTGGGCGATATTTCAGCATGTTTACATCTTGTTGGGAATACTCTAGTAGAGAGGGGGAAACTAAGGAGCATCTATACAGAAGCAGAAATTACAGAAGCAAAATTCTTGAGTAGCAGGAGGAGATGGCAGGCACCGTGGAAGATTGGTCTCGGGTCACGGAGCTTAGGCAGTTCAGTGACTATAGGACGAAAGACAGACAACACACGCAGGTAGGATGGTTGATTTGGAATTGGGAGGATGTGGACATTCTCTTCTGATTGCCTGTTTCCTTCATAAGAAGTAAGGTCGTTAACTGATGGTGAGAAGAGTGTTTGAAATTTTCAAGGTGCAAAATAGGTAGAAGTTCAGAAAGATAAAGTGATGTGACCTTGTTGGCTAATCAGTGGCCAGAAAATCTTTGAAACAGATGTCCTAGGAACACGGCAGAATACCTGGGCAGTCCTGTGAGTCCACGTAAGGCGTGTCATCATGAAACTAAAGCGAGACTAGTCAGTAAGGTAGCTTTTTCTTCTCAGGCAACTTCAGCTGCTGGGGTGAATGGGTGAAAGAAGTGCAGGGGTGAATGAACCAGGTGAGCACAAAAAAATGAGAGAAGGATGGGATTGAGGGGCTCATAGGGGAGCGATTGCAGTGTTAGATCACAGAATTTAACACAGGTTAGGAGAAAAGCTAGCACATGAAGGAAGTGGGGGGCAGAGGAAGTAAAATGGTCACTAGATTGGAGTTGCCTGTATGGCTACAGACCCGAGTAACAGATAGAACGAACTAAAAAGATACAAATAAAGTCCCCTGTAGTGGGCCGAATAGAGTCCCCCCGTAAAACTCGTGTCTACACAGAATCTCAGAACGTGACCTTATTTGAAAATAGGGTCTTTGCAGATGTGATTAGTTAGGATGAAGTCGTACTGACTTAGGGAGGGCCCTACACCCAGTGACTGGTGTCCTTATGAGAAGAGATGAGGGCACACTGACATACAAGGAAGGAGCCCCTATCACAATGGAGGCAGAGATTGGAGTGATGCAGCCACAAGCCAAGGAACACTACGGATTTCCAGGAGCTGCCAGCTTAGTAAAAAGCAAGGAAGGATTTTCTCCTAGGGCCTTAAGAAGGATTACGGCTCTGCCAACCCCTTGATTTTGGATTCTGAAGGGCTGGAACTATGGGAGAACACGTTTCTAGTGTTTTAAGCCACTTAGGTTGAGGTACTTTGTTATAACAGTCCTAGAAGCAAATACAGTCAGCAGCTTCCTATTCATTCAGTGGCTCTCAACTTAATGTTGCCCTCTGTGGTCATGAAAGAGTCACGTGGCTGTGGTTCAGGCACATGCCTGGGTCTCATTAGCAGGGTATGCTGGCAGAGCCACCAACGTGTGGGTAATGAAACAGCCCGTGCAGAAGGGTGTGTCTGGCGATGCCTTAAGGGCCCGCTCATTCTTTGTGGAACACTGAGGGTAGCATTGTTTAACCCTGGGTAACTTCCTGCCACATAAAGGGGCGATTCCCTGCTCAAATATCCTTCCGCTGCTGTGCAGAGATGCTGGAGGTCGTCATGACTTAGGCTGGTTTCCTTTGAGTCATCCTTTCAACCTAATGTCTGAATAACATAAGGTGTTTTCAGAAGATGTTGGCTCTTCATTACCTGTAGTGTGTTTCTGGAGCATCCATCAAGAGTTTAATGAGGGCTTAAACAGAGTCCAGCACCACAAAGGTGCTTTTCCTCTCCTTCTTCTCCTGCTTGCTGTCATAAACAATCACCAACCCCAAATGAAACAATCCCCAGCAGGGAGGAAATCTCACTTGGGCTCCAGAAGTTAGTCTTAGTTGTTGGAGGCTTGAAGCCATGCCTTCCTTGCCCATCCGGGAACAGGTTTGCAAAAGGGGAGCCTGACCCTCTTTTCATCTCTGAGGCTGGTGCCAAAGTCGGGAGAAGCACCCCATAGCATCTGCAGGAGATTTGCCAAATGGCCAAAGAACTTGAGAAGGCACAAGCAGGAGACAGGATTCAGTTGTTCATTACTCACTGTATATCCATTGAGCTCCTGCTATTCACTAAGGTTTACGCAAGGCATGGGGGCGAATGCAAAGAAGAAAAGGATAAACCTCCTGCTTCTATGGTGGTGGGGAGGCCTATGGGTTAACAATAGATGCAAGTGTCTGTGGTGAGAACTGGGTGGAACAATGTGTGGTAGACGATGAGGTGACTCACTCCCTCTGGGAAAGGCGGGAAGGGCCTGTCCCACAATAGTACATTTTGTCTAGAACTTGAGGCTACTGAGCTCACCTTGTGGAGAATAGAAGGAAGGTCATTCTAAGACCTGGGTGCTCCCGAATGGGTAGCAAGAAAACCCATCTTTTGAAGTCTCCTCAAGAAGAGGGAGGAAGAGACCCAGGTTATCTTGCAAAGGGCGAAAGTAGCTATTCTAGTGTTCTGTGCTACAACCAGAACTGATTATTCAAAACTAAAAAATAAAAAATAAAAAAGATTAATTTGTTGGCTGCTGCTGTGTGCCAGGCACTGTGCTGAAGTCTTTGCACACAGATTAATATTATCTTTACAATACTCTGTGGTAAATACTATGATTTCCCCTCTTTTGAAGAAACTGAAACAGAATGTAAGAAACTTCCTCAGAATTACATGGCTCAAAACTGGGATTTGAACCCAGGTAGCATGACTCCAGAGTCCAAGCTTTAAGAGATGTGTTACATTGCAAGCTGATTGAACTAATTCATACTATGATGTGAGTGACTGACCAATGGCTCCATATAAAAATTAAATCTCTCATATGATTTTGCTTTGTAAAAGAGGAGTTTCAGAATCCAAAGGTAGGGAGTGCAAATGGTGGTATTTTTTTACAAAGTGGCTAGTCTTCTAATTGCTCTTAATTTATATTGTGCAGATTACTGAGGTTTCAGACTTTTTATCTATTAAGAAAAGCTGTTTGCCAATGAGTTTCAAGGAGTATATAAATGAAAGAAATGGGAAACATAGCAGGCGGAGTTGCTTTTTGTTTTTGTTTTTGTTTTTTTAAAGAGTGACAGATTTGTGCATATTTGAAGGCAGAGAGAAGGGACCCCTGGAGGAGGGAGGGAAAAAGGGAGAGAGAGAGAAAAGGGAGATACGTTGGTGGGGTTCCCAAAGAATCAGAAGGAAATGGGCTCCAGGCATGGGGAGGTGGTTTCATGTACTAAACGGGAAAAGCTTTCCCCCTTGAATATGAAGGGAAACTAGGCGGATTATGGGGGTAAAGACATGTGTGGAAGTGACAAACCAGGAGGATAAAGGGAGAGCATGATGGTCACCTTGGTCTGCTTAGCAAGAAAACAAGAGATGAATTTCTCATCTGCCATTGAGTGTGGAGAGGGCATTCATTAATCAGGAGGCTCAAGCAAAAAGTCCAAACCTCATGAATAAATCTTGAGAGAAAAGACCTGCAGGAGAATGGAGGAGCTGAAGCGTCCTCTGCAAGGCTCCAGTTTCCCATCACATATCCTCATCCCTCTGTCCTAACCGCAGGAAGGCCCCTTGAACTCAACTGGACTCCAAGATCAGAACTGAGTGATTTCTGGCTCGGTCCAACTGCTCCATCTCATGCTCTCCTGTGGTCTCTGATGGGCTCTTTGTCACTCTGAAGACAACCTAAGCGAGTGTCCTGATGTATCACAAATGTATTTTCCTAAGGATTTTTACCTGAGTCAAAACAACCCCAAGTCAGTGTCACCAAGAAACATCTCTTTCACCTGCCTCAGGAATACTGAAAACTCTCAGTGTCCAGGGAACCAGTGTTCAGACATTCATCTCTGACTGGAATCCTTTTTCATGTCTTAGGAGAAGAGGAGGAAGATGGAGGTGAGGAAGACAGATTGGATAACATTGTCAGGGGCTCTGGGCCCAAGCTGCCAGGTGGGACAGTGTCAGAAGCTCAGCTTGCCCGGAGGCTCACAAAGGGCAAGAACAGCCGGCGGATGCTGTCCAATAAGCCACAAGACTTCCAGGTAGGATTGGCCCAAGTGCCCTGCATCCTGTTTTAATACAGGATATTTAACACAGGTTTTGCCCCTGTATTATCCAACTTCTGGCTGTTTTAGTGATTTTGGGAAGGACCTTTTCTATAGGCAGTGGCTCAAGTATTAAAAAAAAGGACATCAGGGCATAAACCCAATAAGAGCTCTGTTTCTTCTGCAGTAAATGTAATCAGATGAGGCTCTTCAGAGAAATAAAAACACACCCTTCCTTTCCCTTGGAGGTAGGAAAGAGGTAATCCAAGAACAGACGCACAAGTGTTGTGTTTTCAGAGCTCTGGGCATTGTGTTAGACTTGGAGACAGTGATGGAGTGAGTTGGTACATCTCAGGGCTCTGGAAGACTAGACAGGAGGCTGGGGTCTGAGCTAAGACCTCAGCTCTGCCCCGCCCTGTACAGGGCCAGCTCTGAACTATTTCATTCCCACTACTGCTCTTGGTTTCTGCAACCCAAGCCCAGTCCCTGCTTTGGAATAAAAGCGGCCTCTTTCAGTCTGTGAGCACTAGTACATTGCAGAGCTGTTCTGGCCTTGTGTCAGCCATCCCCACAGGTGAACAGAGGCAACACCTGAGGATTCTCTCACACGCACACTGGGAAAGGGTCGGTAACAACACTCCTTCTGTGCTTGCAGATCCGGGTCCGAGTGATTGAAGGTCGGCAGTTAAGTGGCAACAATATTAGACCTGTGGTCAAAGTCCACATCTGTGGCCAGACACACCGAACCAGAATCAAGAGAGGAAACAATCCATTTTTTGATGAGGTAAACAGGCAGAATGCATGTTCCTGCTCTGAGAGTCTGTCCTATTAATGTATACTTCCCTGCCTGCCACCCCCCTTTCCCCAGATCCATGTGGGAGGGAACACATATGCCAACTTAACTGGTAAAGACCATGCAAGTTTTCAGAGTTAAACATACTAAAGTAAGAACCATTGGGGCTTGAAATCACGTGGCCTGCTTCACCTTTGGTTTTCAGAGTTGCCAGGGTCTTTCTGGTGTTTTTGCAACAACTTCCTGACAGAGCCCTTCCTCAAGGATCCTAGTACCCCTTATGATGGAGCACATGATGTCACCTACTTCTGCATTTGCTCTTTCTAATTAGCAGCATGCCTCTGAGGGATGACTCTGTGTCACCAAGTAACCTGACTTTTTAGAGGTGTCAAAACTTATATGGCTATAAAAACAATATACGTTGGAGGAAAATAAACAGGTTTTTTTTTTTTTCACTAAACCCGAAATGTCCCCAATTGATAACAGTTGGTGAACATTGGTGTTTATTATACTGTTCTTTCAATTATTGTATAGATTTGAAATATTTCTAAGTGAAAAGTAGGAGAAAAAGTTTCAGTTTAAATAAATGCTCAATATTTTTTTTTAGAATTGAAGTTTATTGGTACATTATACCAAAGATGAAGCAAGCCATGTGATTTCAAGCCCCAGCGGTTCTTACTTTAGTATGTTTAACTCTAACTCTCTATATAGCCGATTGACTTTCTTAAATTTAGCTGTTATAGTGAGTTAAAAAGTGGTCAACATTGACCCTACGGAGGTACTAACATTACCCAGTGGGCAAGCTTGGCTTTTAAGGTGTTTTGCTAGCAAGAACAAAATTAGGGTAACAAGATACAAATGGTAGAGCTAAATGTAGCAGGATTAAACTCGCTTTTCCAGGTCATGCAAACCTTAAGCATACGGAATAACCTTAGATCTTTACCTCAGTTAGCTAGTAGATATCTGGTTCCAAGTAACACTTTTACTTAGTAAAGTAAACACTACAGTTGTCACTTATCTTTTTTCCCCTTTCCAGCTTGCAGAAGTGAAGCTCATGAAGCTTAAGCTTTAGGGCCTTTTCCAGGGCCCTGCGATGTGTTCGCGTGGTCAAACCTAATTTGGGGTTTATGTCTTATATTTTTTTGAGAAGGCCCTCAAAATAATAGCGTGTTACCCACCAAACTTGAACCCATCTCTGCTAACATTCAAACATTTTTCTCTTTTGACAGCTATTTTTCTACAATGTTCATATAACCCCTTCTGAACTGATGGATGAGATCATCAGCATTCGGGTAAGGGGGCCACAGCGTAGGAAGGCAGTGCTCACTAACTGCCAATAAAGCCAATAATCTTTTCACTGCTTTTCTTTCTTCCAGGTTTATAATTCCCATTCTTTGCGGGCAGATTCTCTGATGGGGGAATTTAAGGTAAGTGTCAACAGTCCATTTCGTTCAACTTACGTCAGGATGCACACTTTCATAATGAGAAATCAGGCAGGTCCCAGGATGTCTGTCCTGGTGACATCTTAAGGTTATGTGTACGGGATTGATGCCACGATGCTTGCTGAGGGCTGGCATACCAGCAGGATGTGAGTACTCCGGGGGCCAGCAAATCAGCTAGCTGAGTGTCCTCTGGCCTTGGTCTAGTGGACTTCCAAAGTATAACATTTTGCAACACCCTAAAGCACATCAGATCCCTTCCCAGCGTTTCAGCATGCTCCACAGAGAAGGGATACTTTGTGGCAAGAAGCCCATCACCCAGCTTCACTTACCAGTGACCCCAGAGTACCATCTACAAAGCCAGTTGTTATAAATCTAGAGTATGAAAGGCAAGCCAAACCCAGGATGAAAATCAGGGTGCTTTTCTAAGTAACTTGCATTAGAATTAAAGGCAAATACTTAGTAACTTCCCAGCTATTCTAATGGAATGTGCTGCCTTTTGAAGGAAGGATCTTGCAATATCTAGAAGTCCTAGAGAATGATCTGTGTCAGGCAGACCTGTGTTCATACCCTGTCTGCCATCAACTAGCCACATGCCAATCTTTTTGATCCTTAGTTTCTTGCTCTGTAAAATGAGGTCACTGTAAAGACTAAATGAGACAGAATATATAAAGCACCTAGCATAGCACCTGGCATTGAAGTGTCCAATCAATTATTATATTAATGATTATATTAATATTAACATTATTATTAGTTAGGAAGTTGGGCCAGGTCACTTTCTGTAGGGTAACCATCAGTCCAGGTAGGGACTAAGGGGTTTCACAGAATGTGAGACTTTCTGTGCTACGTGGAAAGCCCCAAGCAAACAAGGACACATTGGTCACCTAATTTCCATGATCCCTTCCAACTCTAATACTAGCTCATTCATTCAAAATGATGACTGAGGGTCTTTATATGTGCTGCAAATCAAGCAAGACATTGGGGATACAGAGGGGGTAAGATAGAAATGTCGAGTCTCAGAGAAATTTAAGTCTAGGCAAGCAAAAGCATCACATTCAAACATAATAATGATGGTTTCTTTGAAGTGACTAAGCTGAATTTAAAATCTATTTAAATTCTTTTACTTATTTTTTCCCAGATTGATGTTGGATTTGTTTACGATGAACCTGGTAAGTAATGTTTTCCCCATGAACTGGAAGATTCTGGGAATCAAGAAAATTTGGGAGCTTCAAAAAATCAAAAAAGAGTTTTTTGTTTGTTTGTTTGTTTTTGTGTTGTTGTTTGATTCAGGAAGGGAAAGGATACTTAGCAGGAATAAATAATAGTAGCTTAGTATAGATTTCTTTTTTTTTTAATCCAATGGTAATTATCCTAACATTCACAAATAGAAATTTCTCTGTTTTGTGAGGATATTTTGATATTATCAAGATCAAATTATAAAACCAGTTAATAGACTTTAGAGAGTCTTGTTTGAGTCACACCAGGGCAGGATGGGGGTAGGGGCAGTACAAAGTATAGCTCATTAATATAGACACTTATCTAGGAAACTTGGTGTGTCATAATGACACTTGGGAGGAAATGTTTGTTTATCTTACAGCAATTGGAATCACATCAGCTTCTCTTTATAAAGTCCCTGTCCTTTGACTCTTTTTTTATTTTAGGTCATGCTGTCATGAGAAAATGGCTTCTTCTCAATGACCCCGAAGATGCCAGCTCGGGGGCTAAAGGTTACATGAAAGTCAGCATGTTTGTCCTGGGAACCGGAGATGAGCCTCCTGTGAGCACCTACATTCTCTACTGTTTACATTTTTTTTTTCACTGAAAAAGAGGACCAGGTGTTAAGCAGGTGGATGCCAGCAGTTGTGAAGTGGAACACATCTTCCCAACAGTAACCCCAGCCCTCCAATTTCCCCTGTTTTTTCTAGCTCACTTAGATGCCTTCCTGCTGTATATGAGTGGGTTTTTCATTAAGTACAGATATGCATGAGTTTAAGACTTCCTTGCATCATTTTAGCTACAGAACATGACTCACTAGCAGAATCAAGCATTGCTAGCTAAAGGGACAGTTGTCATTCTAGGAAATTGGGCAGCAAACCTGGGAATAATAAGCACCAGAGAGAAATTGGAAGAACTCCAGGAACTCTCTCTCTCTGTGCTATTTAGTACTCATAAAATTACAAAAGGACACATTGCTTTCTCGTGATTTATTGATTGCAGAAACATAATGCGCAATGATTTTGTGGGGTAGTTTTGTGGAATTGGGGGCTGAGCTCTTAAGCCTGAAGCACAGGAAGTCCTCATGGAACCAGCTCTGACTGGTGTCACTTTACATGCATTAGTTTAACTTCTTAAAAGTGCTGCTTTTCTGTGTGTATTATTTGTTATCCTGTGCCCCCAACAGCCTGAGAAACAAGACCGTGATAATGACAGTGATGACGTGGAGAGTAACTTGTTACTCCCTGCTGGCATTGCCCTCCGGTGGGTGACCTTCCTGCTGAAGATCTACCGTGCGGAAGATATCCCCCAGAGTACGTATTGATTTAATTCTGCCTTGGGATTATTAGTTATCTGCGTACTTAGATGTGTTAAAATCATACTCTGAAAAAAGATCAGTGCTCCCTGCCATTTTTTTTTTTTAATTTAAAGGCCTTCATGAACTAATTTTCATTCATTCTGGCCCCATTGAAAACTACCCAAGCTGGTTTATGGGGTAGCCAATTGGTCACTGATCCATGTTCCTTGGTGGGTGTTTGTCCTGTTCTGTTCCATTTCCTCTCTCTTCAGTGTTCCAGATCTCTTTATTCTAGAGCATACTAAAGAGAGGTCAGCAGTCAGCACTTCCAGCTCCTATGATCCCAAATGAATATGTGAAATTTTATAAACAAATAAATGTGCTTGCTATTGGATTATTTAAAATGTCTAAGTAAAGGGTGGTTAAGTACCAATAGCTAGAAGTCTGTCACTACTGCATTATGAGACACATGTGTTAAGAGATTGGATTCATTCAAGAGGATCACTTACAGTGATTTTATTCATAGAGGCTAGTCCAGTTACTCCTCTGTCATTGCCAAGGACCAAACACCCTATTTGCCTGGCTTGGCCTGTGTGCTTCCTGCTTGGGCCCTGGGACATTGGACCCCTCTTCACGTCTCCAGGAGGCAGCACCCACTTTTCAGGCCATGGATCTCTTCAGGATTTGCTACTTTTACTGGGAACCTGCCCCTCAGCTTTTTAAAGACTTTATAATGCCTCCTAATATCTTTTCCTCAGAAATATCTTAAATGACATAAATAAATTAAAGCTCCCATTATACTTCCTACCTATTTAATTGGTCTCTATTCACTTTTATTAAAACAGCGAGATCTGCTATTTGTATTGATTAAATGTATTACTTATGATTATGCCAAATTTCCTTGAATTTCTCTGAAAAAGTCAGATTAGACCTATATCATTTTGACCTGAAGCACCTTTACCACGTTGAAACTGGCCTGAGTTTGAGAATTGTCTCTTACCCTATCTGGATAGACTGTCTTTATTCTATTTTTTTTTTCTTGGTAAATGATTGATACTTAACATAATAATTTATCAATTTATTTTTCAAGGTTCTCCTGTTGATTTTAAAACTATGGGGAGAAAAGATTTTTTCTCTCAACTAATACTCAAAGAATTTTCACAATACATTGCAACTAGCTCTTGCCACTTTTGAGAACAATCATTGTTGCAACTATATTCATGTAATAGGAGCACATTTTTAATTTTGTTGAGTGATTTCTATTTTTTTCAAAAGAATCAAATTTAATTTCTGCTGTGCAATATGTTACTTTCCAGTGGATGATGCCTTCTCACAGACAGTGAAGGAAATATTTGGAGGCAATGCAGATAAGAAAAATCTAGTGGATCCTTTTGTAGAAGTTTCCTTTGCTGGCAAAAAGGTTTGTACATGATCTCCATGCAGATGTTTCTAGAAATAAATATATAAACCAGTGTGCTTTTCTTGGAGTGAATTCTTGCTTATTCTTTGTTAAAGTGGCCCCCTGATGAGCTGGGCACTCTGCAGGAACACAGATTATCTAAGTCTGAACATGCCAGACTTCTCCACAGGTTTATTTTGGAGTGGAAAGTATGCAGGGCGCAAATTGGAAAATTCAGTCTTTTGAAAAATCAGAATAGTGAAAGCTACCATTGAATTATTTGGATTATTTCCTAAGTCCAAGCATTATCTTAACTATATGCAAGCCCCTTACCAGCAATAATTATCCCTGGTAAATGTAGAATACAGCCCCTGAATGCCCAGCTGCCCACTCCTGTCATGTTTCTCACCTCCCATGGACCACCAAACTGCTGTAAATGGAGTCAGGCAGGGGAACCCCAACCTGGTCCTCTGGGAAAAGCTGGGGGACTCTTGGTATAGGAACATCTGTAACCATCACTTTTACCTACAGAGAGGGTCAAAGGTTGAAGAGTGGGATTCCATAGTAGAATAACCCTGCACCATGTATAACTGTAGGTATAAAGAACTAGTATCTTCTATATATTTTGAATCATTATTTATGAAAGCGAGATTTGGCAAATGACACACACACGGACTGGATATTATTTCCTAAGAGAGTAGGTGGGGAGTGGTAGGAAAGCCCTTGAGTCTGGAATGAGATGAGGCCTGATTTAAAGTCAGACTTCACCCTGTTGTACACCTGTAACTAATCTAATACTATACGTCAATGATAATAGAAAAAAAAAATATATATATATATAATTTTTAAAAAGAAAAAGATATATAGAAAAACTCTATAGATAAAAAAATATTTTAACAATCTTGAGACCAAAATTTAATACACTTGCCTATGTCAGAATAAAAATTATCCTAAGCCCTAATCACAAATAAAGAAATTTTTTTTTAAAATTCACACTTTACCCTACTCCATAGGCAGTTAAGGCAAATTCCTCTGAGTCTGAATTTCTTGAAATATAAATGGAGATAAAAATAATCTCATAGAGTGGTTGAAGGGGTTAATTAATTCGAGAAGTAATTATTGGAGCCTATTAAGTATCAGATACTGTCTCATGTGTTGGGAGAGAGAAGCGAGCAATACAGTCATTGCTGTCATGGAACTTTCTTTGTAATAGAAAGGATGATAAACAAGCAAAGAAGTAATTGAATAATTCCCATACTGCTAAGTACTACATATAACACAAAGCAGGAACCAGAGGTGATTGGGTATGGGTTTGGAGGGGTATTTAGCTACATTATCATGTGGGACACCTTTGAGAAAGTGATATGTGAGTAGGGAAGATCTGAGGAGCAGGAGCTTCCAGGTAGAGGGAAATGCAGCTGTAAAGTCGCTAATGAGGAGACACATTTGCAGTGGAAGAACATACTGGTGACGAGTGGAGTGAGCAAAGGGGAAAATTAAGAGATGAGGTCAGAAAGATGTGTGTGGTGGGGTAGGTAGGGCTTTATTAGCCAGAGAAGGGGTCTGGACTTCATTTTAGGCATACTAGGGGAATTCATGGAGGATGCTACACAGGGAAGTGACATGAAAGTGAGGTGGCAGGGAAGGAAGTGGGAATCCAAATAGGAGACAGCTGCAGGTGTCTGGGAAGGTCAGGATCTACATGAAGATAGTGGGGTCAGGATGTAGTGATGGATTGGATAAGGCATGGAAAAGGAAGAGGGATTTTATGACTTTTTAACAGTTTCCTTCAGTTTGTTCTAAGCATGAGCAACCTGGTAAACAGTGGTGGAAAGACTGGGACAGGAATCAGGGGAGAAGGAAGAGTGGGGCTTGTGGGCAGGATCAAAAGATCCATTTGGATATGTTAGTAAAGTGATGCTTATTAGACAGTATGTAATATGTATTCAATTAACTTGTATTATTACAGTAATACAACGTTAGAAATCCAGCAGTTGAAAACAAACTTTTAGTGCATAGAAGCAAAGAACAATATTAAACTCGTGTGATATTTTACCAAATCATTATCAAGATAAACTGTAACCAGGTTACTATGTATATAACTTATAAGTAAACTGCTAGTCATAATCTAGTATGCATATATTGTCAACTTTCTGAAATAAGAAACTTGAATGCCTATGATTTTGCTTTGATGATTTTACAGGTTTGCACAAATATAATTGAGAAAAATGCAAACCCTGAGTGGAATCAAGTCGTTAATCTTCAGATCAAGGTTTGACTTCCTTTACTTTCAAAAAAAGTAATAGTATTTATTTAATAGTTACTGAATAAGTTGAAAAATAGCTACTTTTCTTTTTCTTTTTAATAGTTTCCTTCAGTGTGTGAAAAAATAAAGCTAACAGTATATGACTGGTGAGTTAAAAAATGGAATTGTATCTAATTCAAAATTAAAGAATTAAACATTTGGATATTGAATATTATATATTATAGTTGGATGGCCTAACTCTTACTTTTCAGTTTTTTTGCTTCTTTTTCTCAGAGAGAAATGATAAACTGCTTCTGGAATTGGATGTTTTCTTTAGAAAATAGTAATAGTGTTGTTGCAGAAAAGTTTTCGCTATCTTAACTGCTCGTAACAAAAGAAGGAAAAAATTATCTGAAAATGCCACAAGATAAGGAATTAAATACCGTTAAGCTGTCCAAAATCAAGCTCAGAAATGGAGTAAACCATTACTTAGGCAGAATCAGGAGAACATTTTGTTATTCTTATTCTTCAAAATGAAAACAAACAGAGATACCTATCTGATTGAATGCAAAGGAAATTCAGTGAAAGGTTCTGATGGAATTTTTACTAGACCAACCTCTTAGCAATGATTGGCCATAATGAGGCCATTCTTGGGTGTGATCTAGTTACATGGGGTATTTAATTGGCAGCCTTAGCTCCCTGAGAGTGAAAAATGGCAAATATCATCATTATCACAATCATCAGTGTTTATTATGATTTAACTACTGTTTTTTGAGTACTACTGCCAGGTGTTGTGCCTCATGCTTTACCTGCATTATTCTATTTGGTTTTTAGAATAACCCTATGAAATAGAGACGAGTGTTAGTTCATTTTATGGATGAAATACTGAGGCTCAGAGAGGTCAGGTAACCTGCCCACAGTCACTCAGATTTTGAGACCTTCTTGGACCTCCCACTGTTTGGCCCTAGTTTTTCCTTTGTCCAAGTGTATTTGACTTTCCTGTTAGTGCTCTCTTGGTACTATGGCAACAGGGCACTTTGGGAGGAGGGGAGTGAGTTTCATTTTGTTCAATGACTACGACACAGTTAATTGGGGGCCATGAATGGATCTGGGGGGAAAATATCCCTTCTAATAAGTGTGAGCTAGTTTTAAGGCACTTGGGACCCTCAGGTGACATTCTGGAGGTTCTCCTAGGGCCTCAAGAGCCCTCAGGAGTGTCAGTTTGAATCATACACAGTTCAGGTGACCACCCTGTCTCACAGGTTCTGCAGTGGGCTGATCGCTGATTGAGCCATTCCAGAGGTGCCTGTGGTCATTGCAAATGTTGAGTTTTTTCTGACCTAGTCTGCCCTCTCCAAAGCAATAGCGCAGCTTAGGATACACAGAATGACCCTGTTTAATAGGGGATTTTTGGGTCTAGATCTTCGTTTATGTATCCTATAAGGTATTTGCACAACTGATGGAAAGCTAAGGATTCTTTAAATGTAGTCTAGACCCTTCTGGATGAACAGAGAAGATGCAAGCCCCATGCATGTGGCTTAATACCCATAAATAATAATTTTCTTCATGCCAACTGTGTTATAAGAAGTATAACTGTGTTATATAAAGTAAATACCTTTCTACAACCTAATAGTATCCCATATTATATAATGTACAATATTATATATAAAATATAGAATATGTAATATTACTATAATATATAATAATATTATACTATAGTATAATCTTTCCTCAAAATACCGAACCTTTCCTCCTTCGCAGAGGTCTTAAATTTCAGAGTGGATTTGCCACTATACGGAATTAGGAAGAGAGGGAATTAAACAGAGAGGATGTAATTAACATAAATCTTATTTTTTACATGTACTGTGTGCCCAGCCAGAGGCCATTTCATAGGTTAGGTTCACAGGCCATTTAAGATACCCATGGAGTGGTATTTGTAGTGGGCAAACTTGTCCCCACCGTATAGACAAGATTCAGGTTATAGATAAGCAATCATAGTCAGAAAAATAGCATTTATCACACAATAGGTACTCAATAAATATTTGAAATGAATTGAAAGGGAATTTTTCTCCCTATTAAGGACCCACAGATATACCTTACTGTGGTTGTTAATCCATCACAGTAATTAGTATAAACATGATAAAATAAGATACGTGCACTTGTTCTATGTAGTATGATTATATTATGCTCATTATGTAATATGCCTTTAATTGATTCATTCATTTTATGACAATGGTATTGTGGCCATTGGCAAAATCCTTAGCCCTCCATAAAATCTCAGTGTTTACAACTGAAATGAACTGTCCTACTAGGTCAGTGTTTTTTAAAGAGCAGTTGGAGAGCTATCTTTATCAGAATCAATTGGGTTATATATTTGTTATAAATGCAGATTTGTTCTCCACCTCTGCTTCTCCTGAATCAAAAGCTTGGATCAGAGATGAGAGTAAGGGGTTTCCAAATGATTTTTAAAGTGCAGTAAAGTTTAAGGCCCACTGGACCGAATGAGTTCTGACACCTAGGTCTTTTCCAACTCTTATTATTGTTGAAATGAAGATGTATTTTTACAGATGGAGGTCTTAACCTGTTCTTTTACATAGGGACCGCCTTACCAAAAATGATGTAGTTGGAACAACATATCTACACCTTTCTAAAATTGCTGCCTCTGGTGGGGAAGTGGAAGGTAAGTCACACAGCAGAGTTGCAACAAGACAGGGTACAGAACTTCTGGAGAAGGAATGAGCTAGAGTAGCCACCTGGCAATGAACTTGATTTCTTAAAAGCCGGTGTTATGAGCCTAGTACACCATTTCAGTGATGTTTTGGTGATGACCAGCAAAACACTTAATTAATCATTAATCACCAAGGCAAATAACAGTTTGAAATTTTTAGCTTTCTTGCTCCTAGCCAAAAACTTTTCCCCAAAAGCTGTTTTATAAATTTTTGAGTGTAGACGCAGAATGCTAGCACTTTATTTTTTTTTTTTTAGAGTGGCATTGAAACAAGTCCACCCAAATATAAAATAATATTCCCTTTCTTAATTGACTTCCTTGGCAGGAAAAAGGGGGTAAGATGGCAATGAACCATGTAATCTCTGGTCCCTAAGATAATGTGAATTTTGTTTTCATGCCTTTCATCCTAACAGGCATTGGCAACCAATACACTTTTCTTTTTCTTGTTTTCCACACTGAGAACTAATTGCCTATACCTCGCATTATGCCTCTGTGCATATAGCAGAAATTATAATAGAGAATGAAGGAGAAAAGTTAAGATAATAAGAGAAAAAATTTAATGCTAACACATTAATAAATCAGTAGTTTATTTTTTGTTACCAAAATAACACACATTCTTATAATTACCAATACATTAAACATATTGAGTAAAGTCAGAGAATGTGAGACATATTTCGTCTTGAGAAACCTAAAGTTCCTCTTATTCTCATCTTGTTCAAGAAAGGACTTTATAGGTTTTTTTTAAAAAAATATATTGTTAATAAGCAATACTTAGCATGAACAAGAACCTGGTAGATAATAGAAATATGGTAAAGAAGATTCCCTCTCTCAAGAAGAATAAAAGGAAACTAGAAATTCTGAGAAAAACAAAGAGCTGAACAAAGAAAATATAGTCCAAATATAAGATCATGTGTGGCATTATTTTAAGTAAATGGTAGAAGTTAAAAGATTCCATCTGACCATGTGGCATAGAGGACCATGCAGCTGGAACAGCAGGTAACAAAGGAAACGTATTATAACTCACCTTTTCTCCACAGGGAACAATATTGATATAGTTATTATAATGAAATCACTATTGATTTGTTATTTATTAAAATTAAACCTGTAGTCAAGGCGCTAAACAAAATCTAAATGTCATTGCCCATTACAACATAAAAGTGAAAATACAGAAGGTAGGCATTAGAGGTGAAAGGAAGCTCTAGCCTCTTCTTATCAAGTGAGGAATCTTATCAAGTGACTAGATTAAATCATTAGTTTGATGAAAATTGGTTATGTAAAGACTAGATGAAATCTATTAATTAAAGATAACCAAAAGAGTAATTAAATATCATGCTATAACTATATTAGAGGGTAAAAATTATTAAATTTATTTATTATTAGCAGGAAGTCATTAAATAATTACCTGAAGATTATCTTCAAGAAATATTAAAATAAGCATTTTTCTTAGTGATAACATTCATTCATTCATAAAAGCAGAAATTGTTACAATCTGTTTCAGCCCCTGTCTCCGAGGCCTTTTCTCATTGCAGGCCTATTGAACAGTTTGTTACAGGGTCTCAAAATAACATCTAGCAGCAGGCATCTCCCTAAAAGAAACAAATAATGTACCATAAACTGCAGACCTTTGCTTACACAGCCTCGAACTACATTAGCTTGAATTTTCTAGACTCAGTTCCAACAAAGTCAGACATAAGACAAACAAATGTTTTATTAAAAACACAAAATGTTGGTAACATCACCAGGCCTCCTTTGGTGGTGAGAAGTTAACCCTTCTCTGATGCCTGGCTGCCCTGGGGTTGGAGAGATTAGATTATTTCGTGTGCGGCAATTCTGCAAATTGTCATAAAGTTTTGAGCCATTTGCATTTAACCCGTGAGATTTGTATAAATTACAAAAGGATCATGTGGCTTGGGTCTGAATTTTGGATTTTTCTGGTGTTGCTAAACCACTTACAGAGCACTGGATTTGTTTAACTTTTTCAATTCCTCTTTTATAATGCCGTGTTTCTCTTGTTGTTTAACCAATTGTATTTTTACTGTGTAGATTTCTCGTCTTCGGGATCTGGGGCTGCATCATATACAGGTTTATGCTTTGCAATCTTCTAAATCTTAGTATGACTTATTAAGAATTTGCTAATTGATTGCCTAGAGAACCTTTTTTCTGACATTTTTCTGTCTTAAAAATAATTTTTGTTTTAGTGCTTTATGGTTTTCCTGCATGACTAAGCTTAAAATGAATGTGCTTACCAGGCATTGCTTCATGTCTAACTAACATCTAATATTTTTCACCTCCGTGCAAACCATCCTTTTTGACTTCATCGTAAACAACTGTTTTTAAGATATAACATTGGTTGTTATTGTTGTTCATGTTCAATACATAGAGGTATGGGGCGTTAAATCAGTGCCCAAAATGTATGAAATAACTTACTCCCACTTTCAACATGGATTGCTAGGTTGAGAGATACTAAATGTTTTCCACTTTGTACCACGAAGGTCTTCATCTTCCAAGTATAAGGGATCACAGTCTGTCCTTTGGTCTGCACAGCTCTTGCCATTCTTTGCAAGTTTGCTCAATGCTCTTCTTACACTTGACCATCACAAATCTCCTAGGGCAGACGCTATTCCCAGAATAGATGAGGACTGACTTTTAGAGAGGTTTGTCATCTATCAAGTCTATGCTAATCACCTACAGTTATGGGGAGAGGGAAAAGAGATAATTGCTTGTGAGAGAGCTTTGTAAACTTAAGCTCTGTGAAAATATATAATATTATCACCCACCTTTATGTAATTACACAATGCCACATTCTTTTTTAGAAACCTATCTCATTTTCTTATAATCAGACTTCATATAAATACTAAGTGGTCCTTAGTTTTATAACAAATTTCACAGAATTGGTAGTACTTCAATCCTTCGTTCATTTGTGCAGCCAATCAACGAACACCAACCAGTACCCGGTGTGTAGGGAATCAAAATAAAACATGCTTAAATCTTGTCCCTCCCCATTAAAGGAATGTATGGTGTCATTATGAATATCATGTGATCTTATAATAATAGGCAGTTTATTGTTAAATATATAAAATTTTTAATGTTTTATATATTTTAACTTGAGACTAAATGACTTTTTTTGGAACAAGTGAAGTTAATCTGATATACATCACTTAAATGACATCCCAAAACAATATAATCTTTGCCTCAGTTGCCAGTGACATGTTTAATACAATGCCAATAAACTTGCAAAAAATGTGAAGGTCACCTTGAAAGTCTTATTCTTTCATTTGAATAGCATTATCTTTTTGTAAGATAATGTATTTACTTGAACTACCCCAAAACTGTTTTTTTTTTTAAATTTAATTTTATAGCAATAAGGAAAGGGAAATATGGCAAGTCTCACAAGTGCTTATGATTCCACTAATACAACTAACTCACAAAATGGAAAAATGCAGTCTCACCCAGCTAATTAATAACTAACATTTATTTCAACAGATTGAGTGTTAAAAGCCTAAAATCTAATGATGCTGTTCTCTCTCAGCAAATACAGGAGAAACAGAGGTGGGCTTTATTCCAACATTTGGACCTTGTTATCTGAACCTTTATGGAAGCCCCAGAGAGTACACAGGATTCCCAGACCCTTATGAAGAGCTAAATACTGGAAAGGTTAGTTTCTCAATTAAGATTTGTTGTTAATGATTGCTGATTAATTTGATTTCTTCTTATAATAGTTATGATTAAGTCTCATATTTAGGAGATCCCCAATACACACACACATGCACACACATATGCACAGACCCATCATGTGACCAAGCATTGAAAGACAGAAGTTTCATGCTCCTCAAGGCTTAGAATGCAAGAATAGAAAAGGATCCTGGAGATCATCTGATTTGGTAATTGCAATCGCATAGCGTGGCCATTTTCCCACTCCTATACTTAGGGCAGATGCCAATCAATGCTGGCTCTCTTTGCTAATAAGAAATGAGCTGCCTCAGAATTCTGCTCAATGCCATGTTCTAAGAATTTATCAAGTGATTGGAGGTGACATGCCTAATGAAATTCTTTGCTACCTCTGATCTGATCCAACCTCTTCATTTGAGATGAGGACATGGAGGCCCAGAGATGGGAGGTACTCTTTAAACCACATTAGAAGCCAAAGTAATACCTTTTAGTGAGCCCCCCTCACCAAACCCAGAAAGGGACTGAGGTAGAAAGAAAAAGCCCTAGGAGGAGGAGGACAGGGACCAGCTGTGGAGGTGGAAGCCTTCCTTTCCTCTCTAGGAGGAGTATCTGATATTCATTTTCACCCTCAGCCACACCTAGCACATCTTTCTGTTTTACTTTCTGTCTACTTTGAGACTCGCCCTGGTTACCAATGTGGCAACCTCCCTATTCTGAGAAGAAAAGAAGAAAAGCCAAAGTACTGTAGATAAATGCAGAGCTGCACCGCTGAAGTAGGGTGAGGGGGACTTAGAGATTCTTCCATTGCCACCCCTGGTCTCTGGGAATCCCTCCTGGATCCTTAAAAACCACTGACCTCGGTCATGGCAAGGTCCCTTTCAGCCCTGGCTCCCTTGGGTCTCTTTGGGAAGCTACCTGAAGTCAGTGGCTCTTATTTCAGTTACCAAAGACCTGAATGCAGCTGAGAGAGTTATGGACTGACTCATTTTAGAGGTTAGGGACATGGAAAGAGAAACTTTTTGTATCTGCATTAGCCTGACTAAAGAAACCTTTTTTCTTTTTTCTTTTTTTTTCTTTTCTTTTCTTTTTTCCTTTCCTTTCCTTTCCTTTCCTTTCCTTTCCTTTCCTTTCCTTTCCTTTCCTTTCTTTACTTTCTTTTCTTTCTTTTCTGTTGTTCATGCCTAGAGGAATAATCCTTTATTGTTACCTTTCAGGGGGAGGGGGTTGCCTACAGAGGCAGAATCTTGGTCGAACTGAGCACTTTTCTTGAAAAGACACCACCAGATAAAAGGCTTGAGCCTATTTCCAATGATGACCTGCTGGTTGTTGAGGTAAGTGTTGGAGTGCAGATACTACTTGGAATAAAAAAGGATGTTTTAAAAGACTGGTGGTGGGATGGGAGTGCTGGCCTACCTGAGCAAGGGGACCTGAAGGGGGCATCCAGGGATTGAAGAGTAAGCTGTGGCAGTTGGAGAGAGACCTGAGTCATAGAAAGTGCCCTTCAACACCCTCTTGATCTATCTACGGCAGCTCAAAGGGGATGATGAGACTCGTTTCATTACCATTGTCAACCATCTTTAGTAAACAGATTGAAGATAGCAAGTTGGGCAATTTACTTTGAAACAGTCTCCTTGTCACTGACCCTGAATGCTCCATTCCTTGTGGGGACACAGCCACCTTCAAGAGCTATTATTAACTGCTGTTCTTTATTTGCTTAACAACCATTGCCCCCTTCTTCAAAATCACTTCTGATCCTCTACCCTATACCAACTCCATCTATAGTGTGCACTGCCCATTGACCTGAAGGAGAGCCCCAAGACCCTAAAAAGGCAAAGAAACACCTTTCTGTATCCAATAGAATATACTTTACAAGCTTTAACTTTTTTTTGCTATAGGTAGTTTTGTCCCAAGGCTACTAGGGGAGGACCTCCTAAGGAAAGCTAAGGCTTTTGACTTCCTTAAATGGTGTTGATTATTCTTTTTCCCCTCCACTCTTTGAGCTATGAGGGCACAGGGGAAGTGGGAAAGAGCTGGAGGAAGGGCTGAATTCTCAGCTGCACTGCCTAGGACAGCCTTGCTCTGGAGCAGGCAAGCAGATGGTAAAGGCGCCCCTCATGGAGTTTGGACCTGAAAGATAATCCAAGGAACTACTCCATCTTAAACCACCTGCTCACAATATGTGCTACCCACTCTTTTGGGAGTTGGGTGATGGCCAGAAGCCTTAATTATTGTCTCAGAGCCCAGATCCTCCAGGGTGAGGGTCCTATCAGGACATCTGCAGATGATTGCAGGTTAAGCATGGGAAATCCAGAGAGTTCTAATGGAATTATGGTCACATGGAAGTGTACAGGGCAGAACCAGCTCAGCCACAAGCAACATCCCTGCCCTTATACTGAGCCTCCCTATGTACCTTCTCCCTTCTCTGCAGCCCCCACTGGCTTCTCTGGAGCCAGTAGTTATGGCTCCAGCTTAACTACTGATCAATTTTTTTTCTGGGCCTGATTTGGACCCCAAATTATGTTTCATATTTCTGCTCTTCCCTCTTTGATATCATCCTAAATGGTTCACAAAGTTATGCCGTATGTATAAGCTCTAATACAAATAACTTCCTACTTTATAATTTTCACACATTTCAAACCAAATCTAGAATTGACACAGCATTCCTGAATCATGGATACTTCAGGGGACTTAGTTGTGGGTGTGTTGCGAGCAAGAAAAATGGCTACCTAAGTAACACTCTTGAACACATTTGTGTCATTCCACAACACCAGGTTTATTGAGTGGAACTTTCTTAGATAAACCAATCAGGTACCCAAGTAGGTTAATGCACAACACACAGAGGGGAAGTATGGAGTCTTACCTGACATGCTACACCATGGCTAAATCTTGAAGTCATCATGTTAAGTCAGGAAACGACAAACATTGTTTGATTCTACTTGTATGAGGTACCCTGGGTGTCGAATTCATAGAGACAAAAAGTAGGTAGGAATGGGGAATTAGTGTTTAATGCATTCAAAGTTTCAGTTTTACTAGATGAAAAGAGTTGTGTGGATGGATGGTGACAGTGGAAACACAAGAAATGTGAATGTGCTTAATGCTACCAAACATATAGTTAAAAATGGTTAACATAAATTGATTTTGCTATGTGTGTTTTACCATGAAAAAAAAACACCATTTTTTAATGGTTAAATACTTCTATAAATGAATGACCACATTCTGGCATCATACAAACCAGAAGACTCAGCCATGACTTGATAAAGGCCATGATATGGATGAATAAGGAAGGAAAAGAAAATCAGTTAATGAATATCCTAGAGAGATCAAGAAATTTTTATTAGCCTCCTAGAGGTGAAAGGTGTCACTACATCACTACTTAGATTATAGTACACACACTGGTAGCAGAGTAGCAATGGAAAAAAACAAGCACAACACCAAAAAAGTCATCATATGCCAAAGTTTGATAGCCAGTGACCTCTAAATCTCAGATTGAAGGACTGTAAGAGCTGGGAGTTCTTTCTCAAGGGTCTTTCAAACTAAACTTGCTATGGTGAAAACTTGTCGTGCAATTTGAATATTATCTATCACTCCTAGGTCTCACAGGTTTGCCAGTAGAGCACGTAGCCAATGAGGCTATGCTATAGTAACCACTGATGCTCTCACCCCCAAGTGTATACAGAGACTGCACACCAACAGAGATCCAGAACAGACTCCAGATGTGGACAATATTAAGTGGCACGATGCTTAGGATATAATCGAAGACAGCAACTTAAACCATTGCATGGCTCTGTTTGAAGAAAACAAGGTGTCCAAAGATCAGTGGGGATATGATACACAAAGACGGAGAGAAGCCACCTGAGCAAGGATTTGGAGAAGGATGTGGATTCAAGAGACTTATGTGCCCAAGAGAAGGAAAGACTAAAGGGCTCCTAGTCATTTCTGCTGGTCTGATAGATACTCAGTGTGGTCATTGCTGGCCCTATATGTTCAACTCCCTCACACTCAGTAAGCCAGTAATTTAAAAATAAAAATAAAAGAAAGAAAGAAAAGAAAGGCAGGAAGAAATGGTGTTTGATTTCTATTTCAGAAAAATAAATACTGGTCCCCGCCCCAGGGCAGCCCTGGTCCTGGGTTGTTTCATGATTTAAAAAAAAAAAAAAAAAAAAAAAAAAAAAAAATGAAGGAGCCAGGGCAAGGTTTTAAAAATTGGTCAGGACTAGGAAGGACAGAATTCCTTTCCCCATAGTTCTTTAAAACTTAAAAAAAAAAAAAAAAAAAAACCTTTTACTTACTTATATTATTTACAAAATATCATTTCAGTTCCCACTTCTCCCCCTCCACTACAGGAGTCACTCACCCTCAGGTGGGGTTGGGGTGGGGTGGGCTGGGGTTGGGGGCCTGGTCAGAGAAAGTGCAGAAGTAGGGGGAGGGAAGGGAAGTGGAGGGGAAGGGCTGGCACCATGAAAACCAAGCATGGAGACCCAAGGGCGGGGACACACACAGTCCCAGGGAGAGCCTGGCCATGAGTGGTCCCTGGAGGGGCAGGCTTGGGGGGTGAGGGAGGTCAGGTTTTCCCAAAAACGAATTAATAGAGGTGAGTGGAACTGTTATGTTAAAAACCAAAAAGCAATCAAAAACAGAAAAACTTTTCCATGTTTGTACATATGGATCTACCTAAATATTTTTGTGAACTTTCCTTTATATGGATGTAACATAATTTGTTTAACCAGTGGCCTATTGTTAGACATTTGTATTGTTTTCCTTTTTTTCTCTATTTCCATAAATGCGGCAATGAACATTCTCTTCGCTCATTTGATGAGCACAGGGGAAACCGCTAGATTCCAGAACAGTCGTCCCTGGCATTCAATTCAGCCCTGATTATTAGGTTTAGAATTACAGATGCTAGAAATCAACATGCAAACTAGAGTAAAAGGAGCTTCACTGAGTCCTCCGCTGCTCATGCTTTCCAGAAATATCAGCGAAGGCGTAAGTACAGCCTGTCGGCCGTGTTCCATTCGGCCACCATGCTGCAAGACGTCGGCGAAGCCATTCAGTTTGAAGTCAGCATTGGGAACTACGGGAACAAGTTTGACTCCACCTGTAAGCCTTTGGCCTCAACCACTCAATACAGCCGTGCGGTGTTTGACGGTAAGGCTGGCCCTAACCATTCCCTACAGGACGCGTTTACAGTGGGTGTGCCACACGACAGGTAGCCGTTATCCCTGGCCTATGCTGAGTTCAGGAGGCAGGAAAAAGGTGGATGGGGAAGAGAGGTGGCTGGAGTTCAGGTGCTTCTAAGACAGGTCAAACTCAAGAAGTTGCACGCCCCTTGCCAAGGGCAGAACCTCGGTGCCCCCCTCTCATGCCCAATTTTAACACTGGCTCTGCTTTTTATAAAATCGCAAGATAGCAATCTGCTGAACACTGAGCTCCCTGCAAACAGCTCCTGCCCCTTCCCACCTCTGCCCTGCCAGGCCCCAGATCCCTCTTAGAGTGAGTAGAGTGGATGGGGCTCTGTCACTCACCAGCCCTACAACCTTTGTGGCATCACTGAATTCTAACCATCAGTTCTTCTTCAGATTTGCTGTGAGGATTAAGTAACTGTGTTTGAACAAAGACGCAAGAAAAACAGTTTCTACTTTTAAGGAGCTGACATGACATTCTAGTGTAAAAAATAAATCATGCCACAAGGCAGAGTATAAGAATACTCTAATAAAGGTATTGACAAATGGTTTGAGAAGATAGAGAAGGGAGAAATTCTGATAAAATGTTCCAGCAGTTTTCCATAGTTTTTACCTAATTTTTGTACAAACAGTGTTAAAATATAAAATTATTAGAAAATGCTGACTAATAATTTTTAATCACTGTAAGGCTCTAACTAATATCAAGTCCTACGTGTCCAGCTAAGGCTTTTAAAGAACAAAAAATTATTTTTTCTTGTCCCACTTCTAGAAAAAAAATATTTATCTAGAATAGCAGTTGTCAGGGACAAATGCATACAATCTAATCTTCTGTTTGTTCTATTTTTTGCTACTGTGTTACATAATCATCAGTGATGTTTGGATACATGATCCTGAACCACTGAAAGATCCTAAAATCATTGTGTTCAGTTTACTAGAGTATTTTAGAGAGATTTTTCAAAACAGGCTGAATTAATAACTATCTGTCCCTCAGTTGCTTAACTGAATAAAATTAAAGAACTTAACCACCGTAGACCATTCCCAAAGCATACCATTGATCCATAGCCCAGTTTGCACATCTCTGATAAACTTATTGTTTATTTTAAGTGTCCAGTGTTCACTGACCCTCAATGTTCTATACCAGGGAACTACTATTATTACTTGCCTTGGGCCCACACAAAGCCAGTTGTTACCCTAACTTCTTACTGGGAGGATATTAGTCATCGTCTGGATGCAGTGAATACTCTCCTAGTCATGGCAGAACGATTGGTAAGTTTATCTTTTCTACATTTTCATTACACCAGAGTGAATTATGTATTAATTCTACAGGTTAGGCCGCTATAGCACAAGATAGTGGTAAGCAAGATAAAAGCAGCTTCTTTAGTAACAGCGGAGGTAGGTGATCCAAGGCTCATATGGAGGTTCAGTGGTATTGGGGACCCAGGCTCTTTACCCCTTGTTACTCTGCCATCACTAAAGAGTTTTCATTGTTTGTGTAGAAGAGGCAGCTCACCACTATACTCACCCTCCTGACTGATGGCATAGGCCTTTCCTTTGAAGAGAAAGACCTAGAATCACACACTTGATTTCTACACACCTTCCATCAGCCAAAACCCAGTCATACAATCACTTCTCACTGCAGGGTAATAGGAGAATGCAGTCTTATTTCTGGGAAGGCAGATGGCCAGGTAAAACTTCTCTTATTGTGGAATAGGGAGGATGGATGTTGAAATGGGAGTGAGAGGTGACACAGATTCTGCCACAATTTGTATGTAAAATATGGTGTGGAGAATGGTTCATTCTAATAGATATATGTAATGCTTAGAGCACCGTTATGAAAGCAGTAAAAATCTCTGCTGTGGGAAGAGGTGGGCTCAGAGGAAACAGAGCTCGACATTTTCCACTCTTGCTATAGAGTAGAGGAACTTTCCTTGTTTGAAGGTGGGGAGGGGTCCCCTCTGGTGAACACTTTGTACATGTGACGTTTGTGATTATCCATCTGGTTCACATTGATAAGGGGAAAGAGACTGTGATTGGAATATTTCTAATTAAGTCAAAGATAACTAAGTTACTTCTATCAGGTATCAGTATAAAATCCATCTATGTTAGTGTTTTGATTTCCAAATTCTATTAGTATTAATTTTCTCTGTCAGGGCTGGACCAAGACATGTGGGGGTCCTGAAACATACCTGATCTATGACTCCATGGGAAAAAGCTAAAACTATTGTTTTATACTATAAAGACATTATTGAAGGAGAATTTTAGATTTAAGTTGACTTAAGTATAATTATTCACATAATACAGCTGCAATTGATATGCAATGTAGTTGTATTATTTCCTAATCCCCCAGCTCAAGGAAATTGATAGAGAATCAGTCATATCTTTATTCTAATTTTGTTTTGGGTGTGAAAGGGAGCAGAGTTTGCCAACCCAAAATATGCCTCTTTACAATATTATTTTAGATTGATTGATTTTAAGAAACAGCAGACCTGGGAGAAGCTCTGAAAAGCATGTAGAAGTAACCTTTGCAAAAGAACATCGACATTTGTAAGGGAGATCTTCGTCTGTAAGGGTATCTCTCTCCCTGTACCAGGCCTGCCTTCACTATCAATGGAGAAGCCTTGGATTTAAAGCTGGATAACAACCTTCCCCTTGTTGTCTGTGCTTTTCCTGGTAACCTGTCATACTTGACTCTGCCCCCAACATCTTCTTTTGTATTTAGCTGAATGCGATATTTAAGGTGATGTCTTCCACCATTTTGGCAAGTCACTCAGTGTTCCTGGGTCTCTCCCGTGTATATTGGAGGTATTCATGTTATTAAACTTTAATTTGTTTTCCTCCTGCTAACCTGTCTCATGTTCATTTGATTATTAATCCAGCCAGAACATTAAAGGGTAGAGATAATTTTTTCTTTCTGACGGGTGTTCAGCATTTTTCATCTCAGTTCTTCTCATTAGCTTTCTCCATTAACCAAACTCTCGTAGTCCCAAGCTAACCTGGACAGGATGGTGATAAAGCCTGCTATCAACCTGTTGGCAGATGCTCAAAATGATGTGGCAGTATGTTCTGGGCTTATTTTGTATTTTCCCTGCCCCGGTCTTGGAATCACCATTTCCCCAGGGAGTCCTGATTCCTTTCAGTGGGAATGGCATGAGAAAAACAAGTGCTCACTACTACTTAAACATCGTTGCTTCTAGGCCTTCCAGTGGGACCAACTTACACACATACATACATGTTACATGCATGTGCATACATGTGTGTATTTACTTCTGTGTCATTTAAAAAACTCAAAGTAATGAGTTTATGAGGATAGCTCCAATTCCATTCTAAAATCATAGGGTTCATCCTGGTTTTTCCTATTTCTATATTTATAGTTCTCTTCTCCAACAGTGAGAAACCTGGCTTTCATTATCCTCAGTATATTTACTCATTTGTTCAATCCTAAAATCCAAAGATAAACCACTGCAAAAAAACAAACCCAATTAGAGTTTTATAAGTTTACTCTTCTGCCCTTCCTTTTAAACTGAGGATATATATCGGCAAAATATTGTGTTCAAAGTTACTTGAGTTACTTGAGTTAGTTCAGTGTAGTTAACTATATCTCACTTGAGATATAGTTAGGTGCATTTGTTTCTGTTTTATATTTTATGTAGGAGTTCCTCTCCTGATCTTTGTTGGTTTTATTTTATTGCTTTTTGAATACATAAAATATTTACAAGTTTTCAAAGATCAAAGCTATAGGAAAAGGTTGTCCTATTACTTAAGCATATCAGTGTTGACTGCATTTTGAAGAAAAATAAATAGTGCTACGCTATAAAGCTAAACCTTTACTGGCTATAATAGAAAAGTGCACAATTACCAATTATTTTCTCTCTTTCCAAATTCTTCAGCAATCAAATATAGAGGCTCTAAAATCAGGGATACAAGGGAAAATTCCTGCAAACCAGTTGGCCGAAATGTGGTTGAAACTCATCGATGAAGTTATAGAAGACACAAGGTATACTGATCTTATTTGTATGTCTCAGAATTTCCAGCCATGTTTCTCTCCCCCCCGGCCCCGCCTGTCCGCCACTTAAACTGTTAGACTAGAAAAGCTTTTAGAATTGTTTCTACTGTTCTCCTGAAAAATAAATTTGAATCAGTTTCAGTTTCTCAAAGGCCGTCACTGGGAGGAGTCTCTGAATCACCACCAGGAAAATCTTCACTTTTGAGTTTGCTGCCAATTGTAAAGCAGCCTAGGGAGGCTGAGGCCTAACTCCAGGAAGCACATCTCAGTACAGCCTCAGACTAGGGGTTGGGCTAAGGGGAGGAGGGAGTAGGTCTGTGCCTCTGCCTCCCATCAATCCTTGTACTCCCACCTCCCCAAGAAAGATGTCCCAAATCCCACAGAGAATGGGATCTGGGAGTGGAGCATCAGTTTTACCATGCAGAACATTTCTAATTCCAGCATGTTTTAGTAACAGCCTTTTTACTTCGTTTTTTACTGAACGTCCAGTGAACACTCGGCCAAGCCTCCCTTCAGTGAAGCCAGAAGATTTGACTTGCGCCAGAGAATCTTTCATAACTGCGACTTGGGGAAACAGCTCAGATCTCTGTGTATTTGGAAATCAAAGGGGGAAGTGATTCATTTCAAATTCGTTTTAAATATTGGCAAATAAAGCAGTGGGCAGGGAAGTTCCAAAAGAAAAGCATAGTGACTACTTCTCACAAGCAGTGAGAACCAGAGACATTTTTCCCCATCAAGGCTAATGCCTGAGTCTCCCTGTCTTCTTGTGCCGTCTAGTGGTGTGGCCAGGTAATTGACATGCAGCTGAGATCAAAGTACTGCTGGGTGCTCGTTTATATTCAGAGAATCTACATCTGGGTCCTAAGAGTTCATCTCGTCCAGTATCATCATTTTATAGATGAGAAAATAGAGGCCCAAGGACGTGTGATGATGCATCTGATGCCCAGAATTGGGTTCATTAGCACGACACCTCTTCCTGCTCCGTGTTTCACACAGTCGACATCCCTTTATCGAAAGTCTCGTGTGACTTTTGAGCTAGCAGATTCCATATCTATTTTTGCCTCAAAGAATCATTCCAGAGACTTAACTCTTCCAATGCATTGCCATAATTACTAATGTAACCAATTAGAAACATTTGGTGATACATTTTATGTAGAAAATGTGAATTTTAAGGTTAGCCGAGCAAAACACAGAAATATCTATTTTTACTGTTCTTGAAGAATCAAATTCATGTGCATTGTTTTTGAAGAATTAAATTAGAATCTTTTTAACTTCATGTAACAGGAAATCTGTGTTTAAGGGAAGTCATGCTAGGATTTCCTTCACTTGAGAAGCTGGGTGAAATTCAAACCAATAGAAATTCTAGGTAGAGACAATGTGAGTAGATCTTCCTGGAATTGGTGACAGCCTCACATGGTGGCCCTGCCAGCTGCTGTGGTGAGAGGGGAGCTCTGGCAGAAGAAAGCTCCAGTTCAGTTGTTCTAGACTTCTCATGTTGAATAAGAGCTTGACCTACACAAGCGGTTCTTAACCTTTCAGGCCCCTTTTGAGGATCCCATGTGATGATGTCATGATGAAGACAACAATGAGATGATGGTGGTGGCAACATTCCTTAGACTTTATGATACAATGAGCATTGCTCTAAATGCTCACCATATATTAGTTCATCCATTTCTCACAGCAGCCCTGAGAAGAAATCATTTTCCCAATTTGAAGATAGGAAAACAAGAGATTAAGTAACTTATCAAGATCACAGAACTAATAAAAGGTGAAGCCGGGATTTATACCCAGGTCGACAGCTCCAAAGCCTGTGTTCTTCATCATTTTGTCACACTGCATGTCAACACAGACATACAATTTTCTTTATAAGTTTCAGGGATTCACAGACCTCCTGAGACCCACCCACAGACAGCCTAGGGGAACATGGTCCCTAAGTTAAGAACTCTTTGACTGCATGGTCTCTCATCTCCCTTCCTCCTTCTTCATCCTGCGGGTCTATACAATGAATATAGGAAGCAAAGGAAAGAAAGGTCATTTCTTCTAACTGCTGCTGCTATTTCCATTTTCTTTCCAGTGATTCCATGGGCCTTGGGTCAAACCCAAGGACTTGCTTTGGAACTTTAATTCCCCTGCATTCATCCTGAGAATCAGGAGAGTCTTAACTGGCACATCTGCTCTTCCAGTGCCAGATACAATCTACCTCACCTTATACCTGGTCAGGCTGTGGAGTTAATTAGGAAATTGGTGTGGGTTGAAAGATAGAAACCAAGCATAAATGACTTTGACTGACAGTTCTGAAGTCTAAAATGCTATTCTGCAAAATGTTTCTTTCTTTTTTTTAGATACACATTGCCTCTCATGGAAGGGAAACTTAATGTCACAATTCTAGATAGTCAGATCCGAAAGCTGCGGTCCAGATCTCTCTCCCAGATTCACGAGGCAGCCATGAGGATGAGGTCTGAGGCCACGGAGGTGAAGTCTACATTGGTGGAAATTGAGGACTGGCTTGATAAATTAATACAACTGACTGAAGAGGTAGGGCTTTTAAACTCCACAAGCAGCACTTGAAATGAAAGAGGGATTCTGTGGAAATGGTACTGGGAATAGAGTTGGTGGTAGGAAAGTCTAACTCTGACGGATGATGAAATCAAGTAGTTATTGGGCTAGGATGCTGATGGTAATGGGTGTGAATGTCACTGAAATCAGGGCCGAAGCATTCTAGAAAGGTGTTTTAAATGGACAGTTGGCACAGCCAGAAAATATTTCAAGTAGAGTGATAGAGTAGCAGATCTGTGTAGTACATAAGATTTAAATGCTACTTTTGGTTGAGATGGAAAAGGCCTCCTTTGAATCCTGGATTTATCATGTGTAACTCTAGATAAGATATTCAACCTCTCTGAGCCCATTTTCCCCATGTGTAAAATGGAGATAAAAGTACTATTCAATTCATAGCACTGTTTTGTGAAATTAAAGAAAATGACAAGTGTAAAGGGCTTAGCACAATACAGGCACACAGTGAATTGTAGAAAAGGTTTGCTACCATTAGCCTCTGTGGACTAGGAGAACATGGGGAGCAGGTAACATATTTGTTTGTAGAAACACATTTTGGGGGGGAAACCATGATTAAAGGTGATTTTTATTTTCTACTTTCTATGCTTCAGTACTTTCAAAGTTTTCTATAGTGAACTATCGCTTTACAATCAGGAAAAACGGTTTTTAAAAACTAATATTTCAAATTTAGCATATGTCCAATTGTAAGACAGATGCTCTGTATCCTATAAAATATATGAAACCTGTAACCCTTTGACTGTTTTTAATGGCTTTCTTCAAATGATGGGTGAGATAAGAAGAAGTATTTCCTAAAATACCTGTCAGAGTCTACTGAGTAGGCAGGGATTTTGACAGTGAAGTGTCCCCTTTCCCTCTGTGCCTGCCCTTCAGCTAGCCACAGCCTGCTCCCAGCCCTGCAGGCTCACAGCCTATTCCCAGAAGATGGTTGTGGGGCAGAGCCCTAACCACAGTGTTCCTTTGCTCAATGGAGCCCTGAGAGTCCATCCTGCAGGGTCTCCAGTCTCTCAGCATTTCGACTAACTTTAGCTTTGTTTCCTGTTCCATCCACCTATGCAATCAGCCACAGAACAGTATGCCTGACATTATCATCTGGATGATCCGGGGAGAGAAAAGACTGGCCTACGCGCGCATTCCCGCACATCAGGTTTTATACTCCACCAGTGGGGAGAATGCCTCTGGGAAATACTGTGGAAAAACCCAAACCATCTTTCTGAAGGTATGGTTTCATCACTGTGTAATGTGAAATACTTAAATGCAAAACCCACATACCAGAGAAAAGACTTTTACACTTTGCCAATCATTGAATGGTTAGGGCTCTCTTGATCAATTCCAACCTCTTCTGGCCCCTTCTTCTAGAGTAGTAATTCCCAAAGAGTGGTCTGAGGTCTGCTGTCATTCAATCAGGGCATTTCCGTAGAGGTCTTTATAATACTGATATTAACATGGCATCCTTAATGTTTTGCTTTCAGGCAAGAATTTTTTACTTCTACTATCTCATGCAAAGCAATGCCTTTCTTCCCTTTCCTTCTGGCAAATGTTTGGGAAGTAGAAAAAAAGAGAAGATAGTATAGATAGTCCATAGAATCTATGCCCTAACCAAATGGGTCTTCAAATTGAAAAATTTTGACGATTACTACTTGAGGGCAGGCATTCTGAACATGAGTCATGGACTCTTTTAGGCATCTTATGCCAGTCTCTGGCCCTCTCTTCTAGAAGAATGAACATCTCACATGCATCCAATATTATGCATATGATTCAGGAGCTTCCTAGAGCCTGTACTTCCATCCTAGGCCCCTGGATTAAGAACTTCTCTGTGTGTGTATATGGAGAACCAAAGAAGGGCCTTGGTCTGGAAACAGAGAGGTATGAATAGTTCCCAGCTGCACTTTTGACTTCCCTCTCCCTGGCTGAGCCCAACTGAGTTCTTTGGATTTGAAAAAGAGGTATAAAGAGCAAGAAGAGAAAAGAATAGTCAGAGGAGAGTGTTCTCTTAAAACAAGGAGATATCTGCTAATTTTTAATAAATATACTTATTGCTCTTTAATCAAGAAGGATGGAAATAGAACCAGAGTGATTATCTTCTTTCAAGTATATCTTGGTGAGATAAATTTTACTTAAGATAGAACTGCAATTATAATTGACCTCAGCAGTGAGTGGAAGCAAACTGATTAATAAATAAAATTTCGCAGGGGGTGAGAGAGGAGGCAAAGTGATTTTCTCTGTATTAAGCTTTAGAACTCAGTGGATAAACAACAAAATGCTTTTAAGATAATGTCTTAAATATTTATTGATTTTGTCAATACTTATTATCTAGTTTAAGGAGTTATTTAATTCAATTTTTTTTTTTTTTGGTTTTGAGACTTCTTTACCAAAAAATAATTTTTCAAAGTTATTGATGACCCCAGAGAGCACTTGTTTATGCGGGTTATAGTTACCAATATTCACTGTAATAGAAATTAAAACTGAGACATTAAAAAATATTTATTAATTTATTTTAAAATAATAATAAACACATTACATGTTAACATAAATTACATGTTTTTATAAAATACAACTATTTTTGTAAAAGATCAGAGAGCAAAGCAATACTATTATATATTTTTTCTACATTTAATCTGATAGAATAAGTTAGTTGACAAATATGAAGAGAATCTGATTTCACATAGGTATATAGTTTGAAAAGGGAGGAGTATTTTAACGAACTTTTTCAGATAATTTTGATACTTGTCTCAGATGTAATACCAAACTTAACGAAGTGTAGGTTTTAAAAGGTTAATTGCAATGTAGAAACTTAAACCATATCAATGAACTTTTCATTCTCTGCTACATTAAAATCCATTGGTCTATTGTAATTTGAATGGCTCTTTTATTCGTACGTGATTTTGTAACGTTAAGCATTGATCACTTGAAAAATATTGGTTCACTGAGTTATGCAAATCTTCCTAATGTTGATACATTTCTTCATACAATGTTTAAAAAATCACATTCATCAGTATTATCAGAAAAGTCTTTACGTATCAAGAAGCCATCAAGCTCGCAGTGACAGATGTACGTTTTCCAATATTCTTATTTTACTTGAAAGCTTGAATTTTACCTTTGACAACAAAATACAGTCAGCTCATGTCTTTGAAGTAACAGGCTCACTTTGTTTATGTTTAAGAAAACATCTTTCCCATAGCAGAGTCTGAATAACCTTATTTGTCTGTCAATCCCTATTTCAAGTAAAAATGGTATTTCATGAAAAAAAAAAAGTCTAGTTCAGTTCACAACTCAAACAATTGCACAAGAGCTTTTCCTCAAGACAACATTTGTTAATGTGCAACAGAAGTACTTGGTGTGTACTTCCCATTTCATCACACAAAATATTAAAAAGACATACTCAAAGTGCATGATTTAATAAGATTAGTAATTTACTAATAAAACTAGCATTTTATTTTCTTCACTGAGAGTGATGAAAAAAACAATTACTCCTGGTAGTTTGGTGTCACTGCCTTGATTCCTTCTATAGTTCCTGGAGTTTTATCCACGACTGCTTTTGAACCATCATTACAAATATGAAAAGGACAAGTAATATTTAAGTATTATTAGGAAAACAGTTTTGACCCATGTACCTCCTGAAAAGGTCTCAGAGGTCCTTGGATCACCCTTGTAGAACCACTGCTTCATTTTTATTTTAATCTTTGCTATTGGGTCGTTTGGAAATATTTTAACTACACAAACATAAAATTAGACTGATGAGAACAATGATTGGTTGTTGAGTCTGCTTTTGGCTTGAACTTAATGTCACAGCCCGTGCCGTGCCCAGCGTAACGTACTGTGTTATTGTGCATCTCACAGTATCCGAAAGAAAATAACAGTGGGCCAAAGGTGCCTGTGGAGTTGCGAGTGAACATCTGGCTGGGCTTAAGTGCTGTCGAGAAGAAGTTCAATAGCTTCGCAGAAGGAGCGTTCACCGTCTTTGCTGAAATGGTACATTTAACATCATCACTCTTTTTCTTTGTGTGGGGGGAATACTTTTACTTTTCATTCTTTGGGAAAACATTCACTATCAAAAGCCACCATTGCCATCACTACTACCTAAAATCTCATCCGAGGGACCATAACCTAAGAAGACAGGGAAAGATTGACCTGAGGTTTTATGGTCTTTACTGGCAAACATCTGAGTGATTCACACACAAACAACCCAGGAATGAGGGCAATTGACAGGTGATAAACTTGGGAAGCCTGCCCAGGGTCAGGATCTTTAAGCCACGGTAGACTCATTTCTCACTGAGGGGAATCCCAAAGGCAAAGAAAACACTGCCTGAATACTTCAAAAACAATAGTGATAATTTGCAAAAACTTCACTGAGTTAAAAATTCACTTAGTTAATTATGTCTTATTATAGTTAAAATAATGAAAATAATTTTCACAAACTTTTACAGCTAAAAGCAGACATATTTGATTTGTTTTTAATATACTGTTTTTAACTCAAAGTGCTTATTGATGTAAATTCATTACATATATTCAGTGGATTTCTTCTGACAATTTCAGATGAACTCTAGTCTTCTACAGATGGGCTTTCATGCTCAGATAAATGGGGAGAAGACTATCATCATTCTAGCTAATTAATACATGTGTCCCTGCTGACTGCCCTATACCTGATTGTGGTACTGATCTGCTTGCTGGGCAAGAAGACCCATGGACATCTTTTATTTTTACCTTTTATTTATTTAACAGTACCTGACACATGGTAGGTTCCTGTAAAAATTCATGAATGAATACATACATAGATGCAGAATTTATCCATCTACCCAAGCTTTCAGGGAGTGGTGGCTTTATGCCAGGACTGAGACAAATGCTGAAACTGATACAGAAGCCAAGCCTTGTCCTCAAGGATCTCTTAATCTATTGCAGTGGTTGTAAAACTGAATGTCTTGTAAAACTGAATGGCCGACTCCCAGGGATTCTGATTCTGATTTAGGGATTAGCATCAGTGGTGCTTCCAATGTGGGTGGGCATCAGTGAATGGCTTTGAGAAACAGTGAAAGATAGAGGAGACACACAAAGTCCTTACAGCTCAGGCTTAGAAGTACAATTGGAGATAAATAGAGGGTGTGCTACAGAGGAGACAATAGGGGAGGCCGTGGGTGGGTGGTGGATGTTGTTCAGTCATCTGGGCCACGTGGAGTAGGGGCATCAAGGCGCATGTAGGAGAGACCTGTGCCTGAGTTCCTGTAGGATTTCTTGGCATCTGCATGACCTCCAGTTCTGTGGCTGGAGCTAAGCCCTGAGAAGCTAGCACTAAGCAAGGATCGACCAGTCCAGGGCTCCCTTTCACCCTTTCCCATTTCCAGACCCTTCCCTGCATAGAGGGAACTGGAGTTTCAACTCACGTAAAGAGATGATCCACCCATTTCAGGTGTTTTGTGTGACTCTAGTTTCTCCAGACTCTAGCAGCCTATGAGTACCAGTAGGGGCACATTAATGACAATAATGAAAAATTCACTGCTTCTTGCCTTCCTGTACTAATACCAGACCTCAGTTCTCTGCAAAGTCCCCTGCACCCCAGATTTCTGAAGACCTTTGAGGTGCTTCACATGTGCTAATGGTCCCGCCTCAGAGCCACTGGTTAAAGGCCACAGGCTCGAAGCCACATGAGGCCTCCACCTCTGCTGCTGCTGATGCCCTCTTACCCATGTGAAGCTCCTTGCCTGGATTTTACCAGAGCCATGCTGGCTTCCAAGCAGAAGTGGTGGGAATGCCTTGTTCCTTCATTCTGTGTCCTTGTGCCTGAAGTTCATTTCCTCTCAAGGCTCAAAGCCAGTATCTGAGACAGGCACTATCATGTCCACTCGAACCCAGTTTTCTCATCAGATGCCTACTCAAACTTCTTCCCTCCTCCTTCAGCCAAGAACTCCCCTGTCACTTATGCAAATCATCTTCTCAGTGGATTCATCAGGAAAAAAAGAAAAAGAAAAAGAAATTTCAGCTTGGACCCAAACAGGGACATTCATCCCTGGGAAATCTCACCCTTTTTGATAGTTGACACAGAAGAGAGCAGATCACTGTAGATTTATAAATTCCAATGTAGAAATGTCCTGTATACCAGAGTCTACCACTTCCACTAAACCTGCTTCCAGAGAGGTCTTGGATCTTCCCACTACACTGCAGTGGAGAGGAAGGCTCAGAACTTTCAGGCCCCATAAAGTCCAAGTGCTAAAGGACCTTAATGTTTCAAATGGGTTCTCTTTGGACTGCCAGCCTGGGAAATGTAGCATCAATTATAATATGTTTCTATGAAAAAATTTGCCCCAACTTCTAGGCAGTAGACTTGCAAATAAACTTAGAAGCCTGTACATTTATAAATCGAGGACTTTTATAGGTATCTAAAAGATTAAGTTCAGAGGACTATTTGGAGCCATTCAAAATAATAATAGAAACAACTAGCATGATATACCTCTGTTTACGAAAGCACTGTAGCAATCATTTTTGCATTTGAACTACAGAACAACTTAATGAGAAAGATATTATTTCCAGATGCAAATGCTGAGTCTTAGAAAAATGGAGTATTTACCATGCATTGCATAATTGGTAACAGCCCAAGTTTGTTCCATACCTTCTGAGCATAAATCTTCTTCACTTTCTCTCACTATTTAGCCTAAGGCCTAGATGAACTTGAAAATTTATGGGCTTGCTTTATTTCTTGCTCTCTGATGGTGTTCTTCATTTTTATTTTTATTTTTAATAGTATGAAAATCAAGCTCTCATGTTTGGAAAATGGGGCACTTCTGGATTAGTGGGTCGTCATAAATTTTCTGATGTCACAGGAAAAATAAAACTCAAGAGGGAATTCTTTTTGCCTCCAAAAGGCTGGGAATGGGAAGGAGACTGGATTGTTGATCCTGAAAGGAGGTAGGTTTTCCATTTTCTGAGAAAATGGATGGCAGTGAAGCTTTTCCCTACAAATTGCTAAATGAATATTCTCTATCATCAGTTTTGATAAAATTTATGTATCTCAATTTGAGCAGGAAGAAGTACATAGAAATTCATAGAAATTTGAAAGATGTCATCAGTGTCCTATTATATTACAATCAAATAAAAAAGCTCCTGATATTAACATTTATTGAGAACTTGGTATGTGTGAATATGTCAAGCTGTGGTCAAGCACTGACATCATCTTATTGAATCCAGATTACAGCCCCACAAGACAGGTTGTGTCAAAAATTATGAAAGATCTGAGATTTTTACTCGTTAGCTTGACAAGGTTACCTGCCACAGTTTTGTGGATGCTGACAGGAGACACAAAACTCCTGGTTCAGAGGCAAGGACTTTATTGTCCACCACAATAGTAGTATCAGAGTATGAACATTTACTTTACTTTTCTGAGTCCCAATTCCCATAGGGCAACAAAAAGACAATCAGGTGACACTTGCATATGCAGTAGATTATGTAACAGGAGAGGAGTTCAAGGTTTAGGGAACCCACATGTTTTATAATGGGTAGTAAACATGTTGGCTCCTTGCTCTGAAGAGAGACACTATCTCTGTCTTCCAAGGTTGTTTCCCATATAAACATCCTTGAAAAGATAGTCTGTAATGAAAGTTATGGAGCCTCTGTGCAGAAATATGAGAGGCTCATGGAGATTTATCTCCCAACAAAGAATAGTATTATTTCCAATTTACAGATGAGGAAACTGAGATCTAGAGAGATTAAGAAACCTATCCAAAGGCACACAGGTTGTAAGTGGTACAAGTCTAACCTGGGCACCAAAACCAGCATTTAGCTATTATGCTAGACAACTGCAGGAAACAGCAGAGAGTATATTTTAAATGTGTGAATTGTGTGGTATGTGAATTGCATCTCACGGGCTGTTAATAAAAAGAAAAAAGAAAGAAACAGTAGAGAGAGACAAACCAAAGCTTAGTTTCTGAGTGTTGCCAACAGCATCGAGACCAGAGCTCCCTCTTCTCCATCTCATGAGTTTAGAGGAAACAAGCTTGTGAGGTTGGGTTAAAGGACTAGAGTTTGCACTCTCTGTCCACATTTGTTTTCTATAATTACATTGTCATTGGGGAAATGAGGGTGCTGGATCTGGTCTGTTAAGGCCTGGTGTTGGCACATGCTTGCTTTTAACCTATGACAGCTTCCTTTGGATGGAGTTGGGATTGTTTAATAAGAAGGGAAATAGGATTTGAATTGGACAGAAGGAAGGTTAGTGAGGACAGAGAAAGGCAGGGGGTATTGTGATTAGAAAAGCAGAAAGTTAAAGCTTGTCAGGGCTGGATGGGGCCCCACAGGCAACAGCCAGGTCTATTCTCATCGGGCGCCCAGAGAAGTGATGGATGAGCCCAATTTATACAAATGGTTGGGAATATTCATTTTCTGATTTCTTTTCAATGCTTGATTCTGGGGAAGGATGCGGCAGGGAAAAATATGTAGAGTCAGTAAAGGAAAAAAGAACCCTCACTTGAGTGGATACCTGGCAGAAGATTTAAGTCAAAGTTGGAACCTCTACTTTCTTCTATGGGTTGTCAAAATAGTTCCAAATCCAAGAGGAAAATTGGCATGGCAGAGTGTCAGTATAGATTTCTCAAGTGCCCAAATGGAGTTCAGAGTCTGAAATGGCCTGGTTTGGCTGTCTACCTAGAACTATTCAGAAAATTTAAACTCCTCTCTTTAGCCTGTGCTACATCGACTGAGCAAGCCATGAATAGAAGCTTCCATATGTGGCTTCATGAGACTGTCTCCACTCCATTTTTTTAAAATAGGAGGAATGAGGGATAATGACTCTATGCTTTTGAACTGTTAGCCAAGAGTTTTGCTGAGAAAAAGCCAATCAGCCTTAAACTGAAATAGAAATGTGGAATAGGAGGTCCCCATAAGAAGCTGCCCACCACCCTGTTTTCCCAGTCCCCACCCTAAACCCCGAGAAAGAGCAACGTGCTCATTTGAGGAGTTCTCTATAATTTAGGTCTCCTTGTTCCAGCAGGCCCCTTCTTCAAAGAAATGTCAAAAGCTATTAGTGCAAAGAGGAGTTTGGAGTGGAAAACCCGCAGGACTAGATGAGGAGGGCATGGTGTTACTCCCAGGCTGTAGATGGTTCCAGATCATTGGAAAGAGCTGGGTTGGAGGCTACATTTCCCCATTGGTAACACGAGTCTCGCCCACAGCTTGCTGACCGAGGCAGATGCGGGTCACACGGAGTTCACGGATGAAGTGTATCAGAATGAGAGTCGCTACCCCGGGGGCGAGTGGAAGCCGGCTGAGGACACCTACACTGATGCAGTGAGTGGCCCTCTCCCAGCATAGCGCCCTACGCGTTATCTCTTTGGACCCGTGATCTGTGAATCCGCCAACCACAGGCATGGCTTCTCCTTCCCCTCTATGCCATCTCATGTTCCAAACAGCCTTGCATTTATAACCGAAGCCACACAAGTGCACCTGTCATTATTTTTTATGTAGAAAAGACATGGGGCCTATTTACTAGATGTTGGTACATGATAAAGGTTGGGTTGTTACAATTTTTTAGTGTAAATATTTATTATTTAACTAGTTTTAAAAGTTATAACAATCTGGGAGATCATTTCATAAGTTATATTAATGTCTAATCACTATTGTACACCTGTAACTAATATAATATTGTATGCCAAGTGTAATGGAAATTTTCTAAAATTATCTTTTAAAAAGTCATAACAAATAGAATGTTTTTAAAATATTCAAACAGCAAAAAAGGAAATGAAAAATCATACTTTGTGATCTACATTCCACCCCCCAAGAGATAACCACTGATAACAGTTTTCTGTTCATATACAAGTATTTAACATTTTTCCCCCTGAACAGAATTGTATGCCCAGTCCTCTACCTTGTAATTTTCACATAACAATATGTCTTGGATATCTTTTGATATTGGCACATACAGATCTACTTTTGTACATTTTTTTCTTTGCCAGACCCAATGCTGTTATTATGAAGCCTTTTTCTGTTAACATAGTTTTATTTTCTCCTTTATTAGAGAAATGATAGTTGTAAAAGTAGCCCTGAAATATTTATGAACACCAAGAAAGATAAAGACATTTTGTCTTTAAAATCTAGGTTTGTTTTTTGTGAATTTTGGAGTCTTGGTTTTGGAATCTTTAATAAATGCTTCATTACAAGTGAAAGAAATGGATTGTGTGAGATCTGTGTAGTCCTCCCAGAATCACCTTGCTCTAAGAAGTTTTTTAAAAAATGCCTTCAGAGTGCTTTATTGTATGCACCCACTGTGATTTATTAACTAATAATTTCATGGACATTTAGGGGTTTTTTTTCCAGTCTTTGGTTTTTATAAATGATGTGACTGTGAACTTCCTCATACATACATTTTTATATTTACTTGTGAAAGTTTATCTGTAGGAAAGATCCCTGGATTGGCTTGGTCGAGATTTCAATGCATATCAAATTTTGATAAATATTTTCAAACTGCTTTCAAAGAAGTTGTGTCAACTTATATTTCTAGCAGCAGCACATAGGAGAGTTGCTTTTCTCAATAGTCACCATCCCACTTAAACATCTTTGTCAATATATGAAAAAATCGTATTGACAAAGATCCTGTTGTCATTTCAGTTTTCACACTCTCAATTTAAAGCTGAGTATTTTTCCCTATGTTTATGGGCCACCATTGTTTCTTTTTCAAAGAACTTTTTTTTAAAACACTTCATCAGTTTTTTATGCAGAACTGGTCAATAGTTAACATTAATTTGCTCAGTCTTACACGGTTAGCATCTACAACCTCCAGCAGCATTACACCATACTCGAAAATGTGTGTTTTTTATGCTTTATTAACTTCTGATGGGTTTCTTCCAATGTAACCCCTCATAAGAAGAGTTACGCCATTTCATACTATTCAGTTGGATCATATGAACTTCTGATATTTGACAGTTTTTGACTTACAAAAATAATTTCCCATGGTTCAATCTAACATATTTCCCAATAGTAGAAACAGAAGGTATTCTTAAAAAAACTAATTTTTGTATAGCAATTGTACCTAAATAAAGGGTAGAGATTTTTCTGAGTTAGATTGTCATTTAAGATGGTATCTAAGTTAGTGTATGAATACCATAGAATCGTATCTCACCTTTGCCTCTTATTTGATACTGTGGCTTACTTCTCTTCATTTTTCGTTTTTCCCTTTTTAAAGAATGGTGACAAAGCGGCATCACCCAGTGAGCTCACATGTCCTCCAGGCTGGGAATGGGAAGATGATGCATGGGTATATGACATAAATCGTGCAGTGGACGAGAAAGGTAACATTGTAGAGCTGTTACCTGACTAGGGGCTCTGCAGCACGGCCCTGGTTGGCCAGAGTCAAGCTTCCTTGGGAGGGAGGAGTCTTTCCCAGTTGGTCTGTGACAGCCAGGTTATGTGGTTTTACATGTGACTGTTGAGATGCAAAACCTGAAGGACAAGCCAGTGCTTGGACAGGTGTGGAGTGGGGGTAGGGGCTGTCGGGAGTGAACAATACAGAGTAACAAGGGGCTGAGTGGCTGGAATTTGAGATGTCAGGGATCCAGAATGGAAATTGGGAGGAAAGTGGAGTATAACTTTTCTCTATCCTAATCACACCCCATACCTTCCCTGGTGACTGTAAAATAATTTCAAAGCCCCGTTCAGCAATAATTCAGGTTCCTGACAGGTTTTGTTAATGGTGTTTATCTTTTTTTTATGAACAGTAATCTAACACTAAACGAGCTAAATAACGTGGAATTATCAAAACAGAAAATGTGATTTTTTTCCTAATAAGAAGGAATAGTACAGAGAAAGAGCGAGCATTGATAAGATTTCAAATAGATTTCAAGATTTTCTTGTTGATCTCAGTGCATACACCAGGCCTTGTAATCATAGTTAACAGTGATTGAACACAAACTACGTGCTGAGCATGGCCCCAGTGCTTTGCATGATTATTTTGATTAATTTTTTTTTTACAAAACATATATTTTAACATTATGCTGGGTAAAATGGGCCATAGGCAGGTTTGCTAACTTGCAAATAACTGTTTTAATATATAGCCAGCATGTGGTGGAGCTGGGATTTGAACTCAAGCTTTGTGATTACACAGGCCACACACTCTTAACCAGAGTCCGCTTCTGCTTTTTATACTGTGCTTTATTCTTAGATGCACTCAGCTACCATGAATGACTGGAGGTATGAAAGTGGAGGAGAACCCAATGGCCACTAAAGAAGCTTTTTGAAGCGGGAACCAGGGGAATAGTGCTATATTCAGTTTGGTTGAATTGTAGCAAAATGAAAGTAACAGTGTCATCCAGCTGTGGCAGGAGAGAATATTTAGGGTCAGAGAGAGTGACTGAATGTTTCCTGAAAGTTTATTTGGCGATCTGGCAGATGCATCTCCTCTGGATAACCACTCACAAACTCTGTTCCAGGCTGGGAGTATGGAATTACCATTCCTCCTGATACTAAGCCCAAATCCTGGGTTGCAGCAGAGAAAATGTATCATACTCATAGACGGCGAAGGCTAGTCAGGAAACGCAAGAAAGATTTAACACAAACCACTGCAAGTACTGCAAGGGTAAGTGGGGCAGTGGGAGGGAGGTAGGCTGGGGCTGTGCCTTCCAGACCATATGGAATTCCAGGTAACTCGACTATTTCCATAGAAACCATTTGCCAAGCAAGGGCTTAATGCTCTGCTCCAAGGTTCTCGAAGTATGCCCCCCACCTCGGGCAGCAATAACAGCTTCACCCAGGAATTTGTTAGAAATGCCCTACTTACTGATTTAGGAGCTCTGGGGATGCGGCCCAGCAATCTGTGTTTCAGCAAGTCCTTCAGGTGATTCAAAGGCAGGCTAACTGTTGAGAACCACTCAAGAGTTAGCACCAGAAACAGAAATGACCTTGGTAGCATGATGGAATACTCGCAATATTGCAGGCCTTGGAGTAAGATGCATAATAATTCAAACCTTCAAACCCTGGCTTCATTTTCTTTCTCATCTGCAAAAAGGGTATAATATCATGCTTTAAATTAGGGTATGGTAAGGCTTAAATGGAATAATAATAAATTAAGTGGAACAACAATACTAATAACAATAATAAGTGATGTGTTTTATTTACCTTCTATAATGCTAGATGATGATGATTGTTGATGATGATGATGATGATGAAAAGTTTTACTCCTTTTTAGGCCATGGAACAATTTGAAGACCGGGAGGGATGGGAATATGCCTCTTTAATTGGCTGGAAATTTCACTGGAAACAGCGTAGTTCAGATACCTTTCGCCGCAGACGTTGGAGGAGAAAAATGGCTCCTTCAGAAACCCATGGTGCAGCTGCCATCTTTAAACTTGAAGGTGCCCTTGTAAGTAAGAAGTAGCCAAAGCTCAAATGATATTGGCACAGGGGGGAAATACAAGTGTTAGGTACACTGCTACCAGCTCTGGAGAGGTCCTTCCACTACTGCAAGACTGCAGATTATTTGGGAGAAAACTACACATCTTATGAATTCACCATTAACATGTGAAAACTCTAAGAAGTTCTACTGCACACACACCTACTTAATGTTGTTTCACCTAGCATTTTTCAAATGTATCTGTTCCCAAGCCCTTGTTGCAGGTGACATCCATTAACATCCCAGGTACTAGTTCCTTGGATCATGGTTTATAAATTATAAATGTTCAACAAACGAAGAAAGTTAAATATACAGATGTGAGGGGAAGGAAAACAGAAGGATGACTCACAGAATTAAAAAAAAAAACCAATTCATATGGAAGTACAATCAAGAAAGCAGGGAGGAAAAAGTGATGTGGTAGTCGGGAACCATTTTTAAACACAGCCTATGTTTAGATTTTCGCCTGCTGACCCTGCTGTGTTCTTCTCCTGCTGTTCTTTCTCTTCCTTGTCTCATTCATCCTTTTAATCTCCTTGTTTACCTTTGACACTTTTTCTTTTCTGTTTTTCTTTCAGTGACAGGGTTTGGTAAACCTGGACTTGAGGTAAAAGGTCTGTCTTCAACTTTCTATTCTATTACTTTCCAGCGAAGTGACCTTGGGGAAGTCACTTACTGTACTGAGCTGTGTTTAGCTCTGAAAATGAAATGATTAGATGAGAAAACTTTCTTTTGACAGCCACCACTCCATGTGTTTGTAATCCTTGCTTCTGTACTTTTAGGCATGGTGAATTGATTTTTCTCCCTCGTAGGGTGCAGACACTAGTGAGGATGGAGATGAAAAAAGCATGGAAAAACAGAAGCACAGTGCCACCACTGTGTTTGGAGCAAACACTCCCATCGTGTCCTGTAATTTTGACAGTAAGTTTTAAACATGAATTTGTGTATCCTGATATTATGACTTTTTCTCAAAACAATCTTCAAGTCACCAAATATAATAAAAACGTACTTTCCTTTTCATTGCTTGATGAAGAGAAAAATTTAAAATATCGCTTGAAAAATCATTTTGGGGGTAGAAGGTGGTCAAAGTATTAATTCTAACATACTCTGTCTAATACATACTCATTCTATCTGTTAAGACCCCCTTCCAAAATAAGATTATTTTAACTAGGAAAAAAAAGATTAAAAAAGTTAAGTAGAAGTTGGTTTCAATGATAACCTTCAGGAATTTTGAAATGAGGCATATCTACTCTGTAATAGTAATAGTAAATAGTTTTATAGGTCTTAGCATATGCCAGGCACCATACATATATTAACTCATTTAATCCTGTTAATAACCCTAGAAGGTAGATGCTATTTTTTGTTTGCATTTTACAGATGAGGAATCCGAGGTACAGAAGGATTAAGCATCTTGACTGAAATCTTACAGCTTATAAGAACTAGAGAGAAAATTCCAACTTACCTGGTCCCCCAAATCTATGCAGTGAACCATGGTGCTCTCAAATTATGTGTTTGTGTGTGGGGGGCCAGGGGGTAGAGGTGTTGAATGGGGTGGAGATGTGTATGTATTGGTATAATAAGATAAGAAGTATAAAGATTTTGAAATATCAAAGAAACTTTTAGCAAATAACTGTTTCCTAGATCTGATGCTGTAATAGTATAAATACCCTTATTTTTGTAGTTCTTGGAACCCAGTTTTATTTTAAAAGTCAGTAATGACAAGAAGTACCCTAAATGCAGGTAGCTGACACCAGGAACAATATCTGGTTGATACACTTACATTGAGGTTACTGTAGTATTTTTTAAATAAGTTTCATTTTACAGGAAACAGAACTACTTTGGGGAGGACTCGTCGTGACCATTATATGTGTTCTTTACCATAGAGAAGTAGATTTGGGTGACCCATTTATCTGAAACATGTATTCTCTCCATATATTCCAGGAAAATACCATTTTACAGTGTTATGTTTCTTGTAAGTAATCTCCATTCTGTTCTTTTTAGGAGTCTACGTTTACCACCTGCGCTGCTATATCTACCAAGCAAGAAACCTCATGGCTTTAGACAAGGATAGCTTTTCAGGTAAAGGGGGAAAAAAATCTCCATTGCACATGTAATTACATAGCAGGCTAGCCTGATCCTACTTTTCATCAAGTGGTTGCTTTCAGTTATTTCTAACAACAACAAAAAGCATTTCCGTACTGAATTCGTTTTATATATGTAAAATGAATTGTTCAGTCATTAGATCAATAAGCACTGGATAGAATGTCGAGTACTGTGGCTGGGTGATGGAGATACATAGAACATACATGGCTTTTTAACACTAATAATCATTAATGGATTGAGTAATAAAAAGCACCAAGAAGAAAAGCAGTTTCTGCTCTCTGTTTATACACAGGGCTATATACATATACCCTGGACTCTTCAATTTATTGGTAAGTTAAGATTATATATAGATGTAGTTCTCTCAGGTTGACACAAAGGTCACAAGTTCACCTACAGCACAGGCTTGAAGCAGTTTGGAGTCCATCTTAACCTTCTTTGCTGCCTGCTCCCCAAATTCCATAAATACTTCATCACCCCTCACGCTGATACCCCGGATGGTTCTGTCACCTTTAAACTGGTTCTTAGGGAAAGGCTGTTGGTGGGGGAGGAGTGTCGGTCAGGACCTGCTGCATGGGATTTTGTGCCTTGGTGGGACCATGAATGTTTGGGGAGCATTCCACTGTAGGACCTGAAGGCCGGCAGAGCTTCTCTGAGCCTTCTATGGAAATAACTCTTAGAGCAGGTGCCTGACACTCCGGCATGCTCACCTCAGTTGTGAGGTGTCTTCCAAGCATATGTGAATGATTTCCTTTTCTTACAAATGAGAGCAAAGTTATCCCCATAGTACTCGTCTCCAAAATGGTTTTTGAAGACAGTTTCAAATATCCACCAGCAGGGGTCACTCGATCATTGAAAGGCAAAGGTAGCATCCTAATAAGAGCCTCATGTGCTGTCTTAGGAAACAAAAGTGACACAAGAGCCATAAAAGGGACATACGTGCAAGTAAGAAATCATTATGAATTTATATAATGTGATCCTTTATCCTTTCCTGGAAACTGGGGTCGAACAGAGCTTACATCAGAAGTCGTAGATTGCACGTTTCCTTCGAGGCGATGAATGATAAAGATAACTTCGTGTACTCAAAAAAATTTCTCCATCAAAGTTGGATAAAACTCAAAGCACATTCCTTGCAGTTTGAGATATAAGACATATAATTGGAGCAAAAGCAGAGTCCCATTAAAAACCAAGCACCCTTTGGCTTATGCAAAACAGCTTTAGGTAAGATTTTAGGTTCTTTCTCAGGTAGGTCAGCTCCAGGTAATTGCAAAAAATTTTGGTAAAATTATTTAGCATGGAGAAGAGATGGATTGCTTTCTTTTCCATATCTTTTTGAGCTTTATTGAGTTATAATTGAAAAAGTGATAAAGTATAAAATGTGATGACTTGAATACACACACACACACACACACACACACACACACACACACACACTGTAAAAGGATCCCCACAATTGAGCTAATACATCTCCCACCTCACATGTTTATTTTTTTTGTATATGTGAGAAAACAAGTTCTACTCCCATCGCAAATTTCAATTGTACAATATAATACAGTGTCGTCAATAACAGTCACTATGTTATACATGAGATCTTCAGACCTTATTTATCTTTTAACTGAAATTTGTATTCTTTTACTAATCCAGTTTTCCCCTTCACACAGCCCCTGGCAACCACTATTCTCCTCTCTGTTTCTATAAGTTTGACTTTTTGGGGGGAATCCCACATGTAAGTGATACCATATAGTATTTATCTTTCTCTGACTGGCTTATTTCACTTAGCATAATGTCCTCCAGGTTTGTCCATGTTGTCAAAAATGGCAGGATTTACCTTTTTTAAAGGCTGAATTATCTTTCATTTTGTGTGTGTGTGTGTGTGTGTGTGTGTGTGTGTGTGTGTGTGTGTGTGCGTGTCTTCTTTATCCATTCATCCAGAGGTTGCCTTTTCATTTTTTTGATGGTCTCCTTTGTTGTGCAGCAGCTTTTTAGTTTGATATTGCTCCACTTGTTTATTTTAGTCTTTATTGCCTTTGTTTGTAGTGTCAAATTTAAAAAATCGTTGCCCAGCCAATGTCAGGGAGCTTCCTCCTTATGTTTTCTTCTAGGAGTTTTATGGTTTCAGACTTTGGCCATTGTCCCACTGTTATTCTTTTTTTTTCTCTTATAGATCCATATGCTCATGTCTCCTTCCTCCATCGAAGTAAAACCACTGAGATCATCCACTCCACTCTGAATCCCACATGGGACCAAACAATTATATTTGATGAAGTTGAAATCTATGGGGAACCCCAAACAGTACTACAGAACCCACCCAAAGTGATCATTGAGCTTTTTGACAATGACCAAGTGGTAGGTAGTTTAGAATTTCTAAGATGGCTTGGGGAATTATGGAGGTTTGTAGGAATGTCATGGGGGAATTAAAGAATTGTTTGTTCCCCTAGGGCAAAGATGAATTTTTAGGACGAAGCATGTGCTCTCCTATCGTGAAACTAAACTCAGAAATGGACATCACGCCCAAACTTCTCTGGTACCCAGTAATGAATGGAGACAAGGCCTGTGGGGATGTCCTTGTAACTGCAGAGCTGATTCTGAGACACAAGGTGCTTGCTGAGTTCTCACCCATGTGTTCTTTTAGAGTAGCTGCTTAAAAACAATTGTTAATAACTCCAGGCACTGTTTACTTGAACTAAAGGGATGCACTGACATTTCCCTATTTGTTTCTCAGGATGGCTCCAACCTTCCCATTCTTCCCTCACAAAGGGCACCAAATCTATACATGGTCCCGCAGGGCATCAGGCCTGTGGTTCAGCTCACTGCTATTGAGGTATGCCACTCTCTGTGTTTTTTGTTTGTTTGTTTTTTAATCAAATCAAATGGATGTGGTTGTAGAGCTGGACTAGTTCATACAGGAAGTGGAATCTTGCTATCCCCAACTTACTATAGAATTTGTTCAGCTTTTGAAATATTCATGGAAATAGAAAGCTTGACAAAGCAACAAGAACAAGTCAATTCTAGCATCACTGGGGGAATCTAGCGGTCTCATTTACAGGGAGCTGGTAGATTTCTGAGTTTTCTGTGTCAACTGGAGAACTGAGAGGGGGGAGACAGACTCAGAACAGCATGCTTCTGTGTACAGAGAGGAGGGGACTCAAGGGGGAGGTGGAGGTGGAGGATTGGAAGAGAATAATGGGAAATGTTGACATGTCAGACAATCGGAGCAGAGATGAGTGATGGAGCTAACTGGGCAGCTTGATGGACAGCGTGTGGCCTACTACCAAGGACATCTCCCCTGTGCAGCCACGCAGCTGTTACCTTGGAATCTCTGTTCTTAGGCTGTCTTCTAAGAATTCTCAAAGACTGAGGCAGATGGCTTTAAACAACAGCTATCATTTTTGAAAGCTTACATGTCAGGCACTGTTAAGAAGTTTACACTTGATTCTCAAAATAACCCTGTGAGGGATAATACATCAGTCCTGTGTGTAGATGAGACATAGAATTCACACACTGTTATACGGCACAGCCAGGATTTGATTTCTACACTCTCAACTGCTCTGCTGTTTCAGCAGTTCAGGCAGGAGAAGGAAAGGGGCAAATCTGCTTTCGCTGAATGACCCACAGGCTTTTAGGATAATATTCTCAGAAGTTTTAAGCAAACCTGCACTCTTAAAAAACTTACCAGTTATTAAGAGAGAATTTTCCCTATTGAATATTATTTTTAATATGCTGGTTATCCTTCCCTTCTCTTTACATTGTTTTCTTAGATTCTAGCTTGGGGCTTGAGAAATATGAAGAACTATCAGATGGCTTCTGTCACATCCCCCAGTCTCATTGTGGAGTGTGGAGGGGAGAGGGTAGAATCAGTGGTGATCAAAAACCTTAAGAAGACACCCAACTTTCCAGGTTCTGTTCTCTTCATGAAAGTGGTACAGTATCAAGACTCTGTATAGTCCATGTGTGTTGAGTAGCTGAATAGTATTTGAAATATGAATATATACACATCACATACATGCGCGCGTGCACACACACACACACACAGTTTATATATTTCTAAAATCTGATGACAAATAGAAAAACTGCCTTGTATTCAACTTATCAGTGATGTTTCCCCCTTAGATTCTTAACTTGTAGTGACGGTTTCTTAAAGTTTCAAACAACCCAGAGACAGAAATATCTATGAGCAATACTAACATATTCCTCCAATACTTTCCATCCATTCGGCTGTTCATTACAGGCTCTTGGTCAATGCCCTGAGGGCAGACTGTTAACCCTCCCTTGCGCTCTTGTAGGTGTACATGGAACAGAATTCTCTGGATAGGGACCGGCTGGATGGGGAAGGGGCAATTGTGAAAGAACCCATATGGGGTGATGGGGCCATACCCTAACAAGCCGTGACTGTACCCCACTTCCACATGCCCCTGGGATGACATCTACCTTGTTGCATCGAAATTACCCTCTGGTCATTACAAATGTGACAGCATCAGATCCAGTTCATAGCCCCCTATCCTAAACCCCATAATGCTTTAGAACAAGAAGAGGTCACTCAGTCATTCCACAATCTTTACCTTTACAAAAAAAAAAAAAATCTGTCTCTTTTTTTACTCTACTATAAAAGACATAAAAATACAGGCACTTCTTCAGTTTGATAGGGTAAAAAGTTCATAACCTTCTAGTTTCTTTTCTCATCCAAGTCATTTGATGTCTCTAGCACACCTGCTCTTGAACTCGAGAATCCTGTGGTTTAACTTCTCCTTTTAGAGACAAGGAAACTGAGGCCTAGAAAGGGGAAATGGCTAACTGAAGTCCCAGGGTGTCAAGCCACACCTCATGTGCCACAGTGACTATGCCAAGACTATAGCAACAGCAGCTACTGTTTGGTGCTAGCTGCATTTATACTAGCTGTATTTGGTCTTTAACCCATCAGAACAGGCATTTTCACTTCTCTTATGCCCATTTTGGAAGAAGCCGAGAGGTTAAGTGATTCACACAAGAGGACACAGCTAGCAAGTGAGTGGCCAGAGTTTGGACTTAGGTCCCTCCAACTCCGTAGCTCATGCTCTTCCCCTATAGCAGTGCAGATGGAATGTCACCTGGATGCTTTGAACCAGAACTCCAAAGTGGTTGCCCCTGGGCCACTCCCCACCCATCCTTGTCCACTTCCTAACCCCTTCTCACCTCCCAAGTCCTAGTCTGGAACCTAGCTTCAGGCAGCAGAGGTGAGGGGAGCCACCAGCTTCTATTCTGGTGCAAGGCCAGCGATGGAAATTCATGTGCACCACTCCCCAGGCAGGCCCCGAGACCAGCCCATGATTCCCCAGTTAGACAATGTCACCAAAGTCACCAAATTCCATGTGGAGGAACAGGGAAGCATCAAGGAAAAATGAGCATCCCATTTTGGCACTAAATTTCCAGGGCTAAAAGACTCCCAAACCACAGTTATTTCCCTTGAAGGTTCAGTTTTAGCTCAATCATTTCTAAACCCCAGCTCCATATCCTGTTACAGAGCAGAGCCAGGTACTAAGGTACTATTCTAAGCACTTCACATGCATTAATGCAACAAACCTACTATTTTCGAGGTGATAACTAGGACATAGAAAAGTTCCCTAAGGTCATACATTTCTTAATGGCAGAGGCAGGATTTAGGCCTGGGTAACCTGGCGCAGACTCATTCCTTAAAGCATTGTGGTCCTTAAAGCATTGCGGTCCTCGCCTAGCAAGTAAGTTACTGAACTACTTAGTGTGAGCCTCCTGGGCTATGCCAAATGGGCAAAAAGAACCTGAGTTGGTCCTTCCAGAGTATTTGTTGGCAAAGCTGCTCTTGTCAGGTCTTGTACAAAGTAATGATACTTACCTCTGTGACCCCCCCAGTTCTTGCCCAAGGAGGAATTGTACATGCCTCCGCTGGTGATCAAGGTCATCGACCACAGGCAGTTTGGGCGGAAGCCGGTCGTTGGCCAGTGCACCATTGACCATCTGGATCGCTTTCGCTGTGACCCTTATGCAGGAAAGGAGGATATTGTGCCACAACTCAAAGGTAAAATACAAGTCTATAAATAACATTCGGGGACTTTTCACACACGATCAGACTGAATCTTTACAAACTTTCTCAAAGTAAATATTTATTGTCCAGACTTGGCAGATGAGGAAACAGTTTGGTTTACAGTCAGCTGTGTAACTTTCCCAAGGTAACATAGTTAATAAGTGGCAGAGCTAGACTTGAATACTGGCCTAAGAGACTTGCTTTCTCTTAGTCTGGTTCATTTTTTAAATCTTTATAATGGGGATAATGGTACATATTTTACCATATTATTCAGGGATTAAATGAGATCATGAGTGTAAAAGGTTTAGCCCACTGCCTGGCATAAGGCAGGTGCTTAGAAAATAAACGTGTCTTCCCTCCCCTCCTTTATGTGCTACGGTCAAGCTATCTTCTGAGGTACCCTGCCTCTGGATGAATATAAGACTTCTTTTTCAGAAATGTTCATTGCTTCATGAACTTTTCTTATAGTCTAGCAGGCAGACAAGAAAATGGGTGATTGCTGTCTGGTATGATCAATATTTTGATGGGGAAATACAGGGCCATCCCCCACTCCATTCTGTGAGCATTGTCGGGGAGGATCTTTATTTTAAGTTGCTTTCAACCTGTTGTCCCACCTCACTAATGCATCATAACATTGTGATAGAACTTGAAAGATATTTCATTGTCATCCATCAAGGAAAAAATAATACCTACTGAGTTTAAATGACTTGCCTTAGGTCACATAATTAATAGGTAAATGATAGAGTGAGGTGTGAAACTTACCTTAGAGTTCCATTATAAGTAATAGTTAATGGTGTTTTGCTGTTGTTCATTTGGTAATGACTTGTTTTTAGCTTAGCATGTGCCAGAGACTGGGGTAAGGGCTAGGGACTGGGTTGCATCAGTGAACAAGGTCCCAGGGCCCCTGACCGTCGAGAACTGGCACTCATTTAGCTGATCATTGGTAGCCTCAAGACTGAGCAGATGAACTGTGCCACTGACCAGTTCTATTTAATCTTTCATAAGGTTTGACATTGCTATTACAGAGCCTCTTAAAGTCATCTGCTGTGTGGGTCTGAGTACACTGTATCCCTGATTCAGAGAAGAGGAAAAAATGAAATCTACAGTCACACTTAAGCAAAAATCCTACATGTGTTTATCCATAAGTTTTTCAGGCAAAGAAATTTTGTGCTGATTTGATGGTGCCTAAGATAGCAACATTTTTGTAACCCCTAGGATTAATGTAACTGCAGCCTTGTTACATTGGGTTTACTAAATGGAAAGAATTACCACTCCTAGTGTTTTTCAACTGCTTTCAAGAGAGAAAGTTCTTTGATATGAGTATGTGAACTCATTAGGAAGGGACAAATGCTGCAAACTTTCTCTGGCTCCAGAATTGCTTGTATGGGCCTGTTTGTGTCTATTGCTCGGGGGCAGGTTGGGCCCAGGGCAGAGATCTCCTGGTTAGTCATTTTACCTAATTAATATAAAGTATGATCAAGGTTTCAGAGAGCACTTATAGAGAAAAATCCTTAAGAAGTGTGGGGAACATAATGTTCTCAAAACCAGAACCTATTATTTTGGATCTGTGTGGTACTGTCTTAAAACCATTGCCAGGGTAAGAGTTGTGGAACTACTTGGTTGGCCTTTATGCTGGAAGCACAGAGAATAACTTTTCCCACTGTCCTTGAGGCTTTGTTTACTGGAGGATGGTAAAGTAGAGAACTGATATTATAAGAAGGAATTTGCATACAGTTGTGTTCCTGCATCCCTGCCCATCTGGTGTCACTTTCTGTGTTGTTGCTGTTGTCAGGAGTTGTGGGGAGCTATCTTGGAAATGAGGAGACTGCTGATAGATTGGGGAAATGGTGCCACAAGACTACAACAACCTAGCATAGCAACTGGCATATCATAGATGCTCAATAAATGTCAGTTTTTCCTGTCAGCCCAATGTCTTCCTTATCATCCTCTGACATTTATTGAACGTCTACCCTGCTCTGGCTCTGGTATGATAGTTAAAATACAAGTTTTGGTCTCAGACAGACCTAGATTACTCATTTCCACTTACTACTATTTGTTTAACCTGAAGCGAGTGACTTGCTTTCTCTTAGCCTCAGTTTGTTTTTTAATCTTTATAAGAGAGATAATGGTACATATTCTATAGGATTTTTAAGGAATTAAACAAGTTCATGAAGATAAAGGGCTTAGCCCAATGTCTGGCATGTGGTAGGTACCTGGAAAATGTGTCCTTTATGTCCCATATGTCAATTTTCTGGGTGGGTTAAATAGAAAGTTCTTTTGGCTTGGCAGAGTTTGCTCGGTCTGGGTTCTGGCCTCCTGTTGGATGTCTGGCTGCCCAATGCCTGTTCCGTGAATGGTAGATGTAACTCTCACCCTCACCCCCTCCCTAGGCTTAGGCTTTGGCACCCCTTTAACTGAACCAAACCTGGTGAGCCCAGGGGCTGCTCCTGAGCCCTTGCTCCAACCCCAAGATCCAGAGCCACACATATCCTGGAAATTATATAAAGTCAGGGAGTGTGAGCCAACGCAACTTCAGACCTGAAATGTGTAGCTATTCATCATTCTTCTTTGCTTTTCTGTGTCTTAAAACAGACTCCAAGAAAAGGAGGCTTCTTTAGATGTAGATCTTCCCCCACACCGCCCCCACTTGCACACCTCTGTTGACACAATTCTTTTTTGAGCATTTTCTGTGTATAGGCACTGGGCTAATTGTCCATGTAGTCCCCTAAAAATATCTAAAACCATATAATATTTTGGGAAAACTGATGAACTGTTGGGTTATTTCCTATATTCGAATGTGGTCGTCTCCATTCAGTAGTCTTATCCAGAAGTAAAATTTACCGTTCACTCTGTGGCTGTTAAAATTGAACTTGGAATATTCACCACTGTATTTTTGTAAGTATGTAAGATTATGAAATTGTCTTGCAGCCTCCTTTATGTCTACCCCACCCTGCCGGGATATTATTATTGAAATAGAAGACACCAAACCATTACTGGCTTCGAAGGTAGGCTTCAGAACTGATCATGGGATAATGTCAGTTTTATCTTCTAGGTGTCTAAGCATTGGATGACTTTAATCAAACAACCATTCAATGCAATTAAAATAATAATAATAAAATAATAATAAAGAATTTAAATCTTGCCCTCATCAAAAGTTATGATGATACTGTGTGGACTAATGTTCTCTACCCTCAGTTGCCTGGGATACTTAAAATAATACCCATGCCCATGCCCCACCTTCTGAAAGGGACCTAGATATCAGTGTATTTTAAAATCTCCCCTAGTTATGCTAATATGCAGGCAGGACTGAGAATCACTAGTGTGGACAGTCTGAGTAATATCATTTGCTAGAATAAGAAATTTCAGGAGCAAATTTACAGCACTGCAACATTTAGAAGAGGCATGTGTGTAGCTCACCAGTTTTTTCTCTACATGAAGCAGAAGTGTCATGGATTTTTAATGACCTTACTTGTCAATGTATGGGATATCCCCGATTTTTATATTCACTGTGGTTTTGAAGTCAAGCAATTGTTGGAAATGATCACTCAGAACCCTCTTTTAAGATTATTGCAGCCAATTCTACAAGAAGGAAATGGGGAGGGGGTCTCAGCCCAGAGAAAAGAAAACATCAAATATCTCCCTGTTTCTGTTGGCATTTATGATGGACTTTCACAGCATGTTTTAGTGTGCAAACTGGCCAAAAAAATGCACATGATTGCATTTTAATGTGTTATGTCCGTAAACAGTGCCTTAAAAAAAAATCCACTTCCTTCCCACTGTGTTAAACTCACCAACAGTTGGACCATGATAAATATGACGTCCAGAGCCAGCACTGTTTAGCAGTGCATTTGATTCTGTTCTCCAAGAATCTTCCACAGTCACAAATGAGAATAACAAATTCGCAAAACTACTATGTTCACTTTGTAAACGACCCCAGATCTTTTCAATACAACAATAGTAGCCTAGGGAGAACTTAAATAAAATGCTATTAAGATCCTTTATGTACATTTTTACAACACTCTGGGAAAAGGCAGGAAAAAGGAACCCACTCTGTAATCTGCCTCCACCCTTTCTACCTCCCATTGTCAATCAGTTCTTATTTGTGCATGCTGTGAACTCTGTAGCCCTAGGTATCAAGGACCAAGAAGAAGAAAGCCAATCCTTGCCTCTATTCTTTATTCATTTCATATTTAACAGATGACTAGGTTACTATAGCAACACATTGTGAAAGTTCAGTTTACATCTAGAATTTAAGCGGCAACCTAGGAGCGCTGGGGATGGTAGTAGCAGTCATCGGTGAGTAGTAACTCACTGAATTATGAATGACTTTGATCAGCTTGCTTTCCTAACACTCAGTTGAGTACTCTGTGTTGACTGGTTGGAACTCCTTTAAAAAAACTAATGGCACCAGTTCACCAGGGAAGATAGTGCACATTTAAGCAAAGTGAAATGAGCAAAGCTGAGTCAATAACAAGCTTGCTGAAGTCCTATATGACATGTACATGTAGTCTTATACATGCATACATGCAACAAACACACATACATGTACATTACATGTATGTGTGATGTGTTTTTACATGTGTGTGCAATGTGTGTGTGATGTACATACTATCTCAATCCAATCCTTTTATATGGATTTAAATGAAGAAAATAGATCCAAACTAACTTTGCCGTTGATGGGAGCTGGAGGCTATGGCTTTGGAACCCACACCCTGCGATGCCTGTGAGAGCTCTCAGCAAACGGGCTCAGCACTACCGCAAGAAAAGGGAGAAATAAGTATTTGGGGAGAATTGGTAAGGAAGTGCTATCCAGATAACATGGACATTCCTACATAGCCATTTCAACACTTGCCTTCCAATTCCAGTGCTTAAGCAGTATGTCTACAGCACTCGGCAAAATGGTTTCTCCAACGACAGTGCATGTATGTATGATGAGAAAATGCATGAGGCTGCCTGGGACTGCGGGGACCTCGGTCTAAAGACTTGAATTCCCTTTCGGATCCTTTCTCTTAGTAGATTTTGGAGTGAAAGACAATCTTTAAACAAATGTGATTGTTTTAAGCCGAAGAGCATTTGGATATTATAAAGCAAGTTACTTCAATTGCTCCAGTTACTTTTCATATGAACTAATGAGCAGGAGGGAGTGCATAAATTCTCCCATATTAATCTTAACCTTTTAAATCAGCAGTTTGTTTTGAATAATGCCTTTTAAATCATGAACTACTCTCTTCTTTAAAATGATTTTGAATAGCTGAAAATTGATGTGAATAAACAGACTAAAAATCTGAATTCAGGAACCATTCAGAATGTGAAAGTGCTTTGGACATAAAATCCCTCTCTCCAAAATCTCAATTTGGCTACGATGATTTAACCCTTAATCCTGCTTTGGTATGAATCTAATAGAAAGAAGTGTTATATCTATCTGACTCTCTGTCTATCTTGGCAATTCTGTGTGCTGAACAAAAGTCACTCTAGAAAATACCAAGGGGCATTTTCTATAAGAAGCCCCGTGGCCACATCACACAGGCTCTGTAGAGAGCACCTGTTATGAGCCATTGTTCTCTCCTCCCAATAGACATGCACTTGAAGTTAGGATTTCAGAGAGGGGGTCTGAACAGCAATCCTTCAAACTGTCCCCAAGGGCAAGCTTAGCTAATGTTCCAACAGGTCCTAAGGGAAAACTCAAGCCCACACGTCCTAGCTCACTGTTCTCTCACCTCTCGGATAAGCCTTGAGATCAGGGGTAGATACTCCATGCAGAAACTCAAATTCATATTTGGCCAATGAGAGACTTGACATCTTAGAGCAATTTTGACGAATGAATATGTATTTGCTGCTATAATGTAGGCACAGTGGAAAACCAAGAAAAGGTTGTGACAGGATGATATTGTGATCATGCCAGAAATAAACACACTGTGACAGGAGTTTTTGAAGGAATAAGAATTAGGCCAAGTTGGGCATATGCTCAAAAGGTTTGGGACAGGGAGGTGCGCAGCTGCACTGCACCTCCTATGTGACCACTGCTGGTGACAGAGAGATGCTCTAACTCCCTTGAAACATGGGACATGGGTGACTCCCTCTGAACCTTTCATTTTAACACTGTTTATAACACTTTGCACATTTTCAGAGAAGAAACCAATGGGGTCTGTTTAATTATGAGATCATCTTGAATTAAATAACTCAAATAGTCCATTAAAGTGTTGATCACATAAAGCATGCATGAGAAGTGATTTCTCCTCTCTTTCTCTTTAAACCTAATGCTCATGGGATCTCCGTATCTGTGTGACCTGTTACATGGTTTGCCTCTTCTGCCCATACCTGTGATGAGCAGCTGACAGAAAAGGTAACTCTTGTACCCATTGTGTTAGACTCAATATGCATGTATTTTCTTCCATAAGAAAATTTTCCTAAAGAAAACTTTTTTAAATCTAGGGCGAGTTTACTGAACCACACAAAAAAAAATAACTGTGCATGCACGTGTGTTTACATACATATACTGTGTAGATAGAAAAATAGCTTACATGTTCCTTCTTCCTTGCCCCCAGACTGAATAGGAAGCTGTGTTTGGGTGACACTCTGTACTTTTGGCATTATCACTCTTTTCCAGATATATTAAAAGAAGCATTTGCTGGGCCTGATGAGGATCTATTCTTGTTATAAATCTGAGTGAGATTTATAGCAGCCTCTTCTAAACTATAGCCTTCGGAAGTTTGAATGTTCCACAAATGCAAAAGTGACACTGATACGCTGTTCCTTCTGCCCAACCAAGAACCACCCAGATAAACCAGAGATTCTCAACACTGGTTTGCACATTGAAATTGCCTAGGGACTTAGGAACTGGGCACCCAGGTCTCACCCTGGTCTGATTGAATCAGTATCTCCAAGGATAGGCTAGGAGTCACACGTGAACCTTTGATTTTATCATTTACAAAGCTCTTTCTCCCCATGACACTTGATTTCCAAAACAAACCTCTGAGGTAGATGGAGACAGGTAGTCTTATTATCCCACTCACTGGATGAAGAAATTGATGCTCTATGACATTAAACAGCTTGCTCAAACTGGTACAGCTTGTAACATAAGGGATAGAACTTGGATTAGAACCAGTTTTTCCAACTCTTAGCTTAGTGAGCTTTGTTTTACAGGGCATTGCTGGCTAAAGGGTTAAGGAAATAAAATAGTAGAAAATATAATGGAGGTTTTACTTTAATCTGTGCTCTGTATATGTAACTGTCAAGTCAAGAGGATAAAAAAGTAAAAACAGACAAAGAAATTGTGTCTGTAGAATGTAAGAAAATCATCTTGTATACCTGTGAGCATTAAAGCCAAACATATTTCATTGGCCAAGGATCATTTCATCTCCAGCTTCTGGATAGAAGAATCGTGAATGCTATATCCACTGTGCATGTAAACAAAAGTTATGTAATCTTACTTGTTTCAGGTTCAGAAGCACCTGCTTCTCTTACCTATTACACATGGATTTTCTTGCATTGACTGGAAATCAAGGTCATTACTAAAGATTTTTACATCTTGACTCTTTTTTAGGAGGAAGAAATCATTGACTGGTGGAGTAAATTTTATGCTTCCACGGGAGATTTTGAAAAATGTGGACAATATCTTCAGAAAGGCTATTCCAAACTCAAGGTACCTGGGCCTGTGCTGCTGTGGATGAGGGAATCAACATTCACTCAAACTGGCCACAGACAATGCTAAGCAAAAGACTGAAAAGTCCAGTGGTGGGTGCTGATGGGGAGGAGCCAGGAGCACTTCTGATCCCCTAGTAAGCCCTCCTTGCAATAGGCTTTAGCTTTACCAAGATTCTAGGAGCTTGAGGGCAGCTTTTGACTGTGGTTAAATGACTACCAGTTTGGGGGTTGGGGGCTTGTGGCAAAGGACTGGAAATGGGTTGGTACCACACTAATTAGGCCAACAATTGTCCATTTTGACCCAAAAAGACCTAAAAGTCATTGTGTTCTTGCAGAAAAGCATAAAATGTTACCATGCTTCATTCTGTCCTCCAAATGGCCATCAGTTTCACTAGCTAAAAAGTTGATTCTGTTACATATATGCAACACAGAATCACAACCACAGCATGTGTGTCTAGGGGGAAGACAAGCTATGAGCTAGGAAGGTCTGACCGTGATCTTCCTCTTAAGTGTTGAGCTTTCCAATTCTTCATTCCATCTTTCAGACTGAATGCACTCAAGTAGAAGCAAATGCAAAACTTTTCAGACGAATAGGAGAAAAAATCTTTCAAATGAGAAATATCTAGGCATTAAAATGATTTTCTCCACCAAAGTGGAAAAACCCACATCCTTTCATATTATTGTCATAACATCTCAATGCAGCTTAAGAGACACCAGTATTGAATCGATCTGGTGGATCAATAACACAGTCTACCCTCCCTCCTTCATTTTGTCTCTCCTTCTTTTCCTTCTTCCCTCCTTTTATAATTATATGCACCTCTGTAGACTACCACCAAGACAAGGCAAAGAGCATTTCCATCACCACAAAAAACTCCTTTGTACCCTCGTTCGGTCAGTTCCCCACCGTCTTCCATCCCTCCCCGCACCACTGCCCTGACTTCATCACCATAGATTGGTTTTGCCAGTCTTTATACTTCATATAAATGGACTCATACAGTGTGTTTTGTGTGTGCATCTGGCTTCCTTAGCCCAACATCATAGTTTTGAGATCTCTCATGTTGTCTTATGTACAGTAGTTTGTCTTTTTATCCATTGTATGGATATGCCACAATTCATTTTTCCATTCTCCTGATGATGAAGCTGACATGGACATTCTTGTACCATGTGGATATGTTTTCGTTTCTCTTGGATGATTACCTACGAGTACAATTTCTGCATCATAGAATAGGTGGAGATTTAACTCCATAAGAAACCACCAGGCATTTTTTCCGAAGTGGTTGTGTTTTTCTACACTCCTCCCAGCCATGTAAGAGTTCCAGTTGCTCTATCACGTCATCCCTTTAGTATCAGCAGTCTTTTAGATTTTTAGACTTCATCTGTATTTTAATGAGAAATTAAAAATCTGTTAATGATTTTCAGATATATGATTGTGAACTAGAGGATGTAACAGAATTTGAGGGCCTGACAGACTTCTCAGATACTTTCAAGTTATATCGAGGCAAATCAGATGAGAATGAAGACCCTTCTGTGGTCGGAGAGTTTAAGGTGAGTAAAACGTGTGCTTTTCCTGTTTAAAATCCAACTTTTACTTTCTTTATAGACCTAGGATAAAAGACAACCAACCCTAGGGCAGGGTCATGTCCTCTGACATCTGAAAGAGGCTAGAAGGTGCTGATGAGGGCAAGGGCACTGGGGTTCAGGGACAGACACTCAAAGCCATTCTCAGTATCCTTCTCTCTGCTCATGCCAATGAGTCTTGAATCCAATAGATTCAGCCTCTCCAAGTTCTAGTTCCCTCTCCCATCCCCACAGCCCCCTCCCAGGCTTTCAGCCAGGCAATTGTGGCAACTTCTCAACTGATTGTCCTTGCCACCTTTCTGGTCCTACTCCAGTTCATTCTTCAGGCAACCAAATCCTGTCACATTTCTTGACTACTTAAAAATATCATTTGGGTTTCCACCAGATCAAGGTTCAGCTCCTTCCTAAGGTGGAGATGGTGTTTCACACGCTGCTGAGCTACTTGTCTCCTTTGCCACCGTACCCTCCTGCTCAGGAGGCCCTCGGCCAAGCCTCTAGCACACCTCGTTGTCACAACCCGGAGCGCTGAGACAGGCTCTTCTCCCTTCCCTGGATGCCCTCTTTCCCTCTTTGTGGTCTGGCAAACTCCTAGTCATTCTTTTAAGCCAGCTCAAATGTCCCATTCTTTGTGAAGTGTTCCTGTTCCCTTCCCTGGTTGCTCCTAGAAGAGTGACTCACTTCTGCTGTGGGCTCCCACAGGTCTAGGTTCCTGCCCTGTTAAACCACCTTTCACATTGTAGGTATCCGTTTTCATCACTGCCCCTCCCTCCAAACACACTTGGCACATCTGGGCAGTGTACTTCCTAATCTTTTCCAAAAGCTAATCGATCAGAGTAAGATATACTATATGTGGTCTCAAAATTCCTCTCATTACAGCTTCCCACCAAGCAACCAAAGATGGCATGAGAGTCAAACCTATTTAATGTCCTTGTACCAGACTGGGTTCCTTGAGTTCATTTATGAGTCAGTCCCCAAACCTGGCACATGTTAGGGGCTTACTTCATGCTGCTTTATTACATGAATGTAGCTGGAGCTAAGACCCATGTGCTCTGAATCTAACGTTAAGTGTTTATCTTGTACTTAAGCTGGTTTTAAAATGAAATATACGTAGCCTCTCAAGCTGATGGTTCACTCATTCAGAAAGCATTTACTGTGTGCCTGCTACACACCTAGCTCTGTGTTAGGTTCTGGACGTTGAGTGACGAACAAGACATAATTCCCATCCTCAGAAAGCACACAGTCTAGTGAAGAATATAGAGACGATAAATAGACAATTGCACCACAGACGTCAGTGCTGTGACAGTGGTGAGTGTAGGGTTAGATGCAAAAATTACAGGTGACATACCCATCCCAGGGCCAATCAGGGAGGTTTGCTGGAAGAGGTGACACCTTTCTGTTGAGACATGAGGAATGAACAAAAGTTTTCCTGGGAGTGGCAGGGAGTTTAAGCAAAGGGAAATCACCCTAGTACTTAGTGTTTAAAAAATAATCACTTTACTCCTGTCTTTCAAGTATGTGCCAGATTTCCCTCCTCACTACCACCTTTTCCATCATACTGGTCCAAGGTACCTTCATTCCTTGCCTAGATTTTTGCATGGTCTCCCTGCTTCTACCCTGCTGTTTCTTCTCCTCTGTAATCTATTAAATACTTTATTGTTATTTCACTTTACTTACTGAAAATATGCAAAGTGCAATGTACATTGTTTCTTTCCCGAAAGGCAGCCCTTCCTTGCCAATGGCACAATCCCTATGGCTATTCCTGAGTGTCCTGGGGGAGGAGGGGGTCACTGCCCAGGAGCCCGCTGCTCAGGTCCCCCTGGGCTCTGTCAGTATATCTGTGTGTCTCTCTCTTAGGGCTCCTTTAGAATCTACCCTCTGCCAGATGACCCCAGCGTGCCAGCCCCTCCCAGGCAGTTTCGGGAATTACCTGACAGCATCCCGCAGGAATGCTCGGTTAGGATTTACATTGTTCGAGGAATAGAGCTCCAGCCTCAGGACAACAATGGCTTGGTAAGAGTTTGGGTGTGGAGCCTTCCCTGGTAGCAAGATAATTACAGTCATCAGCCACCATAATTGTCATGTTCTTTCTTTTGGGGCATCTGTTATCTCACTAGGGGAAAGATATTCTATCAAAACAAGGTATTCGAAGAGGATTGTCCCAACAGGCACTAATCTAGGAGCGTGAGGGCTCTCTGGATCTCTGGCTCATCCTCCTCATTTTACAGATAGAACCTGGGAGGAGGAGATTTGCTCAGTCACTCCTCCCTGCCACGGCCTGGTCACCTGCACTGCTTCCCTGTAGGCTTGCCAGCTGCATGCCACCAAAAAGGAAACGATGTTCAGACCTTGTCTGAGGCAGGCGGGTGCCATGGCCACCGCCTTTTACCCAGTTTGGGATTGGGTGATGTGGCACACCTGAGTCGATCCCAGAAACTGACTGAAACCTTCACCCCATGGTGACATAACATGCCATCTGTTTTGTCCTCACAGTGTGACCCTTATATAAAAATAACACTGGGCAAAAAGGTAATTGAAGATCGAGACCACTACATTCCCAACACCCTCAACCCAGTCTTCGGCAGGTAAGGTACTCCCTAAAAGTTTTCCTGTCATTCGTTTCCTCCTAGCACATGTGTTAAAAATGTGGTCTGTGCCCCACTCTGTTCTAGGCCCCGAAACTATGAACTAGGTAAATATTCTAGTCAATGCGGCAGGTAATAAATATATAAATGCACAAAGAATTTCATGGAAATGAAAAATGCTGTAAAGGAAAAAAAAAGCAAGTCATGAGATGGGCTCCTCTGAGAGAGATTTGCTCTGAGTCTTGGGGACAGGAGTGGCTGGGGCAGGGATGGTCCAAGTCCCAGATGTCCAATAAGTTTGTGGGTTCCAGACAGGAAGGATATGCAGGGCAACTTACTTGTCGTGACAGTGTGGTTCTCATTCCCTGAATCCAGGTTGGGCTCTGTTTTCTGGGATGTTTCAATTCCATCATTTTGATCTAATGAATGTATTACTGACCTTGTCATCAAGACTAAGGAGGGGACAGAAGATAGAGGGCAAAATGTCCTGCTCTCTCTGACTTCTGTTCCTGAAGATTCTTGAAGTAGCATTGTTTTCTTTATTGCTACCTCTTGAGACTTGTTTCTGGGCTATTCCACTGATTTCATCAGTACCTTCTCAAGGATAAGACAAATCCAAGTGACCTCTAAATAGGACCAGCATTCTTCAGCTATAAGCTGCATCTACATTTACCAATGGTATTATTATCTGACCTTTTACTTTGTGCAGACGTAATGCTAAGCTATTTATAAAAAACATCTCAAAAATCTCACAAATCTAGTTACACTCATTTTACAACAGAAGAAACTGAGGCACAGAGAGAATCAGGACCTAATGTGCCTAGCTGGTTAGAGGCAGGGTCAGGATTCGGACCCTCGCCATCTAATTCAGAGTCTGCGTGGTTTTCACACTACTCTCTCTGTAGCTACCACCATCTGATTTTCATCTCCATGTCAAACCTCATAACTGGGCAGGGCAGGAGTGAGCAGCCCACTTTACAGGTGAGAGAAACAGGCTCCGAGAGCCCTGTCAGCAGTGCTAATCCATGATGGGGCGAAGATTTAGGTAGAAATCCCTGACTCCATGCCTCAGGTTTTTCCAGCACCCTTGGTAATGCTTCGTATTCATGGCAAAGCCACCACCTTTAGAAAAATGTTCTTTGTACAAAACATTTGTAAAAACAGTGTTATTTCCCCAGAACCTCGCCAAGTGAGAGAATATTGTGTTCTTATCTGACACGTGGCCTATCTGTTCATTTCTGGCTTTACTATCTTGCCATTCTCTTCTTTTCTGCTCATGTTTGTTGGCTTGTGCCCTTCTGCGTTCTCTCTCTCACGCATTCATGTGTATGTGCATGCACATGCACACACACACACACACACACACACACAGAAAGTCTTTGTCACTCAATCAGTTCTCTCAGGTTCACACACATCATTTTCCCCTAGCTCACACTCCATAACACACATGCCCGGGGACCTCACACTCACTCAGCTCCCGGGTACACACACGCGCACACCCTCTGTGCTGCACACCCCAAGGCCATGTGCCGGGGCCAGGGAGTGGAAGTAATCCTCTGGCACGGCAATATGATCATTTTCCTTTTCTTCCGCTGATCCAGCCCTGAGGTCTAGACAGGAAAAGGCACGCAGGGCAGGAAGGAGGGCTTCATGTGAGGGAAACAGGGAAGCAGGGAAGGCCAGCCTTTAAGGGAGAAAGGCGGCCTTGTCTGAACTGTTTGTATCAGAGGAGCCAAGCACAAGCTTAATTAAGTGACAGGAAAAGCCCTGCTCAGAGCCACCCAGGGAAGAAGTGATGTTGTCAGGCTCTACTTAGCCAATCCTTGTCTGGCAGGTATGCAGGCTGCCCGCCATCCAGCTGGGGTGGCCAAGGAGTTGCTGGAGCTGCAACCCCTCAGACGGCTCCAGTCCCTGGCCTCAGTCTTAGGGGGCGACTTTCTTCTTAATGAGACTCTCGGGAACTCTGGGACAGGACTTCAGGAAGGGGCAAAATTCCTGTCCTCAGCCATCATTCAACATAATCCTACCACATCATGGCCTCTGAGTCAAACTCAATGGGATGTCAGTGTCTTCCATAAGATGTTAATTGGTGTTGGAAGAAAAAGTACTTCTTCATCCAACCTGGGTTAAAAAGATAACTGCAGGACTTCTCAGAGCTTTTGGTTTGCCCTTAGGAATGCTAAGATAGTTGTTTCTCAGTCTTATTTGACCAAAGAATTCTTTTTCTCAAGGGACACATATTACCTGTCCCTTGAATCCAGTATCGAATCGTGGTGTTATGGGCCACATGTGGATACAGTGCTTCATCTGTGGACATGATTCAAGCACCTTTTCTCATGTGGCTCTTGGCCTCCTATAGGCCCCTGTCTGGCTGCAGCTGTCTAAAACAGTCACTGAGATTTGTCTAGAAGACATCCCAGAAGCTTTTCTCTGGAGCCACATAGACACACACCCTTTCACTTATATGGATTAACATTCCTGGCTTTTGGGGCAGGATCTCATCTACACACCAGAGTGCAAGGAAAAGGGGAGGAGAGAGGCAGGATGGCAGGGTCTTCTCACAGTTTTCTGCCAACAAAATTTATTGAGTACCTACTGTAGGATCCCTACCTCGGTGGACAAGGCAAACTCAGGACCAAACCCTGCGCTCTGGAGTTTGCGCTGTTCAGTTTATCTCTCTCAGAAACGGCACCACATTGCTCACCTGCCACAGAAAGTGCCATTTGATTATTTTTATCTTTATCTCAGGAATCTTTGCACTTAATACAGATGCTATATGGCATATCCACAGGATCTGGGAGGAGAGTGACAGCCTTTGCATAATGCCATGTTGGTGCACTCCACTCACACTCTTCCCACTCCCATGTTTTTGTGGGGTGAGTCAGGATGTTTCCTGGGGTGGTGGTCTCTATTGAGACGGAAGAGAGAACAGAGCGAGGCACAGATTGGGGGCTGTAAATCTGGGTGTTTACGCCTTGCTGATATCCCAGCTGGGTAGAGATGCCTGGGTCCCCCAGTTAATAGACATGTGATAATAATGTTAATATTATAAATAGTTATTATTAGTATAGCTCTTGGGTTTTGAGCAATGCATTCATGCCAAATGCTTTCTAAACATTTCTTCACTTGACCCTTTAAGGTAGGTATTATTATCACCATTTTTCAGATGAGAAAACTGAGCACAAAGAGATTAACCAACTGGCCAAGTAAATCCAGAGCTAGTAAGCAGCAGAGCTTGGATTTGAACTTGGATATTTAAAGCTCATGATCATCTCCTGAGCAAGTGGATAGTCTCTTGTTGTCCTTATTACTAATCTGCACTACTTATCAAGCACCTCCACCCACTACTACCTGCCTGATTATCCTAGTCGTGATGTTCTCCATCCGCAGCCATAGCCACTGCCCAGGGGCTCTCTGCACAGAGCCTTGGTGTTTGGCGAGATACCTCGATGGGATTCACAGAGACGCTAACCTTGCATTTGTTTATTTAGAATGTATGAACTGAGCTGCTATTTACCTCAAGAGAAAGATCTGAAAATTTCTGTCTATGATTATGATACCTTTACCCGTGATGAAAAAGTGGGAGAAACAATTATTGATTTGGAAAACCGATTCCTTTCCCGGTTTGGATCCCACTGTGGCATACCTGAGCAGTACTGTGTGTAAGTCGCTTTGGCCATAAATGTAGACAATTTGCTCCACCTAACGTTAACCTAGGAAAGCTGTGGCTGTCTATCTTAGTGCCTGTCTTCATGGAGCCACTGCTCCTTTGAGTCAGATATATGCTGCTTTTCTTAACAGGATTCTTTTAGAGAAAATCGGGGCGATAGCATTGCCCAACTCCAGGAGGTGACATTCACAGTGGAGTCTGTATAAAACGTTGGCCCCTTAGAGGCACAGTGCTCTGCGGGGATTGTATAGGGAGCAGTGCTCAGAAAACCCCAGTGCCCTCAGCCTCTTTTTGTGAGTTCCCCCTCCTTGATGCCAGGGACTGAGGGCCGGCAATGTTTGGTGACAGGAATTCCCTCCCCAACCCCCCGCCCCTCCCTACCACTGCCCCAACTGATCAATTTTGTGATGTCCCTCTTTATCTGAGTGCTTTTCTACAGTACCTAATGAGATATAGCTTACCGGTCCTAGTCTATGAATTTGCCTATTAGGATCATGGCAATCTCAGTCAAACTCCAAAGTTTTACAAAGGAGGAAATTGAGGGAGAAAAAGGAGATCAGTCAGCTGAGGCCAAAGTAATTGTGGATTTTAGGTCTCTGAAATAGATTTCTAGTCAAAAGCTGAACTATAGAGCCCATTCTCATCTCCCTCACTGCTTGGGGGCGCCTATCAGCTTGTCAGTATGCATGTAATGACCCCAAGAAGAACCTGTGTGCCCTGTAGTAACTCTGGGTGTGGGGTGTTATTCACAGTTCTGGAGTAAATACATGGCGAGATCAACTGAGACCAACACAGTTGCTTCAAAATGTAGCCAGATTCAAAGGCTTCCCACCACCCATCCTTTCTGAAGATGGAAGTAGAATCAGATATGGAGGACGAGACTACAGTTTGGATGAATTTGGTAAGATGTTGTCATTGATCGCAAGCCAGTTACAGTTATAAATCAGTTATAAACCCATTCCTATTGCTGGATTTGCTTTGGGGAGGGGGATGGGCAGAGCAGTACTCCCATCATACCACAGGGGACTCCACACACATGACTATCAAACAAAAGACCCATTATAATAGAGTTTTACTGTCATGTCAAGTTTCGAAGTGGGCACATTTTCTTGTCTGTCTTTTGTTTTACTTCAACTTTTAGGTCATAACCACTTGAACTTTGAACACAAAGTCCTCGTAATTAACTAATTTCCATGTAAAGCAAAAATGCTCAGATAGTGATGCAAGAATTTCTCTTCCAAGTTTATTCTATCATTCTTCTAGCCTTTCTCTGAGAAACCTCAGCAATCTTAGGGTTGGTTCAGTGAATCTGCCAAGTTCACATCTGGCTCACGTCCAAACTTGGGGTCTTCCTCTTTCCCAAGCAGTAATTTATAATACGATCTGTCCTGCACATAAACAGCTAGCTGTATTGTGACATAGACTGAAATAAGCTTGGTAGAGCATAAGAGCTATGAGATAATTCTGTGTTTTGTAAGGAGGGGTGGCAGTGGGACTGGCCTTGAGGGTTCATGGGATATCCAGAGGAAGCCGAGCAAAGACACACAGGAGTGAAAATACTTCCTGATCCTCAGCTATTTATCCTTGACATTGTAAGAAGCTATATTTTGTTTTTCCATTTGAAGACAGTCAATGTCAGGGATGATCAGATGTTTAAGAAATGTTGATACTGCTGTTAACATGAGAACTTACAAAGGAGATAGGGAATAAACTGGCAAACAACATGGCCTAGCAGACAAGAGTACTCCAAGACCATCAAGTGATACCCCAAAAAACTGTATCTGTCATGACAATTGTTCGGTTCCCCTTGTTACATAACAAATTGCCCCAAAACTTAGCAGCTGAAAACAACTGTTTTGTTTTGCTCACAATTGTGTGGGTTAGCAATTCAGGAAGGGCTCAACTGGGCGGTTCTCACTCTAGTCACTCATATACATTGGCTGCTGTCAGACGTCAGCTGGGGCTACAGTCATCCAGAGGCTCCACTGAGCTGGATGTCCAGGGTGGCTCACAACACATTGCTAGCAATTGATGTTGGCTCTTGGCCAGGCACTTAGTTGGGGCTGGTGACCAGAGCACCTACTCGGGCTTTTTCAATAAGGCAGTCTCTAGGTACCCAGGCTCCTTGCATGGCAGATGGCTTTCCCCAGAACAAGCACCCCAAGAAAACCAGGCAGAAGTTGTGTGGCTCTTTAAGCATATCTTCGGAAGTCATACAGCATCCTTTCTCTAGTCATCAAATCTCTCTCCAGACTCAGAGATAGGATATAGTCTCCACCTCTCAATGGGAGGAGTGTCAAAGAACATTTGACAGCTGTGTTTTTTAAATGCTGCTGTAATACCTGAACTAACAAATTTCAGCGGCTTAACACAATAGAAGTTTATTTCTCATAAATTTAAAACAGGCATTTCTACAGGCCGGTAGCCCTCTTCCAAGCAGTGCTTCGTGGGCTCAGGCCCTTTCCTCTTACAACCTGGCCATTCTTCAGCTTAGGTGTCAAGGTTGCTGTTTTCTTCTGTATCCAGAAGACAAAAGCACATATAGGATCCTACATGAGAGGATTTTATGTGCCAGGTCTGAGACACACGTATCGCTTCCACCTGCATCATATTCTAGCCTAGCCTACTCGCATGGCCACACCTAACTGCATTAGAGTCTGGGGAACAGAGTCTGGCTGTGAGCCTCTGCCATAAGGTAAATATAGCTGCTCTTACACATTCTGGTGTGTTCTGGTCCATTTGCTGTCGATAGCCCACAAGTCAGGTGTGAGACTGGTTGGCCTAGGGCCCTGGTCAGGAATTTTTTCTAACAGTGACTCCTTCACCAGTCGAAGTTCACACACTGGCACTGCCTGACCATTTTGCAAAGTCTGGAATGAAGGGCTGAGATCCCCTCAGGTCATCTGACTGAACTGTTCCCAGATGCCCATCCCTATTTCAATGCTGCTTTCCATTCCAGAAGCCAACAAAATCTTGCACCAGCACCTCGGGGCCCCCGACGAGCGTCTTGCCCTTCACATCCTCAGGACTCAGGGGCTGGTCCCGGAACATGTGGAAACAAGGACTTTGCACAGCACCTTCCAGCCCAACATCTCCCAGGTAAAGGCGCTCCCTACTTTTGAAGACCCAGCATCCAAACTCTATAAATGCAATAGCAGACATGGACTTGCCTCTTTGCCTTTTTTATTTCTCTTGGATACTTTTAGATGCTAAAGAAATAGAAATGAAACTCAGATTAGCCTCATCCCAAATAGGAATTTATTGTAAGAATTTTCAGATAACTCACTAAATCTAGACAGGAAAGTTACTATGGCTCAGAACAAACTTGGACTAGAACCTTCCCTGTCTCTCATCTATTTGTCTCTCTGAGTCTACTTTATTCTGCCCTTTTTCTGTGGTCCGTTCCCATGCATGAGAATATTATGTGTTTCTAGGGTTTTAATATAATCTCATCTGCTTCCAAATGTGGAAAGGATGGGTTGCCCCAATTTGTGCCCACCTGTCCATCACCAGACCACTTGGTTATAACTAGGAGAGTAGGGCCTGGGAAAGCAACTGCTCTTGGCCCAGCTTGGGTGAGGCAGTGCCATCTGACCAAAGAGCCAGGAAAAAAGCTGGGCCGCAGTGCACATGATGGCTTTTTACAGGGACCATGTGGAGAGAGATACAGACAGTTAGTTTCTAGAAGCTAGGGAGCAGTCTCCAGAGAAGCAAGGAGAGACAAGGCAAAATGACCAAATAATCCACATGGAAGTTTGTTTTAATGAAGACTCCCAGGATATGCCTGCAGAGATCTGGAATCAATAGGTCTGGAGTGGGGCCGGGAATCTGAATTTTAACAAGTACCGGGAAGGGTTCTGATGCAGCTAGCTAGGATGTTCCACTTTAAGAAATGTTATGCAAATTTCGTGGATCAGAACAGCAGACCTGTGCACAAGCTTATCTCTAAAAAGTATCACAGATGGCCTGGGCTTACTAGATGGCCTTCTTGTTTTTATTCTGTTCCACATTTTTACTTCTTCCTTCCTTCTTTTGTTATTTTTCCTTCCCCCAAAGAGCCCTGTCTCCCCTCCCACCCCTCAATTGAAAAAAGTCTCAAGAAATTACAAAGTGAGGAAGATTTCTTTCTGGGAATCACCAATACACACCACCACCACCCTAGCCCCCATCAACTCTACCTACCGCGTTGGACAGACTGTGGCTGGGTCTCAGGAGACACCTGGATGCCTAATGCTCTGCAGCATGCTTGATGTATTGTAGAACCTTGAGCCCTAGAGATTAGTTGGAAGAGAGTCAGGATCACGGTAAAATACATCCCTTTTCAAGAGCTCCAGTTGATTCATTTTACTCACAATGCACTAGGAAGCCAATCTAGTGGTTTCCTTGGCAACCTTCTTAAAGACCAGTCTGTTTTTGTCATGAAGGCAGAGTCTACAGAACATCCAAAAACAGTTTGGGGAATTTAAATTGGTTCACATGGTTGATGTAGTTTGTTAATGGCATTCCTCGTCTGTCTGGAAGAACATTCCAGTCAGATAGATGGGGTTGGTCTGTGGCAGTCAAAGACCTGAGCAGGGCCTCACCAAAATGACAGCACAAGTGTCAGTCAGGCTGTCACCCTCCCTGTTCCTGAAAGCTTCCTTCCAGGACGTGGGCACTAGTGAGCCAATGTTGGAGAGTCCTCATCTTGCGGAGCAGTCATGTTCTTGTCATTGAGTCTCTTCTTTGAAAGTGTCATGTCGGAAGTCTTTCTTTTACGAAATTCAATACCATTTTACACTATTTTCGTTGTCTATCTTGAGGTAAGTGGAGAAAGTCCTGAGAGTCATAGAACTGGACTGACATCAAGTACGTCGTAATGATGAATAGAGTAACAGCTTGAGAACCGTTCTGAGAGTCGAGGGCTGAACTTTAAGTTGTTGTAAGACGATGTGTGTGTGTGTGTGTGTGTGTGTGTGTGTGTGTGTGTGTGTGTGTGTGTGTGAGTGTGTACATCTGTGTTTATGTATATGTGTCTGTGCGTGTTGGCGGGTGTGCTAGCAATGGGAAGCCCCTTGTTTTATTAACCAGGGAAGACTCACGACTGTGATACATGTGATCATATGCAGCCTGCAAAGACTCCTGGGTGAGAGTACAGAGTGGGTGGTCTAAATTACATGGAAGATATAAGATTCATCTTGGTTTGCTCTTCAACTTTTTTTTTTTTTTTGCCTTCTATATGGACTAATAAATTAGGCCCAAAGGAATAGTTTCACCTAAGAAATATGAATGAAAAATGTAGTCTCTACCACCTATAGCTTTATTTCTCTTTTCATTTTTGAATGGCTTAGGGAAAACTCCAGATGTGGGTGGATGTTTTCCCCAAGAGCTTGGGGCCACCAGGCCCTCCTTTCAACATCACACCACGGAAAGCCAAGAAGTAAGTAATCTTGAGACCCTGCTATATTAGATGGGGGTTTGGGGGCAGGACCAGAGGGGAAAAAGCACCTGAAAAATGTGCTCTTTTCAGATTTTACCTGCGTGTGATCATCTGGAATACCAAGGACGTTATCTTGGATGAGAAAAGCATCACAGGAGAGGAAATGAGCGACATCTATGTGAAAGGGTAAGGTTAGCATGCGAGAGCCTTTGACAACTTCAGGGAATGAAACAGACTCTTTCCTCAGTTTTCATTATTGAAGATGTACACTATAGGATCCTCAGTTGTTTGGAGCTCTTTTATCTCATTAATGCAATCTGCTTAAAAAGTTCCAAGGAGACAAAGGTAGAAAGAGCAGAAAGAAAAGAAAAACTTGTATGGATCTTGTTTATGAGCAGAAGCATCGAATTACTATAAGAAATGATAAATATTTCTCCATTTCTCTTTTAAGAAAATGGGTTTTGTTGAGTTTATTAAACAGAATTGTTATTTCTGTGACTTTATAGTCATTTTTTAGACTTTATAGTAATTTTTATTCCTTTTTGATACCTTGAATGACTAGCTTTAGAAACACAAGGAAAACTTCTAAATTTTCACTTTTTATATATTTTATTACCAACAGCTAATGTCCATCAAAAAGAAGAAATTTGAGCAGAATTTTTTTAAATCATTGATTCCACTAACCTTTACTGAATACCTGTGTCCAACCTGTAAAGTAGCATAGTTGTTCATTATTCGGTTACTTGCATAATTCATTGCCAAATAGTTTATGTTAATGTTAGTTTCATGTTATACATTGATCATAGATGTTGAGTCCAGAACAGCATAGCAATTAAGAAGCCAGTCTGTGGTGTCACACCAACTGGGTGGAAACCCTGGTACTTTCCGTACTGGCTGGACAAGTTAGTAAGCTCAGTGTTTCTCATCTGTAAAATGGAGATAATGAGAGTACCCACTGCTTGGGGATAATCAGAAGACTGAGTTACTGAAAGCATTTAGAACAGTGTCTGGCGAATAGTAAACACTATGTATGTTAGTCAGGGTTTTCCAGTGAAATAGAACAAATAGTCGTGTGTGTGTATGTGTGTGTGTGTGTGTGTGTGTGTGTGTAGAGAGAGAGAGAGGGAGGGAGGGAGGGAGGAAGGGAGAGAGAGAGAGAGAGAGAGAAACCTACTATGAGGAATTGGCTCCCCATAATCTGGAGGCCGCGAAGTCCTACCATCTGCCATCTGCAAGCTGAGAAAGCCAGTGGTATAATTCAGTATGAATTCGCAGGCCTGAGAACCAGGGGGGTTGATGGTGTTAATCTGAGTCTGAGGTCAGGCGAAGATGAGATGAGATGTCTCAGCCCAATCAGTGAGGTAGAAAAAGGGGTGAATTCCTCCTGCCTCTGCATGTGTTCTCTTCAGGCCCTCAACCGATTGGACGATGCTCACCCACACTGGGGGAGGCAATCTGATTCAATGAATCCACCAATTCAAATTCCAATTTTTTCCAGAAACACCCAAAATAATGTTTACTCTGGGCACCCTATGGCTAGTCACGTTGACACATAAAATTAACCATCACGCTATGTGTTAGCTAGTAGTATTACTATACCACATAGACTAAGGTCCCTTGATATGTAAAAAGATAAGACTCATTGAAATGTAATATATTCATAAAAAACAAAGTTTCATTTATGATCCCAAGTGACCTTCAATCAAAACTTTCTTAGATATAATTACTGTCATTTAGGATTACTGTAAACAGGGAATGTTTCATCAAGTTCTTCATTATTCTTTCTCATTTTAGAATCTTATTATCATTCCCCAAGGAGAACTAATCCCAGATAATCATATATCTATATGCAAATTTATTTGACTATCATAAGCATTATTTTTTTTTCCAATCAGGGAAACAAACTCAAGTAATACTGAACTGATAGAAAACTCCTTTAATCAAAAAATAAAGAGAAGCCTACAGTACCATATCATATTGGGAATTAATCTAAGTACTACGTGTGAAAAGATGAATAATGCGAAAATAAAATGCATAGTACTACACACATGTGGGTATTATTAAAGTATACACATGTGTACACATACATGTACTTAGAGTAGTGAAATTGTTTTAAAATTCAAATGTGAAAAGATTCAGATTTAAATTAAATGTGAAAAGATTCACCAAAATAAAAAGAGAGATGGAAGAACTGAAGGTAGTGAGCAGTCTGGAGGAAAATGGTGGAAACATTTTGGGGGTGGGTCAGGAAATAAAGCCACTAAGGGCCCAGCCAGAGTGTGTGGACTCTCTTTGATGAGTTAGTTTAAAAGCTTAAAAGTTAATTGTCAAAAGGAATCTTTCAACTAAGTTAACTAGTCAGCTAACTGACCAGCAAAAAGTAAAACTATTGTAGTAGATTGATATTAATACCACTACTAATTAGCACGTGACTTTCTATTCTCCATGGTCCTTTGAGGCAGAGTAAAGAGCTTAGACTTCAGAGTCACACAGACTATTCAATTCCGTCATTACTGGCTGTCTGAGCTTTAAGTTAGATAGGCTCTCAGAACCTCAATCTCCTCATCTGTGAAATGGAGATAGTTGTATAGTTGGGAAGAATAAAATAAGGCATGCCAAGTACTTGGTTCATAGCAGATCATCGTAAACATAAATTAAGGGTTTCCCCCTTCCCACTCATCCTTCTAAGCCATGATCCCTCATTCTGTCCTCATGTGGGCTGTGTGAAGGGAGCACATATCATTAACCTCATTTTATAGACAAGAAATGATGCTTAGAGAGTCAGTGGCAGAACAAGTTCACAGACAGGCCTCCTTCTGTGGGGTCCAGGCATCAATATTTTTAAAAGCTCCCTAGTTGATTCCAATGCAATTTTAATGTGCAGTCAGCATTGAGAACCATGCATTCAACCACTTTACCAGCCTAAAATTCACTGTTTCCTTTGCTTCCAAACCGGGAGTCTTTCCAATAGCAGGCAGATGTGACAACAACTTCTTCCCAAGCAGTTCATTCATTCATTCCTTCATCAGATATTTAATTAATGTAAGCTATGTGCCAGACTCAAGTCAAAAGAAACTTTTCAAATGCCAAAAGTTAAGATGTTAAATTGTTTATGGAAATGAATTTTCATAGATATGCATATGAAAATAACAGCTTACATCTCCCTTGCTAGTCTCATTAATATGATCAGAGTGACTCTAGGAATAATAAAAAAAAGGAAGCTGTAGATTATTTGAGCCGTGCCTGTTTTGTTTGCTTAAGTAAAATACGGAAAAGGAAATGCTAAAACAGAACTAACTTAAATTCATTGAGCCTATCAGCAGTGATGACAGACACTGATGAGTTATACTTATGAAGACTCAAATAATAGCCAGGAAGCTCCAACATTCCCAAAATAGAAGTGAAGTTGTTGATATTTTCCAGAAAATTTCACCTTATCCCTGTTAACTGAAGTCTAAAGGGTTTCCTGCTTTGGTTTTAGAAGAATTATATTTTATTTGGCTACAACTTGTGTTGAATGCAACAGAGTGCCTCCCCTTCATAAATCAGCCCCCAGCTCCGTCAATAACTGGAAGCTGCCCAAGAAAAGTGCATTAATTCTCCTGCCCTTCACTTGCCTAATCACTGCACAATTTTGTGGCTAGATTGCCTGTCAATCACATGAAGCTAAGTCTGTTTGCCTCTGCTTTTCAGCTGGATTCCTGGCAATGAAGAAAACAAACAGAAAACAGATGTCCATTACAGGTCCTTGGATGGCGAAGGGAATTTTAACTGGAGATTTGTTTTCCCATTTGAGTACCTCCCAGCTGAACAACTCTGTATCGTTGCTAAAAAAGTGAGCTCTGAAATACGCCAGTGGGAAGTGGATGTCATGGGTCTTCCTTAACGCAGATACTCAGAGAATGTTGGAGCCACTGAGTCCAGCTCCCTCTTGGTACAGATGGGGACTCTGAGACCCACAGAGGTGTAGATACCTGCTCAGGGTCACACAGTTATGACAACTATTTGTGTAGTTAGAAGAATAAGGAACAAAACGTTCCTTGCCCTAATATGTTGGTGGCAAGGACCTGATAAAGGGTAGATAGACATGAGGGTCTTTTATCAATATATACAATAACCCAAGTGTATGTCACAGGATTTCTTCCCATGATAAGCCGAACTGTTTTACTAATTAACCAAACAGAGGCAAAATATTCAAGTAGGTAAAATTTCCCATTTTAGAAGCACTTCCAAGAGGGTTCAGGTTCCTGGTCGTCTAAATTTATAAGACTCTCTGTTACAGAGCTCAACTCAAACTGGCTTGTACCAAAAAAGTGATTTGTTGGTTCATATTACTAAAAGTCCAGGGTTGATTAGCTTATGGAATGCCTAGATTCCAGGTTGAACTGATGTCTTTAGAAATTGCTCTTACTTTCTCCTTCCCTCTACTCTGCCTTCTTCTGTGGGCCTCATTCCCTGGTGAGGGCAAAATGGCTGCCAGAATCCTGCACTCTCAGCAACCTCAGCAGAAAGAGAACAAATCCCCAATGGCACCAACCAGGCTTCTGGAATTGGGCTTCAGCATCCCTGCCTCTTGTGCTCTTGGTCATGTGCTTATCCCTGAACCAACCAATGCTGCCTAAGGACGCAGTGCTGATTGGCCTGACTCTGGAGTCAGGGATAGAATCATTTCTTCCCAAATTGCATGGACCAGAGGAGAGGAGTCGCCAAGAAAAATTTGGGTGCTTTCCTTCCAAAAAGGGGGCCTGAACTCAGGGGAGGCAATAATAACAGATGTCTTTTATAGGCCCATCCATCCCATTCCTACCCCGACTTGTGTTCTATAAACTTACCCTAGCTCTTCCTGGTCACCTCTTGTCCCCACATCTGATAAAAATATACCTGCCTCATGTCACATCTGCCAGGCCCTATGCCAATGACCCTACTCAGTGCTAGGGCTGTAGTGAACATTTTTCTGTGCCAGGTGAGATGAATGCTTTCAAAGGGCACTTTCTGGAGACACAGGGGTCAACCTGATGTCACATCATGCACATTTTCAGATGGTGAGTCAGACTGGGGAGGAGGGAAGGGGAGGACTTGGGGTCAGATAGGCCTTAAGTTACCTTTCCTATCCACCTCCATCTGAAGCTGGACCTCCTCATGCCCTGAGCAGTAATGGGAGCATGATCTCACACAGAATAGTCCGGTGGAGCCAGACAAGAGCAGAGTGGGCTTCCCAGCCTCTCGGAACCAGACCCTTTGAGCCCTGCAAAGAGAAACATTCCTGGAATATTACCTGAAAAACAAAAAACAACTCAAACATCTTCCTTCATTTTCATGAAGTATGAGGAAAATTCTCTTTCTTCTGAGGCCAGAGGAACTTAGGTATAATTGGGCTATGGAAGTGTTGTTATTCTTGGCTAATTTGCCCAGGCAGAGCAGAGACCAGAAGTGAGAACTTGGAAGATACACAGTCTTCCCTCCACCTAACTCTGTGATGAGGGATCTGGGGGTCTTAGATGACCACAACATATAAAACCCAACAATGTTTTTCAAAAGCCCAAACTGCCAAGACATCTTGAATATGCGCTGATAAAAGAGTAAAACCTGTGCCCCAGTGAAATGAGAGGGCTTGACAGCTATGTGGGGTGGGTGGAAGGTCTGTGGGATGTGCAGAAGGTGGCTGAGCAGAAGTGACACCCCGGCAGGTGCTGTTGTGGACCAGACTAGCACAGCCTGGCTTTGGGAAAACAATCTAAGCAAGCCCTAGTGGTCTTCCGAGGTGGGGGGTGAGGGAAGATATAATCATTCCCCAAACCCCAGGAGCAGTAGCAGGAAGCCACACTGATAGGAACATGTCAGGAAGCCTTCTACTTGAGAATTGCCTGGGACATCCTTTTTGTCACCTAGCTGGTGGCCTTGAGATGTCCTGGGGAGCCCAACTGTCCTCCATACATTTGGGATGGAGGGGTAGGGTTAAGGGGAGGGAGTGGAGGGATGGAGATGTAAAGAAGAGAGAAGGCCCGATGCCTTGATGCTGGGTGTTTCCAAGGGGAGGGTTTTAGAATCCGGTAGTCAGTGTAATTTGGTTTGTCTCTTTCTCTTGTCATTTTAGGAGCACTTCTGGAGTATTGACCAAACTGAATTTCGTGTGCCACCCAGACTGATCATTCAGATATGGGATAATGACAAGTTTTCTCTGGATGACTACTTGGGTAGGGCTTACATTTGGATACTTTTCTCTAAGAAATTATACCTGGAATTAGTGAAATCAATTAAAACTTGGAATCAACTATTTAAATCTCCAATACTTTGGGTAATTCAGGGTGGATGTCCCGAATTACCTGGATGTCCTCTGGGAGTGTGACCTGCCCATCCTCTGTCTCAGGTCCTCTAAGTAGTGGACGAAGTGAATGTCATACCTTTCTATGGTCCCCATCCTCTTGCAAGGGCCCCCCTGGAGGCTCTTGTACCAGCTCCTGCCTTCCTGTTAAGACGCAAATCTTCTTTTCACAAAAGGATGCCACACCTTTGTCTCCACTTCCAAACCACCCACTCTCTCTCCTCATCACCTCAGAATTGGTTCCTTCCTCCTTCATGCTGCTATCAAAAGTGACTGAGGTCCCCTAATGTCCCCAGCCATTGTTCTTCCCCTAGGTCCATGCATCGTTTTCTGTGGCTAAAGGCACTTGTTAAACATCCCATCACCCTTGGCCCCTCCATTTCTTAACACATACCTCCCCACACCCAACAGCCCAGAACTGTTCTGAATTTCTCTCAGGCCTTGGGTCTGTCTCATTGATCGGCTCTGTTTCTTCCCTCCACTCTTTAAATGCAGGCCTTTACCTTCCCTGAGGTCTTTGGCTCTTCTCCAGGCCCCTCGGTGATTTACCCATCTCAGTTGAAGGTATAGCTTCAACTTTCACCTTTCTGCAGTATATGACTCCTGAACCAGGGTGTGTATGTAGCCTGACCACCCACAGGGCCTGACATATTGTAATAAGAAACTATTATGATGACTCATGCCACAGTATATAAACGTATCAAATCAACATGCCATACATCTTAACCTTACAAAATGTTATGTGTCAATCACAATTCAGGGGGAAAAAAAACTGTTGTGATGATTATTCCCAATTCCCCACCAGAATTCACCTTGGTTTGGCTAGCACCTCAAATTCATCATGAAATCAAACTCAGCTTTTCTTCCCTGACCTCATACCTCGTGTCCTCATGAACTTCTTCTGCTGTTCACAGCCCCTCCATTGTCCCAGCCACCCAGGCAAAAGCACTCAGAGTCCTCTGTGGGTCTTCCTCTTTTTCCTCCGACTCAGTCCGAACAATGTAATCTGCTTTATCATGCACATTGATTTTCTTATTTCCATGATCTCTGGCACTTACCAGTCCAGACCTCATTTTCCCTTAGCCAACCGTTACAGTAGCCCCTAACACATCTCCCTGCTTCCAGAGCATCTTTCCTGGCAGAGGAAAAGCCCACAGTGATCAGTGGCTATGTCTTATTCATCCCTTTAGTCCTCATAGCACCAAGTGTAGTGGCTTTGACTTGGTGTTTAAGAAGAGTTGAACATACAAACAAGTGTGCAAATATGCTAACTTTTAAAGTTTATGGGCACTTAATTCCAGAGTAGTGGTGGGGTTTTCCCTTTGAATTTAAACAAAATAGTCTGACAGTAAATAAAGAGAATGAGTGTATTTAGAAAGAGCTAAGGGACAAATGGCTGTAGTTATTATTGCCCAAAGGAGAGACGAAATAAAAGCAGGCATTAGCTCAAGAAAAGCTGAGTAAATTGTGGGCTATGGATCCATTCTAAGATGAAGAGCAATTTCTGAGCCTGCCAGTTGAGAGAAAAATCTCTGTTGCTCTGCGGCCACTGTTGAAGACCAACTCTTGGTCCAAGTGGCCTGTAGCCTTGACCCCACATCACATATACCAATTTCTTAAGGAAAGGGCTCACAGGAATTCCTAAGCCCAAAAGACAGTCAGTTAAAATGCTACTAAAGTGTTAATGCCTCACATCACAAAAGAGAATAATGTGCTTCTCCAGGGACCCTGATGTGGGCTTCCTAGTTCCTGGTGAGAATTTTTTGTTCAGTTGTCACATTCCTTCTCAAGCTCCTATTTTTGGGGACACAGTAGGAAAGACTTGAATGTGACTGTTCCATGGAGTGTCCCAACTACCAGGAGTCTTTGCCCAAAGCCAAATGACTGTGTTCAGGGAAGTTCAGAACTAATATAAGCAAATTTCAAATTCAGGTTGAATGGAAATGTTGTCTATAGATGTTTAGTGTTTTTGAATTTATAGAACTCTGCTTGTGCTCTTGTCTTTGAGAAATAAAACATGCTTTTTTTTTTTTTTTTTTTTTTTTTTTTGAGACACAGAGTGGTAGACAAATATTTCTTCTGCCACTTTCTGTCCTATCTGGGAAGAATTCTCAGTGTCTACCAGGTTCTTTAACTCACCCATCACCTGTTCAAAATCACTGTGTGCCTCTCTTCTGACGACAGGGAACATTGTGTTCCCAGGTCAACAACAGCTGACCCACTTGAAGTTTATTGAAGGTTATTGTTTCCTTGGCTAGGTTTCCTGGAACTTGATTTGCATCAGACCATCATTCCCGCAAAATCATCAGAGAAATGCAATTTGAACATGATTCCAGACCTCAAAGCTATGAATCCCCTCAAAGTGAAAACCGCCTCACTTTTTGAACAGAAGTCCATGAAAGGATGGTGGCCGTGCTACACAGACAAAGATGGCTCCCGTGTGATGGCTGTATGCACATTTTCTGGTTGGGGGTTGTTTAGGCTTTTTATCATTTGGGATTTGCCCTTTATCAATAGATTTACTCCAGAAGTAAATCTTAAATGGGTGGAACTTTAGGTTATCAGAATGGTTTGTCCCCGGGATCACAAGAGGAGGTGGCAGATGCCTTGAATGGAGGGTGGGGAGATTTGCATTGTCAGAAACTGGGAGCCAGAGAGGATACAGTGTATTTCTTTAGGACTTGCCTTTACCAGGCAGGCTAATTTAGACCGAGCTACCAATACAATTCAGTACAGAAAGGGGAACTTCAATTTTGAGCTGTTTTCATTTAAAAAAAGATGAAGGAAGCAGGGAGTGCTGACAACCACTGAAAAAGAAGGCCATAACTTGCAAGCAAGTTTGGAGAACTCAAAATATATTTTGATATAAAAGCAAGAGTGCAGGTCACCATGCCATGTCACAAAAGACCACCTAATTTGTTGTGTATTATTAGTAATAGTTAACATTTTATATCACTGATTATGAACCAGACAATATGCTAAATGCCTTACACTCATATTCTTGTTTTTTAAAATGACTTTGAAGTATCATTTACATAAATAACTGAACTCATTCAGAGCACACACTGATGAGTTTTGACAGATGTATATACTCATGAAACCACCGCAATCAAGATTCAAAATATTCCCGTTACCTGAAAAGTTTCCTTGTGCCCTTTGCCGTCCATTGCTCCACCTACGCCGGCCCAGGAAATCACTCATCTGCTTTCTGCCACTGTAGGTGATTTTGCATATAATCTCATTTAGTTCTGCCGACAGCCCCATCAAATAGACATTATCCCCATTTTACAGATTCACAAAGCAGGCTTGGAGAGATGGAGCACCTTGCCATAGTCAGACCCCCAGCTGGGTCTGACTCATCAGCATAGGATTTATTCTCTGTGCCCTACCACCTCGATGAGGATCAGGGTCAGGGTCAGGGTTCTCAGATGGTTGGTGACCTAGTCAGCCTATGAGGCAGATACTGCTATTCTCATGTGAACATGAGGACATTGAGCCTGAAAGCAGTCTAGAAACTTGCCCCTTCATATAGCCAGGCTTAACTAAGCTTGTAACAGACTTTCTAGAACCCTGGAAGGCTGACTAGGTCACCAACCATCTGAGAACCCTGACCTTGACCCTGATCCTCATTGAGGTGGTAGAGCACAGAGAATAAGTCCTATGCTGATGAGTCAGACCAACCTGGGTGTCTGACTATGGCAAGGTGCTCCATCTCTCCAAGCCTGTTTTTTGAATCTGTTCACAGAGTTGCCATGAACATTGCATAAGATGTTCCATATAGAAGGCTTAAGCAGTGCAGCTCCCAGTGCATCACTCAGGAACCTGTGAACAGGGAGGCAGAATTCATTCATTCACTCATTTATTCAGCCAGTGTTCATTAAGTAAACATGAAGCATAGAATCTCTCTTGGAGCTTACAGTTAATGCTCAACACATGTTAAATACTATTATTAGCAGTATTCAAATAAATCTGGATCCAAATAAAATTACAAAAAAAAGTATGTGTGAGGGCAAGGAGATTGGTGCAAGAAAGAATGACAGGGACACAGAGAATGAGAAGCAGGGAACAGGGAGGAGGGGAAGCAATTTGTCCTCTGCATTTCCCACAAGGAGTCAGCTCAGAAACACATGAAAGAGGAAATGTGATGAAACCCCTTGAGGAAAATTTAAGGCAATCTAAGGATTGTTTTACAAGAATAAAAATCATTGCTTGGGGAATACTCCTTGGGTTGAAGAGAAAATATTTATGAAACGTGATGTCATGTGTTTAACCTGTTCTGCTTTACTGAAGGGGAAAGTGGAGATGACTTTGGAAGTCCTCAATGAGAAGGAGGCTGATGAGAGGCCAGCTGGGAAGGGACGAGATGAACCCAACATGAACCCCAAGCTAGACCCACCAAAGTGAGAGCCCTCTTTGTTCTCAGGGTTGTCTGATCCCCAAACACCTGCATTCTGAAAGCCCCCCATTCCAATTGGCTTAATGGAATGGATTAGCTGTTGTCCTTCTAATTTTGTACTTAATAGTGGGGGGTGGGAAGTGGAGAGGTTGGTGATCTGGCTTCATTTTAACCATTCTCCTTCCCCATGAAACCAAAGTCCAGTGTGCCTTCAGGATCTTAGGAAACTATGAAAATTTCAAGAATCTTTCTCAACCAACTAAGGAGAATACTATCTTTTCTTGACTTTATAAATGTCATTAATTATTCTTTAAACTGTGTTATGCTCAGAGGTAAAATATCTGTCCCTCCCAAGCTAGGTAGGTTAAACCATTTCTTTGCAATGCAGCCGACCAGAAACTTCCTTCCTCTGGTTCACCAACCCGTGTAAGACCATGAAGTTCATCGTGTGGCGCCGCTTTAAGTGGGTCATCATAGGCCTGTTGATCCTGCTGATCCTGCTGCTCTTCGTGGCCGTGCTCCTGTACTCCTTACCAGTGAGTCCTTGGCCCCTTGTCTTGGCTTTTTGTGTGTGTGAATTGTGGTTGGTCATCTAACTGGGTACTTGCCTTTATTGCTGTTCAGAATGACCTATGTAGCTATTGTGGTGGCACACAACAGTTCAGCCTTTGGAAAATTTAAAGTGATGTGTCCTCTGGATAGAATTTCATTCTTAGGGTTTCACAAATTTTTGGCAAAACTTGATGGCCTGAAAACACTTTGGGTTTCAGGAATTCTAGGAGAAATCGCTCAGAACTTCAGCAACATATGTCTGGACTACAGCAAGCATTTCTAACTAATCTTCCTGCCTTCAGACAGACTCCTTGTCCTAGCGATCACAGGTCCCCAGATCTGGGATTCTTATAGGTCTGCACAAACCCTGAACTCCACCCAAACTAAATAGTTGGCCCCCCAAAAACAAGTATTGCCCTTACCTGCCAGGATGCCTTTGCCAGTGCTGTTCCTTTGCTCGTGTCTCTTCTATCAACACCTTATTCATTCTTTAAGGCCCACGTCACACAACCTCCGCCTTAAATTTCTCTTTATCACTCCAGTCATAATGTCATAAAGGGAGTCCAGATGGGAAGTTTGCCAGTGTGCCTACAAGTAGTATTTTCATTTCTCCATTTAAGGACTTTATTGAGCATATACTATAGGCTAGAAATTAGGGTGTAGACATGACCAAGGCATGATTTCTGCCCATAAGTGGTTTATAGCCTGGGAACAACCTAACATGTGAACAAGTAAATTACTATGAGAGACAAGCTGTTAACAGAGATACAAACCAATGGCCATAAGAGCCCATTGCTGAGGATGGTTTGAACGAGGGGGCATTTAAGACCATTTTGCCAAATAAAGAAGGAAAAGTCTTGGCATTCAAATTCTTACTTCAATTCAAATTAATAATAATATAGATGATGATGATGATGATTATATAGTTTGTGTTGAGTAGCATAGCCACACAACCACAATAGCAGAGATTTTACATCTCCATTTTCCCCAGTATAATACTTTCAGTCTGTTAACTGAGTACATGCACATTATTTTCTAGTTGTAGGTAGTCCAATCTGCCTTGACAGTTTAAAAAATTTCTCATCGTTATTTCTTTTTCTTGATTTAAATTCTATTGATTTAAATCAGTGGTTCTCAACTGGGAAAGATTTTGCAACCCCCCACCCCCACCCCACAGAAGGCATTTGGCATTATCTGGAGACATTTTGATTGTCACAACTGGGGGTGGTGCTACTATCATCTAGTGAGCAGAAGAGAAACCAGAAATACTGCTAAATATCCTGCAATGACCAGGACAGCTCCCAAAAAGAATGCATCATCTAGTCCTAAATGTCAATAATGACAAGGTTGAGAAACCCTAACGTATATGTTTTAACACTGTTTCTGCTTCCTTTTCAGAACTATTTGTCAATGAAGATTGTGAGGCCAAATGCATAATGAAAGCAAAGACTTCTTTTTGAGAATCACCCAGCAATGATGGAATCCTGTCTGTTTATGGACCAGATTTAAGAGTGATTTTATTTGGGTCTGAGATTGCATTCCAGAGGCAGGTTATACTACTTCACTGAGGCCCGGCCATTCCCATAGGGTCTAGCTCCTGGAAAGTCAAGCCAACTAGCAACATTTTTATATTGTTATCTTTTGAAGTATTAAAATTTTTATCATGTTTTTCAGGATATTTTTCAAGGTGGCTGGTTCCATTTACAAATCATCTTTTTTGTATGTGTCCTTAGTTATATAATTCAGTTCTTGGAAATTGCTGAAATTGAATTTGAAAACGTCTGCATCTTGACTTCATATTCTTACTTGTAATCAACAAAAGGACTGTGCATTATAAAAACAGAACAGTCATTCTTATTTATGCTGGCAACCACTGTTATGTTATTTTATATGGATAAATTTCATGAAAGTCTATTCAACCTCTATGATAAACCTAAATAAAAACATTTCACTTTTGACACATAGCTGTTTGCTGTAGCTGTGGGCTGGGTCGGGAAGGATGCAGTTTCTTGTCTTCTAAGTCTCAGTGGATGAAATGCCATGGCATACCACTTGGCCATAAACCCTTCATACATGTGCTGCCAAATCTAGGCCAGTGGGTCAAACTGAGGCTAATATAATAAATAAAAAAAATTAACTGTTACTAAAAGTACTTATTCTATGCACAGCATTATTTTAAATGCTTTATGTGTATTAACTCATTTAATTCTCAAGGTAACCCTATAAAGGTAGGTAACATTATTAACCCCATTTTACAGTTGAAAAAATTAAGGTGGAAAAAGGTTAAGTAACTTGCCCAGGGTCATAAAACCAATAAATGATAGAGCCAGAATTTGAACCCAGGCAGTCTGGGTTCTTTCCCTCTTCACTTCTTTTAAGCACAGTATAATACCACCAGTGGGAGGGCTGTCAAGAGGAGCATGGCGATCTGGTCAAGTAATGAGTGACAGCAGCAACCCAGTGCAGCTCTAGTTCAACACCAAAGATAGCATGTCTTCTAGATCTAGAAGATGTGAGAACATTGTCCTGCTAAGATATCAAACCATGGTGTGATCAGTAGACAGTTCTTTCTATTCAAAGAGCAACACAACTGAAAGGAGCAAGAAATGGTACAAGGATGGTGATGTTTTGGGACATTTAGACGTTATACCACAAGGATGACTGTCTTGGCATTATTACTGAGTTGTTTCACGTTTTGAATACTTTCATTCTCTTCAATGTTCTGCCAAAAACCTTAGTGTTCTAAGTGTGCTTAGTACATAGAAAGGTTGAGAGACACAGCACTAGCTAAATTGGAATGTTTGCCATTCCTCAGGCACCATGCATTCTCCCCGAGTCTCTGCAGATGACCTTCTTCTGGGTACACCTCCACCCACCTACACTGCGGGCACCCCTGCCCACCCTTGAAGTTCTGGTTCAAATGCCGCTTCCTCATTGATACTTCTTGAGCCCCAAAGTGACCCTTCAATCTCAGAAGTTTACATATCAGCTCATCTCTTCTAAAAAGATATGTTAAAAGCCTTAAAAATGTTTGTGCCCTTTGACCTAGTAACTCCACTCCTGAGTATTGACTCCAAGGAAATAATCAGAAAGGTAGCCAAAGGTTCATGCACATAAATGTATGTTACATTATAATGGCACAAATCAGAAACAACCTAAATGCCCAAATGTAGGGGAATAGTTGACTATATGGTAAATCTCATATAGTGCAACAAGATTTTAAAAGATGTCAATTTAAAATATTTTGTTATTGACATAAGAAAATGCTGTTATATGGGAAATGAAAAAACACAATACAAATCTATATAAAATAAGAACTTAAATATGTGTTTGTCTATAAGGAAATGCACCAAAATGTTAGCAGGTAAGGAGTTTATGCAAATTTTACATTTATGCATATTTAGATAATAATTTTTAAATGTAAGTCAACCTTGGAGATTCACAACCATTTTTTTCCTGTAAAACTAAGAGTTCAGGTTTTATAAACATTGCTATACTTTGTTTCATCTTTTAGCTATGTATGAGTGGCTCATTTTCACAACTGACAGCTCCTTGAGGGCAGATATAACACCCATAAGATCTGGATTTACATCCTGGTTCATGCTTCAGACTCATCTGAGACTTGGGAACAATAATACCTCCTTTACTGGATTGAGGTGAGAACCAGATGGAATCCTGTATGTATAGTACCTTCAGAAAGTCTGATGCTCAGCAGGCATTGTATCAGACTGGTTAAAGTCTGACTTTTTAGTTCCAAAAGCAGAATCTAGAACAGATTCTTTTCCTTCTAAGTCTCACTAGATAGGATAAAAGCAAGATATAAGACTGTCTCCTGCCTTCCCAAGACCCACAGGGGAGTCCTGGGGGCCCAGGTCAGGAGATAGGAAGGTCAGTATTACAAAGGTTGACATGTGTGGGTGGGTATCAGGAACACTTGCATCGCTACAGTAGTTCCAGGCTCTCTCAGTATGGGGACCAATGGGCCTTCCCTGTTATGGGGTTGACTGGATGTCATTATGGCTCTCATTACAAGCAGCCAGCTATTTAGGGGCTAGGCCCCAAGCGCACATAACCTTCTATAACCCTTTTGAGTTATGCTGTACCTATACCCAAAATACTACTTTCTAACAATGTCATGTCTTCTTATAATTAATAGGAGGCCTACAGCTTTTGTGTAGGGAACACACTAATAATGAAAGGGAGACAGTTTTATTTAAATTGGTATTTTCTTGGTGAAAGAAGTAGGCTCCGCAAAAGAGCAAAGTTATTCCAGGAAAGTTGTTATTTGAATATTTAGCAATCAGAACGGCATTAGCCCCAACCAATCGAAGCAGATGTTTCACGCCATCACAATAAAAAATTAGAGCAGCCATTTGCATATCTGCAGCCCAAGCATTAGCCTTCCTTCCAGGGAGCCCTACTAGGACATTCTCTCTCAGGCCCTCACTCGTTATGGTTGCCGAGCGGATAAATGAATGGCTCCAAGGAAAGTCTTTCCCCACTTTCCTTCGGCATACCTAACTGGAATCTGCTAGAGTAGTTCCTCTGAGTCAGTGGCAGCAAACCTCCGTCTGGAATGAACCGATTCCCAGGGAGAGTATTTAGCGGGGCCTGCTGGGTAGTGCTCCTTCCTCTCCTCCCATCCCCCCAGAAAAAGCTCCATCTTGTCAAAAGATAATGGTCCCTCATTTGAGGTTGTTAGCTGCCTGGTGACCTATAAATGATAGCTAAAAGCTGGAACTAATCAGTCAAACCGCTTCACCGTGAATTAAATAACACTTAGTCCTAACAGATTCTAGCAAGTGGTACCATTCACGTCGGAGCCTTCATTGGGAAAACAAATCTCCGTCAACGTCAAGAGGGTGACAGGGAACCAAAAACCCTGACAGGCCTACACTCGATTTTGTTTCCTTCTTCCTTTCTCATCTTGAGGCTACAAAAAAAAAAAAGTTACAATTAGACCTGTATGTTGCTTTCAACAGGAATTAAAAAGGTGGGCAGAATTCTGAGACCCATTGTGAAGAGGGAGCAGAGGGGAGCTGCTCAGTCTGGGTTCCCAGGTGCTGGCCAAGTGGCAGCTCTTTGCCCCTCCGAATCCACCCCAACTCAGAGGGCTGTTTGTCCAAAGACTGGAGCCGGCTCATTCCACCACTGTTAAGCAGATGTTATTACAAACACAACGAGAAGGCCAGGGTGCCTTCCAGAAACGTCTGTTCAGTTCAGAGAAAGCACCATTTGACAACCATATGGAGAACCGACACTGACAATGATTTCAAGGTTTAAAAACCCTCCATAGTTTAAATATTTCATGCTAAATAGATTTCTTTGTGTGGCCAATATAGTCAGTCCTCTGGACCATATGCATGTAGCCTCCCAAGGCAGATGGGAATTCCATTCGGAAGAATGCTTTCCAAAGTCGTCTTGATGTGGAATTAGTTCAGAATGGAGCTGATGTTGTCAATAGATTAAGCACCCGCCATCTTTGCAGCTGAGTTTCATGTTTGTTCAGCGCTGAACGGCAACTCCCTAATCTTTCTTAGGTGAAACATAATGGGATCCTCAGGAAGATCAAAGGAAGATTGCTTTTCCCTTGGCTATACATCCCCAAAAATGAAATACCAGAGTTCATGAAGTTCAAGAAAAACACAAGAGAAACGTGTAACATGGACTAACTGCAAAACCTAACGTGTAAGGGAACATAATGAAAAACACAGGCCCACCATCCATATGGCCAAATTCATAACTTCAGGGGTGCCACTTTGTAGGACACGCAGACTCTAGATTTTTACTATTTAAACAAACTTAACAGAAGGAAAGATCATAATTTTTTGACTCCCTCCCAGTAAATTCAATGCTTCTCAAGGCAACCTGATTTTGCCAAAATTTATCTCGACTTCTTAAAAAGGCCCATTCAGTCCTTGACTGATATTAATGTGCTACTTCCATGTGTTTTCACAAAATCCTAGAGCCAAACCCGTAATCCTCTCTCATCATATTTCAGCTAAGTCCTGCCCCAACAATTATCAGGAGGAGGACCAGGAATATCCAGCTGGATTCCGATGCAGCACGGCAGCCTCTCAGATGAGGTTTCACCTGGGTCAACAGGATAAACAAAATGAATGAATGGAATCCTGTCTTAGAGGAGGCAAGGGCTCAGGGCCAGGGATTCCAGACGCCTGTGAGTTTAGTCAAGCTCGGTCACAGTATAACGCTGTGACTTTGGGCACCTCCTCTCTGGCTTCCCGTCCCTCATTTGTGAACATAAAAGCTGAATGAAATGATCTTATCTGCCCCAGCACTGTTTTACAGTTTTGCTTATCTGTGGCTCAGTTTCCTCATCTATAAAATTAGAACAATAATCTTCACAGAATAATTGTGAAGATAAATGATGCAAGAGTGTTTAGAACAGTGGGACAAAGCCCTTGGTGTATTTTAGTTATCATCATCATCATCATTGTTGTCATCATCATCATCATCATGTCATTATCAACATTATCATAGGACAAGAACAGCCAAACAGATGGGGGCCTGAAGATGACAGACATGTTTTGCTTTGGAAATGTAACTTTTGAAGGAATGCACATTACCACTATCCAAAAAGATGCTGATTTTCTCCCCAAGTTCTAACTGCACATTTTTAATTAAAGAAAAAAAATAAAAATGCTAAGGCAGTTCCACAAAATTTTGAAGATAAAATGACCATGTGATTCAGCAATTCCACTTCTGGGTATCTACCCAAAAGAACTGAAAGCAGACACAAACGGGTAATTGTACACCCAACCTTATAGCACCATTATTCATAGTCGCGAAAGTAACTCAAATGTCCATCAACAGGTAAATGAATAAATAAAATGTGGTATGTACATACAATGAAATATTATTTAGCCTTTAAAAAGAAAGAAATTCTGACACGTGCTACAACATGGATAAAGCTTGAAGATATTATGCCAAGTGAAATAAACCAGACACCAAAGAACAAATACTGTACAGTTCCAATTAAATGGGGTACTAAAGGAGTCAGATTTATAGAGACAGAAAGTAGCATGGTGGTTGCCAGGGGTGGGGGTGGAGGGGAAATGAGGAGTTAGGGTACAGAGTTTCAGTTTTGCAAGATGAGAGTTCTGTGAATGGTGGCGGTGACTGAAGCACAACAGCGTGAATGTACTTAATGCCACTGAACTGTACACCCAGAACCGGGAAATTTTATGTTTTGTTTATTTTACTACAATAAAAAAAATGCCAAGAGAATGAAAGGTCCCTCAGATAGACCCCTCCACAAAGTCGGGGACCTACTTTTCTCCTGTTCCCTATGGATCTCGAGGAGTCAGATAATACTTTCTGATGGGCTGAGGGGGTAAATCGTATCTCATGACCAAAACACAGAGGCCTTCTGATGGCTAAATCCAGCACCCACCGACACAGTTTGTTTGAATGAATTAATTTCTCATTAATTCTTTAAGTCAAATCTCTAGAAAAAAAAATATCTGAGTGAACGGACAAGAATATATTTAACTTTTGAGAGAAATTCAGTTGTTTTCCTGAAATGTAGTACATATTTACACCCCCCCAAGAGAGTCTGAGAGGGTCCAAGCCAGAACTGATGGCCACCCCTTAGCCACTCTCCATCCCTATGGGGTGCCTTTCCCAAGCACTGATTACTGGACCCCCAAGAGCAGTGCAGAGAGAAGAAGGGGCTGCTAGGTCTTAATAAGGCTGCCATACATCTGCCCTGAGGACCTCCTGTGGGGACAGCGGTCTCCCCTCTGTGACTGGAGAGGCAGAGAAATCTTCCAACACGCTTCAGAAAGAGCACATACTTGGACTCTTCACTTAAAAATGTGAATTCTGCAAAAGAACTCTCAATGTGCTTAAAATAACCTGACAAGAGTCCCCAACCAGTAAACGAAGATCTAAGTCCATCTTTAAACCTTGCCATTTTTTAAAATAGAATTTCTCTGTGTTCTTTTTTAAAAGGGACTTTGAATTAAATCACAACACAAGAAAAGCAGAATCAGTCAAATAGAATTTTCACGAAGTTAAAAAAGGGTAAGAGAAGAAAAAAATACATCAATTCCAAGTCAATCTAGCTGAACTTATTTAGGTTTAAAAAGTGATTCAGAACATCCAGGATGCCAAGGTGAGAGAAAAGTACCATATGGCTGTTTTTATCTGGTTGGTAAAAACATACCAGTTTCTCAGACAAAGCAGAGTTAATTCTTACACAAAAGGTGATAGAAATGTCTCACCAGCATCTCACTACAGTTCCTAACATTTGCTAAGTCCACAGCAACTGTTATTATTCTTTACTAATAATAATTATTATAATAATAATTATAATAATAATTTGTTATTATTTGTAAAGTGTAGAAATGCCTCTTGTAACAACTTTTAGTAACATCAGAGCATGATACTATGAAAACTCATAAGGGGAAACCTCACTAAAAAAAAAGTCAGGGGACCAGATGGGGGAGCTCTCATGCCCTACCCCTCATCATCCATTACCTCCAACAGGAAAAGGTGTGCCCTTCTTCTCCAGCAAGATGTTTTCTTCTTTACCACCCCAGCAGGAGGAAGGAAGATTCTTCTCCTTGCCCAGCAACAGCAGAGCCAATGAGAAACCGTCACAACCCAGGGGGTGAGGGATGGGATAGGGGGTGGGGTGCGCAATGAAAAGCCATGCCAGTTTTCCTCCAAAGGACGCTTTGTAACGGCCCCTTCTCTCGCTCTCCTCTTTCCTCTATAAAAGAGCATTCCTCTTTTTTGTTCTCCAGACTTGCCTATGGTTTGCCACAGCTTATGTGCCCCAAATTGCAATTCTTTGTTTTTCCAGGATAAACACATTTTTTTTCCTGGTTTAAAAAAAAAAAAAAAAAGGAAAAAAAGAAAACAGATTTATTTATTTTTTAGGCCAACAAATACAAAAGCACAACCCTTTGAAGAACTCTAGTGTAATAGCGGAGATAGATAACTATCATGAAGAGTATGGCTTTATTTCTTGCCCACCAGACTTTTGATAACAAACTAGATGATGAAAAGGTCAAAGCCACATCCATCTGGTCTCTGGGTCCCTTGCTGACTGGGGCTGTGAAGTCCCTTCGAGGCCCACAGGTAGATGAGACGGCATCCAGGAGCTGCACCTGGTCGGGAATCAGCATCTCCGCAGGGAAGCAGGTCCTCGCCAGTGCCCCGCCCACGTGCCCTGTGGGTCAGTCTCTCACAGTCTTCTGGAGGGACTCTCTCACTTGAGGTCACCACCACTCGCACCAGCCTTCTCACTAAACCCGGTCACGTGCCCATCTTCTGCTGCTCAGGAGGCTGGCACATTCAGACAACGCAGTGGCGTGAAAATACCAATCCTATCTGGTTTGCAACTCTGACCTCAGAACAAAGATGCCAGGGCTGGGGACACGCAGGTCACAGGTAACGTGTCTTTGCAGTAACTGGGAAAGACGGTTTGATGGCAGGCATTTTAGAAGGGCTTTCTCAGTGCTCAGTGTCTTGTTGGGGAAGCAAACACATAAACACTAAGACCTGGTGTGACTACAGGTTCGGATGCACTGTAGCAACAGGGATTGGGAAGGGAGGAACTTAAAAAAAAATAAATAGGAAAGAGTTTTGCATAACGGCCAAGAGTTGGCCCTGGGCCAGACAGGCTAGAATGAAATCCTAGTTCTCTCTTCTAGTTTTCTAGCCAGGTACAATTCACGCAGCCACTCTGAGCCTGGATTTCCTCTCCACAGTAGAGATGGTAACGATAGCACAGGCATTAGAATGTTTTTCAATATAAAGCACAGCACTTAAAGCCCAGGGCCTAGAATTCAATAAATGGGAGTTGTTATTATAATGACTTCAAAGGAGTAATATAAATAAATTAAGCATGGACCTGGAAGTATGGCCTAACGCATTACAAAAGAGAATCAGCTAAGATTTCTTTGGGGAAAACGAAAAGGTGTAAAAAGCCCAGAGCAGCTTGCCCTCCCTTCTCCTGTGTTTCAAATACTGTCCACAGGATGGCAGCAGTAGCCTCAGGTTCTCGCTGAGCCTGAAGGCATTCCATTCAGCCTGCATTCCACGGAACCGCCCCAGACAGGCATCTCGGGGACATATTTTAAGTGGAAGGCAACCAGCACCGCATCTAAAGGATGCCCTTTCTTCTGGAATACTATAGAAGTTTATGACTAGACAGACAAAGACACTCTGGCCTTGGGAAAAATTGGAAACCACGCATTCATTCATTCATTTTTCAACAAATATGTACTGAGATCCTACTGCATCCTAGGCATCCCCAAAGGAATAAAGCAAAGGAAGCCCTGCCCTCATGACCTCACAACGAGTCACACACAAATCAAACACTGATAGATCATGAGATGGAACCTCCTGGCCAACTGAAAATCACAGGCCCGTGCATTGTGGTAATACAAGATTGAAGGTTAAGCAAAGAAAAAAGCATACGTGATAGGAAATCCGCACTGACTCTGCTTTGTATACTGACCAGAGTGGGAAAGAATTCAAAGTGATAGAAGCTGGTAGAATTAAATAATGTTTGGGGGTTTTGCCCCTTGTGAAATTACTTTTTTACTCGCTTCCAGCCCCTTTAAGCTAGAAATCTGGGCCGGGCTAATGGAAGCTGTCACCTGGAATGTCTGGGGCAGCTGTGCAAGGTTACATTCCAGGCTCTGACCGGAAAAAAAAAAAAATTGCCAGCAATTTGCCTTTTGTCAACTGCAAATTAAAGTAATTTCCATGCAAAGGGTTTCTCCTGCTGGAGGTGAGCCCCTAAAATGCCAGGGCTCTTGAGGCAAGCCTTTACCTGGCCGCCCCGCCAAGGCAGACACACCTGAGGATAAAGGCATCTCAGGGTTGTGATTAGGAGATTGTTTTCTTGGTCCTCCTTTGACCAAAGCACCAAACCAAGTGGCATTATTGAGCCGGGTCTAGAGGTGAGAAATGGGGATGTCTTCAGTCCCTTACCACTCTCAAAGCACCTTCTAGAAAGTGAGACAAGAGAGGCCCTCAGCTTTAAGTGAATACAGAGAAGGTAAATTTGTGTGTGCTGAAAACCCAGTGGTATGATGACAATAAAAAATAGCCACCATTACTGAGAGCGCCAGATAGACACGATGCTAAGACATTCCAGCCACAGGTCACCGAATCATCAAAGAAGAAGGTAAACTAAGTATTATCGTCCTTACTTGATAGATGAGAAATTTGAGGCTTTGTAAGGTAAGCTGTTTGGAGAAAGTCTCCAGTATTAAGTGATAAAGATGAGATCCAAACCCTTATTTGTCAAATTCCTAAACCGGAATCCTTCATCCCACGCAGCCAACCAATTGCAGAAGTGGATAGAAAAAACAAATTGCTACCAAAAATGAAGATGAGGTTATTTATTCATTGATTTGGTAAGTGCTTACAGAGCACCGTATGTGTGAAAAACAGGGTGTATACAAAGGTAAGTACTGGCAACTGCAAATTAATTTCCAAGCAGAGGACTTGCCACCATGACGGGTCCAAGCTTGGAGACCCGAGATGTGAACAGACCTGGAATATTTCTCTCACCAGAAAGGGAGACCGATGCCTGAGGTTTATTTAGATCAAGAGCAAATGGGCAAGGTGTCTTAGCTTATAGACAACACGCTCGCTTGGCTGGTTAGAAGATTTCACATATACTTAAGAGGCAAGCTTTATGTCCCTGTGTGCTCTCATCTCCTAGGAAAGAGTTATGACCTGCACACACACCCTCAACACATACACATTCCAGTCTGTCCCCAAAGCCAGCACCTGGCTGGGGACCTTGCAGATTCCAGAATCTCTCCTGTCCCACACCCCCACCCTCATGTGCCTTCGATCAGAGCCCTGCACTCCATCATCTTCCCTAATTTGTGGTTTCACTGAGCCTCCTTTTCCTCATCTGTTGGACCAGATGACCTGCAGTCTCTTCCAGAACAGACGTTTCTGACAGCTGCCATTTACTGAACACTGGCTGTGTGCCAGGTGCTGTTGTAGATTCTTCACAGTAATTACCTTGTTTAATCTTCCCACACATTCTATGAGTGGGGTGGTAATCCCCGTTTTGTAGATGAGTTTTAAAACTCAGAGATATACCAGGTGACTTCTCCAAGGTCACACAATTAGTAAATTGAGAACCAGGATTAGAAGCCAGGTTAGTCTTGACCCTGAAAGCTTTAATATTTCTTACCGCCGTACTGTCTTTAAAAGAAGAGGAAAAGGTTTACTCTTCGTCCTCCAGGTCATCACCTCTGCCTAAACTCTTCCCGTTGAAAGCCCTCACGACCACCTATATAATTCTCACCTCATCTTTATCACCATCCACTTCTGTCATATTTGGTATTGTTCCTGGAAGACTTGAGTACCTGCCATACCCTTGTCTGTCATCATTTATTCACTATTCATGGAGAGGTCTGCTGACCCCATGACCTTTGCTCTTCTAAGATCTTGTAACTTTCCATCTTGGCCCCACTCCAGGCACCCCCACCCTCAGCCCCAACATCACTTAAATCTATGGAAATATTCTGTCTCCCAGATCTTGGACCCCAAAACCCCATCTCCAACATCTACCTCATTATCACCCTCACCTGGCCCCTCTGGTTCTTGGCCTAACTCGACTTCCTACATAGACAGTGCCCTGCAAGCCACTTTTCCTCCACCTGAGTCCTCTCAGCTATCCTCTTGTGTCCCCCAAAGCACCTCTGAATCAACTCCCTCCTTTCTAACTTCAGATTTCACAATAACTTTACACAGTCTCTCCTTCATTTTTTCTTTCTTTTAAGAAACAGTTACTGTCCTCTCCCCAGCCCCTGCTACCACAAGGCTACCTTCTTTCTAAGCTGCGTGTCACTCTCTCTGGGCCACCTCCTCCAGGAAGAACCTGTATTTCGCAAATTCCCTCCCCTTCTGTCATCTTCAAACTCTTCCTCTCTTCAAGCTTCTCCCCTGGCTTGGGAGACTTCCCAAACTGGACCAATAGTGATGTTTCTCCTCTTGCTGTTTATGGAGAACTCCTTCTTGATGCCCTGGTCTCGTGATGTCTGCCCTCCCATTTCACCCCATTGAAAGTCCACTCTCTGACCCCAACCACTCTAGAGTCTAGATTTAGGTCTGTCCTCAGTTCTTATTCCTTTTGACCTATATAGATAGACTCTGCTCACTCACCAGCTTATTATGACTCCTTTGCCCTTAATCTCTTCTTTACATTGCATCTCAGCTCTGAGTCTCCTGACTTCTCTGAGCCTCAGTTTCTCCTTCTACTAAAGGGGAAAAATAAATGCCAACATCATAAGGGTTGTGGGTATTGAATGAAATATCACATGCCTGACATATTGAAGGTGCCCGTAATAGTTGTTACTATTACTGTTGCTTTTCTCTTAATATTGAGAGAATTTCTCTTGACTTACAATCTTTAACTTACCCTACAACAACAAACACTGTAAGTAAGCCTCTTAAGGGTAGAGGCTCTTATGGCCTTAAGAAAACCCAAGAGTTTGCCCTGCACACGGTAGGTAGAGTTAGTTCTCTGTTGGCGATGATGACTGCTTCGTAACCTCCAGCTATTTCCCCAGTCTTTTAATTTTAATAAACCTCAAATGCTTTTTCCACCACGGACTTGGCTGTTTAACGGTTTCAATCCTTTGAAAAGGAAAATGACTCCCTTATTTTTCACTTACTTGCTGCATGTTAAGAGCCCTTTGATGTTCCAAAGGCCTTTCAAGAAAGCCTCCTTAGAAATAGGAGCTTGGCTTTTGCCACAGGGAAGTGAACTTGAACCCCAAAGGTTGAGTTGGGATCCTGGAGTCCCAGGCATGCATTTTCCTCGCAGGCTCCAGGCCTGACCCCAGCCCGGAGCTTGGAGAAAATGCTATTTGCAAACTCTTCATCCTTCTCAAAGCTGTCATTTTCGTCAGCCCCACTGGGCATTTTGACAAATGCCTTTGCTAATTACTTAATTATTTTGGCCTGCACAAGTGTGGGGGCTGTTTCCTTTTAAAGAAAAGAGGGCTTAGCCAGTCTTTTCTTATCAATGCAAGGCCTGAAAGTAGGCTGCTTCAACCCTGTTTCAATCTTATTAAAGTGTTTGGCTAACTTAGCACCCCCACCAGTCAAATTAACTCAAATACATTATTATGCAAGGACACAAGCACAAAGCCCTCCTTCCCCAAAGCCAAGCTAAAGCTAGCATTTGTTTTTTTTATGCCATTGGCTTATTTCTTCTAGTTCAAGCCTCTTTTGCATGGAAAAGAAACCTGTACTTATCTGCTGACTTTCAATTAAAGAAACAGTTAGGCAAGCTGATAAGTGCGAGAAATGCCTCAATGCATCTCTCTTGGAATTAGCAAGGAGTGTGAGTCTGTCACCCCGTGGTCAACACAGTGGGGTGTGCGGGTAGCAGGGAAGTGTGGAAGCGATTCCATTGGGAGGGATGATGAACTGGCTTTTCCAGGCTGGCCAGCCCTGACATTCTTAGTTTTAAAATCAGAGTCTCTCTGAGACGGGCTCGCTCTCTCTCTCTCTCTGTCTGAGCATCCTCTCTATCTAGTACTACCAAATAATGCTGAGCATTTCGCCACATGCCCTGGCTGTGTCTTCATGACACCCTGGAGAAAAGGCCCTTGACTAGTTCATCTATCTGCTCAGCATACATTGAGGCCAAAACAAACTCAGAATCAACCCCGAAACACAAATTGCACTTGGAGGCATAAATTATCCAAAGTGGTTATCCACCCTGCTCAGATAAACAGCCAATGGCCCCATCCAGAGGCTGGCACGGGGCCTGGCACCTGGTAGATGCCCAGTAAAAGGTGGCTGGGTGTGGATAAAGCTACTGCCCGTCCTGCTGGGGTATCCCCCCTGCGGGGGTGTAGTTGACACTCCGTGAATCACTGGAGGGGGCAGAGGACACACAGAGGCTTCAATTAGGGTTGACCCAGGTATTCGTTTGCACAGCTGGGACCAGAGAAACTAGCTGACCCCAGGTCTTTCTCATGAAAATGCAATGAGGGCAAAGCCGCCCTTGAAAATACCAGTATCTTGAATATAGTTAACGACTATTTCGTAAACTCCCCAGATAGCTTTAAGTGAAGAGACCTAGAGAGGGTGTATAATCTGCCCTAAAGTCACACAGCTGGTTGAAAATATGAGGAGTACCTATTTCATTTGTTATAGCAGCTGAAAAGATAAAATCCATAGGGATAAATTTAATGAAGTGCCTATGGGATCTATAAGAAGAAAAGTTTAAAGCTCTAATGAGCTGCATAAAGAAAACTAGAATAAATGAAAACACAATATTTTTTTGGATGTTATTCTCTCTAAATTAATGTAAATGTTCAATTGACTTCCAATTAAAATACCAAGAGGATTGGGGATGGTGATAAAATGATATTAAAATTTATCTGGAAAAAATAAACATGAAAATAGCTAGAAAAAGTCCAAAGAAGAATAATGAGTAGCATTACTAATACTTGTTATTAAAATACATCATGAAACCATAATAATTAAAACAGTTTAAAGAGGAGAAAAAAATAGACAGTGTACCAGAATATGAGGGGACTATAAATAGAATAAAATACACATAGAAATTTAGTTTATGATAAAAGTGGCTTTTCAATTTAGTGAGGAAAGAGATCATGAAGTAAATGATCTGGGGACTGTTGCTAATCAGTTGAGGGAAGAATCATGACATTAGAGCCCTACCTCAATCTTTAACACCAAAATAAATTTTAGTTGGATCAAAGATTTAAATTTTAAAAAGGAAACCATAAAACATCTCAAAGGAAACATGTAAAACGTATAATCTGACTGGAGAAGTTTTTTCTAAGCAGACCAAGAAACTCTAAAGCCAAAAAAAACAATTGACACATTTGACTGCCTAAAAATGCACAATTTCTGTATGGCAAAAATAAATGCTGTGAACAAAATAAGATAACAAGAGAAATTATTTTCAATTAATGACCAATAAAAGGTTAATTTCCTGTTTTACAAAACTCACCCCCAATTGGCCAGATCGGCAAGTATAACTCAGTAGCGTAGGCAAAGGAGGGGAACAGGCAGTTCACAGGACAAGAGACCCAGAACAGTTTGGCAGAACTTACAATGGCACCTCTCCAGCTCATTGAACAATCTTTCTTATGACTCACCTTCATCAGAAAATTCACCAGTGGAATCTTAAGTCGTGTATTTGCTTAAGGTTGTTGTTGCTCCCTGAACTAGCTCTTCAAATGGGAAGAGTTCGAGCTAAGACAGCACAGGGACCACTAACCCTGCCTGCCAGTTCCCCAAAACAGTGCCAACCCTCCTGCAGGTAACTGAGGTTCCATGCTTTGGTGGGGAGAGAGGAGGCCACCAGTCAGGGGCTGCGCTGTCCTCCTGCACGTGAGGAAAAGGACGAAGCCCACCATATTTGGAGTCACCAAACATCCCTGTGTGCCACCTCCTGCTAATGTCTCCCTCACTGCTCTTGTACCTGTATTATGATGTATATAATATGCCATAGTATTATGTATCCCTTAATAGCCACAGACGTGGAACCACTGTGAACACGCACCATGGCTTAAGTGTCCTGTAGCTCTAACTACCTAGAAAGCAGAGAACCAGAGTACAGGTGAGAGATGCCTCTAAAAAGTTCTCCTTCCTTACTCCTGCAGGACTGACTCTCCCTCAGCCCTTGTCAGTTCCGGCTTTACATCAAGATTGGTCAACTGCTGATTTCTCTACGTGCAACATATTAAAAACTACAGATTGGGGGGTATATCATAGCAAACTGAATGATGGCAGAAAGGGTGGTCAAAGGCACAAAAAGCAGAGGCACCACTGAGGTGATGCCCGAGGGCCAGATGGAAAGGCCAAATGAGGATATCCATGCTGTGTTGAAGGAGGCAAGGCTGTGTATCACACATTTGAGAAACCAAATGATGCTTTACCCTAGAAAGAATCGGCTTCAATGAATGCCTTATTAAATGGCATTTAAAGAGAACCCAAAAATTGAACTATTATTAGATTATTTTTATTCTGTGATCCCTCAGTCTAGAGTATTGTTAGGGATAGAATAATAGATTGAAGATGAGAAAAATTTCCATCCCAGTACTTGAAAAATATGGATCCACACATGGGAGGAAATAGAAATGTAGTTATAAGAATAAATATTGAATTTTAATGCATGAGGTGTTGGTGAGGCTCAGTCAGTATCCCCATATTTATTGATTTTTGTTTGGTTTAAGCATAAACCACGCTGCTTGGAGCCATGTGCAGGGGACAGCGTGGAACCAAATACGACGTACAGTGCTGATCTACACATAAACACGTCGACTGTTACACTACAATGGTCAGCATGACCAGGAAACGCCAAGGACCAAGCTGTTATGACTCATCAGTTTCCTCATCTCAACATTGGGAATAATAATACCTTCCCACAAGACCTTAAATAAGGTAGGTCAGGGGTCTGAGACGCAACAGACAGATAATAAATAGAAGCTGTTGTTGTTATTGTTGTGTTTTCACCATGTTAATATCTCAGCTTCCAAAATTAGAATCTGAGAATCAATCACTTTTTTTTATAATATTAAATCATCATTCTCTCTCTGTCTCTCCCTCTCTCTCTTTTACCCCTTACACAACTTCAAATTCTTCATTGATTTTTAACTCCTACGATAATAGTAACGACTAATACTTACATAATGCTCTTTGAGCGCTGGGCACTGGTCTAATGACTTTACACGGATTAACTCACAACAGCCCCATGAAGTAAATATTTTATTGTCCCCCATTTTACAGATGAGATTGAGGACAAGGAAAGTAATGACATTAAAAGGTCTCACAGCAAGTGGTAGGCCTGAAAAGTACTGCTTTGTGAAAAAAGCAGGATGAACGAGTGTGTTCTGTAGACTGCCATTCAATGTAAATATGCTCAGAGACATACGGATCTACCCACATAAAGAGAGTGAGAGGGACTTGGAAGCTAAGGGTATGAGGGACGCTTGCCTCTCACTTCTGAACCTTTGAGATTTTTTGGTGAATGTTCTACCCATTCAAAAAATTAATCAATAATCAGAAAGTTCTCCAAACTCATGCTGGTCACTCATCTCTGGAGTGCCCAGCCCCTTTTAGCAAGTTCAGACCTATTACCGGGTTCCCATTCCCTACCGCACATGTTGGCTGTCCTGAGGGCAGGGCACATGGCTGGGCCTCGCCCTCTTTACGGGGACACCCTAGGGCGCAGACAGGCTACAGACCTCAGACCAGGCTACAGATCTCACTTCCAGAAACCTCGTGGAGAGTGGGCAAGGAAACCAACAGTTCTGGGTGACACTCCCCACCACTCAGGTTTTTCATTTGCACCATGCCTGGAGGTAGAACATTTAGGAGGCCCTGAACAAAGAGGACCCCCTCCTCTCTTCGCCTAATTTCCATTGCCTGCCATTCCTTTCAGAGGAGATAAAGGCTTGCATTCCACAATTAGCGACAGAAGGTTGAAAGTGCAAAAACATGGAGGAGTTCACAATCTTTGGTGAAAGAGTTTCCACTTAGGTGTTAATTATTTCTATCTACTTCCTGGGCTGGGTTGGGCCAAGAGGAAGAAAGCGAGGGTGGGGCAGTGGGCCAAACCTGGAGGTGAGGGTACAGCCCTAATTTTCCCCTCCCTCACTCCTCCTATGGGACAGGACAAGTCAGAGGTGCCCTCCACCCCCACTCCAAGGGGTTTCTGTGGCCCACTCCCTTGTCACCAGCTCCATCAGAAAAAGAAAGCTGAGTAGAGAGCCTCAGAGGAGCCAGAAAAAAGAAACCACTAGCAGGTCTCCTGCTTCACAAAGCCTGACCACAGCTGGAGGGGGTGGAGAGCCTCGTCCCTGGAGAGAATATCCACGGAACCCAAGACAGCTTTCACCAGAAGAGTCTTCTGGACAGGAAGGGCAAAGGCGTGAGCGAGTCGAAGGGTCCTGTTCTCTGTTGCCCAGAGAGCAGGACAAGCAAGTGGAAGCCACCGGGAGTGAAAATGCACTGCTGCGTAAATGATGAGTTCAGCCAATCTGCATGCACTCCCGCCTCCTGGTCTTTGCTTAAACATTCCCCTGAAAGCACCTTTTCCTTCCTCCCTGTTTAGGGCCTGCTTCAACGCTCATCTCCAAGCCTTTTTCTGACAGGCTCACCTCCCTCTTACTCAAACCAGCCCTCATTTCCTTATATATTGATTTTTGCCAACCATTCACTAGATGGACCACGATGTTTTTTCTCTTGGAAAGCTGAGCCAACGGAGGCTGCTTTGGTGAATTTCATTTCTATAGTCTCTCACTCAGGGAGTTAGGAGGTCGCCTGTGTGATCTGTGTCTGCCATTCTCTTTATAAGGCTAGTTCCCTCTTCTAAAAGTGAAGGAATAATAATGCTGTGATTATTATTGTAATAATTCTGTGATTTCTTCTTTGTGCCAAGTTTTATGATTCTGGGTTTTGATGTATATCTCCATTCATTTCATATGACTTTGCATTTTAATAAATGGTCTCGCCTCCTGAAAAGATTTCATGAACCTGGATTCCTGACTTCAATTTTAAGATCATGCAATTGGAAAACACATGTGGACTTCATTTAATTAGAGCTGATTTTCAAGAATAATGCCTGACTTTGCTAATTATTCTTTCTTGTTCTGTATCATAGTTGGAATTTATGACGTACAGACAGTGCCCTGCTTCTAAAGGACTTGAAAAGAGCTAGTGATTGATGTCTCCCTCTTTCATCCTTCTTCTATTTTTCCCAAAGATGTTCTGGCTTCGGCTGCCTAAGGATCAAGCCCTGATGTCAATGGACTATTGTCAAAGAAGTCAACACTTTTGAGATCCCTGAAGTTCTGAGAAGTCCAGTTCCCAGAGCTCTTCTATATTTCCCTTCCCTCACCACCCACAACTCTCCTTAAACCAAGCGTAATGTTTTTTTCCATGGAAGGCCCTGCCCCTCATGTTCTCACAGCTAGAGTAGTCGCTAAACTTGTCTACAAAACTGTGATATATTTAATTTCAGTTCTTATATTCTTTATTTCTGAAAGTTCAATTTCATTCTTTTTCATATCTGCTAGATTTTTTTCAGTATGTCATTTCTTGCAAATATGTTCAAGTTCATAATTTATATAATAAATTATATATATAATTTTACTACTGAAAGGTGCAGGTTTGTTTCTGTTATCTGTTGTTTCTCTTGATTTGTACTCCTATTGCATTCCTTGTGCTAACCACAATCTTAAGGGATAAAAATGCTTTAAATGACAAACAGAAACAAAATTCCCCAATCATTCTTAAACCCAGTAATTTACAATCATTTGGATGTGAGGAAAAGGGATAGGTGTTGAAAAAGTATGTGTAAGTTCAGGATCATCTGTCAAGGTCTGTTGGGGTTCATTTTACTGAACTTTTGATTTATTCTCTTTGTAGAGCTGACTTCCTGTGACCTTTATTCCTCATTCTTAGGTATAACTCACAAAGTACCCTCAGGCTTACATGATAATTGTTTGCATTGTTTGCAAATGTTGTCACATCCATGACTACCGTGAGTCTCCCTTCAATCCTTTGAGAAAGGCAGAACTGGATGTTTTTATCCCCATTTTCCAGACAAGGTAACAGTTTAGGGGAGGTCAAATGTCTTGCCCAAAGTCAGAAGAGCAAAGAATGGGAGGGAGATAACAAAAGCTGGTGCCCTTGTAGCATTTGTTTATTGGTGGATGGTGAATCCACCAGTACCCACTATTACAGGCAGCTGACTTCCTAAACTACTGTATTTCTTGCCAAGAGACATTTCCTTCCAGCAACAGGGCTTAAAAACACGACATTATAGGAATGAACCATCCCTTCACTGGTCGCTTGAATTGGCTAGCACATGACAGCTCCTCTAGTGGGGCCCTCAACTCGCTTTTAGAGAGGCCAGAGTTCCCAAACCCAGGCAACTCGGAAGTGCCTATGATTCCTCCTGTGTCCCCTGAGTGAGAGAAAGAGCAATCATCCAGGAAAGATGGAAGGAAGGAGGAGGGACAGACCTCATTAACAGGAACTGGGGAACTAGGCCTGTTGGGCTCTGACCTATTGGGGCTGAAAGCCCCTAGAGAAATGTTGCACCTACTTGCAGAAATTTTTACAGCAGGAAGAGGGAGAGACAGACCACTGAGTCCTAGAAAATGCCTGCAATAGTCTGAAAGTAGACATTTTTGAATGGCTGGAACTCCCCCCTAGGATGTGAGAGGTAGAGAACAGTAAACACCATTTTCAAAGCTTGCCTGGCCTTTCTGTCAAGCTGATGACTACTGGAATGTGAGGACTGAGATAAAATAAGCCATTTCCTTCAGTGAAGAAATCTGGTAGAGATGTAAGAACAGGAACCCTTGTGTTGCTTAGAGGACCTGTGGACCCCATGAAAGGGTGTGTGACATCAAAGTCAGATGACCCGGTTTACATGCCAGTGACTGGCTGGGTGGTCTTAGGCAAATTATTTATGTTCTTGAATTTCAGTGCCTTCATCAACAAAATAGGGATACTAACAACACCCATATTATAGGATGGTTTAGAGAAGATGAAATGACTTAAAGCCTATTAAGTACATGGCACTCAGCTAGCATTGCTACCTTTATTTTACAAATGACATCACTGAGGTCCAGAGAGATGATTTGCCCAACATCATCAGGGCAATGCTACTAATGGGTGTCCTTACAGTTAAGCACTTATTTGGACATTTTTTAAAAATTTTTTCAAGGATTCATTTTCCTCATATATAAAATGGGAATAATACATATTCTCAATAAATTATCTAAAACCTTTGGAGCCAGGGAGTCAAACCTTAAAAAGTCTGGTGTGAATATCAATCTCCAGGGGGGTCTGGAGCCATACCCAATAATCAAACACAGTAGTATTTCTGCAGCAAAATTTGAGAGTATTTACACTAAGTGGGGGACATAAAGACTATATATAGCTTCATATAGTTTGTGGTTAGACTTTGATAGCCTGCTAACCTTAGATTCTGTTAAGAAGACTTTTGGCTTTTAGAGCTCTGAAATTTCATATTGTGCACTTGTGATACTTACTTCAGATAGTTTGGAAAATTCTATAAGATGACCCACATCAAGTGGCTGGCATTGATAGGTGTTCCGTATTAAAGTTAACTTTCAGTATCAGCTAGTCCGGTGCTCAACTACAGTGCTACAAGCTGCTAAGTCATGGAGAATATCCAGGCAGGATGTGGCAATCTCAGAGACGCTCGAAAAGATGTCCTACTCTAGCACTCAGCCTGAGAAAAGCATGCTCCAGGAAAACCTCCCATACCATCAGGTTGAACCATGAGCCTCTGATAGGATCCCCTAAAGTACTATTGGGATTCTAGTCAGTGGGAACCTTGGTCCTGGGACCTCTGGAAATTGTACTGCAGGTTATTTTGATCAGGGGAATAAGGGAATGATGCTCTAAACTAAAGATTGAAGCCTCAAGGGCCAGCCAGGTAATATAAGAAAACAAAGGGTCCTAGGCGTGCCTTTGGCAAGTGGGACAATACCTGCCCATCCCAAAAGAAAGATGCCACCCACTTAGAGCCATTGGGTTTATTGGTTGCTACATGGAAAAATAAGCCTTATGCTGCCTAATCTTCTGATATTTCAAGAGAAGTCAAAATGTGAAATGTGGAAAATATCCTTACTTTTACCCATGGGCCACTAATATTTTTAAACACTGTACAAACCCAACAAAATGCAGCTGTGGACCTCTGTTCTAAATAATCATAATGAGTCTGACTTAATTGAGAGCTTACTATGTGTTAGGCAGTGCCCCTCAAGTACTGTCTGCCTAATATTTAATCCTACAGCAACCCTATAAAGAAAAAACTATTAGTGACATTTAACAGAGTAGGAAAATTGAGGCTCAGATTGCATTAGATAAAAATGGTTAATGTCCTACAAGTCAATAAAACTGTAGTCTTTGGGGCCCTAACTTCTATAAACAGAAATAATACACATTTTAATGAGACATCACTTGGTAATTCAAGAAAGCTATTTAACAATTGCCAAAGAAACACTAGCAAAACTTTACCTGTTGATTCTCATTTGTAAATATTTTTTTGTGTTCATCACTAAATGTTTCTGTCATTATAACACTTCCTTAGGACAGGCTGGGATTTTATGATTTTATGATTTTATGATTCTCTTTCACTAGTTACATTTTAAATGGGTGCTCCCTTTTTAGACTCACTGTAGCCAGTCCTTTTATTAAGATTCATGCAGTCCTCTAATTTTATGGAACAGACTCCATGTTTATTAAGCATATATCACTGTGCCAGGCATGGTGCTCGGGCTTTTTGCATATGCTATTCTATTTAATCCTCCCAATAGCTCAGTGAACTTGATGCTATTGATCCCATTTTAAAGCTGTGAGAATTGATACCCACAACGTGTAAGTAGAAATGCCAGAAATCAGATTCAGGCTTTGTTCTTCCACATCTGACATACTTTCTAACACTTAGCGGTTTTCAGTGCCACAATTTCCAGGAAAGATTACAATGGTGATATTTTTTAACCAAACAAATATTTATTGAGCACCAAACATCAGAGATAAAGCAATAAATATAATCAATAGAGCCCCTGCCCTCATACAGTCAAGGAGATAGCTTATCTTATCCATTTGTTGTTCATTTCTCTTTCTTCCAATTTCAGATAGTCACATTTTATGAACATATCCCAGGATTTTAGGCAAGTATTCTGCTTTGGTCCATTAGTCCCTGAATCCAGAAATGGAGACCATTTTGCCAAGGAAAAGCAAGGGCAGGGCCATGGTCAGAGTCCCCTGGACCCTGAGGTCACAGTTTCCCAGTGACACTGGTGTCAAATGCCTCTAGTGCTGAATTAAGCTAGCATCATATTTGAGAAAAGGATCTCCAAGAGCATTTATTTTTTAAACAAGGACTGTCTTCTTGGGGCAGCCCCTGCCACTGGAAATCTTTCTGCCTTGTTGAAGGGTTAACTGGCTTGTAAAATGGCTTTTACAAGATGCTGCCCAAGAAACATTGTTATCTCTTTTATATTCAGTTATTTTTGTTTTTTATTTTGTTTTGTTTGTTTGTTTCATTTCTCTATCTCTATTAGGATGACAAAGAAAAAAAGCAACCACATCCATATAAATTCCACAAAAGGACAAAGCCTCAGAGAATTGGCTTTTCTTTGTAAACAAGAAATAAACACATGGGAATATTGTAGAGCCAAAAATCAAGACTTGGCTGTTATTTCCAATCAGGAATCTGTTTCCAAATTCACTAATTGAATTTCAATATGGTGGGAGTTCAACAAATGTTTGCTAGATGAATGAGAGGATGGATGGATAGATGAATGGGCAACTAATTGAACTAACACTGAGGACAGTTCTTGAATCAGTTTTCCTCTGGTGCAGGGGCAAAGCAGGAAGATTTTCTGGTCTAGCCAAGTGTAGCTTGAGTAGTTTGGGGAATTTGGGTTCAAAAATGGAAGGAAACTGAGCTTGTAGGAGCTGCTCATATCACTGGGCTGACTACATATGAGTGTGCCCTGACTCATACCCATGAGTTCATTGTCCTTTGAGCTATTTTTCTCTTTATTTTGTATCCATAGCATTATTTCCCCAACCCTGAATAACTGAGCTTACTTGATTATATTTAGTATATATCTTCTCCAGAGGCTTTAGTGCCATATTATTGTTCTCATTGGTCTATTTATGCCATAGAATGAAAACAACACATTCTGAAAAGGACAGTGTGTTGCTTTTTTTTTTTTTTTTTTTTTTTTTTTTGCATGAGGGAAAGAAGGAGTCATAATTGGTTTTGATTGTTAAACATTAAGAATAGGCCCTGTCATCTCTATTTAAACTCAGTGAAATGAGAAAACAATGTTCCAGCTCTGAATGAATAATCCATATTGCCTAAGTAGAGTAATTATAAAGGGATAAGTGGAGAAAAATGGAAGGAAAAATAAAGGCCATGATACAGCACAAATGAGAAGCAAGAGCCATGGTCCTCACAATGTTACTAACAGGCAGTGTCCGTGAGCAAATCAGTTAAACTCCTGCCCTCGTTTCTTTATCTAGAAAATAAGGAGATAAATCCTGAATATCTCTTACTACTTTGAAATCTTACTTTTCCAGCTAGAACTTTGCTATTTACTAGTATTATGGGTCTTTTTCCCCCCAAAGGAAAACTTTTATATGACTCTTTTTCAGGTAGAAACTAGCTATATTTTCCCTCTTTCTTTAACATGCCTTCCTTTCAGCCACAAAATTTCTGTTCTATTTTTGTTTCTTCAGTGTTGTTTTTCTTGCTGCCCTTGACTTTGTCTTCTCTTTCTCTTGACACAGACTTCTGGGCATTTCTACTACTTACTGCAATGTCAATCTCAGTGAAAAGCGGGTTACAAGAGTTGTGAACCCTTACATTGCAACAGAACAAGCAAATAACATGTCTGTGGAAAAGGTGTTTGAGGTATTTGCCTCTGAGGTAACTGTCATCAGCCACGGTTTCACATGAGCACTTTCTAATATTTGAGTTTTTAAAATGGAGCCTTTATGAAAATGCTGTTGACCCAGCAATTCTCCTTGAGAAATGCACTTGCCCAGGAATGAAAGGCTACAGGCTCTGCAGCATCCCTTGGAAGAGTCAAATTGGGAATAACCTAAGTGCTCCACAAAATGTATAGTACGTGTTACTATTGATTATCAGCATTGCGCTTGTAGTGGGAATTCTTGCTGGCAACATAATAATTAGTAGCTTATATCCATCTAGCATTTCATCATTCATAAAATGCTTTTACATGCATTGTTATATTAGGCTTTCATAATGACCCTGTGTTGAAATCGCCCTGCCTCACAAAAAATCCGAGGGCCAGAATCACATTAGAGATGTTGTGGCTATTAGAAGGAACCCTGGTCTTTCAACCCTTGGTCTTAGTTCAGAGTTATGCCTTCATTAGGCAATCAGAGAACATTAGTTTATATAACAAAATGGAGTCTGTTCCTGAAACTCCTTTAAAATCTTCAAAGGTCTTGGAAACAAATCAAGGAACACATGCTTTGCTAAGTGACAAGTTAGAAAGTAAATCAAGGGGCCTGATATTGTGTTCCAGAGACCCAGAGTGGGATCACCCTTGTCTTGACAATTCAAGAATCACTGTGATCCAGGCATGTATTAGGTCGTAATTCATGCATGGGCTCAGCTCACAGGCTTACCTTATGGGCTCAGCTCACAGGCTTACCTTTCAGGTCTTCTTCTCACAGGCACCGAGGGAAGTTTTTTGAGCCATGGTTTCTTCATTCTCACCTGAGCTCTGTGGAGGTGGGGTTCCCCACAGAGTTTCAAGATGCAGGAGATATCATTGTACTCAAAATCAAGAAAATCAGTTGCTGAGAAGGAAAGCACCTGAAATATGTTTAATGATTTCTATTTAAATATTTGCTCCTTCCTGTTTTCTTTATTTAATTATGGTAAAGTAACATAACATAAAATTCACCACTTTAACCACTTTAAAGTGTGCAATTCCATGGCATTTATTACATTCTTGATGTTGGGCAACCATTGCTGCTATTGAATTCTAGAACATTCTATTTCCCTTAGTAGTCACTCTTCATGTTCCTCATTTGCAAGCCACTGGCAACCACTAATCCTCTTTTTATCTATATAGATTTGCCTATTTTGGACATAACCTGTATTTGGAATACTACCACATGTGTCTTCTGTGACTGGCTTTTTTAATTTAGCATCATGTTTTCAAGGTTCACCCATGTTTGAGTCTGTTTCAGTACTTCATTACTTTCTATGACTGAATAATATTCCATTGTATGGATATACCACCTTTGGTTCATTCATTCATCAGTTTGTGGGTATTTGGGTGGTTTCCACGCTTTGGCTATTGTGAATATGTGCTGCTGTGAACATTCATGTACAAGTATTTGTTTGGTTATCTGTCTTTGGAGTACATGCCTAGGAGTGGAATTGCTGGGGCATAAGGTAGTTTTGTTTTATTTGTTGAAAATTTTTTCTTTTTATTAAAGATAAATCTAGGGGTAACATTATCTAGGGGAAGCATCTGAACTTTGGGACCAGAAATCTGACTCAATGGCATTTGATAAGCAGCTCTTTGACAGGTAGCCAGTTGACCCTGTTAACCTTTCTCCTACGCAGTTGATAGAAAAACAATACCTTAACAACCCCAGCATTACTAACAAGCAATTATGTGTCCCAGACCCAGAAAAGCAAAAAAGAATGTTTTCATTTTTTATGAGGGTGAGGCTTTGCTTGTTCCATGCTAGACTCAGGGTAGAAGTAGTGCAACCGAGGTAAAGCTGAGGTAAAGTTGACTCTTGCTAGCTCCTAGCTCCGTTGGCTCATCAAATTAGGCATTGCTTCACATCTCTCTGAGGTTGTCCAACACTTTCCTCCCAGAATCTCCAGGGGAGTCTGGTCTTCATGTACTCAACATTGAGTCTGCTGCCTCATGGTCTTCTGCCTTTGCTAGGCCCTATGCCCCGTCCCTACCATGCCACTGCTTGTGGCTTCATCAGGCCTGCAGTGCTGCTTTGCAGTATGGAAAGAATGGACGGGGTGTGGGGGAGACTAGCCCTCTCCCCATGTAGTGTGACATTGTGTCCCTTGAGTTCTGAACCAACAGTGCTTGGCACAGTCTCAAAAAGTTTCTTATAAGCACAACTCCTTCTCCCTACAGAGGGCCAGTGTCTGCCACAGGGAGACAGAAACAGTAGTCACTTTCTCCATTCTTCCTTCCTTACCAGGCACTCTTCAGGGGGAAAAAATAACAACCAAAAAACAAACAAGGAACAAAAAGAACAAACTAATCAAAAATTGACCCACAAATATAGAAGACAATTTGGTAATGGACAGAGAGGATAGGGGTTTGGGTTGCTGGGAGGATGGGGTGAAGAGTTAAAGAAGTACAAATTAGTAGTTGATAGATGGTCATGGGGATGGGGAGCACAGCATAGGAAATGCAATTAGCATTAATACATTGGCTAGGTGGAAAACTGGAGGAGAGAAGGAGCAACTAGGGGATCATTTTATAAACTATATAAATGTCTAACCAATGTACTATATACTTGAAACTAATAGAAGAAGGAGGAGGAGGAGGAGGAGGAAGAGAAGAAGAAGAAGAAAATCAAGCCCTCAACTCAAAACAAACAACTGTGAACATCAACTCATGCAAACCGGCTTTGGGGTGAGAGGTCCACTCAAATCCCTCCAGCCCCTGGCCAGCCACATCCCAGCTTCGGCCTGGACAGCACCTTTCACAAACATGATCTCAATCAGTCTGCAATCTTGTGAACCAGCTAGTATCGTCCCATTCTGTAGATGGTTAAAAAGTATGATAGTAAGCCATGTTCACAATTAAAATGAAACAAGTCCATCCCGCAAGCAGCAGATTTAATGAATCCCCACCAGTCCTTTTTGGCCAGGGACGAGGTTATCTTAAGGCACATTGCTGAAATGATTGGACACCTGCATATCGACTTCCCTTTGTGGCTTCTTTCCCTAGCTAATTGTTCAAGAATATTCCTGCTGATGCCCTATCTTGGCTGGCTAGGGTCTCTTATAGCCCCTGATAGGATCCTAGACCACCCTGTGGTGAGTACAAGTTTTAGACAACTTAAGGTCTGTGGAAACAGATACCAATCTTGGTTCCCAAAAGGCTAGGATGGTAGGAAAAGATAGGGTCTTAATTGTGTTGTTTACCCTGGAGCCAAGAAGAAGAGGAGATTCTGGAAAACATAGATGTAAAAAGCATACCATCCTGCCATCCATTGTGGTTGGAGGAGGAGATTTTGAGATTTAGATAAACCCAGGCCTAAATGCTCTGATAGTTTTATCCTACTTTTCAAAGGCAACTTGGGGGTCATAGGAAGCTGCGACCTCTGAAAGGTACGTATCATTATCTAACTATAGGTAGGGAAACTGAGACTCAGAGAGGCTACACACCCTGTCCAAGTTCACATAGCTGTACCAAGCCAAGAAGAGTTAGAAACCAAACCAAAGAGTTAGAAAGCTGGAGCCAGGATGGTTAAAGAATTGTTTCTCAAGCCCCAAAGCTGTGCTCTCATCACATTCCCAGGCTACTATAATTTCCTAGGGCCCGCAAAGAGAATTCCAGGCATCCCAGACTTGTGTGAAAAGTAATTACATCTTTCTTTTCATGAATCTCTAACTGAAATTTAGCATTTCCTTCAATTATCAATGTAGACAACGAACTTTAGGAATGTTGGCAGAACCTGGGACTTTGCTGCTGAAATCACATGTATGTTCACATTATATTCTAGTTACTGCATAAATCTCAAAATATCATTTATACTTATCATTGCTTCAAAATTAAGGCAGTTGTTAGGCCTGCTCCTAGTTACTCCATTAGTAAAAGAGCTGGTACATTTCTATGTCACAATTTATTTTTTAAATATATATTAATAACTGTATATCAATATAATTGTTTTTCTTTGTAATCATGTTATATCTAATATATATATTCACACACTTATATGCATCATACATATATATACACCCATATATAATTTTGTGTATTTTAAAACATTATTTGGCTCATTATCTGCAATAGCAAAGAGATAGAAACAACCCAAGTGTCTATTGATGCATGAATGGATAAACTAAATGTGATTTATACATACAATGATATATTATTTAGTCTTAGAAAATAGGAAAATTCTGACAGGTGCTACAACATGGATCAACCCTGAGAACATTATACTAAGTGAAGTAAGCCAGTCACAAAGGGACAAGAGTTGCATGATTCCATTTTCATGAGTTACCTAGAGTAGTTAAACTCATGGAAACAGAGGGCAGAATGGTGGTTGCCAGGGGCTGGGGAGAGGGGGAATGAGGAATTAGTGTTTAATGGATACAGAGTTTTGATTTGTCAAGATATAAAGATTTCTGTGGATAGTAGCATGACAATGTGAATGTACTTAATGCCACTGTACTGCACGCTTAAAAAAGGTTAAGATGGTAAATTTTATGTCATATGCATTTACCATAATAAAAATCTATAAAGATTATTTGACAAAGGAATCCACAGAAGTCACCAGACTGCTAAAGAGTCTGTGGCAGAAGAAAAGGTTAAGAAAGCTGCTCGTAATGAATAACAAAAATTACACATTTAATGACACGAGAGGGTCTGTGCCTCATCTTCCCTACACTACCCACAAAACTTCTATGGTTCCTGCTGCTTGTAAAATAGGAGTTCAGGAGCCTGAGGACCTACTTCTATCACTTAGTAGCTGGGTGACCTTGGGCGAGTCACATGACCACTTTGAGCATCCATGGCTTCAAAATGGAAGTATCACACCAACCTCTCCTCCCTCATGGGGCTGTAGTGAAGAGCAGGGTAGGTGGTGGCATCTGTGACTTTCCTCACTGTCCACCTTGTCCTGGCCATTCCTCACTAAACCCTTCCCCCTGACATGCTGCTCCTTCCCCTCAGACAGAGGAATCCTCCTGCATCCCACCCCCTCCACAAAGCCTTCTTTGACCATTCTGGCTGATGTGATGGCTCCAAAGCACCTTTAGATAGTGATATTTCTCCCTCACCCCTTGGCGAGCAATTAAGAGCAAGAACTTCTGAGTTAGAAGAAATCCCAGCATGAACCTTGGCTTTGGCACTGACTCACAGCTGTATGTCCTGGATGAAGAGCAAGCTACTTAATCTCCCTGAGCCTCAGTTTTTTATCTATAAAATAGGCTGATAATTGCCACTTCACTACAATTGTTGTAACAACTCAGTGAGACAATAAACAAAATGCCTGATACACAGTAGATATTAAACAAGTGGTAGTTAGTACCTTTATTCTTATTATAGTTATCACTCTTTGACACAGATGAAAAAATGTGTATCCCCCACAGAATCTTGGACATAGTAATAATGATTTACCATGCTTACTGGCTCCTGATAAATATTGGATACCTGAATGAAGACAGAGAGAATTAGTGTACAAATTATTTGTCCAAAATTATCACTCTGAGACCTTTCATCACCATGCGAGGTGAGCTATGCAGGTATTAGGATTCCCTTCTCTTGGAGGCAGTACCTAGCTTCTAAGTCCCTTGCTCCAGACTCAGTCTTTCTGAGTTCACATCTGGATAGCTGACTTAATTTTCTAATCCTCTACTTGCCATGTGGAAAATGAGGACCAAACATGAATGCATTTTGTCTCCCCTACCCCACTTCTCTCACAAGTCACATCTCTTTCCTGACCTGGTCTAATCACAGCCACTCAGAGCCTGTCTCTTCAGTCAGGTCCTGGCTTCCCTCCCTAGGCACCTGGGCCAGGGTGCCCTCTCTTCTGGCTGGTGCCAGGGCTGGGACACACAAACTGATCAAGGACCTGACAGTTTGGGTAGGATCAGGAATATCTGCTCTTTAATCTCTCGGAAACACCCCACTTACACACACGCTGTGACCCACAGCATAGCTGGGCGGTAATTAGCAGCCACCGTAACTGTGCTAACCTGGATCTGCCTGCCAGGGCCACTCAAGGGGAGGGGGGTGGTCCTCAGGAACCCAACCACAAAATGGGTCAGCAGGTCAGTGGGCATATCTGTACCTTAGTCATTCTATGATCCTCCCCACTCCCACCATCCAACTAGCACTGTCTTTTGTTCATACATGCATTCTTCATGCATTCACTCAGCCACTGGTTGTCCATTTTTTTAGTCATGCATTTATATCTTCATTGTAAGGCAGTTTGCAAAGATAATGATGATGACGATGACGATGATGGAGGTGGTTATGGTAATTATAGTAATTAGCTAATATTAGTTGAGGCACCTACATTGTACTAGGCCCTGTGCTAAGTATCTTATTGTCTCTTGTTCTTTATTTTCAAAATTCTAAGAGGCAAGTATTATATTACCATTATTCTTGTTATCCCAGGAGAAATGAGGGATAGAACACAGTTAATGAGCAGTAGAACCCAAGGCAATCTGTCTTCAGAGCCAAGTTATTAACCTCTCCACTATACTACCTCGTAAATGGGCGTAAAACACAGGTAACAGCAAGTGGTTCAGAATTAGACAAATCATTAAAGCAATTAGAAATGGAGAGCACAAAGCCTGTTCTCTACCTCACACACTCTAGTCTTCCATGTACAATCCTGGATAAGCCATCGAATCCTCCACTTCAGTTTCCCCACTTGTAACCAAGATGGTGCCACCACCTACCCACCAGGGTTATTGTTGGGAGTAAATGCAGTAAAGATGCAAAACACTGGGTACATGGTAGGTGCCTAATAAATAACAATCCCATCTGTCAACTCTAAATTAGGACCCCTTGGCTTTGGAAATCTTGGGAAAGAACTTTGTTTCAGAGTGAATGTCACAGACTCCTGTCTGATGGAACTCCTGTATTATCAGCAGAAAGTTAGAGACAGCATTGGGGGGTGGTGGGGGCAACCATCTACGCTGGCCTCAGTCTGATGGCTCTTACCAGACTCCACAAAGTTGAATAGAAGAGAGATGGGACTGAATGAAAGGTAAACTCCTGGTCTCCTGACACCTTATTTTTAATTATTCATGTTCACATGCACAGAGCAGTGGATGAGAAGGTGAAATACTGACAGACATGTTTTCTCTTGGCCAGGTGATGGGAGTTCAGGGGATGGAGGGTTGAAGGGAGGGAGTGGGCACTGGGAAACCAGAGCAGAGCCAAGTCTCATTCTGTAGGCTCAGTAGAATTTGTGCAGCCTCATGAATCCTCCAAAGAAACAGCCTGGCTCTTTATGTTCTCTCCCGTATCTGTGCCGTACCCATTGAACCACCAGCCCCACCAGGCTAGTCCAGGGTCTCTGCATGACCCCACCATGCCCAGTTCAGCCTCCTATATGCCAAGGCCATCTCTTCCCTCTCAGTGATAGTTTGTTCTGGAATTTCTTTTTTTCTTTCTCTCTCTCTCTCTATTTTTTTTTTTTTTATGACGCCATAAAGAATTACCATTGACTTCAACAGGACAAAGCATTCTTCATCGACGGCCTCAGCCAAGAACACCCTTGCACATGGCCTGCCTCGGACCATTTTGGGAGCCAACTTTAGCACATGTGCAGTGTGCCATGGAGGAAAGCTGGGAGGGAGACAGAAGGGCAGGGATCCAAAAAGGGAGAATATAAACGTAGGTTGAGTAGACACACGGCTGAAGGTTCTTTGAGGGACAGGCTGGGAATAATTAACCTTCAAGCCAATTTCCTGTCAAAGTGTGGCCTCTCAAGCACACTGAATCAAATTCTCCGGGGGTGGGACCCCATAATGTTCATTGTTAAAGCAGCCCTACCCCCGTGATTTTGATGAACTCTAATGTTTAGTCAATTCAATCTAGGCTTGGCTTCTATTGGCACCTTAGCAAACTGAATGTCCACTTTTCCAAAATGGGTCTTTTCCATGCTTTATGTGCTCATACTTCCTACATCACAGTGTGTCCCCTCCATCATTGCCCCCACTTACCCATTTTATTTCCCTGCTATCTTCTCATATCTAACTTGATGAGCATGTAAGCCTCAAACCGATCTTAGTATTTTAAGAATAAGACCTAGAAATAAGAATCTCAAGGAGAAAAAATTTTTAAAAATACTCTGTAATCATAGTTTCTTGCACAGGGGAATATAAAAATGGATATGAAAGGGCCCTTTCATCTCAACTTTCTATAAATGTTTAAAATAGGGTTGGTGATAATTAGTGTTTCTATAAGTATATGCTTAAGAAGTCATTACAATCAGCCTTTGTCTGCTCAGAGTTGGCAGCCTGGACCCACTGCATTTCAGAGGGAATGTTTGAGGGTCATTTCACATTGCCTCACTCCTGGCAATTCGAGAGCTGCTATAATTCTGCCAAAGAACATAGAGGGTTTCCCAGTCAAGTTCCATCCTGATTTTGATTATTGTTTATCTCCAGTCCCTGTCTGAATAGTCGTAGTAAAATAGAGGAAGTTTTACTCCTGAATCTGAGGTCAGCTTGTAATGAACCATGGTTTCAATTGCATGAACAGCTGCTTCTTTTATAAGCAAGGAGGGTTCACTTACAGTTCAGGGTAACACAGAAATAATTTAAAGAACAAGGACGCTTCTATTCATTTCTTTATTTTTTTTTAAGTTTTTGAAACATTTTGACATTTGAGTGGCTGTAGAATGTGGATTATTGACTAGACTCAACAGGGCAAAAAAAAAAGCCAATAAAGTTAAAAAAAGAAATACAATATTTCTTGACCTACCTCCTACCCTAATTATTATATAAAAATTTAATTTGTATAGAGAGAGTTCAAATAATTGACCACACATTTTTGAAATGGTATAGTGGACGTTTTTAAATTTTTACACCAAATACCTTCAAAAAAGTCCAAAAGTATAACAAATGCCACCCCCTATAAACAAACCAAAATAACCCCCACTACAATATGAATCAAAAGTTGGCTCAGTTCAAAAATAAGTCACAAGAGTATTTCTCCTCTTTACCACCAATTGGATATAAAATGAAACTTTTAGGTTTGCATTTGAATGCTACAAATATGTCTAGCACTTAGCCAAAAATGGTATGGAACATATTATTATGTTCCAGATCCACAGGGACCTTGTAGGTCATACATCTCAGCCTCCCACCTACAGAAGAAACTGGGGCCACCACATCCCTGAGAGCAGTCACACAACCTAGTAACTAAATAAGCAAGTCTAGTGTCAGAGAACGGCATCTCCCAGCGTGGTCCAGTTCTACTCACCATTATTTATCTCTTCAAGTTGGTATAATCTCTCAAAATAAAAAACACGTGTACTCTTGGAATCAGAAATTCCACTTTTAGAAATTCAACTGATAGCCTTGCCCACATAAAAAAATGACATTATGTGCAAAATTCTACACTGCAGCTCTGTTTAGAAGCAGCCTGAATAGAAGACCAGTTAAATAAATTATGGTATACTCTAACAGTAAGATCCAACATATGATGAAGGTAGCTATGTGTCAAGCCTTGTTCTAAATCTCTGGAATGTAGAAACTTATTTAATCCTCATGGTTATTATTATACTATGTGCAGAAGAAGAATTTGAGGCAAAGAGAGATTTAGTAACTTGCCCAAGATCTTACAGCTAGTACATGATGGAGCTAGCATTTCAAACTGGGCATTCACTCATTCATTCATTCATTCATTCAACCATTCAACAAATATTTATTGTACGCCTACTGTAACACACCCTATGTGGCAACAGAACAAAGTTCTTGCTGTCATAAAACTTACTTTCTAGTGGGGGAGATGAACAAGAAACACGAAACAAATGGATACATGTCATGCCAAGTGATGTTAAGAAGAAAAATAATGCAAGGTAGGGGAGAGAGGATGATGGAGGAGTGCACCTTTAGATAAGGTGGCCTTTTTGTGGTGTGACTGGAGTTAGAGCAGGAAAGGAAATAAGGGAAGAAATGAAGCAGGTAAGGGAAGGGGACCAAGGGATGAGGAGGGAGAAAGGGAGAAGAGCTATGGAGAGAGGAAGGGAGGAGAGTAGAGGGAAGAAGAAGGGAGAGGAGGGAAGATATTGAAATAAAGAAGGAAAAATCAGAAAAGGAAAAATTAATGAAATGGCTGAAAAGAGCAAGCTGCAGGGCTAACCACAGGCAGTTTGACTCCAGAACACACATTCTTTTCAGGTTGGACTGAAAACCTCTCAGCCTTTAACACAACCAAGGCCACTCTGTGTATGGGTTCGGAAAGTTCTCCAAAGCATGTTACGTTTGTGAAACAATGTGTGAGACAGTGTGAAGAGCACACAGTCGCTTCTGGGCATGTACATGCATTTAGTGATTGTAAACACACAGACTCTGGAAGGACACAGAAGAAACAGAACAGGGGCTGCCTTCAAACCAGGGCAGGGAGAGTGCGACTACTTCTACTATGTGCCTTTCCATACGCTTTGCATTAAAATTTTATTACCACTTATTTCTACAAAAGATTATGTGCAACATAGGTGCAAGTTGTGTAGTATAATTTTTAAAAATCAAAGGTACCAGGAAACCCCACCAGAGAGTGCACCTCGCCACCGGAACACCTTACGCTCCACTTCCACAGAGGCTCCTATGGGTTCTTTTTCTACCTTGTTTGTGTGCATCTCCCCGACCCCCAGTATCGCCTTCCTGAATTTCAGATCTATTATTCTCTTGCAACTTTCTATAACAGCGTTATTGAAATATAATTCACACACCATACGATTCACCCACGTTAGCATACAATTGGATAGGTTGCTATATTCATAGATTTGTACAACCCTCACCATAATCAATTTTAGAACATTTTTCTTATCCCCCAAGAAGCTCTATTCATGATAGCCCTCACTCCCTATTCCCTGTAAGTGCCCCCCACTCCAGCCCTTTGGCAATCAGCAATCTACTTTCTGTCTCTATGGATTATATTTTCTGGAATTTCATATCAATGGACTCATTGTGACTGGTTTCTTTCACTTAGCATTATGTTTTCAAGATTCATTCATGTTGCTACACGCATAAATGATTTGTTTCTTTTTATTACCAAATATATTCTATTGTATGGTTATTCAACATTTTATTTATCCATTTATCAGTTGAAAGACTGTTGGGTTGTTTCCAACTTTGGCTGTTATGAATAATGCTGTCCTTTACTATCTTTAAAAAATAATATTTATATCGATATATCTTTAAGGAATACATTGTTTCATCTGGCTTGATTTTGAATTTATAAAAACCGTAGCATGTGATGTGTAGTCTTCTAAACTTCCTTTTCTCTTATCAATATTAAGTTTTGAGAATTTTCCATGCTGTTGCATACATCTGCAATTTTTTTCACTTCCATCACTATATACTATTCCATTGTATGAAAATTCGATAATGTGTTTATTCATTCTCCTGTTGGTGGATACTTGGTCTTTTTCAGTTTGAAGCTCTACAGTCTTCCCCAGAACATTCTTGTAATGTCTTCTGGTGCATGTGTGCAAGAATTTCTCTGGGGTATATCTTTCCAGGTGGGTGGCTAAGTCATTGAGTATGTAAATGTTCAATTTTCCCAATTTGTTGTGTCGCCAGTACCATGTGTAAAGGTTTCTTTTGATCCACATCCTCATCTGGTATTAACACCTCTTGCCATTTTGTACCATGTGCTTATAATGCCTCTTCAAAAAATAAGTCAATTTTTTAAAAATTCTCTCTCATTCAGAAGGTAAAATCTGCTTTCCTAGAATCCAGACACTGACCCTTTATTCTTTGGAGATATACAAAGCAAATCTAAATCGCAATGTCTAAAGTGCCAATCCTCCATGCATTTGAAGACAATTCCCTTAGTTGTCAAATCCTGTCTTCTCTGGTGTACCTAGATAAGTCAAGGTGAGAAAACAGAGAAGTTAGGGTTGAATGTAGCTTTCCTTGGTTAGATGTGGAGCAGAATTTCCTGGTTTTTCAGGAGACTGATGGAATCTATGTCTGAAAAAGAGTTCTGTGTGCAATAAATTTGGGAATGCTGGGCTAACTGAAGTGAGGACGTTTTCTTGGCTGCGTGACTTCTCAGAGCTAGTTCCCATTATGAATTTTTGAGAGAGGGTAGAGAATTTAATAGAGCACCTTTTAGGTCAAGCCAGACTTAAGAAAAAGTAGGGACTTGGTCTTGGTTCCCTTGACCTATTTTCACTCACATTGTTTCCTTTAAGCCCTGAATAGCCCATGTCTTCCTCCTCCATATCCCTGCTGTCACCATCAAAAACAGTTCTCATGGGAAAACATTTTATATCAGAACTCTGCCAACAAGACTGATGTTCCACCATGAACTCAGCCGGAAAATTACATACATGGAATGCCTTTCCTTCTAGTAGCCACCAAGGGTTCACCCTGGCCCAAGCTTACCCTGAACCTAGATTTTGGGTTTATATGTAAATTCAAGAGCAGTCAGGGGTGCCAGAGAATACCAATCAGACAGCTCTCCACTCCCCCCATTTTGTTTTAATTTATGTTCGCAGACATCTAGGGTAGTTTTTGCTAGTTTGTCTGTCTGTTTGTTTGTTTACTGGTTGAGTTTCTGAATTTAGTTCTGCTGTTTGTGTGATAGTCCCATCCCTTGACTTCACCCAGGACAAATACACATGGGGTTCAGAAGCAATCATGGCTGTCCCCAAAGATCCTGATCTGAGAAGGATCTTTCACCATAATACTGAAACAGTTTCAGAGTTTCTGTCCCCAAATTCCACCTCTTGAAGGAATATGCCTCATTTACAGGGGCTGCTGTCCTCAACGGTCGTTTATGGACACTCTGACTCTGGCCACAGCCAGTTGGACTGGGAATGACATTGGACACAATGAGGAAAACTATCCATAAACTGGCCAGCAATCTATCTTACATGGCCTATCATAAGAAAAGGAGCCAGACCAGTCATGTTCCTCCCTTGAGAATTTAAACTAAGAACCTCCAAGAGAAGTTGCCAAGTGACAGTGGTATTGGTGTCAGAACTGCCATTGAAAAGCCAAGCAGAACTGAGACATGGGAAGCAATTACAGCCCAAGTGCAAGATGAGATTTGGGGAGAGGGGAGATTGAAACCGTACAGAGAAAGCCAAGGAAAGGAGGGAGGAGGAGGAAACACTGGGACAGTAGCTGAGAAGTCATTAGAGGTGGGGGCAGGGACAGAGAAAGGATGTGCTTCTCAGAGGCAAGCCCCTGTTCCTGATGGCTCTGGGATTTCCCATCCTTGTCCCAGTGGGATCTGGCTGTACTGGGCTCTGGCCCACAGATTTTTTTGAGGGGGGTGCGTGGGGGTTTCTCATAGGTAAGGCACATTTTCTTGAGCACACACAAGTGGGCCTCTGTTCTTTGACACCAGAATGATTCTGAGTAGAATCTCCAAACTCTGATGACAAGTGTCTACTGCCCCATCAGAATTTGGCCCAAAGAAAACACTGCTAATTCTTTTTAAATCTTGGAAGCCTCATAAAAGAAGTAAAATTTCTAGGAAATTGCAACCTGAACAGGTCAATTCTTTCGTTTGAGTTTTAAAAAAACAACACAGATATGCAGGTATATACAATAATTTACCTAGTGTATAATAATTACACAATCTTGTATGTAACACTGTGCTCACATAGCATTATTGTGCGTGTGATAGTTAACATTTAAATTTATATTTATTTACACAATCACTATAAGTTGCCAATTGGATTTACCTCTAATATTTTATCCACTAAATTATAATGTCCAAGAGTTCCAGAAGGGCTTTTAGATTTTTAGTATGTTTGTCCATTGCTGTATCCCCAGTACCTAGCACATAAATATTTCATTAATAAAATTTAAATATCCATAGTTAAATGGAGTTACAAGCTAATAATTTTAAAAGAATATCCATAAAGGTTTTTTTAAAAAAAAATATTTAGTTTACCTCAATTAGGCAAAACCTGATAGCAAAAGAAATCAACCCCATCACTATGAAGGTCTAAACTCTGTTGTCTTTTAAACACAAGCAGACATTGAGGGCATTAATTTTGGGGAACAGATCCAAGGATGACATAAAGCAGAAAACTAGGAGGTGTTGGAATACCCAAACTTTATTAGGCATACTTTTGCCGTAGAGAATTTGGCTTGAATTTTCTGAGTTAGCTTTCTGCGCAGTTTCCACGGTACTCAATGTTTGACTTTTATTATTTTCACATATACCTAAAAATGAGGGTTGTTTAGACCAAACAGAAATAATCTGGAGAGACTGTGGGGTATACTGTAGCACTCCTGGATTCTGAGTTGTTGGTAGAAACCCATCTCTGACATTTCCCAGCCATGGGACAAAGCTTGGATCTTAGGTCCCCCACTTCTAAAATGGTCAGAGAGGGGAACAAGACAACCTGATTCTAAACTTCTGGCTTTCACGGTACATTCAGTACTTTGCTGTATTTCTAGACCTAGACAGAGACAAAGCTCTCAGAAGCCAGGGGAGACAGGGGCTGGGCCCTGCTGAGAACCTGCCAGCCTGGCACAGTCAAGCTCTGCCTGGAAGTCACCCAAACCGCATTCCTACTCCAAACATCCAGCGTCTGCGACATTTGAGTGTACCTTTCCAACTTTAAGTCTCAAACTATGGCTCAATTTTTTAATCCACTCCAGTGCAGTAAATATTACTTACACAGCAGACTTTGAATTAGAAGAGATTGACAAATGGAAACGTTCTTCTTAAGTGTGTTATTATTTTTATTCTCTATTTTTAAATAAAGATACACCTAGAATAGGTGTATCTTTATTTAATAGGTGACCTTAAAGATCACCTATCCTGAGTTTCAATCCCCATTTCCAAATTAGATGTACCTGGGCATTTCTCCAAAAATCTGGATTCTCGGGCATCCTTCAGATTGACTGGGTCAGAAATTGGGGGTAGCAAGGGGGCAGTAGGACCCAGGTATGCGGTTTTGCAAGCCCTGTGCACGATTATGGTGAGCAGCTGAGTTTAGGTGACACTTCTATGGATCTTACCTTAGAATTCTGGAATATTCCTGGGGGAATGCGGCACTCTGTGCAATGGGGATCTGACTCATAAGAATTCATTGTAGAGACAGAAATACCCACTGTGGGGCAGAAGCTGGAGCTCAGTCACCCAGGGGGAGTGTCCTCAACCCATGAGGTCCCAGAGGGTGAGAGGACTCGACCAGAGGCAACTGGGGGTTGGAACCTCACCTGGAAGGCTGGAATCCTTTTCTTTTTCTAATCCCAGAAAATGTGGCTGTCAGAGGCTCTGAACACTAATTGGATCAATGGCTTAATTGGATCAATGGCTTGTGTTCAACAAGCCTCCATGAGTTTGTTTCTAGCCATAAGCTTGTCCTTCCTCAAACATTTCATTTCAAAAATTCTCAAACCTACAGAAAAGTTGAATACAAGAGTATAATGCACATCTATATACTCTTTGTCTAGAAAATGCAGTGAATTTTTTACCATATTTGTGCCAGGTTGTTTCCTTTCATCCTCTATTCTCTTCATATAAATATTTTCTGCCCTCCCAAATAATTTGGAAGTAAGTTGCAGATATCATAACATTTTATAGCTAAGTACATCTGTATTTATTTCTGGAGAACAGGGGCATTGCACTACATAAACACAATATAACCATCAGACTCAGGAAATTTAATATCACTATAGTGCTATTATCTAATATAAGATCCTCCATATTTTTCTGTCTTCTATGATGGTGATAAGCATACAGGCACATTATTTTACAAACTGTTTCTTAAATTTAGGCTTGTCTGAGTGTTTCTTCATGATTAGGTTCAAGTTAAACGTTTTGGCAGGAATACTTCTGGGATAACATTTTGTCTTCTCCAGGCGCCTCGAATCAGAAGGCAATGTGTTCAGTTTGTCTCATTTTAGATGATGTTAAGTTTGACCACTTGTTACAAAAGTACCTTTATTTCCTAAAGCATGGAAATCTATCTGTAAGACAAGATTTTGAGGCTGTGATTATCCTATGCCCTAATGAATTTATCCAGTGGTTAAGCATCCACTGAACTTCTACTTGCCTCAGTTATCGAACGGTGGTTGGAAAAATGATGATATCCTAATTCTGTCCTTCCTTTTACACTTGTTTGGTGGCATTATTCTATAAAAAAGAGCTTTCCTATCTCATTTGACCCTTTATTTTTGTTATTTTAGTATCTCAATAAACTCACTGATCTTTTTCTATTTGATTTTATTTCTTTGTAACTTCCACTATTCCTTTTTGATGCTCTAATTGACTCAAATTTAGCCAATGTAAACTCCTTCAAGGTGGCTCTGTGTCTTTTTGATATTTCCTCAGTTTTGAAAACTTCTTTATTTTGAATAGTTTTTGGCATAACGAGGCATTCCAGACCCGGCTAGTGCTTTCCCTTTCCTAGTCTGAGGATTAGCCATTTCTCCCAGGAGTACTGATGCCGTTTAAAGCTTATTACCACTGGAGCGTCAGTGTTTCTAGGCCTTTGGAGGGAAGAGAATTAGGAAATGCATGTCTATTTGTAAAATGCACATTTGTACTGATACTTCCAATTTTACTCCAATACCAAAAGGTCTTCTTCTCTCATTCTATCTCCATATCTTCCTTCTACAGAAAAATCTGAGTTTCCCCAAATACCAATCTATTTACTCATTTACTACCATATGCTCAAACTGGTTTATAAATTACCTCACCACCATCACTACAAATCACTAAAAGTGGAGATTTTTGCAGTTTGGTAATATTTGGCCTACATCCCACCAAGTGTGTACAGTAAGAGCAGTATGTTCAGAAGTTCCTTGGATTGCGTTCTTTGTTTTCCTCTGTACAATTATTATCAACTTGGTCTACAGTTAGGTTCAACTAAGCTCTTAATAAATATCGAGAACAAATTTAAGATTATAGTCACAGACAGAACCTTTAGGGCAAAAAACCATGTTGATAATTCAGGGCAAACTCAGGCTTTAGTTGCTGACGGGGACAGTCAGGTCCACATTTTGCTAGGAAAATGGACCAGGACCCTTATTCCTCCACATGACATGAAACTATTGGTATCTGCAGAGTTAATGCAAGTCCAGTTCTCCAGCCCAGACCTTTCAGCGCTGAGGTTCGTCTCATTGTTTCAATGCTTTTTTGATTGGGGAAAGGAAAGCTATGTATGGAGAACACTAGAGAGAGAGAAACAAGTAGACAAGCAAGAAACTGAAAGGGGGCAGGGGAAGCAGAGGAGAAGGAGAGTGGGAAAAAAATAAAATAAAAAAACAGAGATGGAGAGAATGGTTTCTACATAAGATAGGGGTTGTGTAGGGTCCTGCAAAACCCAAACTGCATCAGTCTTAGATGACTCTTCACTGAAGGGGTGATTTTGAATGGGAGGATTGGCCCTCCTATCTATGCTAATTAGGCAGCTGAAAGAACCCTAGCAAGCTCTGGTGCTCCATAATTGCAGACATCAGCTGCGCCTCTGGTCCAGCCATGGCCAGACACAACTGAGCAGCAGCTGTGGGTGTAGGGGCAGATGCCTGTGTTATCAGGGTGCCACAGGGTGGTGCTGGTGTCATTGTAAGACTTCCTCCCTAGTTTTCTGGGTATGAGTCAACTCAGATAGTGCTCTTCACTTTTGTGGGTCATGCCATCAGCAGAGAAGATGAAAAAGTGCTGAGCCCATTCTTTGCATGTCTTTTTTATGCTTTTATGGCCCAAAGGAAGCCAAGAAATTTCATGCCTGACTTTGGGAATGAGAAATCCTGGTGAGGGATAAAGAGGAGCTGAGGGTGCGCAGATCCTGCAGCTGTGCCTTCCCCCACCCTCCTTGGGCATGATCATCACTGACAAGCCAGCTAGTGGAGGGCCCATGATCAACTCTCAGGAAGCAGTGGGCTGTAGCCCTGTTTAAGAGCTCTCTTCACTGCCCCTCTGCCCCACCAGCTCTTTTGAAAGTACTTAATACATATTCACTCCAAAACCCAGATATAATTTAAAGTGTGATCCCCTCAAGAGACGTGTGCGTTTCAACAACAGATCCTAGGGAAGCAGAGCTTAGAGCAATAGTGGTGGAAGTTCAGTCAGCACTTTGCAAATAGAGTTGATATTCAAGGGCAGGGGTCTCTTCAGGACTCCTTTCAAATCATGACACTGACCACTTGTCAGTCTGGCTCTGAATGGAATAACAAGATGGGGGGATGCTTGAAAGGGTCCGTTTTCTCCTAATTAATTTAGTCTTTTGAGTTACAATAAAATTTGAGGGCCAGAGTAAATTTAGGGGTGCCATGAAATTTACTTCAGCAACTAACTACCAGGCCAAATCTCACATGATTCTGCCAATGATATTCCATACGGTCATGATGTGAAATCAAAGCATTGCTAGAGCCCAAGCAAAATGTAGTATCACGACTTCTCTCTCCTCCCAACACTCGCTTTTCTATAGACAGTGAAATGTTGGCATCGTTCTTTTAAGGAGACAAAATAAGGGAAGGTGGTTGAACATGGATGTGAGGGCAAAGACCCAAGGTAGAGTAGAGATGCGGCTGCCACTATCTTCTAAGCTTCCCTGGTTTCCTTAACCATGGCCCAGAGGCCTAGGGAGCCAAAGGTCCTGGAGAAGAGTGAAAGGAAAGCGCCAGAAGCACTATCTCTGGGAAAATATTGAAGCTGCAAGACTAGCTGACGGCTTTACTAATGGGAAAAATTGTACTGAGAAACACTTTTGGTCTATTAAAGGATGTGGGAAGACTTAGCCAAAGGTTCAAAGAAATCTAAACAAAGAAAAAAAATAGGCAGTAATTAGTCCCAGGAAACTAAAAAAGTTATACAAGAAAAAAAAGTCATAATAGTACACCACTTGGCTTGGCATTAAACAAGATTAACTGTCATAGTTGTTTTTTTTTTTTTTTAAGTTATAAGCTTGTTAGTATTACTTGACTTTTAAAACTGTGTTCAATTATTATTTTGATAAAAAGTTGATTGAAATGATTTTAGTAACTTTAGGATTTTCTTAAATCTGTTAGAGTAAGCAGATCAGAACTGAATTCAGTGTGGCATTTGGCAAGAAGTTGGATGTTGATGTCCAGTGGTTTTCTTCTTCTACATCATTTCTCTAAAAGGTTCAAGTTCAAAGGGAAGTCAGGGATCTGGAATGTGACAGCACATCATATCCCCTTGTGTTAATGGGGACATCCAAAAGTCACTCACAGCTCAGGGAACCCTGAGAGCATCAGGCATCCTTGTGAGCCTGAGGTTTCTCTGGTAGGACAGCCGCAGGCTGAGAGGCGGTGGCTCTGCTACCACCAGGTTGACAGTGTGGAGTGAACTCAAACAGTTCATTTCATACACCCCACGCTTCACTCTGGGCTTCACGTTGTTCAGCTCTGAAACAGATGGGGCAGAGAAAGGGCATAGGATGATATCTATTTGTCCCTTCATTCAATCAGAAAAGTTTATTGAAAACCTCCCACATCCCTGCTGGTCATAGGAGTTAAGGCATGAACTAGACTCACAAAGGCTCTACTTTCATGTGGTTTACAGTCTAGTGGGGGAGCCAAACAAGAACCCAGAGAGAACAGAGAAATATATAATTCAAATTGTTGAGATAACAATATGATGGAGAATAGAGCATGGGTGCAAATTAGGTGAAATGGTTCAGAAAGGAGGTGATTTTTGAGCTGAGATTTGAGTGATGAGAAAAAGCAATGTGGGTTTAATTTAAAGTGCCATAAAGGGAGGGGATTTTGAGGTGCATGGAAGGGCTTTTAGTGGGAAAAGTGTGATATGGGCTAATTTGTGGGTTTAAAAGCATCCGCTGGATGCTGTGGGAGAATGGGGGTAAATCAGGGAGACCCCAATGGGGTTTTAGCTCTGGTCCAGACAAGTAGGAGGGTGGCTGGAGAGGAGCGAATAGGTTTCTAATGTAATTGGGGGTCCTAGAATATTTCTGCAGTTCTTCCCAGCTAGAATAAGTCTATAACCACCTTCAATGGGGCTCAAGGAGACTTTCTCCATCTTGCCTTGGGAGGATCAGGGCAGCCATCAAGCCATAGCAGTTTTGGATTGGTGACTCCTAAGGAAACTGCAGACCCAGGCAGAGTTTGTGTTCGCTTATTTAAAAGGTACGCTTTACTTTGGGCAAATGCCGATCTATACCAGGGCTGATGGTTTGGCCAGTGAGGATGATCTGAATTTAAGTCCTGGTTCCCTCTGGGGTGGTGTTTTGTGCAGTGCACAGCCTGCCAGGTGGTATGTCACAGCTCTGTCCTCTCTGTGAAAAAGGCCATACCTTAACAGTTGCAACAACAGAGACTTCCCAGACTCAGAGAGTGACAGTGCAAGGAAACAGGAGGAGTGAGGTGGTGATGGTGGTTAGAGACCTCTTGGAAAGTCCTGTGAGAGCTACACCTGCTCTCCAACCACACACAATTTAACATCCTTTCAGAGGGTGGCAGTCCCTCCATTACTATCACTCCCAGCTTGAGTCCTCCGTTGAATCCAGTTGCCTCTTTTCAGGAAAGGAGCAGTAGACAGTTGTCCTCAGAGTCTGAGGGATTCTACTCAGAATCTTTTTGGTGTCAAAGAACAGAGACCTACTTGAATGTGGGTCTCTCAAAAAAAGTGGCCTTGTAAATTGGTATAGCCACTACAAAAAACAATAAGGAGAGTCCTCAAAAAACAAAGAACAGAATTACCATATGATCCAGTGATACTTCTTCTGAGCATTTATCCAAAACACCTGAAAACATTTATCTGCAAAGATATATGCACCCCAATGTTCATAGCAGCATTACTCACAGTGGCCAAGACATGGAGACAACAGAAGTGTCCTTCAATAGATGATTGGTTAAAGGAGCTGTGGTACATATATACAATGAAATGTTACTCAGCCATAAGAAAAGAGGAAATACTACCATTTGTGACAACATAGATGGATCTTGAGATTATCATGCTAAGCGACATAAGCCAGAAAAAGTTGAAAACCATATAATTTCACTCATATGTGGGATATAAACCTAAAAGCAACAAGTAAATATGACAAACAAACAGAGACTCAGGGACATGGACAGTGGATTAGTGGTTAGCAGAAGGAAGGAAGCAATGGAGGAGGTAGCCCGGGATAAAGGGGGTCAAATATTTGGTGATGAAAGGAAATTTAACTTTCAGTGGTAAATGTGCAATGCAATACACATATGACATATTATAGAATTGTAAAAGGAGGAAGGAAGGAAAGGGAGGGAGGGAGAGAGGGAGAGGGAGAGAGAGAGAGAGAGAGAAGAAAGAAAAGAGAGAGACAAGGAAGGAAGGAAGAAGGAAGGAAGAAAGGAAGGAAGGAAGGTAGGTTGGGGTGAAGACACGAACCACGCAGGCCAATGCCTACTCTTATGGAGCTCAGACAGACAGACAGAGGCCAAATAAACAAAATACAAATATAAAATAAAAAATGAAGATAAGTGCTAAGAAGGAAAAGAATGGCCACTCTCTAAGCATATAATAGGGGAAACTAGCATCATATTTGGGGGTTCAGGATCTAGGGGATGGATGAGAAGCATTCCTTCCTCCTCAGATTTTGTTTTGAAAATTTCAAACCTATAGAAAAGGTGCAAGAATCTTACAAGAAATACCTTATATTCTTCCTCTAGATTCATCCATCGTTGATGTTTTATCACATTTACTTCTCTCTACATACCCTTTTTTTCCCATGCTATTTGAGAGCAAGTTGCAGATATCACAGGTCTTCACCCTGGGACATTCCAGCATCTATATCCTAAGAACAAGGACGTTGTAAATCACCACAGTGTCTTGCCACACATTAAGTTAAAGACCAATAGTATCGATAGTTAGACTGTTATGGGCTCAATTGTATCTCCCCCCAGAGTCATATTTTGAAGTCTTAACCCCCAGTACCTCATGCAGAATATGACTGTCTGTGGAGATAAGTTCAAATTTAAAGAGTTAATTAAAATAAAATAAGGTCATTTGGTGGGCCTTAATCCACATGACCGGTGGTCTTATAAGAAGAGGAAGTCAGGACACAAATGTGTGTGTATGACAGAAAGACCACATGAGGACATAGCCAAAGCCAAGGAGAGAGGCCTCAGAAGAAACCAAATCTACTCTCACCTTGATACCAGACTTCTAGTTCCCAGATTATGAAAAATAAATTTCTGTTGTTGAAGCCACTCAGTCTGTGGTATCTTATTATGGCAGCCCTGGCTGACTAATTCACAGATGTAACCAAACTTTTGTAATTGTGCCAATAGTATTCTTTACACTTTTTTTTTTTCAATTCAGGGACCGCTCAAGGATACATGAGTGTTCTTCATATATCTAGAACAGTCTTCTTCATCTTTTTCTTTATTGTCTGCCCAGCCATTGACATCTTTGAAGAATCCAGGCTAATTGTCTTGTTCAGAGTCCCACAGTCTAGACGTGTTTGGCTGTTAGATAGAGTCTGGATTAATATTTTTGCCTAAAGAACTGCATGGGTGATGCTGTGTAAATGGGCAAGTGGGCACTCTGGGCAGACACTGCACAGTACAGAGCAGAGTCTGCAGTGGCCAGTGCTCTGAGCATCTTGGTCGCATGGCATTCACAGACGGCCTGGAGAGAGTGTGGAGGGGAAAAGGCCAGGGCTTGGGGAGCACAAGGGGAGTCCAGGGCAGGGAAAAGATGAGATTTAAGAAAGAAAAGGTGAGAACATAGAGATGATTACTGCTGGGTTAAGGCTCCAGATTTTATATTTAGGCCTTGGGAACCCTTGGCAGATGTCTGTGGGGCACGCAAGGTCAGAGACATGCTTGTGATCAGAAAGCCAGAGGATTGGGGTATGCTGCCCAAATCACACAAGGGTGGTGGGGCTAGAACTGGAGCCCAGGACGCCTGATTCCCAGGAGTCAGCTACAAGCTATTGATACTTTAGCACAAATGTTCATTGGATCGTTAGGTTATTCCCTTGAGGATCGCTGAGATCAAACCCATGGAGGAGGAAAGATAAGACACAGAGTCTGGGCAAAGGAGGTTGGTGGAGGTCAGGGAGCCTGTCAGTCTCCAGAGCCTGACTCCAGACAAAGATGCAGTCTATGAAGTTCCTGCTGTACAGTAAGTGTCACAGTCGTCCCCTTCCCTCCTCTTCTTTTGCAAACTACTTTCACATTGCCTAGTTCACTTCACCTAAATAACAAGCCTATACAATGACTGAGATGCTCTCTTTTGGAAGATTTGAAAACCTGAGGCCCAGAGAGATTCAGAAACAGTTCACAAAGGAGTTCATGCTGGGGTCAGGGTGACACTGAAGATCTCCCAAGGCCCTCCACCGTGCCATGTGTCTCTTGACATTTCAAATTCAATGATGTTTCCTATCTCTCTCCAGTTTGCTGTATGAAAATGGAGTTGAGCAAAAAAATGAAGCAAATGGGGGCCAGCCTCCAGGTTTGCAAAAGAATTTTTTAAGACAGCAATTCCTTTGGCTTTTCAAAGCCATTTGTGAGCAACTTGGCAGCTGTGCCAAAATGGTCCTAGGTATAGACAATGAACCTGGCTGGTGACAGCCAAGATTTAGTGTATTGGGTGGCATTAACATAAGTCCTGAGACCCAGGTGCACCTGGAAAAGCCTCTTTTAGGAAACCAGTACCAGGGTGACAATGTGCTAAACCGCAGCCAGCAGCCTAAAGAAGGAGACATGAGCCCATGGCCACTGGCCCTAAGGAAGGACAAGGGGCCTCTGCCAGATCCTATGATCCCTTCTGGGACCAAGGCCCATAGGTAGGTGCTGAGATCCACACAAGTGCCTACAGGCAGCCAGGCTGCCCAGGCCTGTGCCAGAAAGAAAGGCTGGTGATGGAGACAACCAAGCTGTGCTCAGGGACTCGGGGCCAGCCCAGGCAACACATAATTCTGACCATAACAGACGCTACAGACTTGGCTTTGAAACTTGGAAAGTCTGCAATGGGCCTGCAGGAGAACGAACAGCAGAGGTGTAGGCCATCAGGCTTAAATCCCCTGCCTGTTCAACAAGCCTCTCAGTCACAGCTCCCAGCCCTTTCCCACACTCCCCTTTTTCTTGGAGAGGGGGCGCACAGCATATTATCACTAACAAAGATGGGACCACATGCCAGCCACTGTGAGTTACAGAGTAGAGCAAGTCCCAATCCCTGCTGGGAAGGAGGTTTCATAAAGAAGTTGCTGGAGAGGAGGTCAGCTGTCAGGGTTTAGTTTATGGGGAGAAAAGATAAGTGACAAATCATGCCAAAGTAGTACCTGGCGCAAAGCAAGAGCTCTGTAAGTTTGAAATGAAATACAGAGAAGAAAAGTAGAGAAGGACAGAAGGAGGGAGAGGGAATGAGGGAAGCAGATACTAGATACTAATCTTAATGCTTTGGTACCAATAGGAAGTGTTCTGAGTTCTGATACAAATTCTGATACAAAAAGGTCACAGAATATCATACTCTAGGGACTCACACGAACTTCAGGCACACAGCCACACCCACAGCTATCCGTAACCACATCTCCCTGGGCAGACACTCAACCTCACACTATAGTCTCAATCTCCAGAACTCCCCATAGGTCTCCAAAAATGTCCAGAATCACCTCCCCACTCCCCACTCGCTCAGGCACTTGGATGGAGCACCTCCACCTTTACAACCTCCTGCCATGGCCCCGCCACACTCAGCTCTCACAATCTCAGACACAAAACCTCACCCCCGAGGTTCCAACCATGCCCAGTGTACGAGCAACCAGACAACCAACACCGCCACTCCTCCCTGTAACCTCGTTCACAGCCACCCCCTCTCCCCACCTGGAATCACACTGATTATCTCTGCTTTGGTCAATTTAACACCTAAAAGTGGTGACCAGGGCTACACAGGTCTCCAGCTCCACTGTGTCAGCATGTCACAGAGAGCTAGGGTCTATGCGGCAGAGGTCCCTGCCCTCCAAGAAAGATGTCTTTGCCCTTCTCCCAAAAAGTGGGGGGCTGGGAAAAGAAGAAGGGAGAAGTGGCAAGGGAAGAAGCCGAGGAGATACTCAATCCAAAACAACAGGAACTGCCTCTCGGCCCTGAGTCTGCTTCCTACATGGCTCCCAAGGAGAGGACATTCCTCACAGGGCAGACAACTTACTCATGGAAGGAGCCTTAGTTATTCAGGTTCCAGAAAGAAACAGATGTCTGGGGGGAAAAAAATCTGTCCCTCTGAGTGATCTCAGGAGATACTTCTTGGTTCCAGTGTGCCCCTCAGAGAAGGGCCAAAGTAAAGCAAATACCAAGTCACATTTCAAACACGTTATGATGTTGTCATCATGTTGCTATAGTCACAAACTTTCAATTCACTATCTCATTTTATGCAACTTGGCTTACGTGTGATGGCCCAGATTCTGTGCAACCTTGGCCAGGAGAAAAGGGGCCTGGGTTCTAGTTCATGGGAAGGCCATTTAAACTCCTCATGTGTCATATTCCTCACCTCTAAAATGAGAGAATGTTCCAGATGATGCCTGTGGCCCCTTTTAACTCTCATGTTTCATGCTTTTATGCACCTACAGCAGCACTGTCTAATAAAAACTTAATGCAATCTACACATATAATTAAACATTTTTTTAGTGGCCATATTAAAAAAGTCAAAAGAAGTAGGTGAAAACAGTTTTAATATATTTTATTTAACCTACTCTATCCAAAACATCAGCATCTCATCAAGTAGTCATGTTTAAATAATTATAATGATTTATTTTACATTCTTTTCTCATACTAGGTCTTCAAAATCTGGTATGTATTTTACATTTGCAGCACATCGCCATTCAGATGCTAAATTTTCATTGGAAAATTTAATCTGTTTTTAGATTTCATAAAAAATTTACAGTTGTAAAAATGAAAGGTATGATCCACATACCTAAGCTGTTCCAAACATATTTTAAAAATTTTTCCACAAACTGAATGGAGCATCTGTTTTAAAATTAAAATTAAATAAAAAATAAGATTTCAGTGATCAGTAGCATTAGCTACATTTCAAATGTTCCATAGTAGCATGCAGCTCATGGCTACCATATTGGACAGCTGGACAGTGGGGACCAGCACATGGGAGTGTGTAAAGGAGACAACTGAGGGGATGGATATCTCCCCTCTGCTCACACTGCACCCAAGTGCACTGGTAAAACTGCTAGCTGAGAGTGAGATGGGGTGTCACAGCCAAGGTCATCCCATCAGCACCTGCCCCACCAACTTGCTGTCTGAGTGCCAAGAAGCTAGAGAAGGAACTGACTGACCCACCTTGCCCACGGACAGACTCCAGCCTCTTTCCACCGAGCTGCTGCCAGCGTTTCCACAGACAGAGGCCACGTTTCCAGCTCAGACACAAAGGCATGGGCAGGCGTCTGAGCTTCCTTTCCTTACTCAAAGGAATGCCCGCCAGGCAGCAACCCCTGGGCTGCCATCCAGACTACGTGTTGTGTCTTTGTGTCATTGTGTTGGGGACTGGGGCTTCAGATAAAGGGTGATGGCAGGTGTGGAGGGGGGAGGTGGTAGAGGCAAAATACCAGGGACAGCAGGTGAAACATTAGCATCAAAAAGCAAGGTCAAGAGGACACATCTACTTCAGGCTTCGTACTCTGCCAATGTAGACAGAGAGAGTCTTTGGAATTAAGAAATACCTCCTGGAACTTAACAGCTTTGTGTGAGAGAAAGCTTTGAAAGACACCCCCAGGATGATCCTTTTATGCTTCCTAGAGCAATGAAGAAAAGGGGCTTGACACATAGTGTAGTCTTCATGGAAAAATTGAAACTCAAGTAGCTCGCTCAAAGTGATGCAGTTACGAAGCTGAAATTTAAACTGTTTGACTCCAAAGCCTGCACTCTCTCTACTAATAATACTTAATAATGATAGGAGATGTTTATTGAATGTTGCCATGTACCTGGTACCATGCTGGATGCTTTATAGACGTGAACTCGTTGATGCTTACTACGTTTCTAGGAAGTATGATCTCATGCCTATTGTAGAAGTAAAGAAAATTGAGTCTCAGAGAGGTTGTATAACTTGCCCAATATCTGAAAAACTTATGATAGAGCAGAGATTTGAATCTGACTTCTAAACTCATGCACTTAGTCATGACATAATGTCTCTTCCTGAATGAGGATGCTAACAGTAGCCGATACTGTTCACATCCTGCTCCATGTCCCACTCCTGAGCTCACTACAGTTGGGATGGTTTCACTGACAGCATCACACCTCCAGCACCTACATCTCTGCTTCTCTGCCTGAAGGCTTTCTCAGGTACCTGGGGAGCTTTGAGGGAGCTTTTGATATAAATTTCCTAGGGGTGCCCTAATGAAGTACCACAAACTGAGCGGTTTACAACAAAAAATTATTCTCTCACAGTTCTAGAGGTGATGAAGTCCCAGATCAAGGTGTCGGCAGCACCATGCTCTCTCTGAAGATTCTAGAGGAGATTCTGCCTTGCCTCCCCTAGCTTCTAGTGGCTGCCAGCAATTCTTGATGTCCTTGGTTTGTGGCAGCATCACTTCAATCACTTCCTCAGTCACAAACACTTTGTAAAGGACCACCTCTGGGGATTGGCAGAGGTGGTATATAGGTCCAACGGTAGTCCTAGGCCTGTGGCATCATGTAAAATGATTTTGCTAATAGTTGTGTAATCAGTGTTGAGGATTTTATCAAGTCATTCCCAAGAAAGAGTATAAATATCAAGATGTGTTTCACCAAACAAGGAAATCCAATACATTGACAAGAGGGATAACCTAGGAAAGGAGCAACATAGACTAGTAATAATGTAAATTAGGAATGTTCCAAGACTATTATGGATTGCATCCAGCAGCTCTATGGTTTTTTTTCCCAATGGGCTGATCCATTCCATTGCCCAGTTCAACATTTCTCAAAATGCATCCTGCAAGATGCTTCTGAGAAAAAAGTTTCTGTGACTCAATCCAATTGATGAATACTGATTATTATTCACTCTTTCTGAAGATACACAGTCCATGTTAGTATATTAAAGGTTCTAAAATCTTGCTGTTGGAAATAAAATGCAGTTTAACTTTGCTTCGCAGACTTATTTTGCTTTGGAATGCTTTCATCATGTAATAACTATTTGAGATCCTAAAGAACCAGTATTCCACGGAATCCATTTTGGGAAACTCCAATCTATTTGACTAGTATATGTGTTGAAATGTCTGCTCTAGCCCACAGGGCTCCTACTGCAGATTGTTCAGGGGTGTAACTGTCCTTTTTTGTCTACACCTCAACCACCACCCCAGTCTCTGAACTCCCCTCCTTTTTTTTCTTCCTTTCTCTATTTTGGTTTAGGTCACATGGGTTCTTGGCCATGACCTAAATTTCTCACCCTATGGCTCAAGTGTCCCATGGTCAAGCTGGGCTTCTGGTTGGCCCCTTCATTTCTACCTCTCCCAGGTGCATAAAAGGTTAGGAAACCTCCAAGAGATGAACATCATACCATTATTTAAACAAAATTAGTAATTTGTGAAAAATATGGGAAAGATGTAAAAGCATAAGAGGAAAATAATCACCTAGAATGGTGACTAATTAAAAACAACAACAAAAAACCTTTTTACTTTGTGAAATTTCAAACGTACACCAAAGTAAAAGGGACAGTATAGTAAACCTCTATTTTCTGTCATCCAGTTTCCTTAAATACCAACTCCTGGCCAATCTTACTTATTTATAGCTTCATCTAATTCTCTCCCCTCCCACCTCAATCTCTTGGAGAAAATTCCAGACATCATATAACTTTTTCTTTAAATATTTCAAATTGTATCTCTGAAATACATAGATTTTCTCTCTTTTTTAAAGTTATAATACAAATATCACACCTTAAAAAACTAACAATGAATATTTAGTATCATATTATCAGTCAGTGTCTAAATTTTCTTAAAATGTCGTATACATAGTTTGTTTGAATCAGGATCCAAATTGCATCTATAGCACAAAAGACCTCGAATTGCCAAAGCCATCCTGAGAAAAAGAATGAGGCTGGAGGCATCATTCTGCCTGACTTCAAATTATACTACAAATAAGCAATAATCAAAACAGCATGGTATTGGAAAACACACACACACACACAGACACAGACCAGTGGAACAGAATTGAGAGTCCAAAAGTAAACCCATGTTTATATGGGCAAATAATTTTCAACAAAAAATGCTGAAAACATGCAGTGGAGAAAGAAAAGCCTCTTCAATAAATGGTGCTGGGAAAACTGGAAAACCACCTACAAAAGAGTGAAACTAGACTGTTGTCTACCACCACACACCAAAATTTACTCAAAATGGGTTACAATAAAATGCATAGAAGAAAACATAGGAATGAAACTCAAGGACCTTAGACTTAAAGAGGATTTTGTGAAGTTTACCTCAAAGGCAAGGGAAGTAAAAGCTAAAATAAATGAATGGGACTACATCAAACTAAAAAGCTTCTGCACAGCAAAAGAAACCATTAACAAGATAAAGAGACAACCATCTGAATGGGAAAGTATATTTGCAAGCAACGCCTCTGTTAAGGGCCTAATATCCAAAACATACAAAAAACTCATACAAATTGCATCCATGTGTTGGATTGGTTAATGTTTCTTCAATTTCTTTTAATCTATTTATTCTCCCACCATTCCTTCTTACCCCTTGCAATTTATTTGCTTAGCAAATTGAATCATCTGTTCTATAGAGCAGTAGTTCCCAACCTTTTTGTCACCAGAGACTGGTGTTCCTAAGAAAATCTAATGCCTAATGATCTGAGTAGAACTGGGGCAGTGATGCTAGCGCTGGGGAGAGGCTGCAAACACAGAAGAAGCTTTGGTCACTCACCTACTGCTCACCTCCTGCTGTGCAGCCCAGTTCCTAACAGACGTGGTCTGCAGCCCGTGGATTGGGGACCCATGCTACAGAGTCCCCACAGTTTGGATTTTCCTGATTGCATCCCTGTGGTATTACTTCACACGTTCTTCTGGACCATGTGTTTCTTATAAATTAGTAGTTCTAGAGGCTTGGTCAGATTCAGATTTGATTTTGTGCCAAGAATGCATTATGGATGGTGCAGTAGACTTTCATCAAAAGACATGTAATGTCTCTTGATCAGTCCTTTGAGAAGTGAGCAGCCTTTAATGATCATAGCCCAGATCCATGAATTTTGTTAGAGGTTACAAAATAGTGACATTCTAAAAGTATCAGTAGGCTTCATTTTTTATCTGAAAGGTTTCTGGAAAGAGAAACTTACATTCATCATGATATACAGTCTAGATAGGGAAAGAAAGATAGATACTTAATTTCTTTTTCCCTTTCTTAGCCAGCTTTCAAAATAAAGGTCTCTGATATTTTCCAAAAGTGACAAGTTTTATTGTTGTTGCTGTTTTGTTTTCAGTATTATTACCAGTTGATATCTACTCATGGAAATGAACGTATTTTACGTTTCTGTCCACTGTGGTTATTCTTATCAATGCTCAAATTAACTGAAGTTTTTCTTTTTCTTTGTTCTTAAGTAAGATTGAGATATCTGATCTTTAAAGGTTTGGTAGAGAGAGCTGCGGGCTTCGGTGCAGATATGGCCAAAGCCAAGAACCACACCACATGCAACCAGTCCCGAAAGTGGCACAGGAATGGCATCAAGAAATCCCAATCACACAGATACAAATCACTTAAGGGCATGAACCCCAAGTTCCTGAGGCACATGTGTTTTGCCAAGGAGTGCAAGAAGGGCCTGAAGAAGAGGCAGGCCAATGACACCAAGGACATGAGTGCACATACTGAGACTATCAAGGCCCTCATAAAGCCCAAGGTCAAGCCCAAGATCCCAAAGGGTGGCAGCCACAAACTTAATCAACTTGCCTACATCACTCAGCCCAGACTTGGGAAATACCCGCCTGCCTGTATCACTGAGGTCCCAGGCTCTGCTGGCCAAAGTCCAAGGCCAAGGCCCAAACCAAGGCCCAGGCTGCAGCTGCAGTTCTGCCTCCAACTCAAGCTCCTGCTCCCAAAGGTGTCCAGACCCTCCACAGAGGCTCCAGAGTAGAGGCCTCTGTCTTCCGATGTGAGGATGGAAGGACTGGTGTGACCCCAGGCTGTTGTCTGCAATGCGCTGGTGTCCTCCTGTGCTATTTGTACAAATAAACCCAAGGTAGGAACTGTACAAAAAGAAAAATGTTTGGTAGAGTTCCTCTGTGAAACCATCTGGGCCTGGTGCTGTTTTGTAGGGGAGCCCTTTAATTACTTTCTGTTTCTTCTATGGTAATCGATATGTTAATACTTTCTGTATCTACAGGGATCAATTTAGGTAAGTTGTATTTTTCTAGAAAATTATCCATTTCATCTAAGCTCTAAAATATTTTTGCATAAAGTTGAAAAAGTAGTCTCTTATGTTTTCATTTTAAATTTCCTCCGCTTTGATGGTTTTCCCCACCCATCCGCTGCTACTATTTTTAATTTAACGTCTACTCTTTCTACCATTTATTTTCTTAATTAATTTACCTGGTGGTTTGGATTGTTAATTATTTCAGCCCTGGGTTTATTTATTAGTCTTGTTCTTTTTATATTTCTAATTCATTAATTTCTACTTTTATCTTTATTGATTCTTTTCTTCTAGATTTTTCTGGCTTTATTATTTTTTCCAGCTTTTTGAGTAGAAAGAATGATTCATTTATTTTCATTTTTATTGATATAGGTATTTAATGCTAAACTTTTCTCACTATTAACTGCTTTAGCTGAATCCATAGACTTGATTATTTATGTTTCCATTATCATTATTTTCAAGAAGTGAATGTTGGACTTCTACCACTGACCAACAGCTGCTCATTAACATGTTTTTTATATTTTTTTAAGTGGAGTGGTCTTTTGAAGATTTTTATTTGTTAATAATGATTGGTTTTATCATTTTGTGATCAGAGAGCATTCTTTCTGTTCTTTGGTATTTATCGATGATTTCCTTGTAGCCCATGGAATGGTCACTTGAGAAGAAGCTGTTTCTCTAGTATTGGGATTCAGATTTCTACCTAGATCTATAAGAGCTACCTTATTGGTTATGTCTTTTGATCTCCTATATCCTTACTGTCCACTTGATCTGTCTTGGATGAGAGAGATATATTAAAATCACCTATTGTTAGTAGGTTTCTATTTTCCCTATATCTCTTATTGTTAGGTACGTAAACATTAATAATCAGTATACCTTTATTATGAATTGTTGCCCTTAGCATCTTATCATCTCCCTCTTTGACTCCTTTAATACTTTTCTGGGTTGAATTTCATCCTGTCAAATATCAAGATTGCAACCCTGCTTTTAAGTTTTAATTTGCATATGCCTTAATACCTTTGTCTATCTTTTTATTTTTAACCTTTTGGGATCCATTATTTTATGTGTATCTCTTTTTTAGAGCAGAATGTTAGATTTTGCTTTGTTATCTAAATTGAAAATCATTTTTAAAACAAGTAAATTAAGCCCATTTACATTGATTGATATGCTTGACCTCAACTCTGTCATCTTATTTTATCTTGTGACTAACTTTTAATATAATTTTTATCTCTATAGCTTTCCTTCTAGCTGTGTAATCCCTTTACTGGGAAAAGTTTCATAGAATTCACTTTTGTTTCCACCACCCTTCATGCTGTTTTTTGATGCTATTTTGTAGTTCACACTGATCATATATCCATCTTGTGATCCTAAAGCTTGGAAACCTTCTCAGCCTGCTAAAGCACTTAGAGTCAAAGCATTAGTTTGCTGCAGTCTGTTTCATCACGAATGAAGGAGTTGTTTAGAGAGACTCACCCAAGCTTGCCTGACATAGGAATGAACCCAGAGTTTGGAAATTAAAAGACAAAGGGTGTTAGGAGAAGAGAGAAATGCTTCTGGGAGTGTTTCTCCTTACTTAATGAATTACTTGGAGATTTGTGGCTACCCAGTCCGTCTGGGTAACTCTTTCAGCATGTGGACCCAGAAGTGTCATGGGCTTGCTCTACTATATCCTCGCTGCCCTTTCCGTGAACTGTGACACTTCCTGTCACCAGTTTATTTTCACTTCTCTCCTGGCAGCTGTCCACTGTAGTCGGCATGCATTTGAAATCATTTGCTACTTACTTGAGAATTCACGCTAGGGAGAAAGGGAAGAAAATAACCATTCCTGGGGACACCACATCGTCATGAATTTGAAAGAAAAGTCAACATTGAAGAAAGCTCATTTCCACTTTTTTTTTTTTTTTTTTTTTTGCCACCCAAATGACTGTGGATTAAGAGACCCAGAGAATGCCAAATAAACTGTAGGAGAAGAGAAAGAAAAGTTCAAGGCAGTTGCAGGGGTGCCTTAATGAGCCTGCAACCTCTTGGTGAGCCTTGCTTAGGCGAGGTGGCTCTGTAGTCCATCGCTCTCCCTCCCAGGGTCACTCTGGGGTTTGGCGCCCATTCACCCACCACAGACAGAAGCTACACATGCTCAGGATTTTCTTGGGATTTCCTGAAGAGCTGTGGCTTTTTCTTGGATGTCTGAGTTTTGTTGTTTGTAAACTGGAAACATAGAGAGTTGAAGCTGTGATGGGGACCTCAGAAGAAGGCCCTGAGCCCAGTGGTTATTGCAAAAGTTCTGGTCCAAAGATTCTTGGGTTCTGGCTGAACTCTCTGAGCCTCAGTTTCTCCATCTAAACGACTGAAGAATATAATATTATACATTGTTTTCATAAGTCTTAAATGAGTTAATATAAGTCAATGTTTCTCAATGGTTCCTAGATCAGAAGTGTCAGCATTACCTGGCAACTTGTTAGAAATGCAGATTTTCAGGCCTCAGCTCCACCCCCTGAATCAGAAACTCTGGGGTGGACCCAGTAATCTGTGTTCTGAAAAGGTGAGTCTGATGAGCACTTGAGAACCACTGGTGTAAGTAAAGCATATAGCAGAGAGTCAGCAACGTAGTAAGTCATAGATAAATGGTAGCTACTAACGTTGATATTATTTAGAGCTTAGTTCAATCATGCTTTTAGAGTGGGATCAACAGGTGGCAGTCTGCTCAAGATCACAGTGAATTAGTGGTGCAGCTGAGGCTGAACCAACTCTTTTGGTTCCCCTGAAAGGTGTCCTTCCCTACCTGTTCTCTTTCTCTCCCTCAAAAAAATTATAATGATAAACCAATGCACCTTCTTTCCAGTGAGTTTGTGAATCAGAGGTAACAACTAAGGCTAAAACTTATCTACAACCCTAAACTTCACCCACTTAAGTGACAGAATAGTTGACTGTTGTATGTTAGCTTCTACATATCTTAATATTTAATGCCAATAATTTTCCATTGATGTAGGTAAATAATACACTAAATATATAATATGCATTGTTATATATATATAATAAAATTGGGAGTGCATGTGAATCTAAAAGTCAATTAGCATTACTAGGTTTATAATTTAAAAAATAGCTCCATCTTTCCCCACTCCCAATTCTTGATCTCAGAGGCAACTATTTTCTGTCTTTTCAGCTATTCTCTTATTTTACTTCATTTGTATAAATAACATAGTATTCTTTCTTGATTTCTCTCAGTCATATCCAGGGGCTGGTGAAGCAGGCACACTGAGGTTCTATGGGCATGAGAGACAATGGTGCTTAATGGAAAGATAATGAGACTGGATATGTGGAGGCCGACAGTGAGCCCCAGAAGGATTTCATTGGGAAGTGAAGATGACTCTTAAATCCTCTGCTCATATATGGATGGGGAAGGTGTTCACTCTGAAAGGAAGGGGAAATAGATTGCATAAATAGAATGTGGACATAGGAGGAAAAGACAATACTTAGAGCCAGAGTAAGGGGCTGCATCATCTGAAGGCCAGACTGGGGCTGGAAGATCCAGTTCCCAGGAAGCTCACTCATGTGATTGGCAAGCTGATGCTTGTTATTGGCTGGAGGCCTTAGTTCTTCTCTACATGAGTGTCTCTACAGGGATGCTTAAGTGTCCTTGTGACACGGTAGTTGGCTTCCCCCAGAGTGAGCACTCCAAAAATGAGAGTGTGCCAGGTGGAAGCTATATCCCTTTTACGACAGCCTTTACTTAGCATTACTTCTGTCACATTCTATTTGTTAAAGTGCGTCGCCAATGGCCCACATTCAAGGGGAGGGGAATTAAACACTACCTTATGAAGAAAGTCACATCAAAGAATTTGCAGACATATTTTTAAGTCACCACACCAACCAATATATCTGTTTCCATGGGAAAAAAAATACTATGATTCTTTCTTCCATTCATTCAATATTTGAATGCCTGCAGTCAGGGAGAGCTAATAGAATTCAAATCCTGTTAATTCCCATTTATTGCTAGTGGCTTCCAGGGACATCGTGTTGCAAAGGCTTCTGAGGACATATCTAAATTGATTAGTGATGTCTTCCATAAACACCAGAGTAGGGAACACTGGCACATGAATCAAGTATTTTTTTTTTCTGTTCCTATAATAGAAACAAATGGGAATAAGACATAGACCTAGTTCTCCACTTGTTTACAATCTATTTATTGAAGATGGTGATGAACATAGTGAGCTACTCATTGAATTCCATTCATCCCTACAGACAGAACTGTAGCTGGACAGCTGGCTGCTGCATTTCTCAGCATCCTTTGAAATTAGGTGTGGCCATGCAACTAAGTTTTCTCCAAAGTAAGTAGAAATTATATATGCCACTTCTGGCCTGATGTCTTGATATACATAGCAGATGGTAAGGAAAAAATAAAGAAGGAACCAAGGTCCCTGAAAGACATGTGGAACACAGCCACCAGCCAACCTGAAATCTGCCTCCTGGACTTTTCCATGAGAGAGAGATAAATGTTTTGGTTCTTTAAGCAGCTGGTCTTAGGAACCTTTTTCTAGAGCAATTAATATAACAAACATAGATGAGAAATATAATAAACACTGCAAAATCTTCACAAGATAAATACATATAGCCTAATAAACTCATGTAAGAACCAAATGAATTATATTGAATATCGAAGGTACAGTATCAACAGCAATAGCGCATAATTGTGAGTAGTCTTGACACTAGAATTGTCGTGAAGGTTAAATGAGATGATACTTATGAAGTGCTTTGCACAGTACACAGAATAATGTAAATGCTCAATAAATGTCCACTATTTTGTTCTTACAAATTCACTTATAAACATTGATGTCATGTTTTGGTAAAAAATGAATATGCCAAAATCAGACTGGTATTTTTTATACTTAAACATGATTCTGGCCCATTATTTCATTCATTTTCATAATCAGATCTATTTCTTGCCCATTGGTCTATTACTTGATATGTGACCAAGATAATGTCTGAGGCAAGAAAATTAATGAACATCACAGATGTAGCCTTCGTCTCCAAGGAGCTAATGAAAGGAATTTAAAGCATTAAAAGTAAAATCAGTAATTCTAGGTCTTGGCCAAGACAGTCTAAGTAATGAAAGTATATTAATATTCATGAGCAGAGCTATTGTATAAGCAGTCATTTTTTTTTTTTATAAAGAGATTCACTTAGTAGAGAAACACAGAGTGTACAAACATATGATGGCAGAGAAGGTCCCCTTCCCTGCTTCTCAAAGATCCTTCAGGAAAAAAAGTACAATGCAATTTTTAGGAATTATATGGTGAGTTCTTCCTCAGCATCAGAAAGAAAGACACCTTTGCATTTTTTCCTTCTGCATGCTCTTTTGAGGCCTGGGACTCTGGCAGTCACTGGGCTAATGTGTGAAAGCTTGGGAGAGAGGTTGGACATCACAGCTGTGAGAGATGAGACAAAATATATGACCACTTCCAGCTCTCACTGAGCTTCTAATTTTATGGGAATGATTACACAGGAAAAAACAGAAAGTGTAAACTATTCACCCACAGCTAGTGAATGGTTAAATGACAGAAGGGCAGGGAAGGAATTGCTCCTTGTGAACCAGGTTAGACCCATAAAATGTGAGAGCTGGAAGGGATGAGCGACTTGGTATCGGTTTTCTTCTTGCGGTTGGTAATTGCTTATTAGTCCAATTCCTTCTCATATTGTGAAATGACATACATTCCAGAGCCAGGTAGAAAAGGCAACTCATGCAATTGTTTTCTTCTGGACAATGAGAGGGATTTTGGGGTTTGGGGGCATTTTTTGGTTTTGGGGGCTTTTTTTTTTTGTTTTGGAATTGTGGGGCAGGGGTGGTAAAAAGAGGGAGGACGGGAAATAAAAAAAAAAAGAGGGAAACTTTTGTGTCTCTTTTCCCAGTGCAAACCCTGAAAATGTCCCCAGCACACCTCATTCATCCCCTTTGGCCCTGAGTTGATTCTATTCTAGTCTCTATTCAGGAGGAATCAAATGAACATATATAAAGTGTCATATGGCCTTTCAATATATTTGTTTTTACTTGTATATAAACTATCACAGGATTTCTCACTGAGATTTGAAGGTTTCAGAGCTTCCTTTCCAAAGATGGCTTTGTCTTTTGAAAGTCTGAGAAATATCCCTTCAGCTGTATTTGAGATGTGAGAAAGTCAAGTTAGGGTAAAAAAAATTTTTTTAGCTTAAAAAAATTCTCAGACATTTTTTGCTAAGCCATAAATCAACAGTGGTTGAATTAAAACAGATCGAGCTTGGCTTGGGTTTAGACCTCCATGAGGTCTCTGGCTAAGCTTGAAGGGGAAAAAAAAATAAGTTAATACTTTTTTAAAACCAACTCCTGTGCATGTCCAGTTGGAAAAGAGCAAATCCCGTTTAATGAGAGCCGGCTCTTCTAATCACCCCTACATTTGTATCTACATAGCATTTCTTCACTTTGGCCCCAAACCTGCTTTTCTGTCCTTTTCCTTACATATGCACTGAGATCATGAATAGGGAAGAAAATGGAACTTGCTTGGAATCCAGAGTTCACTTTGCAGGTGGTGTGACTTGCCTGATCCTTAATATTAACTTCGAGGAGAGCATAAATATTGGTATCTTGGCCTCTGACTTCCAAACAGCAGCTTATAGAGAGTGAGCCATGATAGTTCACTCCCCAAGACAGAAAGGCTGGGCTGGACACTCACTGGAAGGATGCTATCTAGGATGCTAATCATCCCTTCCATGGGTCAAATCTAATGAAAGCATCTTTATTTTTCAAAGTCAAAAAAAAAAAAAAAAAAAAAAACAAGCAGAAAGTCATGAAAGCATCCAGAGGCAGTGCTTGCATAGAACTATGGCTTCAACTGCTTGGATCACAGATCTTTTGGGCATCTGAGTAGCAACATTAAAGAAGTCTCCAGAGCCAGTGGGTTTTTGAGGAAACATATTACTTCCTAGGTATAACAAGCATTTGATTTTGTGGGTCCACAACTTTGGAATTTGTATTACTTATGTAATGTAAGCATTTTATAACTTTATATGATTTTTTCTTGTCTCCTTTCTTTTCTTCATTTTTATTTTTTTGTAATTTTATTATCCGTGCTTAATTGGGGCAGGGGAACATATCTCAAAAAGAGTCCTACTCTCTCAATTTATAACTATCAACTGATCCTCCTTGGTTTCTTTTTGGCTAATGTAATGAGCAAAACCGTTATTTCATGGACAATTTAAGCTCTGGAAAGCTAAAACCCGGAGAGATACTTTAGTAATGTTTGTATAAGACAGACAAATATCCATTAAACCTTAATTATCTAAGTAATTCACTTATCAAACTTAACTGTTACAACATCACATAAAGAAAAGAAGTCTAAAAGCAAAAAGGTGCACTTGTTCTCTTATCTTGACTATAACCCTGTTGTTCTGGCTCCTTTCAGCCAAGTTTCAAAGGAGACGGTCTTTACAAAGCATGTTAACAGACTATTTAGCCCGCAAGATGTTAACATTATGGAGTCACTTTAGCCTATAAGGTGGCTAAAAGTCACAAAGTCTTTCCTGTTTGTGCTGATCTTTCTTGCTTGTCAGAGTGGCAAGTATCTGTTCACTTCCTTCTTTCTGAAAGTTTCAACATCAGTCTTTCCTGGAAGGTCCTGAAGCATCCTCTCTCACCTCCTTTTATTTCTGTATCTGCTCTAAATTTTATAGTACAAGACTATGATGTTGCTTTATTCCCATAGTCTCTAATTCTCTTCCTCTAGCCGTGTAAATATGTAACTCATCATTTTTGATGGCAGGTGGGGGCAGAGAGGGGGTGGTGGTGGAAAACCAGACATGAAATCATACTTTGTATACATTAAATACACACATTCACCAGACCACAAATTAAATGTAATTCGAAAGTATGTTATTTGCAAATTGCATTTTTTCTCATAAAGACGTTATAAAGCAAATACAGACTAAATGGTTCTTAGAAGTCTGTTGTTTTTATTATCAATGATAATATTAGTTGCCTTCCAGTTTCCAATTCTTTATTTGTGTTACACCTGCAATTCTAAATTTTAACCAAGAAATATGAACACACAGTTGGCATTACCCAAGGCAGTCCCAGAAACTAGAAAATAACCTCCACTCCCTCTCACCCCACATATAATGCCCACTAGCAAAATAACAAAACAAAACAAAACAAAGCAAAACAAACCCTCCTACCTGCTCCTCTTTCCAGATCAGAGACAAAAGAGGAAGCATTATAGTATCATGGGTGAGAGATAAAATTGATTTCTAGCTCTGCTATATGCTGCCTGCTGGAGCTTTGGAAACTTGTTTCCTCCTGTCTGAATGGCAATACTCCCCTCTGCCCTAAAATACAAATAATAATGCCTACTCACTGGATAGTTGTAAGAATTAAATGAGCTAATGTCTAGAATGTCCTTAATACATGATAAGTGCCTAATAAATAGCGGCAGAGATTTCTATTCCCCCGGTCCCCTCCCATGTAGTCTCGGGGGTGGGAGCGGACTCCACTACCATATAAATTCCTCCAACCCCTCAGCCATTAGTCAGGTGCCCACCTAGGACCACCTGCACTGTCTTGGCAGTAAAACCTTTTCCCCAACAACTGTAAATCAAACATAGGCAGACTTTTTTCAAGTTAAAACAAATAAACAATGAACACTGGTTGGGTCTACGAAGACAGTTTGGTAAGCCACAGCTGCCCATCTTGGCTACCAATCTTTTCCAGCCACAAGCCAAACTGGCAGTAAATGCAGGGCCCTCCTTCCAACTGGGGTTAGAGGGAAAACAGGGGACTGCTGCTGGTCAAACCAGTTGGGCTTTTTTAAAATGAAAGAAAAATGGTGAGATTGGCACTTTTGATGATGGCTGAAAAATAAACATTTAGCACATCTTAACCACCCTTTAAATATAGATTCCAGTGTTAGTTCTATTTTTAAAATAATTTCAAAGTATTATGTAGGCCAATGTTTTCCAAATTGCAGAGTGCAACACATTGATATAGTATAAAATCAATTTAGTGCATTACTATCAGCATTTTAAAAATGAGATTAGAATAGAAAGAATAGAATAGAATAGAATAGAATAGAATAGAATAGAATAGAATAGAATAGAATAGAATAGAATAGAATAGAAAATAACAGAATGCATCAAAAAAGGTAATGGTAAGTATTTGTTTCATGGAACTGGGTTGAGCTACCAAATGTATCTTTTACTGTGGGCTACAATAGAAAAATTTGACACTCAAAAAGGACAAATTTTTTTGTTAAAATATTATCTATATTTAACAAGAACAAGTTTTATTTTGGAAGATGTGTGTGTGTGTGTGTGTGTGTGTGTGTGTGTGTGTGTGTGTGTGTATAGTCACCAAAAACTGGAGTTCTAGTTCAGAAAATAACTATAAACTTCTGTTAGCTTCTGAGAGGCTTTGGAATTTAGTTGTCCAAAAGTCATACAAAATTGAGATTTATCAAAAAGTAAAGCAGATGTGTTTATATAAATACTGGTCCAAATGGTAATAATTATTTAGAATTTCATTGAAAAATGGGAGGTGAAATTATCTCCATGAATGAGAATGATGGGACCTTTTCCAATAGTATCTGGTACATACCAAGTACCCAATAAATATTTTTGAATAAATAAAATGATAATGTCACAGGGATAACCAGCCATGACCTTTAGAAAGCATTTGTGGGAGGGAAAAATAAAAACGCCAACCCACAACTCTTGGGAGGTTTGACCAATAAAATGACATTTAGCAAGAGTAATGAAAAATAATGCTCTGAGTAATTCCATATTCTGAGTATGACAGTTAATACCTGTGCTGGTTAGTCTCTGCCCCACTCAACCCATTCTTTTTCGGCCCCTTTCTGTGCCCTGGGAGGCAGACCCCATCTGCATCATCTGCCTGCCTTAACCTTTCCCTTCTCCACATGGCTTCTGGTTGGATGTGACCAATGGTGAATAGCAGGTGGGAAGAGGAAGAGGTCCCATTCTGCTTCTGCCTCTGATTCAGGTAGATGTTGCATCTCTCGTAGATTCTAGCTCCCACCAGCACCCTCCTCTAAGACTGGTTCTTCCTGCCCACTGGTAACCCTGCTTCCTCCTTGTGCCACTCCTAGCACAGTGGGAGGGGGGGTAATAAATCCCCACTGTTGCTGGTCTCTAGTGCATCAATTTCCCTGTGGGTTCCCTTAACCCTGATTACTCCTCTACAAGTGATCATTCCCCAAAAGTCTCCTATTTTGAACCATGTGGGGTTAATTCTGTTTTCTTCCTGGTCCCTGAGAGGGCCTGAATCTAAAGAATAGACAGATTAGGCTTAAAAAAAAATTGAAGAATGGCACCAAACATGAATGCTAACAACTTTTCAAAGCACAATTTCATTGACCTTTAATGAATGAAAAGGCACTTTAATAATCTTGAGAAGTTTTGGAGTTGTTGTAAGTAGTGTTTACTCTTGTAGAGAACTGTGAACATTTCAGTGGTTAGGCTTCTGGTTGGTTTATGGATGAAGACTGATGTCCTGTGATGTGACATGAGGATTAGTTAGACCACACTGAGCTGGTTGTCTAGGAGAGAACCTCAGCAGAAATATTTGGGCCTTTGGGGTAAGAGAAAGGAGGAATTTGGTGGTAACTAGGTAAAGGGAAGATTGAGTCTGGCTTCCTCTCCCCAAGAGTTCCAGCAAGGAATAAAGAATGAAAGGAGAATCTTTATGAACAGTATAGTATAGTGGCAAGGGCATGGCTAGAAGTTCTTGGAAGGAGCTTGAATGTGGTCCATGATGTGGACTCAACAGAGCCTAACGTGGCCGCAGTGGCATTTACATTTCAGCTCCTCTCTTTTTTTATTCCTCTTCCCTTGTCAGTATTGGCCACTCAACCATCTCGATCTTTTCTTCTCAGCTGATGAATCTAGTCACTCACCCTCCTCCAGCAATATCTTCCCTTCACTATCATTGGACTTGTAGACTTGAGTATTTTCCAGGGTTTTATTTCCCACCCAGCATGTCTAAGGTGATGGAGTGGTTGGTACCACCAGAGGCTGTGTACAGACCAAAAAATAGACTAGGGCCAGTAAGGGTCAAAAGTCAGCAGTCTGTCCTCAAATGTAATGTGTCCTCTTACTGCTGGCAGTGAGTTCCCTGAGTAGAGGGACCACATCTGTCCTATTCATTACTATATGCTAGTGCAGACCACAGTGCAGGCAATAATAGATACTCGATAAATATTGATGTAAGGCATGGTGGTGTCAGAAACTGACCAAATGTCTTTGGGCTGAGCAATGAACCTAAAGGTCAGATGGGCAGACTCTAATAAAAGGCATATTCTCTTAAATATAAATGACATCGTGACTTCAACCTGATAGACTTACATCTTAACTTAAAACAGTTCACCAAAAACTAGAGCCTCCACTGGGGAAGTTCCTTGGACCTACAGAGGCTCATGTGTCCCCTCCTGCACCTCCTTCAGGATGAAAGGGAGCCCGTCTGGCACACACTGTAAACCAGATGTGCTACAGAACCAGCATAAAGGTCTCCCTGTGCTCACAATTCCTGTCTAGGAAGTCAGAGAACTTTTGGGAAATGCAGAGAAATGGCCAAATTGGTTTGCCATGGAATGTATAAACCCAACTGACCCCATGATTGGATTTCATCCTCTGACCACAAGAGTGCCAGGCAAGGGAAATGACTGAAGTTTTCCCCATCTAGGGCCCGTGAAGACAAACTGATTGGCTTTAAACTTTCAGGTTTTACTTTGCCCTCCACCTAGACAGCCCCTTGGGATGCATGGGACAGCCCTTCCCTCCGAAAACTGGTTTAGCCTTTTTTTTTTATTATTATTTCTTTGAAGATGGTATTATCTGATGGATTTTTTTTAGAGTAATGAATACTATTTTTCTAATTGAAAAAGAAATACGTTTATTGTAGAAAGTTCTGGAGGTCTCAAAATATAAAAACTACCATTTACAAATCAACTACAACCCCTCCATCCATAGAGAACCTTGCAATGAACATTTTGGTATATTTCTTATTGGATTTTTTTAATATGGCTATGTGGGTGTAGGTGTGTATTTAAAAAAATCAGAAACAATATTTTTCCAGCATATATTACCCTGTTATAAATGAACTTTCTGGAACATAAACTTTCTTTCCACCTCTGTCTACATTTCCCCAGGCTTGGTTTCTAAAGGAGGAATTAGTGAATTAAAGATGCAGACATTCTTGAAGTTCATGTTGCAAATTGTCCAATTGCCCTCCAGAAGAACTGTACCAATTTTTGCTCTACTTGTTGATTTGACTTTATTTTGGAAGAAAGTTTGCTTCCTCCCCTCAGAATGTTCTATGAGCCGAGATTCTAGGGTAGGGTGAGGCTACTGGGTGATATAACTTGTCTGTGACAGTGGATGAGGTCTTACATGTACTTTTTTCTTGTAGAAGGGCAGAAATGGGTTAGACAAGCTTAGGAATGCTTTCCATCCAAATATCCCATGACCTCTTGAATCAAATACTGTGCTCTCAGGGATCCTCAGCCTCCAGCCCCTCTCATGTATTTGTATACCAGGATGGGTGCTTTTTTTGTATGTATTATAAGCACCAATATTTATATGAACCAAATAAATATCTGTTGAGGGAAAGGTCTGGCAATAGTGAAATATATGATTTGGTGAAGGCATATAGGAATTCACACGCTCCATGGAAGGTCATAGTAAGGAGTCTGTCTAAATTAAACAACAAATCTCAAATGTGGTAGATATTTATGGCTTTTGCACTACCCTAGTGTCTGATTCTTTCTCTACATTTGGAGAATTTCCCACCTTGAAACAGTGTCTTCCCTTTCCTCAAAGCCAGATACTTATTTTCCCTCTCTTGCAGTAGGGCAGGGGCACGTTGATGGCCACTTCAAACTTGGAATTGGGAGCTGATGACTCATGAAGTAAAATGAGTAGAGAATTCCTTCTGTGGTGGCAGCAGGGGCAGCCACATCAAGGCCAGGTCCAGGCCAGTGGTGTTGATGAAACCATTCCGTAATGTGGACTCGGCTGGAGTCCTTAAGGCATTTGCTCTAAGCCTGTCTCTGCCCTGTTTTCTAAACCTGTCCCCTAATTTTTCCCAGTTATTCTCTGGGCTCCCTAATATCATTTCCATAAATTTGCTTCTGCTTAAATCAATCTACTACTTACAATCACGAACCTTGACAACGGCACATGGCAGAAGCTCAGCATATTGTGGAATGTCACTCTTGTCTTGGAAATCTCCGGTTACCTTGCCAATAAAGATTAGAATGTAATGAAGAAAAATCAAGCTGTCAATTGTAAATATTAGTATCATTATCTTGGTTATAGCAGTTGTTTATGGAGTGCCTACTGTATTTCTGGCACTGTGCTAGACAACATATGTACCCTTGCTCTAATTTATAAAACAGTACAAGGTACATATCCCTTCCATTTTACAGATGAGGAACTTGACACTCCAAATGGTTAACAATTTGCCAAAGTTATCCCGAGGAATTTAAGTCCAGTGGAGCAGAAATTATAGGAACTGTAAAAAAGTTTAGAATATTTTCAGAAAGGCTGAAAAACTTGAAATTTAGCAATATTCAGACAGCCATACGTAACCTATTCAACTATTTCGACCATATCAAAAGTATTAAATGGTTTGATTGAGGTTTCAGTGTGGAAACCAAGTTTGGTCAAAGGGGCCAAATAGCTGTGCCTCTATTTAGACCAGAGAATTTCAATGGGAGCAGGATGGTATTCATCAGAATCATCTTGAGAATTCTTTCAAACCACACATACCTGCCCACCCCACCACCCTAAAGAAAAGAAATTGAGTGGCAGCTGCTGATACAAGCAGATCCTAAGACCAGTCTTAATGCTCTGTGATTTGGGGAAACACAAGAGAAATTGTTTTCATGAAGACTCATAGTCCAGCTTTATTGTCTCTAGGCGCTAGGGAAAAAAAATTCCAAAGGTCAAAAATAAAAATACTACTTTCATACAATGCAGCCGGAGTGACATTGCAATGACAGGAAAATGTGAACTATGTGAGAGAGGGAGAGTCAGACATGCACGCAGACACGCTCTCCTTAAAGTGGGAACTCCAGAGCTCCAGGCGTCCGGAAGGAGACTCCAACTCACCCAGAGAAGGCCTTGAGCTGCTTGCAGGTCTTAAAAGCCAGGCTATACTTTGGCTTCCGAAATGAAAAATTACACCAAAAGACATGCCTGATTTTTATTAACAATCCTTAAAAGGAGTCTTTCACTAATTCTGGGGAAGATATTTTGCTTGAGTGTTTTCCCACATTGGCAAACATGATCCAGTGGGCTTGGATTGAAGGGGTTTTGCCCTGGGCAAATGGTTGAGCACAAAAACCATGCTGACTCCAGAAACAATTTAAAGAAGAGGGAAGAGATTTCCTTGAATCGATATGGTGGAGCCAAAATAAATGGCTACTCTGGTTCTCTTGAGAAAACATTATTGCATTTTTTTCACAACAGAGATCTCTGATGCAATTGACCAGACAGCGTACTAGGAGACCTGGGTCAGGATTCAAAGAGGCTGGGCCGGGTCCTCAAGCCTCTGAAACTTGTTGCTCAGCTGCCACGTGACCAGAGCAGGGGAAGGGGTGGAAGTGGCTTTGAACAGAAGCCACTTTCACAGCATGTGAACAGATCTGGGTTTTGACAGATTAAAGATGGTTCCTGCAGATCGGGCAGGAGTGGGTGGTGTCAGGGCATGTGCCCAAAGCTCTCCGTCAACAGTGGCAAAGTGAAAATGCACATGGACAATATTGGATCAGCAGTGAAGACTTTGGAAAGCAATCTTAGCTAAGAGCCAGAGCAAGAGACGGGAGCAATAAATCAGGCCGGGAGAAAGTCTGAGTTGAAGGACGCTGCTGCCTGGTCAATCACTCCCCAGCCAGCGGAAGCACATGTGGGTCCCAGCCGGCGTTGACTCTAGCACCTTGCCAGCTTATTCTGGCTCCGAGAAAATGAGAACATCTTGGCTAAAGATGTGGGAGGCAGTGAGTGATATTTAGTAAAATAATTTTTCCCCAAAGGGGAAATTGAGGCTTGGGGGCTCTCTTATGTCCAGCAAAGCCCCTAAATACAGCATGGTGGCCCAGTATTGAGGCTTACAGGAGCAGTTTCCAGTACCCTCCCCCCAAAAAAAGCTGATGAAGAAGAGAAAACGAAGGCAAAAGAACAAGCTCTTCATCTTTCAGAGATGTTTTCTCGGGTACCACACCACTGATATTAAAAAAAATTAATAGTAAAATGGCAACAAAACTCCCCAGTCACTAAAGTAGGGTGGTTAAAAGCCTAGGATTTGGATTCAGAACTCTGAACTTCCATTTCTTTATCCATATAACAGGTACAATTGTCCCTGCCTCATAATGTAAGGATTAGACAAAACAAGACCTGAGATCGTTTACATCCACTTCAGAAAAGTGGTTTTTAAGGAAGCAGTTCACGGGAAAGAAGCTCCCTTCTTTGAAATTCTCAAGTGAATGGCCAAGGAAAAGCAGAGAACAGTTAACTTACTAATTATGTGTTGGTAAAAATAGAACCTCAAGAAAAAATGGAAGGAAGGAAGGAAGGAAGGAAGGAAGGAAGGAAGGAAGGAAGGAAGGAAGGAAGGAAGGAAGGAAGGAAGGAATCTACTTTGGACTTCTCGGCCATTGCCTGTTTCAATCTACCACTCACCCTGAAGTTCGAGTAACTTATATAAACATAAATCCCTCTGACCAGGTCTTTTCCTCATGCAGAACTTGCACTGGCTCCCCACACTCTAAGGAAAAGGACCAACCTTCCCCCCAAATGGGCTTATACAATATGGCACCTCCTCTCACTCAAGTCTCAAGCATTCCTTCCAGTGGTTCTCACACAGGACAGCCCTGAACCCACCACACACACTCCCTCCACCCCCTGGGCCTCTGGAAATGTTTGGAAAGCTTTGGTTGTGACTGTGGGGTGCTAGGTAGGGACAAAATGTAAACTTGTGCGATGTAACTGGGGAGCAGGCAACGTTTATAACAGTCCTGGCCAAAATCCCAATAGCAGCCCTACTTTAAAAATCCTGAGCCCCTCTGTGTCTTTGTTTCTGCAGTATCCCCTGCCTAAAATGCTCTTTTCCTCAATCCATTCTACTTGACTTTCTCATCTTCGAAGGCCTAGCTCAAAATCGATCTCCCCTCAGAAGGCTTGCAGACCCCAGCACTCCACCACCAGCAGAACTGATGGTTCTTTCTTAATATTCTTGTGAACCAGCCTCTGCTGGACCCTGGATTATTCACACTGGATTGGTTGGCATATCCGCCTTCCCATACCCCAAGAGCTGAGAGAGATCAACCTGGTCTTTTCATCCTCAGAGCCTAGCACAATGCCCAGCACTCAGTGAGGCTCAATTGATACCAAATGAAGGAGAGAATGATGACTTCTAGTTTTCTTTCCCATCCATGAGCACACGTAAACTGAGTCTGGAGGGCAGAAAATCTTCCCCAGGAAAATGCATAGGAGTTGCAAGATTTACTGAAATCACATTGCTGCATTGGACTTCACTATGAGCCGTGTTGTTGCCAAGACGTCTGCTCTTCTCTTTAGTGTGTGTGTGTGTGTGTGTGTGTGTGTGTGTGTGTGTGTGTGTGTGTGTGTGTGTGTGTGTGTGTGTGTGTGCGTTGAATTATTTTTTCTGGGTCATTAAAAGTTGTTTGATTTGGTTAATACTTTATTTATTTAATAATAGATTCCACCCTGGAAGCCAAGTTCAGGAACTAGGAGGCAGGGTTGCTATTTCTTTGATAGAGATCTCCTTGGCTCCAGTAATCTTAGTCCAGGCATGCTCTAGGAAACAGACTCAAATTGAAAATTTGGATTCCTCAGGGAGGTGCTATAGTGGTGGAGACAGACATATAAATAACTATATGAAGCAGAAGGTTGTCAGTGCCAAACAGAGGGACAGGCACACTGCTAGAACTGAAGTGCTAAATAATATGTGGTGAATGACTAGAAACCAGCAATCAGTTTGAGAATACAGGAGGCAGCAGAGACACAAGTTATTCATATAATGATCATCTTTGTGTTAGCTTAAGAGGCAGCCCACACTGTGATTAGGACATTTGATTATTGTCAAACATTAATTAGCTATCAGATTCATGCCCTTAAGTCCATTCTACACACTGCTATGAGGTTAATATTATGAACACACTTCCTTCCTTCCTTCCTCCCTCATATTTAATTTTCAATAGCTTCCCATAATCTTTAGACCAAAGTTCTTAGCCTGGCATCTGAGGGTCTCCCCCAACCTTCCAATGTGGGCCATACTCTCCTCTCCATCTCTTACCCCTGCTCTGCATCAACCTTCCACTCTGGGAAAAGTGGTCAACTGACTGTCCCCCAAACATGATGGGGAGGCCCTGTCACATTCATTAATTTGATCATGCTGTCCTCATTATCCAGAATGGCTTCTCCTTTCTCTCAATTCCTCCAAATCCTGCCTTTTTCTGCCTCAATTTCCCCTACATACTCACTCAGTTTCTCAATGTCAAATCCTCCTAAAAGGCATAGCTTATCTTTTCAGCCAGGTTCAGAGTTTAGCAGCCCTCACATCCAGTCAGCCCTGGTGTGGAGGATGGACCACACAATCCAAGCACAGTACCTGGGCCACTGCCTTGAGCACCATCGTGACAGGCTAATGACCCTGAGAATGAAATAGAAGTTGAAGACTGTATAGCAAATAGAGCCTGTTTTTCACTTTTGTTTTTCTCCTCACTGACAGGTTTCACAACTATCCTGGATTTAGGGAGTCTACTGAAAAAGAGCTTTGTTCTTTGTTACAAAGTTTTATTGGACAGGAATCCAGGTTTAAAACTTTGCCCTGCCATGACTACAGGAGGGATACTGGGACCCGCCTGGCTAAGAATGTCACCCCGGGAGGGGCTGGGACTTTTTAAATCCATCCTAGAGCATGGAAGTGTAGACCCAAGCAGTCCTCCTGGTGGTCCATGGCCATCCACAAAGGCAACTATTTCTGTCCCCACCACCCAAGGATTCAAGTGAGGTTCCTGTCCCCTTCAGGCTTACCATCAGAGCACCCCTGCAACTTTCTAGCTGGCTGTACCCAGTTGAGTCATTTAACCTCTGGGCCTCGGTTTCTTCAGTCACAAGCTACAGATCCTAAAATGTGCCATGTAGGACTGTTTAAGGATTAGGGATAATATATATAAAGATATTGATATCGAGAAGATGACAAGTACTTGCTACTTACGGTGACCTCTGGGGTTCCTAAAAACTAAGGCAAAGTTAGATCCATATAGACAGGAAAGTCACAGAACAGAGCAGAGATCCACAGTGAGTAATGCCATCTCCTCCTGCCATACATCTCCCTTTTATTCTGGAGTCATTGCCATGTGCACTTTTGTCCCTTGAGAACCCAAACCCCCATGTCACTATTCTACAGACATGACCAAGAGTGCAGGCCTGAGCACAGCTCCCATTCCCTGCTTTCACCTCCTAACATCTCCCCACAGAAGTTCCTCTCCTCCTCCCCGACCTCTGCCTGACCGATCCCCATCATTCCCTTGAACTGCTTTCTCCACGAATGCTTTCTGAATGAACAAAAACTTCCGTCACTATTCACTATGTTATGAGCTCTTTAAAAGAGTGCCACCGTGGCCTCGTCAGGAGACACCCAGCCCCGCTCTGGAGGGCAGGTCAACCAGAAGCAGGGCTGTAAAATCTGAGCAGCCCAGTTCATTCGGCCATAAAGGCGGTGACCTTTGTTTTTCCTTCCAGCCTTACAACCCCAGGAAGACAGACCACCTTTAACTAGGTCAACCAAACTCACAGTCTTTCACTCCATTCTCTCCCCCTTCATTATCGTGGTTCTCAGTTGGAGGCACTAAATTTATTGTGATGATTTATGTCTGGAAAAAAAAAACCCAGAAAGCTTCACTGATTCTTGACTGAAGTGGACAAGACCTTCCTGCTGTGGAAAAGCACACCAGTAAGGACAGTAGGACAGCATCAGGCTGTCTCTGCTGGGGGATTTTTCTAAAAACTGTCATGAGCTGGCTAGAGCTAAAATCCTGGCAACTTTGCAATAAAAGTCTGGAAAAAGGGAACCTATTTTCAAAAAGCCAGTCGCATTTAACTCATGAGGAGCCATCAGTCACAGGACTTGACCTTCTCACCCCTTCTCTTCCTCCCTGCTTCCACAAATGACCAAGCATAGCTTTTCTCTCATGACCCCTTTGGTCAATAAAAGGGGAATAAACAGCTGTCATATTAAAACACACCTTGCTCTAACCGACCCCCATGCATCAAACTGCCTGCTTCAAATTGTCCCTTTACATTAACATGCTGCACCATAAAAAAAGAAAGAAAGAAACACATTTCATAACAAATGAAGAAGATGTCGATGTGACATGAAATCAAGTTCCATAGGACTCCGGACTCACTGGGAACAAGCTGACAGACACCTAAACCCAAGTGAGTTAACGAACTTGTTTGCCTTACCCCTGAATGTAAGCTGCACAAACACAAGGCTTACAGAATGAGGGGTTCTCGAACTCTGTGTGTGTGTGTGTGTGTGTGTGTGTGTGTTTATTAATACTCAAGTGAAAGCATAGCATTATTCTCACTCCTATGAAACTTTCGCTCCACCTACACTTGTGTAACCAGGTCAAATCAAGCCTGAATTATATGAGAACATGAATTCTAACTTTAACAAATACATAAAGTCATGACCCTTTTGTTTGGATATGCTGCCTGTTCCAGACAGGCAGAAAAGCCACCACTAAAACCAAGAGGTATACAAGCCTTCACAATTTATTAAGAAGATTAGCTGGCTTTAGTTTGTCCACTAATGATTAGTCACAAACGTGTGTTCCCTTGGAAGCCTTGGAGGTCAGGTAACTCAAGGAGCAGTTCGGTTTAATTCTGCCTCCCTTGCTGTTCGCTGTGTTCCTGTGCGCTGTAAATTAAGGGCTATTTTACATGCACCCATTCCTAACTGGATGTAGATAACACGACAAGCCCACCTTAAATATTGTATGTTTTTTCGCTTTCCACTATATTTGTGGAACTGCCTGCTGTGAAATTACAAAGTTCATGGTTCAGCTGAACTTTTGAACTCAGTGAGGATTTGACACAGCAAAACAATCTAAATGAACCCAACACGAAGTTTTCATAGTCGAAACTGCTTTTCAGCCTATTGTCTGGGGTAATTGGGTAGGAAAGTTCTTTATTGATGTTGTAAAAACTACCAGTTTAATAACAGGCACAGGGAGTGGAGAGGAGATGAGTGGATGTACCTTGGAGCGTCTAAAATCACGCTTCCCTGTGAGTTCACTGAACTCTTCCTGACCCTGTGAGGAAGGTCTCTCCAGGATAACCCACCAACTCCAGGGTTTGCTACTGAATGGCTGCAGCCTGCCAGCTCTAAATACTTCAGAGTGGAATGCCTCCTCTAATGTGACACAAAATGATAATAACACTCATTTAAAAAACAGTAGCTACTGCAATGCTTCGCATGGCTACCAAGTGCCAGATCCTTTGCATACGCTTTTTTTTTTTTTTTCCCATTCGGTCTTCACTAAAACTCATGGAGACTGCTATTACCATCTCTATTTTCTAGATGAGGACACGGACCAGAGAGATTCAGCAATTTGCCCAAGATCACACAGCTAGTATCTGGCCTCTCTGTGCGTCAGTTGTCACAACTGCAAAACAAAGTGTTGGACAAAGTGCTCTCCAGTTTGAAGTTTTAGATGCTGGCTTCCGCACGTGGCACAACTGGAGAAAGATAGCTCCATGCACAGGAGAGAAGAGCTTTCATTCACAAGATCTCATTTAACTCCAACAATCTATGAGGCAGGCAGGATTACCCCACTTTACTGAAGAAATTTAATGTGAGTTAACTGAACTGCCCAAGGTCACACAGCTGCAAGAACAGAGTCAGGATAAACTCCCTCACTCTAAACATTCTTCTTCTTCTGCCTCTTGACTGCAAAGTCAGTGTGATGTCATTCGAATTTTATGGCTTCCACATTTCAAATTTTGATTGAGTGTGAGTTTGGCAGGCTGGGGGTGAGAAGGAAGATTTCTTTTGCTTGACTAAATATCAAATTGAGCTGCAGAAATTTTACTTTAAAACCAAAAACATAGCCTCCTGGATTTGGGTATAACTGCCCAGAAATCTCTCCTGCAGGGTGGTGCCAACTCTTGTTGTCACTGTGCGCCCACCACTGCCCTTTGGTGTAACTACCCCTCAGAAAAATAACAAAGAAAGTCTGCTAGACACTAATAATTAGGATAAACTACACAGAATACTAAGTCTAGTCCTTTAGTAAACATTTACAAAATTACTTATTATGACATTTTTATTATTTCTCCTTTGAAAATAAGAACATACCTCTTACCCCACATATACACCCAGCCACATGGGGTCCAACAGGCTCCATTCTTATATTTTATATATGCCTCTTCTAAACAATATATAGTCAGATTTTGTTTTTTAATTTGATAATTTTGTCTTCAAATTGGATACTGCATCCATTAACATTTAATGTAATTACCAATTTACAGGAGTTTAAATCTACCATTTTATAATTTACTTTCTAAATTGTCCTACCTGTTCTATGTTCCTCTTGCTTCCTTTTGTTTCTGCTTTTGGATTAATCAAATATTCTTTCCTTATTCTACTCATTTGCCTGAAAATACATAAACTTAGATAGTGTTTTAGGAGCTACTCTAGAGATTATAACATGCATCCTTGATTTATCAAGTTCTAGTGTTATTTGATACATTTACCCCTTCCATTAGCTCCTCCACAATGTGTATGCCAAGACTATGTATTTTAACTCTCTATATTTTGTTTTGTACCATCTATATTAGTTTAGATTTATCAAATGTTTGCCTTTGTTGTGGCTCTTATGTCTTTCTGCATCTCCGAACTTCCATCTGGTATTGTCTTTTCTCTACCTGAAGAATACCCTTCATGCTTCCTTTTTCAGTCTTCTTAACTTTTGATTGTCATTCTTAAACTATATGTTCCTGGGTTTAGAATAGTAGTTTGCAAATCAAAAATGTCATTTCATTGTTTTCTGGTTTCCACTGTTTCTGTTGAGAAGTGTTTTTTTGTTTGTTCTATTTTTTGTTTTGTTTTGTTTTGTTTGAGGAGTTATATATCAGTCTAACTGTCACCCCTTTGTAGGTAATCCATCTTTTTCCTCTGGCTGTTTTTAAGATTTAATCTTTGGTTTATAGCAGTGTTACTGTAATGTATCCAGGTGTGTGTTTCTTTACATTTAACCTGTTTGGGTCTGAGTCTGTGGCCTGATAATATCATTTTAGGAAAACTCTTATCCTTTATATCTTCAAATATTATGTGTACCCCACTTTTTCTCATCTCTACTTCTGGATTCTAAATACATGTATGTTAGATCTTCTCACCCTTTATGTCCCTTACCATCTTTTCTGTATTTTTTATTCTTTTTGTCCTTCTTTGCTTCAACTTGGATCTGTTCTATGGACCTATCTTCTATTTTACTAATTCTCTCTTTAACCATGTCTAATGTTCTATAAAAAGTATAGCCTGTATTCTTGATTTATGTTATTATGCTTTTCAGTTTTAGATTTTATATTTGATTCTTTTTCAAATCTACTATGTACTTTGCTATAGTTCCCAGCATTCTCTGTCAACATTCTCAATTCCATCTTTTTATCCTTTGAATATGAAGCATAGTTATTTTAAAATCTGTGTTGAGAATTCTATTATCTAGAGCCCAAAAAGGTCTATTCTCTTATCTGCTGTTTCTTCTAGTTTAGTTCATGTTGACTTGTTTTCATTTGTGTTGATTATTTTTATTGTGTGCCACATGTGTTTGGAAAATTATTTAAGGATGTTTCTGAAACCTAGGTTATTATCTTCCTCTAGAGAGGATTTACATTTGCTCTTATGAGTGCAAAGGGGAACTAGCAATCCAGGCTTACCTTGATCCAATTTCAAGGTCTGATATGATTCAAAGCTAGGCTGAGAAAGTCCAAAGGTAACTCTTATTCCTAAAGTATAGCATTTTAAGATTTCAATCCAAAGGTGGCAGTAGTGAGAAGAGTCAACCAACCACTTTTATAGGTCTTGATTCCAACTTTAATCCCCTTAGCCTCATGAAACTGTTAAAAGTGCTGATCAGCCTCAGCCACCTCATTTCATGAACACCCTAAATGCCAGGATTACCTTTCTGGATTTCCTTCTTCTCTTGTATATTGGATCAGTAGTTTATTTACTATCTCTTTGTATGTTTGATGCCTTAAAATTATTTTAATATATTTAGCTTGTCTAGTTATTCTCAGCAGGAGAATTATCCAAATTATCTAGTCTATAATTATTGACATTGTAAGGTTTTCAAAATTTTAAAAATATTTACATTGATATTGTTCTCTTCCTAGATTTCCTTTTGCATTAGAATCTTTTTTTCTATTATGAAGCGATGATCAGAGTGGATGAAAGTTTTGTTTTGGGGTGTTCTGTTTTTAATGTTTTATATGACAAAAAATAATGTCAATCTAGTACCAGACCCCAAAATTATTTTGAAGTTTTAATGATTAATGAAATTTATAAGTCTAGAAACCATTGCATTATTATAACAAATCTATAGGGTGGGTACTATCCCTGGCCATAAGCTGGCTCTTTGGAGAACTTAATGGTGATCTGAAGTCCTCTCACGCTCTCTGCCCACCTATGAACATCTCTCATGGTTGAGCTGGAAAGATACATTCAGTAGACATACCAGAGTACATTCAGCTCACAATTTGTTTTTCCATGTTGCTGCTTTGAAATTGCCTTATTTCAGGCAGGGGTGAATTTCCCAGTGGTAACCATCCAGCTATGACGATGTGCTTCCCCAGGACAGGGAAGTGGCTTATTCCCAGGAACTAGCAGTAGCAGACAGGCTTGGCTCCTAGAACAGACTGTGCGGCTCCTCATAGGCGGAGTAGGAAGCAGAGAGGCCAAGCCACAAACAGAAGCAGCCTCAGCAGACGCTGGGCACACACAAAACCAAAGGCCAGGCCTCACACAGCCACACCATGTGGAGGCCTCCTCCTTCAGGGCAGCCCAAGTGGGGAGCAGAGAGACCAGCAGTATCTTCTACAGACAAGCTATAGCATGAGAACTGTGACCTACCTACTCTAGGAAATAGACTGGCAAAGATATAGCTTTTCCTAAGCAAATAATATGCCATTTCTCTACAAACAAGTGACTTTAATACATCTTCCTCCCTTGGGAAAATTGAAATTTTTAAATGCAAGCTAAGAAAAATAGCAATTCTTATATTATTTCCAGGCATTTTACTAAAGTTTGAACATATGTTAAATAATCCTGCATCATTGTGTAAGGTGCCATTATTCTCATTTTACAGATTAGGAGATTGAAGATTAGAGAAATTAAGAAACATATCCAAGGAACAACACAGCTAGATATGGAAGAGAAAGTGTTAAAAACGAAGATTATTTGTTCTAAAGCCCACACCATGCTGTTTTTTCAAAAATTCCCTTAGAAGCAAAAAAGAGACTCATTAAACACCCACATCTGTAATTCTAAGAGAAACTAACTGTTTCTGGCCACTTGAGGAACCTCCCAACTTCACAGCTACTCTTGCCTTTGTTCTCAACTCTTCTAATTCTCTGTTGCTTCTTGGCCAGATGGCTTCTAGACATGACCTTGTCCTTCAGGCCCTCTGCTGGTCTTGTTTAATACTTTCCACTGAAAAACATGAGATCTATTTTTCTAGGCGTAAACTTCTGACATTCCGCCAAGGTCTTCCTTCTTTTTATTTCTGGTTTCTGGCCAGAGGACTATGCCTTGACCCAGTGTGGTTTGTAGGACAGTGACAATTGACAGTGATAATGCCCAATAAAAAGTTTAGCCCTTCCCACTTTTGGAACACATAAAGAAAATGACCTTACAAAGGCCACCCATTAAAAGCCCACTACTGCTGGAGTTATCTCTTTTTTTCTTAATAGACTTTATTCTTTAGAGGAATTTTAGGTTCACAGAAAAATTGAGAGGAAGGTACATAGATTTCCCATATGTCCATTGCCCCCACACATGCATAGTCACCCACACTATCAACATCCCCACAAGAGTGGTAAATTCGTTGCAGTTGGTGAACCTACATTGACATATCATTATCACCCAGAGTTCATAGTTTAAATTAGGGTTCTAGACTTCACTTTTTAAAAAATAAGTCTCACATCTTGCTTAAAAGCCTCTTTTGAGCCCCTGTTACTAAAGTCAACAAGGTAAATATGCATATAATACTTAGCATTTCTTGAAGAGAAATGAGATTGGAGCTATTTTATTTATAGAATCCATTACAGAATTCCATACCAGACATATGCTTAGAATAATTAGAATTGAAACTTACTGTATAAAATATAAGATGAGGCATAATATTTCTTTACTAAAAAGGAGATTATCACAATCTGCTCTCTTGGAATCATGCATCACTACTAATATTTAGACCAAAAACATTACAAATGAATTCTACAAATCAGAATATAGCAATGAAGTAAACACAAAGATCAGGATTCAGTAAGCCACCAGGGATGTGAAGTGGTATTTCATTCAGGTTTCGATTTGCATTTTTCCTAATGACTAATGAGGTTGAGTGTCTTTCTATACTTGTTAGCCATTTATATTTCTTTGGAGAAATGTTTATTCAAATCATTTGCCCATTTTTTAATGGAGTTGTTTACCTTTTTGTTATTAACTTGCAAAAGTTATTTATATATTCTGGATACTAGACCCTTGTCAGATACATGATTTGTAAAGATTTTCTCCCATTTTGCAGATTGTCTTTTTACTTTTTTGATAGTTTTGTTTGGTGTACAAAAGTTTTTAATTTTGAGAAAGTACAATTTATCTATTTTTTCTTTTGTTGCTTGTGCTTTTAATATTATATCCAAGGAACCATTGCCAGACCCAATATCATGAAGATTTACTGCTATGTTTTCTTCTAAGAATTTTATGGTTTTAGCTATTAAATTAAGTCTTTTATCCATTTTAAGTTAATTTTTGTAAATGGTGTGAGGTAAAGATCAACTTTATTTTCTTTGTGGATATCTAGTTATCCCTGCACAATTTGTTGAAGAGATTATTTTTCCCCCATTGAGTAATCTTGGCACCATTTTCAAAAATAAATTGATCATAGGGGTTGGGTTTATTTCCAGATTCTGAATTTCATCCCATTGATCTATATTTTTACCCTTGTGCTAAGACAGCACTGTTTATATTACTATAACTTGGAAATTGGGAAGTTCTAAAATTGGAAAGTGTAAGCCCTCAAATTTTGTTGTTCTTTTTCAAAATTATTTTGACTATTCAAAGTTCTTTGTAATTTCACATGAATTTTGGAATCAGCTTTCCCATATCTGCTTTAAAAAAGGATACTGGAATTTTGATAATGATTGCATTGAATCTGTAGATCTCTTTTGGTAGTATTGCCATCTTAATAATATTAAACTTTCCAATTCGTGAACACAGGATGTCTTTCCAATTATTAATGTCCTCTTTAATTTCTTTCAGCAATATTTTATAGTTTTCAGTGTACAAGTCTTGCATTTCCTTGGCTAAATTAATTTTTGTGTATTTTGTTCTTATTTGTTTTTAACTACTGGAAATAGTTTTTAACTACAGAAGTTTTATTAAATGCTTTTCTCCATCTTTGATATTATGGTTTTTTCTTTAATTTGGTAACATAGTGAATTACATTGTAGATTTCCTAAAATTGAAACATTCTTGTAACCCTGTCATAAACCTTACTTGATCATCATATATTATGATTTTCATACACTGCTAGTTAAAGGAAGGAAAGAATAGAAAAATAGAGATTAGAAAATTAGGAATCAAAAACACAGGCTGGGTGACTGATTGGATATGAGGACTAAAGAATTAAACAAGGGTGATATCTATATTTCTGGTTTGAATAACTAGGTTGACAATAGTGCCACTCACTCAGATGAATTGAAATATGTTTGGGAAGATGATGCATTTTTTGGGGGATGCATTGAGTTTAGTTATCTTCGGCATATCCAAATGCATTGAAAGGGTAGGTGCCAGAATATTGACCCAAAGTTATTCGAAATAATCAACCATGAAATCCCAACTGGAAAAGGAAGTAAAAATAGAAGTGGAGTAAAACATGTGCTGTGAGTTATTTACCCAGTATCCATTATTCTTTTCTTCCTAATTGGGGGGCCACACTTAAACAACCAAAACACCAACCTTAATGTTCCTCCTGACTTGCAGCTAAGAGTGAGTAGTCACTTAATACAGTCTGGTTAAACAGACAAAAGCAGTAGTTGCTGGGTGGAACTTCCAGGAAAGTTCTTTTATAAGAAGCTAATGTGGAGGGTCTAAGCCCCTTTTCCAGAAAAGCACAATTGAAATAAAACTTGTCTGCATAGTGACTCACTTTGGGCTGGTGGAGGCTGCTTTGGTGGCCAGCACATCTGAAAGGGATTTGGGATAAAGAACCTATTTTTCAACTTAATTCTTGGGTAGAGAATCTAATAAATGGGGTGACTAAGGACCATTGGAATCCAAAGTTCTGAAGAAACACTCTCATTTGCCAAAGCCATCCATTCCTATTCAATGTCCTCAACTCTAAGTAGGAGACTCCTTCCTCACTATGAGATAGAGAGCAATATTGGGTAATAATTTAGAGCATGGGTTTTATGGACTCAGACCTGGATTCAAGTCTCAGTGGCATTACTTAACCTCTCTGAGCCTCAGTTTCTCCACCAATAAAATGGTGATAATGACAGTTCTCACCTTGTAGAAGTCTTGGGGGTTCAAGAATAAAATGCAATGATGAATTTAAAGTATATGGCAAATATTAGCTGTTGTTATTATTATTATCATTTATATATTGGTTTATACTAAAGTAGTCATTGCATTTTTAAAAAATAACAATATATTTTGGGCAAGTTCTCCATTTGGATTACCTGAGTGGACAGCATCATTTGTAAATACTCAAGAAAGGATTGTGGTACCTAATGACTGTAGAGCCTCAAGAAAAAGGAATTAGAAGCTGTGGGTAAAACAGTCTACTTCAAATGCAGAACTGACCTATGCTGAGTGGTAGGGAAGTCTAAACCAAGTGAGCAGGACAAAGAGTGGGGTCAAGCTATAAGGATGTGAAAGCAAGTGGAGAACCTCAAGGGAGACAGGATGACCAGGCAGGAACAAAATGGCCCCCTTCACTGCCTGGGTGCTCAGGAGGCTGGTCCAACTGCCAGTTCACAGTAACAGACAGAGGGTAGAACCTTGGCCTCTCTCGGAGACAGATACATCCCCCATCCTCAGACAGTGTTTTTGGTGGAAATAGGCATTTCCTGAGGTGACTGGAAAGTTGGCACAAGAAACTTTAGGGTTCTAAAAAAGAAATGGGCTTCTTCCTTTAGGATTCTGAGGCCTAGGCAACCCAAGAAAAAGAATGGAATGACCTGAAGACTACACAGGGTATCTGGGCTTTCTGCAGAGCCAGGATGTCCAGAAGCCCAAACTGGGAGTGGGGCTAAAAGTGATAGGATAAGAAGAGGAAATGCCTGCACACAGTGCTTTCCCCAGTGTAGCAGAGGGTGTAAGAGAATCCCAATGCTGTCTCCAGGCATACTGGCTCCCAATGGGCTTTCATTCCCAATAGCACCTGTGCCTCTTTCAATGGAGGACTCCCGTCAGACTGTCAGAATTGCTTTCCCTGGGTGCCCTGGAGAAACGGAAGTGCCTGGGAATTTATGTCTCCCTGGAGGCAGCTCTTAACCAATGACAACTGCTCCTGATCAGGACAATCCAGGAGTGACCTACATGTATCAGAGAACCTCTGGGCATTGATCTACAGGTACCTTCTGTGGAACTTTGCTTGATAGAATACCCTTGGTTGCCTTCCTCCTCTCCTTGCCCCATGCCCCAGGTTTGTCCTGGGAACACTAGTGAGCAAATCACTTGGCAAAAATCTTCCATGTCTCAGGGTTTGTTTCTGGGGAACTGTGAACCTCACAGAAATAGTGCCTACCATGCTATTCACAGGGGAAGGAGGGAGGATGGAAGGGAGAAAGAGAGAGAGAAAGGAGAGAGACAATCTGGCATGACCTGAATCACTTTTGCCTGTAGACAAGAACCCCAGACCTGGGCAGGACCATCCATGGTCAGAAGAGAAAGCTTACTCTAGAAAAATCATTATAACCTGGGGGTGGATGACACCAATACTTTGTCCTGTGGGTAGAATTTCCTCTTTGTTTCCTTCAGTGAACACCTCCACAAACCACAATGGTTTGGTATAAAGTCTCTGACTCAGAGCTGAAGAGAGTTCAACATTAGGTCAAAGAGCAGGGAAAGAGCTGAGAGCACATGCCCAGTCAACAGATCCGAGAGAAGCAATGGCCAGAGAATATCGCCATCGAGCCTTCCCTGGACAGCCAGATCAGGTGGCACCAAGACCAGGGCTCCATATTGGCCAGGGCTCCACATTGGCAAATGTCCTGCCTCCTTTCAATCTCTTCTTTATGTTGCTACCACAGTGACCTTTCTGGAGAAGACATTGCAGAGAAGGTGGCATTTGTGCTAGGTCTTCCCTAATTTGTGGTAGACAAAATAACGTCTCCTCCTTGCCAAGACATCCATGTCCTTATACCCAGAACTGGTGCCTGTATTATCTTTCAAGGAACTTTGCACATGTGATTTAGTTAAGGAACTTGAGATGGGAGATTATCCTGGATTACATTTGGGTGAACCTAATGTAATCACAAGGGCCCTTTTAAGAAATGCAAGAGGGTCAGAAAGAGAGAAGTGACGAAGGAAGCAGAGGTCAGAATGATGTGGCAATGAGCCAAAGGAATGTAGGCAACCTCTAGAAGGAATGCAGCTCTGCCAAAGCCTTTATTAGCCCATAAGACCCATTTCAGACTTCTGAACTCCAGAAATGTAAAATAGTAAATTTGTGTTGTTTTAAGCCACAAACTCTATGGTAATTTGTTACAGAAGCATTAAGAAACTAATGCAGACACGAAGGATAAAGATGAGTTTTCCAGAAAAAAAAGTGAGGAAGCCAGACATTATTGAGAATAAATACAAGGGCCCTGGTAGGCATGGCAGAACATGGTTGGTTAAGGAAACAGTAAATTTCTCCATGTGCCAGAAAACCCAGTGGTGGACACTGTGTGCTGCCTGTTTAGTATCAGTTCCTCCCAATTCCTTCTTCATAAAATTACAGTTTTGATCAGGTCCCCTCTCTTACCCTATAAAGGCACATGCCTCAAGGAAAACTGGCACCACTCGCCACTTGGGAGAAGGGGGGTGGGGACTGAGAGTGATGCCAACCTCTCACTAGCAGCCGATTAGGGAGTGGGTATGAGCCCAGATCTGGCCAACAAGAGATGCAGGGAAGCCTGCCAGGAAGGCAGGCTCTGAGGAATGTTTCCTCCTCTCTGGATCTGTACCTTGTTAGGTCTGGCTGTGATGCCTGGGAGGTGGAGGGAACATGGCTCTTTACCGACCTGAAGTCAGCCCTACTAGTGGACTTCCTCTGTCTCGAGATAATACATTTTTATATTGCTCAAGTAGCAGTTTCTGCTGCGTGCAGCCAAAAGCATCCCAAATGGTAGAGCTCATTTAAAAGGCTGAGGTCAGATTACAAAAGGCCTTAAAGACCACAGTAAGTGATGTGAAATGTAGCCACCTATCAGGGAGAAATTATACATGTTAACAGAGGAGTGACCTTCAAACTCGTGTTTGGGATAAATAACTGTTGGTGCACAGAAGATAGACAGGATTGGGGAGAGAGTGGATTGCAGAAGGATGAGGACTACCACAGAAGTCCAGATGAGGAATTACAAAGGTCTGAATGAAAGCAAAAGGGGTGGCTTGGGGGTGGGGAGACAGAGGAGTGACTAGCTTCATGTGCCATCAGAGAGCCTGGAATCTGAGTGCATGTGGAGGACGAGAAGCGAGAGATGACTACAGGAGTTTTAAAACAGTCTCATTATTGTAATCCCAAGAATTAAGTATTTTAAATGCCTTTTAATGTCTACACCTGTATTAAAGAAACGCCTCAGGTCTCCTTCCTTTCCACCTTCAGCTGGGCTGCAGCCTGTGTTTAGAGTGAGTCAAAAGAAAGAATGGTTGAAGTCAACACAGATGGTAAAAGATTAAAACCCAGAAAAGCTGCAAGTTCCATAACCTTCTCCCAGAGTGGGGTGCCAACAGGTACTCCTTTTTCCTTCCTTTGTCTCTCGGACATGTACAAAAACGTGTTCCAGCTTAAATATCTGGAAGTACACCAGAGCCTTTCCTTTCCTTTCTTTCTCCTGTTTTCCATCAACGAGCAACCCAAGCAGCGTACTTGGCAATGACATTAGCACTTCTGCAGTAGCCACACTGGGGTCACACTTTTCAATTCAAAGAAACTTCATTTCAGATTTTTGCCCCAGGTCAGAGATTCCTTTCTCAAGTAAAAAAATGTCATTATCGACATTGAAATGGGACTATGAAAAGGAGACCCAGAGCTCGCATATTCCAAATGGCACCTGACTTCTGGCTCTCCATTGGTAAGAAAACAGCACAAGCTATTGAGAAATGCTTTATAGTCTTAAAACCACAAAGTGAAGAGTGATCAACACCGCCACGATTTGAAGTATTAAGAATATCTGTGGGTAATCTGCACGTTTAACATCATAAAAGAGACACGATGAAAGATTTCTGCTCAAGAAGCAGCTAAGGGTTGGCCTTTTCCTTCAGTATGACTCTCATTCAGCCCCTCTATTTACACATGTTAATATATTACAGTTTGAGATTTTCAGGTTATATTTCACAGATGACATTTTTAATCTGCCTCAAAATGTAAACATAGCAAGGGGGTTCTGCAGACACACTGCCTGGAGCAACTGTCAAATGGAAAATTCAGTGGAAAGTTTAGCCTGTCTCCAGTTTAACTAAGTTGAGGAATGCGGTAAAAACAGGTGTTGTCTGACACAAGCAATAATTATCTTTCACCTTGATGGATGCTAGTTTAATCTGTTCCTTACATGGTAGCTTGGTCTCAGCTGACTGAATTTAGTGCCAAAAAGGCAGATGAGAGGGCAAGTGTGGCTGGTATGTGACACTTTTTACAAGACAAGGCTTAAGGGGCAGTTTTGATTGGTTTTCATAAAGGCATTATTTAATCATTTCTCCTGCTTGTCCAATAAGTATTTAAATCTAGATGGATATCACAATACTCTGTACTAACATTTTCATTAATGAATTTGAGAGGTTGATTCAATTCAATGGCTTTAATGGAAAAGAGAATTGAGTTACTAAAACATTTTCCTAAGACATGAATAGACCCAATATATTAAGTCTCCAGGATAAAGTACTCATCTAGAGGAACTACACCGTTAGCTGATCATAAGCAGCCGTATTCAAAATCTTTCAAACTGAAGGGCTTATCGTGTAAGATTATACTCATGTATAACTGTCCTGAAGAGGCCTGTCTACGCTAAGGTTAAAGCAGCATTGTCAATATGTGAATCTTATGGAAGTTTTTTGTTTATTTCTTTTTAGCAACAACAGGTGAATCAAGAAGATTCTGGTCTTAGCAATTTTTTGGACACAATCTTTTCAGAAGAGGAAACAGTCTGTCACCCCTAAATAGCAGGAATAAGTACTATAGAAGATCTTTAGAGCAAGATCTGTGAAGTTGATCATATTCAATTCATGGAATGTTTAGGTTCCTCCCATAGAAGTCACTACAGTGTAATGGGCAAGACTAAGACCCTGGATTGCCTGGATCTTGAATCCTTTGCCCACTAGCTGGGTGGCCTTGAACAAGGTACTTACATTCTCTAAACCTCAGTTTCCTCATCTGCACAATGAGGATAATATTGCCCACTTCATGAAACTTCATAGTATATTTAGAAAACATTACATATCCCTCATGGAGGATAAAATGATGAATAAGACCCACCCAGGTGCATGTGTGCTCTCTCAAAGAACTTACAATGCAATGGGAGAAGCAGAGGAACATGAATTATTGCAGAATAAATGGGATAACGAGCAAGTATAATGTATAAATAAAGAATTCTTGGAGCAAGAAATGATTTATCCCAACGTGAGCTAGGCCTTGAAAAATGAGTAGGCTCTCCGCAGGAGGGGGACTGCTGCAGGAGGAGGATGAAGAGCTGCTGTAGTAGAAAGGTGGAGAATAATACTCCCGCTGCTGGAACAGTGTGAAGGAAACCAAGCAAGGTCTCTCCTTACATATACTCCTGCACCAAATGCAAAGTACAGGGACTAGTCAGGACTTTTTTTAGAAATACCATTCCCATGGCCCCAGAACAGGCTGTTTGAACAAGCCTGGAGCAGAGCCATCAGTTTGATGCAGAGGACTCAACCACGAGTTTTATACAAATCAATGTCTTCTCTGGGCTCAGCCTCAGGATCAGAGGCCACAGGAACCAAAGAGCTGGTGGCAGAGCTGACAGGGAAGCAGGTTTTACGTACACATTATTCAAATGCCCCCTATTAAAACCTTCAGTGAGCCAAATGGGTCACATTTATAGCCATCCCCAAACTGTCAAGTCTTTTCTCAGCATTTCACTCCCACTATTCCCTCCAGGAGTTCCACCTAGGAGACTGCTCTCCAACAATAATGGCTAACATTTACTGAGCACCTACTATGTGTCAGGCACTGTTCCAGGCTCTCTACAATCTAGGATACTTTATGGAGAGGTGGAACTCATATTCCATTAGTCTCCCATCTCACTCAGGGCTGCACTGCCTCTCTGCCCTATGATTGCTGTGGTTGTTATTGTCCTGGTTGCTCCAGGGCATTGCCTATGCTGTCACCATGCTCCTCCTGACCATCTACCTCCAAGGATCTTCAGTTCTCTGGGGTTCTCACAGCAGAGGTATTGGGCTCGAGTGACAGTTTAAACCTTAGTGGCCAGCCTTTTTTTAGGGCATCCTTTGGAGAGAGTGTTGGGAAGGAATTGGACATAGGAATGGAGACGATGCATACCTGAAGACCCCTGATCCCTTGTAGCCCCACTGCTTAATCTGACTATCTCTGGTGAACTTTTTTCATGCCAGGTGACTTTCTCTCTAGCAACCTCATGGTCCTCCCTCAAGCCTGACCTACTTTGGGTCTTCTCTCCCCAGGCCATTGTACAAAGCTTAATATGTCCAGACTTAAATTGTGAGCCAAGTTCAAGTCTCCCCTCCAGGTCCAAATAAATAATATGAGGTTGGACCTCTAGTTCTGTGTTCCTAAATAGTCCATGAAAGGAAAGACATTCTATGATAAGAGACATGAGTGCCCAGAGCATACAGAAATGATTATCACTATCTCAGTCTCAAATTCCCTATTCCCTGGCTTATTACAATTCTGAGGTCTCCCTAGAGGTCTAGGTCTGTGCTGACGGGAGACAAAGAAGCCCTGCCTCACTCCACAGCACAGCACATACCTCCCACCCTTACCTACCCACGCACAACTAGGATGCAGCTTTCACTCTATGACCAGGGCAAGATGGTCCAGTATGATTAGAAATTATTAATACATAATGACTAAATCAATCATGTTTGATTAGAAGAGCATGATAATATTAAAACTTTAGTATTCTAAGTATAATAATATCTATCATGAGGGGGGGCATTTCCCATGCTGAGCGGTTTATAGAGTCTAACCCATTAATTCTCTCAATAACAGTAAGCGAGTACAATGATTCTATCCATTTTTCAATCAGAAAATTAGCTTAGAAAGGGAAAAGTCGCACAACCAAAGTAGAAGAGCCAGAATTTAAACGCACGACAGCTCAGAACTGAGTTGTTGTTCTATACACTCTAGACTCTCTCCTTAACAGATGTGGAATTCAACAGCATGGGTTTGTTAATGTGCTTCAGACGTTGTTGGTAAATTCAGGAACATGAATCTTAGTATAAGAGCTAAATTTTTCATTTGTATTTTCCTGGGAAAGACATTCTTATTCACTCACCCCAATGAGTGGTAATATGTGCTTTTCTTCCCTGTGCCATACCTGTCAATGTCAGTGCTCTCTGGTGGCCTCCCAGCACCCCTATCAGGCCCCCTTTTTTTGGACGACTTGGCACCATGGGGCAATTAGAAGATTCACATCCCTGCAGTTCTTCTCATCCTTGTCTTATGAAACAACAAAGCGCTCTAACTCCTTTTCTTGTTTTTATTATTTACTAAATTCAAGTTCTGGTTATTGTTTCAGTCTCATTTGCTGCTTCCTTTTCCTCTTCCATTCCTAACTGAGTGGATGCCCCCCTTGCCTGATCCATTCCCAAGTTTAGTCCTGAGACATCTATTTTTCTCTAAGCCAGAGGTTTTAAGCTCTAAAGCCAATAGCTGGCAGAGCCTGAACAAGGGCCCAGGCCCACGACAGTCTAGCTGTAAAGCTGACAGCCAAAGAAGACACCATTTCTTGTGTCTTCTCCACAAGAAATGCCTCAAGAAAGATTATTCTGCTCTCCTTAATGAAGCCAGGAGAGGCTGTGGGCACACAGCAGTCCCCTTACCCACTCTGTGGGAAAGAGGCAGTCAGCAAGGCTAGGAACAGTGAGGAGCGGAATTTCAAGAAACCTCTGCCCAGGTCAGCAGCTAACCCACAAACCCAAAATTCAGACATGGAAGTTTAAAGAGCTTCACAGGCCCCAGCCATGCCAGCTCCACCAAAGCCACAGAACAATAGTGACATTACCCTAAAGATGGAGTAAAATGGCAGCTTTGGAGAATCAAAGGCTCAGGAAAGGATGACATGATCAGACCTTACTAAAGTGATGTCTGAAGTGGAACAGTAGGAGTGTGTCCCATTCCCACTGCTGTCATGAGACCTAGAAATGCTTCTCCAACTGCTCCCTTCCCAAACCCTGGAAGAGGCCAGCCCTCCCATGATGATGATGGAAGGAGGACTGTAAGGTCCTTCTCTGGATTCCCTTGTTTCCTTCCTAGTCTCTATTTTCCCTCCATCCTCATGAACACCTAGGTTTTTCTACTGCTCTGCTCCTCCCTCAGAATATTGGTCCCATTTTGGAGGGGTTGAGCAGATCCTTGGGGTCCTCCAACCCCTAAGGGGCATCAGATATTTCACTCTCTGTAAAACTACAGACAATTGCTTATCTTGGTAATAGGAGCCATAACTAATTTATTGCCTTCCTCACAAAGTCCTCTTTTCTACACTGGAAAGTGTGGGAAGGAACTGGAAAAAAGGAGATGAAAGCAGAAGAACAATTCAACCTACTATTCACTCATCACCCTAGTAATTGCTTAAGTGTTAAGTGGCTCAGTCCTTCCAGGAAATGGACTCAAAATAGTGCCTGACACATAATAAAAATTAAATGAATGTGTCAAATTGAATTAAAATTTACACATTAAATATCTATGTTTAAAGCTCCCAGAACTTAAAGAGTGCCATCTAAGTAAGCACTCTGAATGCCCATCTATACATCTTCACTAGGAACTTACATAGTGCATGAACCACATTGTGACAAGTCCAGTGTAACAGCCCAGAAATAAAGATAGTACATTTTCAATAAAATGGCAAAGCTCATCAGTAATCCACAGGCCTATTGGGCCTCTCTTGCAGCTCACTGTAAAAGCAGGATCCCTGAAGATTTAACTCCAAACTCAGGTAATGCAGGTGCAAGTAGCTCTCTTTCCAGGAAGACTCTTCTGGCTTGATTATAATCTAAGGAGAAACCCTTGGTAAAACCTAGAAACAGATCCAAACCCAAAATGTCTAGGGTGGGAAAAAGAGAGAAGAACATGCACCAAACCCAATGAAGCTAGACTGGAACAGTGAGAATTTAATACACACGTGTATATGCATTTTATTCACACATACATATACAACCACACACACACTCTTGTAAGGGCAGAGATTGACTGAATCTCAGCATTCTGGAAGTTCACTTTGACATAAGAAATAAGAAATGAAGATTGACCATAGATGACGGTGATAAATTTTTCCAACTCAACATTTAGTTGACTTAAATCTGTATCTTTGAATGCTTGTTACATTCCCACGCTAGGACTGGAGATACAAATGTAAAAGTAGCATTATCCCTGCCTTTGAAAATTTTACAATGAAGTAAACTATCACTTTCATTTCTGACTTCCATTTGCCTCTTTTCTTTTGACCATCTTGAAATTTACACAGCCCTAGAACAAAAAAAAAATGTGGTATTGCAGTCAATCTTTATTACTAATAAACTATCCAAGGAAAGTTAAAATAAGCAAGAATTAAAAGATAACAACATTTATTGAATACTTACTGGATACCAGCCACTGTGCTAGGTGCTTTACTATGCATTATTCCTGAGCATACAACAACCATGTGAAGTAGCACTACTATTACTCAGCTTTACAGATGAGGGAACAGAGGGTGAGAGAGGCTAAAAGTTTTGCCCAAGGTCATGCAACTATTAAATGAAAGAGCTGAGATTTGAACCTAGAGTCATCTGATACCAGAGCAGCAGATTCTTAACTGCTAAGCTTTATTATCTTCCTGGGTGTCATAGTGGTTATTAGGAGTATCTCACAGTCATATCTTATTTGACCCTAAAATGATAGTCCAAAGAACAGAATGAAAAAATGTACACTGAAGGAAATACTAAAATATCAGGAAAGATTGTGGTTCCAGCCAATTAATTAATTTTTTAAAATCTATAAAGCCTCCTAGGCTAGGTGGGAACTATAGGATGAGGTGGGTATATGAGCAGATGGAAGAGCCTGGCTTGAGAAGGAAATGACAGTTCTAGTAAGTGGATAGATAATATATGGCTGGAGCAGAGAAAGTGAGACTTTGGGTCAGAAAGAGAAGGAGGTAGGGCAGACTGAACCAAGAAATCTTTCTCATTGACCATGTAGAGACTTTGAAGGATCCTGAGTAGAAAAATGGCATGGAAGAAACTGAGCAGGCATTGAATTAGAGAGGGATAGGTGCCTGAAGGCACACAATGACAGAGTGGATAGGACAGGCCAATGCCAGAGTCAGAGAAGGCTCCAAGTTTATAATCTGGGATGGAGTGGGAAGACCCAAACAGCCTCCAAGACGCATTCCATCACATCTGAGCATCTGGCACTGAGAATGGCATGAGCGGAAAGAAGTGAGGGTGGGAGGACAGCAGGGAGGGAGGGAGGAAGAAAGAAGGAAGCTTTAGTTGGATTTGGAGGCTGACCGGATGTGGATAAAAAGTCAAAGAGAAGACAGAGATAACTAACTGACTCAAAGTTGAAGTCTGGATCTTGAACATGGTGATGTCATTAACAGAAAAAAAAAACAAGAAGAAGAAGAAAGGAAAGCCAGGTTTGTTGGTTGGGGTCTGTGTGTTTGTTAGGGGAAGGAAGGGTGACAGAAGCAGTGATTTGTTTTATGTTTGGACACTTGTTTAACAGAAAAGAACCATCATTTGTAAATATTCCAAGTAACCCCGAAGCCTAGGAGAAATATCAAGGCTGGAATGTAAATTTGGGAGTCTTCTACTACAAAAGGATCAAATTATTCTCTGTGCCTAAAGAAAATAAAAAAGAAGAAAAAAGAAAAAGAAAAGAAAAAGAAAAGAAATGAGAAAAAAGAAAAGAAAAAAGAAAAAAAAAGCAAAAGCTGCTGCCTTTCCGATTGCACACTTTTTTTCAAAGTGAGGTGGACTTCGAGAAATGAAGGTAGTTGGAACACTATCAGTTATTGACTGTCCCTTTGACAAGTTCTGAATTTGACACTTTACGTACATTATCTCATATTCTTTTCCTCCCCCGCAGCCCTATACGGAGGGAGTTATTCCCCCATTTTACAAGGCTCAGAGAGGTTGACTAGACTATACAAGGTCACCAAGTTTGTATATAACAGAAGTACGACTACAAGTCATGTGAGATTCTAAAATCCAGAGTCACTTGTTGCAGTCACAGTGCTAGGTCAATGACACTAGCTTACTGGTTTACTCAAAAGGTGAATGTCAGAATGGCCCTCTGAACCATTAGCCACCAAACGTAGACCTACTCAGAGACCCTGGAATGTGATTTTCAGTTTTCCAGCTTGCAATGCTAGACTATACATATCCCAAAAGCTCCTGGAAAATTCTTCCGGCACAGGTGTTTGATCTTGAAAAGATGCCCGTGGTCCATTCAGCGCCTCAGATCTGATTACAATGATGTTAGCAAAAATGGCTACCTTTGATAGTTATATTAAGAATTTTTTAACTCCTAAGAAAGTTGAATAAAAGTGTCATTCAAAAGACAAATTAATTAGAAAACCCCATTTATAAAATCAGTGTTTACAATTGTTCATGGGGGTCATTGTCCAGGAAGACTCTCAGCGGCATTGCAGCTCTGAAGCCAGTTCCTGAGAAGAGTACAAAGAATTTCTCCTTTTTTTATACGTGGACATGGCATGTAAGAACCAAGAGTCTTTTATGTTAATTGAAAATGCCAAGTTTGATTCTATAACACATACTTCACTCAAAGACAATCATTCTGTGAAACAGAGCCGCCAATAATTGGACCCTTCCACAGCCTGGCACCTTTCTTTCCCCTTGGGAAGGAGCCGGCTCCTAGAAATGCAGACAGCTCGTCCCCAGACACAGGGAGTCGTCACCAGCCTCTAATAACTGCTTGTCTTGCCAGGAAGACAGGCAAGCCAGGGCAAGCCCACGGCCTGCAGCATCTGTATCTGATTCACTCTCCTGAGTTAGCAAACTTTCTTTTTACCCTCAGAGTGAGGCAGATGTCAGGCTGAACTGTTTCACAGGCTCGGACCCAGCAGAGGTCCAGCTGGCATGCCACCCTCCATGCAGACGAGTAAGAGGTTCTTACTGCAGAGCCCTTCACCCCAGCCCACCCATATTTCCTGTAGCCCATGGGTGTCCAACCCCACCCTTACACATACACCCAACCTGCCAACTCCCCCACACAGCACCAGCTACGCAGCTTATGCACAGGCTTATGCACAGGCTGTTTCAAATGGACCTGTCTGGGAACCTTGCTTCCATGGTAAGAACTGGAAGGAAGTTTAAAACCTAACTTTGAAGTCATGAAAAATTATCCTTGACAGCGTTTGAATGAGCAGAGTTGACTTTGGGAAGAGTTGAATCCATGTGTTCATCAAACAACGAGTTATAGCTTTTTCATGGGATGCCAAGATGTTTGTATTGTTTGTTGTTCCGGTTGCTTATTTTTGTCGGCTTCTACACGCAAACAGGAATTGGTTTCGTAAAAGCAGTTTCCCCAAATTCAAGATATTTGAGATTTTTATTATTTCATTGCTGAGTGCAGCCTTTTATGAATGACTCTGGCCCCCTAGTGGCTGGGTAATCTACATGATACTATAGCCTCCATTCGAGAAACAAGAGCTAAAGCCAGACTTGGCAAGTTTCCTTCTCTGAGGAATGACTGCCCCTCTTTGCCAGTGTAAGCCAGGCTGTAGATATATCCATTCTGGCTAAATAGATCCACGTGGACTTCTTGGCATTATGAATTAAGGATTTTTTTTTTCTCGTTACTTAGGACACTGTGGAAATCCCTTTTCTGACTCTTTTTCATATGTGTTTTTAAAGGCAAGGACAGTGTCAATTGAGTGCTTAGGGCTCAGTAGTACTAATTTCCATTCTACGAGAAGAGGAAACTGAGGCTCTGAGGTAGTCTAATAGCTAGCATGTGGCAGTGTCAGGACTCAAATACATGCCAACGGCCAGTTCTCACTGATTTCTTTCCCTCCCTGGGTCATGGTTCCAAGAGTAAAGGCTGAGTGTTTCCAACTCAGCAAATCTTATCCACGACCCATGGGCTCTGTAGTTTTCCTGATTTATGATTCTCCCCACCAGCCACAGACCCTCTCACCTCTTTGTGGAAGTATGTAACTCAGTGTCGAGATAGTGGGTAGGAGGAGGAAGAAGAGAGATTTATAATCAGTCGAGGATCTGTCTATATACAGGCAAACATGTGTATGTATTTCTCATTTGCTGAGCACCTACTAACTGAAGGGCATACTAACTGAAGGACCTGGCACAGAGAAATGTTCAGTGAACAAATGTCTGAATGAATTCCTAAGCAAATTTCAAAAAATAAGAATTTCTGCATTAATTTCTTTGGGGGGAGCCCCAGGCACTGCTAACCAGCTCTATGACCCTGAATGAAATATTTTCTCTGACCATCAACCCATTCAGCTGCAAATGAGAAATTCGTCTAAGGGAGCTTTTTGACCCTTCCTATCCAAGTATCCTGGGAATCTACAATGCTAGTTTATGAATTTCTTATCAACAGAAATGCTGCCCTATGTTTGCTAAGAAGCTCTCCCATTCGTTAGGAGTCCTTGGTGCTCAGTAAATATATGTTCAATGACTGCCATGTAAGCTAGTTATAGCTGATTGCAGGGTAAACCAAAGGGTCAAATTTCCCAGAAAAGGAGTTTCCATTAAGTGAATTCCATTTTTCTCCTGGTTTCCATCATAAGAAATTAATTTCACTTGGGCTAGCAAGAAATCGCAGCTGCAAGATATAATAAAAGCACACTTAGAATGTCAGCAGTCAAAGAACACACACAGATTTCCATTTCCAGCAGAACAGTAGCCCAGATATCCTGAAACACTATGGCTATAAAGAATGTTTACAATGCTTGACAAAATATAGAAATCCCTTTTTAAAATAAAGCAATAAACTTCCAAGAAAATAGGAGTACTTCACCTTTCTGAGGCCAAAATGAAAGCAGGAGACCAGAGCTAAGTGACAACTACTACCACTGCCTATGCTGGGGTCATTTGGGTCTTCAGGTACTCCATATAGGCTGAAGAACAAGACCACCCTGCATAAAGCCAGGACTCAAATAGGCTATGCCCCGAGAATGAAGTAATCTAGAAGAAAACCCATGGCAGACAACATAGAAAATGGTCCTCTTTGCCCTGGCTCTGGGTAGAGCTAACAGTAACAGAAATGACAAAAAAATTTCCCTGAGACTTTGTAACCACAAATTTGGCCACACACAGAGGTTTGGGGCCACAAATTGTATTACATACATTGCCCCAAAAAAGAATGAGAAAAATTTTATTTAAAATAAAAAGTTTCAGGAAATGAGTGCACAATCAAAAATTACATAAAAGGAAAGAAGCCCCAAAGTGTGAAAGACACCAGAAACAACCAATTACCAAACTGGATTCATAAGACTTCAAGTATTAGAATTACTAGATACGAAACATAAAATTAGACTGTCTAAAATGTTCTTAAGCATCTATGGCCATGCTACCCTGAACAAGCCCAATCCCGTCTGATCTTGGAAGCTAGGCAGTGTTGGGCCTGGTTAATACTTGGATGGGAGACCACCTAGGAAGACCAGGTGCTGTAGGTCCTTGCAATCTGTGAGGTCAACCAAGGGTTGCCTCACCAAATAAATAAATGAATGAATGAATGAATGAATAAATAAATAAATAAATAAAACAAAATGTTTTTAAGAAAAAAATAATCAAAAACATGAACAAAAAACAGATCTGAAAATGAGCTGACCATAACTTCCAGAAATTAAGACATAAAATTTAAAATTCAATGAACATGTTAAACCACAGGTACAAAATTCACAACTAAAGAAACCAAATAGATATGGAGAAATTAAACAAATTTTTTGTTTAAGAGGATCAGTGAAAGAAAAGATAGAATCTTTCAAAGGAATGAAAATTAAGCTGACAGAAGACTTTACAATGATAGAAGTTAATTGACAGTTGAATAATGTCTTCAAGGTGCTGAGAGAAAATAACTTTCAATCTAAAATTATGTACTTAGAGAAACTGTCTTTCAAGAATGAGACTAAAGATATTTTTAGATAAAAATTGAGAAAATTTACCAACAGACCTGCATTAAAAGTGCTTCTTAAAGGATGTACCTCACAAAGGAAAATCAACCCAAGGGAATGTCTGAGATGCAAGAAGGGAGATGAAGCACATGGTGCACATATGAATGACTCTAAATAATTCTGACTGTGTAAATCAACAGCAACAATGTTAACAAGAAGCATTTCTCCTCTTAAAAAATGTCACTAAGTGCCACTCTAAAATTTCTCTGAGAAATATTCATTCTTAAAAGAGACCAAGGTGAAAACACAACTTTAATATTCTTATCCCTCCCTACTTCTTCCCTCAAGTCTCCCTTCCTCCGCTTTCTCCACCTTCGGGTAAATTTAAAAGTGAAACTGGACAAGACTTACCTAAAGATGGAGAAAGTGATCATCAGAGCATCAAACTCCATAAAAAAATCATTTGGGTAATCTGTAATGATCTGAGTAAAAGCACTTTCAGTGCTTGCGAGGTGGAAGGGAAATGGCAGTGAGGAATGAGGGAAAGGTGAGCAATGAGTGAGATGTCAGATGTGGGGTCAGTTCACCAGAGGACACAGAAGGGGCACAAGGACAAGCACAGAGGTCTGAGGGCACTTTGTGTGTCTGCGAAGAGCTCATATGAGACCCCACTCTAAGTTGGGAGGCAATCATACCCAGAGTAAACCAGGATTTACTTAGAAATTCAAACTTCAGAAGTACATAAGTCGCTTGTAATTCCAAAGAATTAATTTTCTTCTAAGACTTACTTCTTCGAGGTTTGTTTTAAGCTATATTTACTGAGTGTTGGCTCTACCAGTCATAGAGCACTTTACATAGATTATTATTTAATCCTCAAATAAACTTTACAAGGAGATTACTATTTTTATTCTTACAGGAAACCAAAGCTTAGAGAAGTTAATTTGCCCAAGGTCATGGAACTAGCAGGGGATCAAGTCAGGACTTGAACCCAAGTTAGTCTGACTTCAAAGCTCATGTTCTCAATCACTACACTTTTTTGCTTCACTTAAGTCTTTCTACTATAGGACCCTATTTGTATATTTTTTAAGTGTAATCACTATATGACAGTAAAGCATCTGTTATATATGTATATATACACAACTATGTATATTTAATTTATATTATCATATGTATGTTTTATATATTAATAAAATATATTATTTATATTATGTTATATATGTATATATTATTTGATTTATAGTATTTAATTTAATATAAGGTAATAGCTTAAGGACTTTCATTAACTCTGTAACCTAAAGTCTGAGGCATTATTATTTGAGGACATTTTATTTGTCTTATTTATCTTTGTCTTCTTTGTACTTAGCACACAGCAGTTGCTCAATAAATGTTTGTTGAATTAAGTTCTACAAGTTTCTCAATAGCCTGAAAACACTTTCATGCTTTTGGGTAAAGATTGTCTAGGGATGTTTAAAAGGCGTTGGAGTATGCCAGGAAAGTAAGGATTAAAAAACAACTTCCCAAAACATGCTCCAAAAAGCTTGGATGGAGCCAGGAGAAATGGATTCTACTTTTAGTTATTACTTAGCTATTTCATCTCTCTACAGTTGTATACATGCAGTGGTATATTTAACAATGGTAAAACATGGCCCTAATTTGTATAACTTGCCAGTTTCTATAGTGTACATACTCCACTGTGGCTGATTTTTAGGTAACGTGACATCACTTTGTCATCAACATCTGTGTTGACAACACTTTAAACAGAGATAGTAGGAAGAAAATGATGTAAACCATCATTTTCTAGTATTTCTACCACATAAATACAATAGACACAAATAACTTCAAGAGCTTCAATAATAGCAAAATATAGTAGAATAATTAGGAAGTCATGAATTTTGAGTAAAAATGTTCTTTGTTTACTTAATACACATACTTTAATTGTAATTTAGTTATGTTTATATAATTTTATTTTTAATAATGCCTATGTTTAACAACCAGATTGCAAAATTCCTGAAAATTTAACAATCCACTCTCACAAGCCAACAGCCCTAGCACAACACTGCTACTCTGGATCTTATTTTTCTCATCTATAAAGTTTTAGGAACTATCTTAAGGGAATAGCTAAGGATTTGTACAAAGATTAAACTACAAGAGTATTCATCACATTATTTATAAAATCAATAAACTAAAAACAAGTCTCTAACAGTACATTGTTAATAATAATAATAATAGTAACATTTATTGAACACTTACAGTATGTCTGGCACCCAGAGCTTGGCAGGACAGTCTCTCTCTTGCTTATCTCCAGTTAACAAACTCTGACTGACCATGGACCATCCTTCTGTCAAACATCCTGCCTGTGGTGAGCTGAATATCTGGCCTAGTTGCCTCTCTTCAGTACACCCCTCCATACTGCTCCTACAATGAGCAATGTGCTCTTTAAAAGTAAGGTGTACTTGTCCCTAGCCTGCTGATCCCCACTTTACCGTGGACTCTAGAACAACACAGAGGTTAAGGCCACTGACACCGGATGTAGTTGCCTAAAATGTGTGACTCTACAGTTGGCCCTTCCCATCCCATCAGCCAATTCAACCAACCTGGGATGGAAAACAGTGATTTTTCCATCTGTGGTTGGGAATCTGTGGTTGGGATTGCAAAAATACTGTTTTAGATCCGTGGTTGATTGGATCCGCAGTTTTGAATCCCGCCAATAGAAGAGGTAGACTTCATTTATCAAAAAAAAAAAAAAATTAGTATGTAAATGGACCAGTACATGTCAAACACATTTAGTTCAAGGGTCAGCAATCCATGTTCCGGTGTGTGTGCTAATTAACTACAGGGTACAGCAAAAAATGGAAATGATAAGAGATAAGAGATAATTTGAAACTAATTTCAATGCTTTAGAAAGAGTCCTCAAGATGAAAAAGCTTTCAAATTAGGTGTAAGAAAAACACTCAAAAGATGGGAGAAATAAATGTAAGAGACTGTGTGTAGTCAAGGTACACACATACGAAAAAAAATTGTCACGTATTTGAAATTCACATTTAACTGAGAGTCCTGTATTTAACTGGTGACTCTATTGATGACCCTTCTACGTACTTCTCATCCTCAGGACCCCCAAATACCAGCTTTGCTCATAGAAAAATGTTTTATTCTTAGCATCCATCTAGACCTCTGTCTGCCAGCAGGAAGAAAAGCATTTGTTTTCTCCAAGACAAGGGTCCAGCTCCTTCTAGCCTGCAATGAGGGGCTTCCCTAGACGGTAACCTGAGCAGCTGATCTGTGGGAGCCAGAGGGCCCCATGAAGTCCACGACGTTGCTAAATGCTTGGTTACTGTGGAAGGCAAGGTGTGGCCCAGAAGATAACCTCTCTTACTCAACACTTTTGCCCAGGAGTAGCTTAGGTCTTAACTAAGGTTGGGAAGCCAACCCCAATTTCCCAGAAACCCTCCAGGGCTCTCCTGAGCTATTTCTTTTATTGAGCAGTTCACCTCACACGTCCAAATAAATCCCTTTGAAATTCCCACTCCTGGATTAAACAACCTGTCTTCAGCTGCAAGGGAAGTCATGTGTATATCCTTCAAATGAGTTCATATTTCAGTTAAACAGGAAAAGGCCTTGCCCGGTCAATTCTGTCCCAGAATAGAAGGTTAGATATTGTTTAAAGGCGCTAAAGCATTGCACAGAACACATGTGTGTGAATTTTCCCTTGTCTTAAGGTCCTTCTATTTGGACGATGCATTTTGACATCCCCATAAAAGATGAGGTTGCTGCTGCAGTGAGGAAATTACCCAGGATTAGGGGAAAAGGTAAAGGATGGGAAACCCCTTTGGAGCACCTCCCACACAGTAATAGCTGTGATGAAAATGACCCCAATTTTGCCCCTTTTCACTGGGGAATAAAAATGGAATTTAACTTCCCGACCTTTTGAAGGAGGATCCTTGGTGCTAGTTTGGGATGTAGGGGATTTCTAACTTTCAGATAAACCTATAAGTTTAGGTGGAGGTGGCATGAAAGTCCAAAGCTGGAAACCACACGTGGAAACCTGGTGATTTGGAGTTTTAAAAGGATGTTATTCAATAGTGGAAAAATAGGATTGCAAAAATAAATGAGGTGCTTCATGGATAGAACTCTCTGTTACCATTAAACATGACATTGAAGACTAGTTAATGATGTGAAAAACATTTGTTGTATAATTAGGTGAAAAGTTACAGTACATGTATAATAATAATACACCAAAATGTAGGCAGTAGCAATCTCTGGTAAAATTACTGATTTTCTTCTTTTTCACTATTATTCATTTACTTTTTTTTAACAATAAGCATGAATTGTTTTAATAAAATAGCAAAAAAAATTTATTCTATACATCTTAAAAATCTTTAAACACTCCAGAACCTAGAACTGTGCTTTTAATACAGGCAAAAACCAAGGAACCAAAGATCTATTGAAAACCAAACCAATGCAAAGAAATTCAGAAGGGCTTTGAACCACTCTCTATAAGTAAAATTTTTGAAATGTAGAGATTTATAGGCTCTCTATGAAACCAATGAGAGTATGCATGAGCTCCAAAGATCACAATGATAACACAAATGAACAGTGAACATCTCCAGAACTCTTATTTACTCTGTATCAGACATCAGGTCGAACACTGGATTATCTCATTTAATCATTTAACGACCCTAAAGTAGATACTATCAATCATGATTCCCAGTTTTCAGATGAGAAAACTGAAGCTTGGAGACCAAAAATGACTTGCCTAAGGACCCACAGCTAGCACAGACAACCTTGACCCCAGTCCCTGCGTATATGAAAATCTTTTCATTTGACTTTTCTTAGTGCCCCACCCTCTGAACAGCTGGCTCCAACAAGCAGTGTTTCTCATCCATATTAGGGCAAATTCTGGCTTAACTGTCAAGATCAAGGTTTTTCTAAAACGTAAATTATCAGAAAAGTCACACGTGAAAGCACAAAGAGAATGTGTACTTCATTCAGTAGTTATGGGACGGCGGGGGCAGCTAACCCACATCCATCGTCACGCGCAGCAGAAACAATGCCAGCAAGCATCCAAAAAAGGTTGAGTTTGGTCAACCAGCTGGTTATTTGTAGAATAACCAGTTGGCTCACTGATTTAACTGAATTGCATTTTTTAATGTTATAATTTGTTTCTTGATTTCAGCTGCCCCCTGTTCCCACTCCTGCACACTTCCCCCAACCCAGGGAGAAAGAAAATCAAAGTGGGTATATAATAAACTCAGTCTGAACAATAGTCCAGAAAACCTAGCCTAACAACCAGGTGTTTCTCCATGTGACAATCTTTTTATATAGGATTTGGATTTGGTATTTCTCTCCCTCAGCTGATGCTCTGTCTTGGCGAATTAAGCCAATTTGAATATCTTGTCCTCGAAAAATGACAACATAGAAATACACTGGCATGCTCCTCCTGGGGTCCACGAGCTCCCTTCCCCATTACCTAGACAAAATTAATGTAGTCTTGACCTCTAAATCTGAAGGTATTTACCACCAAGACTATCAAACATGCTGCTTGGGACTTTTAACTTCTGAAATGATCTCAGCACAGATCTCACTAGCAACAAGACAGTGAAGTCTATTTAAAGAGAGCATGAAAAGCTGAAGGTATGAGGAAGCTGGTGGCTTCCCCACACAGGCCTCCTTCGCGTCAGTCAAGGAAAGGGTGTGTTTCAGGTGTCCAGCTTAAAGGCAGTAAGAAAACTCACGGTTCCATTCCGTAATTCTTACTCGCTACTAAGGCCATGAGACCAGGATATATGTTGAAAGCCTCTTTAATTCAAAGACCTGTTATCTTTACTTGACCTTATTTCCTGTCATTGGCGAGAATCAAGCTGCTTCTATTCCCCCTAATAGCCATATAGTATAACTCTTGCTGGGAACGACCGCTGTGTGTACCTTCCTTTGTGGCAGGCCGCAATCTTGGGAAGTAATATGTCTGTTTTGAAAAGAGTCATTTACAGCCTGCTGTTTGACCTAAGGGATCCCGGAGCCCACCCTTCTCTGGCCTCATACACTGTATTTCCTTCCTGGGTTTTTTGCAGGTTTAATGCAGCACAGGTGGTGGTGTGCTTGCAAACCAGGTGTCTGAGTCCAAAGACGTTTGCTAAAATATTTGGCTCGTATTTTTCTTTTTGGCTTGGAATTCCGCACCATGAACTGCAGAGACTTGGTGATAACTTCATTTTTTATGGCATGTTGGACTGTCCTTTACACAGTCTTTCTTCCCTGCAATTTAACACCCCTAGAGATACTATAAAATCCTCACAGTTTATTGACCAACACTTCTCAATGTTGTGTCGATGCCACACACACAAACTGATTGCTCTCCAGCTGATTGGGTGTGAGGCTGGGGCTGCAATTACCTGACTGGGTCACAGAAGGGCTGGCCACAGAGAAGAAACACCTAGTCAGGTGTGTGCCTGGAAACAGAGAAGGTCATTATGCTGGTCACATTGCCCAGTGAGTCTCTATCACCACAGAGCATCCAAAGTACAAATTTTAACAAGGTTTGGTATGAGAACAAGCCAGGGACTACATGAGCTTCTATAGGCATGCCAGTAATAAAATTAATAAAAATAACTCAAATTTATTGAGCATTGATTATGCTCCAGCATAGTACTTGATGGACAGTCTCATTTTATTCTCATAATAAACTTTTGAGGTAGATACTGTTCTTAGCCAATTTTTAGAGATGAGGAAACAGACTCAGAAAGAATAAGTAATTTGACCAAAGTCACCTAGCTTATAATTGGTTGCATTGGGTTCAAACCCAGCTGATTCCAGACCCACACTCTTTACTGACTATGCCAGACCATCCTAGGGTGTACATGTGCACCCAAAGCATTTACTGCAGAATATATGAACATGTCAAAGTTGGGAAATTATTGCAGATAGTCACTGACATGATGCTACAAATGATTCCTCACTTGGTCTAATTTCCTCAGAGGTTCTATTTTTCAGTAATATTTACTCTACTAAACCCTATTCTGTAGAGACAGCTTTACTATGGACAAGTTTCAGGTTGTTGACCTCATATGACATTTTGGTGGAAAATACTGGAATGGGTTCTACACCAAGTTCTCTCACTCACTAGTTTGAGAACCTTGGCAAAGTCATTTAACTTCTCTGAGAGATATAGTTACAGGGACCATATGTTCCAGTTTTCCCAGAATAGTGCCCATTTATATTTATTGTTCCATTGTAACTACTAATGGTGCCCGCTTTTACTCTCTAAATTCTTACGATCTGGATGATAAGTTGTATGGTCACTTAAGTACAGTGTCCATCTTTTGAGAATGTTTCCCGTTCTTTTGGTAGCAGCACTTTAGTGTCTCTTGAGGAATCCTCGCACCACATATGATTTAGGTAGCCCAAGATGGCCAATTAGCGTTCTGAGTTCTCCTGGCCACAGTGATTAGTTCGAAGCTAAGCATGTGGTCCACACCTGGCCAGTGAAGGTAGACACTCAGGACTCCTATAGAAACTGTCAAAGAAGAGAGCCTCTCTTTCCAGGCATGTTACTGGGCTGGTAGGATGTAAGCCTAGAATTGTTAGCAGCCACTACCTGAGGAATGAGTGCCAGACAAGTAAGCAGTGCAGACAATAGAACTGAGAAGTGGAAAGAACAGGCCGCCTGTTAGTACGGCTTGAGCCGTGGCCTGAAGCCAGGTATATGCAGGGACTTCCTAGTTAAATGTGCCAATAACCTCTGTTTGCACAAGCTAGTTTGACTTGGGTTCTGTCACTTGTAACTAAAAGAGGGTTGACTGAAAAGGACGGGTTAGATAAGAACATCTCAGTGCTGGCATGCCAGGCTTTCATTGAGAAATAAATTCACACACAAGCGTGCATGCCACACACACACACACACACACACATGTACATGCACACACACACACATGCACGCACACACAGAATTATATAGAGCTCCAACACCACCAAGAAAAACCAAAGCATTACCCAGATCTTTCATATATTGGTAGTGCTTAGAAAAACATCGAACCTAATCCAGTGGTTTCCCGACTGCTCCATGGAGACCTGGGTTCTAAGGGTGAATCTCAGTGACTGTGATAGGGGGCGATGCGGTGGGCATGAGTTAGAGATGGAGCATGAGATGGGGCCAGGCTCAACAGCTGTCCCCTGCTTCACTCAGAACAGCATCACTGTCACCTGTTTTATATTCATTAGGATTCCATCTCGCTAAGAAGACTAAAAAAACACTTATTTAGTCAAAACCTATTACTTTAAAGATGAAGATACCAGAGTCCAGAGACAGTAAAAGATACTCCCCAACCCTCCCTGCCTCTATTCCCCATCCCTTTCCCCCCACCCACTGACACGCAGCCACACATAGTTGATAGGAGAGGGAAAACCTGAACGCGGTCTGGTTCTCTTTGACCTCACAATGATTTCCTTGGTATAATAAAAAACCCTTTACTTCACAGTGATATGGAGACCAAATAGAGTTGTATTTATGTCATAAGCGATATATATTTATACATTATGTAAGTACAATATAAATAAAATTTTCTGTTTCTTTGCTTGTTTAGCATCTGTGTTCCTCACTAGATTCGAAAGTCCATGTGTGAGGGAAGTAGGTGGAAGGGAACCCAGCACTTTAAACACAGTAGGAGCTCTCAACGAGTTGTTTTTAAAAAAGTGAATAACCAATTTACAGATGGTAAGCAGTTGTGTGGAAGAAATAATCAAAATCCAGATTGCAGGAAATTCTACAGAACAAATATCAGTTCCTTCTTCAACAAATAAATCTCAAGAAAAAAATGGAAGAGGAATCCACAGATTAAGAGAGATCTGAGGCATATATAAACCATATGCAATGTGTGGATTTGATTCAAACCAAGTGAATGTTAAAATTATGAGACAATCAGAAAAATTTTAAAGACTGTATGGATGTTGGTTAATATCATTGTAATCTTTTTAAGTTGTGTTTGTCTGAGTTCTATCACTTAAAAATACACACTGAAATATTTACAGCTGAGATGATCTAGCATCAGAAATTTTATAGAAGTAACATGTGGGGGAACAGGGGAGAAGGGGTAGACATAAAAGAAGATTGGCCTCATGTTGATCATTTTTTTTTTGAAGCTAAAAAAGCCTTCTGAGCTTCATGAAATTATTTTGCTATTTTTGTGTATGTTTGAGATTTTTTAATAGTAATTTAGAAGGGAGGAAAAGAAAGAAAGAGAAAGGAAATAAAGGAAGTTCTTAGCCTTTGCATACAACCTTGGATTTAGATTTTTGCTCTTTCACATACCAGCTATGAGACTCAAGGTTCCTACTTATCGATTTTTATTGTCAGTTTTCTTAACTGTGGTGGGACTAAAAATAACATTTGTCTCCTAGTGTGGGTGATAAGAATAAAATGAAATCATATATGTAAATTGTATCTAATAAATAGTATGCAATAACTGGTAACTGTTATTAAGACCAACTGTGCTACAACTATGCTACCCTGAACAAGCCTGATCTCATCTGATCTTGGAAGCTGAGCAGGGTCAGGCCTGGTTAGTACTTGCATGGGATACCACCTAGGAAGACCAGGTGCTGTAGGTGTAAAAAATTAAATAAATAAAAATTTAAAATAAGGGATTGTAAGCTGACAAGTTCTCTGCAATCTGTGAAGTCAACCAAGGGTTGCCTTGCCTAAAAAAATGAAAAAATAAACAAATAAAAAATAAATAAAATACCAAATGTTAAACATGTTATCCAAGTATAACAAGTGCTTAAAAATTACATTTTAAAATTACATTTTAGTAACAATAATAACTTAAATTGTAGAGTACTTAATACATACCTAGTACTGTTATGTATGTTGTATTAAACTCTTTTAATCCTCATACTTAAAGTGAGTCCTCTTTAACAAGATTAAAGTTTACAGTAAATAGTGACATTATAAAAAGTGACAGACATTGATGAAAATTAAACTTTTAAAAATGAAACTGGATAAAAATAAGTTTATTTTATTTTATATTAAATCATATTTGTAAAATAATAGTAAATGTGCTTTAATTCATAGAACGACAAATAACTAAGTTTCAGGGGTTTTGGCACATTTTTCTGGCAACATTACATGATAGCATAGTAGAAATATTCTTCATTTCACAACTTATTTTGCAGCACAGTCATTAAAAATAGTTATTCTCACAAAAGTAGTCATCCATTTTCTGAAAGATTTCTTAATATCTCATATTCAAATCATTTTCTTTTGAAGCATCCTGTCAATTTTCTCTTCTTCATCAGATGAGTTGACTAATTCTTCCAGTTTCACATTTGTTGAAAGTTTTGTCTGAAACCATAGGAATTCTTCATCATCACCCTTCAGAATGCTTCATAAAATTCTGCATCTTTGCAAATTTTTAAAAATGATTTTAGCTAGGATAGATGTTGATGTTAGGTTAGGTAGAGGGGGGACAGTGGTATTCAAAGGGGCATTAGTTTTATAAATTGTTTGTTATTAGGAAATTCTTCTTCCCTGTGCAACCTGCCAATTTTGGGGACTAGAATACTGGATCTCAGATGACCCTCTATACTGTGAAAGTTTCATGTAGTGCTACTCTCCCTAAAAGCATCAGAACTGATATTTGAGTAATTCAGACCAAAATTATTTGGCCTAATTATAATTCCCCTTAAAATCTCTATTTCTCTTTGATTTTATGGATGTAAATTAAACAACCTCCTCTTAAACTCTTTCAGAGATGGACCAGGATGGGAAGAGTACCAGGGGCCACCAAAGGGAAGATTAAGAAATTAAACATGTACCTTGGCCTTTTATTGCTCAATGTTAACCAAAATTCAAACTCTTGCCACATAACCAGAGAATCCCTTTCAGTTCAATTCAGGCAAATAAATATTTCAGCTCTAACATACAAAGTCAAATGGGGAATGACACAATAAGGAGTAAAATATTTTAGTCATACCACCGAATGTAAATATAATCTCCACTGATTATTTTAAATAATGTCATTATGTAAAAAATCTGAGTAGTATTTGACAGATATCAGGGAGAAAGTACATCAATATACCCCAAGAGATTTTACTTCCTGTATCACATAAAGCCTTGTGAGTATAGTTTACAGACAAATGAGTTTATATTCATAAACAGGAAAACTTGCCCATGTCAATAATAATCAAACTTGCCTGAGCACATCAGATCACATTATGAAGCATGTTAAAAATAGATTCTCAGGCTCCTCCCATTGAGATTCTAATCAGTAGTTGTAGGTGCAGAGTTCAGGAATTGATTTATTTTAACAAGCATCCTGGGAATCCTTATGTTCACAAGAGTTTAAGAAACACTGACTTAGTCAAGTTAGGACTTTAAGAATGATTAGGCAGTGCTTCCACCCAATCTTTGGAGTCAATGTGGAAAGTAAATTAGAATGGTCTTTGTTGGCTGGCAGATGTTGGGTTGCTTCTTGGCTCTGCCTCTTACTATCTCTAAGCCCTTGAACAAGTAACTAACATTTCTAAGTTTCTTTTTCCTTGTGTGTAAAGTGAATATAACACTGACTCAAAAGATGTTACAGAGCTAAATAAGTTAATGAGAGAACTCAGAACAATACCTAATACATAGTACGTATGCAATACTATTAATTCCCCTCACTTTTTATATTGCTGAAAGACGGGTCCAATGAAGAATACTATAGGGCAATACAAGCAAAGAGTGCTGGTATTCCTTATGTACTTCAGATGAGTGCTATATTCCCCTTCTCTACCAGCCCCCCTACTCCCCAACTGCTGTTTCCCATTCACCCCCACCCCACAATCACACAGGTCTTCCTTGGGATAAAATTAGACACAACCAAGCTGTATTGCCTCAGTGCTGTCACCTGGTGACAGTATGAAGAACTGGGCCTTTCCTCTTCCCCCTCCAGGGGCTCAAATCCAGGCTGCATTCTCCCTTTTTCCTGTGACTATTTCCCCTTCTATTATTAGCAACAGGCATTTTCTTTCACATGAAACCTCTCTTTTCTTTCCCTTCTTTTGCTCAGAAACCTCTGAAAACTCTTCCTCTTACCTCTTCTTCAACACTCTACATCTGTGTTCCATCTGGATGCCAAAACCAACCTCGATAGCGGTTGATGAGCATAAGGGTAGCTCTAGGGGCTCTCCTAACTGTAGCACAGAACAGAAAAACCATCTGTTCAGAAGTGAAATTGGAATAAAAAGCCTTGCTATCAACCTGAGAAGTCTTCGAGGTGCCCAGAAGTTCTATTCAAAATCACTCTTCTTGGCTTATCACAAAACAGTCTCCCCTGCCTTTTCTTATGAGGACACTAACCTGATGGTATCAGGGCCCCACCCCTAAGACCTCAGTAAATCTAACTGCCTTCTTTTAGGCCTTATCTCCAAATATAGTCACTTTGGGATTTAGAACTTCAACATATGAATATATTTTCATTAAAAATGTTAGCTATATTATGATACAATGAATTTATTATTGTCACTTAAAATAAAGCACTAAATACACTTCTCAGTTTTAATTTTTAATACATCAATATTTATAGGGATGTAAAAATTAATAAACAGAAAAGTCATTTAAAGTGAAGTAGGGAGGCCATAATGGGGAGCTCTCATGCCCTATGTCTATCTCGAAACACAAAAGGGAGAACTCTTTGTCATAGCCTTCCCAACCTCTTCCCCTCTGAATAAAAAAATTTTCTTCCCTTTGTTTTAGCAGATTTGCATGTGGCTTGAATGTACCAGATTGCATTTTCTTGTTGTTCCCAATAAACACATTTTTGCTGAAGTAATAACTATCTGGCTGACTTTTTGTTGGCGGCCAACATGTTTAACCCACACAAACAAAAGCTCTTTGGGGTTCTCAATAATTTTTCAGAGTGTGAATGGATCCTGAAACCAAGAAGATCATCTTTGGGCAATATTCATCTCTGTATGACTTACAGGAGAACTTGCTTGGATTTTTTTCTTGACAGAATTCTTCTGTCAACCCATGGGCTATGTGATAATTCCACACACTCACCAGTTTTCTGGTTGAACAAAAATTTGGGGGAAAAAAATTTCTTCATACAATGTTTTGTGATGTCCCTTGGCCTCTACCTGTTTACATATTAAATACATCTCTATTCTTTTTCCCCTAGTTGTGACAATTCAAACAGTATTATTTGGCCCTAATACCATCTAAAAGAGTGCCAGTGTAGACACTGAAATCATGTTGTGACTCCTATCATTTTTTAATGTTTTTATTATATTTTAATGTTTTGCTTTTGTCACTTAACTTACATAGTGACTATTTCCCATAATCCATCATGAAAATGTACCATAATTATTTATATAGTCTTTATTGTTTCCAATTCCATATAATTAAAACAACTCTAAAATGAACATTTTCATCAGAAATCTTTTGTCGTCAACACTAAGTATTTTAGGGGGATTCATATCCAGAGGAGGATTGCTGGTTCAGAAAGTTATGTCCTTTGTAAGACTCTTGATAGCTTTGCAAAACTTGCAGAGAAGTTGTACCACTTTACAAACCCATTAGTAAAGTCTGAGAGACCAAAGAGGTCCATTTTTAGTCTCAGGGCACTGGTGAAATAACCTGTTTCGCTTGAGTAGAGGTAGTAAAGGGCTTCCTACCAGAGCATTCGAGAGGGGTCGACACTGCTTCCTGCAGCTTGTTTTCTTCAAGAGACACTCTGGTATATCAAAGAGGCATCATGCTTCAAACAACGCTTATGGCCTGACATCGAATTTCTCTATTACTTTTTCAGTGAAACTCCAAAGACACCAGCACTGAAACTGGCCTGCCTGCTTAATGGCGCCCTATAAACCACCAACAGCACCCCATTATTAGCTAACTGAGCTGCCTCATGTGCTACCTTCATAACACTAATCACAAGTAGTAGCTTTCTGCTTATGTGTTTCTCGTCTGTCTCTCCCATGATGATATAAGCTCTACGAGGGACCATCTTGTCTTGTTCATCACTGTAAGCCTAGCCCCTGGCCCTCTGCCTGGCCCATAGCAGGTGCTACATAAATGTTGTTGAATGGCTAAATGATACTTCTTTGTCCTTCAAAGAGCTTCCTGCCCCTCAAGTTTACAAGACTTCTTTGGGGTCCATAAACAGATGCAAATTTTTAATAGTGACTTACAATATAGCCACTTCTATTACCAAAGAGGATGGACTATCTTGATTGGTATTGTCAACTTTGTCAACAAAATCCACTGTTATACACACAGACGGCCTGGTACAGAAAGTCACTTAGAGGAGTGCCACCTGCACAAAGCAATAGCTTTACGACTGCTTCACTGGGGTGGGGTTGAGTACTGGCTCAGAACTTTCATACTGGCCTAGAGGATTTCAATTATAGTGGGATATTTTAGCTGGTTCAATTTGGACAGCCCCATGAAGTGAGTGCCAGCTGTTGAGAGGACTGATTTACTGTCAAAGTTTGAAATGCCCAAATTGAATGTCTTCATAGTGTACAGAGAATGTAGGAACCAAACTGCCTGCTTTGAATACCAACCCTCTTACTTCCTAGTTGTATGACTCTGGGTAAGTTACTTACCTTTACTGTGTTTCAGTTTTCTTGTCTGTAAAACAGGGATACTTGTGGTATCTTCCTCGTATTGTTTTCGGGAAGATTAATGATCTAACACACATAAAGCACTCAGAATTGTGCCTCACACACAGTAAGGACCAGGGAGTATTCGCTATCATTGTTACTGCTATCTGTGGCCATCATCCTTTCCTGCTGACATCACCTTCAATTTCTTCCTCAGCCCTGCTCTCACCCCTACCAACTCTTCTTTCTTACCTCTCAGATCTCAGTCATTCAACAGTAGAGACCTATCAAGCACCAGCTCCATGCCAGGCACTGTACTAAGGGTCGAGAGCGCAAGTTTGCCCTTTTTCTTAGAATCAAGGAAACAGACAAGAAGCGATGCGATTACAACACAGCATGGCAAAAGCTAGGTTGGGGGAAGGTGTATGGGCCACCATGGGGGGCCACCTGACCTAGCCATGGCAAACCAGAAAAGTTTTTCAGAACAAGAAGACGTAGAAGATGAGTAGAAATGAGACAGCTGGCAAATAGGTGCTGAGAGGTAATTGAATCCAGTAAAGCCAGATCATTTTAAGGAGCTTTGGGGTAACAGGGAACACTTGTAGGATTTTGAGCAGCATAGTGATGTGATCATTTTTTCATTTTAAAACATCACTCTGGCTGCTGAGTGCAGACTGGAATGCATGAAGTTAAGAATGGAGCCATGGAGACCAGTTAGGAGGCACTAGAACCAAATGGGATGATGGCCTGATTCAGGATGTCAGTGGGAACTGGAGACAAAAAAAGAACAAATGGATATGTGAGATGTTTAGGAGGAACAGTGAGCCAGACATAGTGAAAGACTAGATAGTGGAGCAGGGAAGCCATTACTTGCCCCCAGGCCCTGACCACTTGCACCTGGACCCTACAGTGCCTCCTAGCCTGTCTCCCTATATGTCATCACCACTACTCCCATATGCCCTCCATTAGCAGCCAGATTCTACTTCACCAAATACCATCCTAAACTGGTTCCTCCCATCCCACAAACCTAGTGGGATTTCTAATCTTTGGCTTGGTCACCTTTTCTCACCTGAGAATGTTATAGTTCCCACCTCCACTTTCGATTCAAACAGTCGACCTGCCCACTGCCCCCCGACCTGGCAGTGTCCTCACATGCAAAGATATTTCAGATCTCTGCTCCAACACCACCTCCTCACAAAGGATTCTCCTGAATGCCCCCATTATTCTCTTTCTCACAACACTGACAATGAGCATGCATTAGGGTTATTTTTTGTCTGCTGCGTGCTGCCCCCCAACACACACACACATGCTTTGAACATTAGTCTGTGAGAACAGGAACCCTATTGCCCTATTTTCCATCACCTTCCAGACATCTAGCACTATGCCTGTCACACGCTGATACTCAATAAATATTTGTAGAATGAAGAATGAGTGAAGGAAACATATTTTGTCCCCAACCATCAGTCAAGGCAGTTCCCTTCATAATCCAAACCTCGTGTGCCTCTCAAGCCTCATCTCCAGTCTCATCCTTACATGCACACACACCAGAAAGCACTCGCGGGTGTGTGACATGTGCGTGTTCATATAAATCACACACATGCAAGCACACAATATATCCTCGATGATGCCAGCCTGACTACAGTTTCCCAGGTACCAAACTTTTGCACATATAGTATCCCTTAGTGTCCTCCTATCAGTCCAGTCAACTCCTATTGATCCTTCAAAGCCCAGGCCAGACATTACCACTTTTAGGAAGCCTTTCCTCGCAATGCTGTCCCAACTAAGTCATTCTTCCCTCCCTGCTCTTCTCCCATGGTACTGTATGATCACTGCACCTGTATGTCATTATTGCCCTGTGTTTGAATTCTGTGTGCATCTCCCCTAGTAGACTTGATTGAGAGAAGTCCCTACCTTTCTTCAACTCTGGAAACCCAGATCTCTTAGGGTGTCTGATATAATAAGGTACTTCTTACATGGCTTCCCTTCCCTCCCCCATCTGCTCTTGAAAGATCTGCGCCAGCTTCCCAAGGCCTTCACACCAGCATCCCTTCTGCTTTTAGACATGGCACTGACTATTGATTCCGTCAGCCTTATCTTTGCCCTTAGACAGCCAAGGGCCAGGGGCAAATCACAATTCCTCCCTCCCCTCCATCTCTGACATTTTCATACAAGTAAAAGTAAATATTAAAAAACAATAATAATAAACACCCTAAATAAGAACAGAGTAATGATGGCTTCCACTGAGGAGCAAAGAGAGGAGCCTGAGGTCTGAGGGAAGGGGACCTCTTTTCACAAAATGGCCTTTGTCGAGTTTTACTACTGGAGTGTATTAGGTTTGTTTTTCAGTTACATTGTAATAATAAAGTAGTTACTAAACAATGTGAGCTTCAAGGTCAGAAAGCCAGGGTATAAAAGGAATAGAGCCACCCAGATCAGGAAAAGCCTGCTGAGGCACGTTTTAGCGCTGTCTGCTTTCCATCCTTCTCACCTTTCTCTGTCCTCCACCAATGGATGAATAAGCAGGGACATCCCACACCCCGAAACCAACAATAAAAGACAGGGAGAAATGGGACTGTCCACCAAATCTGCCTGATCCAGGGGTTACAGATACTGTCCTAAGGGGCAGGAGAGAAAGTTCAGACACTCATTGCTAATGTGCATTGGGGACTGGATATTCCAGCAACTGGGTTCAGTGAATAAAGAGGGTAGTATGTGCCTGCAAGGGCTGCACAATGCTGCAGGTGTGCAAACAGCAACCCACATGTGTACAATCAGTCCATCACAAAAATGATCACTGGGTACAAATGCAAGTGGAGAAGAGATTAAGGTTTTTTTTCTGACAACAGCTTCACTTGGCTAGTGACTCTGGGGCATGTCTCCCCATCCCCGCCTCTACACACTGAGGACCTAAAGTCAAGTAGGGCCAATTCCCAGCCACTGGAGGAGCCCGGAAACATGACCTTTCATCAAGTAGCAAGCCTAGGGACCACCTAGTGGTCTGTGCCACCTCTCCTCTCAAGAGAAAGTGGCTTATTTATCCACAGTGCTGGAGAAAGGCGACCCCTTCATGGGCTAGAAGACAAGACGCCCTGTTGTTTTTTCCCCTCCTCTTTTTGTTGAACCTAGTTGTTGAAAGGTCCTGTGTTGAACCTACCTTAGATGGTTATGTCTCTTCATAATTATGCACAAAGCAATTAAAAGCTACAACTGTAACTCGACACTTGGCAATTCAACTTGGCTACCCTAAATAACTGCTAGCACGGGTATAAAACATCTCGAAACAATGCCGGCCCAGTGGCCATTAGGGTGATTTACTCTGGACCACATGAAGTTCAGCGGCCGGGAAAGAGGGCAGAACCTGAACCGGTCTTTCACACTCGTGTCGTAAATTCAGATCATGGCTTCAAAGGTGGTGCCAAAGTGTTGGTAACCCAAAGTCAAGAGGCCTAGGTTTTGTTTTCCAGGGCAAAGGGACACCATCAATGATGGGAGAGTTCCATGGAGGTGACCCAGGGTGGGTTCCTGGCCACCTCTCCCCTTGCCATGTCCCTTTGGCCTAGAAAAGGGGACATAAAAGGTGTCAGTGGCCTGATGCTCAGTAAATCATTGGGTGTGAACCCAGCTGGGCTGGGTGACGGCCTTCAGGGACCCTTTCTCCTGGAAGCCAAGCCCAGCAGGCCTCACACTCAGTGACCCCATTGATGGGTCATCAGGAGTGTGAGACCAGCCGGCCTGCTCAGTCACCAGAAGGGACCTTTTGTAGGGTTAGGAAGACGTGATGGGAGAAGAGTCCTCAATTCTCCCAAAGAAATGGCTTCAACTGTCTCTTTGGGTGAGATTTTTTTACTAACAGAGCTAACAGAGCTCTTAGAAAAATACCACATGCTGATACTGACAACTTAATAATCTTCCGTGTTTATTGAGCTCATCAGGCTTTATGCCAGGAATAGAGCTACTGAAAAGTAATTTTTTTTATTTAAGAACCAAAGAGACCAAAGAGGAAAAACAAGTGGATATTCTGCATTTGAAGCAAGCATTAAAGTCATTCATCAACAACAGCTCCCACCTATTTAGGGAATATTGACCTTGAAAGGTAAATATGATTAGAACTGTCATTTTACAGGAAACCAAGGTCAAGAAACTCACCCACAATCCCACAACTAGCTGCACCTATGTGTGTACATACTCCATTACAATACATTGCCACATCTTACTTAAATTAAAACATTTTTGAATTGGGGATGATGCATGAACACTTAGTAATCAGGTCATTTTAAGCCAAAAGAACAAGTGTTTTAACCATTTTAACGCATTTTAGAACATAAATGTTCTCTATTTTATTGGGTGGAGTAGAGAAACAAGTTGGCACAACCTCCATCTGAAGCCTGGATATTTATAAGTGGACAGAGTGACAAAACAGTTGGAAACCCACGGAGGCCCAGTGGTACAGGAGACCTGGAGTCCAATCCCACACTGTCATTCACCTGCTGTGAGACCTGGTTCAAGTCCCTTCTTTCTGTATCTCGGGCTCATCTTCTAAGATGAGGAGGTTTATCTCTCCGGTGTCCTTTCCCCCAGCTACGAAGTTGGAGTTTTAATCGGTGTTTAATCAGACACCCTAGCCTGAAAGGGCAAAGTTATTCAGAGACCTTCTTACTTTATGTCGTTTCACTGTGCTGCCAAGCTAGATCTGCACCATTTTGGAACTGTAGAAAAGCCTCAGGTTTTATGCAGTATAATCTCTTGTCACTGACACTACCATAATGGCCCTGTCCAGGGATGACAAATAGGTTTTCTATTTATGTTTGCATTATATTAGTCAGGATCCAGTTAAGGGACAGAAATCATCCAGTTATTTTAATAGGCAGAATTTAATATAAAGAATTGCTAACGAGATAACCGAAAGGGTGAACGAAGAACTCTAGGGTATCGTGGAAGTAACAGTTTCAGGACGCAGCAACCACTCCTACAGCCAGGAACCTAAGGGGATTATTAAAACTTGGAAGCTTGAACAAAGAGCCCACAGGGGCAGGACTCAGACCTCTGAGAAGGGGGCTGGTGCCAGAGTCTCAAAGGGGACACAAAGAGGCTGATGTTACAAGTGTGTTGGGGAAACTACAAACTGGACCCAGCCATTGCTGCAGGAAGAGACTGCTGCTGCCAGAGGGAATAAGCACAGGGATAAGCACAGGGACCCAGGCAGACAGGAAGGAGCGAGTCCCTTCCTTGTCTCTCGGCCTGGCAGCCTCCCTCTGGCTCCCCCTGGTGGCACCGAACCATGCCCAGCATCGCAAAGCGGGTAGAGAAGGGTGAGGCTGGAGGGGAGAGACAGGTAGTTGGGCTTCTTACCTGGCCCCACCACCTTCAGTCTGTTAGGTAATTGCCTCCTGGAGAGCACCATCGAGGCTTATGGGACCCAGTCTGGGCTCAGCAGAAAAATAATCTGGTGATAAATTGGTGATGTCGGCCATAAGCCTAGAAAAGAGAAATGGTGGCACGAATGCCACATCTCTGCCCTTTCCCTGGTGACTAAATTACCTGCACTATGGACATAAGAGGTGAGCACTGCTTCCCAACGTCCGAAAGCATGGACAGCCGGGTGAGCAAAGCGAGCTGCAGAGCCAAGATGATGACCTGCAGAACCCTTTCTCTTCCTGCCTAGCCGACAGTCTCTCCTGTGATGTTCATGATCTGGTTGTTGTATCCAGGATCTGAAAGTAAAACTTAGCCCCCCTGGCCCAGTGATTTCCAGGGAAATGTTGATTAGAGCAAGGAAGGGATGATTTAAAAGGATGCCCCTGACTACTGCCCTACCCCTGGTGGAAGTGTTCTCATAGCACCATGGTAGGGGCAAGAGTGGTGAATGGGGGAACAGAATCTCAGGCAGAAGCACAGGCCAAGCACCCCCCACCCCCACCTAGGGCCTCAGCCTAGAAAATAGAGTCCATCCAAAGGCTGGCAGAGTTTAGAGTCATGTAACCCTGGGTTCAAATCCCAGGCTGGCTACTTTCTTGGTCTTTAGATTAAGTAACAGATACAATCTGTCCATTAATCAGGTGGACAAGAAAGATAAATTAGTATGCTTTTTGAGACACCACTTCTAGTCTTTCCCAAGGGGGTTTCCCAGGGAGTTTCAGAGGTGCACCACAGCCAGCTTGCACCAGCTCACACCAGCTCACACCACCACAGTGTGCACAGCTCTTCCCAATTCAGCTTTTAGTGGCTTCACATTGTAGCTTGAAAGCAGCCAGGGAGGGTGCAGTTACTCCACAGAACTAGCAAGTGCTGCAAAACGGGACTTCTTTCTTTCTTTTTCATTTTTTGTTTTTTGTTGTTGTTTGTGTTTTCTTTTCCCTCTTTTTCTTTTTCTTTTTTTTTTTGTATTTATTTATATTTATTGCTTGCAAACTGGCTCACCAGAAACCACTGGTTCGCTTCCCTTCCAGGGCCTGGGGTGGGAAGAGAAAAGGTAGAGAACAAATTTGGGAATGGAGTCGGTCTCATTGGTCTCAGGCATGGCCCTGCCCAAGTCACCCTGATAATTCATGTTCTTGTCTGCAAGATACCTGCAAAATGCCGCTTCTGTGCCACTTGTTTAGAAACCCTCTGTGAGTCTGTCCTTGTTTCCCACACTTGAGACACACACCAAAGCCTTTCGCTTGAAGCTCTGGTGGAGGAGAGGGCTCTTGCTCTCTTTACCTTCTACCTCTAGGCCTGAGAAATGTGGTTTCTTTGTGGGTTTTGTTGTTTGGTTGTTGGTTTTGTTGGGGTTTTTTTGTGGGTTGTTTTAGTATGAATAAAGTCTTTCTGTCCCCAAATACTTTTCCTAAAGTTTTTAAGCTTTTAGAAACAAAAAACCAGGAAACTCTGTTTCAAATCTACCTTGACCTCTGAAGCACAGGGCAGATTTTTGGGGGGAGGGATGGTTAATATGGTAAAGAATTTAAGCACAAGCACATTCTGGGCTTTTGGATTCTTTACTTATAAAATGAGCTAATAACTTTCTAACACTTCCTTGTTGCGGTTTGAAGGACAAATAATGTCAGTTCTTAGCACATAGTAGGTTCTCAGTAAAGAGTGGCTGTTTTCACCTTCATTGAGGCTATGCCCACCAAGATGATATTCAGGGGAAAAGAAAGCCAGTAGTGGGTGCCTCATCCTTCCCTGTCATGTGCAGTGGCAGGGGTTCTGATGCATCGGGCTCGGTCATATGACTCATCGCCCTGGGCTTTGAGAAGCAGATACTGGTACATTAACAAGGAATAAAAACCCCATATGTTCAATTAACATAAAATGTCCTCTCAGGTTAAGCAGAAAGACGATTGGAATATATAACAAGTGAATAAAATCAGTAACATGCCTTCAAAGCAAGGATCTTGGTGAGCTGCTGTCTTCTTGGACAATTTCCCTTTAGTCCCCTTCCAAGCCTTCCTTCTTGCCTGGCATTCTGACTACATGTTCAGCTTGATCAGTTTCATTTATAATCACAGTTGCCATGCACTTCCCCACCGCCATCCACTGATGAATCCAAATCTGCCCTGAACACCAGACCATATTTTCAGCTGTCTCTTGGGTGTCTCCATTTAAACTTTCCATAGATACCCCCATAATCAACATGTTTCATCTTGAACTCTTCATCTTGCCCGTTCTTCTGACATTGATCGTGGTCCACCTCTCTATCTTAGTGAATGTTACTTCTACCTCTAGTTGTCCCAGATATCTCCCTCATTCTCTTTCCTCACATCCGGTTGATTATGAGGTATTATGGTTTAACTCCCACAAAGAAATTTCTGGGCCCAGATGGCCTCATAGGTGAATCCCAACAAATTAAAAAAAAATAAAATAAAATACTACTTCCACATAAATCTTTCCAGAAAAGTGAAGAGGAAAGAATACTTCCCAACTGATTCTATGTTGCCTGCCTTGGTATCAAAACTGTACAAAGATAATACCAAAACACACACACACACACACACACACACATACACACACACACACTCTACAAACCAATATTCCTCAAGAACATACATGCAAAAATTCTTTACAAAATTTTATCAAATCAAATCTGAAAATATAATTTAAGGCCAAAACCAAGTGAGCATTACCCCAGCATTATCCCAAGAATACAAGGTTAGTTTGACATCAATCAATGTGATTCACCATATTGACAGACCAAAAAAGATAAATCATATGAACATCTTCATATATACAGAAAAGTCATCTAATAAAAACCTAACATTCATTCTTGATTTTTTTAAAAAAAGAAAAACTGACAATCATCAAACTAACTAGGAAAAGAAAGGAACTTTCTCAATGTGATAAAAAACATGATATCTGATAGTGAAAGATTCAATGCTTTCCCACTAAGATAAAGAACAAGGTAAAGATGTGCATTCACCCTAATTCTAATAAACATTGTACTGGAGGTTTAATAATCCAAGAAAAAGAAATAAAAAGCATTCCAATTGAAATGAAAGACAAAACGGTCTTTATTCAGAGATGACATAATCATTTATGTTGCAGGAAATAAGATCAATATAGAAAATATTGATTCTATTTCTATATGCCTGCAACAAATAATTAGACATTAACATTAAAACAGCATCATGCAATACCAACAAAACCATGAAATACTTAGGGATAAACCTGACAAATGGTAGGTCTGTATGCTGAAAATTATAAAACATTCTTAAAAGAAACTGAAATGGAGAAATATCTCATGCTCTTAGAAATTGTGAGGGCTAAAAAAATAATGCTTTTTCTCTCACCTTCTAAGTCCTTCTAGCTGGGCTAATAATCAAATCAACAGACAGATTAACAGGAGAAAATCAGAATTGTAATATATGTGCATGGGGAGTTCACATAGCATGAAAACTCCAAAGACAGCGAGGCAACATTGGATTCATATGACATTTTGGATTAAGGAGAAAAGGGCAGGGGAAACGGGTGTTAGATTTCAAAAGGGAGAATAGACGATTTACTAGTTGAGGGAATACACATGGCAGGCAAATTCTTGCCAGGCAACTCAGAAATAACCGGACATGGGGAGTGTATACCTAATGTTGCCTCACTACCTTTGGAGTTTTCATGCTTATGTGAATTCTCCAAGCACAGGTATTAAAATTTTGATTTTCTTCTGTTAATCTGTCTGTTGGTTTGATTATTATCCCAGCTAGAAGGACTTGGAAGGCAGGAGGAAAAGTATTATTTTTTTAGCCCCCACAGAAGTTACCCAAGATAAATGAAAGCACATGTTCGTACAAAGACTTGTACATGAATGTTTATAGCTGTTTTATTTGTAATGGCCAAAAACTGAAACCTAAATAACCTTCAACGGGTAACTAGGTAAACAAATAATGGTATATCCACATAACAGAGCCCTGCTCAGCAATAAAAGGAAACAAGTTGTTATACACATAATAACATGAATGATCTTAATCATTAGACAGAAAGAAGCCAACAACAACAACAACAAAAAGAGCATACTTTATGATTCCATTTATGGAAAATTCTAGACAATACAAACTAATCTGCAATGACAGACTGGTGATTTCCTGGGGATTAGAGGACCAGGGAGGAACAGAAGAGATTGCAGAGGGGTACAAAGAAACATTCGTGTGTGATAGATACGCTCCCTCTAACTGGTGATAGATTTATGGTCGCACACAAATGTCAAAATTTTATAATTTAAATATGTGTTCTTTATTGTATGTGAATTATTCTTAAATAAAGCTGTGAAAATAATAAGGACTTACATAATGAATTTTCTAAATCTGCCATCGGCATTTTCTTTCAGAATTTCTTACAGCAGCTGTTTTCCTGGTCACTTTTCCTCCCTTCTACAGGGAAATTGCACTCGGGGCTGGAGCTGCTGTGGTCAGCAGATAACCATGTTCTACCTCATCCCCACAGCTCTCATTTGGCCCAGTGCTTTTTCAGCTTCCTCCCCCATAGCCTGCCAGCAGATCCACTAGAAAGAAAAAGCTGATCCCTGACCCCCGCTGCTGCCCTGCCATACTGCCCTTCTCAGTGTGTGGTTCCACCTGCCCTCCCCAGCTTGTTAGCTATGCCTAAGCCACAGCTGGGGCTTTTGCAGTGGTGACACTCCTGCTCCTGCTCTAGGCTCTTCTCTCACCTTTCTACCTGAGACAGCACCTCTAGGACCCTCCCTGATCTCTCAAAGACCCAAGCTTCTGTCAGTCACCTCTGGGGAAGTCCCCTGCTGTCGTTAAAAAAGATTGAAACAGTTTGGTTAGGCTTAAAGCTTCTGTTTGCAATGAGGAATTTGTCACACATGCTAATGAATAGCAAGGCTGACAGAGCAGACTCAAGGGCAGAGGGGTGGGGGTAGCCTCTAATGAGTTCTTCCTGGCTGCCAGGCTGATAAGAGGCAGACAGATGACTGTGGCCTCTCCTGTCTCCTGAACTTAGCTCTGTTCTTCTCCCTGAGCAGCTAAGCTCCCAGGACTGTGCCCTTCTGGGGCCCTCCTAGGCTGAGGCAAGGCAGGGGAGGATGTGCGGACACTGCAAGCGTTGCCAGTGGGTGGGTCTGGATGGCTGGCAGAGCCCAGCACCTGCCCATTCTCCCCACAGTGCCCAACCCACGTGCTCCTCAGCCAAGTCAGAGAAGAAGCTGAACAATTACCTTCAGTATTCCAAAGCAACTCTCTCCTCCCTCCTTTGTTCTTGATGACTTTTTTCCTTTTTTATGAGTACTTCCCGTGTATTAAAATGAGAAAAATGGAAGAAAATTAAAACACATGTGACCCCACCATCTAGAGCTAACCATTTTCATATTGCTTTTATTTCTTCTTTATCTCTCTAATGCTAATTGTGGGGGCTAAATAATAGTACTTTTTCTCCCACCTTCTAAGTTCTTCTAGGTGGGCTAATAATAAAATTAACAGAGACATATTCACAGAAGAAAACCAAATTTTAATAAATAAGTATAAAAATTCCAAAGACAGTGAGGCAACATTAGGTATATATAAATTTTGGACAAAAGAGAAAAGGTGGGAATGGATTTCAAAAGTGAGAATGGGTGATTTACAGGTAGTCAGAGGAAGAGGGAAACACACATACACGACAGGCACATTCTTGCCAGGCAACTGAGAAACAATGGGATACAGAGGGTATCTAGCTAACAGGTGCCTGCCTGAAGCCCTTCTATTTACCATATTTAATTTAAATTAGGCTAAAGAGAACACCCTGATTCCCTTCCTAGAACAGACCTTTCTATCTGAATCTCTTAAGCAGGAAAGTGGGAAGGGTCAAAGTTCTTCCTGAGTCTTTTGTTTCTTAGTGAAGAGCTTTAAATCAACATCCCAAAGGCAGCTACCAAGCAGGCAAAACTCTGGTCCCCTTCAATATGTTTTTAAGCGCAGAAGTAGGATCATCATCATCATAATAGTAATGTTTATCTAGAAGTGCTTACTATGTACCAAGCCATGCTAAACACTCCATGCGGATTGTCTCATTTCATTTTCACAATAACTGAGTGATGATGAATTATCATCCCAATTATAGAGGAATTGAGGTTTAAAGAAGTTAAGGGGCTTGTCCAATGTCATCTAGCAATGAACCAGTGGGGCTGAGATTCCAGACCTGGAGACTTGATTCCAGAACCAACTCTATTCATTCTTGCTGCTTTGAAACTGACTAAATATCCTGTAAATATCCTTCTGGATTTTTAGCCTTCAGTGTCATTTTTAATGACTGCATAGTACTCCGCTCTTCAGAAGTACCATCATTTCTCCAACCCCTTATCAGTGGACATTAAATTGTTTTCAATAATTCATTCTCCAACAAGCATCTTTATAGTTAAATATTTGCTCAGAAAGTAAAATTAAAATTCTAGAGTCAAAGCATGTGTATAATTTTAAGTCTTTTGATATATGTTGCCAAGATTGTCCTCCAAAAATAATGGACCAAATTGTACTTTCTGCAACCTCATTCATACCAGACTACAAAACATTCTTCATCCGAGTGATTAGAGGCAGCTCAAGTTCTGCCACATGAATAATAAAATTTAGATTAATTAGGGGCTCAGGGTAGCCCAACCTTTTCCAGTGGAAATTCCATCCCCCAATAGCAGATGAGCTGGAGCTAGACACTGGACAGAAAAGAGCCTGGGGTGGAGGGCGCAGTACCAACCTCTGACTGATTGAATCAGCTCGGTAATTCTAAATTTCTCAGAAATGCCTTGTTTTAGCCATTGTCACTGAGCAGTCACTGTCAAACATCAAGAGAGAACAGTATGTGGAATATCTCTGAGTCTCTTATCTGTTGAACCCAGCTGGTGGCAGCCTGGAGCAGGGGGAGGCCAGAGACCAGGGTGTCAGGACTCACAGGTTCTCATCCTGGCCCTGGCATTCTTATAAACATCAGCAAGACACACCAAGCTGTATTTCCATCACCTGCTAATGCTGGGGGTAGAATAATGGCCAGAAGTTCCCACTGCTCCAACGTCTCAGAAGAGGACATTAATGAACACCATGTAACATTTATTATGTTCCTACTAGACACCAGGCACAGACTAAGCACTTGGTTGATGTTATTCCATCTAGTCCCCCCAAATCTTTATAGTCTAATTTGTAGTGCTGCTTTTGCCCTTGTTTGACAGACAGGAAAACGGAGGCACCGGAAGTTTAAATGATTTACCCAACATCGGACTGAAGGCAAAAAAACAAAGCAGAGCCAGAATTTGAACCTGGGACAATCTGACTCACGTCTAGATGGCCCGCACTTCTCCACACTGGGCTGTGGGCGCTCATCTGTGATCAGGAAACCACCTTCGTATGGGAAGAGGCGTGTCTGCACTGTTCCTCACTGTTCCCCAGCTCCAAGCCCAACACCAGAGGACACAGTAAAGATTTGCTACTGTATTAGTTGTCTACTGCTGCATAACAAATTACCAAAGTCCTGGTGACTTGAAACCCCACCCAGGTGTTATTTCACGGTTCTGTAGGTCAGAAATCCAGGCACAGCATCACAAGGGTTCTCTGCTCAGCACCTCACAAGGCTTAAAGCAAAACATCAGCTGGACTATGCGCCCAGCTGGAGCTCAAAATTCTCTTCCAGGATCATTCAAACTATTGACAGAACTCAATTCCTTGTTGTAGTATGACTAAGATCCTATTTTCTTACTGTCACCCAACAAACTCTCTCAGCCTCTAAAGACTGCCCTCAAGTCCTTGCCTCACACCACCCCATATGCCCTCTCACATCTCACTCTTCAAATCTCTTCCTTCAAGAAGAGTCCAGTCTTGTTTAAGGCCAAGCTCACCCAAAAGAATCTCCTTTTTGATTAACTCGAAATCAACTGCTTAGGGACCTTAATTATATCTACAAAAATCCCTTCTGCCATGTAAGGCAATCTAACCACAAAAGTGATGGCCCATCATAGTCACAAGTTCCTGTGGCATTTCAGGGGAAGGGACCATATGAGACATGTACACCAAGGGTAGGAATCCTGGGGCCATCTCAGAATTCTGTCCACAACAGTGACCATGTGGATGAGAGAATAAACGTTAGATAAATAAATACATAACGAATAAAGTGGTCACCCGTGCAGATGGAAGGGAGAGTGGCTTAAGTGTGCACTCACTTGGGGATATGCCCTAGAAATCTTTGACAGATTCCAGGCTCACTTCACTCTTTAAGGAGCAAGCACCCACGTGCTTAAAGGAGCTAGCTAGCTACCCTTTCTCTCCAGTGTCTGAGACCAGATAAGCTTATGCAGAAGTTGAGTGCGTGATCTGCTCTCTGAAGCTTTGAGCAAGGATGAGTAATAATAATCCAGACAGCAGTAAAGACGGAAAGGCTATTCTTTCTTATTGGGGCAACAGACTTCTATCCCAAATCTCATTTCCCCTTCTTTCCTCTCTCACCTCGTTGATGTTTACACCGTATTCTCTGAGAAGCATATTTTCACAGAGATCCACTCAACCTGCCCAGAGATGTGTCCTGGGAAAACTGCATCCATTAACCTCAGCCATCAGAGTTTCTATCTAGGAAGCGGCCACTGCCATGCCCCGCACTGAGCTGAGTTCCTTTATCCTGAGTCTCCTCTTTCTGGCCCCTAAAATAACCCTAATCCATGACCATATTACTCTTGAGTATTGCATGGGCCCGGAGAGTCGGACAGGAGCTGTGCCCTTCTCAGCGGGGAGAGGAGAAGGCCATCTCCATGACCAGCTGCCTTTCAGCTTGAATTGAATTCTTAGTCCTTCACATGCTGGCGGTGACCATTTAAGTTTCCGCAGTGTATAACTCAGGACAATTCTCTCACCTGGGAGAGGAAGCAGACGGCCATCCTGCCTGCAGCTGGTGAAAACTCCATCTCATTTTACCTGAAGCATACGAGAATATTCAGGCATAGGACCTCCACCTCTTTCTGAGATGACTTTTGGCTGAAATGTGTACTCATTCATTTATCAATGTTTTTCAATTTTTAAGACCTATCATAGTCCAGGCACTTTGTTCTAGGTGCAAGGTATAGAATGATGGAAAAAAAAAAATCCTCCAGGACCTTATATTCAGTGAGGAAGATAGACTGCAAACAAGACAAACAAGTCGATTATCTGACATACAATGCTCTGGAGAAAAACAAAGCCAGAGAGGGGCGGAGGGAAGGCCCGGAGAGGAAGGAAGTAATTTCTAATAGAGTAGGTGAGAAAGCTGTCCCCAAAAAGGTGACATGTGAATTAAATTAAGATTTAAAGGTAATTTTTTTTAAAAAGCGGGTCAGGTAGATATTTGTGTAGTTGCCAGTGCAACAGCTCTGAGGCAGTAGTATGGCTTGTGGGTTTGCAGAACAGCAAGGAGGCCTCACGCAGATGAAGCAAGAAGGAAAAAAATAAAGAGATGGGGACGAGAGATGAGGCGGGCAGGGGCTGCAGATCAGTAGGGTCTTGTCAACCATTGTCATTGTCATGTCTTTCTACAGCTTTTACTCAGAGTGAAATGGGAACCTCTGCAAGGTTTTGAGGGGAGGAGCACCATGACCCTGCTTGCATATTAAAGAGATCATACTGGCTACTCTATGGAGAACAGACTATAGGGTCGGCAGGGGTGGGCTGCCTCGCTGGGCCAGGAACATCATCAGGTCAAGCCCAAGAGGCCTCAGATCATGAAATATTGGCCCTCAACAAACATTTCTTGTGTGAGTGAATTGAGTGTCTGGGACTTGGGCCAGCAGAGGATCTGTGAAAAGCATAAGGCAAGAAGGGGGCAAGGGGACATGGTTACCAGGGCCTCAGGAAGTTGAGACTGCAGCTAATAGATCAGCAGATATAAGAAGCAGGGGGACCAGGAACCCAGCTGGCCAGCAAGCCAATAAAGTGCTTCGGCAGCCTGTCCTTTGGGCAGATGGTGTTTGCCCTTTCCCCAAGCACGTGTGTGTTTTTTCACTTATGAAATCCTAATTGAGCTCCTACTGTGTAGCAGACACCTTGAATGCAGAGCAGTAAACAAGAGAATCAGGAGCCTGCTGCTTAGTGGGAAGAAGGTCAAACAATCATATAAATAAGAAATAAAATAATTATGGGTTTTAGTAAGTGCTGTAAAGGATAGTATTGACATAAAAAAAAAAAAAACTGGGAAGGTCTCCTAAGGAGATGACAGTTCTGATAAACCTAGCAAAGATCCAATCACCCAAAGTTTAGTGGAGATAAGAGTATTTCAGTTAGCAGAGACAGCATGTGCAAAGGCCCTGGGAGAGGAACTGCACAGCGTATCCAAGAACCAGAGGAAACCCCATGTGTTGGAAAGTTAATCAGGGGCCATGGGTCTTCCTGTTTAGGTGGCCCAGGACTGCGAAGGAAGGAATGGGACTGCAGCTGCCAGGGTGCTGGGAAGAGCAGCTGCAGGTGGGTCCTGAGCTCCGGGGGTGCTCACTCTCCAGAGAGGTCCCAGGAAAAACCTGTCAGCACCAGCGATTCCTGGACTTGCTCAGAACTTCAAAGAGCACCAATAATCATTGTTAAATGGTCTGACATTTTAATAGGTGCACACCTGAAAATGTGAAAGGAAGGTGTAGGGGCTCACTTACTCTGTTAGTTCTTTATTCCATGAGAGTTTCATTTCTGCTTAAAAACAGAAAGATGAAGAGAATTAAAATATTATAGGCCTTCCAGGTAGCTCCCCCAAGACAAAAGAATTCTAGACTCATATTTTTAGCTCAGTCTTTGGGTTAAAATATAAGAGGGAAAAACCAAATCTATGGGAATGCCAATTAAAAGTTGCCTTTGCCACACATTTTTTCAATCACATTATATGCCAGTTCGATTACAGATAAAGTGAAAAACGTGTAAAGAGTGATAGAATTCTTCTAGATAATATAATCAGGCAAACAAGAAAAATCAAATCCTCTCTCAAGTCATTCTAAAGTGACATAGCAGCATCTCTCCAACTCAAGACTCACATCACTCTTCTGGAAACCTTGTAAGGCCCACCCCTACCAGGCCCACCAGGGATACCTGACCCCGGCTGGACCAGTGAAGCTCTTGGCCAGGAATCTGGATTTCGGAGGAGACACAGCTGATCAGTCTGGGTGAGTGGGAGGATGGAGGGGTCGATCCACTCAGAAGCTCCTGTGTAGCCGTGTCCCGCCACATGCTCAGGAAAGTGAGAAAGCTGTGAATTCCACAAGCGTGAGTAAGCTCTTTCTATGGCTAGATCTGCGAAGCCACATGTAAGCTGATAGTATGCATGGCCTTGGCTCAGGAGACGGATATGGTCCCAGGTCCGCGGTGCCATCCTGGAGAAACTGTGCCAGTGAGACGGGGAAGACTTAGACAAGCACTTCCCCTCAGACCTCAGTTTCCCCCATTTAGAAAACAAAGGGCCTCTTTCAGTACTACAGCCTGGGTCCCTGAAGACAAAGCAACCTGGTGGGAAGTTGGAAGGCAAGCGTAAATTTCCCACCTGTTATGAACTGAATGTTTGTATCCTCCACCCTGCCTCAGACTCATCCCTTAAAGTCCTAACCCCAGTGTGACTGTATTTGGAGATAAGGCCTGTGAGGAGGTGATAAAGTTTAAATGAGATCATCAGGGTTGGGCCCTAATCCTACAGGGCTAGGGTCCTTATAACAAAAGGAAGAAAAAAATCTGGGGGATCACTTCTTAAATTATATAAATGACTAATAAAATAATCAACTGTACTTGAAAAAAATAAAATAATAAAATAATAGACTTTCCCTTCCACATTGGAAGGAAAGAAAGAAAGAAAGAAAGAAAGAAAGAAAGAAAGAAAGAAAAAGAAAAAGAAAAAGAAAAAGAAAAAGAAAAAGAAAAAGAAAAAGAAAAAGAAAAAGAGAAAGAAAGAAAAGTGACAGCAGAGCTCTCTGCCCATCATGTGAAGACACAACATGAAGGTAGTCATCTGCGAGCCGGGAAGAGGGCACTCGCCAGGAGCTGAATCAGCAGGTATCTTGATCTTGGACTTCCCAACTTCCAGAACTATGAGAAAGTAAATTCCTGTTGTTTAAACCACCCGGATTGTAGTATTTTGTTATAGAAGCCCAAGTTAACTAAGCCATCACTCTTTCTCAAAATCAGGCAGAGTGGCCTCTCATATGACGACAGTGGCCCGGCAGCCCCTCCTGAAAGCCTCCTGAACACCCACGCGTACTTAAGAGGACAGCAGCCACCAGCATCCTAAGAAGTATGAGTGGCAAGTTTCTTTGGGAATCCCCCAAACCCGACGTGCCCTCAGCCCATGGTCACCTCACTACCAGGACCCGAGAGCTGACAGAATTCATGCCAGTCTCTCTGGGCGTCCATCCAGCCACCTCTGATGCATTCCTGCTGCTGTCTCAGTGGGCAGAGGAAGCCCTGCTTGACCAATGGGTAGCCCAGGGCTGAGTGGCCAAGGACAACTGGCTCCTCCTTTACTTGTTCCCCCAGACTTTCCTTCTGGGATGTGTAGAAAGTGCCAGACAGGGCCCCATGGAGTGTTAGGGACTGGATGACCCCAGGCCCCTCTTCCAACCAGGCTGCAATCACCCAGGATTTATGCAGAGGCTCCTCTCCCCTCTCTTCTCTTCCTTCATCTGTGTTGGGTCTGTCGCCCCTGAAGCTCACAAAATTCCATTGTGTTTTCATTCATGCAGGAAGACCACCATGTTCATTAAGATGGAAGACAGATAACAAAGCAGATTTTCATCTTATTTGTTTTAATAATGAAAGCTTAGTTCTTCAAAATCCAATTTTTATGTCTTTTGAAAAAAACATCTCAGCATCCCTTTATAGTTTTCTCTGTTAGATCTACAGCATGCTCTGTGCCCTCTGGAGTTTCCTCCTGAAGAGTCTTAAGACACACACACACACACACACGTGCACACACACGCAAGCACCTCTCTCTCTCTCTCTCTCTCTCTCTCTCTCTCTCTCTCTCTCTCTCTCTCTCCCTTGCTCTCTCCCACCTCTCTGGCCAGTCCAGCCTCCACCCAAGCCCTTACCAAACCCCTCCCTTTCTACCCTCAGTGCCCAGTTGACATCATTCTGTCTCCACAAGCCAAACTCTCCTGAGAAGCAGGCTTGGTACCAGCCTGGGGACACCTCTATCTGGTGTCCCATAGGTCTCCATTCCATAAACCCAACCATCCTTTCCTCAAACCAGTGCCCACTCCCGGTCCCCTTCCCTCGCAAGCACCTCACCTGTGCCCAGTCACAGTGGATCCCAAGCTTGGGCCCCTCCTGTTCACCACTCCCTGATCTAGAGCACCATCCCGCGATGGCCTATGCCCTTTCCAGATGTCTCTGGCTTCTGTCCTCTCCTTGACACACCCAGTCATGCACTCATTTCCTCTCGTCTGAACCTTTCCAATAACCTCACAACTAATTACCAGCTGGGGAACTTGGGACAAGTCACTTTACCTCAAGCTTTGGTTATTCTCTCTGTGGAGTGGGTATACCGATGCTCACTGCAGGGGACTGCGGGAGGATGAGCTGTGGTAACGTATATATAAATAAGTCACCTAGCAAAGTGCTCAGCATGGGCCAAACAACTGTTAATTCAGCTCTCCTCCCCCTACTTCTCCAGCCCTGTTCTCCATCGTGTGCTTCACCCTCTAGAGACAAATCTGATTTCTAGAGTCACAGTTTGCCAAACACACCCTGCAATTTTCTGCTTCCAGTCAGCCAGCTGCAGGAGTATTGAGTGTCTTTTTTTATTCATCTTAAACCAAGTTGATATTGTATAAAATTATCTGGTTATTTTGATTTATCAAAAATATGCAGATTAGGAGGATACCTGAATTTTTAAAAGTAATTATGATTTCTTAAAGCTTGTCTCGGGAAGTTTTTATAAAACAAAGTAGAAAGAAACTCATTCCCGTTAGACACTATCCTTCCTTCCCACTCTGCTTTTGGGAGGATTTGCAATTCAAATTGAGGATAAACTGTATTTTCACTTAGAAAAACACATTTCCTTCAGCAACAAAAATTCTCCTTTGAATAAATTCCCTGCAAAAGAGCCATATCTTTATACTTTATATGTGCAACAATTTAACTAGAAAATGCGACTGATCTCTTCTTTTTCTTATTCTTTCCCATCATCCCTCTAAGGATGGAAATTTAGAACTGCACAATCATACACACACACACACCACTCCTTTGTCTTTTCAGAAATTTTTCCCAACAAATTCTCACAAATGACAGTGGTCAGATTTAATTTAAATTATTTCAGCTTTGGACCAGATCTTCAGTATCAAAACGTCCCCAAAATTCTGTAGCCCCCAAGAGAACTTTCGGATCAGTACAAAAGAAAAAGTGTATTGGTGTGTCGATAAGTAAAAGGGACAGCTGGCTAGAGTTGACTGTGTGGGATCTGGAGACAGATCCTCTGGGCTGGAACCCTGACTATGCCCCTTACCAGCTGAGGGACCCTGAGTGATATTGATCTCTGACTTCAGTTTTCTTAGATGGAGTTGCTGTGAGAATTAAATTCACTAATTCCAGTATAGAAGTTAAGACAGTATCTGTCATATAGTAAGTAATCAGTGATAATAGGTATCATTATTATTCCAGGTCAAATCAGTACCAGTTCCAGGAACTAAAGACTCGGAGATAGTAAGTATAACGTAATGATCACAAGCTTTTGCTCAGACAGCATGGGTTCAAATCCTGACTCCACCGCTTCCTAGCTGCGAACTCTGAGCAAGTTACGTAACAACTCTATGCCTCAATGGCTCCGTTTGTAAGAGAGGCACTAAAAATTGTACCTGCATCATAGAAATGTTGCAAGAAGGAAATGAGGCAATGTGAAATACTTAGCACATAATGTAAAATGCTCAGTGAATTTTAGCTGTTATTTTTCCTCACACCCTACAAAAATACAGTTAACTCAGAATGGCTTCTGCAACCACAAGGAGGCTTTAAAGGGGTAGTGCTGTAAGATCTCCCACTTTAGTTTTTGATTATGAGCCAACTCGCATACAATACCCCTCCTGTGGCCGGGGGTGGGAGGAGGTGCATTCCCAGAAAGGTGGAAGGAAAGACCCCTTAGACAGAAGGTCAGACTTACCTTCTCCCCACAATTGGCAACCAGAGCATGGGCATGTGACCCGGGCTCAGCTAATCAGATGCTCACAACTGGCAACTGGGCCATTGTTCCTGAAAGCAGAGAAGGAGGAAGGATGGAGGTGGGAGGGTCTTACGAAAGGGGAGACTGACCGTTGACCAATGGGGTTCCATTCAATTGAACCACAACACCTCTACTTTTTCTCTGTCCTAAAAATCTTAATTACAAAATCAACACATATATTTTTTACAACCAGAAGAAGCATCCATAAATGTATGTACTCAGAAAGTGTGATAAATCTCCTTGCAAAATATCCCCCTTGATTCTTCTCATCAATTAGCTAAGTCCCTCTGCAACTTGTTCTCTCTACTTAACAGCATCAGAGCCATTTCTCAAGGTCAGTGAATGTCAATCGAACTTACTCTATTATGACTATCATTTTCCATAATATAAAGTCACCACTATTTTTTTTTTTCAAATACTCCTCTTTGGGCAGACACCTTTTGAATATCCATTACAGTTTTAAATGCACATCTTCATTGACCCAGCGACCTCATTTCTGAGAATCAATCCTGCGGAAATAGAGCACTCATTTGTATGTGAGGCTACACATACAGTGATACTTAGTGTGCATCACTTGGAGTACCTGAAACTGGAAATAACCTAAATGCCCATCAGTCTCTCCTGATCTGTGTTTACGGCATTTTGTTTGGGGAGTAGGGAAATTTCAACTGTGAAAAGTGTTTTATGTGAACTTCTCCTCAAATCCAGGTGAGGATTGGGACTTTTAGGTTCCTTCCAATGGTGAAATTTTAGACGGCTTTTATTTTGGGGAATAGGAGGAGGCAGAAAGGAAAAGTAAAATGTGTATGTCACGGTCAGATTACCCCAGCATAAGTGGGTCATTGTTAGGTCTATATTACCCATGTGCACAGCAAATCTGAATCCTCAGCAAGCCCAAGCTCAGGTTTTGCTCCAATCCGGAGAACCTCAAACCACAATATGTGTGAGATTCACCCAAAATGCTTGTTAAACTGCAGATTGATTCAGTGGGTCTTAGATGTTGTATCTCTAACAGGTGATGATGATGCTGGTCCATGAACCACGCTTCGACTTGTAAGGATATGATCAATTCACATCTGCTGCCTGAACTGAATCTGCCTCATTTGTCAAACAATGTGGTTAATTTGGGTGACCAATCATGTGAGATCTCCTCAGGACTGCCCCAGTTTCTGCACTGAAACCCCCAAGTCCCAGGAAACCAGGTAGGTTGGATTAAATCCAGGCCAGATAACTCAGAGACTTAAAAAAGTAATATACATGAATGAAGTGGGTTGGTTGGAGCCTTTGGCAAATAGAAGAGCTTGAACACGCACTCACTCCACTATCCCCAAAAGTCTCAAACTTACAGCCTTGGTCCAGATAACCTCTTAGACTACAGACAGCTGAGAAATTCTGTAACATTTTTCTGATGACAGCTGTTCAGTGCTCATCAGTGATAGGTCACAATGAAAATATTAGAAAGTTATTCGAAAATATTAGATTTATTGTATAGCATTATCTAATTATGTTATGATAATATAACATCAATTATTATATTTACAAATGTTTGCAATGTTTATAATATTTCTATTGATAATAATTATTACATAATTAGATCATATTATTAGATTTATTAGATAATTTAAATATTGTTAGAAATGTTTATTAGGTGATATTAGAAAATATTAGACTGCCCAGAAAAGAGATTAAAAATGCTTTAAAGAGAGGGCGGAAAAAGAGTCTACCATGCACTCAAACACTGAGTGTGGCAGCCAGCCTCCAAGATGACCCTCCATAATTCTCACCTCCTGGTGTTCACATTCTTGTGCAGTTCTCTCCTGCACTGGATAGAGCTAACCAGTGTCATCAACAGGACACTGGAAACAATGGGGTGTGACTTCCAAGGCCAGGTCATAAAAGAAATCAAGGTCTCTGTCTTACTGGTTTGTTAAATCACTTGCTCTGGAGGAAGCCAGTTGCCATGTTATGAGGATACCAAAGCAGCCCTATGGAGAGATGTGTACGGCCAGGTCCTGAGACCTCCCGCCAACAGCCATGTGAAGGAGTCATCTTGAAAGTGGAGCATCCAGCTTCAATCAAGCCTTCAGATGCTGCAGCCTCACCACCTTCTTGACTGCAGCCTAATGAGAGACTCTGAGATGGAACCACTTGGCTAAGTCACTCCCAATCAGGCACTCTGAAAACTCCCCAGCGATCAAAGATCTAAGACGTTGCACAGAACAAGTTTTATGTTGGCTGCCCAATTTTTTTAAATGTGAATTCATTACCAACATCTAAAAAGCAGGATACTTCCATGTATATCTGGATTCCCAGCACCTTCTGAAAAATTGAGAGGGTTTTCATTCCTGCAGGTCAAGGTTAGGCTGGGGCTGAGCAGCATCCGCCCCTCACAAGGGGACTGGCACGTCCTGCATCAGCCCACCCACCACCTCCACATGTCTCTTTCTGGCGCATGTCTCTTATTAATATTACCTGCTGGCCCACCTGAATCTGTGATCCTGGATTAGAGATCAGAAATCTTTCCCCCAGGGTTCTCTCACCCAGGACCAGCGGCATTCGTATCACCATCACCTGGGAACTTGGTAGAAATGTAAGTTCTTGGGTCTATCTAAAACTCCAGAATGGGACCCAGTAATCTGTATTTAAAATCTGTATTAAAATCCAGGGGATTTTAATGCCTGTTAAAGTTTGAGAATCACCGTTTCTCACAAATAAAGCTTCTTGCCTTTAGGAATTGTATTAGTTTCCTAGGGCTGCCATAGAAAAGTTCCACAAACTGGGTGTCTTAGAACAACAGAAATTTATTGTCTCATGGTCCTGGAGGCCAGAAGTCTAAAATCAAGGTGTTGACTCCCTCTACAACCTCCACAGGAATCCTTCCTTGACTTATCCTGGCTGCCGGTGGTTTGTGGGGAATCCTGGCACTCCCTGGATTATAAATATATTATTTCAGTCCTCCACCTTCATGCAGTGTCCTGCCTGTGTGTCTTCACATCATCTCCCCTCTGTGCATTTCTGCCCCTCCATCCAAATTTTCTTTTATAAGGACTCCAGTCATATTGGATTAGAGCCCATCCTAAAACCTCATTTTAACTTGATTGTCTCTGTAAAGACCTTATTTCAAAATAAGGTCACATTCTGATGTACTGGAGGTTAGGACTTCAACATTTATTTTTGGAGGGGGATACAGTTTAACCCATAACATAAATTATTTTCTTATATTCAGTAGAGGAAGCAAAATGTCTGAGAGTCCAGCTCTGCTAACATGCAGACGGGACCCAGCCCCACTAAAGATGCCAGCAGTCTGCACCTTCTGTCAGGCTTTGTATTGAATTGTGATCGCCACATAACTCCAAGTTCTCACAGGCTCTCAGAGGCACAGTGGGGAGCAAGAACCTAAAAGCAATTTAGTTTCAAATAACCTGCTCACCTGCCCTTTTTTCCTAACATATATATAAATAAACAATATAGTGTTTTCTTTTTTTAATTGAAGGCTAATTCTGGAATGTATCGGACACCAGCCAGCCAGTCCTGAGTCTGTGTTGAGACCCTAAATTTCTTTGAGCCTCAGATTTCTCAGGGGCAAACTGAGGGGCTTGGATGATCTGTCCATGATCTCCCTTCCCACTCTGAACGTTCATGATTAACTGACAATAAACAAACTTTCCACTTCAGAATACCGAATCCTCTCCTCTATCATTAAATAATTCGCTGCTACACTGGATGGTATGACTGCACTTCATGAATCAATCAATGTGTCTTGTCAAATATCTATTATAAGCAAAACACCTTGTTCTCTTTTCACAATGCATTTGAGTTAAGTGAACCCATTAGTGACTTCAGATGAAAATCTCGAACCATCTGTGGTCAAAAATGAGTGAGTAGATCTTTAACCTCTCAATGGACCGGGGAGGGGTGGGCAGTGGTGAGACACTGTGCAGTGTGGGTCAGCTTCTGTGTTGTGGGTGTGTGGTTATGAATATTGCAACACGATAACTCTCACCCAGAAAACCCACCACATAATCCAGAGCTAAGTTTCCACCCTGTCCCAGGGTTCTAACTCAAGTTGACTCTACTTCAAACGAAGGAGAGCTTGTTTGGCCAAATACCCGTGGAGCGTCGGTTTCAGGAATGTGACATGCTGTTAAACCACAGCCGTGTAAGCTTGCGGCCACTGAGATTTTCCAAGGATGAAAGTTTCACTTTTCAGAGGAAACCATAGCACCACGAAGCTGAAGACGCATAAGGTGAAAGGTGTGGCTTGGCCCCAGGAAGCTTTCTCTCTCAAAAAACACCTACTGTGTGTGAGTCTGTTCTGGGAGAGGTCAGGGCGGTGCGTGAGAATAGGCTAAGTTTACAGGATGCCAATGATGAAACATAGTTCCTGCCTTTGAGTCCTTTCAGGAGACAGAGAGAAAGGACAGTTGAGATAAACCCAGTGTCAGTGCATGCCTTCCTAGAGGCCAGAGAGTACTGGGAAAAGTTGCAGGGCATTACCCCAGAAGCCAGGTCAAGCAGCTGGTCAGTGTGGCACAGCTGGGAGAGACCTAGAGGGGAGCTGGAGCAGATGCAGAAATTGGAGCTGGAAGCACCAAGTCTCAGGGCAGGAAGGAGACAGCTTCCCTGGCAATTGATACAGGGGACTCTGTCTCTCTGAGGTCATGCATCAGGCTCCCTGTGCTCTCACCTCCACATCTGGTTAGGAGATTTTGCAGAATGACCACTAAGGACTACTGAACGCTGCTAGAGAGGATGTGGGGATGTCTTGTCTCCCTAGATTGGAGTTAATTAAATATTTCACAGAAAAGTAGATATCTGAAGAACTGAATGAATACAGAATCAAATCTCAGAGAATCACTCTCGTTTTGGAAGGGAACATAAGAGACATTTAACCCAATCTCTCCCTCCATGTCAGAATCCCTACAATGGCTTAGTTATGCAGCTTCTGTTTGGATGCCTCCAGTGACAGGGAGCTTGCTCTCTCACAAGGTAGGTAGCCTGTGTCATCACCAAAGGGCTCCAGTTGTCTCAAAATGTATTCCTTATATGGTGCTATCATCTCCTCCCTCCTCACTTACCCTCCTAAATGCATGCTTTGTCCTTCAGGACAGGTCTGAACCTGTATTTTCTGCAATAGCCCTTTAACTTATTTGAAGGCAAGGCCACCACGACCTCTCTAAACATCCCCAATTCCTCACACAGTGCTTTAGAGGAATGGCTCCTGGACCTGGTTAAGGTCACCTGAACACTGACTCGTATGTCCATGTCCTTTGAAAAACATGCTCCCTGCTCCCCCAAAACTGAGAGCTATTTTCCAATGACAATGAGAGCAACATAAGTCAGATCGTGAGCAGTATGTGCGCAGTGCTGGTAACCTGAACCAGTTGACCTCAGAGACCACAGTGGAATGGTGGCTACTTCAGGATCCAAATGATGATCCAGATCAACCCAGCCCAGGCAACCCTTCCAGAGAGGCCAGGCGGTCTTGACCAGGCCTGAGCCTGAGTACTTGCAAAGCCCTAAGGAGTTTGTAGTCTCTCACTCTCTGGGGTAAAAACAGACTCTAGGCCAGAGTCTGTGGGTGTTGGATTTCATGGACACTGGTGGGAAAAATCACTGGGCCCTGAGCTTGGCATAGAAGGGAGAAGCCCGCCCCCTTGTGGACCTCTAGGGGGTGACAAGGTACAAAAAGCACCCTGAAACCTCTTAGATTAGGGATCTGGGAGAGCAGACACTCCCTGACACTTCTCCCCTTTCACTAGTTGCTCTGGTGGCCTACAAAAGAACTGATCTCAACTGTCATAGGGCAGGGGAGTGGCAAGGGACATGAAGGGAAGTTAGGAAGTAGACACCTGGGTCTAGTTGTTCGACAACAGAAATTTGGAGAGAAATTAGGCAGGTGTTATCAGCTGTTGAAATAAAGAAGGGGGAAAAAGCCGCAAGAGGTCTTTCTTGGTTCTGTCAATGCCTGGGTGGCCCCAGGCAAATCATAGTCCCTTTCTGTGCCTCCAAGAGCTAAGCTAGGTAAAGCTACAATCCCTTTAAATGCAAATTACAGACCCAGCTAGAGATTTTCACATGCCAGTCCTGACAGCGGTCTGTCATTGGTGGTACCACACCTCTGATTGAAGAGAAGAGGGGTTGGGAGGTAGCCAGGGCCAGGGGCACATGTGGAAGGGGAGGCAGAGGGCACCAACTCACCAGCTTGGCAGATCCACCCATTGCTGGGATGTGCTCTTCCATCATTGTGCCATGCACCTGGGAGCCCCAAAGAGTCATTTACCACAGGGGTCTCCTCTCCTTCTGCAGCTAACTTTCATACCATGACCTCCTCTTGAAACACTTCTATGCTGTGTGGAGGTGCCTATGCCATAAAACACACTCGTGCCCAATCGATGTGACCCAGGCTCACTTAGTGTACAATAGAGCCCATGAGCATCACATTCACACACTTCCAAACTGCCTGTATTCAGCACTAAGAGCATTACAAATATTGTACATTTAGTATATTTTTGAGGTAAATTCTGCGCTCCCCTCTAATCAATAAGTATAATTGGGCTTGTGTGCAGCCCTGGGAAGTGCAAGCCAAAAGCACTTACCTCAAAGCTCTCCAGATAAAAAATAAAGTTGGATTTTAAAAATTGAATTATATGCTAAAATGGCTCAGATTTCTTTCTGCTCTAGACTCGTAAAGACACATGGTCGCAGAGTCACCAAAGATGTTTTGAAACAGACTTCCAGAAAAATGAAAAGTACTGAAATCCTTAAAAAATGGCTTTATATAAATTATCTGAAATAATGTCCTCAGGGTTGAGAACTCCTAGCAGAATAATCAAGAGTGAACGTTATTGGGGGAAGGGTCATCTCTGCACTCCACAGTACACTAAAGCTTGGGCTGAAATTAATTAAGCTATAATTTCTTGTTTTTAAAAAGGCTTTATAAGATTATTATAGGCGTTATAAGTTGTTACCTAAACACCCCTTAAAAATCAAAGGATTCCAACAGTAAGTAGTATCTAAGTTCTACCTAAAAAACTAAAGCCAGGTAGAACACGTAAACTCTAATTGTAGACAAGACCCTTTTCAAACACCTATTTAGACCACCCAGTTTCTGCAGTATTGCCAAATTCTAAAATTGTAATGAAAATTTTAAAGTCCAAAACCTACAAGCCATCAGAGGTTCAGTAAGCATATTGTGCCATTTCAAAACCGAAAATGTGCTTGCATAAGCAAGTCACTGAGGCTAACCTTTCTGGATTGAGTCTGGCCTTCAGCTCAGAACATGGCTATGCCAGGGTCAGAAATGTGACAAAACTGTGCTTTCACGGAGGTTAGCCAAGGTTCACAGGGTCATGACTGGGCCATTTTATCAGTCATGTCAGGCTCACACCCTATTGCCTAGCATAGATAAAAACTTTATCTGTCAGTTTGCTAACTCTACTCCTCCTGGCCTTATTTTCAATAAAGAAAACCTGGACTCACTTATCGAAACCAGAGACTGGCCTCTCCCAATCCTGTTTTCATAGCAACTTTTGAGTAAAGGAAGCAAGCCAGTGAGTTTGGGGTCTCAGTTTTAGCCAATAACTGTCCCTAACTAGAGAGACTGGCTTTGTCTTACCTAAAACCTTGACTTCAGAAAACAGTTCTGGTGGAGTGCCACAACTTGGGTTATGTTTATTAAACATAAGTTTATGGCTGAAGGTGTTAGAATATGATAGTTCTCAACATCTTACTTTTTCAAAAGTCATCTTTCCCTAAAGTAAAGCAAACCCTTTAAAATCTAAAATTAACTTTGATAGATTTTCCAAATAGGAAATCTAGGTTACCATAGAAAAATTTACAAAATTTACAAAAAATTTACCTTTGGACTAATGGCACATTCACATATAATATATAGTTTCTAATAACTGTTGAAAAAAAACAACCAAAGTGTCTTCCTTACAGAAAGTACATCTGCACAGATGACAAATACAGCCATGTATGTAGACATTTAGAAATTTGGTGAAATACACTAAGTAAAAATATTAAAGCAGTGAGTTTTCCCTCACAGGAATCTTAAATTCAAGACAAGCACCTTCAAATTTTACTTTATTTGGAAACTATACAAAGTTCATTATTTTAATATTTAAAGACTGTGGGGGCTGTAGGAGAGACACATAAATATAATATACATTTAGAATTAAATATAATAAAATCAACATGACACTATGTAAAAACTCATATGTACATTTCCAATTAGTCCAGGCTCTAGGCATTTATGCAATCAGATTTCCCCTTGGAAATGAGTGAACCTTGCTGGGAGATCGTCCACAGGGTACACAGTGGGACTGGTTTTCATTGTAGGAGGTCCATTTAGAAGCCGCCAGTCACAATGCCTGGCCAGCTCCACTGTAAATATTTTGAGAAGAATTTTTGCAAACTCTTTCCCTACACAGCTCCTAAGGCCTCCTCCAAATGGAATGAAGCTAAACCTGGATGCATCCTCAGGGTGCGGCAGCATAAATCGGTCAGGATTAAATTCCTCCTTGTTGGTGAAGATGTCTGCCACATCGTGAGTATCACAGATACTGTAGATAACATTCCAGCCCTTGGGAATCTGGTATCCCTGCAAAAGATTATGAAGTCCTGAAGGCTGACAAAATGGAATCTAACTTTCAACAGTAGAAAGCTATCACTGATATCTTTGGAGGGGTTCAGTTAATGAAAGGGTGAGAGAGAGACAGACATGTGCATCCATGGGACAGGACACTTATCAAAAGCATTAAGGAATATAAGCCAACGCATAGAGAAGCAAAGGGAGATTTAAAACAACAACACAAGGTGGGGGCAGAACTTTTAACTTACATTTAATTCAAAAGTCTTAAGGGCAACCCGAAACCCTCCAGGAACCGGGGGATTCAGTCGAAGGGTCTCTTTAATAACACACCCAATGTATTTAAGCTGTTCCAAAATTTCCATGTCCAGCTTGTTGTCTTGATTGCTCTTGCAAAGCAAACCCTATCAAAACAGTCATACAGAGGTGAATGGTTATTCTGTGCTCCAATAAAATCAGCCAGGCAGATGTAAATAAGGCTTAAGCGGCGACTAGACCCAAAGGGCCCCAGGATGGAAGAGTGTGAGGGGAAACAGTGGGTAACTAGTGGCCTTTTGCCTCCAACCCTTGGCCCATCTCCATCATCTATTTACAATTCCAAGAGAATGCTGCGCACCAATTAGAAGCACCAAGCTTCTCCCCCACCCCCCTCTGCCACCCACCTAGAAGTCCTCTATTCATGCCCTTGAACACACAAATACAAGAAAATGGAACCTAGCTGAAAATTTTCAAGATTCTGTAAAAGGTGAAGAAAGGGTAGGAATACTAGGTTAAACCCTGCACAGTAGGATCACAGTTCAAGATTCCTCTCTTTTTATTCATAAAGCGAATTCTCTTTCCCCACGGGTCCACCCATCCCTTGGCCCTACACTTTAAAATACTCAGCAAAGGCAGCGCATTTACTTATTGAGAAGTTGGCTAGGGAGCAGCAGAATTTAAGCTAATAGGGAACCCCCAAAGTCTCCTACCTTACTCTTCAGCTCCTCTCGCACTTTCTGGAGAACATGTGGGTAGAGCCCCAGGTAAGTGATCAGAGATGTGGCTGCACTGGCTGTGGTTTCATGTCCTCCAAAGAGGAGTTCAGTCGAAGATTGCTTTAGTGCCTGAAAATGGAATAAGATGAACTTCTTTACAAGTCTGCGTGCCATTTTACAGAGGGATTACTCAGAACCCAGTTGAGGGTCTGGAGGAAAGACAAGAAGGGCTAAGTTTTGCTGACAGTCAAGGAAAGCAACATTTTTAAACAAAATGCAAAGTCCCATTAGTTCAGCTGAAGCAGGAAAGCCAGTAAAATCCCACTCTACCGGGAACTCTTGAATTAAAGCCTTAATTACATTAAAATCGCCCCCAGATTCTTTATTTACATTTTGCAAATTCCACCTTTCCCTTTAAAATCTGGGAGGGTTAGGGGACTCTTCCTGTTCCGCTGCAGCCTCTTGCAGAGCTCTCTGGAGCCAGTGTCTCAATCTTGGGGGTCCCATCCATCCCTGGACCCTGTGCGGACTGGACCCTCTGAGGAGGGACTCGGGCCAGCTTCTTGGGGGACTCCAGAAACCACCCTTGGAGAGCCAGGAGACCGAACTCTGCAGTGCCCCCTCTTGAAGCCGTCACTCACCTGCATGTCCAGCCTCTCTCCCCTCTCCCACGAGTGCTCGATCAACAGCTGCAGAGCATCTTTGTAGCCCCCGCCCGCCTCTGCCGCCCGCAGCCCGCAGATTTTGGCGCGAATGTTTTCTTCGATGCGCGCGTGGATGAGGTTCCGCGCCTTCATGCCCTGAGCGCGGAGAGCGCACGGCGGTTAGCAGAAGCCCGGCACCCGCGCCCGGTGGCCCCTAGCTCCGCACTCCGCATGCCGCCCTTACCCGGTACAACCCGCTGAAGGGCACGTCGATGGGCAACGAGAAGAGATTGCGGGTCATCTCCTCGAAGGCCTCCACCAGCTGCTGCTCCGCGTCCCCGCCGCTCGCCAGCCGGGGCTCGCAGCCCAGCAGGATGCGCATGGCGATGCGGAACATGAGGCGCTTCACCTGGGGGTAGACCAGGAGGCCGCGCTCGCCGCAGCTCAGCCACTGCTCCAAGCAGTTGCCTATTTCCTCGGCGATCACTGGCACGTAGCACTGGAGCGCCTCGCGGCTGAAGGCCCGCATAATCACCTGAGCCCCGAGGAGGGAAGAATGTTTTAAAAACCGGGCCCCTCTCGCCTTCCGCGGTCCCCTTCCAGATACCCCAACCCCGCCAGACCCAGGGCTCTCGCCTGCTGGGAAGGCTAAGCTGGGATGGAGAGGGTCCTAGCTGAGGTCTCCTGAAACCAGCGCTTACCCAGCATCTCTCTGCCCCAACCCCCCTCCGGTGAATGGGGTTCCCCTTGAGACACCGGCGCCTCCGCCTCTGCGCTCACCTTCTTGCGCTGCTTGTGCGAGGAGTCGTGCAGGTTGGAAAGGCAGCCGGAGCCCAGGATGGTGCGCACCGACGCGGGCCAGTGGACCGAGACCAGCCGGTGTTCCCCGAGCAGGATTCGCCGCACGTTGTCGGCGCCCATGACCCGCACCGTGGGCCGCCCGAACAGATGCGTCTTGTAGATGAAGCCGTATTTCCTGCGCTTCATCTGCAGGAACTTCCTTCGCTGCGAGAGGCAAACGGAGGAGAGAGGCGGGCGTGAGGGGGCGCCGGGGAGCGCCGCGCCTCGGGTTACCCCTGAGCCTAGCCGTAGTCACCTCCCTCTCGGGGGCGCCTACCCCGCAGCCGAGTAGGGAGAATCGTACTGTCCCGCTCCAAGCTCCCTTACCTGTAGCACCATCTGCAATGTCTCCCCAAAGAAAGGGAAACCCATAGTCCCGGGGGGCAAAGGGAGAGCGCAGCTGCGGTCGCGGCTGCTCACGCAGTACAGGTCCCAGAGCTTGATCGCAGCCAGGAAGAGCAGCAGCGGCAGCACGAAAGTGCAGAGCGCGCTGGCCAGCAGCGCCAGGAGCCCCATGGCGCGCCGCGACCTCCCGCGCCACCTGCTGCCGCCGCCAGCGCTCCGAACCCCGCCGCGCGTCCGCTTTATAGGCGGCCCAGGTTGCTGCCCCCTTTACCTTGGTCAGACAAATTAGTTCACCCAAAGTTCATCTTTAATTGCGGATTGGGCCCCTGGCTCCTCCCCCCGCGAGGCGCTGCCCAAAATCTTTAACCGTTTGTTCCGCGCCAAGGCAGAGGCGGCACGGTGGCGGCTTCCCTCAGAGCGCGCCTCCTGGGGCGAGAGGCTAGAAGCAGCCTGCCTCCCCCGTCCAAGGTGTGCGGAGCTCCGAGGCGGCAGCAAGGGCCGACCCGGGCTCCGGGGAGCGAGAACACCAAGCCCTGGGCTTCCTGGCGGTCTCTTTGGAATCCCTCGCGCGCGTCCGACGGGCAATCCCAGCCCAGAGCCGCCTCCCCCGGTTTTCCATTCACAGGCGCCGCGTGGGCTCCCTTCCACCTGCTGGGGGAGCAAAGGGAAGTGCGTTCAGGGATCGTCCAGCTGCCTTGTTCTACAGGTGGGAAACTGAGGCCCAGAACGCAGAGCAAAACGCAGGCCTCCCGACTCTTCCGATGATCCTGCAGAAGAGCCGGGGGACTGAACCCTAGCGAGAGCTTCGAGGAGTCGGGCGTGAACAGAGGATCACGGATTCCAGTTCCCCAACCCCCTCAGGGTGCCAGAACTCAGGAATTCTTCGAAGGTCATATTTAAAGGTACAAGAGAGCCTCCAGGTCCCTCGAGGCTCCAGATGCAAACCTGCACCAGTCAGCCCCAACGCCTACGCCCTAATGCGAGACCGCAGGGGCCATTCCCCGGCGGCTCCGCAACCAGCGCTCTACGATCTGACCGCAGCCGGCCAGATACCGAGGCCCCGGGGCGTGCAGCCCTCGCTGGGCAAGGAGTAGAGGTCCTTAGCCCTGCAGGATAAGGAGACCGAGAGAGAAGAAAAGCCCAAAGGTCACGGCTCCCAGTCCTGGCTCCATCTCTACTTACGTCACTTAGGGCAAGTCACTACACGTCCTCGCGCCAGTTCCTTAATTTGGAGGCGATCATTCCCGACCTATCTACACCTCGGGGGGAGTTGTGCTTTCCAAAGGAGTGGTGGTTGCAAATACTCTTCCCAGCTCCAGGTAGGTTAGGCTACGTTACCAGAGTGACCTGGACTCAGGGCACCGGAGCCGTCCTCCGCTCTCCCTGTTCTACCCCGCGTAAAGCCCGCCGGGGGAGAGAGAGGGGCGATCGCTCGTAAACCCAGGCTTCTGAGGGCGGCTAATGTAAGGGTTGAAATCCGTACTGGGAAGCGGGCCTGTTGGCTTTTGCCCAACTACAGTTGGCTATAGTTTAGCCCAACTATAGTTGGCTGCTACAGTAGCCAATGCCTGGAGCTTGGACCTTGCGGGAAGCGCACGTGCGATCCCGGCTTCCCACCTGGCGGAGCCATACAGCCTCAGACCAAGCAGGGCCAAGCGATCCCTCGGTGTGAGCGCGCAGCGCACCAGCCGCGCCGAAAACGAAACAGAATGGAGTACGTTTGTTTAAAACTGAACCCCGGCTCTCGCAGGAGCCTGCTGCAGCCCTGGAGATGGAAAACTCTTTGATCTTGAGAGCTGTTAGATACATGGCCCTTCCGCAGTGGTCCTCAAAGCCGGTGGGATTGGGAAGTGTCTGCGGAGTCCTAGGGGCCGCGCAGACCCCGCAATGCTCCAAGCCCGCGTCGCCACGGGGCGTGTTTGGGAGAGTCAGCGTTCCCCATAACCTACTTAGCGTTTCAGAGGCGCTAGGAAAGGTTCTCTCCCACTGTCATTTCTTCTAAGATCTGGCGACCATCAAAAGAGCCAGCCAGACGCACTAGAGGTAATTCTCAGAAATCCCGGGCCCGCCCCTTTCTGGACAGTGCCTCCAGCCCGTGAGCAAAGCTAGCAAGCGGGGGCGTGACCTGGGGCCCAGTCCCAATCCTCTGGCCTGACCCGCCTGTGACCCATGCAGGCCGGACCGTGACATCCGAGTGAACTCTGCTGGGCCATCTCGCCAAGTTCAGCGCGCGCCGGGTCACAAGATGAGCGGGGCCTGCGGGCTGGAAATTGCCACGGGGGAAAAATGTTTTAATCTATCTGCCCATCGAGACCCGCAGGGAGTTCGGCGGGGGCGTCCAGCAGGAAAGGATTAAATGGGAGAGTGGAGATCATTAAAGAACATCTTGAAGCGGGGAAGAGGTCAATAAATTACCAGCCCAATAAGAATTTCGATCTAGAAATTTTACCAAGCTTTCTTGGATGATGGGTGTGGGGTGAGTTGGGGGAGGGGTCCACTGGAAAACAAAATGTTGCCAAACTGTTTACAAACCAGTCTCCCTGTGGCTAAGGGTTGGAATGGGGGTGGGGAGTATTTTTTTTTTTTTTGCTGGGGGAGGAGTCAGGTGAGCTACCGCAGCCAAAGCACCCGTTCTCCCCTTTTCTCTCTTCGACCCCTTCTTTCCATCTCTTGAGCACTCAGTCCTGTCTCAGGGTTTATACCTGCTGTTTCCTCTGCTTGGGGAGCCCCTCACCCAGTTAATTGCTGGCTAGTTCCTTCCAAATTCAATTATCTCCTCCTCAGATAAGTTTTCCTTGCCCACCCTGGTGAAGTTTTGCCCCCAGGCATGCAGCATTACAAGCATGCTTGATTTTATGGTCAGCACTTATTACATCTGCTATATTCTTGCTCTTTTGTTTACTAGTTTTTTTTTACTGTCCACCTTCCTCAGAGGATCTGGAGCTACTAACACAGGAGCTCAGGTCTTGAGTGATATTACTGAGATGATGGTTTAACGGGAAAGAGGAGTAAAATTGGAGCTGCCCCCTACAGGGGCTTATTAGTTAGTACAGACTCCAGAGTGAGCAGGTAAACCAGGTCTCTCAGAAACAGCTACACTGGTAGGGCTCCTTAGCGCTCCATTCCCACATTTCTCTTCTCTCCCCCAAATCAAAATCAACCCACAAACCAGGTCCTCCTGTCACCTCATCTTGGTGGAGCTTCTCAGGACTGGCTGTTGGCTCTGCAGCCTCAGAGCGCCCTGAGGGCAGGCCCCATTCCTGCCACCTTTGCAGGCTCTGAAGCCTGCTCAGCCCATGGGCTGGCGCCGGGTCTGTGGTAAGCAGTGGGTGATGAATTGCCCCGGATGGGGTTATGGTGGTGTCAGCCGGGTGGGAAGGGCGCACTGTGCTCTTGAGCTATCACCCCTGACTGTGCCTGCTGCTTTCCCCTTTCCTTCTGGCCCTGGGATCCACCTTAAGCATAAGGTCAGGAGGGCACCAGCTTCCTTCTGGTTCACTAAGGGGTCAGCTGGGGCCTGGGCGGCAACTTTCCTGGCTCACCCATCACATCCAGCTGCCCCAGCCTGTCTGAAGATGGGTGGCAGGTTGAGGCTGTTGAGAATGAAGACACTGGAGGCTCTTGGCTTTAATTTAAACACTGGTGGGAACCTTTGTGTTGAAAAGGTCCAGAGAGTCCTTAAAGCAAACTAGAAATCACTATGAAAGGAGAAAGGGCTGAGTCCTACATGGTGGCCACAGGCCTAGAAGTTGGGAGAAGGGACATAAGTGATAAGAATGGAGGAAAACACGGGACTAGCAGTCCAGGAGCCCATTGCTGGCTCCTCAGGAGCACCTTTGGCCTCAGTTTCTCCTCTGTAATAGAAGTGGAGATAGTGACCCATAAGATCCCTGTAGCCAGTTATCACTGATAATTTTCAGCCCTGTTCCCGGGGTAATTCTATGCCCAGGAGAGAAGTCTTTGCAGCCTGGATCACAGGATGCCCCAGCTCCCAGACCCTCTTTGGGTATATGCTAGGGTAGGTCTTTCTGGGGGTCTTTCCTGGGTGTTCCCATGCTTTTCCACCAGGGAGCAGCTGATCAGCTAAGCCCTAGCCTCCTTGCTTAACTTGCTGCCAAGAAACTATTTCTTGGCTTTACTGTTTTACCAAAAACTAAAATCTCAAACCTCTCTGATTATGTCTCAACCTACCATGAAAATCCAGCCTTAGAAAAATCTTAGTGTGCCTATTCTCGCCTGTACAAATGGGAAGATTAAACAAATTCTTGAAGAAATTTTTCTTTTAAGAACTCGCCAACAGAATCCGGCGATGCTGAGCCAGTGAGAGCTCTGGAAGAGTTTCAATTCTGAGTTTCCGCCGAGACGGGCAGAGTGGCCACGGCGCTCGAAGCAGAGGCCAGCTGCCAGGAGGCCTTCCGTTGGGCGCCTTCTCAGCATGTCTACCAGGCAAGGGATGCGCTCTGGGCGGCCCCGCTTCCTCTCTTGTTCGCAAGGTAGCAGATCCGCCGTATACTCTGGGTCTCTTACACAGTTCACGAGGCGCAGTCCTTCCCTGGGTCCCCCGATCCACGCACAGCCCCAGGTTTGGCGTGGAAAGGCGAGGCCGCATAGCTTCTAAAATAGATCCGTTCCTTCTATCCCTGCTTCGGGCTCCTGGGAAGGGCTTAAGGGGCTTCGCCCACGACCTTTCCTTCCTCAAGGCACCGAGCGCACAGGAGGCACCTTCTCACCGGCCAGGGCGCTTCTATTGTGCTGCGACAGCGGCTCCCCGTCCCTTTCCCTCTTGAGTCCGGCACAGACTCGGTTCCCGTTCGTTGGACAAGTGAGCAAGCGCCTGACCTGGCACTGGGGAACCACGTATAGGTGGCACTGCGAGCGTACCAATGCCACTGGCCAAGTCACAGCCCGCAGCGCTGCGGGTCAGAGGCGTAGTCCGTCTCGCGCTGCCGAAGGTGCAAGCGGGTGGAAGAAGAGCCTCAGCCCGTCCACCGGGTGCACGATGGGCACCGTCTGCATGGCGGGGAAGGCAGGCGTGGCCAGTTCCCAGCGCGCCGTGCGCACCAGCTCCACCGCCAGCAGCCGCAGCACAGCCTGCGCCAGCTCCTGGCCAAGACAACGGCGCGCGCCGCCGCCGAACGGGATGTAATGGAAGCGGCCGAAGGCGCCCGGCGTATCCTCCTCGCCCGCTGAGCCGAAGCGCTCAGGGTCGAAGCCCTCGGGCGGGCTGCGGTACACCGCGGCCGTCTCGTGCGTGTCCCGGATGCTATACATCACGCTCCAGCCCTTTGGGACCTGGTAGCCCTGCGGGGAAGTGAAGAGACCCGCCTGACTACGAAGCACCTGGAAATCGGACCTGAACCCACCACGGGTGCATCCATCAGGCTTCCGAAAGCAGGCGGGAACGTGCGTGCAACCCGAAAACTAGGAGACAGAGCTGCGTTCCAGTCTCGGTTCCTTCTGCAGTGAGCTGTGGGACCTTGGGCTAGATAGCCAAACTCTCTGAGTCTCCGTTTCTTAATTGTAGAATAAGAAGCCCATTTTGTTGTGAGGATAGAATAACGGGCCTGGCATATATAATAGTGGTCTATAAATGCGATCTATTGTTGTTTCAACGTTTTGTTTTTATCTTTTTTTTTCTTCTAACATTAGGTCAGTAGACCTAAATTCTAGTCCTGCACCTACCAGCTCCCTGGGCCGGAACAACTCAAATGACAGGGACCCCTATTCCTTTCTGATCAGAGCTCAGTTATAAAGCTCTATTTTACACTGAACTGAAAAGTGCCTCTCTGTCCTCCCCATCCATCAGCTGTATGATAATAATGTTCAGGTCTTATAGCTACACTTTAAGAAGGTGCACATGAGAATTAAACTGAGGAATCCTTAAAATGTCGGAAGGCAGCTTTCATGTTCCCTCCTCCCACTTCCAACATAACGATTTAACTTTTTGAGATCTCTTCTAACCCCCTGACTATCCTGCTTCCTTTACCTGAACAGACTCTAGGGATCCTATTCACAGGCTCTCAACAGGTGGAGAAATCTATGAATCGATCACCCAGGAGCTCTCTTTCCTCTCTGGGCTTCAGTTTTCCCATCTGTAAACTGGAGGATAGATAAAACCCTGCCCTCCGCTCACCCTGGTACGCCCATACTCGTTTCAGTTTCCCTAAGGTCTTGTAGGGCACCAGATGCCTGTAGAATGAAGTCTGAATTCCAAGCTGCAGCATCCAGAACACTTCTAAATACCTCACTAATCCACCCACCTTTGTGGAGGCAGTTCCCATCCTAAGCCTTTGCTGTTCTCAATTAAATGCCAACCTCCCAAATGTTTTAGTGTTATTCAGCACTAGAGATCACTCTTCTTCCTCACACAACATTTTGGGACAAAGCTGTCAGCCCTAGCCCCCTTTCTGTCTAGGATGAGGTCCTCTGGGGAAAAACTCCAGTCCCCACACTGCCCTGGAACCCTGGTGTGCAACGCACCACGGAATTCTCCCTGTTTAAAGGGAAGAGGTGCTGGCTCTGCCTAGGGCTTCCCAGTGACTGAGCTGGAGGGAGAGGGGCTGCAGCCGCAGCAGCTGAGGCAAACAGCATCAGCTTGACTACTCTAGAGCTCCACTACCAGATGCTGCCACTGAGATGAATAGCTCTGTCCCTACCTGGAGTGTCAGAGCTGGAAGGGGCCAAGACAGCTTTCTTCCAGAGGGAAAATGGAGGCCGAGTGAAGTGGGAATTGCCCAACGTCTTACAGAGATGGAGCTAAGTCTACACCATAACCTCCTTGCCCGGCCCAAACCAGCCAGATCCAGACCAGATCAGACCATTAGGAAGAGACTACAACCCATATTTTCACTGTCCCTTTTTCTGAAATCGGGCCTTGGCCAGTGACAGATCGATTCCTTGATCTGTGAGGGAGTCAGAAGGCTGGGATACAGGACAGTGTTTGGGGAGCTCTCTTTGTTCTCCACCGGACTCACTGGCTAAGAGGTGGGTGCCGCGCGGAGAAAAGTATGTTTTTATTCTAAAACTCATCTCTGAGTAGACCCACCCGCACCGCTGCCAAAAGCAGAGTATATGGGGTCCTTAACCTTGTCGACTAGCCAGCCAGGCTTACGCCCTTCAACCGTGTTTCTGGGGAAATGAAACAGAGCTCAGCCCATTTTACAGGCGGGAGAGTGGAGGCTCTGAGAATGTTAAGAGGGGACCTGCCGTTTTAAGCCCCGCCCCTTTGCCAGCCCGGGCTCAGCAACGGGGCCGGCGTGGGGGGCGGGGGGCGGGCCCCAGGAAGCCGCCCGGGGCAGGGGCGAGGTGGGCGCGGCGCACTTACATCGAGCTCGAAGGTCCGCAGCGCAGTGCGGTAGCCCCCGGACACCGGCGGCAGGAGGCGCAGCACCTCCTTGACCACGCAGTCGACGTAGCGCAAACGGCCCAGCGCCGCGAGGTCGAGGTCCGGCTGGCAGCTGCAGTCTGACCAGGGCCCCGCACCGCCCCCCACAGCCCCGGGCCCGCAGCTGCACGCGTGCCCGAGCCCCTGCTCCGCCAGCTCCCGCTGGATTTTGCCGATGGCTCCAGGGTGCTGCAGCAGCAGCAGGACGAGGGACGTGCTGGCACTGGCGGTCGTGAAGAAGGCGGCGAAGAGGAGCTCCACAGCTGACTCCTGCAAGAGAGCCCCAGCAGCGCTGAGTCTGCTTCAGCGGAGCCCTGGCCTCCTGGCCCCAGGGCTGAGATGCAAAGGTCCCAAATTGACCGTTGTGCAAAGGCCAGAGAGCCAGGATGTGCCACTGTGAAGACTACGTGCGCGTGCCCTGGAGTAGACTGAATCCCAAGTCTGCCATTTGGGAATGCTGCTTTCAACAACGGGCAAAACTAGGATCTAGCCATTTACTGGAGGAAGTTTCCCAGAGATAATACTAGAAGTTTTATTCTTTATGCTATTCTTAGTACTTCAAGTGTATGAAGTACTAAGAATAGCATAAAGAATAAGCTTCTAGTATTCTTGGATTCTTACCCCAACCCTGTGAAGCATTATTACTGCCCTCCTTTGACAGAGTTGGAAATGAGACTCCAAAAGGTGCTCAAGGTCCCAACAGCCAACCCCAGCTGGGCGTCCTGATCATGACTGCCATGGCACTGAGGAAGGCACCTGCAGCAGCACCCCCAGCCTCACACCAAAGCAGCATCAGGGCTTCTTCCTGCCACTTAGTAGAGTGGTCCCAGTGAGTCACTAAACCTTTTCCTGGAAGGACAGAGGAGGGGCCTAGGATTTGTTCTCCAGGCCCTAGGCCCCATTGCCTGCCTCTGCTTTCCCAAGGTCCCTGTCTTCCTTCTTGGCAGCATTCAGTTTGTGTTTATACACTGATTCATGTGATTGCAAGATGAAGATGTACTCCTTCCCTCCTGTACCTCAAGGGCAGGGGCTGTGTTGTGACCACATCTAAGTCCCCAGTCCCAGCATAGAGCTCGATGCCGACTAGGTATATAATATTTGTGGAATGAATGATCTGATCCAAGGTAAACTGCCTGCTCTGAAAAAGATGGGGAGCCAGGACAGAGACCTTAAAGCCCCAACATCCTCCCTAGGCCTACCCTGCCTGGCCTGTCCTGAATGCCAGACCAGAACTGAAGATTCCTAAGCAGCAGCAGGTCTTTTCCTGAGAAACTGGGACCACCCTTCCTAGCCCTTTCAAGGCCAAGGGACCATCTACTCTGTTCCATACCACTTCCCTTCACCACCCAGAACTGTTTCTACCCATGGGCTCCCCCAGGACTCCTGAGCTCATTGCTCATCTACTTACAACACCCTTGAATTTCAGACTTTACAACCACCCAGGAATCAGGGTAGAGGCTGAGGGAAAGGGGAAACTGAGGCCCAGAGAAAAGATGAGAGTTTGCTTTCAGAAGTGCTGAGGGGTGCTGGACTAATCAGGGAGATCATTTTGTGGGTTATGTCAAGGTCTGACCACTGTGTTGTATACCTGAAGCTAATATAAAATTGTATTGAATGTCAACTCTAATTGAAAAAAAAGGGGTGTCCATTTCTAAAAGTCCCATTTCTGACTTTCTTCCACCCCACAACCTCTCCACTCTTTTTGGGGTTCTCAGGCAGGTCCTGGGCCATTCCAAAGCTTCCTCCATTCTAAAGCTTACTTCCACCTCCACTTTACATGCTCTATGCATACATGGGGAGGGGTTTCAATTCCCTGGGGAGATTTGGCAGTGGCCAGACACAAAGAGGTGCCAGGTGCCAAGGTGCCTCATGGGAGGAAAGTACTGGTTTCTTGGAGGAATAGGGGAGCTTCCAGGAGAATGTGGAGTTTGACTCTGAGCCTTTAGGGTTTTTGGAGAAAATAAGTGAAAAGGGCCTCATAGGCAGGGGGACAGCAGAGGCAAAGGTATGAAGTGACAGAGATGGGGAGGAGAAGCAGTATTGTTTGTGCCCAGAACCTATAAGGAAAGGTCAAGGATCCATGCCTTTAACTTTCCTTCTGAGAAGGATTTTCTCTGGCCCAAGGCCACAGAGCTAGTGAGTATGGCTGAGCCTTGACTAGAACCCAGATCTCCTCTTTCCCCTCACCCTCAGAAATGCCTGTTGCTTAAAGTGGGGCCAAATAGTACATTGATCCTAGGATGTAGTATATGTGTAGAGACCTGCTAGGAATGCAAAGAGGGGAGAAGGAGAAACCTCCTGCCACCTACCTTCAGCTCCTGCACTGAGAGTTCATGGCCCAGCTCTCTAGTGCTGTGGATAATCATAGCCAGGGCATCACCTGGCTCTCCAGCCTTGTCTTCATGAAGCTTCTCTGCAATGGCCTCCTCCAGGTGCCGATGCAGTTGGTTGCGAGCCCGAATGCCCTGATGCATGAGAGAGGGGAGGTGGGGCAGGAAGCCTGAGCAGGCCAGGCCTGGGTACCTACCCCCCAAATCTTCCCAGGGCTGCTCTGGCTCTGCCGAATTCCTGATGTTAACAGTTTCCCAGCTTAGCTCCATGCCTGATACATAGTAGGGGCTCAATAAATGCTCAGGAATTTGTTCACTCATTCTACACACCATTCTCTCCTGATTATCACGAGCCCCCTTTGAGGCAGGCAAACAGTTGCTGTCATCTTGAGGGGAGGATGCTGAGGCTCAGAGGGGTCAAGGGATTGCCCAGAGTCACACAGCTATCAGTGCCTATACCAGGCACAAAGTCATAGGGGTAGAGTCAGCCCATGGCCCTTCCCCTGTACTGGGCTCAGGCAGGAACAGTGGGCACCAGTACAGAGAACACCTTCATGTACCCAGAAAAGTTCTGGCTTAGAGGACACAACTGGATGTTTCAAGCATTAACCTCTGCAAGGGGGTAGGCAAGAGGGCCCGGATGCCCCTCCACAGTTCAGGGATCGTGCAAGCACAGCAAAAGCATTTGAGCACTTGAGCTTTCTTAGCCAGAAGAGATGAGGTTCAAATTCTGCCCCTACTAGCCGCATGATCTTAGGTAAGTCATTGAACCTCTCTGAGCTTCAATGTCTTCATCAATAAAATGAGAATAGTATTTTGCAGGCTGAGAGGATTAAATCAGGAAAAGTATCCACGGTGATCCGCTCACATAATGCTCCTTGATAAATATTATTTTTATTCAGGTAACTGAAAACGAGTGCATCGGCACAATGAGAAGCCCCCACTCAGGTGGCAAAGAAAGGAAGAACGAGGTTTCCTAGCTGCTCTCTGGGCCCCGCCCACCGCTCTGCAGTCTGAAGAGGCTGGGATTCTCTGGTCGGGAAACTAGCGGGCCAGGGGCCACGGGCGGGGAGCGGGCACCCACGACCTCTCCAACACAGGGCTGGCGCCGGGCCGGGCCGGGGACATGTCTGCAGCCCTGATGCTCCCATCCGTTCCGCAGCCACCCGGGTTTCCAAAGGGGCGTCAGAGGCTGGGCCATGGGGCTGCTCCGGGCAGGGGCTGGGCAGACTGACCGATCGCCTGCCACCGAGACCCAAAGTCAGGAGGCCCGCGGCTGCTGGGGCCGGGCATGTCGCATCAGACGCGGCCCAGAAAGGATGTGGGGCGCAGCGTAGCACCACGCTGCCTCCCCTCCCTGGCCATGCCTCGATCCCCCAGCAGGGGAGACTCGTCGGGCTCTCCGGGGGGAGCCTCGTCTTGGGCTGCGAGACCCGCCCACGCTGGGGAGCCCCGAGCGTAAGGTCTGGGGCGGGGGGGGCGGGGCAGTACCTTGCGCAGGCCGCTGAAGGGCACGTCCAGGGGCAGCGAGAAGAGATTCTCCACGAACTGCTGGAAAGTCCGGGCGAGCTCCGCGCACTGCGCCTCGTCCAGCCGGAGCCCTAGTAGGATGCGCGCGGCCATGCGGAAGGTGAGGGCTTTGGCGGCCTCGAAGACCGCGACGGGCCCGCGCGCGGCGCACCAGGAGCGCACCTCCTGCCGCAGCGCCCCCTGCAGGCGAGGCACATAACGCTCCAGCGCCGCGCGGCTGAACACCTGGGCCAGCATCTGTGGAGAGCGTGAGGGGTCAGCCCTGGCCGCGGTCCAGCCCCCTCTGCAAGCTTGGCGATTCCAGAGGAGCCAGGAGGTCAATTTTGGGCACTTCCTCCTCTTCTAAGTGGCGGCCGGGACCTAAACATGTTGGCTTTTAAACTAGACATTTCCTTTAGTTTTTCTCTGATGTGCACAGCCCCTCCCATCCAGCCAGGTTCTAGCTGCCTCCTCCTCCAGGAAGTCAACGCTAATCCCTCGCCAAGTTCTCAACGCTTCTGGTATCAGAGTTACAAACGATCAGAGATGAAAAGACATTTAAGTCCCAGTCCTGGCTGTATAAACCGAAGCCGGAGAAGGTAAGGGACTGGTCCAAGGCCACCTGCTCCTTAGCCAGGGCGTCCTGGTCAGGTTCACAGTGCAGCCCTAACACCTAAGTCCGGCCTGACGCACAGCAGGTGGCCGCGAACCGCGGGTCTGACGCCCCGACAGCCCCTTCTCTGGCTTTGGCTCACCTTGCGCCGCTGCCGGTGAGGCTCGCCGACCGCTCCGAGCAGTGTGTGAGAGCCCAGGAGGATGTGAGCGCTCTGCGGCCACTGGCTGCGCACGAGGCGGTGCTCGCCCAGCAGGATCGTGCGCACGTTCTCTGCGCCGCTCACGCGGATCACCGGCCTGCCCAGCAGGTGCGTCTTAAACACTGTTCCGTAGCGCTCCCGGCGGGAGCTGTGGAAGCGGGAGCCCTGCGATCAAGGAGCGGCGACACGGGCTGGGGCCGTGGGGATCTGGCCACCCAACTGCCCCTGGATAACCAACCACTCTGCTCCAGACTGGCGCGTTACTCTACAAAAGTCTTGAATGAGCCTCACGACTGCCCTATGGGAATGTAGATGCCCCTGTTCCCATTGGTGAGGTAAAGCAACGGGCTCAGGATGGGGATGGAGCGCCCAAGGGCTCACGGCTGAGACGCACCCCTGCCTCCAGGTTCTATGCTTACAGGATAGAGGGTGACAGGCTCCTCTGACTCCTTCCTGGAGCCCCTACGTTCAGCCCCACGTTGTGCTGGGTGGGACGTGTTTAAATCACGCTGGGGAGTACTCCGGTGACAGCCTATCCTTTCGGGGGAACAGCTGGGCAAAGGAGAGGGCAGTGTATGCTCCCAAAGGTCCCAGGCGCAGGAAGACAGGCTGCGAATCCTGGGAGCACTGAGAGAGGGGAGGGTCCAGTGGGAGCCAGGGAAGAAGGGGGCATATCGGGGTGCGAGAACGACGGGCTGCTCACCTGAACTAACCAATGCAGCGTTTCCCCGAAGAAGGGCCAGCCCATGGAGCCCTTGGGTAGAGGCAGGGCGGAGGCTCGGTCTCGGCTTAGCGTCCAGCGGAGGGTCCAGAGGGTCTGGGCCAGGCTGAGCAGCAGACCAGCGCACAGAAGGCCGATGCCCGCCGCCCCCAGCACTGACAGGCAGCTCAGCCCGCAGGGGAACATAGCGAGTCTGCGGGGGCCAGGCCGCTCCGAGTGAAAGGGACAGCGAAAGCTCGGGCGCGAGCAGAGCACCGTGCTCACCTGGGGCTTGGGGGCCAAAACTGAGGGTTATAAAATCGGAGGAGGACTTCGCTCTTCAAGTAGACAGGCAGTGAAGACAGCAGTGACCACACACCCTTGGGGAACGTGCCCGACTCGAGGCCGGCGCTCACAGGACATTCCCTAGCGGGGGTGCCGGTGGCCTCGGGGCGCTCCCGCCGCCTCCCGAGGCCAGCACGCCGTTGACTGAAGCGGCGAAGGCGGGTGTTGCCAACCTGGGCTGCAATCACCGGGGCTGTAGACCCCCACCCCACTTCTCTCTCTCCTCCAGTCTGTTAACCCTTCTCCGCCCATCACAGACACATTTATATAGACACTGGCTCCCTCCCTACCGACTAATCCCGATTCACAGGGACAAGCCCATGCATATTTAAAGCGCTCCACAGGCTTAGGACTAGAGGCGGTGGGCAGCGGTGCCGTGGTGCGTTCACCAGGGGGCTGGGGCAGGGCGTGGCAGCCACCCGGTGTTACAGGCTGCTCTCCAAGCTGACCCCAGGGCGGGGCCTGCTGGTTCTCTCCAGAACTTCCCAGTTCAATGCAGGAGCTCAGCGGTGGGTAAACTGAGAGCATGAGCAAACGCGCATTCTCTCTGGGGTCCCCACCCTGGAGTTTCTAGATACCCTTTTCCCTCCCAGCGCTCCACGGCTAAGGAATGGGGTTTCTCCTATTTGTGTCTTTTTCGGGGACATTGCAGTCTTCCACGCCTGCCTCTGCATCATCGCAAGCGCCTACAAGGAGAGCCAGGGTCGAGATGCCTCGACATCCCCCGCCCCTGCTCGGTCTCTGATTTACCACTTTAGGAATCCTTCAAAATGGTAGTGTCATCGCTGCCCAAAGCCCGCGAGAAGCAGATATCCCCAGGCACATTTCGGGTCTCAAGGACCGAATTCACAAGTTGAATTCACAGGATTGCTTATCCGGCTTTTTGCGACGCCTCTAAGGGCTCCAAATGCTCCAGGACTCGCGGGTCACTGTTCCTACAGCGCAACCAGAAGGATGGGGACGTAAAGTGCAGGGTCCTTGTATTATTGAGAAGGTAAAGACCCACAGTGGTTTGCTCCAAAAAAAAATGCAAAGGCGGTGTCTCTGGGAAGTCTGGTGAAAGCGTGTGTGTGGGGGAAAGGGTGGTGGTGAACAAGCAGGTCCAGAGTGCCCTGGCGGGCTGGGAAAGGCACAGGAGAGGCCATCACCTACTAGTCTTCAAAGAGAGCTGTTCACCGCTCCTCTTGGAACTTGTTAAGAATTACCATCTTTTCCATGGAATAGTTTTTAAAGTGTTAAATACCTTAGGAGAAAAGATGGTCAAGAGAATAAATATTTATTTTGTGTTGGTGGCAGCTCCCATTCCAATAACTAGGGAATAATACCCTTTCTGAAGTAGTTTTAAATCAGGAAACTGAATAGATATAACAGCAACTCATTTTCAACAACTTGCTCAACCTTTTTAATATTTCATCACAAATCAAGAAATGTACATATAATTCTTTACACTTATTTTACAAAGTCAAGGATAATTTTCTAACAGGCATGAATCCCGAAAATGCAAAAGGAATATTCAGTATAAATACAACAAAGAAAAAGTAAGGATCAGACTGAAGTTACCATTTGGATCAAGTAGTCTACATGAAGGAAAATGTACATTCATTTTAGGTTTTCCAGAGTTCATTTGGTTTGGCTTGTTTCCACAGTGAGGATATGGTACTGAGATCTGCTATTTGGAGAAAGTAACCTGACTCCTGTGGTAACTTGTGTGTGTAGGAATTTATCTACCCTCACACAAGCTGCACCTGAAGTGGTTAGCCCCACTTAGTTCCTGTCTTCCCTTTTAACTTGAACCAAACCAAACCAAATACATTCTAGAATGGGTTCAGCTACAAACAATATAGATAGAAATATAACCCTTCTGAACAGAAATAATATTAAATCTTTAGATAATCCAAACACCTTGTCTTCATATTCAGAACGATTAGGTGAAACCACCCAAAGAGAACAAATAATTTACATTCTTACTGAGTTAAATCAAGTTTGAGTTCAGGGACCTTTAAAATTTTTGACCTTTGTCTATCTCCCCCCAGCAGAATTACAAAATTTTTATCTACTTAAACCACATCAAGGTAAAAGTAAAAGCTAAAAATGAGAAAATGACAGTAAAATACTTCCATATCAGACATGATTGCATTCCAAAACCAGATACTGATGAAAAAAGAAAAAAAATTCAAGTCTGAATTAAATAAAATACTTATATAGAGAGTCATAAGTTTTTCTAACATATTTACAATCAATTTCATATACAATTTTTACTTGATTTTATATATTTTTAAAAGTGAAAAATTAATCACATTTTCCATATATAAAATAGAATTATTTAAAAATTCATACAAATGATATTCTTGTTTAAGCGCTCATCAGTTTCTCTTTTCTATTATATTTTTTAATTTTACAAACAAATTACTGTTATAACCAGAGTCTGTTAGAATTCAGCATTGAGTCATAAATTTGATGTCACTGAGTGCAAGCGATGTGAAGTCTATGTGTGATGGGACATACCATTCACCAAACTTCTCAGCTGTTTCATGACTGTCTCTATCAACTTCTGTTTGTCTCGATCATTCTTCCTGAACTGAGCGAATATGTTGTTCTTTTTGCTAGTATCCTTCATCCTAGAAATATATGTGAATGAAGAGCTCAGTAAAACGAAATCAATAGCTACACCATCACAAGTAAAATATCTTGCTCTGAATTATATCACACTAACCCTATGCTTTAAATATATATTTCAAAGGAAATAGGTACTAATAAAATTATGGAAATAGCAACCACATAAAAAATTAGCAGCTTTACATTCTATATAAAGTGATGTTTTTGCATTAGTATGTAAATCTAAAGTATGTTTTCTAATATTATACTATTTTCTAGTATCATTCCATAAAGTATGCTAAAATACATACCCCTCTACGAACTCTGCAAATCACATTCATAGCAAGACAAAGTGAAAGGAAAAATGACATTAGAAAATTTAAAGCAGCAATTTTTTGTCCTCAGTGGTGTTTCATAGTATTGTAAAATAAATTTATTTATTTTAAACAGTTGCTTTTTTTCTCAAATACACCACAGATATTTTGAAATGTGGGAAAATGATGTACACTTATAATTCAAAAATCAAAAATTTTAATAGTGATATTTAAAATGAAATATGATTATGTAAAAAGAAAAAGTGCCTCATAATCTGAAGGAAAAGTAACCTAGACTTGTTATTTTCAATTGGACAAGATGCACCAGTAAATGTCCTATTACTTCAGTTTTTACTATAATATTTTTCAAATCACATACTTCTCTATGTACAAAGGATCCAAGTCCATAATGGTAGGATTTTGATAGCACACATTCCAATTCCTAGCCAGTTTACAAAATACTTTCTTTCCTATGTTTATAGTATTTTTCAAAAATAGTTCCACTTCTCACTTGTCTCCAGTAAACCTATTTCTAAGACCAATTAAGCCTGCTATTAAGTATACAACAAGACAATGTTTTGTTGATATCAGCATAAGTAGCAATCTCATGAAACTACACCAATACTGAAGGGCAAGAAAGAAGCTTATGTTTTGGTCATTAAAATTAACTGAGCTTTTAAGCTGCCTTTAGACATTTCTCTTTTGATGAAAAATCACTAGGTTCTTCAATGATCACCAAATCACAAAATGCTAAAATGTTATACAAAAAAGTTTTCAGAATATACTCACTTCTCCAAAAGAGTAAGGGCTGTATTTGGATTCACCCGGAGGTACTTAGAAGCTGGCTGTCCATAATCAGCTAGATAAGTAGACCAATCCCAAACCATAAACAAGTCAAGGAGCTGAAGAAGATGGGGAAAATGTTAAAGCAACTTTTGACTATTTACCTGCAGCTAATACATAAAGTATATGCCATTCTTGATCCATTTTAATATGACCTGCTTCTTAGACAAAAGAGAATAAACTTAATCAAACTTCATTGACTATATTTTATAACTTTATACTTTATCTTTTTACTTTGGAAGTTACTAAAATTGTCAGAGGTTGCTTTTCTAATAAAATACTTGATAGCATTTTCAAATAACTGTAAAATAACGAAAACACTCAATATAATTATATGAACACTTGCACTGAGGTAGAGATTTAATCTTTATACATTATGCAGATCATGCTGAAATTTAATTAGTAAAGGTTGGTGCTACTAACTGAAGAACTTTACAGAACTTAAATTGAACCTTTTCTCTTAGAGGTTAAGTATGTTTACCTTTCTAAGAAGCCATTTGCACCTAGATTTTCCCAAAGTAATTTAAACCAAAAGCTCAGATAATCTCAATTAAGTGCATTAAACAACCTCTGCTGGATTCTCCCTGGTGATAGATCCTCCGTTGTATTATGAAATGAGGGCTTCAGGACTCAGCATGTTAACTCTAAGCGATCATTTTGTATAAACAAACAACAAAAAAGAAACCCTCTTGTTTTCCGTAGTGTTTTAAAATTGACTATTTGCTTTATAATCTCCAGTTAGAATTGTTGTCAAATATGGAAGTAATCTTTTAAAAGCAATGCCATGCCTAAACCAAAGCACCAAACTCCTTATCCAACTTTAAAACCCTAATCCCCTTTAAGCCATTTAAAACCAACTTCCTATCCCCATTTGAATTGTTTCAGAAAGCTAAATGCTTTACTTACTACCTTCCTTCAGTTTTTATATTATTCTTTTCTTTCTTGTTTTAACTCACTTTATACATAAAAAGTATATTGCTTTTGCTTTCAAATGAAGGAAGTACTTGCATTTACTCATAGGATATGCGAGCCAACCCACTGTGAGAGAGAGAAAAAAGTCTGGGGATATTAAAACCTAAAGAAAGGTTATAAGAAACTAACTCTTCATTAGGAAGGTAATGGACTTGTCTCTTTTCCCATCCAACATACTGCTATTAATAGAGAATTTCTTGTAAAAGGAGAAAAATTCTATCATGAAAATGTTAACTACTAATATGGAAAAGCCATTCTATTTTCTTTTAGACAACTGTCTAGGCCATACCAAAATTTAATACACTGAAACTACATTGACACGATGTTAAAAGAATATACTATCTAAAAAGAAGAAAAAGAAACTTATTTAAAGTTCTGAGTAATTTTTGACTATTGCAGCAAATACATTTTTGTCTCCTTTCACACACTCCTATGGTAAAAATGTAAATTGGTTTAACTTCTCTGGAATGTGATTTTGCAATATATGTTTAAGAACCTTATAAAAATGGCTATTCTCTGACTTAGTAATCATACTTCTAGGAATCTAATTTAAGGAAACAATAATAAAGGTGAACAAAAATTTATGAGCAAAGATATTAATCTCAAAAATGTTACTTGTGTTATCAAAAATCTCAAGGAAAAAAACAACCTAAAAATAGCCTAAATCGCAAAATTAAGAGAATGATTAAGCAGTGTGGTATATCTATAAGACAAATATCATGTGGTTATTAAAACTGACGTCTACACGGAATTTTAAATAGCTTGGGAAGATGCTCATGATAAATGTTGCTACTAAAATTACAGAAAAAAACCATTAAAAAAGAATGGAAGAAAATTTGAGAAAATATTAAGAATGGCTGTTATTTGTGTGATGGGATTATGAGTAATTTACAGAATGTTACTATCTTCTACATTTCCATAATATTCCACAATATTATGAAACTCTAGAGTTAGAGTTGTTAACAAAAGCCTCATTTTGAAGGATTCTTCTTTCAGGTCATGTATGTGTTTGCACAAGTGTGTGTAAGCATGCGCACAGTTAGCAGAAAGTAACACTTAACTGTATACTAGCTGTAATCTCCCTTTCTTTCCAAAAGGCAATGGCAACATGACCTTTGGGATTTGCGAGAGGAAGAGGCTTTCAAATAAGTCTGTTTTTCTCTTGCCCCCAGGTGTGAAAGGAGGAGCCCTCTTAATTAATTTAAACCCTACACCAACTCCCAACTGGTTCTTTTGCACCACAAAAACAGACTTTCCTAGATAAAAAAAACATTATGCTTACCATTTTCACATACTGTCAGACTCATACACAAATGTCTCATCTTTAGAAATTACAGGAATCACAAAATTTAAACTACATACCCACATGTAGACAAATCTAATCTACATGAATTCAAACTTATATTAATACTTTATAGAAATACATATTGTGCAAAATTAACTTATAGGTATCTGTGGAAATCTGCATATATTTACACACTAATGGCTAAGGAATACATCAGCAATGTGGATTAAAGGTCCAAGGATCTAGATAACATTCATTTATTCATTCAATATAGACTGCCCACCTATAACTAGCTAGCCTCTGTACTAAGCACCAGAGACACAGTATTGAACAAGACAAAGTCTCTATTTTAAAAAAAAGTTTACATTATAAGTAAGGAAAATAGAGAGGAAATTATAAGGAAACAAATAATATTTTGAAGTTAACATCAAGCAAGTAGAAATCACACAGAATCTCTGTAATTTAAACTACAGTAACACATGAGGAAATTATCAATATAATATTATGTAAGGTAGAAACTACTGATTTATGTAGGAGCTAGTTACTACTTATAATTCTCAGTCCATGAATCCAGTGGCTGTAAACTTGAGCATTTTTAGTGTCTACACCCCAAAGAATACATGGATATAGGTAGAGAGGAAATATGGGGCCAATGAGCATGCTGATCTTATATTCTGATTTCTTATTTCCATGTGTGTAAAGATCTTTCAAATGCATAATACTACATTTGACAAGTAAGTAGAAACAAACTTCACAAATCTAGGAAGGAAAACTTGTGTGTTCAACAGAGTATAACTACTCAGTGGATACTTAAGAAAAAAACTGACTGATTGATGATGGCAGATAACTATTTCAAGTTTACTTGGGAGCTTTTTTTTAGGCTTTGTGAATACAAAACATGAGCACCCTACAGACTACTTTGATTTTATGCTGACAGCTCTCTGCAACAGGCCAATGTTGGCCTGCAGGCAAACTAGGACTGTGAATGCAGTCAACTGACTTGTCTCCACCTCTCTTAGGAGCACTATTAAAGACGACGGATTCCTTCACAATGAAGCACTGGGTCTAATGTTGAATGCGTTCAACGTTCTTCCTAAACAAAGAAACCTAATATTTCTGAATGGTCTACCAGTATCCCTTATTCATAACCATTATTCAGTCCTTTTTCACTTTTTAAAAGTACAGTTTTATTTTAGTGAAAGATGTGCCACACAACTAGGACGTTATTTTTGGGTTCTACCTAACACTATGCCAGGCCAGATTTATGGACTGAGCCCATTTCCATAGGCTGCTTGTTCACGCCTGTTTTGACCAAGATACATGATCTCTGGTCTCTGGGATGGTTTAAAAAGAATCTGACTGCTCTGGAGCCAGAGTGTGACAAGAAGGGATGAGAGGAAACTGGAGTGATGACAGGTACAACAACTGACACTCACCTTCACTCCACAGAAAGTCACTGCCTTGGGGACTGCCTCTCACATTCAGTCAAGTTTCACAGGATGCATTATGTCCTTACTATTAAAACCTAAATTATGGAAACCTCACTTCTATCTCAAGTTTTGTTTCCTTCATGTGGCAATACATAAGTAATATATTTGTTAATCACACAAAATCTGTCTTGTAAACAAACAGTAAGACATAGTCTCAACAGATGAATTTATTAGTTAACACATACCTGAATTTCAAAGATGTAGATCAACTATGAACAAAAACAAAAATCTCCCCTAGATTATCCAAAAGCAATTTTACAATTACTTATTAAAGGATAAAATCAGGCATATTATAATGAAATTGGTATTAAGTTCTATAAATGGGTTGTTCCAATAGTCAAGTAAAATAATTCCACCTTAAATCCTTTTGGGAAGTAAAATATGGATCATATAAAAATGAACAGCAAAATAATATGCCTCAGTTCTATCTCATCATGATTTATGATTATCTAAAATTAGAATCCTAAGTTTTTTTTAATCAAGGATTAAAAATACCCTTCATAACTAATCTGATAACATACAGTAGATTTATGCCAATATTTGTGAGTTATAAGTTTCACTTCCTTAGCGTTCCCTGTGTGTGTCCAACAAACAAAAAGTTTCAGCTTAAGAAAGAAATGGTTGCATGGGTGGTCCCATTTATATGCTCAAAATAGTTGAATCACTTTAGAATCACTGAAGAATTTGTCTGTGTCATCACATTTAGTTTGCTGACAGTTTCCCATCCCAAGTCTCACTCCAGATCGACACCCAAGAAACTGGAGGGTCTCAGACCTGTTGAGATCACTTTGTGCAAATGACACAATGAATCTAGGCCGACTTAAAACCATTCTATGGAACTCAAAGTGACTTTCTGCCTTTGTAAAAGTGAACCCAGAGTGCCAGGTCATTTTTTTCTTGAATCTGGTTTAGCTTTCTTTGTTTTGGGTCTTTTGGGTCTTGCTTTTGAAGCACCTCAGGGGCAGTGACCCAAGACAGAAGATAAATAAAGTTAAGCCAACCTCAAGAGAAAAGCAATTGGGGATACCAGGTTTACTTTTGTAAATGCGAACAGTGACCTGGGGGCTCAGGGTCAACCTTAGTCCCCCAAAGTCCCTTTTCCAAACACCAAATCCACCTGGGACCTCAGAGTTGCTTTGCAGATTCCAAAAGTAAACCAGGAGATCATTTTTCCTTTGCCTCTGAAAAACAAAGCTAAAGCAAGCGTTCCTAGAGTGCTTCTGAGATTTAAACAACAAAAAACCTAAACTATAATACAGCTTTAAGGAAGAAATATGAGTCATTAGGCACTGGAGATTCAAGAAAAATAGGTCTTAATAAATTATCCACAATGGAGAAAATACAAGTTCTTTTTCTAAATAGATGTTGAAATCAAATGACGGGCTCCATATGATTTTTAAAACACTTGGTTTTACCCCCTTTCCAGCTTTCTGAAAACACATTTGTAAACTTCACATGCAGCCCCCAAAAGAATTTTAAGTAGCAGCCAGTAAAGGGCTAGGGCAAAACAACAAAGAAGCAGTACTGTGTTTCCACCTACCTCACTTTTTGCCCTTACGCTGCTTTTCGGCTCTCTGATACACCTGATTGGTAACCCATGCCCACCCTCTCCAAATGTCCCATCTACCAAACTTGCTCTCTGCCAGCCTATGCAAGGACCAGGGGTGAGCTTTGAGCACACTGTGCGGCAGGGGTTGTTTAAAAGCATTGGTCCCTTCAAATCACTTCACTCAAGGGAACTGTACAAGTAGCAGAATGTTCTTAAAGAATTTTTGATGTTAAACTCTGTAGTAGTCCTAGATGAATGACTACTAGATGGGTTTGCAATTTGGGGGGAAAACAGGCAAAAAGTAGAATTTACATAGTTAGATTTATATGCATCTGTAGTTGCTTTATCATGACTTTCTGGTCACCATCATGGCTAAAATAGCACAGACATATATGTCATTCTCAGGAACAATAATGTTTAACTCCTGTTTTCAGTTCTGGAGATTACCTCAGTATCTCTAAATATGCTTATTTTTCTAATTTTTTTTTTTTTATCATCTTGCAGCTATCACATATAAGGGTTTATCTTACTGATATCACCTTCCTATTTTTGGTAGCTATTACAATTTTTCTCTATTTTTGCTTATAAACTTTAATATAATTAAACTTCTATTTCTTGTTATACCTTTACAAATTTTTTGAAAAACATCTTTGAGATATATTTCACATACCATACAATTCTTCCTTTTAAAATACAGGTATGAATTAATGGTTTTGAGTTTATTCACAGAGTTGTGCATCATTTTAGGACATTTTTGTCACCCAAAACAATCCTATACCCATAAGCAGTCACTCCCCAAATAGGGGTCATATAACACAGTCTTTTGTAACTGGCTTCTTTCACTTAGCATAACATTTTCAAGGTTCGCTCATGTTGTACTGTTTATCAGTACTTCCTTTTATTGCCAAATAATATTCCATTGTGTAGAGAAACCACATTTAGTTTATCCATTCATCAGTTAATGAACATTTGGGGTTATTTCCATTTTTTGGCTATTATAAATAGTGCTGCTATGAACATTCCATACAAGTTTTTGTAGGAAAATGTTTTTATTCCTCTTGAGTATATAACTGGGAGTATAATTTGTTATATAAACTTTTAAGAGTATCTTTCGACTTTCCACTTAGTAATATAAGAATATTAGTACCTTATATAGTTGAGTTTTTAAATAATTCTTTTGGCAACTGGGGTTTAAAATATTTATGTATTTGAACCCAAATAACAATAGGTATTTAAAGTTTCCTAAAAGTTCTTTATGAATGCAGAAAGGTGTTAATAAATTAACAAGAATTTTTTTATCCTCTATTTCCAAAAGACAAAATCCCTACAATTATCCAAAATAGGTAAAAAACAAACAAACAAACAAACAAACACTTCAGATAATACCTTCAAGTAGATTTACCTCAAATACAGTAGATCCTTGAACAACATGGTTTGAAATGCATGGGTCTACTTATATGAGGATTTTTCCCCAATAAATACTGTAAATATAGTTTCTCCTATGACTTTCTTAACATTTTCTATTCTTTATTGTAAGCACACAATATATAACATATATAACATACAAAATGTGTTAATGAAATGTTTATGCTACCTACCTATTGGTAAGGTTTTCCAGTCAACAGTAGGCTATGAGTAGTTAAATTTTTAGAAAGTCAAAAAATATACTCAGATTTTTGACTGTGCTGGGGGGTCACATAATCCCCATGTTGTTCAAGGGTCAACTGTAGCTGAGTGAGATTTGGGTTTTTATAATACCTTTACATACATAAATGGCTTGTTTTCCTTTAGTCGTGAGAGTACCTGGCTCAGCTTCCTGATATTGTAAAATGCATCATACACTCAGTGGTAGCACTTACCTAATTACCCAAACCAGAAATCTGGATTCAGTTGTGTTGAATCTTCTCTCCCACAACTCCTGCATCTAATTTACTGCCAGGTTTTGTCAACATTTAGCCTCTTAAGTGTTTCTTGAATCGACTTGCTTCCTACTTTCCATCCCTAGTACTGTCTTGGTTCAGGTGTCATAAATTCTCCCCTGCGCCTTTTGTCTTGCCTATCTCCTTTGCCTCTCTCTTCTAATATCCCAGATTATATCAACCTTCATGCCACTGCTGGAGAGATCCAGCTAAAATACACATCCAATCACACCATTCACTTGCTTAAAACCGTCAGTGGCTTCCTTACTCCACAAGATAAAGTTTAAATTCTTTAACATGATATGCAAAACTGTCTTGCACCTGATCCAGTTCAACCTTTTTTTGACTTCCTCTCCTGCCTTTTAATTAATTTAAGCTCCTAAAGAAGAAAATCTCATAGTTCTCCTATAAACTATGATGACCCCCCCAGGACATTTATAATTTCCTTCTCGAAAGGAGTCCCCTTCTCCTCCTTCACCCAGGTAACTTATTCCATAAAATCCACGTCTAGATTCACCTTTCTCAGGAGGCCTCCCCAGGCTACTTGGTTGGGTTAGTCGTTCTTTCACACCCTCTACATATCTCTTTCACTGTATTTTTCACAGTATATTGACATCATGGATTAACATGTCTGTCTACCTAATAAGGAATCAAATATTAATTAATTCTTTGTGTAGTTGGGTACCTCATGGTTACCTCAGCACTATCTCCTTCCAATATCCCAAGAGCCAAAGTGCCATTTCTTCCTCCTAAAAATGTACTTTGTAAGTGCTTTGAAACTGGTGACTTATTTCACTTAATATCTGCATCTTCATATTGGTCCAGGACCTGGTATATAGTAGGCACCAAGTAAATGTATGTTAAGATGAAGTGCATAGGTTACTTTCTTTTTAATTAGTTTCAAGTATATTGGTTAGACATTCATATAGTTTATAAAACGGTCCCCCAATTGCTCCTTCTCTCCTCTGATTTTCCACCTAGCCAATATATTGATGCTAACTACATTTCCTATGTCATGTTCCCCATCCCCATGACCATCTATTAACTACTAATTTGTACTTCTTTATGCATAGGTTACTTTTTGACACAGAATTTTATGTCTACATTGAACCCATATCTTATACTAATAAGATGGCTATGTTGTTACTTGATTTACATTTAAACTATTAATAAAGACATCTCTAAATTTATAGTAATATCTTCTTATTATTTGGAAAGCCAGACTATAGTCCATTTTATTGACTGATTTAATTTGTGCTATAGAATATTTCATAACCAAAGTTCTGCTGTTGAGATCACCTTTTGTAAACCAGTGGTGCCACCATCTAATATGCTAAACAAATATTCCCGAGTCATACATTTAAATATTCTGTCCAGATTCATTACATCATCTGCCGCACTTATATAAAAGGTAGTTATGTAATGACTTTGCCAATGAAGCTCAGACTTCCAATATTAAGGACATCAAACCTTGAAACTCATGATCATGAGAGGTGTCTACTAGACTTTCAATTCTCTCTGATGAGTCATTTTGTTTCACTGAAGCAATAAAAAAATCAGATCTACTTACATGAACTGACTTTGGAAGGATTCAAACAATAAAGAAAGACAATATGGATTAGCTAATGAAAAAAATTGTACACCAACATGTCTATATTCCTGGATATAGCAGTTGCTTGGATGAAGGAAGCCAGACTATACTGGGGTTTCTTTACTTATTCCTTTACAGTACAATTATTAAGAAGAAAAAGAGAGAGGAAATAACCACTTCTTAAAAATTTGTAAAAATCTAAGTGGATATTCCTCTCCTCCCAGGGCTGTGATTTAAAATAAGGCAAATGAAAACTTGGTGAACCTAATATCTGGATTAATTTAGTCTCCAATAAAATCAGTCACATATTTTACTCTAAAATTTTAGTAAGTCAAATAATATAAATTAGTTATAATTTGCCATTGTTTATAAACATTGACTTCTGGCTTTTGAAAAAACAAAGCTAAATTAAAATTATAACTAAATATATGACCCCCAGAGGATTTTATCATTTTTTGAAATAAAACTCAGGCCATTTGATATAAGTGAAACGAACCAAAGCCATTAAATCCTAGTTGCCTCAAGAGTAAAAGGGGGATAGTTTCTCTGGTAATACCTTAGCAGGCAGTGACTAAGGTATAAACCTCAGTTCTAGTTCTTAAAGAAATCTTTGGTTGAGTAAGGAACTGAATTTCTGATACATATCCCATTTGTTTGGCTTTCTAGAGATAAGGCCTCAGTTTTATGTCCTAGAATATAAATACAGACCTTTTACCATTTGCCTTGGATTCCCAAAGGAAAGCAGTTAGTTAGACTACCATACTTAACATGATGAAAATAAGAACCTTTGTGGTCTCTATGAAATACAATCATATTACAATATCTTGGTGACTATTTGCATTTAGTGGGGTTTGCATCCTTACTCATTTCATTTCTTTCTAATCTTAGATTTTGTAATCCTTACTCAAACAATTTTAAAGATACATATTTAGTTTACTTTTCTGGAACCCGAAAGGCACTTCTCTTACTCCAGACAATTTATTAACCTCTAATTATGGAGTTACTTGCAGATCTGATTTTATATGTAATTACTTTTTGTCAGGTATAATAATTTGCATGATAAACATGTCAGACTACTTGCTGCTTAGTTTGTTTCAACTGCTAAATTTGGTTTTCCTACAGCCTCAAGGCATAATTAAATATAAAAAAGAGGGCAGTTATCAAACTTGACTAAAGCTGATTCACTAAGGTAGGAAGGAGTACATAGCTTGTAGCCTTGGCTTCCTTCAGAGCCTTGAGTGCTTAGTTAGTAACATTTCTGGGACAAGGTAACAGTAACAACACTGTGACATTCTAGCTAATTTAATATCCACATGAACTTAAAAATGGACAATAGATAAACAGGATGCAACTTAGTTAAGAACCAGCCATTGGAAAAGAGCTACTGGCATCACACCTTCACTACAGGTTATAGCAGTCAAATACAAAAAGAGAAACTACATAAAAACAGCAGGGAAGGACTTATTTTCCCGGGAAGACAAATAAAGCCAGTGGAATTAAGCAGATTGTGACCTAAGTCCTACAACGCTTGCATGAGGTGAATCTGAACTAGAGGAGTGCAAAAGGAAATCCCTACCTGACCTCCAGATAACCTAAACAGGAAATTAGGATATTTCTAAGCAAAATAGGCTGTGTCATCCTGCTAAGATAATTGTTTCCATTGATACTTTTCATAAACATCTTACATTAGGCCACCAGAAAAAAACTCAAGCCATAGCATCTCTTCTTTGTAACACATGAAACAGAACCTGGACCAGTGCCTTCAACACAGTTGAGGAGGTAAAATTTGTTGATAATTAGGACAAAGAATGGAAGAGAGGGATAACAAACAGGTAAGAAAGTTGGAAGCATTTTTTAAGTACTTACGGGTTAGTTGAATATAAATTATTAGCAGAATATGGGGTAATTAAGAGAGTATTCAGTGATTTAAAGGAAATACTCAAATATTGCAATTTAAAATGAGTTAGCATTTTTTTCTCAGAATAATTTAAAAATATCTGATATTTGATTATGGTGCATCAGAATAATAGAAATCTGTATTATTCGGCTGGGAAAAATCAAGTTCCTCCAATGTCTCATCTAATCAATATTCTATAAATATTATTTGCTTACTAATTATCCCTCACTTAGATGAAAAGTGCTATTTCTTATGACACCAATAGTTATCTATACATAGGACCTATTAAACTCCCTCACAACTTAGTTTAAAAAAAAAATCAAGCTATTTTCATTTTGAATTAGTCATTTAAGGGAACTGTAAACTTTGGGTCTTGACTTCCTCTTCTGTAAAATAAAGGGACTGTGTTTGCATGTGACAAGCACTCTATTTGACATTAGCAATGAAAAAATTATGATGACCCAGTCTTTGGATACAAGGAGTTCGTAAGAGTAATAAAGAGATATTCACACAAACTTAATTATAAACTAATATGCTAATTATTTACACTGATAGAGTTATGTATAGGTTATTATTATTAGAGCAATTTTGTTTGGAAGTGAGAAGCAAACCCAAGAAGGTATCTTAGGTATTACCCAAACTGGGTTTCATAAAAGAGATGAAATCAAGGGAAGAGTAGTGGTATTTCAAGTAGATGGGACAGCATGAGAAAAGACACAAAGATGAGAGAATTGTACTTACAGGGAGCGTCATGTACTTTAGTGTTTCCAAAATGAAATATGAGACAGTAGTGCAAGACAGACTCAAGAAAGGGATAGGGGCTAGGTCATAAAAGGACATGTATGCCTGGTTTAGGAACTTGGGAAAGGTTTTAAACAAGGAAGCTCATGTGGTCAGATTCATCACTTAGATATGTAACTCTAACAGCTCTGTGAAGGACAGATTTAAGGAGAAAACACTAACGGCAGGAAAAGTAATTAGGAGACTTGTAATAACCTTGAAATACACTGGGACAGACAGGTGGGTAGCTAAGAGAGAGAGAAGAGGATGGATGGATGGATGGATAAGTAGTAGGAAGGTAGTTAAGATGGAAAGAAGAGGATGGTATAAAAATATATGAGAAAAAAATTCCTAGGACATGATGATTGATTAGATGTGGGACTCGGCAGAGTGGTGCCATCAACCAAAGTAAAGGTCACAGAAAGAAGATATCATTTGAGAATGAGGGAACAGCTTTGGCCACATAAGATGTGGGACACACATCCTGGTGGAAATGTCTACCAAGCAACTGGATGTATATCGGGGGGCAAATAGCAATTGTGCCCAGATATGATGAGAGTGTATGAGTTCACCCAGGTAAAGTGTATAGAGAATAGTGTTCTCTGGACAGAAACCTGAGGGATACCATCACTTAGGGGGTAGGAAAGAAAGCTGCAAGAGACAGAAAAAGAATGTTAGAGTATAGCCTTTGAAGAAGAGAGCATTTTAAAGAGGACATGATCAGCATTATCAAATGCAGCAGAAAGAACCAGTGGAGTAGAGGCTAAAACATCAAAGGCTTTCCCTGGTGAAATAAGAGGACAGGTGTTTAAGCAGTGTAACAACACAGAGTAGTGGGATGAGGAATGGATGATGAGGAAATAAGGATAAATCTATTATAAATCATTCTTTTAAAGAATCTGAATGCAAAGGAGAAGAGATTTGAAATAGCTAGAATGAGACTAGAGAAGATATTTTCACTCCCTTCTACCTTAATCTCCCCTCTCTTCCCCTCTCTCTCAGATAAGATGTGAACATGTTTTTAGGCTAAGATAGTAAAAGGATAAAGCAGAGGAAACAAAGTTCCATAGAAAAGATGAAGTTAAGGGCATAGAGAGCCTTGAATAAAAATGTTACCTATCATATGAGTCTGAAGGAAAGGAAATGAAGATGAGTGTGAATATAGATAAACTGATTGCAAAAAGCTGACAGTGAGAGATTGATGGTGATAAAAATGAATGAGGAGGCTCAAGAGGTTTTGGAGCTTTCACTCAAGTGGAAGAACAATGGTCTATAAACAGAAAAGGGGAACTAGGAGAAAACCAATCTCTAAATCACACTGTGAAGCATGTTGAAAGAATGTGTAGTTACCACTAGAGAGGGCTATAGGGTTAGCACTATCCTCAGAATTCTAGGCCAAGGAGGTGAAGAAACATTTTGCCCAACAGCTGAAGCTGTAGGGCCATTTACATCAGAATATAGGTGTAAGAGAGCCAGAAATAGTGAAAATATATAGTGTAAACAAATCAAGGAGTCAACAGACAGGAAAAAGGTTGGAAGGTTGGAAATAATGGATAAAAAAGTGGAAAGAGTAGAAAGAAAGTACTTAATTTTATAAGTTATCAAATATTTTAATATTCTAGAATGAGGGATGCATGGTTGGGAAGTGTCAGAAATGACCAATGTCTGACCAGGTCCAGGAAGAAGTGGTGAAGGTTGCCATGAGGTTTTCAAAAGGGCAGAGGAGCCTCTATTTAAATGCACGCTACCTCAAGAAACCTGGGGCAACAGGAACCCTGGTTAAGGGGAGGGCTTCTAGGTGTGGTTAGATTTTCTGAAGTTCCTTCCAATTTTCAAGTGTTACGATTTGATGACCATGAAAGTCATTGAATTACAGATTGAAGGTAACTGAAAGATGATCTGACATTTAAGAAAACACAGACAGTGAAAAAAAAAAGAACTACAAATTGTAAAACACTCTAAGGACTAACCTGTCACTTAACATTAAGTACTAAGCATAGTAATGTATACCTCTAAGAAGGAAGTTCAGGTAAAAAATACTATAAATGTTTAATTCTCAAATTAAATAATCCTTTCAAGAATTTCATCTTTTTGATATATATAAGTATAAACTTTCATGACGACTATATATCCACTTGGATCTTAGAGGTCAATGTTGATCTAAACGACTCTAATCTAAATTTCTGTTAATATATGGATATATGTGACAGAGTGCATCCCTTCCCAGTGCTAGCTGAATGTTAGCAGTGTTGAGTTCTCTGAGCTATCTAAATTTGATGATGGGTGGCTCGGTGGGCCACTGAGAACTTCCTGAAGTCAGGAGTATGTACATAGACCTAGTTTTTTGGGCATGTTTGTTTTCACTTTCCAACCAAGTTATGAGATCTTCAAGGGCAGGGTAATAGCTTTTACTTTTTCCTTAGGGTATGCAATAAAGGCTTGTTGAACTGAACTAACTTATGTTGCATAGAACACTTTGAGAAGCAAAGTTTAAGAATTGTGTCTTTTCTGTGACAAAACATAGCCACAAAGGAAAAGCAGAGAGATTAATGCAAAAGAAAAAGCTTTTAAATTTAAACAACTAAAAAGCTTTGTATAAATACAATTTAAAGTCTTTGGTCTTTCACACATAGATTACAGTGGATCCTGATTAACCTACTGTTAATTTTTCTTTATCTCTACTTCAGGCCATTAGTTATATTTGCGTGTAACTTGTCACTTGAACAATGCATTCCAATGAAGTACATGCAGTCTTTCCTATATTTTATAGAAAGAACTGAGTTTCATAGAGATTAATTGTCTTGTTCAAACAGATATGTAAAGTAGAATTAGAATCTAATTTCCTCAATTTATAAATTAAGTACTTGAACAACTATATTAGGATGGCCTAATTTACACAAGATTTCTTTTTATTTATATGTATAACCAATCTGCTTTCAAAAGGAATGCTTAGTAAGGTTTTTAGAACACTGTTGTTAGATTCTCACCGGATATGGCAAATATCATATAGGCAGTCTAGGGAATTTTGTTTTATATAGTAAAAACATCATAACAATAAATATGGTATTTGTGGTTATAATACTCATTCGTATATGAAATAAATCATGCATCATTGCTGTTTTTCCGACAAAGCATTTAAATATTTAAACTTCTCATAAATTATCCTCCCAACTCAAAGAAACCCATAGAAAGAGAAACATTTCCATTCAATAATGTAAAATAATTATTAGAGAAAAAATTTCTTATAAATACATAATAGAAAGTTTGGCAAAAATGTAAATTAATTTTGAGAGAAAGGATAAAGTTACCTGCTGGATAGTATCAATACTAAGATTATTATCTAATAATTTAATGAATATATAATATTTATCAAAGGCCAGAATATTACTATCCTTTATTGTTGACAGACTATTATAAAAATTTTAACATATTCCTTTCAGTGAAAAAAATAGTAAGACTATTGATAATTTAAAACATTTAAATTTGAGACTGCCTCTCTTTAATTATGTACTGGTTTATAACCCCTAGCCTGTGGAGACAAATACTTACTCCTCGTGTAACACATTGAAATTTACCTCAAAATTAATCACAGTATGAAATTGTTATTATAAATAAGGAACACTCCATATTTGCCCGAATGATCACATATATAATTTTTTCCCAATCTGTTTAATTTTGTTTATAGTTATATTGCTAACTTCAGTGCTCCTTTTAAAAAGTAATTCTGGTTAGTATATTTTTTGGAACATTAATTTGGCAATGCCCAGTAATTCCACTTCAAAAGGCCTATAGACATACTTACACAAGTATTCAATATATATGTCTAAGGATATTAACTGCAACATTATTTATATTAGAAAAACTGGAGACTCCATAATATCCAACAAGGGAGGACTTGTTTAATAAATTATGGTATATTTATACTATAGAACGTTATGAAGAAAAATAAAGCAGATCCATAACTACCAGTATAAAGTCATGTAGTGCTGCATGAAAAATGTAAATTATAACATAAATGATCCATTTCCTCCACAAAAGCAAGTAACTCTACAAGTGTGCACACAAGTGGGTACACGTCTGTGTATTTAAATATAGATTATAAAAAGTCCACAGGGAAACACACTGATGACTCTGAGAAACTAAAGAGGAGAGCTTTCTCTTTATACCCTTCTACATGTCTGATTTTTTTTTGTTTTAAATAGTGAGCAAGTGATGTCAATTTCCTGATTTGATAATTATAGATACGTATATAAAAAATTACCATGGGGGGAGCTAGGTAAAGTATACACAGGACCTGGGCCTTATTTGTAACTTCTTGTGACTATTTACTTAAAAAAAAAATACTTTAAAAATCAGTGAGCATGTACTATTTTTGTAATTATTATAGTGTTTTTTGTATTTGTTTTTTCTGGTTTTGAAAAAATCATTTTAGAGGGCAATTTTCCAAACTACAAAATAGCTCTAACCTTTTTTTCAACCTTCATTTATTCCTTCTCTAAAATTTTTCCTTTCTTTATGTAGATATAAATTTCTGACCAATATTATGTTCTTTCACTCAAAAGAGCTTCTTTTAACATTTACTGGTGATAAATTATCTCAGTTTCATTAGTCTGAGTGTTATGGATTGAATTGTGTCCCCCCAAATCTATATTTTGAAGCCCTAACTCCTAATGTAACTGTATTTGGAGACATGGCCTAACCTTTACTTAAAATAATCACGAGAATCTCTGAGTTCAAAACGTATATCAAAAACTGAAAGTATAAGCATGAATCACATATGTAGTTAAGCATGTAAATTTTAAAGTATCAGAATTATGACATTGGAACAAAAAAGAACAAAAAGGCAAAAGACATTTAGGTTCAGACTAATCCTTTATAACATAAGCTCTCCTAAAGGGCAGCATACTTTTCTAATATCTGGACCTTAAGGTAAACTTTATGAGATGTCTGGTCTTGTTATATTCAGGAATAAACCCAAATACATCTTTCTTTAAGTCTTTGGCACTTCAAATGAATTTAGGATTGTCTAAGAGAAAAAATGCTTGCTGGAGGAGCTGTGTGAACAAGCTTGTTGTCCTGCTACTATATCTAGTCAGGCATTCAAATACTACAACTTTGGCAAATCCCATTAATACTTTAAGAAGTCAAAGACTTTAAAACTTCTAAAGAAAATTCCTGTGAAGTAGACACAGGGGCAAGTTTAAGCAAGCAGAGTGTGTATACAATATAGTAACAAATATAATGCAAACAAAAGAAGATTTGTTTAATTATAGTGGAAATAACTGTTATTTAAAAGTGCCTCTTCCTCATCATAAAAGAATAAACTGGACTAGTGGCAAAAGAATTGTATGTTATGATGCCTTAAGATTAGAAACAAGACAGAATTTTCAAAGTAAAGTCTTGGCAGACACCCAGTCTCTATTGCAAGAACTACAGCCAAACAACTCCTTCATAACTTCCAGGGCTTGTTCATGTCCCTTTAGGTAGAAGTCAAAATTGTTCATTTTGAGTCAAACACAAGTGTATATTTATCAGGTTCTCTTGTCTTTCTATGATGAAGTACATCTGATCTTCCTTCCTAAACTTTGTAACCATTTGGTGGTATGGTAGAGAAGGACTATCAGACTGTAAAAATTAGGGTGGAAGTAGTAGGTGAGGAGGATAATGAGAACAAAGAGGTAGCTGCCCGGGGTACTTTCCTTATGAAGCAATACTTCTGGAAGGAATGATGGTCTTCATAGTTCACTATAGTACAGATCTGGCACACGAGCCTTGCTGTCACCCTAATGAAGAATGGTAAGTACAGACAGATGATAGATGCTGACATAATCAGTTAATGACCTCTGCAAAGCAAGCTTCACACAATTCACTAGTTTTAGCAATGAAGATTAGCTTGCCATGAAAAAGATCTCTTCCAGAAATAAACTGTACATTTTTCCTCACACTTGTTATTAAGAGAAACAGGACTCCACCCTGTTTCCTGATTCCCTACACAATAGTGTCCTCATCAATACACCCTTCAGAGACTTCAATGGCTTTCTTTTTACACTTCTCAATTCCTATCCTTTAGCCAAGACATGTTTCTGACTCTAATAGTCTCTTCTTTATAGATAATAACTAACTCATCTCTCAAACTATCTAGCTCTTATTTTATTGTCTAGTGTTTAATTCTGTTTCCCCTGTGGCTGGCTATAGTAGGCACTCAATAAACATTTTTTGAAGAAATAAATAAAGTCTATTCACACTTAATTCTTTCTTTTTATTGCAGTTTTAGAATTCCACTAACAAATGTCTATTTACACAATGCTTGTCCCAAAGGGATTTTAAAGGAACTTAAAAAAATACATGCAAGATAAACACAACTTAAAACTGAGAAAACTTAGGGCCAAGAGAAAGTGAAGGAAGGAGAACAAAGGTTAGTATATAAAATGCATGTGATGCTATCCTATATACCTAAATTTTCTAGCTCTAAAATAAAAAAGACAATATAATTAGTTGGATAACTCACAGTGTTCTTGAGATTAAACACTCGTAATTGCTAAAGATAAATTCAACTATTTCTAATACCGAAAACAGAAACTTCTGAGTCCATATGAAGAAGCCACTATGAAATACAGTGAACCATATCATCAGTAATTAAGTAATAGTAATCAATCATCTGTAGCCTAGACTACCAAAATAATTGTTTACCGTCCTTCTTCATTATAATTTTGTCCCCTTTAAATCTATTTCCTTAGAGCAGCCAGAGATATCTTTTCAAAATAAAAACCAGAGCATGATATGACCCTGCTTAAAAATCTTGAGTGGTTTCCCATCATACTTAACATCCTAAACTCCTTAACAAAGCCCTATATACATAATTTGGCTCTGGTAATATTCCCAATTCCTCTGTCAAGAATGCTATTTCACCATATCTTCCAATTTCATTCAGATATATACTCAAATGTTGCCTCCTTAAAAAGATTTTCCTTGACAACCCAATCTGAAGTGGTCCACCTCACTCCCAGTCACTACTACCACATTATCCTGTTTCATTTTTTTCACGGGTTCTAAAGCTATTTGAAATTATCACTATTTGTTATGGATCTCTTTTTAACAAAATGAGATAATGAGAGCAGGATCTTGCTTATCTTGCTCACCACGGTATTCCCAGCACCTAAAGCAGGTGTTCAATATTTGTTGAGTAAATGAAGAAATATCTGAAAATGGGGCAGCTCTTGGTGGTCTGCCTTAATCTGGACAGCTTTCAGTTTCTCAGAAAAGTAGTGGTTACATAACTGTTGTTAGGTCATATATGATGCCTCTGAGAATCTGTTGAAAACATTGGACCCTCTTCTCAGAAAAACACATACAAACAAAATTTTACACAAATCTCCTAAAACCCATCTATAGTCCCCAGGTTAGAATCCCTGCTGTAAAGGCATGTAAAAACTTTTGTGCAAAGCAATCTATGTTATAACTAATTCCTGTCCACAGAATTCAAGGCTGAGGGGGAAAAAAAATCAATAAAAAGCTGCAAATCATTCCTAACAGATTTCTCTACAAAGTAGTAGAATATAAAAGTGGTCAAATGAGTAATAGCCATAGCTAATGGCTGTTTTTTCTCCTCATATAACATATTAGATTGAGAGGCCCAGATCTGAATTTATCATGAGAGAAAAATATATGTATATATGTTGATAAAATATATAGTAAGAAAACAGATCCAAGAAGTGAGTAGTTTTATGGGTGGCCTCTTAAAAATGGCATAGACAATACTTTTGTTCTAACTAAATGAGACAGTACTGGATCAGGATATAAATAGAGCAAGTCAAGATCTAGAAATTGATAAAGCTAAAAAAGATAACATTTCTAGATGGATTGGCTTAATATTCAGAACGGTCCATGAATTTTTCTGGAAGCAGAGAATCTCCCTGGGTACCATCAATAACAAGATGCATGTACGGGGTCACAAAATGACTTTAAAAATTTGTCCTTTAAATTATGTCAGATCAAAGAAGTGATGGCAGGAAAAAGAATATATTTATGTGTAAAACTCCTCCCTGGTCTGTGAGGGTGGACTTGGTGTTAGGTAAAATAGACCAAAGAACAAAGTAGCTTTTGTTCCCCAACCCCTTCTCTTTTTGTATCCGTAGGTGCTTACAGCCAAATAAGCTTGTAAAGTAAACCATCTGGGAAAAAAATTTCTGTAAATTCTAAGAACTTAGAACTTTTTTTCACCACGTTTTTGGTACCACTAAACAATAAGAGTCACTATTTTCTTTGTGGAAGTTTTGCTTGGTTTTAAGATTCTTATTTTGGTATTAGATTTTCTGTCTTAAGGTGCAATTATCTTGAAAAAAGTCACTTCAACTGTATTTCTTTTAATACTAGGGAGATGCTCTTTACAACACACAGAAAATATAGAACCTACCTTAATCATTTTATCAAAATCTCTCTCCTCTAAAAATTTCCCATCTCATTTATAGTGTATTAGTAAGGTAAAAAAAAAAAAGTAGTGAATATATTCTTTATTTCTCTTCAAGTATGCATACTGTGGCTCAATAACAATAGTCTTGATGATTCAGTAAGGAATCTGACGACTGTTAGAATTTGAACTCCACATGAGCTGGTATTTTAATTTCCCACTAAATCTTTTCATTCTTCACAAGCAATCTTGTGTTACCATTTCACGCTTCTTAAAAACAAGTTATTCTGTATGACTGATTGACTGGTTTACTAAGTCTAAGCAGCATTAAATCCTCTAGTAATTATCATACTTCACAAAAATCATCTGAATGTGTTTTTATAAAAAAGAAAGTTTGAAAAATTATTTTTGAAAAATTACTACTATTTTTCATCAGTTTTGTATTATTTGCATTTTAATATTTAACTTTCATCTATTTGCTCTCATAGCTCTGTTTTAACCAGCTGGTTCTCTAGGAATCTGTTCATTAATGTAAATCAACAGTGGTCCAGGTAATTCAGTTTTTAAACTGTGTGCTATAAAACATGGCTTGTAGGACAGACAGTAAGAGATTTTCATTTGTGGTAAGTATTCAGTACTCAAACAGGTTTAGGGGGCAAAAAACAGATATGCATTTACTCTAGGACTTCTCAAAGACTAATGGGCTAATGAGATTGTGAATTTACAAGAGAGAAACACAATATGTAGGATTTCCTAAACTTATTTTACCATAGCTTATTTTCTTCAAGATTCACTGTTCCAAATGACAGTAGTTTAGGATCTGCCGCTTTATTTAAGTTCTGTGTTATATTCAGTCATTGTTGATCACTTAAAATGTATCTTGCCTTTGTCTAAATTCCTATAATCACCCTGTCCAAAATATTTCTTTATCGATAAAAGAATAAGCAGTTGGTTTTGGAGCACTGACATTTCTTAGAAATAACTTATAAAACTATTTTAGTATCCCTAATGATGATCAAGATAAATCAAGAAATGTGTCATTATGTATTCATATAAATACTCTCATCAAAAATAACTGAAATAGAAAAAAATTACCACTGTTAAAAAATGTTTGTTGACATGGAACATTAAGTTACATGAAATACCTCAATTCTTAATAAGGTGCTTGTACATCAACAAAAAATGTTTTTGAGTATAGCCAAAAACTTCGCATTCACTTATTCAACATTTATTGATTGTTTAATATGTGCCAGGAATAGCATAAGCAATGGATATATAACAGTAAACAAAAATTACAAGATTCTTGTCTTCATGGGCTTGCAGTTCAACTTTTTTTCTTTTATACTGCCTATATTATATGAATACTTACTCTAGAATTGCTTTATTTTTAAACATACCTTTAATGGTTTGAGAATATAGTTAGGCTGGTTTTAAAAAATCTCAATCCTACAACTAATTTGCTAATGAAGGATGGCATGAACCATGAAATATAAGTATACAGTTAACTGGAAGACAAAGGAAACCATTTTATTTGTACATTAGAAGCACGTGCCATGTAAGTCTTACAGTCTGTTTTACAATTATTTTACATTGAAATGTTATGAGATCCAATTCTTTTCATTAAAAAATGCTGGATCAATTGGATAACCATATAAAACAATGTGAATCTTGAACCGTATGCCCCTTATACACTATGTTTTTAGAAGAAAACATAGGAAAATATCTTTATAATTTTAGGGGTAGGCAAAGACTTTTTAAACAGGACATTAAAAAGAGCCATAAAGGAAAAGTTGGATTTCACTAAAATTATAAACTTTCTGTTCATCAAAAGACACCACTAAGAGTGAACAGACAAGCCATAGAACAGAAGATATGTGCAATACATATATTTGACAAAGGACTTATATTCAGAATATACAAAGGACTTCTATAAGCCAGTAAGAAGTACACATTACAATAGAAAAACATGGCGCCAAAAATACCCCAAAACAAACAAACCTCATAGGTTATTCACAAAAGAGGATATTCAAATAAACAATTTGTGAAAAGGAGTTTAATTCTGTAGGTCATCAAGGAAATGCAGATTAAAACCACAATGTAAAACTACTGTATACCCACTGGAATGGGTGTAAAAAGAGAAAAATAAGCCTACAGTGACAAGAATGCAGAGTAATAGAAATAATTCTACACTGCTGGCTGAAGTATAAACTAGCACCTTTGCTTTGGAAAACTGTTTCACTATATCTACTAAAACTGATCACATACATAAAACCCCCTGACTCAGCAATTCCACTCCTACGTAAATAACAGGAATGTGTGCACATGTTCAGCAAAAGACATGTGAAAGAATGTCATGTTAGCACAATTTGTAAGAATAAAACTGGAATCAATTCATATGTCCATCCATAGTATAACATATAAGTTATGGTATATTTCTGTGATGGCAGACCACAGCAAAGGAAATGAATGAACCACAACCAAATGTTAACAATATGGATAAATTCCACACACATAATATTGAGCAAAGTTGATATTGCACGAGTTCGTGTACACAAAATTCAAAATCAGGCTTAATTTATCTATGGGTATTAGAAGTCATGATAGTGGTTATGCTTTAAGAGAAAGAAGGGTAATTAATGATTGGAAATAAGTGAAGTGAGGGGTTGGGTCTCTTTTGAGGTATTTACCAGTCAAGTTTTCTTTCTTGATCTGGGTGTTAACAAAGGTGTACTACTCACTTTTTGAAAAATCATAATAGGGCACCTATATTTGTCTGAATGTATGTTACACTTCAATAAAACATTTATTTGAAAAGTTCTCTGAGATCCAAATATATTTTGAACAATTTAAATTCTCTCTCAAATTCTGTACGCATAGTTCAGAGGAATGATCACTCTCCTTTTCCCCAGCTTGCCCAAGATCAAATACTTGAAAACGGGGTCTAATCTTAGATGGAGAAAGAAAAATTATAATTTTTATGACATAAGGTTTTAATAGGAAAAAGAAAATGGTATACTTGACTCATAGGCTAATAAAAATCACATATTTGCATTTCTCTACAAAGGTATAACCTCTCTAAGGTTTTAGACTAAGATTATGAAATTTTAAAAAGACTCTTCATACGACAAGGTATCTGATCCCTCACTAGCTTTGTAATTCTCTCTTATATACTCTCCAATTGGTGATTTTCTTTATGTAATACTTGAGACATAGCCTCAGCCCCAACACATGACAGTTTAACCCAAATACCACACTTTCCTTAATGCAATCTAAGAATTTCTAGCACAATGTTGGTTCACTTGAAGATGAACTAAAACTATTAGATCTTTTTCATACTAAAAGTCAGATTTCCTACAGCCTGTAGTTTAAATTTTTAATTAAAAAAAAAAAAAAGCTCTAGATGGCACTTAGTATTTCCCTTGCTAAATTTAACTTTGTTGGCTTTGGTTTATCACTGAAGCCTACTGAGAACACTTTGATTCTATCTTCTATTATCTTAGATAACTCTCCTAGCTTTGTGTAATCTATACATATATTTCATAATTCCTCTATACATTTATTAAAGTCATTATTTTAAAATATTAGTTGATCCCAAACTGTCAAAAACAGTCATCTAGAGGGTGTTGCCAGAGTCTTGACATAAAGAAGCATTTTATAAAGTATGTTTCATGAAATACAACCCAAAATGAATGAGGTAGGTATTCCGTGATGAGTTTGGAGGATGCTGGGTTACTGCAGAATTTCTCAATCCCTATAATTCTAATGTACATGGTAAGTCTCTAAAAGTAAATTAGAGTATAAAGTGTTTTCCAAACTTGAGACCATTTTTTTTTTTCAAGAAATCTTTTCTCATCTTGAGAAATCAATGTTCTTAGAAAAACACTTTGGGAAACACTGCTCCAGGGTGATGACAATACATTAATCAATATTCTTTGGGCAAGAGATTGTTTTATTAGCTTTAAACCCACCTAACTGCATTATCTTCCAACCTACCTAAACTTCTCCATATTGTCTAAAAGATTATCAAGATATTGTCAACTTATTGTCAAGCCTAACTTATTGTAAAGTGAAAAAGAACTAATTAAAGAAGATTTAGTGTTAAAATTAGTGAACCATGGATGCTCAATTTACTGTGAGGATTATGCTCAATATGAAGGTGAGAGATATATTTTTAAAGTTTCCCATTAAATTGGCTACATTTAAAAAGTTTTGGTGATTAAAAACTAATCTTTAGTTACCTGGATAATTCAATTATGTGGTACACCATATTTTCCAGTAATATTTAGCAAAATATTTCTAGGTATTATAAATGAGTTATAAAAAATTATCACTGAATACTGTATATTATAGTCTCATAATAACTTAAAATTTTTAAGGTTTTCATACCTTGTCAAAAGAATTTTACATATTCATCTGAAATCTATCTAAAAGATTGTCTTTAACAAAATAGATGGTCTTTGTAAAAGCAAACAGACACACAAACTTATATAAAAGCCCTTCATCATTTAGTGACTTAATTTCAGAGAACCTGGGTTAAGAGGATGAAAGGCTTTACTTGTAAAAAAGTTTACACATACAAATCATGTTCAAACAGCACATTTAAAATTAATTGAGGCAGTATATTCACATAATGCAGTACCAGTACTGCTAATCTTCCACATTGTCTTCTGGGGCAGGAAGGCCTTAAGATATTGTTGAGATAACTGGCTTCCATTAGTAACCATGTGATTGGCAGGACGATAAAGTCTTTTCATTCACTGGTCAGCTATTTCCTTTTCTTTTAGAAGAGGGCGATTCTGATGATCCATCTTTTAGCTACAGTTTCTCACTGAGTCCCAAATCTCTTGCCTTCAGCTTTGATATGGTTCTAACTTTCCTCTTGTATCAGCTCATACCTGTCATCAGCTCCTCTATGCAGAACAGCAAATATTAGGAGTTTGACCTCAGGGCAAAGTCCGGGTGGGCAGGTAAAATTTGACCACTGGACCTACTTCCTAATCTTTCATACCCAGCAATTCATGAAGCAGTATCAAATTCAAACTAAAAAACAGAAGCATGACCCCTTATAAGTACTATGAAAAGGGCTCTTTTGCCTTTCTAAGTATACTTGAAAAGAACTGTCAGCCACCCTATTAAGACAGAAATGGATCACAGTCTAGAAAAAATGAAGAAAAAGTGTAGAAACTAAGCTGAAATGTAAATAAAAGTGTTAACACTCTCTTTATGTTTGGTGATATACTACTTCATATAAAAGTGTTAAAATAATATGCTATGAAATATCTTTATGAAGTCAGGAACATAACTCTATTGACACAGCATCCTTATTTAAATAATCACTAACATTTGATATACAAAGTTTGGATCACCTCATATGAGATTTCAGTTTTCAAGACTAATTTTATTTTTGGCCAATTCCTACACTTGGTTTTCACCACTTAATTGTTTATAAATTAATCTCAAAAATAAATATACGTGAAACATAACTATCCTTGTCAAGTTATTAAATCCAGACCTCTGAAATCATAAAATTCAAGTTATGTCACAGTGGTCCAGCAGCTAAAGACAAGAATTAATTGCATCTTCCTGTTAAATAATACAAAAAATAAGAATAGTGCCTGATTAAACTTTAAACATTAATAGTCAGGGAAAATAATTTTAAGCCTTTTTTAATACTAGAAAAATTAATACATAAAAAATTAGCTCATCAAAATTTTCTATCCACTAGTTGCTTCCACCACATATTAACTACCATACTTTAAAACTGTGTTTTATATTAGTTATTTCTATATAAATCTTTTAACGATTCTACACAATAATAGATTTTGGAATTCTAAACAGATTTTTTTATTCACACTGATGAGGAAAAGTAAGCCAGGTCTTAATGCTTCTAAGTGCACATATTTGAAAAGTAAATTCAACCAATAAGACTTGAGATATTTATTAATATTTATAAATATGCCTTAATAACAATTCCCTAGTGAGCTATATGCTTATAAAGAGGCCACTGCTGTTAAATGATGATTGTCTTTGAAGGAAGAAAGTACCTGGAATTAGAGTTTTAATCTACATTGAACCAACCACTTATCTGGACAAATCAAGAAACAGAATCTTTATCAACAGTTTCATAAATTATGTGGTCCTATTTACAATCCTACAATAATATTACAAACAAGTTAACACAATATAAATTCATAACAGAATATATCACATAATAAATTTTATATTTTCTGTGAACAGATTATTTGTATATATAATGGAAGTTATCTTCAAATCACATACTCTTTAAATTGAAGAATATTTCACGTCTTTGCAAAAGGGAAACTTACCCCAGTAAGTGGCCATAACCTAACTAGGAAATGAATATACAACCAAATCTATTTCCAATTTCTAAAGGACTGTTTTCTCCATTAAATCATCTTGTTCAAGGCAATAGGATTAAAACAGAGAGAACACCTTCTAAAGATAACGGACCTACCTTCAACAGAAAGAATATATTCTGGTAAATTGGAACGGAAATTCAGGGTCCACTTTCTTCATTTTCTACTGTCTTCCCCTACTTAGCCTAATCATCTATAGATCTAGGTGATCCATAATAGTGTTCCTTGTTTGAACATGAGCATTGATTGCAAACAGAAATAAATATGAATGTTTTATGTGTTCAGTGCTTTAAAGACATAATTGAGACTGACTTGAATATATACCATTTAGTTCTACATGATTCACAGTCTTATAAGTATTTCTAACTAGTTTGTGGGTATTTTGCTTCTTTAAAGGATTTTAAAGCTCCAGAGATGAATCTATGTCTTATATCACTTTTGTGTCTATTTCAACCACATTTTCCCTCTCTAAATAATAAATATACAGTAGTTCATAAATACTTATTGAATACTGGTTTGGAATTACAAAGAAACAGCTTTATTTTCAAATATTTACTGAAATCAGAGCTCCTTAAGCTGCTCAAATTAGTCCTGTTCTAAACACCACTGTGGTACAGTCTATTCATACCAATGGTGGAGCCCCATCTCCAGTCATCTCCATCCCCCAAAAGCGATGGCACCTTAAATAGACCAATATCACAGCAGCTTTGTTTTAATTCCACCTTCATTTGGTGCTTCTTGCCAAGGGCAGCAGTCACTCTTGTCAATTTTATTTCTCCTGAGCCCTCTAACTTGGATCCACCCCTCCTCCACACTCCTATGCCTCCCAGCTTTATTAAGCTCTTTAATCCTGAGATTAAGAAAGAAAAAGCAAAAGGAGGAGGGGTAAAGAAGAAAGGAATAAGAAGAAAAAAATGGGGGAAATGGATAAAGGGTAATAGGAAGAAAATAAAGAAAATGTTAAGAAAAGTATTAAAGAGTAGTAAAATGAATAGAAGAAATTTAAAATTATCATATTTGTTACTCTTTGATGTATGTGACTAGAAAAGAATTATATAAATGTATAATTACTTTTTTAGTTTTATCCTTTCTGAAGGCATACAGAAAATTTATGAAAATAGTTTTATTACTGACAAAATTTTAAGCAAGGGACTGCTATCTAGTCCGTTTACCTTTGGTCCTGACACTAATGTTATTATACACCACCAATTTTCATATATGACCATGAAATTATTAAGAAATAACTTAACCTTCAAGCATCATTAAACCAAAGTATAAAATTATCATTTAGTCATGTGCTTAGAGATGATGCTACATTAAATATTCACTAATATAAATGCTCTATGAAGTTGAGACACCTAATGGATATAGGTTCAGAAATGAGGGCCAAATACATAGTTATCAAAGAAGTACTTTTGTAAAAAAAAAGGTTGTTTCAAGGCAAACAAACATTCTTGTAACTTTTTTTTTTTTAAAGGCAAGAGGTAGAAGGAAAGGAAATAAATGAGAAGTATATTTTTACATCTTACTTGTCTGAGGTCAATGAATGCTAGCTGCAGGGTATCCCCCTGGAATCCTGGCACGGGTTCAGAGCTGGCAAACACTATTAAGAAAGAAGAAATACAAGATTGCAAAATATACAAGGGTTTAACCACTAAATTAATTTCTACTCACTACAAATGTATTATAATATTTACACTTAACTCTTTCAAATGAAGACTATTTATACCCTTCAATTTCCACTACTGAGAATGTTCTCCACACCCATTACCACAAATATTTTAATAATTTTAAACATCAAATCTACCATTTAATCACTATAATCCTTAATTACAATAAATTTAGAATGGTTATCCTACATAAAGTTCAATCGAGAGTTTTCTGACTCTTTTTAGCCTTAGGTAAACGATTAAAGAAGCATTTTGAAACTATACCAATTCCATGGCTGTCAACATATTTTAAAAAATCTGCTTTGTTGCAGAACATGTGCTATAAAAATCCTACCTCTAACAGCAGTAACAGGCAGACATGTAAGAAGTCAGCTGTCCATTCAGACAACAGATAAAATGTTCTATGTAGCAAAATAAAGATGATGCAGAAATGCCTGTTTGGATCTTTTAATAATTTATTTTCCAGAAAGGGATACTGCCTCTTTAAAAATTAAGATATATTAAAACAAGATTGAAAAAAATTTTCAAGATTTTTTTCAACAATTTTTTTGTACTTGAAAAATTGCAATACATAGCTTATTTAGTTAAGGTGAAGACAAGTGCAATGTTAGTAGTTTTGAAGACAAAAAATTTGGCTCATAAAAAAGACCCTATCATTTTACACTTAAGCTTCTCTGATAAGAATAAGAATGCCTTCAATCATCCTCTCTCCCCATTATTACGTGAGTTTTCTTAAAGAACTGCTGTAGATTTTCCATTTGTAAATTTATCTGAGCTGGTACTGCAAAAATGATTTAAATTTTCAGCCTAGATCACTCTTGAAACAATAAAAATAATCCTTAAGTTTAGTGTATTTTGTGTGAAATGTAATTTAGAAAGGCTCAATGATAATCAACAATTAAAAACAGTAAGTATATGAAAGCCAACACAGCTTAATTTAGCTGGCATTTTTAAGGAATGAAGGATTCAAGATAAGTTTTTGTTGTTTTTTGAAGACACAGATAATTTTTGCTTTAAGAATCAATTTTTAAAAAAATCTTAAGCATTTTTGACAGAAGTTTAAACTGTAACATAATACTTCCCTTCTCTTTTATTTTTTGAATATACTAAATATTATTTGAACTTTTCTTAATTTCTGGATCACCATTAAGAACATTTTTACACATAAAATATTAAATCATTATGTTGTATATCTAAAATTAATATGTCAAATTGTATACTTCATTAAAAATAAATCTTTATAGAAAGTTACAAAAAAGAAAAAAAGCACTTTTTATTCTATGCAATAAATTTCCAGGTCTGCTATGGTATTAAGAGCTGTTTTCCATTACATTAAATACCTCAGAATGCTGTGTTGAGTTCTTGTGCCTAGCCTTTATAATTTTTCTGCCTTTTTTCTTGACGTTTTAATATAAATTCTTACTTCTGTTTTCTCACTCATCTCTTATTAATATGCTCTCTTTTAATATTCTTGAGCTAGTAAGTAATCAATTATTAGAATTGTGTTTAAAGTAAGAGCAAATATAACCTGAGCAAGGGCCCCTCCCACAAATAAGGTGAATGATTTTTATATATGCTTTTGAGTATAGTACCTTTTAAGTATAAGGTATACTTAAGGTATAGTATTGTACCTTTTGAGTATAGTACCTTTTGAGTATAGTACCTTTTAAGTATAAGGTATACTTAAGGTATAGTATTGTACCTTTTAAGTATAAGTAACCTTTGGTTACTCAGAACTACATCATTTATCTCCCTTATTTCTTGGTTCTTTGCTAGGTACTAAGTAGTTATGCCTATTAGGTGAATACACTTACCTTTCTTAGGGTTTCCATTTCCAGAAAACTAAGATTTATTGAGCAAATCTAGCCACATTTTTTATTATTTAGTATAATTTACTCATATTACTGTCTTCTCATACAATGAGAAGTGGCAAAATTTCATGCTGTGACAACCTCATCAACGTCTCTGATAACTGAGCTGCCTTTCTCTACTACCATTAGATCTTAATGGAAAAATAATAAGCAAAATTATAATAGCCTATTAAAAGTAAAGGTGTTTTTTAACTTAAAAAATCTTTCTTAAGGACCAACCAGCATATTGTTGGCTATTCTGGCCACATTCCTAGGCTGCTATTTCCAGGTAACAGTTAACTATGAATCCCTAGTGATTTTCATCTAAGCCTGTAAATGTTAGCTCACTTCTACCATCCCCACGCATACATACATATATGCACAAAATAAGAACTTCCTGTAACACAGGGAAACTTACTTTAAATATAAGATATAAAAATCAGCTCAATTTCAATAATATTTGCAATTATTATCTACTTAACCTCCCCAAATTTGTCTACACTGAAAATAGTCTGACATTTTTCTTCTCCATCAGTTATTATTCAAGATACTAAAGTTTAACTCCTTTGCCTGGTATTAAACCAAAGAGCTTGGTCAAAATTATAATAGTACCATAAATTCACAGTTTACCATAATAGTACCATAAATAGCACTTTACAGTTTACAAAGCACTTTCCTACACACCATCTGCTTTGATCATTACAATAACTTACATATTAGTAAACAGACATAAACTCTTACAGTTAGAAGAGACATCTCCTTTGAAATACCTCCATAGTCCCCTGAAGGCTCAGTTTAAAAGTCTCCCAGTCTTTCATTTTGTAATAGTATAAATAGAAGAAATAAAAATGAAGTGACTTGTCCAGGATCACACAGTTAATTCAAACCTCATGGCATTCAATCTGCTGATCCAGAATCTGATTAAGCATTTGGCCTCTCATCTTTTACTCATCTCTCACAAGAACCTAACCAATATGGAAGTGAAACTCACTAGTTGATACCTCTCGGCTTTTTTCTCAAATGTTTTTTAGGGATAGAAGGCAATGTAGTAGGTCTGATAATCATCTGGCACAGAGGAAATTTGTAATTATGTGCTATTCAATCTATAATAGCTTCATATTTTTTCCTTTACATCTTTAAAACTCAAATGCAAGCAATCCTATTGTTTTCTACCTTCAAATATATCTTGAGTCTGAATCTGTCTCTATCTTCAAGCTATTATTTCTTGCTTTGATTACTAAAACACACTCCCATCTGGTCTCCCTACTTTTTGTGTGTCACCTCTCTATCCACTTTTCCCCGTATGCTTTATGTAAGATGTAAATGTGATTTGTACCACTTCATAGCTTAACGTCTTTCAATGGTTCCCCATCACCTTCACAATAAAGCAAAACAATTAAGATCCTTTATAATCTGGCCCTGGTCCATCTCTCTAGTCTCATCGTCTATCATCGCCCAAGGGGCACCTTAAGCTCTTTCCCTACCAAACTGCCTGCACTTCCTCACATATGCTAGTTTCTTTCCATTGTACCTTTAATCCTTCTACCTAGAGCATCTTTCCTCTTCTTTTTTCCATTGGATAACTCTTATCCTTCCATTAAATCATCATCTTATGTGGAAGATTTCCATTTTCCTGCAGGCTGAATTAGGTCTCTCCTCTGTGCTCTCATCCCAACTTCCTGGCCTAACTATACTACCCATTTTCTTATAATTAATTGTTCAAGCCAAACCATGAACTTTCTGAGGGTAGAAAATATACTTGTTTTTTACATCTTTACCACATAGTAAAATACCTAATATGTAATGAGTAGTCAATAAAAATTTCTTGAACAAAGAAAAACTGAATAAATTCTAAGAGGAAACTGATACATTTATTTGGCTTGTTGATTATATCTAGAATGATGCTGTCCAACAGAACTTTTTTGCAATAATGGTAACGTTCTATATCTGTGATAAACCGAATATTTAGCTTTAACTTTAATTAATTTAAATGTTAATAGCCATATACGAACGGTGTAAATCTAGAACATTCTGTGCATATTTAGTCTATTTATTTCAAAATAATTGATGATGGGTCAGAATACCCTTAATGTTGTTTCCTTTGAAGAAAACTAAATTATGAATTATTCTACTAAACAAAAATATTGTGGAAAAGGTAATTTCTTTTATTTTTCTATACCCCATAACTCAGTGTACAGAAAATGTTCAATAAATTCATTGAATAAATGAATAATAATTCAAATAATTCATTTCTACTACTCTTCTCTAATGGATCAATAATTCTGGAGGGAGGTTTCAATTTTTGAAGTTTTTAAAATTTGAACACTAATTTTTTAGAATCACTTTAAATATCTTCAGATTCCTCTTCCTTCGCTTATTCAGATTCTCATTTTTATATGATTTATCATATTCTGGGGTTTCTTCATTCTCTTCCCTTGATCATCTTTTTATTATCTTCACTTAATAATGCCTACTTCCTTCTTTTGATATCTTTGTCTTTGCGATTTAACCATGTAATTAAGGGTTATTTTTTAGAAACACATTGATCCTGGTCTTCCAATAAGATATTTAAAAGTAGTTTCCAGGCTTTCTAATGTTTTCTGTTTGTTCTGTTTTGTTTTAAAAGAAAGCTCATCTAAATCTTAGTGTTTTTTTTTATTCTAATGCCTTTTTAAAAACAAAAATAGCTTCGTTAACATATTTATTTCTTATTTTCTGCTATATATGGACCTTAATAAATGATTCCATGTTTAAAAATACTCTAAAATAAAGACTAAAAAGAGACGTATCTGATCTTACTGAGTAAGTCTTTTGTAACAATAGAGTAAAACTTTGTTATATCCTCCTAACTAGAAAAAAGACAAGTCTGAACCGATTTAGATAAAAATGAAAACAGAAATTAATACATATGTGAGCTGTGATTGCAATGAACAAAAAAAGTCTTCCAAATTGGAAATCTATGAAATTTAAGAGAATAAAGACTATCTCTAGGTGATTTATTTGTATATAACACATTTTCCTAAAAAGTAGGAAAATAGGGCCTTTCTGCCCTCAGAAGCTATATAGAGAGTTTGGTACAGCGAGCAACAAAGATTGCTAAGAAGTCAGGCTGAATAAGTACATATTCTGTCATGAAAATATAAAACTTGCCTTAAAATTAAATGCAGAAGGAATAAGTCCTTGAACAATTTAATCCTAGGCAGACAGTTATCTTTAGTGTAAGGTAAAGAATGGGTATTATCTGGAAAACATTACACAGGGTGTCGAAAGAATTGTCAGGGGGTAGGGGAAGGGGAAGGAGGAGTGTCCAAGGAGTCAGAAAAGACTGACAAAAGACTGAAAGAGGGTAAGGAGGCTAGACTAAAGTCTCAAGACTGTGGGTGTCAAGGCAGGGACATATAAAATAGAATAATTCTGTAACTAAATAAATGACTAAATATAAATGCAAAATAGTCAGCATAGTGAACAGATTTCTGATCATTCTTTTCCTGCTAGAATTGAAGATTTAAAGTAGCTTGTTAGAACTCAAATTTTTGGGTAGGCAAAGAAAGTATCCTATATATTTACCAGATGCGTCATTAGAAGGGATGACTAAGAGCACCATCTAGTGGTATTTTTGGTGGTGAAGAAGAACTTCAAGGATCTTAGAATTTTTGGCTCCTAGACTTGCATTCTGTTATACGTAGTTGGCAGTAGTGGGACGCAAGCCTCTTGGACACACCAACCCTCTCTATTCATCACCTTACCTTTATATAAAGTAGTATCTAGTCCTCTTCCCTTTCTGGGAATTAAACATGGGCAAAGTAGTCTCAATCTGATACTTTAAATGCCATTAAAACCAGGAATAAATTCAGATAGCCAAATAGTATAATAGCATCCAGCTTACTTTTTAAAAAGACTTTTAAATATTCTTCTTATATTATCCACATGGTTTTCCCTGGATCCTTTTATTTTGGGATATGGGTCATTTTCAAGGCTAGAATTGGAGGCCTAATTAGAGGTCACTGTCACACACAAAAAAATCTATAAACTTCATCTTTTTTTTTTTTTTGAGGTGTATTAAGCTTTTATCTAAAATGAATAAAGATCAAGGCCTTCATACCTAGAGATTCCCCAATTCCTCAATAACTCATCATTGAAACAGGTGCCAATACTCTTCAATCTAGAGCTTTTTAATGCCTATAGATTTAAGATGTTAAACTCTTAGGTGCCAATTACCTCATTTAGGTATTTCTACAACATCATGAAAACGTACATTCTAAACCTATTCTGGATACTTCAAATCTGTCTGATTACCTAATGTTTTGGAAATATTCTGTATTTTGTTAGTGATGTGAAGAATTTCTGAGATACCGTTATAGGAACTTAAAAAAAGACATTTGATCTTTTCTACTACACAGTTGCATTGTGGCCCAATACATAACAGGCATTTAATAAATATAAGAAACGCACATACACAGATTTAGAACATCAGCTTCATGCCAACCTTGGCAAACGCTCTCTCATCTAGAAAGTGATTTCTCGTGAACTTAGAACTATAATAGGATGTAGCCCCTCTGAAAGAGGGGCTACATCTGCAATTCCAAAGTATGTATTCCTTGATGACTTCCTAAATTCTCCAACCACACAGTTACAGTAGTATTGTTTTTGATCAAGTTAACTGCAAGTATCCATTCATTCATGCACAGATTCTAGTTAATATTCTCAACCTATGCTTTTACCTATATTAAGTCTGCTACTTATACTTTCTCACAGTATCATATAATTCTCTTTTACAGAATTTAACAATTTACAATTATGTATTAGTGTAGTTACTTAATGACTGTCTCCCTACTAGGCTTAAACCCTCCAAGGGTTAGGACATTTTCTGTTTTGTTTACTACTGTATCCCCTAAATGCAAAGCACATAGTAGATATGAAGGAATTCATTTATGTATGATTCCAAAGCCTCACACATTTCTTTGCCTTAAATTTTGCTGCTTCTAAATTTTAGAACAAAGGTATATCTTGGAAATTATCAATACCAAATACCAAGGAAAAATTGAGGCCTCTAGATTGTTGAATGCTTTGTCCAAAGCCATTTGTCCAATATACAGGCAGAACCAGGACTGGAACCATGGTCTCAACTTCCTGATGTGTACTCAGATTATCTGAAGACTGATTTGAAAGCACTGTTTTAAGAAAGTTCTATTTAAGTTCATATGATTCCACATTCCTAAACTCAGACATTCAATCAAGTCTGACCTAGTATAGGTTTAAAAAAAAAATTGAAAAAGATCCAAAGAAAACTGACCAAAAGAGAAGCAAAAATAATCCCATAAGAAAACATTAAAGAAACTATGACAGTTAAGCTCAAAAAAGATGAAATTTAAGCGTCATTTAAACACAGTCATCAATGTAAAGAAATTTTATAAATGATCAGTTATGTCTATATCAAAAGGTTTTTAAAGTACAACAGTATCAGCTGGCCTTTACTTTTTGACAGAAATGGCAGAACTCTGGAAGAAACAAATGTAAATAAGAGACTTCCTAATTTGTTACCTTGCTCATTTATTTAACAAATACACTATGAGCACAAAATTTTGCAGGGTGCCTAAAATTATAAATTCCATGTTGAATTTAACTGTCTGCTCTGGATGGTTACATCTCATCTATCTCTCTTCTCTCTTTTTCTCTCTTCACACCTCACCCCTCTAGGCCTCTTCCACTGTGATTCTCTGATTTGAACCATCTTAATCACATCAACTTTACCTTTACTTACGAATTTTATGTATTCCCTTCTCCAAAATGTTTGGAATTCATCCTATTGTCTTCATTTCCACTGCCTGAAGTCAAGATATTTTTATCCTTCACATGAAAAAGTTCAATAGTTTTTAACACAGATTTTGCTACTTTCTGTATCTCCCTCCTTTCATTTCAATTTCCACAAGACGCAGACTTAACCTTCTTCTATAATAGAGATTTCATCATGTCATGGTCTCAATTAAAAAGCTTCAGTGGATCTCTATTGCTTATTAAATAAACTCCAAGAATTCCAGTCTTTTTTCAAAAATATCTTTCAAAACTTTCATCATGCATCTTGTAGTCTAGTCACACAAGACTAAAGATTTCCTAAGCATTCTATCACTGCAGTACTTCTACCTATGCCATTCTGTTTTCAGAATGTCCACCCAGCTTTATATGCAATCTTACTTATCCCGGCTCAAATTTCACTTCTATTACAGTCAATCTTCTCAACACCATGGCACATAGAATTAACTGCTCCCTCTTTATAAGTAATATATACTTCTTTAAAAAATGTGTTATGGTCTATCATGGTTATTTACATCTGTCTCCTCCTCAACCAAACAAATCTTCAAAGATTGAGATCTTTGAAGTCTGATTTATCTTTGATTTCCTAGTATGTAACAGGTAATATGTTCTCATTAAACATTTGAATAAATGAATCTCCCTATAAATCAGTTGACTTTACATGGAAAATAATTCAGTTACAGACTGAAATTTTAGTTCAAGTTAGTTTAACTCACAACTATGTGTGTCACAAGAAATACCAGGGAAAAGGGAAACCAACACATTGTTTGAAAAAACAGGTGAGCACATAGATGGGTCAGTGCTAATTTTTTCATCACCAGAAAAATAAAATGACAAATGAAAACTAAAAGCATATTGCTGAATGATATAAGGAACTAAATTATTTCTGACCTCCCATCTCTGCAACTTCAGTTAGATGTGCTATCTGTTTCTATTTGTGAACTGACATTCTGTGGCCTGGGAAATACATGTATAATGTTTTTACAAAGTAAAAAGAAGGAAAAAGAAACATTCTGCTTTCTAGCCAAACCAAAGAAAAGGAAAATCTGACTCAGAATAAAAGTCATTCTTGATGCTTTTATTTCACACTCACCTTCAACTGCTTAAATTCTTTGACTTAAGCCTTCCTTGAGTTGTCCAGAATCTTTGGTAGATCATGATCTCTTGTTCCTGATCCCTGCCACCCAACTTCCTTGGACTCTGGATCCCTTGCTAGAGTAAAACAGACTAGTAGGATTTTATGTTAATCCCAAGAACCAGTCACAGACTTTTAAGTAATGGTTTCTAAGCCTCTTGAGGAGAAAGTAATTACTCTGAGTTGATAAGAATTTATAAAGAATCAGAGCAGTATAATTTTCTTCTCTCAAAGAGTAATTAGACTGGTAGATGAGGAAAATTCAATGGTCATTATTATCCCAACATGCCAGTAAGGTGTCTAACGAAGTTGCTCATAACTGAGCAAAACTGTGAATTAAGATTCATTTAGGGAATTAGTAACTAGCTAAAAAACCTTAAGATACTCATAAAATTCTGAACAATGGATCTAAAGTCATATGAAGGAGAAATCTAGGTAATGTTGTGATTCTCAAACTTTACTGTGCATGAGAATCATCTGGAAGGCCTTCTGAAAGAGAAATTGCTGGGTCCCATGCAGAGTTCCCAATTTAGCAGGTGGAGCTTAAGAATTTGCATTTCTAATAAATTCCCAGGTAATACTGCTGAGGGTCATCTGGGGACCATGTTTTGAGGACCACTGACATACTGTATCTCAGGTTACAGACATCAGGTTTTGTCCAACATTTTGCTAACGACCTTGTTAAATATGCAAAAAGTGTGATTATAAATCTGCAGATGATATTAAATTGTGGTATAAAAAGATCTCGACAAGCTAGTTATGTGACAAATCTTAAAATAAAATTTAATAGGGTAATCTTAAAATTCTAAAACAAAAAGTAATATATAAATATTACTTAACAATAATAAAAAAAAGATACTGAGATTTTGAATATTATGGTTTTAATGATTCGAGAGTATACTCTGGCGACCAAAAAAGGTAATAACAGTTTGCGCTTTACAAATAAAATACAGAATATGGAAGAATAGTATTTGATAGTCCAACTACATATTACCCTGGTCCCTGCACACCGAAGTATCTCTGAATTCAACTCTGGGTATCAGACATTAAACAGAAGGCAGCCAAACTAGTTGTTCAGAATTTTGGATCTAAAATCATACCACATAAGAACAGTAAGGAGAATTGCTGATTTCCATCCTTCAGAAGATTCAGAAGGCTATAAGAGCAGTTTTCATATAATTGGCTTATGGATGAGAATTTATTTTTTTTCTGTATGACGCTATAAAGAACTGACAAATATAGTTAGCAGACTGCTTACTACACATGGCTGTCCAGCTAAGGAGAGGAGGGGGAAGGAGACGAGCGGGAAAGGGAGGGCTGAAATCTAGCTCACATTTCACTTGAAGAGGTATGCTTTTGTGGGGAAAATGGGTAAACTTTTTCTAATTTATATAAAGAGGACAACTCTGAAGGACATTTTCCTTTTAGTGGTGATACATTTTCTAATTTGCACAAAGGAACAATATGGACTTGTGGTAACTCCAGCCTTAAGGTAGAACCAGGTCCACCAAGAGAAGTTTAGAGGAAGTGATTTTTAGCTCATTGTAAGAAATAAGTAAGAGTGATGTATTATATAGAAACACATCTTCTATAGAGTAGTTAATCCCCAAAATTAGATGTTCAAGAATAGCTGGACAACAACTTGTCAGGGCTATTTTGGAGAGGATTTCAAGGTAGACAGAGGAATGTGTGTGTGGGTGTGCATGCACGCGTATCATCAGGTGGGTAGTGAAACTCAATGATCTTTTAGCTTCTGGAATTCTACATCGTAACTACCTGCTTATCTTCTCCATATTCCTATTGATTTCTATGGTATCCACATCCCTTCTCTTCACAAATTTACCATGCATTCTGGTCTTCCTCCTACCTAGACAAATTCTTCTTCCTGTCTCCCTTTCTTCTTTTTTCCCTGCCCCAATATGTAGAAAGCATATATACTGCATTAATATTAATAAAGTAAGCTTTATTTTTTTAGAATTGTTTTTTCTATATTAAAAAAAACTTCAAGAGGATTAAAACTTAAAATTCTTTTTAAATACTCATTAGAAAAACCTAAGTTTCATTTTTAAGTAATGTAACAATCATTAAAAATCATGAGATGGAGGGTAGATGATCTTTTTACACCAGATAGTGGAATAAAAATGAAAAATGTAATGTTGATAAATGATACTGTATTAAGTAATACATGATATTAAGCATTAAGGAGCAGAGCCATAGGCACAATCTTAAAAGGAGCTGAGTTACTGTCTGTGGTTTGTTTTTGAGTCCTGGTCTCTCCCTTTCCATATATATACAGTGCTAGAACCGTGGTCCCCATCACGTTAGGGCTTATCCCTCTAGTACCTGACCTCAGGCTTCCTTAACTAAGTTATTCCTCATATTTAGAACCTTTCTTGGTCTCTCTTCCAAGAGGTCAGTCCTTTAAGAAAACACCAGCATTTGAAAAGCCTTCAGTAACTAAAGTTAGAAGCTGTCTTATGACAGGACAGAGGCAAAAATTTTAGTTTTTATGTGCATTTCTCTTAGTATAGTGAGGCTAGCCCTTCACAGAGAGAGGTAAGAGATCAGAGAGAAGATTTAGATACCTAAAGATGCCTAACCAAAAAGTAATTTCCATTTTTGAACAAAAAATCTAATTAAGAAGATACAACCAAATGCCAATAAACAGTTCAATCCCCTAATTATCTGAATCCACATTAAAGATGTAATAATAGAAAATGGCTTTACCAATATTTCTGTAAGATGTTTATATAAGCAATGCCATATAGGAATGATCTTATAGAACAACTTTTAAAGAACTTGAAGAAATCAGTTTCAAATCATTTATAGAATAGAATAACCATTTGAGCTTGGAAACTTGTAAAAAAAAATGTTTTTTTTTGTAAATTTTTTATAAATATAAAATAAATGTCATTTTGTAAATATTAGTTTTTATTTTAAGAAAGAAATAAAATGAAGGTTTTCTAATTACAGATAATTAGAAAAGCCTTCTAGAAAAGAAAATGAATCTTCCTCTTCTCTAGGGAAAAACTATCTTTTGCTTTGTAGATAAGCATTTCTCTTTTTTTTTTTGAGGGAAACAGGGTTTTAAAAACTTTGGATTAATAACAATTGTTTTAATTTTTTCTAGAAGAATGCCTTATACACAGTGGGCAAACAAATATTTGATATTTGGGGGAAAATATCTGTCCCTCCTGCTTCAGTTGCAAGCTGCTGACATTTAATTTTTTAAATGTCTTTTACACAGAATTTATTATTGCAAAATTTGCCTCAAATACTTTATAATCCTTCTTGTACCCCACTGATTTTCAATTTATTAACAGAGGTGCCTGACTGAATTGTCAACCAGGGATTTTCATCATTTAATCAGTGGTATGCCGTTTATCTGAAAGTGCTTGAAAACTGCTCTGTATGCTCATGTCCTGTATTTAAAGAGTCACAATTTAAGGCTGATAAAACCCACATTCAGAAGCACATATAATAAAGCTAATAACCAAACATCACATCCAGTTTTGAAACTGAATGGCAAATGTCAACATTAGATCACAGAATCTGCTAACCTTATCACCTAAAGAAAATAAAGTGAAAACAATGGCAAAGGTAAAGGCTTAAGAAAGTCTTTGGGGAAGAGAACAAAAAATCCAGAATATAAAAAAGAAGCTTCACTTAGAGTGCAGGGTTCTGACATCATCCTTCTAGCAAATATCTAATAAGTTACTTACAGGGAAAGAATGACAAACTTGGAATGATTTCATTTATGACAAACATTTGGGGAGTCCTGGCAAGAAGGCAAAAATTACCAGAAGAAATAAGGGGGAAAATGAACCATCTTTTTAATGATCTGGTATGGACTGCCACTTCAGTGCCTCTCTAGAGGTCCTAAATGTGAAGCTGAGATATTTGTCTCTTCCTGGAAAGAAGATGCTTTTAAGACTGCTGAAAGTTTAGCTCAATCAGGCCTCTTTCCTCCTTTCTTAACTGTCCTATTCCATACCTTTTTTCCCCCATGTAATTTAAATATACATTCCTAGAAACACATGAGATTTAACCAACAAGGTACTTACATTCACACTGTATGACATCTAAGTTAAACTGCTGAATGGCTCCCATGCTTATCTGTTTTAACTCACTGTCCAGTAACATCTGCATTAAGGATGTTGACAGATGTTGGCAGGCTGACATGCAAGCAGTCTGGGCAACTTTCCCCTGTTTAAAACAAATATCCAAACCAAAAAATAAACAAACAAAGAAACAAATATAGAAATACCTCAGAGTATTAGAAAAATTACACACACACACACACACACACACACACACACACACACACCCACCCACCCACCCACCCAGGGAGTACAATGGTGTTATTTAGCCTTTCTGTTTTTGTAATCTGAGTAGCTATAAACTTTTAGCATAGGAATTAAAATTAATATTCTTGTTCACTTGTTCCTCTCAGGACATAAGTATCATTAAAACTCTAACTGCACACAGGAAAATTAAAATACAAGTAAAAAAGTTAATTATTTCAGAACTCTAGAAATGTCTCACGTATTTTAAAAAACACATTAAAATATGACATTCGTGACACAAAATAACTGTCATATTGACAGATTTTATTCACATATTATTCTTTAAGCTCTCCTTTATATGATTAACCAAGGCAGAGTCAAAATATTAATAAACAGTGTAATTTAAGTTATAATTTAAACTGTACCTAAAATTCAAAACAAATTGAGTCATACTTCTTACTTCTAATCAGAACATTAGTTTGTAGCATAGATTTAATTAGCAAGGAAAAAAAAGGCTTTTCTGCCAATATGACTTGAAAACATCTATAGATCTACATTTAGGTTTAAAATATAAGTTTTAAAATAATATAATTTAGAAATACGTAGTTAAGTAAACTACAGACTTGTGGTTTTCTTTCACTAAGCATATATCATTAGAAAATATATTCTACTAATAAGCTCCTAAAACACTGAAGAACTTTCACTGATAGCCTTATTTAAGGCTATAGTTTCTTAATAATGATAAAAATGACAACTTTAAATGTTTAGCATTAGATTACATAGCTGAATCACAATACAATATCACTTTTAGTACAAACTGTTTCTTTAAACAGGTTTTTTATTTCAACTAGAAGTTTAAAATAATATAAAAACTCTTTTAAAGTTTTCCAGTAAAATACTGCTCTTAGATGGCTATCTCTAACCCACCATTATGTAATAGGATTCAGAGATCATGAACATGGTTAGAAATAATGACTTTTGACAAATGTGTCATGTTTTGCTTCATTTGCATTAACAAATATTAACTCAATGATTTTTGATAATTGTTTTTTCCTACTTATCACAAAGGCCAAGAAAGCTACACAATAATGAAAAATATCTCATAAACATAAATTCTACATATATTGGTATAAAAATGTTTAGTTGATGTGTTAGAAAAGTATGAAAGAATATAAATATTTTCATAATATTTACTAGAACTACATTTGTTCTTTAAATTATACATTAAAGTCAGACTAGAAATAATCAACCTTTATGAATGAGTTTTTAGCATTTAGACATTATGCACAGTGAAAAACTGCATATGCAAAATGGAATGTCAATTTCTCAATCAAAATCTTTAGAGATAAAAGCCGACGCAAACAATATATTTGACAGATACTGATGAACTGCCAAAAAGGAATGTAACAAGCAATGCAAAACCCAGCATGCTTCAAGATCCCCCAAACCCAAGAGGAATTAGTCTGGGAGACATGCAGCTTCACTACCCAAGCAGAATAATATCAATATGAATGGGGGGGGGAGGCAGAAAAAGGGGAAATCAATGGCATGTAATTTAATTACAATGTAATAGGCTTGAGACTTCTGAATGGAAATGTCATTTTGACCTAATAGAAAAACTAATGCATTTTAGTTTAATGTACTTCTCTATACAATCATCTCCATATCCTACTTATGTTGCCACTATAATATACTAACTACAAAATCAGATTAATAAGCTGCCAAAACAAAATTACTATTATATTCATTTCATAAACAAACACACTGCACAATATCAATGGTCTTATTTTAAGGCGATCTCTAAGATTTAACATGAATTTATATGCTGCAAATGACTATGCAGCAATAGTACTGAAGCCAAAAATGATGATAAGAGTATAGAAATACAGACTATTCCATAAACCTGCTGGAAACATGTAATGAAAACACAAATATACAGGAGCTCATGTGCACGCATCCATACACACAGACACACACATGAATTTAGTTTTTTGTTTAAATCACATATGTGATATTAAAATGATAATACTAAATTTTTTTCTTATGCATATTAAATATAGCCTTATTGCTCTCAAGGACATAAGTTTAAAATATTTGTAAAATATTTTATAAATCTTCAAATGAAATAAATTCTTTTTATATCTCAAAATTGAAGTATCAAAGGTTCATATTCTTAAAATTTTAAAGTTATAGTTTATAAAATTATATAATTTTAAATGTAGACTTTCTAACTATAAAATGTACATGAATATTCTTAAATTTAACCTACTACTTATTTTTAGAAAGAAAATTTTTAATGTTCCAAACATTTGCACACCCAAAAAACATTTTTGGCAATTCATTTCTGATGCCTATAGTCCCTGGTACTCTGGTATAACCTAAACATCCCTTTCTGAACAATATTATTGCTATGATTGTTGATACTCTAATAATATATTATTTTTTAGAATAAAAATAACCTAAGCACTTCTACAATTATAAAAAACTAGATTTTTTCACTAGAGATACTCTGGACTTTAACATTTTAACAAACAAAGCCAAAATAATAAACAAAGTTAGAAAAGATAGCATATTTAATAAATTTCAAGCACCTAGAAATTTCTGCTGCCCTCAAGTGAAAAACTGCAACTATTAACATATTTTTTCCCCCTTAACAACACAAAGTTCAATAAATAAGTAAAAACACCTGCCAAAATTTTAAAGGTAACACTTTACTCTAACATTTTGCTGAAAAACAACTTGCAAAGAGAGAACACCCTTAGACAAACTTCTTATATTTCAAAGGAACTTGTAAAAGAGAATCTGCTGACATACTAGATCCTTTTTGCATTACCCAAAAGCTTTTCTTCTAAGAACAATTGTGGCAAAAAGACATTTGGCTCCTAGGAAATTCCCAAAGGGTCAACCACATGCATCCTTCCATGGCACCTTCACAGTACTGCTTTCTAGATCCATGTCTCAAAAGCAGCTTTCATCATTTACTTGTGTGTCAGTCAATATGATTTATGGACTGCATTCAACAAAGTCAAAGCATATAGAATGAGAAATATGACTACAATCTGCTAATTTGTTTTGTATTGAGCCACTTAAGAGTCAAAGACCTGATGTCAGACCCAGACCAGCAACACAATTAACCAGTCGGTGACAGATTCATCCATCCTCCCTGCCAGGCTATGCCAATCAAAGACAGCATAAGGCGACATTTGGTGAAATCAGTAAGAAAACTCATTCTCTAAGTAACCTATGTGAGACCTTGATTGACACTTTTTGAATTTAGTTTGTGGAACACAGACACTCTTTACCAATAGCTCCTCACTGCAAGCTGTGAAATAAGGCTTTTAATGCCAATCACTGGAACAATAAACCACAAACCACCAACCTTCGGTTTAAAAAGAATCAAGAAAACACATCTGTTCGTATGTCAAGCCAAATTTCCAAAAAAATTTACTATTATAGATTAGGCTAAAGATACTCTATTTCCTTTGAAACATCATAAAATAACATGGTAACAAAAATATAAGACATTTTATTAGATTATGGTTCAAATCTATTTTGATTTCAAAGTAATATTTTGATATATCTACTCTAATATAATAGGAGAAATGTAGAATGCTGAAAAACTAATTTGACACATTTAAATTTTCATTTGAAGTTTCATTTGTCTCACCATTCTCTTATTTCAAAGATCTAATAAAAAAAAAGGCAGGTTTGATTTCAACAGTAATTATTTGAAAGCAATGCTGCTTTCATTCTCTCAAGTACACTTAACATAAAAATATGCCTTTGAAATCACAACCATTCTTTCTGTATTCATCTACCTTCCTTAATGATCCCAAGAGAGTCTATTTTCCTTTATTTCTATCCCAAGAAAAGGTCGACTTTGCACAATAAACTACTTTTTTATTTAAGTAAAAAGGAACATATATTCTCAAATACTGTGTTGTATTTATTATTCTTTAAATTGCCAGCAGGTTTTGTTTTAAAAAGTTATGTAATTCTTGCCAGGAAAAAAGTGAAAACTGAAATAAAATTGTGGTCAATTTGAAATTTAAATCTAAAATTGGTAAGCAAATTAATTTTGATTCTGTATGACTGTTTAAAGTTACTTAAGTTATTACTTTTTTAAGTTAACTTAAAGCAGTAGAATGTTGCTATAGATGTCAAACTCACTGCTTCTCAGTTTGCTATATAAATTTCAGTTATGAGACTGTGGAATAGTCTCTTCAGAGGGAAGGCAAATGAGGAAGGAAAGTATTTTAATGAATCAGTCAGACTCCTAAAGAACCAAAATTTATATCCTTTGAAAATACACAGACCAGAGTGAGGACTTTCATCAAAGGTGGAGTAAACACTAAAATTAGATATAAATTCTCAATTAAAATATAAAAAAAGATGCCTAATTAAAAAATAGACATTTTAAGAAATTTATTATTCTTCTATTTTATAGAAGAACCATTAAAGTTTTACTATATGAAACTACATTTTGCTCTAATGTAAAGAACATTATTAAATCAGGAGAAAAAACATATCTAAAACATTTGTATAAAATGTGAAAATTGCCCCAAGATTATTTCAAAATACACAAAAATTCCTCTATCTAATAAGATAGGTCTTAATCATTTTTTAGCCGAACACTTTTTATAACACTGAAACGTATAACACTGAAATGTCTCAGATTCCCAATAGAGAATGAATGAGTTACAATGTTTAAATATCAAGATGAATTCCTTTAGTGAGTTTTAATAATAACTTTAACACCATCTTGAAGATAGATTTTTGAGATTATGCCAAAAACATTCATAGGCCTATCAAAATATACTAACTCGTAACACCCTCAGCATTCTCCAAAATACTTCTTTTGCACGTCAGTATTCCTCTCATACTCTTTCTGTCTCCATCTAAATAGCTCTAGCCTCAAAAGAACTAGTTATCACATTAGTTAACCACAATCCACACAGTCAATTATGAATTTCCATTCTCCCTTTTTAGGCTTTGTCCAATAATTCCTAATCATAAGGATATGAGACAGTAACATAAATGCTTGCTCTTGGGACTAACAGACATGGAGGGACAGGGACACACGGACACATGCACACACACACACACAGAGATTAAATAAAACATAATTTATCTTAAAGTTGGGGGTAAAATATTCTCCAAGCTGGGAAAGTTTTAGGACTCCTGAAATATTGGCATATTTCTATTTTACTCAAAACTTTCTTATCCCAACCAAACAGTTCAACAAATTTTGGTGAACTTTTTCTTTTTTTTAAACAATCTTTTGAACATGGCCTTAGATGACGTATAATACCAGGTTTTTAGCTTTCTGCAAGTTATCATTGTTGCTGCCGCAAGAGTCACATGACTATCATTAAATTAATTTTAATAGGCAGAAGGAGAATGCTAGGACAAGCAAAGCAGTAAAAGTCTAGAAGAAGTCAAGGTTTGGAAGAAATGCCTCTGCTTTCAAGCTATTGCTAATATCAGATACCTAGATAAAATGCTGAAAGCTGCATTCACTTTTACCCAGAGTAGCAGAAAAAGGAAGTTAGTCTAACTTCTTGGGAGTTGACAAAGATTATTCCTAACTGTTAAATCTACTTGGTAAAAGCAAATTGGGCAGCCAGGCAGACATGTGTTTAAACTGAAAATTGGTAAAATATTAAGGCCCTATAACTTCTTTTACTTGGCAAATGTAAGAAAAACAAGGGCTTAAGTTAAAGATGAGCTGCAATTTTCTGTGTGGTGACTATGTACAATGGCCAAGCCACAGAATTAAGACTGAAAAAATGAAGCATCCCAGGAATTGTTATTAAAGCAACAGCTCCGTGACAGCAGTCATCCTCATTGCTTTACATAAGCATTCAACTCAGAGTATCAAGACTATATAATCATTAAAATGTACTATTTCACAACCCCTTATAACTTAAAATTTGCAAAGAAGTTGCCAGAATCACTAATGGGTAAGACAACGTAAGTGGTTTCCACATGATCATTAGTAAAATGTACAAATGTCACCAAGCTAACCGACTCTATCTTAATATATATAAATAAGTGGCTGATATATATATGTGTGTATACACACATATAAATATACCATACCACAAAGTAGGCCTTGGTCATTCAAGGATTTATATTTAGGTGTCAACATTTCATAGAATATCTCTGAGAGTCCAGTACAAGTAGGGCTTCATTTGCTGAGAGGCATACACTTGATTAACATGCTCTGTGAAATGGTATGGGGGGAGTGGAGAATCGCTCGGAGACTTTATACAAAGTCCCAACCTCCCCAACTCAATGTGGCTTGACTGTCTTCTGTTACTTAACATGGATAAAGTAACTCTTATTAAGGTTTATAGTCTTCATTTATATTTTATAGCATTTTCTGAAAGAAATTACATGACATGGCAGTTTCTCAGATTTGGGAATACTCAGAATTTGGGGGTATATTCATACAGAATATCAAGGGCTTTCTTAACGGACAATTTCACTGGACTAAATCCTAGATTATGGGAATAAGATTGGGTAGATACTATTAGAGTCACTTCCAGTTGAGGTAGTACTTGGGATGAGATTTTAAAAAGAATAAGGAAATGTATTAAATGAAGGGAAGATATACATTAAAACAAAACAAAACCTATACAAAATGGAGGGAAAGATGGAGGTAAGTTATTTACTTACCATTTTTTTTCTAGGGACAACCTTGCAAATGATATTCAACAATACTGAGAGTGAAGAATAAGTCCTTACAGACATCTACAGTAGGCCTTTGCCAACTGCTCTCCTCTTGCTTCCAGAGAATTGATAGAGGCTTTTAATTGCAATGCTACTATCATACTGATTTCCATAAGAGGTAGAAGGATTTAAAAAAAACATGACAGCTTTCCTACAATACCTAAAGTCTGAATGAAAAAAAGGGATTAAAATGTTGCTCATCTTCTAAATTCCTCTCCTGTATGAAATATTCATCAGAATGTGCTCCTTCGCTGGGACTTTACAAAGTCTAATCTCTACTTTTTGTATTACGGTATTTTGCATACATTTTTTATAAGTACATATCAGCCTGCTGCATATTCTGCTCTCCACCAGATCTGCAAACATTTTGTAATTATGAATGTACCAAGGCTATTCCACCTCTCCCATCAGTTCATCCTTTTCTGTTACCATTTGCACCATACAAGAGAAGCGAAAAAAACAGTTTTTTGATATCACCAGATCATGGTTTGCATAAAAGACTTCTGACTCCAACATCTTTTCCTACTGACTTTTTTTCTCCTCAGGGGATCTGACCACCTTTTTAGCTGTCGTTATTTGCTCATAATAAAACACAATTCCAATTCAAATTATCTCTTATTCACATATTTTAACTTCTTTTTTCTTCCCCAATGTCAACTTTTGCCTATTTAACTTGTGTGTGGGGGGGAGTTTTTGTTTTTTTTTTCTCTCTATTGTGGAACACAGGTTAAACGAAAGATAGCATTTGCATTCCTAGAACTTTGCCATTCCTATCTGCAAAACCCCGAGTAACTTTCTAAACATGAATTCTGTTGCCATCTGGCAGTAAAATTGCCGATGGTGCATTTCCATTTGTTTCTAGTACTTAATCTTCCTGTTCAAAATGGTACTTTGCTCATAAAGCCTGTATCAATGATCTTGTCTATTTCATCTATAGATGTTAAAGAATAAAGTTATAGGACACTTGTAAGTGTGTATATGTATGAATGTACACTTATACTGTATCTAGACATGTATTTAGTCTATAGGATCAGAAGAATCCATTTAAATTATTTCCATTTACATCTCCAGGATCTGTCACTCAGATCAGGTCTCAAAGTTCTCTTATAATCTACTGGCTTCCTAATAAAACTCTCATGCTGTTTCCTCCTAAAAACATCTATTACTACTACTTTTTCCAACTATGCTCTGATTAAGAGCAAATCAAAATACTGTTTTCTACAATCTTTGACAGCAGGGAAATATTTAAGTATGCTATGCTATATACACACATAAGACTTACAATTTATGAAATTAAATTTCTCATCAATATTTTTCACAGCTAATAGAGACATCAACTTAATAAATACCTAAAAGAATTAAAACTGTAAGATTCATGTATGTTCATTTTCACCTAAAAAGCAAGATTCCCCTTTTGCAATTAACTTTTAGTAGTGAAAATCACTTAGATGTTTTATTACATTAAGAAAACATATAAATTCTGTGGCTTTGACCATTTTAAACTTTTTCATTTACATTCTCTCGCAAACTTCTTTAACTCTCTTTTGATGCATGTCAATGGTTTGTTCTTGTTTATTTTTGTGTGCTTGGAACCAATTTATTATGAAACTACGGAAATGAATATCAAAACATGTCAAAGAAATACCTCATTTATCATCATTGAAAGAACTATCTCATATATAAATAACTTTTTCAAAACACTGGACATTCAAGTGCCAAACCTTTTAAAATTTCTCATACAAAACAAATATTGATGGCCAAATCTAACTTTGCTTTCTTAAATAGATGACAAGAAACAATTTAAACCTTTTGGAGATAGCAAGGTTAGTATCACTTCTGATATCACTTCTGTATTTTGAATATGTATATGGGTTTATCTGCAGGAAACCTGCCAGCAAACTTAATAAGTACTTAAGAATTACTATATTAAATGAGTAAAAAGGTCAAGTGAAAGCCTGTGGATCTTTTCAACTGGACAAGTTGTCATTAGTGCCAAAAATCTGCAGTTGTTTTGGCGCTGTCTGGTCTTTTATTGTTTTAATCACTATTCAATTTATAGTTACATATAGAGAATTGTGGTTTGAATTATTATATTATTCTTTCACAGAGGTATGCATGAAGGGATAAACATACAAATATTTATAATCAGTATTGATCTCATCTTTACTAAATAACTTTCATATGGACATTTTCTAAATTTATGTCTGTAAATGTCTGTAAATAACACTGCAAACTTGCTCTTCAAAACTGGAAAGTATTCTATATTTGACACATCTCTTGATTCAAAAATTCTGATTTGTGCAGTATTCCTTTTATATTCTTCATATATATAAGAAAATAAGAAAATGATTTTCATATAGTCCATTTCTTCACTCTTTCTCTCATATTAACTTAAAAAATACTTATTAAGCACTTACTCTGTTTAATACATTGTTTAAGTGCTATAGTATAGAAGATACAATGATGAGTAGATATAGTTCCTGACATAAAACAATTAAATTATAGTAGGAGGAAGAAGGCAAGTCTACAAACAACTCCAGTACAAAACAAAAGAGAAAACTGTAAATGTGGGACAAAGTATTCACATACAGTTAAGTGGAATTAAAAAATGCTTCATGAAAGAGGAGGTAGCATTAAAGGTGCGTTTTGGAAAAAATATGGAATTTTTCAGTTATATATGAAGCCAAGGTAGAAAATGGAAGATAGATAGACCCAAGACACAATGAATTTTCCACTCTGGATGCCCATGGTCAGAAATATATCTGAAAAGAGGCTGAAATAATTTTTTTGTTAGCTTGTGGAAGTTTTACTTAATTAGCAAGAGACCCTGAAGTTTCTGAATAGGGAAATAAGATTAGAATGTGCTTTAGAAAGAATAATCATCACTGTTATGTAGTAGGATGCACTAAAGTGAGGAGAAAATACTGGAAGAATCTAATTAGAAGACAATTAACATATTCAAAAATTTTAAACTTCAATAATAGAAATAAGAACAGAAAAGACAGGATATAGGTTAGGGACATTTAAATTTCAAATACAGGACGAAATTTTTTTAAGATAAGAAGAATTTCTAAAATCTGTACACTCAGAATATATTTATGAGTTCTTCTGGTCCTCAAGAGCTCACAAGGGGAGATGTAAAGGATGATCAAATACAGTAAAAAGCAATATATGATGAAGCCATTAAAAAAGATAAAAGCTAAGGCAATTCAGGAGAGCAATACTGAGGTTGGAGTGAAAAAGAAACGTTTACAGTGGATCATGAATCACATTGGGTTAGATTTCTACAAGTGGAGTTTCGAATAAGAGTTGCAGAAAAAAAGTATTTAGGAAAAGTATAGTTTAACAAACAACTAAAATTTTTTGAATGTTGATTATATGCTAGGCACTTTTTTAAACAGTTTATGTATACTGTTTCATTTAACCATCATAAAAATCTATGTAGTATACACTTATTGACCTCAATTTACAGATGCGAAAAGTATCTGCAATGTGTGCCTATCATACATGAGATTACAACACAGAGGTTTCCCAAGGCACTACATTCACCATGGATGCATCATATTAACTTTCATAGTCAAGTCCCAGAGTATATTGACTGCTTCACCAAAATAACCAATATTACCTTCAAACTAGGTTTCAACAAAACTGCATATATAGAGAGAACATTGCCAAAATAATTAGAATTTACTATAAATACCTAAGCAGAGATAAATAAGACTGCAAGAAGTAAACTATTTTCTAATTCACATCCTACTTTAGCTTGTATCTACTTACTGACATTGCTGTTGGCCTGAAAAGGAAATCAGTCAGGAAATCAAATAAAAAAGGAAAATGTATACCAATAACAGCAGAAGCAGTATTTAAAGTAGCAAAACAAAATACACTATAACACAAGCAAGTTGGCTCTGTGTGTTATAATTTAAAAGCTTTAATTTATGAAATAAATGTAACTATCATTTTATTTTTGAAGATTTATATGTGAGTTTTCACATCCACACTAATCGGGTAAGTCCTCCTCCAAACACTTGTCTACTTAGTCAAGTTGTCTAGTCAGCATCAAAATACTGAGAACATTAGCAGTTATTAAATGTCTGCTGAACTGACCAATTTAGAAAATATCATCTCTCAGACAGGGTTCTTTGCTTTAGAGGAGTTAATTAAAATTAATTAAAAGACTTAAATGTTTAATTTTTTAAATTATCTAATTTACTTTTCAAATAAACTATATATTAAGTATTTTTCTTTTTAGAAAAAGATAGTTACTTAGAAACAGGAATTTAGCCTGTTTATATAAGGTCAATAAAATTCAAAATCTACTTATTAATGAAAGTTGAACATTGGGTATAGCCTACACTGAAGGTGCCCCTCCATATATAGGAAGTTGTCCTCTTCACTAAGCACACAGAGTAAAGGGGAAAGCACAAGCAGAAATGGAAGGAGGAGACAATCAACTAGCCAGGACGATCAACCTAATTAACCAATTAACCCTAGCAAGCAGTCTGCTGGGAGCTGTGTTAGCCAGACAATTCATTCTTCTGGAAGACTGGACTACACTCTAGATAATCTCTAACTCCTTTCTAAATTTAACTTCTAATAAATTTTGTTTGGATTAATATAATTATCCCACTGCCAGTTATTCATGGAATTCGGTGCAAAGTGAAAATGTGGGGTTTCTTGTTTAAAACTTATTAAAAATTTCAAGACAGTAAGAGAACCGAATCACAAGTAGGACCATTCTAAACTCAAGACCCCATATGACTGCACAGGTCCACACATCCATGAAGTAGGCCCTAAAGAGAGAAGACCATAATCTCATGACTAGCTCCATGCCTGCTCACTCTAAGGTGAATCCTAGGCAAACTGCCCCAAAATTTATACTAAAAAATTCCAGATTCCTTCTCAGGTGAAAAGATTACTAAAAAATGGTATTTACACAGTAGTAAAGGAAACCCATATAAGCTCACAAGGCCTTCTTTATTAAAAGAGAATAAGAAAAAAAAAATCTACTTGAGGGTGACAGAAATAATTCAAGAAACAGAAAATACCTTTTAAGAAAACCTCTAGTACTTTAGGAGATTTGAAAGATAACATATCCATGTTTTTAAAAGAGAACAGTATTCTATGAAAAAAGAACACAAAAAAAGTGATTCCTTAGAAAGTAAAAGTATAATTAATAAAATAGTCTATAGAAGGGCTGAAAAATAAAAGTGAGAAAATCTCTCAAAATGTAGAACAAAAAAGGAAAAGAAACAGGAAATGAAGGGAAGGATAAAAGATATAGAGGACCTATCTGGGAACCCTATCATCTAACTAATGAGAATCCAGGAAAGAGAGAACAGAAAAATGGAGGGAACAAAATTATCTTAAAAATATAGAAGAGAACTTCTCTGTGCTGAATAAGGACACATTTTTTGGAAGGGGCCACTGAGTAAAGGGCTAAGTGAATGAAATAAAAGCTCACATCACACATTTCCATGACATTTCAGAATGTTGAGAATTAAAAAACAGATCCTACCCATTTGCAATGACCATGGAGGGACCTAGAGGGTATTATGCTGAGTGAAATAAGTCAGACAGATAAATACCACTAGATTTCACTTATATGTTCAATCTAAGGAACATACTAAATGAAAATAGACACACACAGAGAGGACAATCTGGTTATTGCCAGCGGGGAGGGGTGTTAGGTGAATAAGGTGAAAAAATGAAGTAGTTACAAAATAGTCCCTGAACGTCAAGCATAGCGAATATAGTCAATAGTATTGTAATGGCTATGTATAGAACCAAATGGGTGATAGAGTAATTGGGAGATCACTCCATAAACTATATAAATGTATAACCAATGTACTGTATAGCTGAAACTAATATGAAATAAAATTTAAATTTAAAAAAATAACTAAAAATAACCAAGATTATAAAATTAAACATTTTATGTTCTATTTAAATAATTACAACAAGGCCCTAGTCATAGACCAAAGGTTTCTCAGAAATTAGAAATACCTGTAATTTCCATTATGTTTTAAATAAATTACATATGGCTTAATGAAAAAAGAAAAAGAAAAAAAAAAACAGATCCTAAAAACTGGATGCTGGAAAACAATGGAGAAATAAAATGAAAATTATCAGGGAAAAAGCTATTCAGCACAGAATTACATAACCAGCTACACTATTAAACATGAGACATAAGAAGATATTTTATGGTATGCAAAGATTTAGTTACTTTCCTTTTAGGAAGAAGTTATTGAGGCAGTTCAGCAAAACCAACCCGTAAAGTAATAAAAACAATGAAGAATCCAAGAAACAGTTCCCAACATAGAGAGCAGAGAAGGCAAAGACCCAAGATAACAGTTATGCATGATCTAGCAATTCCAGAGAGTGACTAGTACAAATTAGAAAGGCCTTTGAAGCTATGAGAAGACAGTAAATGAAGAAATGATAGAGTAAAGGGAAGGGAGGCGGATACCATTACCTTAAGTAGAAGAGAATTAAGATACTGACTAGAGTAGAAGGAACCAAAAAATAGAAATATAACTATTTTACATTAAAAAGAAAACAATAAAAGAAATAAATCATAATGTAACAGTAGGAGGAAAAGGGGGAAGAGATTGTTATGTGTGCCTCACCTTTAATAGCAAAGAATCACTAGATATTCTTTATTTTTTCTTATTAAGATAACCACCAGAAGAAATTAAAACATATGGTGAACAATAGGTAGTCTGAGAGAGGGTAACTGGGGGGTGAGGAAAGGGCAGGGAGAGAGGCTATTTTCCATCTCAAACTCTTCTGGATTATTTGACTTATTACCATGTACATGTATTAACTGGAATAAAAGTAAATCAAAACCTTTATTTTAGGCTCTATGAAATAAAACAAACATGAGCAAATTAATCCAGAGGTTGAATGATTTGGCTACTTTCACAGCACTGGTTAATTGGAAGAATAAGGCATAGACCTCAACTCTAGAAATTTTTAACACAGTATTGCTTCTTCAAAAAAAATTCTTAAGAAGAGAATGATTTTAAAAGTTAAATATTATCTATTTCTGTCCAAACCATGTATCTTCATTTATTATTGAAAATATATTTGACTCTTGCTTAAAGAACGCATATGTTTTAAAATCATTTATGGAAATAAAAAAATGTGTATTAAAATTTTAGTGGTACCAGGGAAAGAGGCTATGTCTTAAGCATAAAAACTTGACAAAGGATAATAAATTAGCTCATCAATAAAATACTAACAAGCCAAAGCAAACAATTAAGCCAAGGGAAAAAACCCTAAAGATCAAATGACATTTAGGGCATATTTCCCTGTCTTTTAAGTAGTTTCTTCTATAGCATTTTAATTTTATTATTTAACATACAGTCTGATTTATTTGAGTTAATAAAAAGTAAATGATTTTTCTTTGACAATGTGATTTTAAAAACTGTTATATACTTAGTGCTGTGCTAGTAAATGTTTAACAATAATTCTCTGAGGAAAAAAAGTCTTGATTTGTAAGATCTGCTGATTTCCACAGTCTAACTACTACTATGGCTATAAATGTTATGTCACTGAATGCACAGGTGGGAAAAGATATACTATTTTCTCTCTGTAGGAAGGCATCTGTAATCTTAGAGTAAAAGATATTGGGAGGAATGATCCTATTAATAGATGTTCTTTCTATGAACTGTTTTTCGAGCATCTGTTCTCTACAGTAAGATATACTTTTAACCAGATAATGATTTTCTTGAAAGATACTCAATTATATAACATGTAATTACAGAACCACATGCCAAAGATGAACTCATTATTCCTAAACATTTTGTCTATTTTTAAAACTGTTCATCATCACTTCTATTAATGCAAAAATCAAGTTAATTATATTTGAAAGAAAAAAAAACATCTATTTCTCTAGGGGAAAAAACAGTTTTGGTATTTAAAATTCAAACAGAAAGCAGATTACTTTAAAAATCCTAGAGTAGTAGCAAATATAAGCACAGAAGATTACTTTAAAGATAAAACAACAGAATTTTTAGAAAGAAGATATATGAACACACTGATGATTCAAGATCTTCTATTTATTTCTACTTAAAAATAAACATTTGTTGATATAAATATTTGGATAAATTGAGTCCCCTTAACAAATAAACGTGAAGAAATTTAAAAATCATTATCATTTACGTGTACCCATTAGTGGTTGTAAATCAACAAACTATCTTTATTGAACCAAACACATGAGTAGCATTTATGAAGGAAGGAAATGTTAATTATTCTTTCCAAAAGCAGACCAGTGCTAGATCTTTGGGCATTACAGTCACAGTAAAATACTACTGAGGTCCATTTGGCAATCATGAAGAATTGGATAGGTTTGAGTTGCTCAACAATTTCTCCTATTTATATACATATGTGGTTAATGATTCTTTAATGCTGTTTTAAATTATCCCAAAGAATGCTTATAAATTAAGATTAAATTAAGTGTCCTAAATGCATAGAAAATGACATAGAATATATGCCAAAATGTTAACAGTAGGTCATTCTTTGACAAAATAATTTTTATTTTCTTCTATACCTAGCTGTATTTTCTAATTGTTAGGGAAAAAATTATTAGAAACAATGAGGGTCATTTACACATTTGAAAGAGTAAAATGTGCTGATTCCAAGAGTACTAATTTAGAGATAAAATAATATTTCATATACTATTCAGACTTTTATAGTGAATATTTTTCACAATTAATAATTTTTTAAATAGCTGTATAGTGCAAAAGTATAGAATCCACAGCTAAATAATGAGCTAAAATGTAAGCATAAATACATTAAAATGAAAATACATTAAAATGAAACTAATACTATAAACAGCCTTAAAAGAATAACAGAGAAAAGACAAAACTAATATTTGTTAAGAGTGCCTACTTTAAGCCAAGCACCCTGCCAGCCAACTTTTTTACACATTCTTATAGTTTCATCCTATGACAGTCCTATGGGGAAAATGGATTATGCCCATTTTGCAGAAGTTATAAGGCTCAAAGAGTTTAAGCAACTTGCCAGGATCCCACAGACAGTAAATTACAAATCTAAGGTTCAGACGTTAAGTCTAACTCTAGAGCCTAACTCTATGCTCTCCTCACTTCAGTACCCTAGTCCCCATGACCAATAACATATAAATGGTTTAGCTCTAATTGAGTCATAAAACACAAGTTCCTTGGGACAGATAAAATACTTAGCAAGGCAGCTTAACACTTTGGGTAATGGGAAAATACCTTATTATAAATATTGCCTATTTATCATTATTATAAATGCTGCCTATTATTACTATAAATATTGCCTATTGATTATTATTATAAATACGGCCTATCGTTATTATAAATACTGCCTATCGTTATTATAAATGCTGCCTATTTAGCTTGCTGCAAATTCCTATGGCCAGTGGAGAGCCTGGCTTCTCTGCTAGAGCATAGCGAAATGCAGATGAATAGGTTAGTTAAAATGGAAGCAAGAAAGTTCTTTACTTTTTCCATCCCCGGCATAGCCTGGCTGACTCTCTTGAGAGAAAAAGATGAGAGAAATAATATACCAATTCTCTCACTCATCCAACCTTGGAGATAGAGGTATTCAGGTGGACAATTCTGGTGATCCTCCAAATCCTACAGATTTCTACTGCTGTTACAAATGAAGCAGAAAAGTGAAAATGTTCTTTCCCTTAATTTTTAATTAATTAATTTTTAATTGTTCTCCTACCCTGTGAGCAGAGAAAAAAATTCTATTGGGTGGATTATAACTTTTCTGGTACCTGTATTACTTTTACTGGTTAATGAGGTCAGAAAGTGCACAGCAAAACTGTCTTTGACAGAAAAAAAAAATTCTTTCACAACAAAGGTAGGGACTGAAAAAAACTAAACATGTAATAAAGCCAACAGTGGAGTTTTAAACTAAAAGTGTTCAGTATTAGGTACTTTTTAGGGTTGAAGGATAAGAGAGACACCTTTACCCCCACAGAATCTACTTCTGTGTCCAATTGCAGTATTGGCCAATACTTGAACTATTTAAAAGAGTGGCTCTTGGTTTCACAGCATCCACTGACTCTCATTCATGGCAATGTTTCTGAACACAGCCAAAGCCTCCATACTTATTTAACTCCTCATGTCTATTAGCAGGGTAGCTAGTTCTGCTTAAGATGAATGACCTGGGACTGAACATGATAAATATCTTCTGAAGCTTCTTTGAGAGTGGAAGCTGTTCAGACTGGCCCCTTTCTCTATTTGGGTCGAAGGTAAACCTGAAACTAATGAATCATTTTTAGCTTAAAATGTTTAAACCAACATGGTAGCTAATATAAATAATGCCATGTATTGCTTAAAAAATATACATTTAATAACAATGCCTGTTCTTTACTTGAAATAAAACTATTTAGATGAACATTTTACACAATTTCAGGATTCCAGAGAATACACTAAGTCCTGATATAATTATCAACTTTGGCTAAAATTTACCATAGTCAATAATTTAACATTTTTTCTTAGGGAGTATGCTTACAGTTCATCCCTTAAATAGGGGTACACTGTTATTAGGACTATTTTCCCTTTTCCTAACTGTGAACTATAATTATCTTTTATTTCATCATGCCCTATATTTATTGTTGAATTTGTTGATATACATTGTATAAAAATTCATTCCCTTTATAGAAAAATCTACATTAGATGACATAAAATTTCAAAATAGCACATGAATGCTCACTAAAACTATACAAAACATCATAATAGATTATATGAGTGATTTAGTTAGGCCAGGAGAGACTCAAGAATATGTCACCACAATATGTCCTACAAGAAAGTATGATTTCCCTCCAGACATCAGCCTCTGAGATGAGGCATTTATCCCAAATATTTTTAACATATTCCTTCTATTAATCTTACCAGTTATGCACAAAATCTCTACCCATCACCTGGTGCCAACCTGCGAAGTAGATATTACAACATAAAAACATAATGGGCATATCTGTATACAAGTGCATGCACATGCATATGTTAATTATTCAGGATGGCTGGAAGCATGGAGATTTATACTGACAACAAAATGAATTCAAATTAATCCCATAAGTATTTAGTGTGTATTATATCAGGAACACTTTTTAAGAAATCAGTTGATATAAAAATTAAATATATATACAGGTTCCCTTTTCCAACTTAAGGACAGCAATTAGGAATATCACCCCAGGGTAAGTTTCTAAAAGTTCTTTGGCATACATTCATGATTAAAATCTTTTTAAGAAATTCTTCTATTTTTTAGCAACACCTTCCTTCAACTATTCTAATCACCCCTTTGGAATAACTCCTAACAAAGAAAGAGAATAACATTATTTTTTCCATCTTAAACAAGGGAGATGGTGGAGGCAACTGGATAGACTCCAAATTAAATACTGTATTTTTTGTATTGAGATAAAGTTTATCATGAGATAAATGGATCTATAAAATTTTTCCTATTTTATGTGTATAAAAATTACTCCATTCATGTTTTAACCACAGTTCTCTATTATTTCTGAATACACCTAATGACAACAAGAGTGTTCCACCATAATTGCTTTGGCTTTTGTACTCTTCATCTGTACTCTTCAGCCTATTCACACCCAAATGTCCCTGCTATATCTGTTCTTTAATGTTTCATCATTACATTGTTCAAAATGTAGATGCACTATGACTATATATCCGAATGGAATAATGCTCCTATTTTACTTTTAATTTCTGGCCTAAAAATATCCAATAACTTCTTGGATTTTTCTACCTGGAAAAGCCACTGACTATACTGACTTTTATAAAAACTACTCTTATTAGAGTTTATTTCTGTTTAAGTCTACACTGTCAAATAAATAATTTTATTTTTGTTTTGGTGGAAAGTTGTAGTTATTTTGGTTAAAAAGTAAAAAAAAAAACGAAAACTTCAAATAACTAAGTTGTAATTCTTTACAAATTGATTTATAATATTGAAAATAAAATATTCAAACTATGTAGTTGGGTTTTAACAAGTAAATCTCAAACTAAAACTGAATTCTAAAATATACTTTAATAATCAAAATTACAATACAATTTTTTGAAAATGTTTTATACTTACAGGCAAATGAGTAAACACTTGAAAGATGCTTCTCAAAAAATTAATAAGATCCATTAAATAACCACTAGCTCTTCCATCTGGCTCAGACATTGTCCAGTCATAATCAGCAAGCTGAACAAATTCATCAATTTTTTGATTAAGTTTGGTATATATTTCTCCTTCTGCTGCATGTCGAGCATCCTGAAAGGACAAAGTAACAACAATAAAAAACACAGAAGCAGATAATAAAACAAGTTTTCTTAAAACTCTAAATTTTGTTTTATACCTTTCTAATGTTTTAGTCATTTACTTGAAGTCCAAGAAAACTGTTTTTTTTGTGTGTGTGGCAATACTCTATTTATTTGACTAGACATCACTTTGTTTTTTTCCAACCTCATTATCCACTTTTTTATCTTTATGTGGTAGAATAATCTGAGTTATTTATTGTAAATTTTTCTCATGGCTCTAAAAAGACCCTTAGGAGAAACATAAGTGGAAAAACAGAAAATGTCAAGAATGCAAAAGACCACCCCCATCCATTGACTTACTGAGGAAAATTAAATTGGGATTATCATAGCAGAAATTAAATAGTTGCTTGTGTTTTAAATTGAATTACCCAAAAGAGGGGAGTGTGTGTGTGTGTGTGTTGGGGGAGGGTGTGGGGAGAGAAGTTAATTTCTCAGAGAAGAAGAAATGAAGGGAATGACATAAAAATAGAAGACTAAGGTCTACAAATAGTCTCTCCTCCATAAAAGCAATAAGAAAACAAGCAAAAATTGTCAAAATCAACTTTGCCATAACTCTGGAAATTAACTCAAAACTTATAGCAATCCAGGCAGCATTTACTAAAAAATTTTAAAATAACAGATGAATCTTGGTAATAAAAGCAGCTTCGTGGCATTTTAATGTGCCTTATTTCCATTCTCTCTCCCCTGGTTCAGCTCTGCAGTACCCTTAAAAATCAACATCCTGTAACTATGGTGAAAGTCAGAAGTCTGTCAGCCAACAAAGCGGGCAGAACAGGGTTGAAGCATATTCAAAGCCATATTCCCAGAGAATTATCATTATTAAATCTATCTGGTAGTTTCCTGGACAACCTCACTTGCAGGGATGTCTTTATATGACCTAAATTTAGGCTTGTCCAGTGCAAAAAGCCTTTTCCCTAGAAGCATTTGCTGAAAACAGATGCAATTATTTAACATAGAATGCCTTAGGCGGTGCATAACAGGGCACATAATAAGCTAATCAAAGAGCTTAAACAAAAACCTGAGGAACGAGAAGTCAATAGATGGCTTTGAAAAGCTCTAAACATTCCTTGAAATCTAGAAGGCTGTGTACATGTGTAGGCTGTGCACATACTCAGGAAAGACCTGAGAAGGCTCTAAGTTCTCATTTATGGCTGACCTTGAAGCTCTATGCAAGCAGGAAGTAAAGGTTAAAGCACAGTTGTCAAGTGCCTGAGTCCTGAAGCATGCCCCAATATACACATTGAGAGTCCCTCAGCAAAGACTGGGAAATGTACTGGTTTCAAGCTTTTAAAGAAATCTGCGTCCGATCATTAGTTGGCCATTAAGTTAACCAAGCAGAGACTTCAGTGGCTACACATGACAAAGAATACAGACTTTATAGAATTCAGAAAAGTAACAAATGAACCACCACCAGGAATAAAACAACAAACCCTGGGGAGAGAAGAGTATCTGATTTCCTGAGTTGTCACATTATTTTAAATGTTTTCAACAAAAATTTACAAGTCATACAAGGAAATGAGAAAGTATGACCCATACTCAGGGAGAAAAAAAAAACAGCAATAGAAATTGTTCCTGAGGAGGATGAAACATTGAACTGATAAAACAAAGACTTTAAACCAGCTATTTAAAACATATCCAAGAACTAAAGAAACCATGTCTAAAAAATTAAAAAATGAAAACAATGCCTCACAGAATATAGAATATAAAGAGACAGAAATTTTAAAAAGAATTCAAATAGAAATTTTGTAGTTGAAAAGTATAGTAAATGAAATGAAAAAAATCACTCTAGGGGTTCAAAAACAGGTTTGAGCAGGCAGAATACAAAGGCTATAGGATCAACAATATAAACCAACTACATCTAACAGACATCTACAGAACACCCTACTCAACGACAGAAGAATATGCATCATTCTGAAGTGAACAAAGAACGCTATCCAAAATAGAGCACATTAGGCCACATAGAAAGCCTTAAAAGGACTGAAATCATACAAAGTATGTTCTCCAACCACAATGGAACAAAACTAGAAACAACAAGGATATTTGGAAAATTCACTACTATGTAGAAATTGAACAACAGATTCCAATAAATAACCAATGGGTCAAAGAAGAAATCATGATCAAAATCAGAAAATATTTTGAGATAAATGAAAACAAAAGCACAATAGCAGAACTAATGGGATGCAAAAAAAGCATTGCTTACAGAGAAATTCATTGCTACACATGCCTATGTTATAAGAGAGATCTCAAATCGATAAATTTCCACCTTAAAAAACTAAAAAAAGAAGAAATGATAGCTGGGGTTCTCTCTCACTCTCAGCAGCACCCTGATAGAATGGCATGAGGGAGATTGGAGGACTGAAGTCTAGTCATGTGGCCTTTGGAACGAAGGCAAAAGAGCCCCATGCCTAAGTAAGCTTTTCTTTTAAGAGGTCACACAAACTCGGAGAGGGAGCATCTTGAAAGTTAAAACTAGAACAATCTCTGCCTTTTACTCAGGTTTTCTGGCCTGCACAATTCCCTGAAATTTTTTGGACTACCTTAAGGAGGGCAGACAACTTGCTACCCTGACCAGTAGAGCTTGACAGCTAGATTTAATTTGATGGGGTTGGGGAGTGGGGAGGTGGCAATGTGATATCACAAACCTAATATTTATTTAGGTTCTTACTTTAACTAAGAAGAGACTGAAGTATCACTCACCATTAGTCACATGTTACGTTTGAATACAACTTAACCTAATACATGATTTATATCATATCTATGTATAAGAGCACCGTAAAGACACTGAGATGAGTAAAACAGCTCCCTACCCTCAAGGATCTTACAATTCAGGGAGAGATACAAAATAACAAAACATGACTACTGCTATATTAGAGGTTTAACAAAGCATCCTAAGTAAACAAAGAAAATAATTACTGCTAATTTGATAAAAAGCTTTGTGGAGGGGATGTCATTTGAGTTGTAACTTTAAAAAGTATAATCAGGAACTCTTAGGTATTTTGGGTTGTATGACTTAAGAAATTTTCAAAAGAACAGTGTAAAAGGTCAATATGATCAATCAAAATACTGTATATCATTTTCACATTTTGAAGCTTCTTTTGACTCCCTCTCCCATTTTCACAATGTCTAACTACTTACTACTTACTGCCACATTGGGCTGAAGAAAGCCAACTACTACTACTACTACTACTACTACTACTACTACTACTATCTTTCCATTTGCATGCCTGCCTTCACAGTAGGATTGAAACAGGAATTCCAAAAAAAATTTTTCTTCTCTCCTTACTTAGAGGTCTAACACAAATGTGAAAAATAATGAAAATTCTCAACAGTGTCTGTCTTCAACTACATAAGAAAGTAAACATTACTTTAGATTAATAAGGAACTTAAGATGTTATTAATTGAAATGTTAATGAAGCATTAAATATGACAGTAGCAAAATGACTTCTGGCTCAAAATAAAGTTGCTTATAGCACTGATAGCTGTAGTGTTTCTCTATCAAAATCTCTAATACAATACAAATCTCAGACAAATCTTTAAGATTGAGAAGTGTAATATTAATTTTATCAATCACTTATCAACAACTATAAATTTGGCACTCTGAACAATGTAGACAGAAAATGTCCACTACAATATAAGCAACATTAAGGCAGGAAGTTTGGTCTGTTTTTGTTCACTGATGTATCCCCAGTACCTAGAACAATGCTTCCAACAGAGCAGGCAGTAGATGAGTACTTGTCAAAAAAAGTTTTTAAATCATTACTGTCTGAAGGAAGTTTATAACCTACTTGGAATAAAAAAGTACCACAAATAAAAGAATGAAAAATGAGTAGATATTAACAAATTTGTACTGACTACATGTGAGGTAAATGTGTAGTGAAAAAGAAGAGATCACGTGGACTGGAAAAAAGGTTTATGTCACTTGCTGTTCCAGTTACTATTGTTAATTAACAAACTACCCTTCCCCCCAATCTTAGTGACTTAAAATAACAAGCATTTTATTATGTTCATAGGTTCTCTGTGCTACAAATACAAACAGGGAATAGTGGGGATGACTCTTGCTCCACTCTATCTGGGACCTCAGCTAGGAGTGTGACTCAACATCTGGGGATTAGAATCATCTGGAGGTTTCTCCATTCACATGTCTGACACCTGAGATGGGTTGCCTCTCCATGCACCCTAGCTTCCTCACAGCATGGTGGCTACAGGATACCTGGACTTCTTACATGGCAGCTTCGGCCTTTGAGTATGTATTCCATGCTTGCAATAAGGTGGAAGTGACATTGCCTTTTTGGTCATGGCCTCAGAGTTTCATGACTTTATTTTCACTGTATTATAATGGTTAAACCAGTCATCAACCTGCCCAGATTCAAGAGGAGGAGACATAGATCACTTTTCACTGAGAGAAGTGCCAAGGAACCCGTGGCCATTTAAAAAAATCACTATCCTGCTAATAATGAACAATGGAGGAATGACCCATAAAGAATACAAGCCAGGAGTTTGAGAAAATAGGAAAGGGTTTGATTTCCACTATTTTATTTATCTTTACATCTTGAGCAAATTACTTAATTTTTGTAAATCCTGGTTTTCTCATCTATGAAACGAGAACCATCACTATCTCAGAGGGCTGTTTTGAGTTTTTGAGCATTACACAAGCTTTTATAATTAATGTAAAGTACTCTAACAGTACTAAGCACCCAGTAAGTGCTCAAAAAAATATTCATTTCCTTACACCCACTAGTGTTGGGTACCTAGTAATGCTCAATAAATGTTAACTTAGTGACCTGTAAGAAAACAATTAGTATGTCAGAATTCCAAGTCATCCAATTTGCCCAAATTAGCTTAACTTCCTATAGTTATTTGCATGTAAAGGTGAAAAAATTGGGTATTAAACATTCACAGAATGTTTTTTTAAACATGAGACAGTAGTGAAAAGGAAATCATATTGAATGTGCATTAGGCATAGTAGTAATCTATATCTCTTTAACCTCCCTAACAGAACCAGGGGCAGGTACCTAAGTTGGCAAATGCTTATGGCCATCGCACCCCCTAATGATACCACTCATTCGCCAATTTCTCCAAGAAATATAAAAACGTATATTTATCACTTTGTATTTTGCCCCAGTGTTCATCATCAGTCCCTTCTATTTCACTACCTTTACTGGATCTAAGCAGATGAATATATGTCACTATAGAAATGAAGTAAGACTGCAATCCCAAAAGGCAGCCAGATAAGGGAGGCCTAAAGATCAGAACCATATGCTTATCCCATAATATTTAACCTACTTCCCTTCTATCACCAGGCAAACTTTGGAGTCTGGTTGCTTTAACTCTCTACTAAATTCTCTAGCTGCACCCAGGCTGCTTTATATGGTTTCTCTTGCTCTTCTGGGTTGCCTCTAATGTAAGCAGAAAGGGAAAGAGATGCCTCTCCTACAAACTCACAGAGCTAAAATACTTTGGTTAAATTTAAGATGTCTTAAAAAATAACTAGTTTTTTTACAATTCTAACTTAAATCCACTTTTAAAATGAATGTTATACTTAATTCCTCCTTTTGACTATATTGAATTTTGTTATAAAGAGGAGTTATTTCAGATTTTCTTGAACTTTTTAAAGAAGTATGGGACAGTTAAAACATTAATGAAAAATTGAGAGAGGGAGAGAGATCAAAGAGCTAGAAATTTTGAAGTTATAAAACAAACACTGTATTATTTATCTGGAAGAAGAAAAATTATAAAAATGATGATGATGAAACCATTCACATTATAGTCATTGTAATTATATGCTTTCTGGATAGTGATTCAAAAGCCACTAATTTTCTGAAAAGGAACCACGCAAAATAAAAACAACAATTTATTAATTTTTGTTAGAGCACTGCTGATTAATCTACTTTTCTGAGATGACACAGGGAGCAAGTTCCACCTTATCATATACTATCCAGGTTAAGATAACTTTCCACAACATGTTAAACAAAATTTTGGTGAGGGGTAGTTTATATTTTTTGAAGTTTACTGACACTTTCCACAGGCTATAATAGTAACCAAAGAAATCTAAGGGAATCAGTGGCTATGCTGTGTGAAAAAAATTTCAGACAGCTTTTCCAGGCAGAAAAATATTTTGAAGTCAACACTTGAAATGTCTTTGCTAAGGATTCTGCTTATTTTATAATCCAGACAAATATATTCACTAGAAAAAAATATGTGCATGAACTGTATGAACTAACTCACTACATTCTATTTTTAAAGAAATTGGAAATAAAGACAAACAAAATATTTCATTTATAGCTCCTGATCAAAGTAGCCTGTTCTAGAATAGAAAACCTAAATCCCTCATACAGCCAACTTGCTAGCTACACCACTTCTAGTGATACACAGGAAAGGACAATACAGATTTTGAGCTACAATCAGTCTAGAATAATTTAAAATCCAGCTTCTGTATTATCTAGGATTGTTGTAGGTCATTATGAATTGAACAATTTTCTAATTTTCAAATTACCTAAATTACCTCCTTTTCCTTTTTAAAAGGTGGGTGCTATATTTTAACCTTTCCAGTTTTCAGGGGCTTTTGTATCTCAAAAGGGTTAAAGAATGCTACGGGCTTTATAATAGCATCTGTCTCTTTTTAGGTAATCTAGGTTGTTGTATCAGGTTTGCAAATCACCTGATATAAATAGCTTTTTGAAGTATTCGACCATCTCTTTTCCTATTCCATTTCTGCTTTCTACCACCTTTAAAAGAGATACTTGTTATAATTAAGTGATTACTGGTGATAAATTACAGAAAAACAAAGCTGAACACTTTCATGTATCCACGGGGGTTGAGGTAGTGTATAAATTTTGTTGATTTTTTTCCTTATAGAATTGAAAAACACTTTTGCTTTGTCTGTTAGTTTTTATGTTTTTGGCAAAGTAGCACCACTATTATTCACTTTTACATATAACTGACCTAATTATTCATACTATTAAAAATATTTAAGTTTTTGCTTTTCTCTGCTATAACTTTTAGGATTTTATGTAATTCAAATGAATTTCATCGGCTGCTAACGTAAAATCTGTTTTATGCAGTCTCTCTAATGGGGGAAGATAAAAAGAGAAACTGGTATTAACAGGTAATAAAATAAATGTTACAAATATTGCTTTTAAAAAATGACCATCATCCTCCATACCCTAGTTATTTTCTAACATGCTGATTATATAGTTATTATCATCACACTCATTGCTATTCCTGTTTCCCTTTACTCTTTCCCTCCATCTTTTTAAACTCAACTCCTAGAGAATAAAAAATTCACCTATCTATCCCCTATAGTTTCAATTAATAAAGTAGTTACTCAAATTTTAAAAAATGACAATCAAGTTGCACAATAAGAAATACAAAGGAACACTGCCAATAACACCAAAAACTATACCCAAAGCATATAAGTAATCAGAAGTTGAAATGTAATTAATCAGTCAATAGTGCTAGCACTGCAATAATAAATCAACTTTATAATGTAAAACGATTTAAAAATTATAATTTAAATGGGAAATTTAAAAATTCCTAAAACCTTTCTAATACCTTACTAGTTTTAAATGTATATCAGTTTACAAATTTATGTCTTTATTACTAAAAATTAAATAAGCAAATTTATTTTACTCATACTGTTACACTTCAGTTATGTGAGTTGCATATAGTCAGTAATCAGGAAGGAGGCCAAAAACATCTCTGAGTAGCCAGAAGTGATATTATACTTCTATGCCGAAAAATAAGTTGTAGTAAATCCTATGATAGAATACTATACTAAATTAAAAAAAAAAAAACACAGCTACATGTAACACCACAAATTAAATATCACAAATCATGTTGAAAGTTACACAGAAAAAAAGATGTACTCTTATGATTCCATATAAAGAAGACAAAACAGACAAAATTAATCAGTGCTGTTTGCCATAAAATTATATGTGTAGATTTTTGTGTGGACATGTTTTCAGCTCACCTGGGCATATAACAAGGAGTGTAACTGCTAGATCACATGGTTAAGAATACATTTAGTTTTATACGAAATTGTTAAACTGTCTTCCAAAGTGGCTGTAACATTTTAAATTCCTACCAGCAATGAATGAGAATTCCTGTCACTCCATATCCTTGTCAGCATTTGGTGGTGACAGTGTTTTTGATTTTGGCCATTCTAAGAGATATGCAGTGGTATTTCACTGTTAATTTGCAATTCCCTAATAATATATAATGAAAAGCATCTTTTCATATACATATTTGCTACCTGTACATCTTCTTTGGCAAGGTTGTCTTTTCAGGCCTTTTGCCCATTTTTTAATCAAGTTGTTCATTTTCTTATTGTTAAATTTTAAGAGTTCTTGATATGTATAAGACATAAACATATATGTACATATGTAAACATATATACATATATAATGAATATATGTATGTGCGTATGTGTGTGTGTGTGTATATAAAGTCAGTAAAAAACTGATATGTCCTTTGCAAATATTTTCTCCCAGAATGTGGCTTGTTTTCTTATTCTCCAATGATGTCTTTTTTTGTAGAACATAAGTTTTTAATTTTAACAACATCCAGTTGATCAATTATCTCTTTCCTGGATCATGATTTTGATATGGTATCTAAAAACTCATTGCCACCCAAGGTTATACAGATATTCTCTAATGTTAACTTCTAGGAGTTTTATAATTTTTCATTTTTACATCTAGATCTCTGATACACTGAGTTAATTTTTGTAATTGGTGTAAGGTCTGCATCTAGATTCATTTCTTTGCATGTGAATAACCAGTTATCCCAGCACCATTTGTTGAAAAGACTTTGTTCCATTGTATTGCCTTTACTACTTTGTCAAAGATCAGTTGAATACATTTATGTGGGTCTGTTTCTGGGTTCTCTATTCTGTTCCATTGATCCATGTGTCTATTTTTTGACTGATACCACATTGTCTTTATAATAAATCTTAAAAGTAGATATTATCTGTCCTCCAACTTTGTTCTTCTCCTCCATATTGTGTTGGCTATTCTGGAGCTTTTGCCTCTCCATATAAACCTTAAAATCAGTCTGCCAATATCCGCAAGACAACTTGCTGAGATTTTGAGAGAAATGCCTGAAATCTAAAGATCAAGTTGGAAAGAACTAACATTTTGACAATATTGAGTCTTTCTATCCATGAATATGGAATCTCTCCATTTATTTAGCTCTTCTTTGATTTCTTTGATCAGAGTTTTATAGTATTCCTCATAAAATTCATGTATTTTCCTAGATACCTACCGAAGGTTTAGATTTTGGTGGTGCTAATGTAAATATAATATAATGTAATGTAAGTTATATTATATATTTTTTTATTTCAAATATCACTTGTTTGCTGCTGGCTGCTATGAACATTGTGAGAAGGTGGTCATCTGAAATCCAGAAAGAAAGTCTTCACAAGAAACCAACTATGTTAGCACCTGGTCTTGGACTTCTAGCCTCTAGAACTATGAGAAAATTAATTTCTGTTGTTTAAGCCATTCAATCTCTAGTATTTTGTTATTGAAACCTAAGTTGACTTAATATAGTACCGAGAGTGGAGTGCTATTGTAACAAATACCTAAAATTAGGGAAGCAGTTTTGGATCTGGATAATGGGTAGAGGCTGGAGAACTTTTGAGGTGCATACCAGAAATATGAATGTATTAAGGGCAATGCTGGTGAGGTCTCAGGTGGAAATGAAGAACATGTTATTGGAACCTGGAAGAAAGGAGATCCTTGTTACAAAGTGGAAAAAAATACACCTAAATTATGTTAATGTTCTAGTGTTTTGTAGAAGATAAAACTTGTGAGCAATGAAATTGGATATTTAGTTGAGGAGATTTCTAAGCAAAGAGTTGAAGGAGCAGTTTGATTCCTACTGACTGCTTATAGTAAAAAGAAAGAAGAGAAAAATGAATTAAATAAGGAATCGTTAAGCAAAAAAGAATCAGAACTTAAAGGTTTGAAAAATTCTCAACTTGTCCATGTTACAAAAAATTAGAAAGCATATCAGCTAAAGAATGCTAAGGATGTGGCTCAACTATCACTCAATAAAGAAATTTTGGGATTATACCAGAAACACTGACAGTTTGAACTGAAGAAAACGGAGATAGGACAAAGTAAATCCGCTGAACTTTTTGGATCCTGCAGGAGCAGACCACAGAGCTAATGACAACTATGTGGTATTCTTCAAGGAAAGAGAAGAACCTCCCTAAGGTAATTCAGAGATCATCAGGATTGCCTCCTTGGTTCAGAAACTGAGGCATTGTCTTAGTTTCAACAAGTCAGAAGGCAGCCACCCTGGGAGTGAGAGCTCTCTACGCAGAGATGCAGAGGTGCAATCCCCACCCCATGAGTCTAGAAGGCAGAACAACAAATGAAAGAGGATAAGTCTTGAACTTTAAAATCTAATGAAATTTGCCTTGCTAAGCTTAGACTTGATTGGAACTCATCATCTCTTCCTTCTTTCTTATTTTCCCCTTTTAGGATGAGACTATCTACCCTATGCCTGTTCCACTATTCTATTTCAGAAGCACATAACTTATCTAGTTTCAAAGGTTCACAGCTAAAGATAATTTGCCTTTGGATTAATTATACCTGGAATCTCACCCACACATTAGATGATATTTACATGACATGAGACCTTTGAGTTAATGTTGGAATAAGTTAAGATTCTGGGGGTTCTTTGGATTAAATAAATGTATCTTGAATGCAAAGACATGAATTTTGGGGGCTAGGATCAGAATATTATAGATTGAATTGTGTCCCTCTAAAATTTATATGTTGAAGGCCTAACACCGAGTGTGATGGTATTTGTAGATGAAAACTTTGAAAGATAATTAGGTTTAGATAAGATCATGAGGATGAGGACCCTCAAGATGGGATTAGCACCCTTATAAAAATACAAAGACATCAGAATTTCTCTCTGTGCCATGTGAAGACACAACAAGAAGGTGGCCATCTATAAACCAGGAAAATAGTTCTCACCAGAACCCTACCGTGGTGGTACCCTGATCTCAAATTTCTTAAATGGTAACCCGAGCTGACTAATGCACTGGTAAATAAGAATGCTATTGACTTTTGTACGTTAACCTTGTATCTGAAACCTTGCCACAGTTGCTAATTAGTTCCAGGAGTTGATTTTTAAAAATTATTCTTTTGGAACTTCTACATAACATGATCATCTTATCTGTAAACAAAGATGGTTTTATTTTTCCCTTCCTGATCAGCATGCCATTTATTTGCTTTTCTTGTCTTATTGCATTGGCTAGCATTTCCATTATAAAGCTGAAAAGGAACAGTGAGAAGGGACCTCCTTCATCCCTCCTTGGTCCCTCCTTGCCTTATTCTAGATCTTAGTGGAAAAGCTCCAATACTAAATATGATGTTAGCTGTAGATTTTTTGTAGATATTCTTTATCAGGGTGAGGGAGTTCCTGTCTATTCCTTGGTTTACTGAGAGTTTTTATCATGAATGGGTGTTGAATTTTGTCAAATGTTTTTCTTACATCTATTGATAGAATGTAATCTTTCTTTTTCAGCTTACTGATGTAATGAATTATATTAATTGATTTTTAAATGATGAACCAGTCTTGCATACCTGGGATAAACCCCATTTGTCATAATATAGAATCCCTTTTGTAAATTGTCATGGATTCGATTTGATAATATTTTGTTGAGAATTTTTGCATCTATTTTCATGAGGGATATTGGCCTGTAGTTTTCTCATCTTTGTCTGATTTTGGTATTAGGATAATGCTGGCCTTGTAGAATGAATTCAAAAGTACTCCCTCTGCTTCTACCTGAAAGAGGCTAGAGACCTGGTATAATTTCTTTGTTAAATGTTTGGTAGAATTCACCAGTGAACCCACGTGGGCCTGGTGCTTTCTGTTTTGAAAGATTATTAATTATTGATAGAAAGATGTAGGTTTATTCAGATTATCTATTTTTTTCTTGTATGAGTTGGCAGATTGTGTCTTTCAAGGAAATTGGTTCATTTCATCTAGGTTATCAAATATGTGGGCAGGGTTGGTAGTGATATTCCTTTATTATGCTTTTGTTCCTTGATCCACATGTTAATTAGAAGTGTGCTATTTAATCTCAAGTATTTTGGAATTTTCCAGTTTTGTTGTGTTATTGATCTCTTGTTTAATTTCAGTGAAGTCTGAGAGCAGACGCTCTATGATATCTATTCTTTTAAATTTGTTAAGATGTTTTTCATGCCCCAGAATGGGGTCTTTCTTGGTGAATGTGCCATTTGAGCTTGAGAAGTATATCCTATTATTGCTGAAAGAGTCTACAGATGTTGACTAGATCCAGCTGATGAAGGGTATTGAGTTCAACTATGTCTTTATTGAGTTTCTGTCTGCTGGATCTGTTTCTAATAAAGGTGTACTGAAGTCTGCAACTGGACAGTAGATTCATCCATATCTCCTTGAAGTTCTTTTAGTTTTTGCTTCATGTATTTTGACTCTGTTGTCAGGTACATGCACATTAAAGATAGTTATATCTTCCTAGAGAACTGACGCCTTTTTCATTATGTAATGCCCTTCTCTTTATCCCTGATAACTTTCTTTGTTCTGAAGTCTGCTCTGCCTGAAATAGAGCCACTCCCATTTTTCTGATTAATGTTAACATGAAATATCTTTCTCCATCATTTACTTTTAATCTTTATATTAAAACTGGGTTTTTGAAACAACATATAGTTGAATTTTGTTTTACTGATCTGACAACCTGTCTTTTAATCGGTGTTTTTAGACCATTGATGTTTAAAGTAATTTAAAATATATTGAATTAATATCTTCCATATTTGTTTCTGTTTTCTATTTGTTACACTTGTTCTTTGTTCCTATTTTTGGGTTCCACTCTTTTTCTGCCTTTTGTGATAACTGAGCATGTGTATGATTCCATTTTCTTTCCTTTCTTAGCACATCAATTACACTTCTTTACATTTTTTAGTGGTTACCCTAGACTTTCTAATATATATTTATAATCATTTCAAGTCCATTTCCAAATAACATACCATTTCATGGGTAGAAAGAATATCCTATAATAACAAAATAATACTAATTCCTTCCTCCCAAGCCTTGTGTCATTGCTGTCATTAATTTCTTATAAACATATATAAGCATATATATATGTAAAAGTATACATTGTGGAATATATTGTTGCTATTATTTGAACAAACCATAATCTAGTAGAAGAAATGAGAAAAATAAAAGTTATTTTACCTTCTCTGATACTTTCCCCAGTGCAATTCCTTTCTTTGTGTAGATCCAAGTTTCTGACCTGTATCATTTTCTTTATCTCTGAAAAAAGTTCTTTTAACATTTCTTGCAAGGCAGATCTACTGGCAATAAATTTCCTCAATTTTTGTTTGTTAAGGAAGTATATTCCTCCTTCACTTTTGAAGAATAATTTCACAGGATATAAAATTCTAGGTTGGTGAGTGTTTTTCTTTTGACACTTTTAAGTATTTCATTCTATTCTCTTCTCACATGGTTAACGAAGACAAGTCAGATATAATTCTTATCTTTGTTATTCTAAGTATCTTTTCTTATGGCTTCTTTCAGATTTTATCTTTAATTTTCTGCAGTTTGAATATAATATGCCTAAGTGTAGATACTTTGGCATCTATTCTGTGTTCTCTAAGCTTTCTGGATACATGGCTTAATGTCTGACATTAATTTGCAGACATTATTCATTGCATCAAATATTGCTTCTGTTCCTTACTCTCTCTCCTAAAAGTCTCACTGCATATATGTTGTACCTTTTGTAGTTGTTCCATAGTTCTTAAATATTCTGTATATATTTTTTTCAGTGCTTCTTTCCTCTGCTTTTCTGTTTTGGAAAAATATTTCCTTTGACATATCCCCAAGCTCAGAGATTCTTTTCTCAGTTGTGTCCAGTATATTAAGTCCATCAAAGACATTCTTCATTTCTGTTAGTGTTTTTGAAATCTAGCATTTTTTTATTTTTTCTTAGATTTTCCATTTCTCTGCTTTATTATGATCTGCTCTTTCATGTTTTCTACTTTATCCATTAAAGCCCTCAGTATATTAATCATAGTTTTGTTTTTTTTTTTTAATTTCTGGTCTGATGATTCCAACATCCCTGACATATCTGAATCTCATTCTAACACTCTATTCAAACTCTGTTTTTTCCTTTCGGTCTGCCTTGTCATTTTTTGATAGCCTAATACGATGTTCTGGGTGAAAGAAATTTAGTGAATAGGTCTTTAGTAATGTGGTGGTAAGGCATGGGGGAGGGTAAGTAAACTATAGTCCTATGACTAAGTCTCTGTTTTTAAGTAAGTCTTTGTCTCTCAACTGTGAACTTCACAAGTGCTTCTCATTTCCACTCCATGGTGGAACAAGATGCTACAGCAGGCTAGGGTTGGGTATTTCCCTTCCTCCAGTTCAGTGAGACTCTGATAAAGTCCCAAAAGTTTAGGCACTGGTAAATTGTTTTGAGGTTAGGTCTTATCGAGAAGCATAATATGTTTAAAGACTAGAACACTTAGGCAAATTTCAAATACTTTCTTTTTCTCTCCACTTTCTGAAATCACAAGAGGATTTTTTGTCTGATCTTCCCTGGGAGCACCTGATAGGGCTCCAGGAGGTAAAGGGGCCCGTCTACCCAAGACTGGCTCCCCCTGAAGTTTTAACTTTCAGACTTATCCACACTGAGTCTTTAGCAATTCTTCAAGTACAGATTAGGTTTCCTACCACAGGCAGTGGTTCCTGCAGAGGTTGCTGCTCCATTAAGTTGTAATTCTCTACATCTGCCTGTCTCTCCAATTTTGGGGACAGTAGTTTGCCCTATGATTGCACTTCTCTGACAAATTAAAAAAGGGTTCTTTTTCAGTTTTCTCAATTTTTTACTTGTCAATACAGAATGACAACTTTCAAGAGTTTTACCAGCCAGACCAGAAACCAAAGTCTGTGTTCGCTTTTTAAAAATATATTGAGCTGTTCATTTATAAGTTATGCATATTTATATGTATATGTAATACTTTAATAAAAAAGACTTTTTTAAAAGTCCAAGAACCATGTACTTCCTCCATAGGAAGACAATTTCAAACCCTTATTCAAAGAGCTTGAATTTACCACTGTTGCTTTAGCTGTAATTCTAAAAAACCTTTGTTATGTAGTCATTAACAGATTTAAAAATGGCAAACTAGAAAAAGAATCAGAATCATATTTCTTCTACACACTTAAGCTGTAATCACTTCCAGGACTCAAAAGAAGTGGCAGGTTAGAAAAGCTCCATCAAGCAAAGTTAAAGTGCTCTGATGCCAAAGAGAAAGAACTGGGTCATACAATACAGATTAAAAAGGGAATGGTATTCCCATTTTTCCCTCTATTCTGACGCAAATCTGTTCAGTTGGAAGTTTTATATTAATAACGTCAAGTACTCTCAGTGTGGGTCGAGGTTAATTGCAAAATGGCTGAAGTACTGCTTGAGGGCAGGAACTACTTAATTTACCTCTTTATCACTCACAAATTTAGCAAAATGAAAGGCACAAGCTAATAAGCCAGTCTGTATGTTTCATAAAATAAACAAATATGATATGAATCAAGCACTTTGTGTGTGCATGTGATTTTTGGAGGGAAAAAAAAAAGGAGGTGTAGTTAAAAGGATCCTATGAATATGTTTGGTAGAGTCACTGAACTGAAAAAATTAGGCTAAGAGGTTAACTAAACAATCCATGCTAATGTCTGTAATCAAGACTATACCTTAACCAGCTCTGAGAAAGAGGCAACAGAATGACTATTCGCTATGAAAGGAAATTGCCCCATCTCCCTCAGTAATTCACTTTAATACTGATTTTACAATTCTTGATCTTGAATTGTTTCCTCATATCATAGTTACAACAAATTCCTCCTAAAATAGACCAAATGTAGAACTGGAGAATACTTGACCTTCAGATACTGAGCTTGAAACAGCTCTTGTTCTCCTAGCATAAAACAAAAAGGGTTTCCTGAGTTCTATGTAAAAATAAAACAAAAGAACTAACAATAACAAAAAGCAAGGGTGCTCTACGATTTATAAAGGCTGAACTTGATTTCTGGATTTCCAAGAAAATTCAAGAGGTATTATACGGCAGTGGTAGTTTCAACTAAATAGCTAAACTTAAGGGATAGGTGGAATGATGGGCCAAAGCTAACATTTCTGAATATTCTCTCCCAAAAGGCATATTTTGAGAAGTACAGTTCCAAGATCCCTTATTCTAAGAGCATGATGTTCCAGTTTTTTTGTTTTTTTTGAGTTATAACTAATAAGAAAATTGTGTGAAGATCTCTATCTACACCAGAGGTCAAAGCAATTCATGTTTTAATCAGATTACAGAGTAATAAACCTATTAAATTTAATGTTAACAGTTAAACATGCTTACAACTCCAGTCCTTAGTACATCCCTTCTTGACAGTGTATGAGTAACACATGGACATAAGGACAGAGAGCAACAAAGAAAAAGAATAACTGTACAAAATCTAATATAAAAGCAAAGAATCAATTTGTCCTTGGATAAGTATCCAAAAAACGTGTGGAGTTTCCTATTATGTTATGGTACTTATCACACTATATTTTCAAGTGTCTTTTTATAATTTTTTCTTCTATGAGTTTCTTGAGGGCAGGGATACATTTTTATATTCCAGCACCTAATAGAGTGCTCAGAACATAGATGATGTATAACAAATGAAACTATGCTAAGTGTCCCCTTTAATTTTCATAATAATTGCATAAGGTAGGTAATATATTGCTACTTTTATAAATAATAAAACTGGGAATCACTCAAATTAAAGAATGTGCCAAAGTCACATAGCAGTGCAACTCAAGAGTATATACCCTTAATTACTGTACTATACTATCTGGATAAATGAACACCTGTTTTGCTCTGCTTCTGTCTCAGTTTTCAAAAAACTAATTTTATTTATCTGCTCATTCAGATATTATCTGCATTTGTGTCTTCTATATCAGGATGACTACATGAGAAATATAAGATGTGGGAGCCAGGCAGATGATTTTAGGAAACAAGCATCATTTCTGAACTTTCAAAATCTGGTTACTATTAACATTAATTAGTTTATTTATAAATATAAGTATACCGAATTTTTTAATTATAAATTATACTATAATTCTAGAAGACAAATTGGATAATTTATAATAAAGCAAGAATAGAAAGACAAGAATTCTTTTTAATAGAAAACTTAGGGCTATGAGCTTAAACTAGCAAGCTTCTTTTATAGATAAAGGATCAGTAAGTGGTTTATATTAGTTTAGTAAAATATTCAATGCAAAAGGATTTATATTACTACATTAGGCTAGTGTCGCACCTATATGATCCCGAGTCAATAAAATAAGTTTATAAAACAAACATGAAATTATTTAATCTTCCATTCTGCTTAAAACAACCATTAATTAATCTTTCAATATATCTCATAGTATTATACAAACAAAAATCTTCTATTCAGATAAAAGTAGGATTTTTAATAGTGTATAACAAAATGGTACTTTTTTTCATATCAGAGTTGATAAAGGATATAAGGCAAATCTTACGCTTATCTAATTGTCTTATTTATAATTTCCAAATACACACATGTATACACATGACACAAAAAATTAATTATTGAACTGTCAGACATTAATGGAAATCCAGTGAGACTGATTCAGTAGTACTGTTGTTTTCAAAACAGGAACAAAATGTAATAAAGCTGTAGAAAATCAATAAACTTTTCTCCATTTAAATAAGATGTTTAAAATGTCAAAAAGGAATTGACATTTATCTGCTCATTGTTAACAATGATTACTTCTAATTTTTAATTGTTTAGAATAGAATCATATATATAAAAAAATTGTCTTTAATTTTTTAAAGTTTACTTACAGTGATTAAAATCAAAACATTTGGTCGGATTTTTACATACCTTAAAGGTAGAAAGTCCATAAAGTCTTGTGGTATGAACAGTTTCTTGGGAAATATTTGTGATGTTAGTTATAAAGTCCTCAAGGTATTTGCAAGCTTGTTCCAGATGTGTTGTGTTTATGATAATTTGCACTAGCTAAAAAATACAAAATAGATTGGTAAAATATATGTTACATGTACACAAGCCATTTGTCTTTTAAAAAACATGCTTATAAATTTACATATATTCCCAACATCTTCAACTACAGTAGTTGCCCCTTTTCTGCAGGGGATATGTTCCAACACTCCCAGTGGATTACTGAAACGGTCACTAGTACCGAACCTTATGTGTTTTTTCCTATACAAATATATCTGTGATAAAGTTTAATTTATAAATTAGAAACAATAAGAGATTAATATCAATAACTAATAATAGTACAATTATAATAATATACTGTAATAAAAGTTATGTGAATGTAGTCACTTGTTTCAGAGGATCCCTTGCTGAAGTCTTTGTATGGGATCAATGCTTTCTGGTGCAACACATTGCTGTCAATCAGAACATGTTTTCTGTTCATGTCTTCTATCCACACATTTAATGCCTTTTTCCATCTTAACTTATCACACACTGTGACCTTAACCTTTGCAGTCTGAGGTACAACAGCAAAACTAGCACACTGAGACAAAAGCCGGACAAAACAGGCATTCACTTACCCAGATAGTGTAGTACAGTAACTATATTCTGGAGTTAGGATACCGTGTGACTTTGGCACATTCTTTAGTTTCATTTCCTTTTTCTTTTACAGTTTCGCAAACAGAAAATTGGTTCTTACCATAGAGCTTAGCAACCTCACAACACGATTTTTTTCTTTCCTCATTAATTAGAGCACTTTCTCTTTTTCACTTAAAGGAAACACTTTACAGTTTCTCTTTGGAAGATCTGAATTGCCAGTATCAATACTCTTGTGCTTTGGGGCCCTTATTAAGTGAAATAAAGTTTACTTGAACATAAGCACTGGGATACCACAACAGTTGTTCCATAACTGCTGCTAAGTGACTAACAGGTAGGGACTGCTGCTAAGTGACTAACAGGTAGGGACAGCTGCTAAGTGACTAACAGGTAGGTAGCATACACAACGCGGATACACTGGACAAAAGGATGATTGATGCCCAGGTGGGATGGAGAGGGACCGTGCGAGATTTCATTATGTTACTCAGAACCGTGCACAATTTAAAACTTAAAATTGTTTTTTAAATTATTTCTGGAATTTCCATTTAATATTTTTGTATTACAGCTAACCTTAGGTAACTGAAACTATGGATAAGGGGAAACTACTGTATCTATTATTCCTCATGTAAAAACTGTTTTTTCTCACATTGCTTGAATTTATGCTGATACTTCTTTTATTTTAAAACAAATCCACTTCCATCAATAAATTTAAAATAGAAAGCTAGTGTTAAAGGAAGATGTTGAGCAATAACTTAATTTATAACAGTTGTTCCATATAATGAAACATTTAGCTATAAACCTACCTCTGTCAAACCTATATGAGGTTTTCTAATAAGGTTCAGTAAACAGCTATTCAAAGTTCTGGTCAGCAGCAGATTTGTAGATTTTCTAAGCATGTCATCTATTTCTGTTGAGCTATAAACAAAAATTGATATTATTAAGCTTCCACCAGGATATGGCTAGTCAGCATCCCAAATAATTTAATACAATTTAGAAAAATAATTTGCTCCACCTCATTTCTTTGTATGTTTAAATAAATTACAGTCACTCATAGTCATTAAATCACAAATTTCAATATAATTTAGCTTCACAAAAGGGACATTTTCAATAAAGTAGAATACTCACTTATGGCATAATTTATATGTATTCAATTAACATTATAGTTAACCATGAGGTACTTAATATAAGGAAATAAAATTATTCTTAAATTATGACTCCATTGTGGGACAGTCATTTTCAAAGACATGTCAAATACAACTATAGCTAAAATTACAGTTAAAATGCAAATTAATGTGAACTCTTTCCAGATATAATTAACTACTAGATATAATTTTAGCATAACTAAGATATCAATTTCCAGTGAGATTTTTTAAAGATTCAAAGAAATATATTTAATTACCTTACACTAGTTTTAATTTGGGTAAAAAAATACCTATAATGTTTCTTAACATTGTAATAATTTCTAGGCTAGCACTAAAAAGCTTATTACTGTCTCCTAACCACTAGGTGGAAAACGATAATCCAAGCAAATGGCATCCAGAGAAAAGCAGGTATAGCCATACTTATATATCTGACAAAACAGACTTCAAGATAAAAGTAACAAGAGACAAAGATGGACGCTTCATAATAATAAAGGAGAAAATATATCAAGAAGATATAACACTTATCATTATGTATGCTCCCAACCAGGGAGCACCAAAATATATAAAGCAACTACTAACAGAACTAAAGGGAGAAACTGACAAAAATAATTGTAGTAGGAGACCTAAATATCCCACTGTCAGCAATGGACAGATCATCCAAACAGAAAATCAATAAGGAAGCAACATCTGCAAATGACACATTAGACCAACTGGACATAACTGAAATTTACAGAGCCTTTCATCCCAAAAGACCAGATTATACATTCTTCTCTAGAGCATATGAAACGTTCTCAAGGATAGACCATATGTTGGGACACAAAACTAGCCTCAATAAATTTAAGAAGACTGAAATCATACCAAGCATGTACTCTGAACATAATACTTTGAAACTGGAGATCAACTGCAAAAAGAGAGTGAGAAAAACCACAAATATGTGAAGATTAAACAACATACTACTAAAGAATGACTAGGTCACAGAAGAACTAAAAGGGGAGATTAAGAGATACACAGGAACAAATGAAAATTAAAATACAACATATCAAAACTTTCGGGACATTGTAAAAGCTGTAATAAGAGAATAGTTCATATCATTACAATCCTATCTCAAGAAACAACAAAAATTCCAAATAAACAACCTAACATTATATCTTTAAAAAAAATATTAGAAAAAGAACAAATGAAGCCCAAAGTTAGCAGAAGAAAGGAAATAATAAAAATTAGAGCAGAATGAAATGAAATTGAGAAAAGACAATAGAAAAAATAAATGCAACAAAGATCTTTGAAAAGATTAATAAAATTGACAAACCCCTGGATAGAGTCACTAAGAAAAAGACACAAATAAACAAAATCAGAAATGAAAGAAAAGTTATGACAGATATCACCAAAGCACAAAGCATCTTACAATACTATGAAAGATTACATGCCAGCAATAACCTAGAAAAAAAGAAACAAGTTTTTAGAAATACACAACCTTCCTAGACTGAATCATGAAGAACTGAAAAATCTAAATAGACCAATCAACAATAAGAAAATTGAAACAATTGTCAAAAACCTCCCCAAAAGTAAAAGTCTACAACCAGATGGCTTCACTAGTGAATTCTATCAAGCATTCAAAGATAATTTAATACCTGTTCTTCTCAAACTTTTCCAAAAAAAACTGAAGAGGAGGCAATACTTCTTAACTCATTTTATGAGATCAACATTACCCTGATACCAAAACCTGGTAAAGATACATGAAAGAAAACTATAGGCCAATATCTCTGATGAATACAGATGAAAAAATACTAAACAAAATATTAGCAAATTGAATACAATACATAAAAAAAAGTATACATCATGAACAAGTGGGTTTCATTCCAGGGGCACAGGTTTAACATATGCAAATTGATTAATAAGATATACCACATAAACAAAATAAAGGATAAAAACCATATAATCTTATTAAAAGATACAGAAAAAGCATTTGACAAGACACAGCATCCATTTAAGATTAAAACATTTAATACAATAGGTACAGAAGGAAAGTATCTCAACATAGTAAAGGCCATATATGATAAACCCTCAGCTAACATCATTCTTAATGGAAAAAACTAAAAACCTTCTATGATCAGGAACAAGATAAGGCTGTCCACTATCACCACTATTATTCATTTTGTGTTAGAAGTCCCAGCTAGAGCAATTGGGCAAGAGAAAGAAATAAGAGGCATCCAAGTAGGGAATGAAGATGTTGAACTCTCACTTTTTGCAGATGACATAATTCTCTACACAGAAAACCCTAATGACTTCACTAAAACATTACTAGAAATAATAAACAAAAACAGTAAAGTTTCAGGATACAAAATGAATGTTTAAACACCTATAGCAAACCTATACCCTAACAAGGAATCTTCAGAAAAAGAAATGAAAAAAAAAAAATGAACTCCTTTTGCAATTGCAACAAAAAGGATAAAATACCTAGGAGTAAACCTAACTAAGCATGTGAAGGACCTGTACACTGAAAACTATAAGACATTATTAAAAGAAGTTGAAGAAGGCACAAAGAAATAGAAAAATATTTTGTGTTCATGGACTGGAAACACCAACATAGTTAAAATGGCCTTATTACCCACAGCATTATATAAATTTAATGCAATCCCCATCAAAATCCCAACAGCATTTTCAAAAGAACTAGAAAAAAAAATCATCAGATATGTATGGAAGCACAAAAGACCCAAAGCAATTCTGAGAAAAAAGAACAAGGCCGGAGGTATCACTCTGCTAGAACTCAAATTATACTACAAAGCGAAAATAATCAAAATGGCATGGTGTTGGCAGAAAAACAGATACACAGGAGTGAGAGTCCAGAAATAAACCCTCATATATATGGGCAAATAATTTTCAACAAAAGAGCCAAAAACATACAATGGGGTAAGAAAAGTCTCTTCAATAAATGGTGCTGGGGAAACTGGAAAGCCACATGCAAAAGAATGAAACCAGACTGCTATCTGTCACCATACACCTATATTGACTAAAAATGGATCAATATACAACCTGAAACAATAAATATAATAGAAGAAAACATAGGTACCAAACTCATGGACCTTGGATTTAGAGTATTTTATGAATTTGACCTCAAAGGCAAGGGAAGTAAAAGCAAAAATAAATGAATGAGACTATATCAAACTAAAACGTTTCTGCACAGCAAAAGAAATCATCAAGACAAAAAGGCAATCATCGAATGGGAGAAGATATTTGCAAACAATACCTCCAATAAGGGCCTAATATCCAAAATATACAAAGAACTCATACGACTCAACAATGAAAAACAAAACAAACAATCCAATTAAAAAATGGGCAGAGGATCTGAACCGACATTTATCCCAGGAAGACATACAACAGCCAACATATGAAAGCTATTAGGGAAATGCAAATCAAAGCCACAGTGAGATACCACCTCATACCTGTCAGAATGGCTATCATCAACAAGACAAGCAATAAGTGTTGGAAAGATTGTGGGGGAAAAGGAACCCTCATATACTGGTGGGAATGTAAATTGCTACAGCCACTATAGAAAACAGTATGATTCCCAGCAATCCCTCTTCTGGGTATCTACCCAAAAAATTTGAGATAATTTATTCATAAAGGTATATGCATCCTGATATTCATTGCACCATTATTCATGGTGGCCAAGACATGGAAACAACCAAGTGTCCTTCGATAGATGATTGAATAAAGAAGATGTAGTACATATACACAATGGAATATTACTCAGCCATAAGGAAATATGAAATATCACCATTAGCAACAATATGGATGGGTCTTGAGATAATCATGCCAAGTGAAATAAGGTATAAAAAACTGAGAACGTATGATTTCATTCATATGTGGTATATAAAATTGAGAACAACAAACAAACATGACAAACAAGCAGATATTCAGATAACTGTTTTGGGTAAGGGAGGCAAAAGGGGAGGTAGACAAAGATAGAGGGGGTCAGAAATATGGTGATGGAAGGAAATTTAATTTTGGGTGGTAAACACACAATTCAATACACATATGACATATCAGACATATTATTAAATGGTACACTTGAAACTGATATGATTTTATTAACCAGTATCACTCCAATAAATTGAATTTAAAAAAGGAACCCAAATATGTGTATTATAAAAACTCTGAAGTATCTTCTATTTCAAAATAATCTAACTCCAAAATGTTTAAACATAATAAGAGCTTTAAATATAGAAAATAATTTTTCCATAATCCTTTAATGACAAAAAAACAAAGCAACTCTAATAGCTCAATACAGGGCACAGATACAAATTTTTTAAGTAAAAATGTTAGAAAAACTGATAATCTAGAATAAATTTAGATTTTTAAATTAACATGTTTACATATTTTACATATTTTAACATACATATTTTTAAATTAACTGCTGTCTATATTATGAATTGTTTATTATTTTCAACAAAGTGAAAATAACTAATGAATTTAACAAAGCATAATTTAAAAAAATGTCAACATAAAAGCCTTGTTGAATGAATGACTTATTAATTAGAATAACTGAATACTGAACTAACAGAAGTGATAAATTAAAGATAGGAGGAAAAACTGACAATCTTTTCTGCTATAGCATTAGTATACAACATTTACCTTTTAGAATGCTAGTTCTTATACAAAGAATGAGAACTGAGGTGACAGTTATAGTCAGTTATTAGGGAGGCTTTAAGAAAAATTAAGTACGTAATATGATTAATGACATATCTTTGGTTTTATAAATGTAATTTTAAAAATCAAATAACAGAGAAATAGTGTCTCCCTATAAATAAGTTAATTCCAAACGGCTAATTTTCTATAGTTTAACACCTTAATTAGATATTAGTCCTATTTTTCAAGAATTAACATTAGATTATGTAATAAAAAGTACTTGTTAGAAGTTATACATAATACCAATTTAGAAAATGTTAAGGTAATCTACTTTTAATGAAAAGACAAGGGGGACCAATGTTAAAGGTTCAGGACTGCAGCTTCAAGAATAACTCTCAAATATAACATTGAGCCAAGTTGTAGGATGACTGTAAAGGACAGACTTCTTTCTCCCTTTCAGTAGTATATGTTTACCTCAAAATAACAGATGAATGCAAGAATCACTGTTTTCAGAGGTGTTTAACTATAATTAGAATCACTTGAGAGTATATAAAGAAATATAAATCCACCGAAATGTAGCCAAATTGCTTCTATCCCTTAATTTCATCTAATTATTCACAAGTATTCTAATTTCAAGCTTCTAAAACTTGTTTATGTTCCTTCCTTGTTGTCACCACTGATTATTTCAGAATCTTTTCCTTGAACCACTGCCTTCACTTCAACATGACTATTTTTATTTTTCTTCATTTACTTTATTATTGCAAAAAAATAATCAGTTATTTATTGAAAAAAGTAACATTTGATTGCTATTTATAAGATATGTTTTGATATTGACTTTAAGTCAGATGCTGATTTAGTTATATGATTTTTAGTAAAAGATAGTTCATATCTTTCCATATTGCTTTAATATATTCTGTTCCCCCAAAGATTGATGACTTAGTAAATATTTGCAAGTCATCACAAAAATTCGATTTCTAATTTCATTCTTCTAGTATTTCCTTTTACCAGTGCTTTATATATTTTTTATTTTAAATAAATTCATTTTTTAAATGTTTCAAGTATATAGTACATTGGTTAAACATCTATAATGTTCATAAAACCATCCCCCCAATTGCTCCCTCCCTTTCCTGGGCCTCCACTTAGCTATCATATTAATGTTTGCATTCCCTCTGCCATACTCCCCATGCCCCACTATCAACTACTAATTTGTACTTCTTTAACCCTTCACTCCATGTTCTCAGCCTCCCAACCCCTCTCCCCAAGTCAATCACCAAATTATCTACTATATTTGTAAGTCTGTTTTTGATTAGCTTGTTCTTTTTGTTCCTTAGATTATCGCATGTAAGTGAAATCATATGGTATTTACCTTTCTCTGACATTTCATTTAGCATAATAATTTCTAGATCATTCCATGTCATTGCGAATGGTAGGATTTCATTTTTTTTTTAAATGGCTGAGTAATATTCCATTGTGTATATGAACCATAATTTCTTTATCCAGTCATCTGTTGATGGGCATTTAGGTTGCTTCTGTATCTTGGCTATTGTAAATTGCGCTCCCATGAATATTGGAGTGGGTAGATCTTTATGAATTATTGTTTTGGTTTTCTTTGGATAAATACTGAGAAGTACAATTGCTGGGTCAAAAGGTATATCCATTTTTAATTTTTTGAGGAACCTCCATACTGTTTTCCATAGGGGCTGTGCCAATTTGCAATCCCACCAACAACGTATAAGGGTTCCCTTTTCTCTGCATCCTCACCAACACTTGCTGTTTTATGATTTATTGATGACAGCCATTCTGACAGGTGTGAGGTGAGATCTCATTGTGGTTTTAATTCACGTTTCTCTGATGATTAGCAACCCTGAACATCTTTTCAAGCCATCTGTATTACCTCTTTGCAAAAGTACCTACTCAGGTCTTCTGTTCATTTTTTAATTGGATGATTTGTGTTTTTTGTTGTTGAGTTGTATTAGTTCTTTATAAAGTTTGGATATTAACCCCTTATCAGATGTATCATTAGCGAAAATCTCTCAGTCGGTTGTCTTTTTGTTTTCTTGATGGTTTCCTTTGCTGTACAAAAATTTTTAGTTTGATGTAGTCCCATTAGTTTATTTTTTATTTTTTTTTCCTTGTCCAAGGAATTTTACCTGGAAATAAATTCATGTTAGTAATATTAGACAGTTTACTGCCTATGTTTTCTTCTAGAAGTTTTATCGTTTCAGGTCTTATATTTAAATCTTTAATCCATTTTGTCATTACTGTATATGGTGTAAGAAGATAGTTCAGCTTCTTTTTTTTTTTTGCATGTACCTGTCCAATTTTCCTAACACCATTTATTGAAGATACTGTCTTTATCCCATTGTATATTCTTACTTCCTTTGTCATCTATTAAATGGGCATATAGGTGTGGATTTACTTCTGGGCTCTCTATTCTGTTCCATTGATCAATGCATTTTTTATGCCAGTACCATGCTGTTTTGATTACTGTAGACTTGTAGTATAGTTTGATATCAGGTAGTGTGATACCTCCAACTCTGTTCCTTTTTCTCAAGATTGCTGTAGCTACTGGGGGTTTCTTATAGCTCCATATAAATTTTAGGATTATGTGTTCTACCTCTCTGAAAAATGCCATTGGTATTTTGATAGGGATTGAATTGAATCTATAGGTTGCTTTAGGTAGTATGGCCACTTTAAAAATGTTGATTCTTCCTACCCATGAACAGGGCATATGCTTCCATTTATTTGTATCTTCTTCAATTTCTTTTTTCAATGACTTATAATTTTCTGAAAACAGGTCTTCTACCTTCTTAGCTAATTTGATTTCCAGGTATTTTATAGTTTTCAACGCAATTGTAAATGGGATTGTTTTCTTAATTTCTCTTTCTGAAAGTTCATCACTGGTGTATAAAAAATGACACTGACTTCTGCATGTTTATTTTGTAAACTGGTACTTTACTGAATTCGTTGATCAGTTCTAAGTTTTTCTGGTGGAATCTTAAGGGTTCTCTATATATATAGTATGTCATCAGCAAATAATGAGAGTTTTACTTCTTCCTTTCCAATTCGAATGCATTTCATTTCTCTTGTTTTATTGCTGTGGCTAAGACTTCCAATACAATGTTGAAGAGAAGTGGGCATCCTTGTCTTGTTCTTGATAGTAAGGAAAATGCTTTTAGCCTTTCCCCATTGAGTATGTTAGCTATAGGTTTGTAATATATGGCCTTTATTATATTGAGGTATGTTCTCTCTATTCCCATTTTGCTGAGAGTTTTTATCATAAATGGTTGCTGGATTTTGTCAAATGCTTTTTCTGCATCTACTGATATGATTGTATGGTTTCTAGCTTTCGATTTGTTAATGTGGTATATCACATTGATTTGCAGATATTGAACCCACCTTGCATTCCAGGAATAAATCCAATTTGATTATGGTACATGATATTTTTAATGTATTGCTGAACTCGGTTTGCTAATATTTTGTTGAGGATTTCTGCATCAATATTTATTAGAGATATTGGCCTATAGTTTTCTCTTTTTTTTGTCATGTCTTTGCCTGGTTTTGGAATGAAGGTAATGACAGCCTCATAAAAGGAGTTACAGAGCCTTCCCTCCTCTTGAATTTTTTGGATTAGTTTAAGAATAGGTGATTCTTCTTGGAATGTTTGGTACAATTTGCCTATGAAGCCATCTGGTCCAGGACTTTTGTTTTTTGGGAGGTTTTTGATTGCTGATTCTATTTCATTGGTGGTAATTGGTCAGTTCAGATTTTCTGTTTTTCCTTGACTCAGTCTTAGGAGATTGTGTGTTTCTAGGAATGTGTCTATTTCTTCCAGATTGTCCAATTTGTTGGCATATAATTGCTTATAACATGACTGTTTTTTTTTTTTTATCTCCCTCCAATCTATTATCTACATTGAGGCCAGGATAAACTTTCTGCAATATAACACTAATTGTAGCAATCCTTAGTTAAAATTTTAACAGTTCCCCAATGCTTAAAAAATAAAATGCTCCAAATTTCAGTCTTACATCTAATATTATAGTATTCCAGCCTCTCCTAAGTCCTATGTGCCAAGGCACTACACCAAGTCCTTTATACACGTGTATTACTTCATTTAATTCTTATGCCACCCTATGAATTATTTCCCTTATTTTACAGATAAGAAAACTGCAATTTAAACAGATTAAGTAACTTGTCCAAGGTCCTCCCACAGCTAGTGAATGTTAGCATCGTCTCAAACTAAGTTTTAAGTCTGAAGCTTATGTTCTTAACCACTGCCTCTGCCTTAGATTAGAACTTTAGAATGTTAAATGCAAAACAAAATAGGCATAAACTATTGCTGGTTCTCAGACAGTTCAAGTTCCACTACTGAAAACTACCATTCTAATAGTCTGTTATTCCTTTTCAGTTAATACTCATTTGTATTCAATGCTTTTTGAATGCTAAATTATATTGTGTGTGTCATGTTTTGCAGTTGAGAGAATATTTTACCTCTGAGTTTTATGACTGGAGTTAAAAGAATATGTATTTAACATATATCTATACTTTGAGATAAGAGGCTATGTGCTAAACTATATGATGAAGCTTAAGGCAGTGGTTCTTCAATTTTAGGGTGCATCAGAATCACCCAGATAACTTAATAAAATCCAGGGCCCCACCCTAAGAGTTTCTAACTCAGTAAGTCTGAGATTGCATTTCTAATAATTTCCCATGTGATGCTAATGCTGCTTGCTGGTCTATCGATTTTCAATATCACTGGTCTACGAACCTTGAAAATGACTGGCTTGTGAGAAACAGAATAACAGGTGCTATGCATTGGATATTTACCTTCCTTTCTTTTTTTGTCTCCAACTCTTTCTTCAACAATACAAATTTTAAAATCTTTTAAAGAATTCTTATTCGCAAGGAAAAAGTAGTGTAAAACCTTAAATCAAATACTCTTTTACCTTGGCAGAACACACATTTCTTTTTCCATTTATTTATACATTGTTTGAATCCAAAATGATGATAGTTTACAATAAGACGCACAGTACAAGAAATACAATAAAAATGACTGTCATTGTTCTCATTGCTTCAGCTTAAGAAATACATGTCATATTTGAACTGCCTTCATAGCTTTTTATGACTTAAAATTCAGAAGTGTTTCATACCAAAGGATATGTCCTGCTCTCCAATACATAAAATCAAAAGAATAGATTTCAGAGAGAGAGAGAGATGTTACATTATGAAAGCCGATAACACCACCCTCTCCCCTCCCGAGAGTATTCACAGTTGGAAATATGACTAAAATGTGTATGACTAAACTTCAAGGCCCATCTAGGTAGTTGGTATAAGGTGTGGCATACAGATGAATGTTCCTCTAATTGTTCATTCCTTTTATGTCAGACACTTTCACTGATATGGGAGTCAGAAATGCTCCTTCATCCCAGCTCTCAAACTTACTGGTTATTCTGAATAAATGACATAGTCTCTCTGACCCTCAGCTTCCTTATTACCAAACTGGAATAATATCACATTTCTTATTGCCAAAAATACAGGGTATTACTTTCATCAGGATTGCAGCTTCAAGAATAATTCTCAAATATAACACTGAGCCAATAGCATAAATGGTATTCTGTTGTCAATAAATCAAGTTGGCTATAGTTACCAACAGTTGCTGTGCTGCTCTCCCAATACTGAGAATGATACCAGTCTGCTACTGAATGCTTTATTAATTCTGTTATTTTATATGAATCTTCACCTTAAGCCAATTTGAGACAAAACTATTGAGAATATCAGCTTTTTGACAAGTGAACAACACAGATAAAGAAGGGATACTGTTTTACTGGTAACCTGAACAACAGAAAAACTAAAATAAATAAGATCTAAATAACTTTAAAAAGGGTACTGGTAAAAGAGATTTTATAACAAATCTGTGAACTTTATCTGGACCCTGATTCAAACACACTAACTATAAAAAGACATTTTGGGAACGACCTAGACAATATTGATATGGACTAGGGAATTGATGACATTATAAAATAGTGTTAATTTTGTTAAGTGGAGGTAAACAATGAAAAATTCGTTTTATTGTTTTTTAGAAATACATACTAAAGTATTTAAAAGTAAAATGTCCTTATTTCTGGAATGTGCTTTAAAATACTTCAGCAAAAAAAATAGTAAAATTATGGCAAAATATTATTGCTAAATCTAGATGCTGAGAACACAGGTGTTTCCTATTCTATTATCTCTTATGTCTGAAGATTTATATAATAAAAAATAATAAAAAGTGAAAAAATATATATAGTATCAGATTTATAGCAAGTTAACCTCACATGTCACTAAAACATAGTAGCCTTTCCAATGACATAATAATCTGTTAAAGAGTCATGGCCTATAATCAAGTATTAATGTTTCATAAAAATAGCTATGATAAGGATACATTTATTAGTAAACTCACCTTCGGTGTAGTGACTCTGAAAATTTAAGGCTGGCATAAATAAATTCTTTAACTTGAATGTAAATATGAGGCACTGACTGAGACATGGGAAATTTCTTTGGGAAAGTTTGCTGTAAAAGAAAAACAAAGTTGATGTTGCTTTCAAAAATTAAAACACAAAGAGATAATCTAATATCCTAAATGTATAAAAATAACTGGATTTCACATTTGAATTAATAGTAAATACCTGCATCTCAAAGCCTACTGTTGTTGTTTCTACATTATTTATAAGATTTTAAAGAAACCAAAACATTTCTTAAGAAAATAATGTGGTAATTTACCTTAAGTCATATTATCAGACTTCTACCAAGCAGAGAAAGCATATATTAATACCTCTCTATGTTCTGATAAGTACCCTGCAGAAGATGCCTCACTGCCTACTTTTCTGCAGACAATACAAGAGTTAGGTTGGCTACGAAAGTTATGAACCAGCTTCCTGGCTCAGTCAACAAACAATTCTAAGACCCCCTTCACTCACCCTCAATGAAAGCTTGATGTCAACTTAAGAAAGTATCCATTTCATTCCATAACTCCTAGAATACAGCTTTCCATCCAGTATACCATCACACACTGGTATGCAGACAATGTTTTACAATGTACTTCTTGGCTAATCTGCCTTATCAGCCAACATCCATTAGGAAACTCTCAGTTTCTAAGACAAACTCTCTCCAAGATTTTTACCAAAAGTCTTTTATTTATACTTCATAAAGTCAAGTATAATCTACATTTCTACCTTCAAATTCATTGCAACCTAGTTGTTTCAGTGAAAGCACTTTCTCCAAGGTCACCAATGACTTTGTAAATGTTAAATCCAACAAACTTTTCCAGTTCTCATGTTACTTGATTTATGCAAAATAACTCACACAGTTGGCCCCCTCCTGCTTCTTAAATGATCTCTCCTTCCTTGGTTCCATGCCCCACCATAGTTTTCCTCTTATTTTTCTATCTTCTCTATATCTCTTCTTCTAGCCATCCCTTAAGGATTGCTATGCCTTAGGGTTCTATCTTAGATCATCTTCTCTTCTTTCCACACATCATCTTTGCAAGATCTCATCTACTCTCATGACTTCAATTACCAAGCAAGTGCCAACATCTCCCAAATCTACAAATCCAGGCCAAATCTTTCTCCTGGAGTCCACATCCATATATCTATCTACCACTTGGACATCTCCATTTGGCTGTAACACTTAAGCTGCAACACCTGTAACTGCATACCTGTATTTGTATTTGAGACATGCTCAATAGATCCACAAGTGAAATTATCATCCTCTCTTTCTAAATCTGTCCTACTTGTGCTTCCTAGCTTAGTGAATGTTACCACTATCCAAGGCAGAAATTTGGCTATCTCACTTGACCTCTCTATCTTCATCATCTCTCACATACAAATAATCACCAACTACTATTGTTCCCACCTTCTAAATATTTCTTAAATTCAATGGCCATAATTCTCACTCAGGTCTCCAACCTCTCTTATCAAGGTAACTGCAACAATCCCCTAGCTGGTCTTTCTGCCACCAGCCAGAGAGATCTTTCTAAAGCACAAATCTGACTATGTTTTTACTACTTAAAATCCTGTGGTGACTTCTCATAGTCCCCTCAGGATATAGGCTAAACTCTTTAACACTGTTTATAAGAGCTAGTAGAGTTTAGCCCTTTCTACTTCATCTTCATTTATTGATCTTCATCTCTTGTACTTTATCAACTGTGTAACTTTATACTACAGAATTACAGCCTTTCTGCATGCTACTTCCTCTATCTTGAGCAGTGTCAACTTCTGTTATTGTAATTTCCTGTTGTCGTTTTTTTATCTTTTTCTAACTTGACTATAACTTCCTTGACAGCAGAGACTAAAAACTAGCATGTAGCATAGCAGAGACTAAAAAACTAGCATGTAGCATAGTGGCTATACTATACAGTAGGTAAGGACAAATATTTGAATGAACAAATGTATTCTTAGGTACCTCTAGCATAGGAAACTTACAACCAGCTAGTAGTGAAAACATTTATAGAGAACACTGACTCTCCAAAACTGGTAGGTTCAATCTTTCCAAATTTAGAGACTCAGGAGTACTATTAAAATCAACCAAAGAATTGCTATTCTATAAAATTACTTGATAACAATATAAATGCTAACTCACATCCAATTTATGCTTTGCAGAATAATTAACCCAACACTAACCATTTCAGTATTAAGAATTTATTTTAATGACATTAAAGACAGAATAAATATGTTCTTATTTTAGACAAAGGGTTCTAATCAAATTATCACAGCTATCTACAAAAAGACTGATTTTTGCATATATGTTCCATCTTACTTATTTTTCACTCATAATTTACACTAAAAATAACTCAAGTTATTTGAGCAACAGTTTTACATCTTTCCTAATAGTTTTAATTGAAAATTATACCTAAAGAAAAATTAAAAACACACAACCCAAAAGACTGTTACTAAATAACTTATGAGATTTCTTTTTAAGTTGTCAAATTTAAATTTCTGTGTGGCTTTTACCTTAACAGTGGTTCTTTTTAATGATAAGTAGTATATGTTCCAATGAATACAATTGCTAACGATTTTAATCTTACTGTATATTTTGAAAGCACCCTACAAACTAAGTTAAACTTCCTTTTTAAACTATAAACCTATTTGGAATACTTCAGTTTAATTAGAAGGAACATTAGTGATTATTTAGATCAACTTCCTCATTGACAGATAAGCCACAAATGCCCAAATAGGGTAAGTCATTTGCCCATAATAAGCCATAGGCAGAGCCAGCATGTGAACCCAGATCAATCCAATGTTATTTATGAAGATTCTAGAATAGCCTAAACAAACTTTATTACCTGTAACTAAAACAAAACAAAATCCAGCCATGCAATGGAGAATATTCTGGTAACATTTCCTGACAGGGACAACTTTAATTAGGGTCTCAAAAACATAGAATTAGAATAATTACTCTGGTCTTCTGTGTATTAGAGTACAGTTATTAGGTATATGCAATGGCAATGTTAGCTATAATCTAAAAGCTATACATTTAATTACTTGGTCCTATATTACATATAGTGACTATTCATATAATACGCTTAGCTTATATATATATTTATATATATATATATGAATAAAATATAAAAGCTTACAGTCATAATTCACACAATAACAGGAAATATAATACCTTTTTCCCATGAGATCTTATGCTACCCAAACACTGGATAAGTTCGAGTACAGGGTATTATATTTTCTGTTGCTGTGTGAATTATGTACAATCATGTGTAGTCCCAGAATACTCTGAATGCTGGTCTATTTCCTTTTTTCTATCCTGTCTTTTGTTCAGATAGCCTGACTCCAAAAACACATATTCCTACTTCAGGAAAAAAATCTACAAGTGGTTATTGTTTTCATAAACCTCTTACTTAACCAAGATAAACTTTTTGTGGGGGGAAAAAAGCCACAAAATAAGATCTTTCACACTGATGGATATTTCAAAGAAATTCCTCTCTCTTTCCCTAGAATATACTCTTATTTCTATAATCTTCTCAACATTTAGTACATCTAATTTGGAACCCACTCAGTGTTAGTAACATCTGCTCTGAGAATCTACCTAATATTTGGGACAACTGTTCCTAATATCCCCAGGAAAGTTTCTTCTTAATTTCACAAAAAGTGTAGAAGTAGTAGTAGTAGTAACATAATCTTTAAAAGTTAACAAAACATAATTATTTTCTTAAATAACACAAAAAATGCCTCAAAAGAAGCCATTCTCACAGTATCAGATTAATATTATGTAGCAATAAAGTATGTAAGTTTATTTTTAAGAAAATTCTTGAATTAAAAACTTGTACCTTTTCAAGGTCTGGATCTTGAAAGGGAAATTTACTGATGACTATTTTATATTCTCCTTCATTAACAACAGGGATGGGGCTATAATTATCTTCTTCAAAAATGTCCCTGTTAAGAGAGAATTGAATAATATTAGGAAACCTATCATTAGAATGCTGTACAGCAATATTTTAAAAACCCAACTATTACAAAAGCAGTTTTATTTGTCAGTTAAAGGTCTAAATAGGAAAATACTGTATAATCATCCAGAATTCTAAAATTCAATATCAAGTAAGTTTTGTCCTTCAAAATTCATGTGTACTCTCTTCCTTCCACTTGTAGTTTTAGTTTTGTGGTCTAGAACAACTACTTTAGCATGACAAACTTTTTCACCACATTAAGGCACCACAACTTTAGACTAACCTGAAAACTCCGGCCCATTTCTTAAGCAGTGTGTCATTGTATTGATCTCTTATTTCAAATAAAAGGTCAAAAAGTCGGTTCACTGGAAATCCATAACCCTAAAACACACACATAAAAAAGAGAATAAGTCAAATAAATATATTCATTTAAAAATATTGCAAACACCAGAGAATTGTTTGACCACTATAGCACACTGTATGTCATTCCAACAGTATAAAAAAAAGATATCCTTTTGACTTTCTACTAGGTTTCCTTAGGTAGAAAGAGTTCTATGTAGCTGGAATAATTTTTCCATTTCTTCTCTCCCTTTTTACTTTCTAGGCTTAAAATGTATTAGAAGTCAGAACTGGAGAAAAAGTTCGAGATTAATGATCTACATAATTGTGTCTTGAGAAGTAGTTCTTAAATAAGATACTAGAAGGAAATATATTATGTCTGAAACAAGCTGACTTCCTTTTGCACCTTCAATTTAAGACTGACTTTGCTGTATATGGAAAATTTACATCTATTCATCAAACATGTACTCTCCAACTCCAAATTCATTGAAAAACATTTTCACTCTCTGATTTCTTTGCATCTTTGTTCTTGATCCTATCTCCAGTTGGAACCAACAGATACGTTATCTATTCACTCTACTGTGTCTTTAACTTCCAATAGTTTCTTTCTCTTGGCTAAATGAATATGCTAAATTGCCACTCCTCTTTACACCAAGAACAAAAGGAAAAAACAGTCCATCCTCAATTTTCTGTGCCCTATCAGCTACCTCCCTTTGTTATTCCTTTCATAGCCAAACCCTCCTACAATCTTAAATTTCACTTCTAATTCCTTTATTGAAACTGCTCTCAACAATGTCACAGATTACCTTCTAAATATGAAATTCAATCTCACTCAACCTTATTTTTCTTGAAACTCTTCTGCTTTGAATTCTATGTAATACCACTCTCCTTGTTCTTCTTTTTATCTATGAACAATCTTTCTAGTTTCCTTTTTCTTCTCCTATCTCCATTCTTTAATCTTCAAACTCTTTAGAGCAGTCTTAAGTCTGCTGACTTCAAACACTACTTTATATGATTATTCTGAATCTGTGTCTCTAAGCTAGACCTCTGTAAATTCCAATTATTTAATTTTAATACCTGTTAGACATCTCTAGTCAGTTAGCCAGTCAGCCAGCACATTAAAGTTAAATTATTTCTTCCCATTCCTATTAAACCAAGTGTTTTTTCCAATTTCCTGTCTCTGTTAATAGTTCTATCATCGATCCAGTTTATCAGGAAAAAAACCTTGAACATCTTCTAAATGCCCCCTCTCTGAAACCTCTAATCAGTCACCAAATTCTTTTAATTTCACCTCCACAAATCTTTCAAATCTATCATTCTTCCCCATTAATTATTAACTTTCTTCCAGAAATATTCTGTTTTATTTCAGTTCTTTTCTTCCCTAGACCACTGTAAGAGGCTCTTAAACTGAAATTTCAACCATCAGTCTCTTTCAACTCAATCTATTGCCCAGACTCTCAAAATTATCATTTCAAAGTGCAAATCTGATCATGACATTCTCCTGATTAAAAACTACAGAAAGCTTTAGTAGACCTGCCACAATCTGGGTCAAACTACCTTATCAGCTTCAATACCACTATTTGCCCTTCTTTGCTCACATCCATATGCTAGTTTCTAATGCCATCAAGTTGCTCAACCAGTCTCATGCTTATGCACCCTTCACTGTTACTTTTTTAATGCCTCTGTTTCCTACTATTAATTGATTACTCTTCGATTCTCTGGAAAGTTCCTTGGAACCATGTCAAATACACTAGATTCAGAGCAGTAAAGCTTTTTAAGTCATTAAGGATAGCAAAACTCCCTGAAGTTACTTAGAGATAGGTCTAAAAAATTAAGGCAGTCTCCAATAAAATTTATCACAGTTTTTTCTTTTTCTGCAGAAAAATATTTTGCAATAATTTTATAAAAACAAGAAAACCGATATTATTCTGGTCTTATAATATAAGTCACACAAATAATAAAGATAAAAAGCAATAAAATAATTTACTAAAGGAGCTTGTGGAATCATCTGAAGTTAATAATAGAGTGGACAATTATTACGCTAGGATAAAAAGATTCTTGTGATGAAGAAAATGGTTTAAATTAGCATATTTTATGAATACTTTAGAATAAGTTAGCATATTTTATGAAACTCCAAATCTAATAGATAATATAAAGGAAAAAAATTCAAGGATCAATTATATTGTGAAAATGCTGCATAATCATCTTCCTTTTGGAGACTTATGGTATAAATTTGTCCAAGGAAGACTTTTGGTGGAGAAATCTGCTTTACTTCACTTACCATTTCCCAAATTTTTTTGACCACAAAACTCTTATTGAAGTAACATCTATTATCACACTTTATAAAATGCTAGTTTATATTTCATGAAACATTCCAACCATAAAAATTCCATAAATTTAAACATGAAAACAAAAAGCAATCAAATAGAGACAAGTTTAAAACTTTGATAATGAAAATCACAAAGACTGAGATTTTAAATAATTCAGTTTTAATCTTATGTTTTAAAAAACTCAAAGAAGTAAAGTGACTTGCTCATAACCATAGTACACCTCAAATTAGAAAGGAAATGAGTGGGTACAGCTTTCAAACTATGTGTTTTCATAATTATTATCACATTTACAACTCAAAATAATTCTGAAAACTAGTAATAACCGTGTTTTCACAAATGAGGATCTAATTTTGGAAAAGTTGTAGACATAATTAGTCAATAAATGAGGTGGAACAAAATTTGGTGTCTATGTGACTCCCAGGGCCCACAATCATTGTCCTAAGGCAGAAATTGTATCTTCTAATTTCTAGTTCAGGGTTATTTCCACTACACCATGTACATTTTTTAAACTACAAAAATACTTTATTCCAATGGAATGACCAGTATTTCAAAAAAGGTAATATTCCCTGAGCTCTGTCCAAGCTTCATGATAAGGAAGTAATGGTATGCAAAGTCCTAGGTAATAGGGGATTACCAATACATAAGTAAACATTTGGTTACTATTTATTTATTACCATTAATTCACAATGAAATAAATAAGCATGGTCTATTATTTCGTACATCTTTAAGTGCTTAAAATAGCCATTAATTGAATTGTTAAGAGTATCACCCACCTGCAAAGTATCTGCAAATATTACAATGAGATTCTTCAGCTCCAGAACAATATCAGGATCAGTACAATAAGACTGAGGGGAGGGGTGAGGAAGGGTAGGTGTAGGAGTGGAAACACAAACAAAAACCAGAGTCATTTGTTTAAAAACTAAGTAACAAAATCTGAAATATTTTTCTTTAATCTGCCAGACTTACAATAAATTTTAAATCTTGGCTGTTAGATCCACTAGTTAGACCCATTAGTTAGTTGGCTTCCTCTATTCAGTAAAAATTCTTAGGGAAAGATCATAAAATTTCACATCTAAAATATCTGTATTACATGAAAAAAATTTTTTCTGCAATTTATGCACACTAAACTTTGATTACAGCAATGATGCTTGGTCTATGGCCATGCCACCCTGAACATGCCTGATCTCATCTGATCTCGGAAGCTAAGCAGGGTTGGGCCTGATTAGTACTTGGATGGGAGACTGCCTAGGAATATCAGGTGCTGTAGGTGTTTAACAATAAATAAATATATAAATAAAATAATTTAAAAATTAAAAATAAAATAATTTAAAAATTAAAAATTAATTAAAGCAATGATACTTACATTTCTAAAGTTATTTTAAAATGAAAAGAATGGATTATATATAGATAACATATTTTGTTTTCAATCATTTACCTGCTCTCTTATAAAACAGACACAAATATATTATTTTTTCCAATATATGACAATTTAAGTATTTTCTTAGTAATCACCAATAGAAAAAAATTACTTTCAAAGGGAAGTAAAATTCACCCTATCTCCTAAATAGTATTTAATAAGATTTTGAATATAATATGTTGCATTTAACATGTTACGACTTTGTATTTGATGTCATGGAATTAATAGGAAGCATACTAGAATTTTACATATTCAGAGCTGGTCTGCATGTAAACCATTTTAAAACATCGCTCTTTATTAACATGTTATGAAAAACTGTAGTTAACTGGATAATGTGTCAAGAATCTGCATTCCTGATAAATAAAAACATAGTACATTTATAAAATAAATATCATATAAACTAATAATCCTTTAAAACATTTTCAATCTCTATTCTCCATAATAACATTATAAATCAAAGATAACAAAATTTTAAATGGAGAGATTTTACTGAAGATAAACTACTAAACTTGTCCTAAGAAAAAGTCTACACTGAACAATTAATTTTAGTAGTCTTTATAACACTAACATTTAACATTTATTATTTCCACAAAAGCATATTACAAAAACATTTCATCATTTTACTTCTGTTCATAAAACTATCTCATATGAAAGTTCAATATTCAAATGAGTTCTAATTTTGACAATTGTATATTCAAAAAAAAATTAGTACCTATTACTAAAAACAAATTATGAACATCAAAGAATACATTCTATTGAGTTTTAATGGAGTTTATTTTGAAAGCAAAGAATTTAGAATGGTAATTAAAACCTTTCTTAATGGTGTTTTTCAGTGATCTAATGAAGTGGTCAGTTGAGACTAATAAGACCAGCTAATTCTTCATTTTCTATAATGCTAGACTAAATTTGTCTTGGGAAGCCTCAGTCAGTTGCAAAATCACAAGCCAAAATCACCAAACAAAACTTGACATTATTTCCAAATCCAAGCAATAACCAAACTATGCAGAATGAAGTAGTTTCCTTCTGATATCATGCAAATCAGAAGTTCTTAAAGTAAATGAATTAAAAATTTAGTAACATAAATTGTCTGACTTACTGAGTGAGCTCTAAGGACAGCAATTATCTTTGAGAGGGCCATGTTCCAAAGTTCATCGGTGTATGCCCTGGTTACTAATCCTTGGGTCACATGTAAAATGTGATCTTCCACCACAAAGAATCTACAAATAATAATTACCAACAAAATGTGTGTTAAAAAAAATTAAAACCCAAATGGGAAATAATTAGTTCTGACATTTAACATAATATAAAAATAATAGTTATTTCCATACTAGATACATACCCTACAATTTGAGTGAAATATCTTCTATAGCCATCAACTGTTTCATGCTTTAAATGAAAAAAAAAAAATCAATTGAAACCATTACATACCAATAACATAAAAGTTCCAAGTCACTACAACATTTATTAACAAATATTTATTGAGAGCCTACTATATATTGCATACATTTTTAAGGCATCAATGATATACTAAATAACAAATAGTCCTCACCCTCATTAAATTTATATTCAAAAGGAGACAGACAATAAACAAGTTAAAAAGTAAATATGACTTCAGAACCCCCTCTCAGCAGTTAATTCAAGCCACCATCATCTTTTACCTGGGATATTACATCAATTTCCTACCTAGTCTCTCCAGCTTTCGGGCTTGCTCTCTACAGTCTATTTTCCAGATAGCTGCCAGAATGATACTTTTCAAATACTAATCGGGTCATACATATATTATCTGCTAAAAACTTTCCAATGACTTTTCATCTGATTCACAATAAAAGTCAAACTTTATGCAAATGGTCGACAATTGCCTATTGCTTATAATTTTAACAAAAGTCATACAGGAAAATATTTGATCATTTGAATTTTATTCATAAAAGTTTATTACATAAAATATTTCATTATTTCAATTAAATTCAAATGTTACATTTTGCATACTTCAAAAAATGTGATCAAAGTTTTCAAACATCTAGGGTTTTCATCGAGTTGGGTAAAAGATTATTATTACAATTCCGTTTATGAATACTAAGATAAAAGAATGTAGTCTACACAGGCATCAGATGTTTCATATAGTTTGATACTTGTTAGTTACATTTTATAATGTTCCATTTGTGCTCGAGAGAATGTTTCTACAGTTGTTGAAATAGATTTTTATATAGTCTATTAGCTCAAGCCTATTAAGTTCGTTCTGTATTCTTACTAATATTTTATTTGGTTTATAAAATATTAACACGTTTAAAAATCTACTATGCTATTTATTTATCCTTTTAGTTCTGGCACTTTTGCTTTAAACATTTTGAGTCTATGTAACCAAATGCTTACAGTTTAACTTACCATTTCTTATCAACTCTGAGACATGAATATTTTTTTATTAGTCTAGCTTTTCTGTATCATATGAAAGTATATACTCTTGTCCTACTCTTTTAGTTGTTACACCAGAAATTACATTATGCATACTTAAGTGATCAAACTCTAAATTTAATCAATATTTTTATTCTTCTGGACTATTCAGAAACTGTAGCTTCACTTCATTAATTTCCATCTCATTCTAATGTTTATGATATTGTATGTATTTTAATCCTATCTAGTTTTAAAGTTCACAATATTTTATTATTTTCTACAATCAACATAGGTTTACTCACTTTTTTACACTTTCTTTGATATTCCTTCCTTCTAGCATCTCATATCTTCCACTTGGCCTGACTTTTTCTCTGAAGTAGATCCTTCAGAATTTCCTTAGTAAGGGTGTCTTAGTAGCAAACTCTCATTTGGCCTGAAAATATCTATCTTTACCCTTATTTTCTGGGTATAGAATCCTAGGTTGACAGGTATTTTCCTTCAGCATTGAAAGTATTCCATTGTCTCATTTATCTGTAAATAACTTCTCTTCGGGTATTTTTTAAGGTCTTCTCTTTATCTTTGTTTTTAAAGTCAAGTTTATTGATGTATAAATTATATACAGTAAATTAACCTTTATTACACACAGAGTCCAATGAGTTTTGACAGATGTAGATGTTTGTGTAGCCACAACGAAAATCAAGATAAAGAACATTTCCATCTCATAAAAAACAATCTCTTATGCCCCTTTATAGTTAATCACCTGTCCAATCCCAGGCCTTGGCCATTGATGCCATTCTGTCTCATAGTTTTGCCTTTTCAAAAATGTAATATAACATAAATCATACTATATATAGCATTGTGGTATCTAATTTTTTTTTACTTAGAATAATACTTTTAAAATTTATCCATATTACCACATTTATCAATTTCTTTTCTACTGTTGAATAGTATTCCATCACAGGGTAGTATGACACTTTATGTATTTACTAGTTCATAGACATTTGGGATATTTCCAGTTTGGGGCACTTATGAAAGAAGCTACTATAAACAATCACATATAAGCCACTGTGTAAAGATACATTCTCATTTCTCGAGGGTAAAAACCTAGGAAGCAGGACCGCTGATTCATATAATAAGCATAAGTTTAACATTATAACAAATTGCCAATTTTCCTTCCAAAGTGTCAGGATAATTTTTACACCCACCAGAAGTATATGAGAGTTCCAGTTGCTCCACATCCTCATCGGCACTTGCTATTATCATTCATTTAAATTTTAGCCATTCTAGTAGGTATGTAGTGATACCATTGTGGTTTTAACTTGCATTTCCCTAATGAAAATGATTTTGAACATTTTTTATGTACATGTGTCATATCTTTGTATGTGCATATTTGTATATCTTCAGTAAAATATCCATTTAGATTTTTCATCCATTAGTTATTCAAGTTCTTCATATATTCTGGGTATAACCTTATTATCAGATACTGGTCTTTTCATTTTCTTGACAATGCCTTTTGAAGTTTCTCATTTAGATGTTCAACTTATCAATTCTTTCTTTTATAGATCACACTTTTTGTATCTCACCTAAGAAAATAATGACCCTAACCCAATATTACAAAGATGCTAACCATTGTTTTTTTTCAAGTTTTAGCTCTTACATTTTGGCTCATAATCCATTTTTTGAATTGGTGAATGAGGTAAGAGTCAATTTTCTTTTTTTGCATATGGCTAATTTAATTCTCTTGTAGTCAGAAGACATACTTTGCATAATTTCAATTCTCTTATATTTGTTGAGATGTATTGGATAGCCCAGAATATGGTCAATCTCAGTGAACCTTCCACATGTACTGAAATGCATGTGTGTTCTTCTGTTTTGGGGGGAGCATTCAATAAATGTCAACTGATCAAGTTGGTTGGTAATGTTTTTCAGGTCTTCTATTTTCTGCCTTTTGTGTTCCAAAGTTTCAGTTTAAGGTCTTTACGAGAGTATTCCTTTTTATTTAATATACTTGGAATTCCTTGGGCTTGACTCTGTAGATTTCTGTATCTCATCTGTCCTGGAAAATTCTCAGCCATTATGCCCTCAAATACTCTGTCCCATTTGTTCTGTCTTCTCTTTCTAAAACTCCAACTAGAAATATATTGAACCTTCCCTCATTCTACTGTATTTTTATCACTTTGTCTCTCTATGATACCTTCTAGATAATTGCTTCAGATCAACTAAGAGAATTCAACTGTTAAACCTATCATAAAGTTTTTAATTTTAGTTAATATATATTCAGTTTCTAGGTCTTATACTTGATTTTCTTCATGTTTCTTGGTCATTCTTTATAGTTTCTTGTTCACTACTTATATCAGCAAGTTTGTGTTTTAGATCTTTGAATATTTTAAATAGTGTTATTTTATATTCTTTGGCTAAAAGGAAAAATATTGAAAGTCTTAGAATTTATTTCTAACGATTCTCTTATTTAGTATTTTTTACTGTAAATTGCTAATTTTCCTTGAAATTTTTACTACAGATGTTCTTTAACTCTGGGATGAAGGTTCAGAGAAGATCTGCATTTGCTTCTACTAGGCACTTGGAGGCAATATCAGTGTGGAACCACTTTAACCTAAATTTTCAATTAAAAAATTTTTTGACTACCTAACTAGAATAAATTTTGGTTGTAAACACATGTCAGAAACTTTTGGTTATAAATTCTGAGATTTTCTGTTGTTGATATTCACTCTGTACCAAGATCTGAGATAGGCAATTTTCTTAAAGAGTATTTGACAGAAGGAATAAAGAGGTTTTGTTAGATGATTTTATCTCTAGGTCACTGTAATAATGGGGCTATAATTCTTTGGAGTCTCAGCTTTCTTTATAAGAGAGATAATCTCTTATCACCTACTTTGGATGGCTCTAGGCTTGGCCCTCTGTACCCCCAATGTCCTCAAAACTCATGCTTTCCCTTTCAGCAAATGCCCCTAGGATAAAAGGTACATTTAGTGTTTCATTAAACTTATCACAATGTCTACATTCACTTAAGTTTTCCTGTTTTGTTTCATAGTCAGATATATTGAGATATAAATTACATACAATAAAACTCACTCTTTTTCATTTCTCTGAGTTTTCACAAACACAATCTAGTCATGTAACTATCCTCAAAACCAACATGTAGGATAAATCCATATTCACTTAGTTTTTGTCCTGACTATATTTACCAGATCCTTAGGGTACTTAAAAAGGACTTCAAATATTTAAAAATGTTTTACCCGGAATCTTAGTCGGTTTTCTCAGTGGGACAATTAATCAAGGTACAGAGTCCATCAAACTAATTATCGTCCTCTGATACTTCATGTATTTATTTGTTTATCTTTTCATTTATTTACTATTTTATTTGTTTAATGTATATCTTCCCTAATAGCATGTAAGTTTATGAGAGAAGGGACTTATCTGTTTTGTTCACTGTTACACCCTTAGCACCTAAACCACATATTGGTAATAGTAGGTGTTCAATAAATATTTATAGTTGAATGAATACTGATGCAAGCTCTGAAGAAATTAAAGCAGGATAAGGGAATGATAACTGACAACATAATTCAAAATTTTCATTACCTACCATATTTGACTGGGGTTGCAGTACCAGTCTTGCTTGTTTCTTTCTTTGTTTTCGGTAATAATTTTCAAATGTTTCCTCATCACCCTAAAATGAAATCAGCAGAGTATTGAAAACACACACACACACACACGTGCACACACACACACGTGCACACACACACACACATATGTGCACAAAAGATACTTACCAAAACAGAATAAATGTGCAAACATTGGTAAACAGGGGAAAAATCAACAAGGTCTTGAACTGTTAAGACCTGAAAAATAAAACCATTTTTAAAAATTATAGGTCAAACTAACAGTCCACTGTTAAATTATAGTAAGTTAAAGATAGACAAGTTTCATGGACTCCATGTTATAACATTTATTATCTATAAAAAGCATACAATATAAACACAATGCCTTTTTGTTTTGGCATTTGTTCGGCAGTTCACTCTTCATATATTTATCATTATTGGCTGTTTCAGATAAAGTAATAAAGAGAGACTGTATATGTTTGACATGCTTGGTAGATAATCAGAAAATTGCTATTGATAACTAGATACATCATTATTGCATTTGGTAAAGATGAGACAGATTTATTGTTTAGCTATAAACAAAGCTCCTTCTCTTATGTAGCTATGTCATATGATTTATCATTACTTCATCAAATTGAAGACATAATCACTATTATTTTATGGAATACTAACAAAGAAAAACACACTGCACTTGAAACTCATATCAATTTTAAGATGTATCCCAATTCTAAGATGTAGTATTTTAAAACCTGCACCTCAGAAACACATTTCCATGCTCCTAAGTTTACAGAGTGGACTTAAAATATTTTATTATACTGTTATGTATTAGGGGAAATTATAGAAACAAAATATAGTAATAAAAAAATAGGTCCAAAAGAAAAGGGAACAACCAAGTTCTTCTTAGAGTATGAATTTGGATGTAGGGCATGATAATAATGTTCTTAGTAGTTAACAATGTGCAAAACAGACTATGGAAAATTCAGGCAAGAAGACTAAATAGTCCATTTTCACCATTCTGGATTTCAAGGGAGAAGAGAATATAAAATTTCCTGAATATTGATTAAGAAAGGTATATTTCAAAACCATTTATTTAATTGCAAGGGATTAATCAGGACAAACTAATTCCACATTAGGAAGACATCAAACTAAGGCTGTTCATTTGTGCTCATTACAATACCAGACATCTTCTGCACATACATATATATATGTATTTGTAAACACATACACATACACATAAAACACACACACACATATATTTACACACACAGACACACATACATATATAGATGGTCCCTAATTTCTGATGGTTTGACTTTACCATGATGCGAAAGCAATACACATAATAAATTACATGAGATATTCAACACTCTATTATAGTTTGTGTTAGATGATTTTGTCCAACTGTAGGGTAAGTGTTCTGAACACATTTAATTAGGCTAGACTAAGCTATAACATTCAGTAGATTAGATGTATTAAATGCATTTTCTACTTTCAATACTTTCAACTACAATGGGTTTATCAAGATGTTAATACCACCATCGAGGAACATCTGTTGTCTCACTCAACCTCAGGCATATAGTAGATATATACATACTATACTTTTCTCCCAACTACAGAGAAGACCATAAACAAATATTAATATGTTTTTTATCAATCAATTATAATTTCTTACTATGCCCCAACTAAATCCTTAGTAAAAGAATTTAAAATCGCATTGACAAGGTAAAATTTATAAACAGTTGGGAATAACTAGGATCTTTATGGTATAACTAAATTCAAAAGGAATTCTAAAGAAAGGATAAAAAGTAGGCACAACAGAAGATTCCGTGGAAAGAATGAAAGAACCAATAGGACTAGGAATGAATTTGAATACAGAGGATAAAAGAATGTACATATTTAAGGATAATTTCAAGGTTTCTAAAATATTAAGGCTTTTTAAAGAAATAAAACTTTAATCATATTAGAATTATTTTGTAATATCTCAGTACCAATTAGAAAAAAAGAAAGGTAGGCTAACCAGAATTAGTCTAAATGGCAAGGGCAAGCCATCATGAAATTAAATGTTTGCAACAGATAATTAAAATATAAGTGATTACTACAAAAATAAATCATTAGATTTATACTTTTACTGCAAATTATGGAAAAATAACTAGATTCAACTATCTATGATTTACAAATATAATCTACATATAATCCTATAATCCTGTTTATCCGTCAATTATGCAGTCTAATATTTCAGATGATTCTACTACCCTAATGATTTATTATTGATCTACATAAATTCAATGTGCATATAGGAAGACTGAGAATCACAGACATACATTACAACTCAAAAGAAAAAAGTCATCAAAAGAAAGACGAAGAGAGAGAAAAACTCCCATCACCTCCTCTTCATTTTCATCCTCTTCCTCAAATGTATGTTTCAATACAATTTCATTCTTTCCTCCTGGAATGCTATCATTATTATACATCTTCTTCAAAAATTTTAGATTATTTTGCTTCTGTAGAACAACACTGAAGGTTTTCTGTTGTTGTGCCTATTTTGGAAAAAAAAAATTCAGATTATTTCAAAATTTATTATGATCAGAATTGGTTCAAGGAACTGTTCATGTTTTCATACTTTTTTTATTATCTGTTGGTATAAAATCTAGAGTGATGTCCTATTTTCAACTTATGATTTGTGACCTCTCCTTTTTTG